>CP142452.1:60787500-62037500 GCA_038049695.1 Cinnamomum chago
TTAGTGTTTTTGGCTAAGTTGGGTTTGGAATAGCTTTTGATATAGTTTTGGGGATTTTGATTTGCTTTGTGTTAGTAGGGCCCTTTGGGGGTTCCCTTTCATGACATTGCATATGTTTGAGGATTTATCGGAGGTTTTTACATTCATGATTTTAATCCCGTTTTACTCGTTTTGATGATCCCTACAACTTTCATGTTGATCCCGATTCCGTTTGAGATCCCGAAACCCGATTTCATAGCCTTGAGGGTAAAACAGTCATTTCACACCAAATCTGTACCCAAAACTTGATATTCCCAAAACCCGCGAAACATATACTTTTTGGAAACTAGATATTTCGACGAACATTTCTTCCTCCTTCGTCGAATTCATCCGAGGTCCCGAGAGAGAGGATTTCAGCCAAACTATTCCCTTAAGTTGTGGGACCCAAACCTCACTTGTTAACAAAAGGGAAACCCATTCTTAATTCCCATTCTTTCTTCATGTTCCAGTACAGCTATTGAGCCTAGGGTTTTCTTGCTTTTCCCTCCTTCTTCTTGCTTCTTCATCTCCAAGCCTCACCAATAGTTCATCAATCAAGCATTGAAGATCACCAATCTCTTCCTCATCTAGCAAGCTTCACTTTGATACCTTTTGTAGAAGAATCCATCAACTTTGAGACTCCCTTTGAGATTGAGCTCTTCATTTGAAGGTCATCCAAGTAAGTGTTCTTCCTCATCTTCTAGATTTGTATTCCTATAGCCTTAGAGAATCTCCACCTTTATTATTGAAAGGTTTCCTTGTCATTTCATTGTTTGACCCATTTTAGGGTTTGTTTTGGGGGTTTTTTTATTGTAGCTTGGCTTTGAGCAATAGAAGTGAATAGAGGCTTGATTTCAGCTAGCTTCGACTTGAGGCAAGTGAATGATTGGATGTTTTTAAGTTTCAAATGGTTTGGTGAAGCATTTATGGATTTTCATGCTTTCATTGATTGCTTTTATTGATTTTCCATGGTTGGAATAAATGATCTTAATGCATCTTGATAGCCTCATTTAATGTCTTGGAAACATGTGTTTAAGTCATCTTGATTATAGCTCTATGTGGTTGTTGATGTGTTGGAAAGAAAGGAAACAAAAAGGAAAAAAATCGAGTTCCCGGACATGCTACACGCCCAGGTCCGATCGATCGGACGTGCAGGCCGATCGATCGGTCTGTCTTTAACTGTAAGGCTTTTTGAGCCGATCAATCGGACTGTAAGGCCGATCGATCGGACACTGTTCATAACTGGGACAGAATTTTGATATTTATTTTGTTTGTGGACCTTGGCTACCCTCCTTGGACTCATTTGACCATATGCGAGGACGTCTTGAGCCGATGCTCTTCACGGTTGGTTCGGAGGCATCGAAGTTCAATCTATTTCAATCTTGAACGGGATGGAACGACACGGTATCTTCTTCATACCTAAATGCAAAGTCTACTTCCTTGGGTATCGCGAATTCTATTCCTTTCGGTGACTGAGTAGGTTGCTCGATGGTTCCGGGTTGACATCATACTTAGGATGGACCGTTTATAGTCTTGATTTTCTATGGTAATACCTAGTTCTAACCATAAGCTCATTTAAAGTTTTGAAAAGCGTAAAAGTGCATAAGGAGCCCAGAATGTCTTCAAACTCAAGGAGTACCAAATCATTTCATTAATCGACATACGGCCAGCCTGAAGACGAGCTCCACAAAGACCAGCATGTCCTTCTTTGAGAGATTCCTCGATTTCTTGTTGTGACAAGCAGCGTAGAAGTACTCCGTTGAAGGATTTTCTGTAAAGCATTTTTGAAGGAATATCCAAATGAAAGTTTGGGGCTCGTCTTTGAAGGCTTACCCGCTCTTTTTGATCTTTAGATAGGATTCCGAACATAATGTAATCAATGAACGGATCTCTCCAGTCGTCGATTGGAGGTTTGAGGATGGACATCCCACTTCCAACCACTTGGTGGCATTCAACGACTGCTTGGAGTGTGTTAAAAGGAGGGAAAATTCTTCTATGACACAGTGATTTGCATGTTTTACCCGTTTTGGATTGCCATAGATGCGGCAAGTCCAGCTAGGGCATTTGTACGGATGTTTTCACCTCTGAAGATGTGGGTGATGTGACAGATGTCAAACTTTTGCCGAAGTGATTGCGCCTTGTTGTTGTAAGGCAACAGATCAGGCTTCCTGACTTCAAATTTCTGATTCATCTGGTTGACGATCAGTTGAGAGTCCCCAAAAGCTTCCAGCATGGTGGTGCCAGATTCGAGGGCGAGTTCCAATGCTACAATTAGGGCTTGGTACTCAGCTGCGTTGTTTGAACATGGTTCAAGTTTCGAGAAAGCGTGTGGAATCATGTATTTGTCGGGACTGACAAAGAGGATGTCAATTCCTGATATTTTCTTTCGTCGCGACCCCGGACCGAGGATCCGAAGGATTGATCCGGGATCGGGACATGTTTGTGATGATGGTAAACCACAACAACATCTGTTTAATATCTTAACTTACGCTTATTTAATTTCCCATAGGTGTCCGCGGTGAGGATATCACAACCATAGATGAATATTTCTGTTTAAGTGCGGAAGCGTGTAGCAAATCAAATAGTCAAACCATCCTTGGTCATAGAGACAATATCACGAGTATAAAGTACTGTATCAGAATAAGCAATGATCTATAGCATGTTACCCAAAGTAAGTTAAAGTTTATACAAATAACATTTAATTACATTTCCCCAAAAATAGAGGCCCACAAGGCCAATATAACCAAAAGACCAATCCAAAGAATGGTTAAATAGTTTCCCAAAATGATGAGTCTCTCAAAGCAACCGAACGTCTACATGACGTCATCAGCAAGCCACTCAACTAACTGGTGCGGTTCTACGACCGCCTCCTCAAGCTCCTCCTCGGGATATCCGACAACGGGACCTGAGTACCAAAGAGTAGATCAAACACGACGGTTTGGCAAGTGGAGGAAAATACAATGACAATACGATAATGAATGAATTTACCTTCAAAACATGTAAACATGTTCAAATAACAATTTCTATTAACGAGATAAAACATTTATTCAATTACAAGGATGCAATGTAAAACATGTAAGGTGACCAAGGAAACGGGAAACAAGCAAGATGGCAACCACACGAAGCTAAGTCCTCTATCACTAAAGCGATAGAGCAATAACTAGGCACTGATCTCAGTCACTCGAGGTGAGGAGAAACAGTGGATCTCATATAAATACATAAACATATACAATACTATACATGACCACGGTAGCGAGCCGGGCATCGGGGACCACAGTAGCAATTTGCGGCATCGGGACAAGACCACGGTAATGACCGGGTAGCGGGATCCAAACTGCAGCTGGCGGGAAAAGAAGGGGATCTCCAAGTCGGTGGATCAGACCAACAGGGTTATCCAACCTTAGTGGTGCCGACTCATAGGTCAAATACAGTATGAATACATAAACAAACGGGCAAGACGGGGGTGCTCAAGGGCACACTGTCATATCATGTGGTGCAATGCACTTCAAGTCAAGTAACTATTTCAAGTGTAATTCAATGCTTTCGGGAAAACTAGACATGTAGTATAAAACTCGGGATCAGTAGTGTACGGTAAACAAATTGGAATTTCGGTAAACCATCGTGTTTGAAATTCGTTTAAAGTGGATAGGGACCCCGTATGTCAATCTAATGACCATTTGGTACTCTTTGAGTTTGGGGACATTCCGAGCTCCTTATACACTTTGAATTTTCAAAACTTCAATTCAATTGAAATCTTTGTGATATGGTTTCTTCCTCAAATGGCCTCATACAATGCTTAACAAATCTCCTTGACATAGAGGGTTTCCCAAAGAGTAGTCCCAAAACATTGAAATAGTTAAACATTGTCCCAAACATAGCCTTGCCCAACGAGACCCATCGCTCGAGCGGACTGGAGAGTTCGCTCGAGCGAGTGGCTCTCTGGACGGCTGTCTGGGTAGGTTCGCTCGAGCGATTCTTGAGGTCGCTCAAGCGAATACATTGGGCCGAGCGGATATTTAAATGCGTTCGATCGAACAACTCTCTAGAACAGGTTCTGGGATGTCCGCTCGAGCGAAAAAGGGTGCGCTCGAGGGACCAAGCTACTGGAATGCTCCGAACCGTTCTCTGGACAGGTCGCTCGAGTGAAGTGTCATGATCGCTCGAGCGAACTGTCCAGAAACCAAATCCGGACCAGTTCAGCTCTTCTATAACTCTTCCTTTTACAACCTCCTTTTAGCCCTTCTTATACATCAAATGAGGAGTCTAACACTTCATTTAAACTACATCAAATCCTTCATCACATCCATCCCATTCTCCTCGATCCATATCACATTCAATACAAGGAAAGGAAAAAAGGAAACCATTTCACATAATATATATTTGGAACCAAACAAGAAGAATTAAATACTATGCACCAACACATCTATATGATCATAAATGCACTAATAAGGCTCTCCATGAGCATTTATTTCAAAGCAAGACAATAAATAGGCATGAGTGAAAATTTATGAAACCAACCACATTTCTCATAAGACATTGAAAACTCTTAAAAATCATATTATCCACTTGCCTTGGGTCTTCAAATCAAGTAAATCAAGCTCTACAGGTCTTTCAAATCAAAGGTCCAAGCTACATGGAAAATCCCAAAATAAAACCCTAAAGAGTCAAAACATAGAATAGGAAGAAAGAAGCTTCAATAACAAGGATGGAGATTTCCTTAAGCTAGGAGAACACAAATCTAGAAGAAGAGAAGGGTCACTTACTTGCAAGATCCTCTAATGGCAATGGTGAGCTCAAAGAAAGTCTTGTAATGAATGATTTTCTCTAGCAATGGTGTCAATGGAGTGCTAGGGTGATGAGGAAGAAGATGATGATCTCCACTTCTCAAGTTGTGCAAGGTTGGTGGTGAGTTTGGTGATTGCAAGCAAGAGCAAGAAGAAGAAGGCAATAAAAACCCTAGGTTATGCTCTCTTGTGCTGGAAAAAGGAAATGGAAGGGAAGGCTCTCCTTATAAACAAGTGGGGAGTGGGCTCCACCACCAACAAATCTAATTGGGCTGAAATCATCTATTTCGGGACCTCGGATGAATTCGACGAAGAAGCAAGAAATGATCGCCGAAATATCTAGTTTCCAAAAAGTATATATTTCGTGGGCTTCGGGAATATCAAGTTTTGGGTACAGATTTTGTGTGCAATGACTGTTTTGCCCTCAAGGCTATGAAATCGGGTTTCGGGATCTTAAACGGGGACGGGATCAACATGAAAGTTGTATGGATTATCAATACGAATAACACGGGATTAAAATCATGAATGCAAAAACCTCCGATAAATCCTCAAACATATGCAATGTCATGAAAAGGAACCCCCAAAGGGCCCTACTAACACAAAGCAAACAAAATACCCCAAAACTATATCAAAAGCTATTCCAAACCCAACTTAGCCAAAATTACTAATCAAGCTTAGGACTAACACGCAACTTAATTAGCACTAATCGGGTTCACTCGGGTCGGGGTGTTACAGCTTTCCTTTTTCATTCGTCCTGATTGCGCCGTCAAAGTACATGTCCCAGTACGCATTTGGTAAGGAAGTTTCCACATTGTAGACAGATTCTTCTGGGAGATCATCCCTCAGTGGAGAATCCTTAGGCAATGGATGCTCTACGAGGAAGTCTGCTAGAGCTTGGCCTTTGATTGCTTTTTGTGGTACATACCTGAAAGTCCAAGACCGAATCCTAGAGGGGGGGTGAATAGGATGAGCTCTAAAAACCTAGGCCAATTTGAATTCTTTTAACTTTTAAGTCAATTAAGGTTTGATGAAGATTAATTATCTTGTGATAGATATGAATCTCTAAGATAAGCATACACAAGGAATCATCAACTACAAACTTCATACAACCAAAAGTAAATCATTCAAGCAAAGAGAGTAAAAGATCAATCACCATGACAAGCTCATTTATAGTGGTTCGGCCAACTTGCTTACATCCACTCCCGATACACTTATCGGTATTCACTAACTTCAAATAAGGTTTAGGATCACCTCAAACCTTACAATCAACACTATGCTTTTCAAGGCTTAGCATAAACCTTTACAACATATGCTTTTCAAGGCTAAGCATGAACCTTTACAACAAAGAACTTTACTCTTAAGAAATATGCCTAAGAATGCATGGATTAAGAGAACTATATGAGTGCAAAAGAGTGCCTCTAAATAGGCTCAATAGAAAGTGAAAATCTCAAGTTCTAGAAAAATGCATGTGAATGACAAAGTTTATGTAAAATGCATTTTCTAGAAATTACTCTTTCTCTTTTTGAAAAGATACAATCTTAAATGATTCAAAGATGATAAACATAAGTTTGAGAAAGAGTGATTTGTCTAACACATGAATTTAAGAAGGTAAACTAACTTGATTTCAAAGAAAACAAATTCAAGTCTAACATGTTTATATTGAAACAAGAAAACAACTTCATCTGAAACAATGACAACATGTTGTATTCATAGCATATGAGATTTCTAAGATATTAGGCATGTTATGAAAGACAACATTCTAAAAGAAAAGCAACTTGTTAATCATATTTAGAAAGAGATCAAAGATTTGAAACAAAACATGATTTCAAAAAGACTAGGATTAAAGGAAGCACACCCTTTTTGAAGATCAAAGGTTGGTTTAATGGAATGGCTTCATAATCCCCTTAGAAATGCTCTTGAGAAGTTGCAAACAATTGGCCTCAAAAGTCCCTCCAAGATCAGCAACTTTCTTCAACCAAAAAGTCACTTTTTATAAAGAAAAAGTTGTCAACGGCTAGTCCTCGGTCGACCAAGAAACAGGTCTCGGTCGACCGGGAAAGCACAACGGTCAAATTTCTGACCGTTGGCATGTTACAGTTCAAAAACTGAGGACTCGACCGACAGTGTTCCCGGTCGACCGGGAAGCAGGTCTCGGTCGACCGGCGACACTGGCAAAAACAGCCCAGATTTAGAAAATTGAACTTTTGAGGGCACCTTCAAGGGGGACTTTGAGACACAAATCCAAGCATTAAATCATGACTGAAAGAAGATGAAAACTGAGATTTTAAAACCATGAAAACTCCAAATCAAAATAATGATTTTAAAGATAGAAACATTGGAAAGCTTGGATGGATTTTGAAATCAAAAACTCTATGATCTAAGAGATAAATCTGAAATGAAAACCATGCATATCAAATGATAAAAACAAAGATTCAAGAAGTAGAAATATGCATGATGATCCTATTAATAAAACCATGAATGAATGAGAGGACAAGCTTATGAAAGTGAATGCATCCTATCAAATTGCAACAAAACAAAAACTCTAACAATACCTAATATCGAATTGCAACAGAAGGATGGACCATTTCGCCATTCGGGCATTGAGAGAACCTGCTTTTGTGACAAGGACCTTTAAGAGATTTATCCTCGAAATCAGGTATACCATATTGGATAGCAGATAGTGACGTAGCTTTTGTGCGACGAACATCACTGCAAGGCATTCTTTTTTGACTGGAGAGTAGCGATGCTCTGCACCTACCAACATGCGGTTGAGGTAATATAGAGCAGTTTCTTTTCCCTCGTCGTTTTCTTGTGCTAGTAGAGCGCCTAAAGAGTAATCGAGAGCTCTTGTGTACAAGATGAATGGTTTTCCAGTGTGGGGGCAGCCAACACTGGAGGTTTAGTCAGGTATGTCTTGATGTCTTGAAATGCAGCTTCACATTTAGCATTCCAAACAAAGTCCACACCATTTTTTGTTAGGCGAGAGGATGGAAGGCACTTCCTTGAAGCCCTTTTAGTTCTCTTAGGGTTCTTGGAGATGGCATTTCTAGGATAGCCTTGACTTTGGTTGGGTCAAGTTTTATTCCGCCTTTCCGAACTATGAATCTGAGAAACTTACCCAATGAGACACCAAAGAAGCATTTTAGTGGATTCATCCGCAGTTTGTGTTTGCGAAGTCAGAGGAAGACTTCTCGAAGATCTTTGAGATGGTATTCTTTTCTTCTGCTTTTGATGGCGAGGTCATCAATGTAACATTCGATTGTCTTGTGCTGTATATCTTGGAATATTTTTATCATAGCCCTCTGATATGTTGTGCCCCCTATTTTTCAGACCGAGTGGCATGACTGTTTAGCAATACACACCAAATGGAGTTCGAAATGATGTGTGTCTTTCATCTTCAGGATGCATCTTTATCTGATTGTAGCCAGAGAAGCCATCCATGAATGTCATTCGCTCGAATCCGTAGGTGTTGTCGATCATCACCTCTGGTATGGGGAACAGAAATTCATCTTTAAGGCATGCATTATTCAGGTCTCTATAGTCAATACAGACCCTGATTTGCCCATTTTTCTTTGTCACGGGGACGATGTTGGCTAACCAGTTAGGATGCTATTCCTCGCGGATGAAGCCAACGCTTTTGAGTTTCTGAACTTCTTGTTCAATTTTGACAATCACATAAGGACGGAATCTTCTTTGGCCTTATTTGATAGGCTTGATGTCTTTTTGCAGATTGAGTTTGTGGACTGTTATTTTGGGGTCTAAGCCAGGCAGTTCAGCGTAAGACCATGCAAAACAATCAACGAACCCACGAAGAAAAGCGACATACTCGGGTAACTCATCATCCTTTATATTCTTACTTATGAATACTGGACGTGGGTTATCAGGTGTTTCCAAGTCTATCTTTTGAACAGCATCTTCTGTTGGAAGGTTTGAAAGTGGTTCTTCCATAATGTTTTTGGAGGCTTCCAACTTAACAAAACCTTCTGGAGTTCCAAAGGCATTTACAGACCAAGGCTTTGCTTTTGTCCATAGGTTTTCTTGATCAGTATTATTCTCAAGACTGGCAATGAGATGATCCCAATCACCTGTTGAAACTGGGTCGAAGTAAGGTACTTCTTTTGGAGACAATGGTTGTTCGGGGTCAGAAAACCATGCGTCTATGTCATCGAACAATTCCTCTCCATCGTCAGAGAAATCGGACCAATTGGAAGAGCTTCCTGAATCCTTGTCGAGTGACTCCTCAAAGAGATATCCAGGGAGATCAATGTCTTCATGGACACAAGATGTCATTGCTTGGTCGGCAAAACGACTTTGTAGCCTTTGTGTCAACTGTCTCATGGGAGTGTCAGGATCATACCCCAACCCGTATGAAGACTTGTTTATGTGACAACGAAGTTTCCAATCCACCAGTTGACTTTCGGTCAGGGTGGGTTCCAATGGTGTGAGAATACCACGGCCACCTCCCAAACCGATTGGATTCTGAGCATCATAGCCCATTTTCTTCATGATCGCTTGTGCCATTGGACTATACAGGAATATTTGAGGCATACCTTCATTTTGGAAAGGTTCAAGCGAAGATTTTGGTGAAGAGGCTTCCAATTTGTGGAAGAATATCATATTTTCTTCTGCCGAAGATGCTAGAACGACAAAGGAAGCAGACGTAGGGTCTTCTACGTCAGCAAGTGTCTCCAACGGAGTGAGAGCAGGCTGAACTTGTTGAGTATTAGCATGGCTTGACGATGTATCGTCTTCTGGTTGTGAATCCGAGTCCATGTCTTGCATAATGGACACGAAGGAGACATCGAACTTGCCCCCAGCCTTTTGTTTTGTCTTCTTTGCTTTGGTGGTGATTACCAAAGGCTTTGAAGGTTTGAGGGAGACAACGAAGGGAGAATGAATGCTCTCTTCGGTTTTGCCAGAAGGTTTGTTTTCTTCCGATGATTGCTAAGGAGCCTTGCCTTTATTTTTCTGGAGATTTTTAGCAAAGGGTGTTGTTTCTTCCTCTTTTTCTTATTCTTCATCCTTGTACATCTGCGCATCTGCAAGATGGATGTCTTTGCCTTTGAAGGGTTTTTTATCTGCAAATACTCGATGTATTAAGCCATCGTTGCCAATGAACTTGATGCACTAATGTAGAGTTGAAGGGACGACACCATTCTCATGTATTCAGCGGCATCCAAGAAGGATATTGTAGCATGAAGGGGTTCTTATTGCGTACACAGTGACTTCAGAGATAAGATCACTGATTTGCAATTTGAATCTAATTTTGCCGATAGACCATTGAGCACTCCCGTCTAATCCAAAAATGGATACAGACGTGTGACTTAGTGGTAAGACCCTGACCCGAGTGAACTCGATTAGTACTAATTAAGTGGTGTGTTAGTTCTAAGCTTGATTAGTGATTTTGGCTAAGTTGGGTTTGGAATAGCTTTTGAAATAGTTTTGGGGAATTTTGATTGCTTTGTGATAGTGGGACCCTTTGGGGGTTCCTTTTTTTTATGACCTTGCTTGCGCTTGAGGATTTATCGGAGATTCTTGCATTCATTGTTTTAATCTCGTTTTATTTGTATTGATAATCCCTACAACTTTCATGTTGATCCCGTCCCCGTTTGAGATCCCGAAACCCGATTTCATAGCCTTGAGGGCAAAACAGTCATTACACACAAAATCTGTACCCAAAACTTGATATTCCCGAAACCCTCGAAACTTATACTTTTTGGAAACTAGATATTTCGACGATCACTTTTCTCTTCTTCGTCGAATTCATTAGAAGCCCCGAAAGCCATGATTTCAGCCCAACTAGATTATTAAAAGTGGAGCCCACTCCCCACTTGTTTATAGGGAAGCCCTTCCCCTTCCATTTTCTTTTTCCAGCACAAGAGAGAGAACCTAGGGTTTCCATTGCCTTCCTTCTTGCTCTTGCCTTCCATCACCAAATCCACCACCAACCTTGCACAAATTGAGAGGTGGAGATCATCATCTTCTTCCTCATCACCATAACTCTCTATTGATACCATTGCTAGAGAAAACCCTCCGTTACAAGACTTCCTTTGAGCTCACCTTGTCCATTAGAGGACCTTACAAGTAAGTAATCATTCTCTTCTTCTAGATTTGTGTTCCTCTAGCCCTAGAAAAGCTTCACCTTCATTATTGTAAGGTTCCCTTTTTCTATTTCATTGTTTGACCATTTTAGGGTTTGTTTGTTTAGGGGATTTTGTTCATAGCTTGGATTCCTTGCTTGGAAGAGTATTAGAGCTTGATTTCATTGTTTAGAAGACCCAAGGCAAGTGGATGATTTGATTTTTATAAGCTTTCAATGATTTTGGTGTTTTCCACTCATGCCCATTTATGGCTTTGTTTTGAAATAAATATTCATGATGGAGTATTAATGGTGCATTTATGGTCATAAAGATATGTTGGTTCATAACATTTAATTTCCTCTTGCTTTGTCACAATTGCACTCTTATGTGAAATGGTTTCCTTCTTTCTTTCCTTGTATTGAATGTGGTATTGATGGAGGAGAATGGGATGGATGTGGTGAAAGATTTAATGTTATTTGAATGAAGTTTTAGACTCCTCATTTGATGTATAAAAGTGGCTAAAAAGATGTTGTAGAAGGAAGAGATAGAGAGGAGTTGAACTGGTCCAGAATCAGTTTCTGGACAGTTCGCTCGAGCGAACATGACACTTCGCTCGAGCGAAGTGTCCAGAAAAAGGGTTCGGAGCATTCCAGTAGCTTGGTCGCTCGAGTGGACGCTTGGTCGCTCGAGCGGACTTCCCAGAACTTGTTCTAGAGAGTCGTTAGTTCGAGCGCACTTAATAATTCGCTCGAGCCAATGAGTTCGCTCGAGCTACCTCAACTTCGCTCGAGCGAACCCACCCAGACAACCATTCCAGAGAGCTCCTCGTTCGAGCGAACTCTCCAGTTCGCTCGAGCGATGAGGTTTGTCTGTGATAGGCTATGTTTGGGATGAAGATGAGTTGTTTAAATGTTTTGGGACTATCCATTGAGAACCCCCTCTATGTTGAGAAGATTTATTAAACATTGTATGAGGTCATTTGAGAAAGAAACCATATTGTAAGACCCCGACCCGAGTGAACCCGATTAGTGCTAATTAAGTTGCGAGTTAGTACTAAGCTTGATTAGTGATTTTGGCTAAGTTGGATTTGGAATAGCTTTGATTCTAGTTTTGGGCTTCTGTGAATGCTTTGATAACTAGTGGGGCCCTTTGGGGGTTCCTTTTCATGACATTGCACATGTTTGGGGATTTATTGGAGATTTTTGCATTCATGGTTTTAATCCCATTTTATTGCTATTGTTATTTCATTCAACTTTCATGTTGATCCCGTGTTCATTTGAAATCCCGAAACCCGATTTCATAGCCTTGAGGGCAAAACAGTCATTGCACACAAAATCTGTACCCAAAACTTGATATTCCCGAAACCCGCGAAACATATACTTTTTGGAAACTAGATATTTTGACGATCATTTCTTCCTTCTTCGTCGAATTCATTAGAAGCCCCGAAAGAAATGATTTCAGCCAAACAAGTTCCTTTAGTAGTGGGACCCAACTCATTTGTTAACAAAGGGAAGTCTTTCTTCATTCATTTCATTCTTCATGTTCCAGCACAAGAGGAGAGCCTAGGGTTTCCTTGCAACTCTTCTTCTTCTTGCTTCTCCATCTCCAATCCTCACCAATCTTGCACCAACATCTAAATGGAACTCACCATCCTCTTCCTCAACTTGCAAGCTTCATCTTGATACCATTTTTGGAGAAATCTCCCAGCCTTGAGATCTTCTTTGAGCCAGCTCTCTTCATTTGAAGGTTATCCAAGTGAGTAATCCTTCCCATCTTCTAGATTAGTGTTCCTCTAGCCCTAGAGAAGCTACGTTTGCATTATTGGAAGTTCAATCGTTTTCATTCCTTGTGTAACCCATTTTAGGGTTGTTTTGGGGGTTTTTTTATTGTAGCTTGGATTTGAGCTATAGAGGTGACTTGAGGCTTGGTACAGCTAGCTTGGACTTGAGGCAAGTGAATGATGAAGTGTTTTAAGTTTTAAATGGTTTGGTGAAGCATTTATGGATTTTCATGCTTTCATTAATGTGTTTATGGTTGAAATAAATGCCCTTTTTGCACCTTGATAGTCTCATTTAATGTTTTGTAAACATGTTGGTTTAGCATTTATTGTCTTTTGGATATATCCTAAATGAATGTTTGTGAATTGGTTTCCTTCCTCCTTCCTTTGTATTAGACTTGATATGGAAGAAGTGATGGAGTGAACACATGATGGGGTTTTGATGAAGTGTAGATAGAGGCATTGGAGGAGCTCTTAGCTCAGTCATATTGCAGGGACCAAGTGGAAGTGGGGAGAATGGTTTTGAGGAGGAGAAAGGGCTCAAATCTGAACACAGTGGGTGTTTCCCTCACCTGACGGTCAGCCTGAGGTCACCCGGCGGCTAGCCGCATGGTGACTGGCGGCTAACCGCCAGCTAGCCGAAATGTCACAGTTGCTTTTCCAGAGAGCACACTTCTCCACCTGAAAACTCGGTCAGCTCCACGGTTAGCTAGCGGCTAACCGCCAAGTGCGGTTAGCTTTCCAGTAAGCTGCATTTCTGCAGCCCAACCACAGTCAGCCAGCGGTCAGCCAGCGGCGGCTGACCGCCAGGTAACCGAAATTCCCCAGGTTTCGAAAAGCTCCTCGCTCGAGCGAACTCTCTGGTTCGCTCGAGCGCTGAGCTTTGTCGATCAAAGGAGATTCACTAGGCATTGTATGAGGTCATTCGAGAAAGAAACCATATCACGAGGATGTCATTCGAAGTTTTGAAAATTCAAAGTGTATAAGGAGCTCGGAATGTCTTCAAACTCAAGGAGTACCAAGTTATCATTACAATCGACATACGGGACCCCTATTCACCTTAAACAAATCTTGAAACCAGTATTTTTTTATAGAAATTGTTATAGTTCATTGTTTCACTTCATTCCAAGATTTGTATTATATGATTTGTTTTCCCGAAAGCATGATAGTTACACTAGTAACAGTTATTTGTCCTGAAATGTATTGCCCGACATGAAATGACAGTGTGCCCTTGAGCACCCCCGTCTTGCTCGTTTATTTATTGTACTTGATTTACTTGCATATGTCCCGATTTGTTATTTGACCTATGAGTCGACATCACTAAGCTTGGATACCTTGTCGGTTTGATCCACTGACTTGGAGATCCCTCTCCCGTCCCGCCAGCTGCAGTTTGGATCCCGATACCTGGTCTAATACCGTGGTCCCATCCCGATACCCGGTTCGCTATCGTGGTCCCGTCCCGTATATTTATATTGTATATATGATTTGCGTTGATTCTCCTCACCTTGTGTGACTGAGATCAACATCCCGTGATACTGTTGTCACTTTAGTGACAGAGGACTTAGCTCTATGTGATTGCCATCTTGTTAGTTCCCGATTCCTTGGTTACCTTATATGGTTTTACATTATTTACCTGTTTTCTAACAAGTGATTTATCTACTCTATGAGAGTTCTCATTTAAACAGATTTCTATGCTTTTCGAGGTATTCCCTTTATTATTATATGTTGTTGTATCTTCTCATCCTCTTGCCAGACCGTTGTGTCTGACCCATTGCTTTGGTACTCAGGTCCCGTTGCCGGTTTCCTTGAGGAGGAGCCAGAGGAGGCGGTAGGTGAACCGCAACCTCTAGTCGAGTGGCGCGCTGACGATGTCATGTAGACATCGGGTTGCTAAGAGAGGCGTAACATTTTGAGGGGAACTATTTAACCATTCATTGGGTTATTGTTTTGTTTATATTGGCCTTTGTTGGCCTCTAATTTTGGGAAATGTAATTAAATGATAAGTGTATAAACTTAGCCTACTTTGGGTAACATGCTAATGTTCATTGCTCATTCTGATACAGTAATTTATACTTGATGTTATTGTCTTCACGACTATAGATAGTCTGACTATTTGATTTGCTACATGCTTCCGCACTCTATAGAAATGTTCAGTTATGGTTGTGATATCCTCACCGCGGACACCTGTGGGAAATTAAATAAATAAATGTATGTATGTATGTTTTAAATAAACTGTTGATGTTCACTTAGTCCCGATCCCGGATCAGTCACGTCGGGGCCCAGTCCGGGGTCGCGACACATATCACGCGGATGTCATTCGAAGTTTTGAAACTTCAAAGTGTATAAGGAGCCCGGAATGTCCCCAAACTCAAAGAGTACCAAATTGTTATTAGATCGACATACGGGGTCCCTATCCACTTTAAATAAATCTTGAACCCGATACTTTACCCAAAATTCCAATTGTTTATTGTACTTTATCGATCCCGAGATTTATACTACATGCCTTGTTTTCCCGAAAGCATTGAATTACACTTGAAATAGTTATTTGTCTTGAAGTGCATTGCACCACATGAAATGACAGTGTGCCCTTGAACACCCCCGTCCTGCCCGTTTATTTATTTGTACTTGATTTACTTGCATATGTCTCGATTGTTATTTGACCTATGAGTCGGCACCACTAAGCTTAGATAACCCTGTTGGTCTGATCCACCGACTTGGAGATCCCCCTTTTGTCCCGCCAGCTGTAGTTTGGATCCCGCTACCCGGCTATCACCGTGGTCTTGTCCCGATGCAGTTTGGATCTGCATGTTATTTGACGTCAGATGGCGATGCAACTTCAGACATTGGTTGCTATCAGTGGGCCAGTGAAATCTGTCTTGTCGATTTCTCGATCGGTCGGATAGAAAGTGTACTTTCTTGGTCAGACGGTTGGCGATCTTGGAGCAATCAATAATCAATGATGATTTCATATTCTTGACGGCGGATCTGAGACGTGGACTAAGATCGGTCGATTTCGAGTATAAAAAATCAGATTTTTAGAAAACCACAGGAGTTGGAACTCCCGAAACGCGAAAAGGGTGGAAAATGGGCCGCCTGGCGGAAAATCTGGCGACCCAGATTTCCATGGTCGCCGGCAACCATGGGCTAAGGTTGCCGGCGACCATGGGGATTCTTCTTCCCCTTTCGGTCGTCGTTTCTCGGCCCTTTTTTGGTCTTTTTCAATGCTTTTTTCTCCTGTATTTTTCTTGACATTTCTCCTCATTTACTAGCTTGATTCTTCTGAAGAAAACCTAACTAGAAGCTGTACAAATTGGAGCACAAAGTTTCATAATTTTTGGAAAAGCTGAAGACTTTGTAGCCGATTTTCCGTCAAGAGTCAAAACTAGGTCAATCGATGTCGGAATGACCTGAAATTTGAGGTGAAGCCTCCTAAGCAGTAGATAGGACCAACCATGGGATTTTTTTTTTTTTTTTTTAGTTTTGAAGCTGTGTGGGGTCCCGTCGCCAGTAGGCTTGATTTTGCCGCGGGGAAGATGCCACGCTTTCATGTACGGTTAACCGATGTTTGATTGACTTGAAATTTGACAGAGAGCCAATTGGAGTCATTTTGAGACGATCTTCTAGCTCCGCTTTGGATGTCATGGTCCCGGGGTGCTCCGCCGCCGGTAGCCTTGATTTTGTTTAGGAGCGTCAAAGTCGGGTCAAACGTTGTCGGAATGACCTGAAATTTGACGTGCAGCCCTTTTGAAGCATGTTGAAGCCACCTATGTGATCTGTTTGATGAGTAATAGTCTCAGTGGTTCTGCCGCCAAGAGGCTTGATTTTATTGCTCGAGGGTTAATGGAAGGTGGTCAAACATTGTCGGTTTGATTTGAAATTTGGCATGGAGCCTTTTGGAGGTATTTTGAGACCATTCGTAGGCTCTGATCGAAGTTTTGATGTCTTTGATGCCGTCGCTGCTAAGACCAGCTGTTCAACTGCCGAAGAAGTGAAGTTAGGCCAAATAATGTTGGAATGGTCCGAAACTTCATGTGACCCCTCTTTTGGCTGTATTGGGGGATCTTGCAGTTTTTGTTTGATTCTGACAAGATCTGATGCTTGAAGTAGCATTGCCCGTTTGTAGTAGGATGCGACTTCATGTGGCTTCTTGATGTTGAAGAGGCAAAGTGACTTTTTTGGTGTCAACAAAGGTCATATACATCCTTGATGTCATGGACACCGAGGTTAATGCCCAATATCTTGTTGAGCTCGGCGACGCCCATTATGACCTTGTAGCCATTGAGCATCAGTTGGCATGGGCCAAGGTGCCATGTCGCCAAGCAGGCCCTAAGAAGATGGTGGACGGGGAACCTTACCCCTCCCTCTATTATTGAAACTAACAAGAATGGCATCCAGCCATCCCGGAAGGAATAACCCTCGAAGTGGTTCTTCGGGTTATCCAGTTTGGTTTGGACGTCCTCTGGGATCCTATACATCTCCTAGAAACCAGCCATGGCCTCAGGGGTGTCCGCCCAACTCCTATAAGATCCCACTTTTTCTAACAGATGGAGAGACTGGAAAACGGCAAAGGACGGAAACCCTAAACCCTAGAGCAGAACCCCTAAATAGAAAAAAGGTGGTGCGCAAAGAAAGGGATGAGGAAGAATATTCACAAGGAAAAGAAGGAGACAGTCTCTGGACTTGGGTTCGCTAAATCAGGATTCCAGTAGGGTTCCGGCAGGGTTTTCTTTTCTCTTCCAGCAAAGCTCTCTCTGATGAATGCCAAAAGTGAAGAGACGAAAGAGGAAAAACCCTATTTATAGACGGAATGACGCCCGCTCAAATTCCTGAAGGCACGCGTCGCTTCGAATCGCTGAATGACCAACTAGATGGAAACTCGTGGCACTGCCAGTTCATCTCTCACTGAGATCCAGACACTCTATTAAATGCCTTGGGAAGAAAAAACAACAATGTGTTATTTATTGCCTCGAGCAGATGAAGCGTCACCAACCCAACATTAATCACCTCGAGCAGACGAAGTGTCACCAACATGCTATTTATTGTCTCAGGCAAGCAAACAAACTTCATGATAAAGATTAGATGTCATCAGCCAACACCGAAATGAAATTCAAATTGATACATCAGATCCTCTCAACACGATCCTTAGCTTCCGACCTAAAAAATTGGAGAATTCCAAGAGTCACGAGCTAGGGGGCATTTGTGTGGGGTGTTTTCCTAAGAATATGATTACGCTAGTCTCAGTAGCAGTACCAGCTCAGCTCATCCCAATCTCGGTGTCCAAGTTCGGCAATAGTGCCAAGATTCATCTAGCTCGGCAACGGTACCAACTAGACATCTCATCTTAGCTCGGCAAATAGTGCCAGCTGGCGCCTAGCTTGATCTAGCCTTGGTAAAAATATCGACTACATTCATCTCGGCCTCAGTATAAGGCACCTCGGCAATAGTGCCAGGATGCGTCCGAATCTGGTCTCGGTATCATCTTCTGCTCGATACGTCCACAAGAGATGAGTACTAAACCATAATTGTACTTCCACAAAGTTACGACTACGTTACAGAACGTGCTGACAAACAAGATGGGCGTTGGATAATGATCAGGTGTCATCTTTATCAATCACATCCACATTGATGCGAGAGGTCATCTCTTGATCTGACTGGACAGTATCTCCACCTACCCCCACTAAGAGTGCGCCAGGTGAAATCTCTACATATACAAGGATACCAATCCCTTCTCAGGTACGCCTGATGATACCATCACAAGCTAAAGAGCATACTTGCCCTTCTTTTCCATCCTTTGTTCAGTGATAGTACTAATTTAGGCATCGGAGAGCCTTCGGCTGACGGCAGCTAGGATCTCTGATCTCTATTTCTCCTTCCCTTTCAGGTTCTAAGGTGATCTATCTCCCCCAAAGAAGCTTAAACAACAAATCATGAGTCTCACACTCACCTAATCTAAGTCTGTAACTTTTAGACACTCACAACACGATATACCTGAAGGGCTTTATTTTGAACAATTCTAATTTTTTCCACTCATTTAACTCTGGAATTTTCTAGGTCTAATCCTCAGGAGATCTGAGTCATGCAAAACGTGGTAGCTTTGAAGGCACATTTGACTCAACCAAATCTACTTGAATACCTACCAATCATACGAGCCCCAGGTTCTAATTGAATCAAGCAACCTTTGGTTTTTTCCCCCAAATTAAGTTGGAATAATTTTATGGGTTTTTACAAAAAAATTAAGTTTAAACTCTTAAAGAAGGGGCAGTTAAGAATCTTAGAAATCAGGGGGCTCTCATTGAATCAAGCAACCTTTGGTTTTTTTTCCCCAAAGTTGGAATGATTTTATGGTTTTTACAAAATATCACTACTAGAAAAAATGGTTTTTATATCGGCTAAAAACCGATATAAAAGACCTATTATATCGGTTTTTCAGTAAACTTCGAACCGATATAAGTACCCCTGATATAATAAATAACTATAACCGATATAATATGTGTATTATTTCATATTGGTTTTTGGACAACAGATGCCTTTTAAACCTGAAATTATAACACATATTACTGTAAAACCGATATAAAAAAATGAAACCGATATAAAAAATATTTATAATATCGGTTTTCGGAGAACTGATGTGTTTTGAAACTAAAATTATAGCATACATTACTATAAAACCGATATAAAAAAGAGTGAAACCGATATAAAAATTATTTATAATATCGGTAATAAAGGGCTTTGTTATATCGGTTTTTTGGGATTGTATTATATCGTTTGTTCTGTAACCGATTTAATATTATATATGCATTTTTTTCTTATAAATAGTCCTTCTAGAAAGGGTCAGGTGACCTTACAGTCATCTGGCGGCTAGCCGCCCTTTGCAAGGGGGCTAGCCGCCAGACCCACGGTCAGCTTTCCAGTAAGCATTTTTTTTTTCAGGATGATTTTCTGTGCTTCCTGCGGCTAACCGCCAGTGCACCTACGGCTAGCCGCAGTACTAATCGTGGGATTACGGTTTGATTTTCAGAGACCAGTTTTTTCAGAACCATCTTGCGGTCACCCCTGTGGTTGCCTCACGGCTAGCCCCCAACTTTTCCTGCAGCTAGCCGTGAGCCATCCTGATTTGAATTTTCTGACCGTTATTTGAAAGCGGCTAGCCGCTGGTCTAAAAGGGCTAGCCGCCAATATAGTCTTTCTTTGAATTATAGCTCACAAATATAATGGGTTCCAATCCCACATATATGTAGACTACTACAATGGCATCAACATGGAAATGGATTTCAGTATAAAAACATAACTTCCAAATGAAAATTCATAACTTCAGTAGAATGGCAGAATTTGTCAGTAGTCTACTTACAATGGCAGAATTTGTCTCCAGTAGAAAATTCATAACTTCCTCTTCTGAACTCGAAACAACATGATTCTTGATCCAAATGAAATATTTATCAGAGGGCTACAACTTTCATGTTTTGACATTTAACCCAGATTGAATGGAAAGTAGTTTAAAATCACCTTGAAGATGACTGGTCACAGAAAAACAGAAACCTGAGTGAAGCAGAGTTGTCTCCAGTAGAAAATTCATAACTTCCTCTTCTGAACTCGAAACAACATGATTCTTGATCCAAATGAAATATTTATCAGAGGGCTACAACTTTCATGTTTTGAGATTTAACCCAGATTGAATGTAAAGTAGTGTAAAATCACCTTGAAGCTGACTGGTCACAGAAAAACAGCAACCTGAGTGAAGCAGAGTTGTCTCCAGTAGAAAATTCATAACTTCCTCTTCTGAACTCGAAACAACATGATTCTTGATCCAAATGAAATATTTATCAGAGAGCTACAACTTTCATGTTTTGAGATTTAACCCATATTGAATGGATGTGTTGTTAAACAACAGTAGATAGAGAGGAAAGCAGTAAACTAAGGTAATACTAGGTAGCATATCTGTAAGACCAAGAAGCTTCCCTCATCTGAAAGATCAGCTAAATCATATGGAACAAGAGATATCTCTTGCAAAACCCCCATTCTTTTCAAGTGGAAAATGGATGACAATAAATTCCCCCCCACAGTGGAATGGGAAGGACCATCTCCTTGCAACTTGGTCTAATTTATATCAAACTTAAGAACTTATTTCTCAATCACAATAAAATTTCCATCAACTTGGATTGTTTATAATCAATGAACTTTATTTTCTTTGAGTATATGTGACAACTAAAGTTACTCTTGAGTCTTGATTAAGATAAACCGACCCAGCCCTATTTATTTTAATCACTCACGGATTGCAAACCACTATAGCCATATCAATTAACACATCATTAAAGCACCCCATCACATCCCAACCCTCATCTGAGCATTGCCTGCAACACCCAAAACCATAACTTCATATATGCTCTGCAATTTGTTTCCCATCAAAACCCAGCAAAAATGAGTGCCCCCCACCACACCACAAAAATGTGAGCCTTTTCAGCTCAGCTGGCTTGACTCAAAGAGTTCCTAACTTTTTTTTTTTTTTTAAATTTGAGTCGAGCTAAGCCTGTTTTACCAGCTTGTTTAGAAAATATCCCTGAGGTTGACCAAGAATTCTATAGTTTCATCTCTCCAACTAAATTCAAAGGTACTTTCTCTTACTGAAGACCCTTTTCTTTTCTTCATTGCTTTATCTTCATGTCTTCTTATTTCAATAGGGTATCGTAAACAATACACATACTCTAAAAGTGAGCATATATATCAAAATAATCACAGGCATGATTTATGAATAATGTGAACATAGAAATAGAACAAGAATAATATGTATACATGAATACCTACCCCAACTGATGTTCCACGTATATACATTAAAAGAGTGTGGCAGCCTCCACAAACCAACTGAGCCATTTCCGTTCCTGTTTCAAATTCAACATAAAGCAGAAGATAAATAACAACAACAAAGCAGTTCTGTTAATGTCATTTGCACATTTGATGAAGCAAAAATATAAGGAGGAGGATGCTGAATACCCACCTACTCATAGATCCATGTTCTTAACATCACACACAACTGAACTTTCAATGAAGCGCAATTTCTCAATTTGAAGCAAGAGTAAAATTTAAATCTTCATGACCACAGAAGTTGGCTCTACACACCTGAATAGTGAGCAAATATTTCATAAATTCCATAAAGCTTGATATCTTCATGACCACTTCTTAAGAACAAGTTGATTCAATATAACCAAACATTTCAAGAACATCAGCTAAATTAAGAAGGACTTGTGATAATGCAGCAGCAGAGCATAACAGAGGACATTCAATTGGATTAGTAAATGTCATGGTTTTATATAAGGTATGGAGCTTTTAGGGTGGAAGAAAATGATATTATGTGACAAGTTATCAAAATCTTCACAATTATACATAGATACAACATAACTATATGCAAAGATATGTGTGGATAATTCTTGGATTCTTTCTTTGGATACTTTACAAAATCAAATAAACTGGAGAACATAATTTTACAAAATCAAGGAAAACAATTTGTTAATAAAAGGTTAACACAAAAATAAGGAATTCAGAACTGCTCCAGCCAACAAGTCACAGACAAATCAGCAGACCTACCACTTGGTGGAGTAAATGGTACTGGTGGTATTGGATATAGGGCAAGGGGCACCGGCATTGCTTATCTGACAAAAGTTGCCAACGTCCCTCTACCTTAAAACCTTGGAGCCTCAAGTAAGGGAATAAAAACTCCCATTTCCCATTCCCATCACTCTGAAAACAAGAACAACATCATCTGAAACATACATAAGAAGGATATGAAGAGACCCATTTGAGAGAACACAAAATATCCAATAACAAGCATACAAATGAAGTTGAACTCCAACACCACCAATACACATTTTTAAAGTTCTAAAAGAAGAAAAGGAAAAACAAGCAGTTAAATCAATTGTATCTTAATAGGGTGCAGCTGAGGCACAAAAGAGAAGTCTGAAACACTAAACTGTCTAGGCAATTCAGCACTTAAATCCGTTCTCCAATGTTTTTTCGTAATTTATGTATTTGGTTTCAAGGTCTTCAAAACAACTTCTACCTAAAATGCATGTCTTATACAAGTTTAGGGGAAGGTACTTGTCAACAAACGTATTTATGTATTACATAGTATAATCTATTAGTGTGTGTGTGTGTGTGTGTGTGTGTGTGTTTTTTCTTTTTTGAAAATCAAGAGCTTCAAATCCCTTATTCTGTAAGTAAAGCATAGATTCTTCCTTTTTCCTTTGATGGTCTCTCCTCTGGTGTTACAATCTAGAATTCAAAAGTTTAGGCATATTTATAGTAAATGAGGGTTCCACAGGAATTTTCACACTTCCTACTTCAAAATTGTTGTTTTTCCCACAAGTACAATAACCATTAGGGATTGTTTTTTTTTATTGATTGGTGTATATAAATTTGTACACTCCAAAGTTGTAGTTTTGTTTCCAAGTGCAATGGCCATTAGGAAGTGTTTGTTTACACTCATTGGTATATGTAGATAATGCATAGAGGCAACAATTAAATGTTACCAAATCTGTCTAATAAAAAACCAGGGACTAGAGAGAATATGGTTTCACCAGAAGAGATATAAAAAATTAGGAAGACTTGTACACAGTTTAGTGCTGGTTGATGGTGAAAATATAGACATTTGAAGTAACAATGATATTCATATAAATGAAACTTACCAAGAGAGTGTGACACAATTAGGAACACTTCTACTGTTCTGCACATTGTTGTGCAAGTTGGTGATGGAGATACTGACATTTAAAGTAGCAATGACATTCATATAATTGAACTGTTATATGAAATTCATAAATTTTTATCATAATGTTATTGCTTTATTAGTAATTTCTAAATTATCATTTGGTCATTCTCTATTATCAAGATGTTCATCTTATACTCTAAATTTTGATCCATAGTTGACTCTTATGTTTCCTTCTGCACTTTCTCATCAATCTACTCAAAATAACCAAATTCCACTTATAGGTACCTGATGCATCATAAAATCGGCAATCCCCTGTCATGGAGCCAACTTTCCTTTCCTCTTACTCTTCATATCCACACAAACACCTCTCCTCTTCTACTTATACTCCGTGTCTGTCTCTTTTCCCTACTCACTTACAGCTTAAGAAAAGAGGGACCTCTATAACTTCTATTTAGGTGAAACTTGGGTGGAAATATTTCCAGGCCTCTTAATTTGATGGATTGACAGAAGATGAAACAAAACTTTTGGTGTCCACTTCTAATGTCTCATGCTTTTAGCACTAAAAAAAAAAAACATGATAAACTAGCACATGATTAGATAAAAAAAAACTGAGAGCCATGTTTATATAAAAGATTCCAGTAAAATTTGTAGTTCTAACACTTACTTTCCATGTTGAGAGCCATCCAAGTATAGGGATAAAGAAAGAATCATCATCATGAACATCATAAACTAGAACACATATGCAAAAGCATTAACAATGCAGCGCAGCATTTAACAGTCAGTCCCAAACATTCCTCTGCCCACTAGAATACAGAGAAGCAATCCCCACCAACGAAACATTACGACATTCACACAGATGGTAACAACAGAACACCACCAGATACGCAGCCCCCGCATATTCAAATGGGGTCATTTGAGAGCGTAGCCTACATGTCTATTTCAATATATAATGGCAAATACCAGCATTTTGAACAAAAGACACATAGCCCCTCTATATTAAAGACTCAACAAGACAATTATTTATAAAACTCAGCTAACTCGGTTAGATATAAAAAAAACAGAGAGAGAGAGAGAGAGAGGAAATGTTATAATTCTAATCTAGCACTTTCAAACCTCTATCTCCTAGATAAAGGTTTCAAAATGTTGAACTAAATCACTGGGCAAAGGGCATTCAATATGTTGTGAGAAGACTGATTTATCCAGATGGGTACTAGTGTGAAAAACAATCTAGTGTAGTAGCCAAAGTTGTTAAATACCACCTTTATGGCATGAAATAGGGAACAATGAAGTATAAGTTTTCAGCACCCATTCAACGAACAAAGTTGCACTTAATTAAATAGATTGTAGAAAAAAAAACATAAATAAATTGGAGGACCAAGTTGTTTTCTAGGCCTTTAGTGGATGTGGTTGTCAACCTTGGAACATTTGAGCACCTAAGAAAACTGATTCCTTGGTTTATCTCTTGCTTCTCGCAAGTTAACAGCTTCAATTTCTATGTGACTCAAAGGGAGTCGTTTATACCCAGAAACAAAGAATTAGGACCCTCTAATCTGGGAGATTTTGAGATTTCCTTGGGGCAAACCTATCAATCAATGGTCTAGACGGGAAAAACTAGGGTCTACACATACCAATTACATAGGGATTTAGGGTGTCTTCTTCAACCTAAATCCCTTATTCAAAGTTGTGCCACTGCGTATGGAGAAGATGATGTAGAGATGGGCTCGGGCAATGAGGGAGGTGTGTAGGGTAGTGGGTGAGCACAGTGAGCGAAGGAGATGAGAGAGGGTGGAAGAGAGAGGAAAGAGAGATGTGGTGAAGGAGAAGGGAGATGGAGTGGAGGTGGGGAAGAAGGAGAAAGAAAAAGAGAAAAAGAAAGAGGGGGGAAGGGGGTGCAGGGGTGCACGATGAGGGAGAAGGGCAGATGTAGCGAGGAGAAAGAGAGAGAGTGATGGAAAGAAAAAAAAGAAGAAGATGGACGGGAAGGGTGTGGCTGTTCGCAGGTGCTGTGACGGTGCAAGGCAGTGGAGTTGGTGTAGATGACAGGGAGAGAAGGGGCAGTTCCTTACCTGTGGATGGCAGTGGTGCGGTTTGGCGTGGAGAGGGAAAGGGAAAGGGGCGTGTCTGGGCATGAACGAGCGTCGCCTCAGGGCAGCAGCGCAGTCGGTGATAATGGAGAGGATCGGCGCCAGAAGGGGAGTCCAGATAGGTTCTGCCGAGGCTCTGGTGAGGTTCCCCGCACGAGGAGATGGTGACGATGGAGAGGGCATCGTGAAAGGGATGATGAGATGTGAGATCGTTGGAGACTCTGCGCAGGGAGGCGACGAGGGTGATAGGTCGTGAGGTGCGCGCAATAGTTGGAGGAGGGCCGGCTAGTATTGCTCGCATGGAGGCCGATGGCGAGAGGGACAGGTGAGAACGAGATAAAGGGTTGGCCGATCGAGAGAGACAGAGAAATAGCAGAGAGAAAGAGAACGAGAGTGAGCGAGAGAGACAGGGAGAGCAGAGAGAGTAGAGAATGTTAGGAATTTTGTAGATTGCAATTTGATGGATGCATTTTCATATTAGCATCATTTGAATTTACACACTTGCATTGTTTTAGAAAATCTAGAAATCTTGATTTTCACATGCATTGGTTTTTAGACTTGTAGAAATCTTGATTTATGCATGTTTTGGTTTTAGATATTGGATGCATTTAAATGTGAAAAGAGTTTTATCAAATCAAGCAAGCCATTGGTTTTAAAGTTTCAAATCATTTTAGGCTTTTTGTGTTTCATGTTTTTAAACCACTTAGTTTGATTTAAACATGTTTCCAAGCTTGATTCAATAGCCCAAAAAGTTCCCTCATGAAAAACTTTGAAATATGAAAATTTTGGGAATTTTGGTCCCAGGCCTGACCCGCAGAAGGCCAGGTCGACCGGGCCTGCAGTGTGACAGGTTGACCGGGTGGGGCCAGGTCAACCGGGCACACTGGAGGCCAGGTCGACCGGGACTGAGCAGTAGGTTCCTGTCTAACGGATCTTTTTATGACCGTTGTGTGTACCAGGTCGACCCGGGGGTCATGGGGTCGACCGGGGAAACTAGCCGTTGGACTGTTTTTTCCTATAAAGTCCATTCTATTCCATCCTTTTTTAGGGCTTGATTCATGAACTTTTGAAACCTTTTTGGAGCCAAAGAAAGGGGATGAAGTTGTAAAGGCTAGAGGGCTTTTTGGAAATCAAATGCTTGAGTTTTAAAAAGGTATATCTTACTTGTCATTTTGATTTCCATTCAAATTAGAATCAATGCATGTTTAAATCTTTGTATTTTCTTTTATGCATGATTTCTAGTTTTTAAAGAGTTGTTTTGCAAACTCATTATCATCTTTGGAATATTAAGAATGGTTTGCAAACTCTCTTGTCTAAATCACATGTGCTCTTAGACTTTAATATTCATACAACTTGTTTTAGCTCATGTCTTTAAGTTGTTTGAATCTTTCATGTGATTAGCATTTATCTTCAATCATCATCTTCTAAGCTTTGATTTTAAAATGCATCAAGCATTCATTTAAGAGCTTCATTGTAGAAATTGATTGAAGTAAAACATTCATACACTTGTGCACACACTTTAGCTTATTTTAGTGTATGTTTGTAATTTGAAATACACTTTCATATTAGCCTATTTAAGAGGCAATTTCATTGAGCTTAAATTGTATCTCGTAGAGTGTTCTTTTGTGAAGACACCTTCTTAGAGAAATCATTCATTTGTAAAGGTTATTGCTTAGCCTAAGAAAAGCATCTTGTAAAGGTTATTGCTTAGCCTTGAAAAGCATCTTGAGAGGCTGTTGTTTAGCCTAGAAAAACAACATTGTAAGGGTTATTGCTTAGCCTATTCAAAAGCATAAATAGTAAAAATCCGGTGGGGTGATTGGATCACAAGCCGGTAGTGGATGTAGGCATTGAGGCCGAACCACTATAAATCTTTGTGTAGTGGTGTTTGCTTGTGGTGATTGTTTTATTAGCTTCCGCATATTGTTTGGTTATCATCACTTGTGACTAGTTTATGTTAAGAAGTTAAAATTTGTTTAAATTGGTCATAATTGTAGCTCACCCTATTCACCCCCCCCCCCTCTAGGGTTAGGATCCCAGGACTTTCAGAGAAAGCGAGAGTGAGAGGAGAGCGAGAGAGCAGAGAGAGAAGAGAGAGCGAGAGTGAGGAGAGGAGAGAGCGAGAGCGAGAGGAAAGGGGTTATTGGAGGGAGAGAGGCGCTGTGAAGAGAGGCGAGAGTGAGGAGAGAAGAGAGCGAGAGTGAGAGGAAAGAAGGAATGATGGAGAAAGAAAGAGAAGGGAGGGAAGGAAAAATAAAAAGGAGGGAAAAAATCAGTGAGCCCGCGTGGGCGATTAAGGGATTTGAAGACCGATGTAAAATCATTGGGTATATAATATCGGTTTCATAATAACCGATATAAAATATGTATATATAATATATAATATCGGTTCCATAATAACCGATATAAAATATGTGTATACAACCGATATAAAATATGTGTATATCATATCGGTTTTATAATAACCGATATAAAATATATGTATACAACCGATATAAAATATGTGTATATAATATCGGTTTAATAATAACCGATATAAAATATTGAAATTAATATCACATATTTTTCTAACCGATATTATATATAGAGATTTTTATGTCGGTTCCTGTGTAACCGATATAAAAAAAAATTGACCGATATAAAAAAATATTAACCGATATAAAAAACCTTGACTGAAGATAGTATATCGGTTATATGAAAAACCGATATAGGGCAGTTTTTGCAACCGATATAAAAACCCTTTTTTCTAGTAGTGTATAATTAGTTTACACTTTTAAAAAAGGGGCAGTTAAGAAATTTTAAAAATAATTAACACAGTGCTCCGCATATATGTACGAAGTTCATTGATTGAGGGGTCGTCTGTCTTTTGCGCATTGGATATGTAAATACAATTTAGACATGTAAATGATGAATATTCAATTTTTAAGTATGTAACGTTTACACGGGCATTTCTTTTTACAGCGTTTGTCTAATGACACCATTTTCGCATCATTTACATATGTGATTCATTTAACCATGTTTGTTTCAATGATATGTGTAAATATATTAGATGATTTTGTAAATGATACTTTTTATTCATTAAATTAAATTATACTATAATGATTTGAAAAGGAGACAAAAAAGTCCATATTATATCAAAGTTTTCATTTGCATTTTAGATCCTTCTAAAGGAACATGTCTTTCAACATGAAATATACTTTTAAAAAATAAACATTTCTATCAATGATAAACTTCACAAAAATGCATTCCATGTTTGGTTAAGTAAATATGAATTTATGTTTTGATGGTTAAGCAATTAAAATTATTATTAATATTTTTTATTAATTAATACTTAATTCAATATTGATCTTAATTCATTTTTCAATTTGCATAAAAACTTAACCGATGCATCTCACATGTTTTATGCTAATATTAACCAATTATAGAAAGTTCTTAAAAATTAGTATTTTGCGGCTAAGTTCAATCATATTAAAAGTGTCACAAATTTGTTCTGGTTAGATAAAATTGCATTTATACATGGTTTTTGAATAATTCCATAATGTTATATAAAATACATTCCTCCTTCTCTCTTACATTCATATATACATGTTTAAAGAATTTTAAAGTATTGCAGTAATAAATAACTTTAGAAAAATCATTGAGATATTGGAAGAAAACTGAACTAATAAGGTAATTAATTAGTTAAAAGTTGATATAAAAAATAATTGAGATATTTATCTTGTAGATTGTCCCCTAAAATTCTTACTATCAATATATGTTTTTGTCTTACAGATTTTGTCCCATAAAATCATTGGAGACACTTTCATTTTATAATATGTTTTTTGTCTTACAAATTTTGTCCATCAAAATCATCCGTTTTTAGACCTTTTTTATTATTATTTTTCTAATGCGTTGGAGGGGAGTTTCGAACCCATCCTCTTTCACGGAAATGCCCAACACCAAACCTTCCGCCTCCAATGGGTACTCTTCGAAAGTGCATGTGTTTTGGTATTCTCCATTTCCCACCTCAACAGGTGTTTAAATTTTGGTGAGAAAATGGGCTCATTTTCACACCATTTACACGTCTGATTTACACGCAAGATATGTAAATAATTGTAGACAAACATGACTGATGCGTAGATGTTACGCATTTTTACCATTTACATATATAAATGGGTGTAGACAAATGACCCCTCGAAGGAGAGTTTGGGTGAAGTATTTTTTTGGGTGCGTTCGGCAGATAGTAACCAAAGTTAACAACTTAAAGAAAGGACTAGCAGGTTTGTAAAAAGGGGACATCGTGTTTGTGCTCCCGATATCGCGACTAAAGGCATTTTGTCAAAAAAAATAAAAAAAAAGCTAGAAGAAAAAAGGGGACATCATGTATAAAACACTTTATTGAGAATTGTTAGGGATTTTGTGTGTTGCAATTTGATGAATGTATATTCATTTTAGCGTCATTCAAATTTTCACACATGCATTGATTTTGAAAATCTTGAAATCCTTGAATTTTATCATGCATGGTTTTATTGCTTTTAAACTAGATTCTTCATGCAAGTTTTGGATTTTAAAACTTAGATGCATTATATTGAAAAGTTGATTTTGATTTTTCATCCCTTGTTTTTCATAGCTAGATCATCTTATGCAAATCATTTTAGGCATATTAGGTTCATATTTTGAAAATATTTTTTGGATTGATTTAAACAAGAACCAAGCATGATTCTCATGGAAAAAAACACCCTTTTGGAAAATCATTTTCATGTCAAAAACATTGAGAATTTTCAGTCAACCGACATAGACTTTGGTTACCTCTCGGTCAAAACAATTAGATGCAAAAAAATTTAGATACTGAGTTCGTGAACACTTCGGTTCAAGTTCGGTTTAACGAACTATGGAAGTCGGTTAACTAATGACGCTATGTTCGCAGATCGACTTGATGTGAGAATCCGTGGGGTCCAACCCTTTTGTGACCGTAGGCGAGCAAACCACACGTTGATTTTTTTTTGTATGGGTATGCCAAATTTTCTATTCACATAGAAATAACAAGCGGTCGTTTGAAGATCCACCTTTTCAAGTAGAAAGGAAAATAAGTTTTTTTCTAACTTTCATTGCACATGTATTAAGAAAATAGACATTATTTAGAACTTGGATGCCGTGAAAGGCTAAATTTCATTTGTTTGTCGTGAAAGGTGATTTTGTGTTTTTACCGTGAAAGGCGATTTACAACTCTCATAAAAAGAAAAGACAAGATTTGCGATTTTCATTTGTACTGTAAAAATACAAATATAATAAGAAGAAAGAAAAGAAAATCTGACTTCACAGGAGATTGCGGAGGCTCGTTCAGATTAATGATCGCAATTCATGTTTGAGCTTCGCCGTCATCCTTTAAATGATAACAGATGATGCTTTTGATTCTCTTGACTCAGGTTAAACCTCAAAATTTTAAAGGATATGGATCAAGAAGAGATCCTATATCCTATAAAAATCTAAGTAAACGGGCTAAAATATAGCGTCTAAGCCATGGAGATAGAAGGAAGAGGCATTGGGGGGTGGCCCCCAAGGGTCTTCAATCACCATATAGTGGTGGTCACTGTAGAGCTTCTTCAACGGAGGAAAGATCATCGTTGGAGCGTCGTAGCAATGATGTAGAATTTTTTGTGAGATTTACACATCATGTCGTGGAATGGTGGAAATGGGCTGTCGCCAGCAGACTTGAGTTTGTTGCGAGGGAGACACCGCGCTTTGATGTATGATCAAACAATGTTCAATTGGCCTGAAATTTTCCAGGCAGCCTTTTGGAAACATTTTAAGATGATATGTTAGCTCTTATTTGCAAATCATGGTCCCAATGGGTTCCGTTGCTAGGAGAGCTGATTTAGCTTCCCGGGGGTCAAAGTCTGGTCCAATGATGTCGAAATGACCTGAAACTTAACATGTAGCCCCTTGTAAAGAATTTTGGGACCATCCATCTGCTTTGTTTGATGAGTGATGGCCTCGGTGGTCTTCGCCACCGGGAGGCATAATTTTGTTGTTTGAGGGTTGATGTTGGGTAAAACGTTGTTGGTTTGACTTGAAATTTGACATAGAGGCTCTTGGAAGTATTTTGAGATCATCGACATACTCTAATTGAAGATTTGATGTCTCCGATGCTAATGTTGCCGGAAGGGCTGACTTTGTCGCATGGAGAATGCAGCTTTTTGCAATTTGGGCCAAACGGTGTCTAAATGGCTTGGAATTTGACGTAGAGCCTTCTAGAGTCATTTTTTAGGCCAACTATGTTCTCTGTTTTGTGAAATAAGGTTTGCAGCTTTACCGCCGCCAGGAGCTCCTATTTAGCTGCTAGAAGAGTGAACTTAGGCAAATGATGTTGAAATGGCCCAAAACTTCATATGTACTCTTCTTATGACTGTTTTGAAGTATCTTGAAGTTTTTGGATAGTTCTGAAAAGATCTGATGCTAGAAGTAGCATTGCCTATTGTAATCAGATCCAGCTTTATGTAGCTTCTTTGATATTGAAAGCGTATAAAGAGGCAAAGTGACTTTTTTTGTATCAACATTAACCAACACTCAACCGAAGTTCAAAATGATAGTTTTGACTAGAGGTCAAACTAGCCATTATATATGACTATTGGGGACTCAGTTAAGGTGGTTAACCGACAACTAGTCGTTTGACTACTTTTTTTATATAAACCAGCTCATTAATCCAAGGCCAAAATTAAGGAATCAAGAAGAACTCCTTAAGGTGTTTTGAGGCCAAACAAAGGGCGAATGAGTTAAGGATGGCTAGATGGTAAAAAAGGGAAGCTAATGCTTGGAACTATGAGTTAGATCATCTAAGTAAGCTTTGTTTTCCTCATCATATATTTTCGTACTTTGCTTAAATTATTAGTAAATTTATTTTAGCATGTTAACTATGATTTCTTGCATCTTTCTTAACTTAGACATCATTGTGAATTGATTTATTATTTTGGATGCTTAACTTTGATCCGCACCAAGTTGGGCTCAAATTGGTATATCTTATTGAATCATATTTTGCAATCACCTTTGAAATCACATGTAACATGATTCATATACCTGGTTGAATCTTTGGTTGTTTTTTTCCATCACAAGAAAAACACTTTCAGTCTATGTTATGTTTTGAATTCAATAATACTCACAAATCACATGTATAGATTTTGAGATTTCTCACAACTTTCGTAGCATTGATAGTCATTTTCAAGTTGTTTTTAAGCTACATGTGATTTGTATCTTACTTCAATTGAATCTCTTTTTGTGATTTTCACTTTTAAATGCCTTGGGCATACATACTTGATCTTACTCTTTTAAATTTGATTGAATATCTCATACAACACATGTTTTGGTTAAAACTTCACAACTTGCTTGGACTAGATAGATATATCTTAGACAAGTTGTTTTTAACATGTGATTAGCATTCCAACCTCAATCAATTGCTTTTATTATTTCAATTTTTAAAACCATTTGGAATACATTTAGGAGCTTTTGTTTTTACATTTGATTGAGGATATCATGCGTACACATTGAGCATTCATAGAGTGTGTGTGACTCATAATATCACTTTCATATTAGCCTATTTAGAGGTGTTGTATTGACCCTAAATTGTATCTCTTTAAGTGTACTTTAGACACATTTTAGAGAGAAAATCTTAGGATTGAAAAGGTTATTGCGTAGCCTAAGAAACAATATTGTAAAGGTTATTGATAAACCTTTTAGAAGCATAATATGTAAAGGTTATTGCTTAGCCTATTTGTAAGACCCAGACCCCTAATTTTCATGATTAGTGCAGTTTTAGCTGTGGGTTAGCTATCTAAGTGAGATTTGAGCTTAATTGAGTTGGTTTGTGGATTGGAATAATTTTTCTATAACTTTGGGGAATTTTGAGAGCATTTGGACTTATTCTGGCACGCCTAAAGTGAAAGTTCAGGATTCTTACCCTAGAGGGGGGGTGAATAGGGTGAGCTACACTTAAGTGACCAATAATGCCAAATTTTAACTTCTTTAAGTCAATTAGTCACTGGTGACGATTAAGAACTAAAGTGCAGAAGTTAACAAACACAACACCATAAAACATTCCCCATAACTCAATGATTTATAATGGTTCGGCATTAATGCCTACATCCACTACCGGCTTGTGATCCTACACCCCACCGGATTTCTACTATCTATGATTTTCAACTAGGCTAAGCAATAACCTTTACACAATGCTTTTCTTAGGCTTAGAATAACCTATACAATATGCTTTTCTAGGCTAAGCAATAACCTCTTGGGTTTTTAGGTTCAACTTACAATTATGCATTTCTAAGGCTAAGCAATAACCTTTACACAAATTTGATTTCTCAAGGAAGTGTCCATACAAACACTTGATTAGATACAATTAAAGCTCAAATACAATGCCTCTTAATTAGGCTGATATGAAAGCGTAATTCAAACTCAGACAACACTCTATGAAATGCAAAGATGAGAGTTCAAGGTATTTGTGTGAAAAACTTCAATCAAGGTTCCAATGAAAACTTAAAGCATTTCAAAGTTTAAAACACAAAGATAGATTGATTAAAGTAAAATGCAAATCACATGTCTAAATACTAACTTGTTGATGATATGAAAATCAAATTAAGGCTCACAAGTTGTATTAAACTATTAAGGCTAAACATGTGATGCATAAGCAAAGATGTTTAACTATAAAAACCAAGCTTTGTCTTTCCAAGTTGCTCCTCTTTCTCCCTTGAGTTGTTCCCAATCCTGAGTTTGAATGAAGTTCAGAAAACCCCCGAGATTGGTCGCCAAAAGTCTTGGCGCAAGAAACAAGGAAGAAGAGAATTTATAGAAAAAAGTGCTGCAACAGCTCTATGGCCAGTTTGCCGACACTCAGGGTTCGGTTAGCCGAACTCAACGGTTAGAATCCCAATGGTCATATTTTTTAGAACCAGTTCTATTTTCGGTTCACCGAACTTTTTTGGTCGGCCGACAGGTGACCGACACCTAACCGACAGAGCAAAAATGAGAGATTACATGCTCTCTGGTTTTCGAACCGAAATGAGTTCGGTCAAGTTCCGAAGCACATTCGGTTAACCGAGACTTGACCGACAGGCTGACCGATAGCAAAAAAAAAAACCACCTTACGGTAAATGAAACCGACAGAGGCTCGGTTCACTAGTTAGTTAGCTGACACCCGACCGATAGGCTGACCGATAAGAATAAAATAGGTTTTTTTCTGAAGACCTGTAAACCTTAATAAAAATCCCTTGAAAACTAAAATTTAAAAATGTTCAAAACCAAGGGATTTTGAGTCAAAAGAATCATGTTTAAAAGTAAGATAAAACCAACTAATAGTTGTTTTGAAAAACCATGATTGAATCAACTAGAAGTGATTTGTAAAAACTTGATTTTCAAGAACATGATGCTTCAAAGAATCTACACTCTGAGATATGAAATGAATACAAAGGCCGACATGAAATTGCAAACACAATGGGCCGGTCTAACATATGGATGCCTTGGGTTGTACGTGTAAGCATGGGGGATTGGCCTTGATTTTGAAAAATTATAATTTTTATTTCTTTTGATAGGTCAAATTAGCCCCAACAACTTTTGTGTTCATCCCGTTCCTATTCGAAGCCCAGAAAACCATGGGGCAAAAGCAGCCTTTTCATATGGAAATTTGAGCCCAAATTTCGAAATTTCAAAACCATGTCAAAAATATACTTTTTGAAAACTAGATTTTATGATGATCTTTTCCCTCTTCTTCGCCAAATTCATGAGTCCTAGAAAGCCCATCTTCAAGCCCATGAAGTGCTATTAGTTGTGGGCCCCACACATGACTTTATATATACATATAGAGAGAGAGAGAGTCCACCTCCTTTTCTTCCTCATTTCTACCGTCCCTGAACTGAAACTCAGCCTCAGCTGAGTTTCAGTTGAGCTCCTTCCTCTTCTTCCCTTGCTCATTTCTCTCTCAAATCCTTACCAAACTCTTGCCAATTGGAAATCTAAGTATGATATCCTCTTCCCCACCTTGCAAGCTTTCTCTAGATGCCATTTTTGTGCAAAATTAAGCTGGGCAACCCTCATTTGAACTTTTTCTTTCTAGTTTCAGGTCCTACAGGTATGAAACCTCTTTTCCTCCTTCAGATTATGGTAGAGGAACCCTTGGAGGCCTAGCATTCTAACATGCAAGATCTAGTTCATCTTCTTTGATTATTTTCCTATTTTTGAGCCATTTTCGGTTGTATTTTGGGAGTGTTGTTCTATAGATTTGCTAAGGTCTAATTGATGAGATTAAAGAGTGGTCTTAGAGTTCTAGAGGCCAAAGCAAGTGACTGATTTTGTTAGTTCTTGAGCATGCTAGCTAATTTGGGTATTTTATTTATAAATCATGTTTTTCATCTATTACGTGTTTGATCCATCTTGTTTATTTGCTAATCTAGTTATTAGCATCAAATATGTACACTTGCATGTCACACTTTCAATGTTATTTTATGGATTCTTATTTCAGCCTTTATCAAGTTCTTGTTTAATTCTTGATTCTACTTCTTGAAAATGATATTTATGGGAATGGATGATTTATGGAAGAATGGGGGGTTTCGCTTTGAAATTGTTGGAAAATTGAATTTTTAGAGAGCATGTGGGCTTTGGGAATGCAGGAGAATGACAAGAAAAGAATGAATTTGAAAAGAGAGAAAAAGGGACTTGAAACAGAACTGGAAATGCAAATTCCCGCAGGTGGGCAATCAGCCGACAGCTGACCGACCCCTGGTCAGTTAGAATTCCCTAGAGCTGAATTTTCCTAAAAGAGGTCAGGCGGTCAGCTAGAGGCTAGCCAATAGCTCACTGACTGCTCATTGAGAGCTTCAAAAAGGGTGTTTTTGGGTGGAATTTTGTAAAGATAAAAAACCAAGAAAATGCAGAGAGCAGTCAACTTGCTAACGTGTACTTGGAACTTGGGATGTTGTCTACCTTCAGGGGTACCAAATTATTTCTAAAATCCGACATTGGGGCTTCAAATATACAAGGGGTCAAATGATGCGGTCTTAGTATATGTATGGTGTACTTGTTATGGTAGAATAGATGTTGAATAAGAGTCTTATTTGCACGTACTTGTCTTTTTATGGGAATACACGATTTTCTCGGATGATTCAACTTTACTTGTTTAAAATCATGTCCTCGTGCCCGCACTCCAACAAAAATCATTTTTCGCAATGCAAATATTTGTCACAAAAAATCACAAAATCATCGCCCAATATATTCTGCGACAAAACCAATTTTGTCACAACTTCGTCTACTATTAGGCGCCAGTGAATATTTTTGCCAACGATCACAGCTAATCGTCGCAAAATATCAATTTTCTGCGACCACACAATATCATCGCCAAATGAAATTAAATTGCGACAAAGAAGAATGTCGGCAAAAAGGATACTTTTTGTCGCCAAATATCTATAATTCGTAACAAAAAAATGGGTAAAAAATGGTGAAAAGGAATTTGGCGACAAAATGGAGTCGTCATGAATTATATCTTTTACCGACAAACTATATTGTCGCTAAATTAAATACTGTATGAATTGCATGAGTTATAATAGGCGACGAATTAGTTTTGTCGTGCATAGTTTGTAGACATGAAGCGACCACCTTAATTTTTCGCCCATTATTCAATCTTGCCACAAATTCACTTAGGTGATAAATTATATACGTGGGGGATAATATGCAAAGATATATTTATTCTTATTAGGCGACAAATAAAATTTGTCGCTAAAAATAATAGATTTATTTTATAAATTACTACCTGCCACCTCAAAAACCTCATTTACTCTGAATATAATAAAACCTACTCATTCAACTAAAATAAAATGTACAATAAAATCTTCCCATTCAACAAAAATAAAATGTACAATAAAACATGCCCATTCAACTCAAATAAGTTGTACAATAAAAACCTGCCCATTCAACTCAAATAAAATGTACAATAAAACCTGCTCATTCAACTAAAATAAAATGTACAATAAAGTCTACTCATTTAACTAATAAAAAATGTACAAAACCTGCTCCTTCATCATATTAGGAAATATATAACAATTAAATCCAACCCACAAGTTTAGCCACGTCGTCGTTACTAATTCAAGTAAAAATGTAGCATCCAAAATAAGGTAAGTACAATATTCTTATAAAAAAAAGACATTCAAGCAATTGGCCTATATTACATTGATCTACAGTCCCAATCTGTGGTACAAAAAAAAATCGTTAGGAATTAAACATGGGAATCAAAAGCAAAGTAAGTGAGACAAAATAAAAGCATGTGAAAATATTAGCATGCAAATAAGGCAAATAGCACACACAAAGAAGAATGACTCTGCACCCTTCTAAAAGCCTTCTAAAAGCTTCAGAACAACACAAAGAAGCTACACCTCAGTTGCATTTGGTTTAACACCACATAGGCAGCTACATAAGTTTTTGTGAATAATATTCTATTTGGAACCGAGTGAGAGAAGAAACCATGAGATGAGCACATGTTGCACTATCTATAGCTAGTGTGTAACCCATATGGCTACATCCCATTGGAATAGGTGTGTAACCTATATGGCTACATCCCATCTCAGGAGCATGGTAAAAGTGGGGGTTGGCAATGGTGCATGATGCACTTGACCTGTTCACTTCAACAATCATTCCTACAAATTAAACAATCATCCCTACCAATGCTTCATAAAGTATATATCAAATCAAACACGCCCCAACAAAATTAAATCACAATTAATAGTAATAATAATAATTCATATGATTTTATTACATCACAAACTTAAATCTCAATTAAGAAAACCAATTAGAGAAAAAAATTCGAAACATCGCGGAATATTTGCCGCGAAAAATTATTTTTGTTGTAGTGCGAATGACTAGGCCTGTCAATGGGACAGGTTGAAACGAGTAGAAAGCCCGGCTCCGCCCGTCCCAAGCCCGAAAATACAGGGCTTTATAAAAATTTTTGAGCCCAGTGGGTTGGGCTTGATCAATAATTTTAAAGCCCGGCCAAAATGGGACTGGGACTGGGCAGAGGATACCCAGCCCGTTCAAGCCCGGCCCGGTCCGCTCCAAGTTAATTTTGATAAAAAAATTTATATTACCTAAACTGCAGCTCACTAACAGTAAAAAAACGGCTAGTTAGGAGGGGCATTCTTGTAACTGCGCCCTCCATCAATCCATCTCTTTTATAAGATGATGAATGGGGAACCCTAAAAATCCCACACTCAATCGCTCTTAGCTCTCTGCCTCTTCAACTCTTTGCTCTGGGTCACGGACTCACGGTTCTTTACTCTCGTCGTCACAGCGAGCCCTCTCACAGTCGCACAACGTACGCACGCTGACGCTACTGGCTGCCCCTCTTGCACCGTCACACGCAGTGCTGAAGCTGCCTCTCTCCCTATCCCTTTTTTTTCCTCCCTTGCCCAGTCGTCGTCCTCTGCCCTCTCTCACCATCACCCTCCCTACATCTCCCCTATTCTCTATTTCTATCTTTCTTCTTCTCCCTCTTCCTTTTTCTATCTCTCAGTCTATGCTCAATATTTCTACTCACGGGCTAACGTCTCATAGATATTGCTCCAGGTAAATTTGTTACCTTTTTTACTTCTCTTAATTTGTGATTGCATGGTTGAGCAATGAAAATCTGAATCAAATAGATTTTCTTTGTTTTTCGTTTTACCCCTTTCCGATTTCTTTTGAACGCATCTCCTTTTCATTTTCCCTGTCAGATTTTCTATTTCTTTTGTTTTTTTGTTTTCCTTTTCTATAGATGCGTGACATGTGTCTTTGTGATTGTACTTTTTACTTTTATCAGTTACATTTGTGTTGTGATGGGTTTCAAAGGTAGGCTACCAGTGGATTTGTTTGTATCAGAGATTCCTCCTATCATATATGTCATCACCACTCTAAACAATTGCAATGTAAACTTCCAAGTTTACACACGAAAAAAACATGAATCTCTATTCACCTTCTTTTTTCTTTTTTGTCCCCTTTTTTTCTCTGGGTTCGAATGAATCTGAAGGTTAATGCCCTACATTTGACTTCATTCACAAGACATGAAATTTTCATTTACACTTAAAACACATCAATGTTGAAAAAACCCAACATTCATCTCTCTGTTGAAATCCCGGACAGCATAGTCCTCTAGTGCAACAAGGTGTCGGATGTGAATTTTGATCCCCCAGGGGAGGGGAATCGCCATTCATCTATATGTGCTATTTAAATTTTACATCGAAAATGAGGATTCCGACTACCCTCAAAATCGACGGATCACGATCGGCAGCTACGGTAACGGCCGTAACACCGTTCTTCGACAAAAGCCAAAGAAAAATGGGAGAAAATAAGTGGGTGGGTTCTTCTCTCGTCTAATGTGCTGCCGGCAACACACGACGGTTTTCCTGTCACATTAATTTGGGTCTCCTTGGGTCTCTTTAATATTGGGTCAATTCAGGGTTATGAGTCAAAGTCCAAATAAGGTTAATCCTCACATAGCATAATCATGGTGTATCCAAGTAAAACAAAATAATTAAAATAAAGAAAATGAAAGGGGGGAGGTGCCAAATATTTAAGAAGAGGATCGGCCCCGTTCCCGGGTACCCCCTTCTAATCCCTTGGCAAAATAGGGTTTAAAGGCTGACTTTTTAAATCAAAATGATGATGCAAATGAGACTGACTTGTGATTCCTGTGTTTTTCGTGTGCGATACACGAGTGATAAAGTGAAAAGCCGATGGGCTGTAATTGATTGAAGGTGGCCGATGGGCCGGTGTTTGTTTTAGAGGGCCGATGGGCCGTGATTGATTTAGGGTGGCCGATGGACCGAAATAAAAATATGCAAAGTGTGTGAAATCACGCATCTCATCTAATTATTCTCATTTATTCAATTTTAGAAGTCATTTCTTTATTCCCTTTTATCATTAAGTTCGATTAAATATCCGGCACCTGAGGTGGAGGAAGAAATAAAGGAAAAATCTTTTTGGTTTTTATTTTGTAGGTTTTATAGTTTTTATGGATTTTTGATATTGGGCCAGAAGGGCCTAACCAAGGGGTTTTACATGGATTTACGTGATTAATGCTTTATTACTGATCATCGGATTAACCCTAACCTAAGGTCCTAGACCGTCCACATCAGCTCTCCCAGTCCCCTAACGGAACAGGAAAAGTGATAGAGCGAAACCTAATGCTCTAAGCTACCTAACGGGGAAATCCGATCTAATCCTAGGTTGCAAATAGCCTAAGTTTGATGGTTCATGCTCCTAAATAGTTTGTTAAATAAGGTTTTAGTCGAGTCAGTTTGTTTTAAGTTATGAGTTGATTAAGAGTGATTTAGGGATGTTTTAAGGTTCTACTTAAGTTGTTTAAGGCTCGGGGATTTCAAGTTTTAATTCGAGAAGTGAAATGATGTCAAAATCGACGAACAGGGTTGGCGGAGGACTTGGGCGCCCAGGGGGTGGCGCCTAGGTGACTGTGTTGACTTGGGCGCTCAAGCAGTGGCGCCCAAGTGGCTGTTTCTTGGTGGTTTGGCTAGTGGCGGTGGTATCGTTGTTATCTTCGGAATCCCGGGGATTCTTACTTGATGAATTTTAATGTTCCAAATTGTTTTAATTCTCTGGTGTTCAAATGTCAAAATTATTCGGATCCGGATTTTGAAACAAAACCGAGAATTCGCATTTTAGTGCAAATGAAAGGATAGGCGCCAAGGGGGTGGCGCCCAGGTGACGGCTTGTGATCTTCAGGTATTCCAGATGGGACTAAGTTTTTGGTTTTTGAGATCTAGGGATTATGTTGGGTTCTGGTTTTAGTTAATTTAAGTTATAAGGTGTTTAGTTATTTTGTTTTTGGTCGAGGTAGTAGGTCGGGGTGAAAGTGTAGGATAGGCGCCACAGGGGTGTTGCCTAAGTGGTTGTTTGTTGGTTCGTAAGGGTTTTGGGTGCTAAGTCCAAATCGATTAAAGTCTTAAGTATTTTAAGTTAAAAGTGTTTTAATATGTGGATTGGGATTGGTTTGAATGTTAATTAATTAGGTTAAGTTGTTGGTCGGGGTTTTTATGAAAACAGGTAGGCTGGGCGCCCAGGGTGTGGTGCCCAGGTGGAAATGGAAGATGGAGGCGCCCAGGGGGTGGCGCCCAAGTGGATGTGGAAGGATGGGCTCCCAGGGGGTGGCGCCCAGGTATCTGTTTTTATGGTTCGAATTGGTTTTATGTTTTTGAGTGAATTCAAGATCAAATTGATTGAGGTTTCAAGTCTTTTTAAATTGACAGTGTTTTAATGTATTGATTCGGGTCTAATTAGTTAAGTTTTAATTTCAATTGATGGTCTCCGAGGAAATGGGGTAGGATAGGTGCCACAGGGGTGGTGCCTAAGCGGATTGATAGGCTGGGCGCCTAGGGGGTGGTGCCCAGGTGTCTAGTTTTTGGTTTCGTGTTGGTCTTGTGCTTTTAAGTTGATTCGAATTCGAATTGATTAGGGTTTCAGGTTTCTTAAGTCAAAGTGTTTTATTATGTTAATTAGGATTAGATTTGGGTTGTGATTAATTAGAAGTTTTAATTAAGGGTTCCTTAGTGATGGGATAGGATGGGCGCCAAGTGGGTGGTGCCCAGGTGTCTCGGAAGGATGGGCGCCAAGGGGGTGGCGCCCAGGTGGACTGTTTTGGGTTTTGTTGGTTTTGTGTTTTCGAGTTAATTAGAGATTGAGTTGATTAGGGTTTTAGTTATTTCACGTTTAAAATGTTTTACTGTGTTGATTCGGATTAGTTTAAGGTTTTAATTAATTGGTTTATGCTTTAACCGGGGTGTCTTAGAGAATGAGGAGGTTGGGCGCCCAGGGTGTGGCGCCCAGGGGGTGGCGCCCAGGTGACTGCGTTTTGGGTTTTAGGTGTTTTATGTTCTTAGTTGCTTTCAATCCGAATTAATTAGGCCCTTAAAGGGATTAAAGGTGTTCTTAATGATTTGGTGGTTCTTAAATTAATTAATTATGATGTTCTATAATTAATCTTAGGGTTCATCCTACTTTGGCGCTAAATTCGATAACCTAGACTATCTAACTATTATTTTTGGGTTTTCTGGATATCTTTTTAATTTGTTTTTGGTTTCCCCTCTAATTTACTAAAAAGTAAGGAAAGAGAAGAAGTGATTTTATGTTTTATGATATTTTTTTGGGTTTTTTGTATGACTCTACGATTCAAATGATATGATGCGAAGTGTGACAAAAATGGTAATTCGAAGTTCAGAACACATCAAACAGCCAAACATATCATTATCAAACAGTTTCTAAGTAAACTAAATGCGGAAGATCGGAAGTTATGCACGAAGGTGGAAAAAATCCACTTGGGCGCCACACCTGTGGTGCCTACCCTGCTCAGTCAGGGTTTAAAATGGATCACAATGATCGAATGCACAAAAATCTTAGTATTTTCAACACAATTTCCGATATTCAGCGACTGATGCGAATTCCTAATGCGAACTATTAATCATGCAGCTAACAAATCTACGAGAAAACGATGCAACGGGTGAAGATTTAGAACCCGGACCCAGTCTCAGAAGGGTAGGCGCCCAGGGGGTGGCGCCCAGCCTATCCGGGAGAGGGCAGGCGCCCAGGGAGTGGCGCCCAGCCTTTCTACCAAGGGCTTTTCGCGATCTCTTTGATATAAATGATAATAATGATACTGTCAATGCGAGACCTAACCTAGTTATGCAATTAGAATTACGAAATCAATGCAGATCTACTATATTAGAATGAACCTAAACATGTTTCTAATATGATGAGATGCTAATATCAGTTTTAAAACAAGCTAATGTAGATCTATGATGCTCAAATGATCCTAAACATATTTCTAAGCATTTATGCCAATGGAATGCAGTAAAAGAAAGGAGAAATCTAGGAATACCGGTATATGACGCGTTTCTCAAGTTCCTAGAATGAAGCTTTCGCGAAATCCAATAGCCCCAGTTGAAGATATGGAAGCCTTCTTCTTTACCTTTTCTTCTTCTTCTCTAGATCTGAAACTCTTTCTCTAATGGTGGCTACCTTTCTTCTTCTTCCTTATTCTCTATTTTCTCTTTTTTTCTTTTAGGGTAGCTCTCCTTTTGCAAATGGGGTTAAGAGGGATTATATAGAGGCTTTGGGACGAGTTTAGGAGGGCTAGGGCTTCATTAATTCGTGCTTCTAGAAGGTCTCACGCATCCCAAGGCGGCTTAAGTCATTTTAGGGTGAACTAGGGTTTGAAAGAGGGTGGCGCCCACATGGTCAGCGCAGTCTGGGCGCCACCCTGTGGGCACCCAGGTAGTCCTGGAGGGTGTAGATGCCCAGATGGTTTGGGTCTCGCTTTTGGAACTTGGTCCCATTTGGAGTCGGGATCGAATGGCCTACGTTGAATGGCCCAGGTTTGTTTTCAGCCCAACTAGTGGAATTTGGAGGGTGGGCGCCCACCATGAGGTGCCTAGGTGGTTCTGGGCAGTCTGGGCGCCCAGCATGGGGCGTCTAGGTGGATTTCAGTAGCCTGGGCGCCACATGGGTGGTGCCTAGGTGATTTTGACCTCCTCTTGGGACAAACTTCGGAAGCTCATAACTTTTGACCCGCTCGTCGGATTTGGACGTTCTATATATCGTCGGAAAGCTCTCGGAGTCAAGAATCCAGTGGTCTAAATGTCCTGATGATTAGGGGCTGGAAAAAAAGGGGAACCTATGGACCAATGGAGCCGGCTTCATAACTTAGGCTAGTCAGGTGCGCCGTGTCTTTGTGTGTGCCTCTCTTAACTTCCTTTCTCTCTCTCTCCCTTTTTTTCATTTTTTATTTTTTATTTTTTATTTATTTTTGTTGTTGGTTTTTTTTAATATTTTTATTTTTCTACATTATGATTATGATTATTATTTTTATCAATGATCATCATCAATTCTTGTTCGGGTTCAACTTTTCAAAGTTCTAGGATAATTTGGCTCAAAGTGGCATTTGGTTTTCTAAGGTGATGGATAGGCACCGCAGGGGTGGTGCCCAGCTTGTTTGGACTTCGGTTCAAGGACTATGAAAGAAGACAGCTTTGGCGCCCAGGGGATGGCGCCTAGGTGGACTTGCATAGACAGAATCCTCCTCGAAGTAGAATGCTGAATTTGGAAGACAAGTCACCTAAACGTTTGAGGAGTGGCACCCAAGATGCAGTCCTAGTCCGTCTTAGAGTGGAGTTTTTGACTTCGAGGGAGCAGGTTGCGCTTTGGGTCGGTTTCGAAGTAGAATTCCGATTTCAGGATAACAAGTGATCTAGGCGCCCAGGGAGTGGTGCCCAGACTGCATTTTGCGTTGGTCTCAAGGTAGAACTCTGAATTCTGGGAAGCATGTGACCTAGGCTCCCAGACTGAATTTTGAGTTAGTTTCGGAGTAGAATTTGTATACAGCGTATCGCACTAGGAATCCTTGTCAGAATGAAGGCTGGGTTTCTAGAAAATAGGTGATCTGGGCGCCCAAGGTGTGGTGCCCATGTGGGACTGCATATTTGGCACTTAGAGTCCCTGTCAAAGAGAGCCCCAAATTCTAGGAGAAACAGGTTGTGAGAACCCGACCCCTAATCTCTTAGATTAGTGTTGTTTTATTTGTGGATTAGTTCTTTTAGTGGGATTAGTATTTGTTGGGTTGAGTTTGTGAGCTAGAATGATTTTTCTTCTAGTTTTGGGCTTTTGAGTGCTTTGGTAGCTTGTGGGGCCCTTTGGGGGTTCCCTTTTCGGCTTTGCTTTTACTTGTGAGATTTTCCCGATTGGTTTCGTATCGTGTTTTTGGCTCATTGCATTCATCTTGAGGAATCCTACAACTTTCATGTTGATCCCATATCCATTTGAGAACCCGAAAACCGATTTCTTGGCCTTGAGGGCAAAACAGTCTTTTCATACCAAATCTGTACCCAAAACTCGATATTCTCGAAATCCGTGAAACATACACTTTTTGGAAACTAGATATTTCGACGATCATTTCTTCCTTCTTCGTCGAATCCATCCGAGGTCCCAAATTAGATGATTTCAGCCACCCAAGTCCCTTAAGTTGTGGGACCCATTCTCACTTGCTTATAAAAGGAGACCCTTCTCCTTCATTCACTCAATTCACCATTGTCCCAGCTGAGCCTAGGGTTTCCCATTGTGCAACTTCTTCTTCTTCTTGCTTCTTCATCTCCAAGCCACACAAATCTTGCACCAAACTAGAAATGGAGATCACCATTCTCTTCTCCACCTTGCAAGCTTTTCATGGATGCCATTAGAAGAGAAATCCACCAACATTGAGACCTTCCTTGAGCTTGTTCTTCTCATTTGAAAGTCATCCAAGTAAGTTCCCTCCTCAAATCTTCTAGATATGTGTTCTTCTTGCCCTTGAGAAGCTCCATTTTCATTATTGGGAGTTCTTTCTTCTTCTTCATTGTTTAACCCATTTTTGGGTTGTTTTGGGGGTTTTTGTAGAGATTGTGGATCTTGAGCTTGAGAGGTGATTAGGAGCTTGATTAGAGTCAAAGGCAAGTGGTTGATTGGATCGTTTTGATTATTAACATGTTTTGGTGAAAATCTTGATTTCATTGATGGTTTTGGTAATTTTAATAGTTGTTTTTGATATGATAAATATTGATTATGAGATGTGCTATTGATGAGTTATTCTTTCTTGTTAAGCTCTTGAAAGTGCATGCATCCTATTGTCAAGAATTTCAAATGGTTTCACATGAATGAGTTTTCTCCACCTTGAGTTTTATTGTGGATGGAATAGATGGAAAGGATGGAAATGGAGGAACTTGAAATGAGGAGCTCTTTAGCTCATTTTAATGTCTTGGAAACATGTGTTTAAGTCCCCTTGTTTATAGTTTTATGTGATTGATTATATGTTGGAAGGAAAGGAAAGAAAAATGAAGAAAATCCAAGTCCCGGACCTGCACTGCGCCCAGGACCGATCGATCGGACGTGCAGACCGATCGATCGGTCTGTCAGTAACTGTAAGGGTCTTTGGACCGATCGATCGGGCCCTGTGTAGAAATTTCGACCGATCGATCGGTCCCTGTTCAGAATTTTATTTTTTCCTTAGTGCTAGGTGGGACCTTGGCTACCCTTTTTGGACTAATTGGACTATGGGTGAGATGTCTTGTGCCGACGCTTCTCACGGTTAGTTTAGTGGCATCGAAGTTCAATCCGTTTCAATCTTGAACGGGATGGAATGACGCGATAACTCCTTTATATCCAAATATAAGTCTTTTGCCTTGGTTATCGCGAATTCCATTCCTTTCGATGACTGAATAGGTTGGTCGATGTTTCCGAATTAACGTCATGCCTAGGATGGACCGTCTATAACCTTGATTTTTCCTAGTATGAAATCTAGTACTACCCACAAGCTCATTTTAAGTTGTGAAAATAGTAAAAGTGCATAAGGAGCCCGGAATGTCTTCAAACTCAAGGAGTACCAAGTAATTATCATAATCGACATACGGGACCCCTATTCACTTAAGTAGATCTTGCAATCAATATTTTTCCCGAAATGGTATAGTGCATTATATTTCCTCATTTCCCGAGATTTGCATCACATGATATGAAATGAAAGTGTGCCCTTGAGCACCCCGTTTCACCCGTTTATTTATTGTACTTGATTTACTTGTTTCCCCGAAAGCATTGGAGTTACTTTAGTAACAGTTTTTGTCCCGAAATGTATTGCCCGATATGATATGACAGTGTGCCCTTGAGCACCCCCGTTTACCCGTTTATTTACGTGCCCTTGAGCACCCCCGTTTACCCGTTTATTTACTGTACTTGATTACTTGATATGTCTCGATTGGTTTTATCCTATGAGTCGGCATCACTAAGCTTGGATACCTTGCCAGTCTGATCCACTGACTTGGAAATCCCTCTCCCGTCCCGCCAGCTGCAGTTTGGATCCCGATACCCGGTTATTGCCGTGGTCCCGTCCCGATACCCGGTTCGCTACCGTGGTCCCGTTCCCGTGTATTTATTATTGTATATATGATTTACGTTGAGTCTCCTCACCTTGTGTGACTGAGACCAACGTCCCGCTCTTGTCACTTCGGTGATAGAGGACTTAGCTTCTTGTGATTGCCATCTTGCCAGTTCCCGATTCCTTGGACACCCGACATGGTTTATATTGCTTACTTGTTTTCAGTTAGATGATTCATTGCTTTTATGAAAGTTGTTATTTAGATATGTGTTAATGCTCTCCATTGTAAATTCAGTCACTATTATATTGTTTTATGTCCTTTGCACACGCACACGTTTTACATGAATGTCGGTTGGGTGAATACCCGTGCTTTTACATATGTTTCTAACGATCGATGGCTTTTGCTAGATTTATATGATTTCACATGTCTTAAACGAAAACCCAAATTGTTAAATAGCCGTGCTTTGTTTTAAATGACATTCGACTTGTGAGATTCCCATGTTTATACACGTTTTAAACGATTACCCGATTTGTCAATATCCATGGTTTGAAATATATTTTTGATGACACTTGTTTTGCCAGATTCCTATGTTTATACCTATTCTACATGATACCCGATTTGTTTAAATATCCATATCTTGGAATAGGTTTAAACGAACATTAGTCTTGTCAGATTTCTTGGGTTACACTTGTTTTAAATGAACACCCGGTTTGTTAAATATCCGTATTTTCACATATGTTTCAAAGGGACATTGGTTTTTGCTAGACTGCTATGAATACCTAGTTTGTTGTATACTTGTGTTTTTACTTAAGTTTCAAATGAACGTTGTTTTGCCATACCGCTATATTTATACATGTTTTAGACGAATACCCGATTGTCAAATATCTATGATTTTAGATGATGTAAATGAATACATGTTTTATTAGATGTTCATGTTTTACCCGTGCTTGAAATGAATACAAGTTTTCCCCGAGATTCCCGACTTTGCACCCGTTTAATTATATGCAGTACTTGATCGATTAGCATGATTTATTATATGTTTTACTCTTTAGTATATTTGTGATCTTTTCATCCACCTGTCAGACCGTCGTGTCTGACCCACTACTTTTGGTACTCAGGTTCAGAGTTATTCGCCCCGAGTTGAGTGTTTTGTTGGCTTTGGAGCCATGCCTTGCAGGTTGTTTTGTCGGCTATGTCATGTAGACATTGAGCTTGACATCGGAACTACGTCACATTTGGGTAGTGGTTTATAGCTTCTTGTTGTATGGCTTTTGTTAGCCTTTTTCTTGGGATTCTTAATTAATGTACATTGATAATTGTAACTTGAATATATTTGGGAATGTAATATCCTGTTACTGTCAGCTCTGTAAATTATTGTGATGGTTACTCCAGTCTGATATGATTCTTGATATAATAGCTATGGGCTAAAGGTTGAGTGCGACGCGGAATCCGATGGCCACGGACTTCGGGTCGCAACGCCACAAATGCTTCCGCAAAATATTCAGAATGTGTTGTCTTCACACACGCGGATCTTGGGAGAAAAATACATTTATCCTTAATCCCATCTCCCGCCCCCGAGGTTTCGGTTCGGGGGCGCGACACAGGTGACCTGGGCGCCCAGGGAGTGGCGCCCATGTTGCAGTTTGGGTCTTTTTAAAGTCCTCATGGGGTTCGAACTCTCATCTATATAAGTAAATCAAGGCTACGGATTTCCCACAACTCCTGCTCTTTCAGACTTCGAATCTCAGAACTTTCAAGCTCTTCTTTGCTCCCAAGTAAGCTTCCTCTCCACCGTTCTTTCTTTTGGGATGAATGGCACGTCTCATGTATGTATCTCTAATCGTCTGAAGAGTTTCGTTGATCAACTTGGTATATAAGTTCAGATTGAAGCATCTCTCTTTTTTTTTCTTTCAATTACTCTTATTCTAATGTTCAATTTGCTTTTATTTTCTTAGATTTATATGGCTGGTCATTCTTTTTATCTTCGTGATCATGTTTTTGCCTTTTTGTTGCTCTTTTTTTGTGTTTGGTGATTTTTTGTTTGATATTTCAGAATTATGTTCAGTTTGTTGGTTCTTTTGACTTGTAGTTATTGTCACACACGTGCACAATCTTCGATTTGAATTTGAAACTAGTCTTATGCTCTTGTGTTAATGTTGGCTTTTGTCTTGGTGTGACGATGCTTTGTCCCACGTTTTCTTTATTTACTTTGTCAAGAATGCTTTATGTTATAGGCAAATCCCTCATGGTTAGAATTGGGGTGTCCTAATTGAAAAAGGATCAGCAGGAGAGGGTAGGCGCCGCCCTTGTGGTGCCTATCTTCCTGGTTTACACTAAGGACTTGTGAACCCGGATTTTGGGGTGTCTTTTCACATTCTGGTTCTCTCCAACCTCGCAGTACATTAAAAAGGCGCGACTCAGAGATACTAAGAGCTTTTGCTTGGTCAAATAATGATCTCTTCATGGGAGATATTTCAAGGCTGGGATAGGCGCCACCCTGTGGTGCCCAGATGGGTTTTTTTTTTTTTTTTGCTTGTTGGCTTGTTTGTCGTAGGTATTTGTTTAACTTTCACTCTGTACTTTCAGTTGGTTACTATTGCATTATTTTCAATCTTATGGAGTTTCTTTTGTTAACATTGTGCTAGCTTCTTTCCTTTGTGTGTTAAGATGTTGTATTATATGGGCATGTAGTTTGGACCTCTTAGTTCTCAAAAGGGTTTAGGACAACCGTGCAGTACCTCTGAGAATTTCATCCATAGATTTAAGAAGGCATGGTAGAATGACCAAAGCCGAACCCGGACTCCTCGGGGTGAATGCCTCGAAACAGCCCAAGTGGCCCCTTGATTTTTTTTTATGTCGTCTTTGGGACCCTTACAATTCTTGAAGTCCAAGCTTTTTGACTTACTTTCATTATGTGAGGGATTTTTAAAGCTTTGTATGTGTATCTACAGGTCTTGTTCCATTTCAATGGCTGGTGCTCCAGTATCCTCATTTGTGGTTGATGGTGTCGGGGGCCCTTCCGCCTGCAAGCCTTATTCGCCAGGGGACGAATATTGGTCTCCTGGGGCTGAAAAGACGGGATATTACAGCTTTGAAGAACGGGTGGAATTCTACGTTGAACATGAATCTTCCCTTCCTGCTACCTATGATTGTGTATTTCAATTTGAAGAAATGATGGACAAGCACATTGTGGATATTAGGTGCAGCAGATATGATTTATTGGTTATGAAGTACAAAGGCATCTGTGGGCTGAGCTCCCTGATCGCTTAATAGATCGGGTGCGAGCGATGGGGTTCGGTGACTTTATGTCTATCGTTCCCTTCCGTACCAACCGCGCCCTCATTTGTGCTCTCTCTGAGAGATGGAGAGATGAGACGCACACTTTTCATTTCCCGCCCGGGGAAATGACGATCACATTGGAGGACATCGCGTTGCACCTTTGACTTTCACCCTTTACCGACGGCATTCAAAATTCCTTTGATAGGTGAGGGCCCCTCCTCTGGACGACCCCGATCTGCAGGCGGCCCCGTCGACGATGACGTAGCAGTGGTGGATGCCATTGAGAGTGATGAGGAGGTGGGTGGGAGTGATGACGATGCGGTTGAGTCCGAGGATCGGGACTTCAATGAGTAGGAGGGTGATCTCATCGTGTCCGATGATGGAGATGACGAAATTGATGATGGGGACAGTGAGGACGAGGGGGTGAGGCCCCGCCGGGTCGTTTCTGTTCGCATTGATGAGGGGGGAATGGAGATGTGGGTAGAGGGTAAGCACTCGATCTAGCTTCCTTAACCGATCTCTAGTGCCTTGTATATTTCTCTTCCTTGTTTCTCATGTTCTTTTCTCTTTTGTTTCAGGATATGAATGGCGGGAGGTGCCCGTTGACGGGTATACTCGCCGGAAGAGGGTAGGGATACCTTGCGAGATTTTCCAAGTCGCGAGTGAGCACCGAAACATTTGGTAACTACTTTGTTCTCCATTCTGATTTTCAAATGAATTTCTTAGGTCAATTTGTATTGTGTAGAGAAAGAACAGGGGAGGCAAGCTGAGGTTCGTTTGAGGAGACCCAGGTTGATTTCGGCACGGTTGAGTGATGAGGAGCATCTCAGGGCTTTTCTTCTATTCTTTTTGGGGAGGTGTCTCTTTGCCAACGCGACTGGCAATAGAGCATCCGGCACCCTCATCCGGTTCGTGCAGGACTTGGATAAGGTTGGTGACTACGCTTGGGGGGCAGCCACCCTTGCATTTCTTTTCTGTAGTCTAGATTCGAGGAGCCGCGTTCAGTCTGGATGCAAGAGCCTTCGAGGGTTCGTGCCGATCTTACAGGTTAAACCTCTATTCCGAATGTTGTGACCTTCAGTAGTTTCCTTTTCTTATCACGTCTCATGCCTCATCTTTTGTAATAACAAAGCTTTGATTTTGAGCAGGTGTGGGTATGGGAGCGCATAATTCAGTGTCGGCCTGAGCGCTTGCCAGCGAGGTTGAGTTGCACTCCCCGGGCTTCACAGTGGTATCCTAACGCGAATTTGCGAGGTTTTGCCGACATTCTACCCCCTGAGATGGCCGAGCGTATTAAAGCTCTTGGGATGAGGCCGGGCGAGCAAGGTTATCGGTTCATCTTGAATGAACTGAAAAACCATGAGGTATGCTCCTTTTCTTTCCTTTTGTTTTCTATGTTGAACGTCTGCTTCTCTTTGTTCTCATCAGCTACCTATATCATGGTTTATCAGGTGATTTGGCAGCCCTACCAGGGTGGTCCGGATGATGAGATGATTGTTGTCCAGGAGGGGCGTGCTTTATTTAAGAGGGACATATGGCTCCACGCTCCTCAGGTAGCAGTCAGATTGATCGTCAGCCGAGTCGCGCGCCAATTGGGACGCCATCAAGCTATCCCCGCAGAGAGGTCTGTCATGCATCAATCGTACCCGGGGTGGGGTCTAAAAACATTCAAGCGCCGCCATCCTTGCCGAAGAGAGATAAAAAACTGGAGAAAGAAAGGAAGGAAGGCTACCTTTGACGTGGATGCTAGTGCCTGGAGTGATTATGAGGCATATGGGAAGACGACTTCACACCGGTATATACTCCCGGAGTCATACTCTTGTGGGGCCTCATATTCTATTAGTAATTGCGCAGAAGCAGCCGAGGCCTCATCATTGACCCGGGTGAGCATTGAAGTTTTATTTGCTCTAATGTTGTCTCCTTTCATCGTGACTCACATTGTTTCTTCCTTTATTTCTCAGGAGGAGATACCGGCTGTAGCGGGGCATTGGCAAGCACATCCATCATCCGAGGGACGGGGTGAGGTGAGGTTTTTATAAAGTCCCTAATTTTGCTTATGAGCTTCATGATCTCGGAGATACATGTCCTTCCCATCCCCTAACTATAATTCTCATGTGTAACAGGGGACATCCGAGGGTGCAGCGTCCGACGCGGAGTCCATTCTCAGGGGAGAGATACTTCGACTGTCTCACCTAGTGGAGAACATGGTATGACTTCTTGACTTAGTGTTTGGACCAAATGGTGTTCACTTCCATAGCAATGCTAATCATTTCTGGTGTAATGGCATGGTTCATGCTTTCATAGGACGCAGAGGTCGCGCAATTGAGGGCCTCATTGTCGGCCGAGAGGGTACGAAAATTGTCAAACTTAATTGGCCGCATGCGACCTTGTTTGTATCTCCCTTACTAACAGTGTTTTGGTAATAGGAGCGCCGCCGGGAAAACGAAGCGGTCATTGAAGTATTGGCGGATTCTCGCGAGGTACGGGGTCACGGGGTTAATTGTTCATCTTGAATTCATGTTCATGATCTTTGGTCACTATGTAGGGTGGTAGGGATCAGGACACGTCTGAGGCCATGAGGATAGCATCGGAGGGTGAACTTCAGATACTACGAGCTGAGGTGGATCGACTACAGGTTGGTGAGGTTTATGCGTTTACCGCGTTCCTCTTTCGTATAACAACTGATTCCTAACTGTCTGCCTTTGTGGTCTTTAGGAGGAGGCTCGTAGTGAGCGTGATAGAGCGCTTGCGGAGAGAGTTACCTTAACGGCACAGGTATGGGTCCTACTTATGTGATACTTCAATCTCACTTTTTCATTCGTTGCTGATGTGGTTTGTAATCTTGTGATTTGCAGGTTAATGAGCTACGTGCCAAGCTCGTGAGCTATAGGGCCTCTACGCAAGTGAGGGCCTTTTCTCCCTTTTAAGTCCTCTATTTGTTGCTACAAGGTTTGTTGAATGTAATGTTTACTTAAAATGTCGTCTTGCAGAGTGGTGCTATCGTTGCTTCTATTCCTCCACGTCTCAGCCCGGGTGAGGAGAGGGCTCTTATCCTTGATCAGTACAATGAGTGCATGGATCGCATGGTGCGATGTCACGAGGAGGTGGTTGCTGATCTACGAAGGCGCCTCGATCGATATCGCCAGAGGGCAGAAGAGAGAGGCTATGGGTTTTCGGACTCGATGCGAGCTCCTTCTCAGTGTGCCCCTAGTCCGTCTTCATTTGTTTCATCGGCCCATCGTAATGGAGCTACTCCGTAGGGTTATCGTTCTTCGACTGATCTCCTAGGGATCCATCCCTTGTGTATCCTTGTTCTATGTTGTATTCATACGTGTTGGCCATGTATTTATGTTGTTTCATGTTGTACTTGGCTCATGGCATGGGCTCGTATGTATCTGGTCTGAGATGTATCGCATGTGTGTATGCGCCATGTATGTGTACTTGAGATAGTATGTTTAATGCCTTAGAAGTGCTATGGTTGATGTGGTTGATTGATGAGGAGCTTTTGTGGAGTGTTGGGGAATATATGAAGTGTTTTTCTTCACAGGTAACAGGTTTTTTGTATCCGGAAATTTTCCGGGGGCCAAAAACACAAGGGGAGATGTTGCCGAAATTTTTCTAGAATTTCTCAAAATTCGTGCTCTAAGCATGGATCTCGTATGGAAGGCCATTGGTAATCAGAGATAGCTGGTAATGAAACCTATACAATAGATAAAATGACTACAACTTCGTACCGGAGATGTAACATAGACTTAGGGTTCTCAAACAATGGGAGTGCCTGGGTGTGTGATGCTTGTGGCCTAAGCAATTCTATGTTTTAAGGCATTCACATTGCTAGCTACAAATGTAAAGACAGAGGTTCAAGATAACTGCATTTTTTTAAATAGCACAACATGTGATATCATAGAAATGTGTGCATAGCATACAACTATAATCAAATTTATCATAGGATATCATAACAGACATAATTTATATACCCAAGTTTGGTTATCATCACTTTGTCCTTTTCAAATTATGAGGAGTTGTGCACAAAATAATGCCTGTAAAATAAAATGCCCCAGCTTATGGGATGTTTTGGATGTGATCGAGGTTGGGTTCCCTGCAAGGTCTCAAAACAAGCTCGTTAGTTTAATATTTTTAGGCCCCCTGCATAGTCTAACTAAGGTAGCATTTTTCTTTCTCGGTAAAAACGTCAGGGGGCCATTTTGGCACTCAAGCTTTGAGAATAACAAGATTGAATTCATACCTTAGGGGATATGTCTTCCTTGCATCCAACCAAAAGTGATTAGTAGTAAAAGCATGCATGAGGTGCGTGTGTGTGAGTGCTCGTGGCGATTGTGTATGTGATAAGGACCCAGATTGGGAAGCCGTGTGGGATAAAAATATATTTATATATATATAAAGAAAAAAATGCCCCAGCATAAGACTAGTGTTTATTTTAGCCGTGGGTAAGGGCGTAAAGGTAGATTAGCTTCTCGATCCATGATTTTCACTCTGGTGGTAATGTGATCCTCCCTAAATTTCCTTTGGAGGTCGAACCCTCACGGGCCCCTTTTGTAGCTGCTTAGTCTTTTCGACTGAACTTTGGAGAGCACCTGACTGCCTCCGAGGCTCATTCGTGAGTAATGTTCGTGTGTGGGGTGGTGAGTCACCGTGCTACCTTAGTGTTATGGTTTCTGACCACCTTCTGCTTAGTTCGCCCGATGAGTACCCATGTCACTTCGCGAGCCTAATTCTAATAGAATTTTTTGTTTCTTTTTTTTTGTTTTTTGTTTCTTTTTTTTTGTGACTATGCAATGCCTGGGCCCCTTAAGCTTTCTAATCAACCCATGTAACGAGCATTCGGCCAATGACTCCCAAACCAAGTGGCTTTGGGGCACTAGGCATGTAAATACCCATACGGGCTTACTAGCTCGAGTTAAAAAGGCTACGAACCCAGACTAGTCAAAAAACTTTTATTCTTTTCAAGACTTCTAACTAAATGTTTTTTTCTCTCTGTTTTTTTTTTTCCTTCTTTTTAACATGTGACTGTGCAATGTCTAGGTCTCTTAAGCTTTTTAATTAACCCATGTAACGAGCATTCAGCCAATGACTCCCAAACCAGATGGCTTTAGGGCACTGAGTATGTAAATACCTCTACGGGCTTACTGGCTGGGGTTAAAAAGGCTACAAACCCAAACTAGTCACGATTTTTTTTTTTTTTGAAATCAAAAGCTTTCATGACACGGGTGATCCCACCTTCAAACCCTTACATTGGGTGACTTTAGCCGTGCGAAATTTGTGTGGGATAGACTCACCATTTTGTGTGGTTTTAGGTGCTGGTGTGTGTTTGAGTTTCAAGTTTGATCAGAGTGCATCTCTTCGGTCCTCCTACGGGATTTCTTCAACTACGCTAAGGGGCAAGGAGGGTCATATTCCGCAAGAAGCAGGGAAGGGTCAAACTGTGTACCTTTTCAGGTACATAGCGTTCCATGGATCGGGAAGCTCTTCCCCTTCTGCATTTACTAGTCTGTATGCATTTCCAGAATATACTTCTTTAATTACATAAGGGCCTTCCCAATTGGGTCGTAACTTACCTCTGGGATGCGGAAGCTGGGATGGAGTGATGCGCTTTAGCACGAAATCACCAACTTTGAGTCTTCGTTCTTTGACATGCTTGTTGTAGGCTCTAGGAATCCACTTCCGATACACTTGTGCATGCTTTGCTGCCTTCATTCTTTTCTCATCGAGTAGGTCTAGCTGAAGTAGTAGTGTTTCTCTCCTCTGATCTTCTGTCATATCTTCGTTTAACTGAACACGCAGTGACGGGTGAAGGACCTCCAATGGAAGGACTGATTCCGTTCCGTAGGTTAAAGAGTATGGGGTTTCTCCCGTAGGAGTTCTTATAGAAGTCCGGTACGCCCACAACGCTTCAACCAAACGGTCTGGTCAATCATTACCTTTGGCAGTTTGCACAGTCTTCTTGATGATCTTTAGTAAGGTCTTCTTGGTTGCTTCGGCTTGACCATTGGCTTGGGGATAATACGGGGTTGAATGATGCAGTTCTATCTCATATTTTGTGCACAACTCGCTCATTTGTTGAGATATAAATTGGGGGCCATTGTCTGTTATGAATACCTTAGGGATGCCAAACCTGGCTATTATATTCTTTTTGATGAATTTAACTACAGAGGTAGCCTTAATATTAACATATGCCTCTGCTTCTGCCCATTTAGTGTAATATTCTGTAGCTGTTAATATGAATGCCTCAGGCAGTTCTTAAATCTCCTAATGTGGTCAACCAAGTTACCCTCTTTAGTACCCACTAATTTAGAGACATCCATCCATCATTAATAATCGTGGTTCCTAGGGCAGTTCCGGTTTTGAAGCAATAGGTAAAATCTGCAACCGATCTCACTAATTCTACTCGTGACCTCTTCTATTCGAAATTGTTCTAGTAGAGGGATTTTGCACTATTATGGCTCGCCTATGCCTTTTATGATGATCCGACAGTTGTTTTTTTTTATATTGTTTATACTTCTCTTTTTTGGGGGGTTTTTTATTTTATATTTTTTTTGTTTTTTTTCTATGTTTTTTTTTTAATCTTACGTAGTAACTAATTCATTCGGGCTTGCTTGAATTTGCAACCCTTCATTGGCATGAAGCCTAGGGTCGGCCTAGCATGAATGTGATTTTCCATTGTGTGTGCTAGTGATGTGTTGCGCATTTTGAATATTTTGACTATTCGAAAACGCGCGCGTTTAAGACCTCTTAACCTACGTGTTTTTATTAGTGGATATTTGGTCTGGGCCTTATCATTTTGCTCTCTTCGGAAACGAGAGCGTTGAAATGTTTTGGACCTCCGCCATTTGGGCTTTAGTCTGATGACAACATATCTCACTTGTATTTTATTATGGTGTCTTCTTTGAAACTTGTGATTTGTTATTTGTAGTTCAGGTCCAAAAATGATGTATTTAGTCCATAAGTTTTTATTTTGGTTCATCCGGAAACGAGACTGTTGAAATATTTTAGACCTCCGCCATTTGGGCCTTGGTCTCATATTAAAGAGTTTCATATGTGTCTCATTATATTGATTTCTTTGAGAACGTGGATATGACTTCGCTCGTTGATGCATTAAGATAAGACTCTTATATTTGGGAGCTTTAGTTTGCTCTCGCCGAAAATGAGAGCGTTGAAATGTTTTGGACCTCCGCCATTTGGGCCTCGGTCTTAAAGAGTTTGAACAATTAAGAGATTTGTGATCTTTGAATGATGATTCCCTATTTTTACTTGATGATCTCCAGTCTTTTGTTTTCCTAATTGTTCGACCCTCATATTTTGTGTGAACCGTATGATTTTTCCTTTTTCTTTGGGCTCTAGGTTTTGTTGTAGTGCGTCTAGCTTCCTTAAATGTAGTTCGTCCATGTTTTGGAAGGTGTGCTCTAAATTTTCTTTGTAACCTAGCAGACTTACATCGTGAAAGTCTTTGAGCAAGCGTGTAATCTTGAAGTTTTGGTTGTGTCACTACTGGATGGTCATGTGGGATAAGAATTTCTTCAATTGTGTGGATTTTTACATTGTTCTTTGGGACTATCGGAATCTTAGGTGGCACGTTTGGGTTAACACCTGAAAGTTCTTCTACAGTCAAATCTCTGAAAGTCTTTCCTAGAGCTTTGGGAGTGGTCTCAATTCTTTCATGGAAACTAATTGGATCAAACTCTATTTGGTTTTCTAATTCTGGAATGATCTCTGTTGTTGTGTTTGGATTTTGCTCTTTATGGGCAGGGTACCATTCTAGGTGAAGGATCGGAGTTGGATCAACTCTTGGTAGTGAAAGTCCTGGGATCCTAACCCTAGAGGGGGGGTGAATAGGGTGAGCTTCAATTATGACCAATTTAGACAAATTTTAACTTCTTTAACTTAAACTAGTCACAAGTGGTGATTACAAATAAAATGCGGAAGCTTAATAAAAACAATCACCACAAAGCAAGCACCATCACACAAGGATTTATAGTGGTTCGGCCTCAATGCCTACATCCACTACCGGCTTGTGATCCAACACCCCACCGGATTTCCACTATTTATGCTTTTCAATAGGCTAAGCAATAACCTTTACAATGATGTTTTTCAAGGCTTAACATCAACCTATTACACTATGCTTTTTCATAGGCTAAGCAATAACCTCTTCAACCAAAGGTTGGTTATCTCTCTAAGTAGTGTCTAACATACACTTGATGGAGATACAATTTAAAGCTCATTACAATGCCTCTTAATTAGGCAGATATGGAAATTAAAATCTAACTCACACAAACACTAAATGAATGCAAAGATGTATGCTCATGATGTGTGTGTGTGATGTCCTCAATCATTTTGAAAATGAAAGCTCATAAATGTATGCCTAAGGCTTTTGAAAGTTTTAGCTCATAAAAACATTTATAATTGAGGAAGGAATGCAAGTCACATGTTAAAAGTAACAACTTGTTAATGATATCAAAGATTCACAAGTTATATGAAATTAATTAGCTCTAAACATGTGATGCATAGGGATGTCAATCAAATCAACAATGTAGCTCAAAACATAAAAATAGATTTGATTGAAATTAGGGGACAAATCATATGTAATTATAAATACAACTTGAATATGATATACCAATCAATGCAAAGCAAGTTGTGAAACTTTAAAACAAAGTTACATATGATTTGTAAAGATGTTGAATCCAAAACATAAGATATATTTGAAAGAGATTTTCTTATGATGAAAAACAACAACCAAATATTCAACCAAGTATAGGAATCATGTTACATATAATTAATTTCAAAGATTCTTTCAATAACATGATCTACTTAGATTTACCAAATAAAGTACTACTTGGATTGAATCAAATGGTGATGCATCCAAAACAATAGATCAATTCAAAACATAAATATGTTAAGGACACAACAAATCATAGTTTAACATGCTACTAAAGATTTACCAAAGATAAAACAAAACATGAAAACATATGATTTGTAAAGATGTTGAATCCAAAACATAAGATAGTTTTGAAAGTGATTTTCTTATGTTGAAAAACAACAACCATAGATTCAACCAAGTATAGGAATCATGTTACATATAATTTCAAAGATTCTTTCATTAACATGATCTACTTAGATTTACCAAATAAACTACTACTTGGATTGAATCAATAGTGATGTATCCAAAACAATAAATCAATTCAAAACATAAAACATGTTAAGGACACAACACCTCATAGTTTATCATGCTACAAAAGATTTACCAAAAATAAAACAAAGCATGAAAACATATGATTAAGGAAAGTAGAGCCTACTTGGTGATTTAACTTCATTAATCCAAGCTTTAGCTTTCCTAATGATCCCATTCATCCCTTAGTTCATTCCCCTTTGATTTGCCTCAAAACCTCTCAAGGAAGGTCTAAAACTCCTCAACTTTTGGCAAAGGAATGAACTAATATTTATAGCCAAAACAGCCCAACGGCTAGTCCCCGGTCGACCTAGCCCTTCCCCGGTCGACCAGGCCTTCACAGCGGCTATAAAAAGATCCGTTAGACAGGAGCCAACGGCTCAGTCCCGGTCGACCTGGCCTCCAGTGTGCCTGGTCGACCTGGCACACTGCAGGCCCGGTCGACTTGGCCTTTTGCGGGTCAGGCCAAAATTCTCAAAATTTCCATATTTCAAAGTTTTCCTTGAGGGAACTTTTTGGGCCATTAAATCAAGCTTGAATACATGTTTTAAATCATTCTAAGGGTTTTAAAACATGAAACATAAAAAGCCTAAAACGTTTTGAAAGATTTGAAACTCATAGGCTAGCTTGATTTCTAAAACTCTTTTCAAATTAAAATGCATCCAAGTTTAAAGAACAAAACATGCATAAATCAATATCTTAAAAACAATGCATGTGTAAATCAAGATTTCAAGTTTTTATAAATCAATGCATATGTGTGTAAATCAAATGATGCTAGAATGATAATGCATCCATCAAATTGCAATCTACAAAATTCCTAACAGGTAGTTGTCTCTTCTCAAAGTATTCTATGTAATCTTGGCTGATGATTATCGGATTGATCAAGGGCGGGCACGGTAAACCTTTTAGAATACTCTGAAGTCTTAGTCTCGCATTTAGATGGGCCTTAATTAAGGCAAATACAAGACTAGGCTCTATCTCATTGTGGAAGTCATATTTGTCCTCTAAGATCGGTTTAATTATATTATTATCCCTTGATCTTCTAAGAGGGTTTGACCTATGAGGCTCACTAGTCAAGACATCATTTGATTGTGGTTCCTCCTCTAGGGTCTTTTCTACTAAGTGGTTAGGGTCTAGTTGAGGGCTTCCTTGTTGGATTTCAATGGTAGACCTAACAGTCTCTTGGTGTTGATTCTTAGGTGGTGCTTTGGTTTCTATGATAGATTCGGATGGCTTTATTCGTTCTAATGGCATGCTCGACCTAATCGGCATCTTTCTAACCTCGGATTTGAGTTTCTCTATGTCCTCTTGTAATTCGTTAAACATGTTCATATCTAGAAATTCAAATCCAGACTCTTTGTCAACCTTTCTTGGTTCAGCTGGTATTGGAATGGGGTCAAGATGCATTGGTTTAGGTTTAGGAAAGTCTTGTTCATCATTTGGTTGCTTGTTTATTTGTCTTTGGATCATGATTTGGGTTTTGCATGATGGTCTGGGATTCAAGTTCTTTCGTTTGTAATGCGGTCTATGTCTTTTAGTGGTATTCGTCTTAGATTGAGATTCTGGATCTTGTATGATTTTGTTCATTTGTGTTTGGTGCTCAAATGAAGATGGTTTAACCAGTCTAAGAGTTTCCACACTTGATTCTAAGTCATTTGATTCAAACCTGACTGGTTCGTGTGTTTCAGATCTTATGACATCAAAATCTTTAATTAATTCATCCACTCGATCCATTTGATGGTCAAGTATCTTCATCGTCGTCGTGAATTCAGATTCTTCATGTGGGTCATTAGGTTGTACTGTCTTGTCTGTCTTCGAATGAATCGTTCTGTCTTTTATTTGTTGTGTTGAATGATCTTCATTTGGTCGTGTTTGGGGTAGCATTTGTGATGTTGGTATTTTTGATCGGATGATTGTTTGTGATTGATCTAGTTCGTTCATTTGATGCGTAGTGATCTGGGTTTTACCGCCCCAAGGTGTTTCATGTTGTCCGCAATCTTCATTAAGCATATCATAAAAGTCCTCAAGAGGCATGTCTTTAAAGATGGGATCGTAAATCTCATCGGAAGATTCAGAAGTTTAGTCATTTGGTGGATCATAGGTTACTTTAGGGGCTAAAGTTGTCAAATATGGAGGATCATAGGTCCAATTCTTGAGAACATGATCTATTGGGGGGATTAATTATGGTATATGGCGTGTCTATGGTTTCTTCGTTTTCAAGTTGATGGAAAGGAGCAAAATATGTTCTAAGAATTCGTATCCCCTCTTCTACCTCATAGCCTTTCCATAATGTTGGGATCTTGATCTCTTCGGTCATAAGTCTTCTTAGAGTTTCTGAGATTAATCCAAGTTCCCATTCTAGATATTCACCACCTATAAATTGTTCTCCTAGGGGCTTCCCTGTGTTTGCATATGGATCATTCTTTGGAGTGATACTCTTAAACCAATCTAGGTTGGGCAACTCTAGCTCACTTATGTCCACCATCCTAGCAAACTCATCTTGGATTTGTTTTCGAGATACTTTGGTTTTACGTGGTAAAAATGGGTTTTGGGTTTTAGCATTTGTGGGTGAGTTTCTATCTTGATTTTGACTAGATGTTTGACTAAGCTGGTTGGTCGGAGCGTGAGTGGATTGTTGATATATGATCGTTGGAGATTGGGTTGGTGGATGGATTGAGTTGGATGGCATGGTTGGGTGTGGCTGGAATGGGTCAACGATCGTGGTAGGTGATGTTTGGTTGAATGGTGAGGGTTGGGTGGGATGATGGCTTTCATTGGATGGCGTGGATTCTGGTTGATAGGTCGGATAAGGATGCATGGTCATGGAAGGTTGGATAGGTTGGTTGAATTGATGAGGTTGGATGGTTTGGATTGGTGAAGGGGTTTGATTGGATGGGATGGTTGGAATGGATTGGTAGGCTTGATTGGATCGGATGGTTTGGATTGGTGAGTGAGTTTCATTGGGTGGGATGGTTTGGATGGACTGGTTGGTCGGAATGGGTGAAGGAGTCTGATTGGATGGAATGACCTGGATGGATTGGTATGTTCAAATGGGAGGGGGAGTCTGATTGGTGGAATGGTTTGGACGGATTGGTAGGTTTGATTAGGATGGATTAAGATTTGGTTTGTTGTTATATATTGTGTATTTTGGATGTAAATTCGTTGATTAATAAGGTTTAAATTTTGATTTATGTCATGATTAATGTTTTGATTGTTTAAATTTGTGTGCATTGTGTTTTGATTTGGTTGAGTGTAATATTGTCGGGTTGGTTGGGAAGTGATTTGATATGGTTGGGGTTGATGGATCGGGCCATGGTTTGGCCTCGTGTGCTCATAGGAGGTGTGATTGTTTAAGTCTTCATTTGCGTAAAAGTGTAGTCTAGATCTAAGGGAAGAAGCTTGAGTTGTTATAGTTTGGTTTGAAAGGTATCGATAATTTTGTGTTTCATTGTGGTAGTGGTGGTTTATATTTTTGTATGAGTTGTTTAAGTTCTGAGAATCTTGAGTCATGTGGTTTGTGTAAGATTGGTAATTTGAGTCGAGCATGAATGATGTGTGGGATGCAATTGTTCGATGTGGATTTTGATAGGCAATCTTATATTTGATTACCAAACCAATTATCAAACAATGTCATGTAACACCAAGAGGATATTTTTATTCTTTTTGGTTCAAAATAGAAGGGAGGGAAGAGGAGAGAAAGTTTTTTTTTTTGGAGGTTTTTTTTTTTTATGAAAGGGGAAAGTTTTAATGATGGTTTTTTATTTTGTTATAATTAGGGAAGGCTTCAGTAGGCGGTATATTCAGACCTCAGGTTTAAATTTTCGAACTACGCTCATAATAACCCTAAACTGAATGGGACACGGACATTTGATCATTGACCGAATGTTCGTGTCCTAGAATAAAACTCCAGAAAGACCCAAATAAGTGACAAGAAAACAAAAGAGGTCCCATCACGATCGCCAGGCTGTCAGAAGTGAATTTTGATCCCCCAGGGGAGGGGAATCGCCATTCATCTATATGTGCTATTTAAATTTTACATCGAAAATGAGGATTCCGACTACCCTCAAAATCGACGGATCACGATCGCCAGCTACGGTAACGGCCGTAACACCGTTCTTCGACAAAAGCCAAAGAAAAATGGGAGAAAATAAGTGTTAGGGATTTTGTATATTGCAATTTGATGGATGCATTATCATATTAGCATCACTTGAATTTACACACATGCATTGATTTAGAAAAACTTGAAATCTTGATTTATACATGCATTGTTTTTAAGACTTGTAAAAGTATTGATTTATGCATGTTTTGTTTTTAATCTTGGATGCAATTGTATTTGAAAAGAAGTTTTAGAAATCAAGCAAGCCTATGTTTTAAATCTTTCAAATCATTTTAGGCTTTTTGTGTTTCATGTTTTTAAACATCTTAGTTTGATTTAAAACATGTTTCCAAGCTTGGTTTAGTGGCCCAAAAGTTCCCAAGAAAAATACTTTGAAAAATACCTTTTTTAGGGAATTTTGGTCCTAGGAGGTCGACCTGCCTGGGCCGGTCGACCGGCCACACTGCTGGTCAACCGGGTAAAGAGCCGTTGGGGCTTCTGTAAAATGGCAGTTTATAGCTGTTGTGAAGGCCAGGCGACCGGGGAAGGGCCAGGTCGACCGGGGGACTAGCCGTTGGGCTGTTTTGGCTATAAATACTAGTTCATTCATTTCCCAAAAGTTAGCAATTTTAAGGCCCTCCTTGAGAGGTTTTGAGGCCAATGAAAGGGGAATGAACTAAGGGATAAAGGGGATCATTAGGAAAGCTAAAGCTTGGATTAATGAAGTTAAATCACCAAGTAGGCTCTACTTTCCTTAATCATATGTTTTCATGCTTTGCTTAATTATTGGTAAATCTTTTGTAGCATGATAAACTATGAGTTGTTGTGTCCTTAACATATTTATGTTTTGAATTGATCTATTGTTTTGGATGCATCACCTTGATTCAATCCAAGTAGTACTTTAATTGGTAAATCTAAGTAGATCATGTTAATGAAAGAATCTTTGAAATTATATGTAACATGATTCCTATACTTGGTTGAATCTATGGTTGTTGTTTTTCAACATAAGAAAATCACTTTCAAATATATCTTAGATTTTGGATTCAACATCTTTACAAATCATATGTAACTTTGTTTTAAAGTTTCACAACTTGTTTTTCTTTGATAGGTATATCATATTAAAGTTGATTTTATAAGTACATATGATTTGTCCCCTATTTTCAATCAAATCTATTTTTATGTTTTATGAGATACATTGTTGATTTGATTGACATCCCTATGCATCACATGTTTAGAGCTAATTAATTTCATACAACTTGTGAGCCTTTGATTTTCATATCATTAACAAGTTGATATTTTTTAACATGTGACTTGCATTCTTTCCTCAATCATAAATGTTTTTAAGAGCTAAAACTTTCAAAAGCCTTAGGCATACATTTATGAGCTTTCATTTTAAAAATGATTGAGGGCATCATACATACACATTGAGCATTCATCTTTGCATTCATAGTGTGTGTGTATGAATTAGTTTTACACTTTCATATTCGCCTAATTAAGAGGCATTTGTAATGAGCTAAATTGTATCTCCATCAAGTGTATCATAGACACTACTTAGAGAGATAACCAACCTTATGGTTGAAGAGGTTATTGCTTAGCCTAAGAAAAGCATAATGTAATAGGTTGATGTTAAGCCTTGAAAAACATCATTGTAGAGGTTATTGCTTAGCCTTGAAAAGCATATTGTAAAGGTTATTGCTTAGCCTATTGAAAAGCATAAATAGTGGAAATCCGGTGGGGTGTTGGATCACAAGCCGATAGTGGATGTAGGCATTGAGGCCGAACCACTATAAATCCTTGTGTAATGGTGCTTGCTTTGTGGTGATTGTTTTTATTAAGCTTCCGCATTTTATTTGTAATCATCACTTGTGACTAGTTTAAGTTAAAGAAGTTAAAATTTGTCTAAATTGGTCATAACTGAAGCTCACCCTATTCACCCGCCCCCCTCTAGGGTTCGGATCCCCGGACTTTCAATAAGTGGGTGGGTTCTTCTCTCGTCTAATGTGCTGCCGGCAACACACGATGGTTTTCCTATCACATTAATTTGGGTCTCCTTGGGTCTCTTTAATATTGGGTCAATTCAGGGTTATAGGTCAAAGTCCAAATAAGGTTAATCCTCACATAGCATAATCATGGTGCATCCAAGTAAAACAAAATAATTAAAATAAAGAAAATGAAAGGGGGGAGGTGCCAAATATTTAAGAAGAGGATCGGCCCCGTTCCCGGGTACCCCCTTCTAATCCCTTGGCAAAATAGGGTTTAAAGGCTGACTTCTTAAATCAAAATGATGATGCAAATGAGACTTTCACTTGTGATTTCTGTGTTTTTCGTGTGCGATACACGAGTGATAAAGTGAAAAGCCGATGGGCTGTAATTGATTGAAGGTGACCGATGGGCCGGTGTTTGTTTTAGAGGGCCGATGGGCCGTGATTGATTTAGGGTGGCCGATGGGCCGAAATAAAAATATGCAAAGTGTGTGAAATCACGCATCTCATCTAATTATTCTCATTTATTCAATTTTAGAAGTCATTTCTTTATTCCCTTTTATCATTAAGTTCGATTAAATATCTGGCACCTGAGGTGGAGGAAGAAATAAAGGAAAAATCTTTTTGGGTTTATTTTGTAGGTTTTATGGTTTTTATGGATTTTTTATATTGGGCCAGAAGGGCCTAACCAAGGGATTTTACATGGATTTACGTGATTAATGCTTTATTACGTGATTAATGCTTTATTAATTTGTTTTTGGTTTCCCTTCTAATTTACTAAAAAGTAAGGAAAGAGAAGAAGTGATTTTATGTTTTATGATATTTTTTTGGGTTTTTTGTATGACTCTACGATTCAAATGATATGATGCGAAGTGTGACAAAAATGGTAATTCGAAGTTCAGAACACATCAAACAGCCAAACATATCATTATCAAACAATTTCTAAGTAAACTAAATACGGAAGATCGGAAGTTATGCACGAAGGTGGAACAAATCCACTTGGTGTGGCGCCTACCCTGCTCAATCAGGGTTGAAAATGGATCACAATGAATGCACAAAAATCTTAGTATTTTCAACACAATTTCTGATATTCAGCGACTGATGCGAATTCCTAATGCGAACTATTAATGATGCAGCTAACAAATCTACGAGAAAACGATTCAACGGGCGAAGATTTAGAACCCGGACCCAGTCTCAGAAGGGTAGGCGCCCAGGGGGTGGCGCCTAGCCTATCCGGGAGAGGGCAGGCGCCCAGGGAGTGGCGCCCAGCCTTTCTGCCAAGGGCTTTTCGCGATCTCTTTGATATAAATGATAATAATGATACTGTCAATGCGAGACCTAACCTAGTTATGCAATTAGAATTACGAAATCAATGCAGATCTACTATATTAGAATGAACCTAAACATGTTTCTAATATGATGAGATGTTAATATCAGTTTTAACACAAGCTAATGTAGATCTATGATGCTCAAATGATCCTAAACATATTTCTAAGCATTTATGCCAATGGAATGCAGTAAAAGAAAGGAGAGATCTAGGAATACCGGTATATGACGCGTTTCTCAAGTTCCTAGAATGAAGCTTTCGCGAAATCCCATAGCCCCAGTTGAAGATATGGAAGCCTTCTTCTTTACCTCTTCTTCTTCTTCTCTAGATCTGAAACTCTTTCTCTAATGGTGGCTACCTTTCTTCTTCTTCCTTATTCTCTATTTTCTCTTTTTTTTCTTTTAGGGTAGCTCTCCTTTTGCAAATGGGGTTAAGAGGGATTATATAGAGGCTATGGGACGAGTTTAGGAGGGCTAGGGCTTCATTAATTCGTGCTTCTAGAAGGTTTCACGCATCCCAAGGTGGCTTAAGTCATTTTAGGGTGAAGTAGGGTTTGAGAGAGGGCGGGCGCCCATGGGGTGGCGCCCACATGGTTTGCACAGTCTGGGCGCCCACAGGGTGGCGCCCAGGTAGTCCTGGAGGGTGTAGATGTCCGGATGGTTTGGGTCTCGCTTTTGGAACTTGGTCCCATTTGGAGTCGGGATCGAATGGCCTACGTTGAATGGTCCAGGTCTGTTTTCAGCCCAACTAGTGGAATTTGGAGGGTGGGCGCCCACCATGAGGTGCCTAGGTGGTTCTGGGCAGTCTGGGCGCCCAGCATGGGGCGTCTAGGTGGATTTCAGTAGCCTGGGCGCCACATGGGTGGTGCCTAGGTGATTTTGACCTCCTCTTGGGACAAACTTCGGAAGCTCATAACTTTTGACCTGCTCATCGGATTTGGACGTTCTATATATCGTCGGAAAGCTCTCGGAGTCAAGAATCCAATGGTCTAAATTTCCTGATGATTAGGGGCTGGAAAAAATGGGAACCTATGGACCAATGGAACCGGCTTCGTGACTTAGGCTAATCAGGTGACGTTAGGGCAAATTAGGGTTTGAGAAGTGTGTGCGCCCAGCCTAGGGCACCTATGTGATTCTGGAAACTGTGGGCGCCCAGCCTAGGGCGCCTATGTGTTTTTCAGTAGGTGGGGCGCCACTTGGGTGGTGCCTAAACCGATTTAGTCATTTCTTATCTTCGGAAGCTCATAACTTTCGACCCGTTGGTCAGATTTGGATATTCTATATATGGTCGGAAAGCTCTTGGAGCGTAGAATCTATTGGTTCATATGTAATAGTGATCGGACGTTGGAAAGAAGATGGGATATTTGGATCAACGATTCTAACCTCCTGATTTGTGTTAGTCATATGATACTTAGGCAAGTTAAGTGTGATCTTTGTGGGAATTGGCCTAAGCATGTCTTAAGTGGTCCGAAAAAGGTTCGAGTAGTGTCAGTGTCCAGTCCTTATGTGAATAATGGGTTTGACCTGGGATCTCGACGCGATTTGGCTTTTCTCTCACGAATTCCTAGAAATCGTCGATCTAAGTCTAAAATTATCAACAAGCACCTTCGTCATCATTAATTAATCTGAATTATGCCATTAACCATTCAATTATGGGTGAAATGGGGGCACCGCTACATATGACAGGTATTTAAGGCTATCATAGGTGGTCAAATGAGGTGTCTACACAAGGGACTGCCCATGAAAAATTGGACAGAGAGTAGTGGTGTTCTTGTTCTTGTTTCTTTTGATATTTCAGTGAATATGGGTATATGACTTATATTTTTACTTATGAGTATGTTTTTACTTCTGTTAATTTCTGATTGCATGATTTAGCAATGAATTTCTGAATCAATTAAACAATTATATTTTTACTTCTGTTAATTTCTGATTGCATGATTTAGCAGTGAATTTATGACTCAATTAAACAATGATAAACTGATATCCTGCAACTAATTAATGTTGAGTATCAGTATGAGTAGATAACTTATATTTTTTCTGATTGCATGATTATTAGTATATGAGTACATTAGTTTCTGGTTTCTTGCAACACCATTTGATATTTCAGTGAATATGAGTGTATTTTTACTTCTGTTAATTTCTGATTGCATGATTTAGCAGTGAATTTCTGAATCAATAAATCAATGACAAATGATTTCTATTAATTTTTGTTGATTTCTGCAGCACCTTAATTATATATGTTCTTTTGTTAGGTTTTTCTTCTTAAGGAAATCATAGATTCAATTGAGTCATTTGAGTGGCAAGCTTTCATAACTTCGGGATTGTGGGATACTAAGATACGTCTCTTGACTCTTCCGCTTTTAATTTGTTTAGTTGTGGATAGTAGAAACTGCTTTACATGTTTAGTTGCGGATTGTAGCTTATTGATAACTTGTTTACTTGTTTAGTTGTGGATATTAGCGATTGATAACCGCATTACTTGTTTAGTATCTTATTTTTTGTTTGAATAGTTAAATATGTCTGCCGGTATGCCTTCTAGTAGTGTTGGTAGCATTATCATTTCTGCACATGTCCCCATCCCCATTGATGATGATATGGGTGGTGGTGGTAATGAGCAAGTGCCTCCCATCCCCTCTCCCAATGATGAAGTAATTTCAAATGAGACTAATGCAAGAAGGCTCAAATCAGTGGTTTGGGAACAATTTCAAAAAACGGAAGTGTCTGCGAAAGTTATTGGTAAGGATGTCCCTAAAGTTAAAGCGGTGTGTAAATAATGCAAGAAACCTCTAGTCAGTAGACCTGAGGATGGGATTTCACACCTGCATAGACACTTGAAATTGTGTCTTATGAAACCATGCACTTATAAGTAAAAAAAAACAACAAACTTTAAGGACTGATGCTCAAACAAAAACCGGTGTTGGTGCTTTTAAATTTGAACAAAAAAAGAGTCGAGAAGCCCTTGCAAAAATGTTGTTTTTACATGATTTTCCTTTTAATGTTGTTAAACTACGAGGTTTTAAAGAGTTTTGTGTGACTCTATGACCCGAATTCAAGATTGTATCACGTAACACTATGAAGGCAGATTGTATGGAAATGTACAATGGAAAAAAGAATGAGATCTTTAAAGAATTCAAGGATCTCACTAGCAGGATTGCTCTCACAGCAAATATGTGGACATTGAACCAGATTTAGGTTATATGGCTATTACAGCACATTATATTGACTCTGATTGGGGTCTTAGATCGCGTATAATTAACTTTCATAATGTTGATCCTCCCCCACACTGGCCAAATGCTAGCTGACAATATTACTCTAAGTATAATTAATTGGAATATTGAGAAAAAATTAGCATGTTTGACATTAGATAATTGTTCTTCAAATGATTGTATTGTAAGGACACTTAGAAATCAACATATTCTTAACCTTATAGTGAAAGATGGACTTAAAGATAATGGCCCAATTATTGAGAACATTAGGGAGGTAGTTAAATACATGAAGAATAGCTCGAATCGTATACATCAGTTCGTGATATTGTAAGTGCAAAAGGGCTAAGTTCTACAAGGGGATTGCCTCTTGATGTTCAAACTAGATGGAACTCCACATATCTTATGGTATCTTCAGCATTGTATTTTCGAGATGCCTTTTCTTATCTATCTCTAACAGATGACTTATACTATAAGACTTTGATTCCTTCATATGAGAAATGGGACAAGGTTGCTACTCTTAATGATTTTTTGGAAAGGTTCTATGAAGCTACAAAAAGATTCTCTGCTAGAAAGAATCTATACATACCTTTTTACCTGAAGTTTGTACAATATATAATGAGTTAGTACAAAAATTAAGTGATTTTGATTTTGTTTATGCAAGAATGGCTAAAGTGATGATGGAAAAATTTCATAAATATTGGAAGAATTATAATCAAAATTTTGAAATAGCCCATATTGCTTGATCCCTCCTCTAAGATAGTGTGTTTAGAATGGGTTTTTAAGATATTATATGAAACAACAAAATATTGAAATAATCGTATGATTGAAGCTCGTAATCTATTTAAAAAGATTTATGAGGAGTATCATGCGAGATTTGGTGCTAAAGAAAGTGATCAGATAGTAGATAAAAATGATGCAACTAGTAGGCCATTTAAAAGAAAGGCTGGTGATGATGAACATGGAAAGGCTCGTTCTCTTTTTTTGAAGTATCGAGATGAAATCACCAATAAGAAAATTATGGAAGAAAAAACAGAATTAGATGGTTATTTTTATGACAAGTCTACAGAAGAAGATGACACTATAGATATATTACAATGGTGGAAATTAAATTCAACTAAGTATCCTATTTTATCTCGAATGGCTCGTGATATTTTAGCTATTCCAGTTTCTACCGTTGCTTCAGAGTTGGCATTTAGCACAGGAGGGAGAGTACTTGACCCACATAGGACTTCTTTGAAACCAGATACGGTAGAAGCATTAGTTTGTGCCCAAGATTGGTTTAGTCATGACCTAACTAGTGATGGTGATTTAGATAATGATGGGAATGCACTAACTGATGTTTTAGAGATATTAAAAGAAAATTAATTTCTGTTGATTTCTTTTTTATATTACTTGACCCATATAGGATACTCATTCTCATTCATTTTATTGATTTTCTGATTTTCTACTTTCAAAAAAAAAAAGTTTTTAACTGATGCTACATTACTTTAACTTGACTCATAAAGGATACTCATTCTCATTCATTTCTATTGATTTTCTACTTTTACCCAAAAAAAAAAAGGTTTTAATCATTCCTACATTACTTGACCCATATAGCCTATAGTATACTCATTCATTTCTATTGATTTTCTACTGTCACTAGCAAAAAAAAAAAGTTTTTAACTCCGCCATGTTGCTTGTTGCATTGCATTGCCGGTCCCAAGCCCGGAAAAAGGAGGAGGATTTAAAGTCCGGTTCACACTGGGTGTCTGGTGACAGTAGGAATAAACAATCATCCCTACCAATGCTTCATAAAGTATATATCAAATCAAACACACCCCAACAAAATTAAAACACAATTAATAGTAATAATAATAATTCATATGATTTTATTACATCACAAACTTAAATCTCAATTAAAAAAACCAATTAGTGACAAAATTTCGAAACGTCGCGGAATATTTGCCGCGAAAAAATATTTTTGTTACAGTGCGAACACTACTAGAAAAAAGGATTTTTATATCGGTTACAAAAACTGCCCTATATTGGTTTTTCATATAACCGATATAATATCTTCATTCAAGGTTTTTTATATTGGTTAATATTTTTTTATATCGGTCAATTTTTTTTATATCGGTTACACAGGAACCGACATAATAATCTCTATATATAATATTGGTTAGAAAATATATGATATTAATTTCTATATTTTATATCGGTTATTATGAAACCGATATTATATACACAATGATTTTACATCAATTTTAAAATCCATTAATATGCTGCTCCCCGCGCGGGCTCACTCGTTCTTTCCCTCCTTTTTTTTCCTTCCCTCCCTTCTCTTTCTTTCTCCATCATTCCTTCTTTCCCTCCCTTTTTTTCCTTCCCAGCTTCCTTCTCTTTCTTTCTCCATTAATCGTGCCATCTCTGTTTGGGGTTTCTCTTTCGTGCACTATTTCGGATCTTCTCCCCCCCCCCCCCCCCCCCAGTTGCCCAGTTTTTCTTCCTGCAGAAAGGTTCCTTTCTCTTTTGGTTGCAGGGTGGTTTTTTGGTCTGAAGGGGTGAATTGTCAGCTGGATTATAGCTGTTGCAGGTTTCGGCACCTTCCTTCCTTGGTCTGTTTTGAAGGGCTCTATGAGTAGTTCAAGTCATGGGTTTTTGCAATTTCGATTAGAAGGTACTTCTCCTGCAGCCTGCTCCATCTCAGTCTTTCATTCTCTGCTTGCTGGATAGCTCGCTGGTTGCAGGGATGGCTCTGTTTCTGTAGCAGGTTTTTCTTCCAATTACTTTGGGCTGGCTCCTTTTGCTTGGCTTTCTGAGTTGAAGATGTCTTTTGCCTGATCCCTGTCTGAGTGCTTTCATATTCTTCATCACAATCAAAATCTCCAAAACCTTCAAAACCCCAAAACCTAATGTACATCACAATCTAGGGGTGTTCGTTTGTTTGGTGTTTTGCTTGGGTTTGCAGGGCCTGAGAGTTAGACGTCGTGGATGGGGTGTGTTGGTGTTTTGTTTATTTCGGTTTTCTAGTTTTGGTTGGTGCTGGTGTTTGTTTTGTTTTTTTTTGTTTGTTTTGGTTTGGGAAGATGGGTTTCGTTTGGGCATTTGGTTATTTGGGTTTTATGGTATGGGATTTTGGTTGGTACTGTAGGTGTTTGTCTATTTGGGTTTTGGAAGATGGTTTTTTTTCCTTGGTCACAGGGGAGCAATTGAGCTAGTTGTTATCCTCAAATGCGCAATTTACAGTAAATGGGACATGAATAGTCACTTCAACGCACAATTATATCTCTGCATTTTCTAAGTCAATTTACATATATGAATAGACCTGTGTTTTCTGAAAAAACAAATAGTCAAACCGATTTATGAACAAAATCATTGTATGGGATTTATATTGGCTGGTTGCATTGTTGGAGTGTTTGGATTGAAATAGAATCGTGACAAACCCAACTTATTGAATAGTTCATTGGGCCCGTGCAGTTGTCATCAAATTTTGTGTGCAGCTACATTATTCTTCTCAGGCATTTGTTCGTCATTAGATCTTTTTATTTCATCTTATTAATGTCAGTCATTTTTTTCTGTGGATTATCTACATTACTCTTCTCTGTGGGTTAATTTTTTTAAATATTTGTATCTGGTTTAATTCTGAATTTCTGAACTTGGCTGCTTTTGTATTGCTGTTTGGTGAATCTCTGTCCATGGATTTATTTCTACAAATCTTCAGCCAATCTGAAAGCTTTGCCCGAACGAGAATAACCAAGTGATGATCTTTTTCTTTTTTTTGGTTTGAAATTGGGTTTTTGTGGTTTGTATAAACCAAGGTTGGAAACAAGGATATTCAGTTCCTTTGGTGCAGACCAACCTAGGTCTCTCTCACATTAATTGGTTGTACATTACAAGAAAGTTTCTGATGATGTTAAGGTGCATGCTGGTGTAATTCATTTGGTTATCCTAATCCTTGCCTATTGAGACCATAGTTGTAAGTGGGGAGTTTGACCAATTGAATTTTCTAGTATTCGGCAATCTATAAATTATTATAACCAGTTCAATAATCTTAGATTATTATACTACATAGTTTTGTTTTGTGTATTTGTTTGAATATATCTATTTTTAATAAGTTACACACATGTTTTTTTTTTACATAATATTAGCATTATATGGCAATGACTTTCTGATTATTGCTTGTCTGTAGCATTTTATTGGGCTAAACAGAAATGGACAAGTCTTGGATGTCATTGAATCGGTTTTCTATTGCATACGGGGAAGGGGTTGAAAGTTTTTTTATGTTTGCCAAAAAGAAGTTTGGTGATGGGAATCTCATGCCATGTCCATGCAAAACATGTGGGAATTTCAATAAATTTGTAGCTAAGGATGTTGAGTATCATCTGTTTTTCCATGGTATCGATCGAAGTTATACTAGGTGGATATGGCATGGAGAAGCATCTCCTGGTGAAGCTCCCTCAAGTGCGCCTTTAAATAGGTCCACCCAACACCATTTTGGGAGTGATGTCCCAGATGATACTACACCCCCAGATGATGTTGCAAGCTCATTAAAATTGGCTCAGACCGCTTGTGACCAGTATTCATCAAATCCTGAAAAGTTTCAAAAAATTCTTGCAGAGGCTGAGGAACCTTTATACAAAGGTTGTCTAAAGTTTACCAAATTATCTGCAGTAGTTACATTGTTTAATGAGAAAGCGAAGAGTGGGTGGTCTGACATAAGCTTTTCACAGTTGTTGAAAATCATTGGAGACATGCTGCCCGACGATAATAATTTACTTCCCCGAAGTATGAAAGAGGTTAAAAAGACATTGTCTGTGTATGGGATGAGCTATGAGAAGATAGACGCATGTCCGAATGATTGCGTGCTTTATAGAAAGGGATCTGATAATGAGAATAAAACTAGTTGCCCTACTTGTGGTGAGTCAAGATACAAAGTGAATAAGAACCTGACTGAGCAACGTAAGGGGGTGCCGGCAAAAGTTCTATGGTATTTTCCACCTATCCCTAGGTTTAAGAAATTATTTCAGTCTGTACAAACATCGAAACAAATGACTTGGCATGCTGATGAGAGAATGGTTGACGATAAGTTACGCCACCCAGCTGACTCCCCCGCATGGAAGTTGGTAGATGATAAATGGCCGGAGTTTGCACAAGAGCCAAGAAATTTGCGCTTAGCACTTTCAGCAGATGGGGTCAATCCGCATGGTTCGATGAGCAGCAAGTATAGTTGTTGGCCAGTAATGTTAGTCACTTACAATCTCCCACCTTGGTTGTACATGAAAAGAAAGTTTGTGATTTTAACCATGTTGATATCGAGTCCACGACAACCTGGAAACGACATCGATGTTTACCTAGAACCATTAATCGATGACTTGAAAACACTATGGGATACAGGGGTTAAAGATCATGATGCTTACCGACAAGAGGCTTTTACATTGAAAGCAATGTTGTTGTGGACCATTAATGATTTTCCTGCATATGGTAATTTGTCTGGTTGTGTTGTAAAAGGCTATCATGGTTGCCCCATATGTGGCGAAGAGACACAATCATGCAGATTAAAACATTCGAGGAAGAATGTATACATTGCCCATCGAATGTTCCTTCCAGAAGATCATCCCTTTCGGAAACAGAAAAAAACATTTAATGGTGAGCAAGAGTTTCGAAAAGCACCAATAATTTTGACTGGTGAAGAAGTGGCAGAAAAGGTTAATGGAATCAAAACCTTGTGGGGGAAACCAGTACCAAAAGAGAAGCCCAAGAAAAAGAATAAAAAATCAAAAAGATCGACTTCATTGAAGAGGAAGCGAGTGGAAGATGGTAGTGATGATGGTGCTAGAATTTGTTGGAAGAAGAAATCAATTTTCTTTAACCTCGACTACTGGAAATACTTGTTTCTTCGACACAACTTGGATGTGATGCACATAGAGAAAAATGCTTGTGAGAGTCTTATTGGAACCTTGCTGAATATTCCAGGTAAAACAAAGGATGGACTAAATAGTCGCCTTGATTTGCAGGATATGGGTTTAAGGGATGAACTGGCACCTGATGTAAGTCAAAATAGAGCGTACTTACCACCAGCTTGTTTCTCATTATCCAAAGAAGAGAAATTCAGTGTGTGTGAAACATTGTATAAGTTAAAAGTTCCAGATGGATACTCATCAAATTTCAGAGCATTGGTTTCTATGCAAGACTTAAAGTTGGGGGGTATGAAATCTTATGATTGCCATGTGTTGATGCAGCAATTACTTCCTGTTGCTATACGATCCATGCTACCAAAACATGTGAGAGTTGTACTTATCAGATTTTGCTCATTTTTTAATGAATTATGTGCGAAGGTAGTAGATGTACCTCGATTGCTTGAAGTTCAGAAGAATCTGGTGGTCACCCTGTGTTTTCTAGAAAAATATTTCCCACCATCATTCTTTGATATTATGGTTCATTTAACTGTCCATCTCATTCGAGAAGTCCAGATTGGGGGCCCTGTTTGTTTGCGATGGATGTATGGATTTGAGAGGTATTAATAACTTTAAATATTCTTCAAGTACAATTTACTAATTTAAACTATTTAAAGTAATCAATGGTTTACTATGTTTTAGGTATATGTCGGTTTTAAAAGGTCAAGTAAGAAATCGTTACCGTCCAGAAGGTTGAATGGCAGAGTGTTATATTGCGGAGGAAACGGTTGAATTTTGTAGTGAGCACTTCTTTGGATTTGATGCAGTTGGAATTCCACCATTTGAAGATAAAACTTACCCTGAAATTGTGACTCGAAAGAAACCTCCAGGAGGTGATTTTGTTAAAGTTGATGCTAAGTCCTTGGAGCAAGCACATTGTTATGTATTGCACAACACAAGTGTTGTTCAACCCTATATTGAGTAATTGTATTTTAACTTCTTGACTTACAAATTAAAGCGTTACACTAGTTTTAGAGCTAACATGCGGTTCGCATGGAAAACTATGCAGGAGACACATGAACCACCTAAAGAAAATATTTCCTCGACAGTCCAAAATTCAGAAATGGTTACAAGATGAACATAACCGTTCTTTTAGTTCTTGGCTCAAAAACGAGGTAACAATTGTCAACCATAAGACTTGTGTTGTGTCTATTTACTAAATGTGACTAACTTTCTTAGGAAACAGGTTTTTGAAGATCGGCGTGTCACCGGTAACAACATCTCAGAAATCTTGAGATGGGTATCACAAGGTCCTCGTATACATGTTATGAAATATCATAGTTATACCATTAATGGTTGTCATTTTACCACAAAGGATCGTGATGCTTCACATGTCACTCAGAATAGTGGTGTGAGTCTATTGGCCACGGCGATGAACGTATCTAGTGCAAAGGATAATAATCCTATTTTCTGTGAATCAAGGTACTATGGTGTTATTGTGGAAATATGGTTGATTGATTATAGTCATTTCAAAATCCCATTGTTCAAGTGTGATTGGGTCGACAACAAGACTGGCTTTAAGGTGGATGAGCCGGGCTTCACAATAGTTGATCTTGCTAGAATTGGGTATAAATCTGATTCTTTCATTTTAGCCTCTCAAGCAAAGAAAGTCTTCTATGTACCTGATCCAGTCAATCATAAATGGTCCATTGCTCTAGCAACTCCTGAAAGAACCTATAATGTTGATGACAATGAAGAAGTCCTCTTTGATGCTGGCATTGAAGATCAAACTCGTCATGAAGTAATGCAATTTGATGAACCATTGGATGCTATAAATGAATCTGAGGCAATGTACACGCGTGAAGATGCTGAGGGGACTTGGACTGACATTGATATTTGAAAATGTATTATAATTGTGTTTTTTGTGTAAGTGTTTCTTATTGCTAAATATTCCCTTATGTACTTGTTTGTAAGAAGCATATATAGGTTATTTGAACTGATGTCACACTTAGTGGTAGTGTTAGTATGCTATGCATTGCATTGTTGTATGTATTATCTATTCCATGACATACACAATATATTTATTGATATGTATGTTTTTTTTTTCACAGCTAGTAATGGATCCAGAAAGGAATGGTGAATCACAGGACAACATAAATGTTGGTCAACCCCGCATTCAAAAAAAAAAAAAGCTAGGGGGACAACTTTAATGCTTGAGTTGACCAAGAATTGGGATGGAAATGTAATTACTGTTGAGTATGATCAAAAAGGTAGGCCTACACCACAAGAAGTACGCAGGAAAATAGTTGGTTATGAAGGGGCTTTGGCAAGAGTGATGGTCCCACTTAACGATTTAGTGATTGGCGTAAATTGAAAGATCTTAGGGAAGGGCAACTGGAAAGAGATTTATGGGATACAATGAAGGTAAATAAATATGTGATTTCCTGTTACTTTTGGAAGACCTTAGAATACTATGTGCCTTACTAAGCTATTTGTCGTTTTTACTATTTAACACAACATATTTTTTCTATATGATATCTCCATGTTTATTTGATATTGTCCCCATCATCTGCCTTAATATTTAGGTTTATGAAGCATTCTAAACAGAACTTGTGGTCTTTGTTACTTACATGTTTGGGCTGCTCATAATTTGGGATTTGTCTATGTGATAAGTTTCCCATTTCATTTCAGCATGCATGCCCTATTTTTGAGACGCACACACACACACAATGTTGCATATAGGTCAATAAGTCAATTGCATGAGACTCTGTGAAGACATATGTATAATCTGCAATATTTGTTTTAAGCAAATTACTGGTTGTACTATGATTCGGGAATCCTCATTTTATTCCACCCATTCTTATGTGTATCTTGTGTTGTATTAATTGGCATGAAAACATCACGGGAAGTCGCTTACCATTTAATTCATTTGGTATAGACCAGATTTGTGTTGGATGAAAATACGAGGGCTCAAGTTATATCTGATATTGGCCTCAAGTGGAGGACGTTCAAGACAACTCTGACTACTAAGTACATACTTCCATTCAAAGATAATCCCGAACTACTTGTGGAGCCACCTACAAAGTATAAGTTTATCGACAAATTAGTTTGGACTGAATTTGTGCAATCAAGGTTGACCCCAGAGTTTCAGGTATATATCTACTTCTATAGATTACTTGTGGAGCCACACCATTGCACTCACTCACACAACACTGAGCACACCACACATAGCCCACAACTGCACTGCAGCACACCCAGTACACCACACACAGCCCACACAACACTCAGCACACCACACATCACATACACAGCCAAACGGCGACACTCACTGTCTTATATGCTGATGTATGTACGTTAATGTCTTTTCTTCTTTGTAATTTTAAAGAGTTAAACACACTACAATCTAAAAGGCACTCCAATAATGTGTATACACACCGACTAAGCAGATCAGGCTACGCGGGTCTTGAAGAAGATATTGTAAGTACATTTAGTATAGAACTATTTTAAATAGTTTCTTACGATTGAACTAAACTAACTTAGATGTTTAATTGTGTTTTCATATTTCATGTATAGAAAAAAAAATCCATAGAGACAGGCATTTTCGTTGATCATGAAGATAGGAGTGTCAAATGGAAATTGGCTCGTCAAAACAAAAACGGGGAATATTCAAATTATTCCATAAGGGAAGTAGTAGGAAAAATTGTAAGTTTCCATTCTTTGAAAAATTGTAAATTGTTTTAGACTTTTTGTAAGAGTGCCCAAGGTAGATGCGAGGCATCAAACGTCTTCACTATAACTTGTAGGTCGAGTATTCTCCCTAAGTGCCTTGCATGACCATGCATCAAGGTATTTGAATATTAGCTATATACATATGGCTCGGGATTCATTGGTGTCATGATTATTGTAGGATGATCTGAAAAAGATAGTAAATGAGGGGGCTGTAATGACTGAGGGGAGCAATGATGTTCTTACTATGGCTTTGGGTACCCCGGAGCATTGTGGACGAGTTAGAGGGGAAGGGAAGCATGTCACTCCAATGGCCTATTTCAAAATACCAAAACGCGGAATGAAGAAGTATAATGAGGAGTTGTTGGCCCAGTTACATGAATCTCAGGAAAGGGTGAGAATTTTAGAACAAGTTATGAAGGATAAAGAGACACTTCAGAACTCTCCCCATTCAGAAAATATTGCATCCAATAGTAGTGGCGTTTTAAGAGGTCAACAGGTAGTTTACCAAACCATAGTTTTTTGGTGTTTTGGTAGATTATGTTGAATACATGATTTCTTAACTAAGCGACCTAACTATATGCATTGCTTAATAACCATATGAATTCGTATTTAACTCTTATAACATGCAGCTTGAAGATGGTGGTACTTCAAAAGTGAACAAGACATCATCAAATATTCTTAGTTCCCCGCAAGTATGTTTTATGGGCCGGCTATTAAATTAAGAAATTACAACCAACATTAGTTTCATCGTATTATATACATTAGTCGATGTAAGATTTAGTACTTATATATTATTTGAAGATGCAGAATTGTAGATTGGCATTGGGATCAAAGGACAAGATTGTTGCGAAAGGAAAGGTTTATGGGAAGACTGGACCATTGGAAAAGATTCACAATATTTCTTTAGGGGAGCACAATGTGCGAGTGTGGATTGATTGTGTATTGTGTCCTGATTCCCGTCTTCCTATACCCGTACGTGGTATTTTGACCACTATTTTAGATGCACACAACTCATTTGTGGCTTGGCCTGAAAAATGGGTGATATTAGGTGATAAGGTAAAGTGTATTTTCCAACTCTTATTAGTTATGCTTAAGTTAAACTACCGTAATTAACTTTTTCATTTTAATTTGGATTTCCATGTAGAGTGTGGTTGATGATTCTTCTGCAGCTAATGGTGATGCAACTAATGGTGAAGGGGCAAGTCAGCTCCAAAAGTTTGGCAAGATTCTAGAAACGATGATGAAATCAAGTCAAATAAGTATTCCACTTGGGAAAGGGGTATTTGAAGAAGATATAGAATTCAATTATTTTTTAAAATCTGATTTGTTAGATCTTTGTAACAAGAAGAAGCTAGAGGTTAACTCAATGACTGCATACCAAAGGTAAACTATTTGTTTTTTCCTATGAACTATCAGTCTTTAATATATTTGATGTTATGACCATTTTATTTACCTTATTTCTTTAGGTTTCTCTACGATCGATTTGAAAATTCTCGAGCAAGATATGGATTTTCCCATCCTGCACATTTCAATGATTTTGGAGAGAAAGAAGAGATGAAACGCAACATGATAAAGCGGTTGAAAATTGCAAAAAAGGACCAACTGATTTTTGTTCCATACTCCACCATGTAAGGGCGTACTATATTTTCATGTGTCTTCAATTTATCTTAGTAGTCATTTTATATCCACTTGTGTGTAATTAAATCTTATTTGTCATTTAATCCGTCCGCTTTTATGGATTTAGGGGTCATTGGCTTCTATTAGTCATTGATATGACATCAATGGAAGTGTTCTGGTTGGACTCCTTGGTACGAAAGGTTGTTGACTTGAATGTAAAGTTCATAGTGAATGAGTGAGTAGTCCATAAATTCTTCTTGTTCATTTATTTTCAAGGCTTCTCTTTTAAAATACTAAGTCTTAATGGATATCGTTGTGTGAAGTGCAATGAAAGTGGCAGCTATGGAAATGGGAAAAAGAATTAAAGGAAATCCGACTTGGGAATTGGTGAAGGTGAGCAATGAATAATTGTGTTTATGATATCACACATACAACATAATCCTTTTTGTATGCTTTTTATGGTCTCTATGTAGTGCCCTAAGCAAACGGGGAAAAAGGAATGCGGGGTTTATGTAATGAAATTTATGAAGCATCTTATGGAAGATCCTCTCGTGTTGACAAAATCTAAGTTGAAAGAACTTGGGGAGGCAGCGACATATGGCGACGAGGAGCTTAATGATTTACGTTTGGAGTTAGTTGAATACATTTTAGATTTTATCAACAATGGAGAATAGGTACATTCTATGCTTTTGCCTCTAAATTGTCATGAATGCATGTTTTGTCTTTCTTCATCGAATAGGGGAAGTGTCAACTTCCCACAAGCTTTTACCACCCAAAATGTTGTTCTCACTTACTACCATGTCATTTATGATAGATCCTCCTCTTTTATTCTCTATGATAACTTTATTTCGTTTAAGCTGTGTTTGATTGCATATGGTGGCTGTTTTTACCAGGAAATCTCATTTTTACTGTATAGTTCTTCATGCATGAGATAGGAAGCATATATATATATATATATATTAGCTAGGCTTCTCTTGCAAAGTATTGATCGATGAAGTGATTTATGCCTTGTAGGTCCATTTTTCATTGGAGAACTAATCGGGGAAGCAGCGGTACACGGAGGCATCATATGCTACATAGTACATATACATACTTTTGGTTTTTTTGTTTATATATAGTTCAACTTTTTGTACATCCCATGGAAGACAATGTAGATATTATATATATATATATATACAATATTTCCATAGAGATTTGTCTAGTCAAGCTTTATGTTAAAATAGAAAGAAGTTATGATTCCTTGTTGTAAGATAAGCCTCCATCCAATTATAAGATCTCTTTTATATGTGATTTAGTACTTGGGTTGGCTAAATTTAGTTTCAATTTGAATCATGGAATGGACATGGATTTTTTGGTCTATACTTCGATTGTTGTGACCTTCAAAAAGAATTTCAAAAAGAAGTTGAAAATGCATGTACAAGTTGTATGAAGTTCAAAAAGAATTGAGAGATTGAATGTTTTGAATGTTGGTACAGAGTGGAATGTTAGCATGGATTTTTATTTTGTAATGGATCTAGTAAAGTGCTTTTAATGTTGTAAGGGTATTTGAATATTAATATGAAATGGAATGAATATTCTTGTTTCATTTCTTTATGGTGGATGGAAAAGCACTTTACTCTGTACAGCAGGTGGGTGTGTGCAGGTGGTGGAGGAGGAGGCAGTGGGTGGGCAGTGGCCAATCAGTCCCCTGTCATCCTCTGAGCGACATACTCTATTTTGGTGTGAATCCAGCAGTGACTGCCCCTCCTTCATCACCTTCTCTTTTTCTTGAGCTTCCAAGAGGTAGGCCTCTTATATCCTTGAATGTATCTTGAGCTAGAACTCGTTTCTTTTATTTCTTGTGTTGGATGTTATGGATGTGGATACTTGACAGTGTAGGGGTTTTGATTTTAGGGAGATTTTGGTGGGTTTTGTTTGGGAGAGAAAGCCTTGGTTATTTGGAGCTTGGAATGTCCTATATCAGGATGGATTGGGTTGTACTCATGATATATAACTTATATTAGTTGATTTTGGTATTACAAGATACAACCTTTTTTCTATTTTTATTAATTTTATTTTTCTCCTCTTCAGGTTTGCAATCTTCTTATTTGCCTTTTATCTCTGCAACCCTTTGTCTCCTCCTTGCTTGGACAAACATCTCAGGTATTATGTTTCTTTTTCTTTTTTATAACTATAGTTGTGTATGTGTGTTGCTGATTAGACCTACCAACTTGGCTTTATTTGGGTAGAGAAGGGGAGAGTAATTGATTGGTCATAGGTAACTCGCTTTACATCAATATGAGTGAGTTTGTCAACAAAAAGGTTTGGAAGAATATAGATGAGATTAAGAGTTCTATGATTCTATCAATTGAAATTAACTTTCAAATGCTTGTTTCACACTCATCTAAATGTGTATGTTTTTGCTACTTTTCTATTTCTTCTTTCACACTCATTTGGTGAAGTGGGGTATCTGCTTCAGCTCCAAGAGACAAGAAAAGATGACTAGGTGGAAAGTCTAGAACACTTTGTAGCACTTCAAATTGGCAATGGAAAGTGTTCTGTGGTTGTAAAAAGAACTCTGTTAAAATCATGCTTTCTATCCTTTTTATCTCAGCTTAAATAGTCCTTCTAAAAAGGGTCAGGTGACCTTACGGTCACCTGGCGCCTAGCCGCCCTTTGCAAGGGGGCTAGCCGCCAGACCCACGGTCAGCTTTCCAGTGAGCCTCTTTTCTCAGGATAATTTTCAGCACTTCATGCGGCTAACCGCCAGTGCACCTGCGGCTAGCCGCAGTACTAACCGTGGGAGTACGGTTTGATTTTCAAAGACCAGTTTTTTAGAACACCCTCTTGCGGTCACCCCTGCGGTTGCCTCACTGCTAGCCCCCAACTATTCCTGCGGCTAGCCGTGAGCCAACCTGATTTAAATTTTCTGACCGTTATTTGAAAGGGGCTAGCCGTAGCTTTCTTGGCGGCTAACCGCCTGTTTAGGCCTGCGCCCTTTTTATTGCTTTTATTTCCTATTCCCTGTCATTCGTTGCTCGTCTCTATCTTCTCTCCCATTTGGTTCTCTTCACTGCTGCTTCTTTGGATAGCTTCTCCACTCTTCCCTCTAGGTATCTTCTCTCCGTTTCTCTTTCTTTTCCATTCTTTAAAAAAAAATTCTCTTTTCATTAGCGTTGAGTTGTTTTATGTTCTCGCTTTATGTTTTCTTGTCTTCCCTTCTTAGGTCTTCCAACCTCTTCCATTTCTAACTCTCTTGTATTATTGGTTTCCTTCTTACGTATTTCTAACTCTCTTGTCATTCTCTCTTCCTTGTTTCTTCTAAATCGTGCCTTTTTGCATCTGTGCTGTGTTTTCTTCTTCCTAGTCTTTTCTTGTGCACGCCAAGTGTTTGTAAAAATGCCTCCACAAATGAAAACAGCTATGAACCGCCCTACTAAACGAGGACGATCCACTACTGCCTCCTCTTCTCATAGAAAAAGATCTCCCTCACCCTCTCAGTCCACCTCTCCTTCTCTTACCCCTCCTTCTTCTCCTCCACCTCAGTCGAGCTCAGCCGTTCTCAAACCAAATGCCCAAATGCTGGCTGCTTTGAAAACTAGATCAATTATGGTTGAAAGACGCACTTTGTGCAATGTAGTAAGTTCCCATGAGACAGCAGCCATTCTTGCTCCGATTGGATGGGACAACATCTTAGATTGGGGGGACAAAGCCTATCCGTCTCTTGTTTTCGGCATGTATGCTTCAGTCACTGGTGCAGTATCTTTCGTTGACTCCTGCTCCTTCACTATTGCCTTTCGAAACAAAGAAGTTACGATTGACCCCGATCTTATCTCATCAATGATGAATATTCCAGTGAACCCCGATGGCCTATCCATGGTCTCTGACACCCTCACTGAAGCTAAAAAGGCCCAAGCTACTCTAGTTCTCTGCGGTCATTATGTTACATGGGATCGCAAGAACTTCCTTCCTTTAGAACCCTTGATTCCCAAATACAGGTTGTTGCACCACCTATTCACTTTCAATGTTTATCCTCGTAAAGGAAATCGGACTGAATTAATTGCTTATATGGTAAATGTCCTTTCCAAAGTGGTGTCAGGTGTTCAAATGTGTCTTCCCTCTCTTATATGTAGAACCATTGTTCGCTTTCACCTGTCCATTTCCTCTAAGCCAGCAGTCCCTTTTGGCTTCCTCATTTCTCAAATAGCTCGTTCTCTTGGTGTTCCCTGCCCAAATGAGCCTCCTATTTCCCATGCACCTTTTGGCCCTGCAAATCTAATTCAGATGAATCTCTTTCCAAATCAAGAGCAGGGGATGTACCCCCTCATCCTTAACCCCAAGTCCCTTTATCTCCACAACAACAGGCACCTACAGGGCTCGCTCCTTCTTCACATCGACAGACTCCTTCTTCATCTGTTCCCTGGAGTGTTGAAGAACGGTTGGATGCTTTCAAGCGCAATCAATCCAAAACCGAAAAGCTTCTAAAGAAGACTCTCAAATATCTCAGCGAACTGTCAAAGGCTTGTCGTTCCCAAGATGCTTCTATCATGCCTCCATCTCCTTCGCCTCCATCTGATTAGCTCCTTTGGGGATTCTAAGATGCTTCTATCATGCACTCTAACCTGATATGGATGTTTTTATGGTATTGGTGATTAACTGCTTTTATGCTTTCATTGTCTATTATATGCTTGCATTATTGTCAGTCTTTTATACATCCATGGTTATTTTCTCTTTTTCAATTTGTGACAAAAAGGGGGAGTGTGGTTTAAGTTTGCAGGTACTACTTCTGGAATGAGTCATGGGCTTTAATGTGGTATGATTGTGGTGTTTGTTGTGTTCTTTTATTTTCTATGAGATGGATATGATCGATTCACTTATATAAGTAGCTGATGTAGTGGCCGGTGGGCCATCACGTTCATGAATACTCCATATAAATCCCGTTCTTTTGGTTTTTTTGTTTATATATAGTTCCAACTTTTTGTACATCCCATGGAAGACAATGTAGATACTATAGATATATATACACACAATATTTCCATAGAGATTTGTCTAGTCAAGCTTTATGTTAATTATTAATTAGTTATATATATATATATATATGATTTATCAAAGAACCCTCTTTCTGATCCATACAAAGAACCCTCTTTCCGATCCATACCCTTTCAACTTGATGTTTCAAACTTCAATAGGTCCATCTGGCTTAAGCCTTGGGTGAGAATTTGCATGGATCTTCTTGAGTGGTTTTTTCCATTCATTTGCTTGCAATTTTTCTCTGTCTAGATCTCTACTTAGCTTGAAACCTTGAATTGTAGGTATATGCGCCCTGAGACAGCTCAAGGCATCTTTGTTAACTTCAAGGACTTGTACTATTTTAATGGGAACAAGCTTCCTTTTACTGCAGCCCAGATTGGTAAAGCTTTTAGAAATAAGGTTTCTCCTCCATTTGTTCTTCATGTGAAATCATTTGAATGTCTGATATACTTGATCAGTTGCTATGTTTCATTGTTTCTCATGCTGAATGCATTGATGTGGCCATGGGTTTCTTTTCTGTATCTTTCCTCATCATACACACACACACACAAATACAGGCTCATGATGTACTGTTGATGTTCCACTTAATTATTTGACTTTATGAGATTGTTTGTTTGTGCATAAGCTGATTGCAATTGTTCGTTTGTGTATAATTAAGCTGATCGCCATCTCGTGGAAACTGCTATCTGTGTTACAGATATCTCCTTGCCAAGGACTTTTGAGAGTGCGTGAATTCACGCTTGCAGAGATTGAGCATTTTGTTGATCCTGATGACAAATCTCACCGGAAATACAAAGAGGTTGCTTATTTGGATTTTTTAATGTTCCCTAGAGAAGAGCAAATGACTGAAAAACCACCAAGAAAATTTGCCTTGGTGAAGCAGTGGCAAAGGTTGTTTGTTTAGACTTTGTCGTTTACCTCTGTTTTCATTTGGAAAGCAAAATCTTGATTCTTGCATATACAATTTAGTTTGCACCATTATATTCGATGATGGCTGCTAAGATATGGTGAAGCAGTGGCAAAGGTTGTTTGTTTAGACTTTGTCGTTTACCTCTGTTTTCATTTGGAAAGCAAAATCTTGATTCTTGCATATACAGTTTAGTTTGCACCATTATATTCGATGATGGTTGCTAAGATATTATTTATCTATTGCCTTGCTTGTCCATTTCTGAATCTCTATGTAGGATGGAACCATTGCTTGTCCATTTCTGAATCTCTATGTAGGATGGAACGCTGAAAACAAGTTGGGATCTCAAAAGCTGATGGTTATTTAATTTACAAGAGTTCATTTTTCTAAGGCAGAAGCTTTTTTTTTTGTGTGTGCGTGTTGAGATTCACTTTTTCAATAAAAGAATTCTAACTTTAAATGGCTTTAGCTGTTTGATAACTCTGAAATTCTCTTCTTTGCAATGGAAACCTTATGAATTTGGTATTATAACCTTAGTCAGTTGCCTGAATATAGCTAATGGATTTGGCAATACTATATAACAGGAAAAGAGTGGTGTCCCTCTTGTTGCACATGAAAAGTTTTCAGAACCCAGGGAGGTGGAGGTATCTATCTCTCTCTCGACCGTGCAGATTATTTTTATTCGTGACCCTCACAAACGAATACATTAATCTGATGAACCAATCATTTTTATTAATTTTTTAATTTTTTTGAATGGTGGCACAAGTTGAACCTGCTACCTTATGATTGCAACAATGATCGCCTTCCAACCATGCCATACTAGCACATTTATCAATGTGTGGATGGGCAGCATCTGCATGCATGTCTATAGACATCAGAGTTATAGCAATTTAGTTGATGGTTCCATTGAGTGCAATTTCACAGATGATTCATGTAGTGTAAATTCTTTTCAAAAATTGATCATAGCGCCAGTAAAAAAGGAGTTGGGTCTTGCCTTCAAGGGAAGCCAAAAGATGGTTGTTGAAGCTTTGGACGTAAATTATGATTAATTATCTTTTGGTTTTTTTGTTTATATATAGTTTCAACTTTTTGTACATCCCATGGAAGACAATGTAGATACTATATATATATATATATATATATATATACACAACACACAATATTTCCATAGAGATTTGTCTAGTCAAGCTTTATGTTAATTATTAATTAGTTATATATATGATCACTTTATTAATTTGTATATATAGTGCAAAGTTTTATTGGTGTACAGTGTACTACAACGGTACCGCAGGTTTTATAGGTACTGCAGCAATGCAAATTCTTTTGATAAAAAAAATGCATATATAATATTAAATCAGTTACAGAACAAACGATATAATACAATCCCAAAAAACCGATATAACAAAGCCCTTTATAACCGATATTATAAATAATTTTTATATCGGTTTCACTCTTTTTTATATCGGTTTTACAGTAACGTATGCTATAATTTCAGTTTCAAAACACATCAGTTCTCTAAAAACCGATATTATAAATAATTTTTATATCGGTTTCACTCTTTTTTATATCAGTTTTACAGTAATGTATGCTATAATTTCAGTTTCAAAACACATCAGTTTAACGAAAACCGATATTATAAATATTTTTTATATCGGTTTTACTTTTTTTTATATCGATTTTACAGTAATATGTGTTATAATTTCAAGTTCAAAAGACATCAGTTGTCTAAAAACCGATATGAAATATTACACATATTATATCGGTTATAGTTGTTTATTATATCGGGGGTACTTATATCGGTTTGAAGTTTACTGAAAAATCGATATAATAGATATTTTATATCGGTTTTTAGCCGATATAAAAACCCTTTTTTTCTAGTAGTGGAATGACCCTTGATTTGACAAGTTTTACATGTTTTATTGAAAATGACCAGTTTTATTACTTCGTGAAATGGTTTTAATGTGTCTTCGGGATGTGTGTTTGAAATCCAGTGGTTTATCCTTATACCGCTTGACGTGTCACATGACTAGATCTTTATATTGTGATTTTATGGATTTTGAGCTTTGCTTCTTGAAAACTCTTGATTAAGGAACCTTGAGGGGACTACTTCTCATGCTTTTTTATGTTAATAGCTATGTTGTCTTGTCTCGTCTTGCTTGCTCCGTCCATCTAGAGTGGCAGAGGATATTTTGTCTTGTCTTGACAAGTAGTTTCCCATTTTTCATGACTTGTCTTGTAAATATACTTATGTCTTGTGCATTCATGAATTTGAGTAGACAACATTGAGCTTGGACTACCATGTCAGCCTGATTAGCTAGTCTGGCATCCTTAAATTACTTGGACCGTCTGCAGATTGGTTATATTTTGTGCGTGCTTCCGGTTCCGCAGCCAGACCCCGACCACCTCGTGTGGCGTGGGATCTTGTCTTGTTTGCTCTTATCATCTTCTATGATGGAGAAAGATGAGGCCAACGTGGATTTGCCAATCATGATATTATTATGTAATCATGCCAGATTTCAACCTTGCATCTTGTTTATGGGTTTTCACGGATTTATTAACCATGGCTTAAGAATTGTGATTTATCATGTTTTTCTGTTTTACACTTGAGTAGACATTTGCATCTTTTGATAAAATATCATGTTTTATCATACTTTAATTAATCAATATATATTCAATTATGTATTTTGTCTATCACAGTTACCTGCCAGACCGTTGTATCTGATATACTATACTTTGGTGCTCTAGGTAGCAAGTTCTTGTCTCGAACAAGTACGCGTGCAGATGGCTGTGGAGCCGCTTGTTTACAAGTTTGTTGTGTCAGTGATGCCATGTAGACGTCGTGCTTGACACCGGAGTTATGTAATAGATCTGGGTAGTATTTGTTCTTAGTTTGTAGTTTTGTACAACTTTTGTTAGCCTTTTTCCTTGATATTGTAATTAATGCACTTGCTTAATTTATAACTTGAACATGATTGGGTAATAATCAGCCCATTACTGTCAGCTCTACATATTTGATATGACAGCTTTATTGCTGAACAAGTTGAGTACGACACGGACTCTAATGGCCATGGGCTACGGGTAGCAACGCCACATAAGCTTCCGCGAAATATTCTTGCTTGTGATGGAATCTTATCATCCTCACACACGTGGATCCTGGGAGATATTATTTTTACTTAATCCCAATTCACGTTCTCCGAGATCAGACCGCTGCAGAAGTTGTTTTAGGGCGTGAAACTATTGAAAAGCATAGTGAAGAGGTTATTTTTAGCCTATTGAAAAACATATTATAAAGGCCATTACTTCGTCTATTGAAAAGCATAAGATTGAGAGAGTGGAAAGTCCGGTGGGGTGTAAACAAAAGATCACACGCCACACTTTACCCATACTTACTTACCCTTTTTTAAAGATTTTAACTCTCTTTTTTTTCCATAAACATCCCATAATTTGATAATTAATGGCATCTTTTAGCGTAGTAGCGGACAAAAATGGGGTTTTCTTTTTTAGAACCTATTCATTTATTTTATAACTTTAAGGCAGCTTGTAACCTTCCATTTAAAATGATTGGTTTCATCAACAAATGCAAAGAGAAAATAATGACTGGCATGTGAAGGGATGGTTTTTATTTTTCGTTACAAGGGATTGAACTTATGCAACCATACAATCAACGCATAGCCTGCAACGGTAGGGGATGATTTACTTAATTGTTGACATTCAATTTAAAAAACGATGACTTTTGGATTACAACCATTTTGATAATGGGTCCTACTACAACAATCGTGGTGGGCAATTATGTTTAAGAATAGGAAAGCACCATGTAACGCCACCGGACCTGATTAATCATTAAATCACATCCCGGGGTGTGAAAATAGGGGCCAATTAAAATTTTCTAATGTTAGTATGATTGTGGCCCTCACTTATGTGGATTGAAGTTTATTGTGACGTTACACATAATATTCCTCATTCACTAAAACATTCGCTACGGAAGCTTCATTAATATCAAATATCGGATTATTATACTATATACAATTTAAAGGGAAAGGCAGAAGTTCCATTACTATAATTAAAGTTGAGACAAAATATACGAAAAGACTTTAGTTCAAGTTTAGTTCAAGGGCCATCCTAAATATGGGCCTTGAACAAAAGATCTACAAAAAGAATTGAGGGCGATAGCTCTTAGGTGATGGGCATGATAACTCATACTATGTTGTCGGCAATCCACTTCCCATACTTTTCTGGCGTATTCTTTTGGATAACCTTAATCTTAGCTCAGAGGACGGTTAGGTACCTAAGCACCAAGAGTAAAATCATCAAGCTATAATAGCAGGCAGGGAAACAAATATAAATAGTAGGATATGACGCATCAGATGGAATAATGACAATGTGATTAGTCAAGCAATAACGAGAGACATTTAGGTAGCGATGCAATTAATAGATTCAATTACAAAATCAGATAAAGATAATAAGATAAACATCAATACCCTAACAAATAAGCAAGATCACATAAGCTAATCAACCACGGGATAGTGTCATCCTGTGCTCTAACTGAGTTGTAGTGGCCAATATGCGTGGGATAAGAGTCCAACCAATGATTGCATGGAGTCTGCTGACCAGTACGGCATCAGGGAAACAAAGTGTTGTGTTAGGCTTCTCACTTACATGAATAAGATTTGTCAAATGGATGAGGAACTGCTCTAAAATCCATCAAATTCCATCATCAAAGTCAAAACCCTAAAAAATCCCAAATTCGTTAAATTCAAAGCTACCCAGCCTCAAACACTATAATAAATTCCAACGACAATAACAAAATTGCTAAACATACCAAACCAACAAATGATACTCTATGGGAAGTCCTAAGTCCATCTAAGTTCTCACATGACTCACAACTTGCACAAATACTAATCAATTAAAGGAACATGGTCAAGGCACCTAGATAATCAATAAAGGAATATTCAAAACCATAATCAATTACATACAAGTCAAGGAATCTTCACAATCCAAGCCTGGGTCTTTAATTGCTTTCCACGTATGGACGTATCACCATTCGGCCCTGGAGGTACGAGGTCATTGATTTCCAAAACCAGAAGCCGAATGCAAAGTTGAAGACTCCTCCTCGCAGCTCTGGCGATTAGGGAAGGTGACTGTGAGCATGACCTCTCAGGTCCCTTCTTCCTCCCCAAACCTCCTCCTGCCTCCCAGACCCACTGCACCCCCTCACCTCCTCCCTCTTCCCTCCCCCTCCCAGCCTCTGCATCCCACCCAACCCCCTTCTTCAAACTTTCAAATCCCCCTAGTTCCCGCCCATCCTCTCCCAACCCCATTAGCAGGCCTCTCTCTCGGCTCTCTTCCCCCTCTTCTCAACCAGCCCGCAGGTCCGACCCACCTCCCAGGCCAAATCCAACCCATCAGCCAGGCTCGTCCATCAGGCATTCAAATCCTTCCCCCTCCCGCTTCGGACCTCAACCATTTCCCTACCCTGTTTTCAAACCAGAGCCAGAACCCATCAGCCTTCCCAACCCTGTCCAGCTCAACCACCATCCCCCAACCTCTTCCCCCGCTCAGTCAGCTCCCATCTCTACCAGGCCTCCCTCTCACCCAACCCCGCCTCTCCTTCACCAACCTCTTCACAGCTCCTCAGCCTTCCAATCCCCCTTCCTACCCTCCAACCACCTGGAAAAATGGCAAACCATCCCTCTCCATCCTTTCCTCTAGTAAGGAATCTTTCTCTTGTGCTGTCATTGGGAAATTTGCAGGCAAGCGCCCCTCTCTCGAATGGGTCGAAGCTAAAGCAAGGCTCTAGCCACTCTCCAGACCCTACGTGGTATCCCTCACCATCAAAGGTAATTTTATCTTCAGATTCAACTCTCCTTCTGACAAAGCCCTCATCCTTGGTCTTTCCCCCATGACCATTAACAAGAGGAAGATCCTCTTCCTTCCCTGGTCCCCTGGTCAAGACAAATCCGTCTGGCCATCCTTTGCTCCTGTCTGGGTGAGGCTCTCAGGGCTCCCCTACCATTGCTGGAGCCAACACATCATCTTCTCACTTGCTAACTCCATCGGCCAACCTATCAAGTTGGATGATATTACTTCCTCCCAAAGGATACTCACTTTTGCCAGAGTCTTGGTCAATATAGATCTATCCAAACCCAAACCTCAATCCATCCTAGTAGACCTGCAAGGAGAAAGAGAACTGAAAATCTCTGTCTCCTACGAGCATTGCCCCTGCCACCTCTGTTTTCAATCCGGGCATCCCCCTCAATACTGCCCCCAGGTCTCACACCCCACCACTGCATCCCCCTCTGTTTTCACTCCCCACACAGGTAAAGCCAGTCCAGGCAACACCAATCCAGCTCCCCCCCCCCCCCCCCCCCCCTAATCCATTCTGACCCAGCCTCTTTGACCATTACAGATTCTCCTACCTCCAACCAATCTTTGACTCAACCTCTTCTTGACCCCAATCCCCACTCGGCCAACCAACCTGAGACTCCCCTTGAGGTTCCCCCCTTTCCTCCCCCCCCCCCCCCCCCCCCAGCAAGTCCCTCTCCAATTCTTCCAGTCTCCCATGTTCCCAACCCATCCTCCCAGCCATTGCATATTCAAACCACCTCTACTCAGCAGGTCACAACCAAGCCAAACCTCTCCAAAGTCATGAACTCCACTCTTTCATTGTCCAAACCTCTTCAATGCTCTCCATCAATGAATTGCCCTATGATGTTGTCTCTGTCATCTTGGAGAAAACCACCTCCCCAACCATTGACACCTCCAACCCTTTTGACATTTTGGAGAATTACTCCTTCTTGGATCATGTCTCTAACCCCAGCATCTACTGTAGGAATCTCCAGGCCTTCTCAGAGAGCACCCCCTCCTCTCCTCCCCCAGGGTTTGAACCTCCCCGCCTCCCACCCCCTGTCAATGCAACCACCCTTGCTCCAACCTCTGCTACTCCTCTTTTGGCAGCCCATGTCCCCTCTCCCCTGGCAACCTCCACCCCTCCAATTCTCAGCTCACCCCCTCTAGCAACCAAGTCCCTCAAGAACTCAGTGACTCCCCCACTCAGGCCCCCACCCACAGGCAAAGGGAAACACTCCAGCACCACCACTGGCACTGGCCCAATAACCAGGAGGTCTAAGTATGAGCGCCCCTCCTCCCCTTCCCCTCATCCATGTTAAAGGTCATATACTGGAACTGTAGGGGTATTGCCAATCCACCTACCATTAGAGCCTTGGCAAACCTAGTCAGCTATCACCTCCCTGACCTGATTTTTATCTCTGAGCCAATGTCAGCATTCTCTTCCACTCAAGCTCTTGGCTTATCCAACTTTGGTTTTGACACATTCCACTCCAACTCCTCTTCCATTTCTCCCCCTAATCTATGGTGTTTCTCCAAGTCTTCCCATCTTTTTCTAGCTTCCATCTCAAAAGCCTCTTCTCAGCATCTCTCCATGCTCCTTCACAATCAAATTTCTGGGCTCTCCTACCTCATCACAGGTGTATATGGTTCCACCAATCCTAATATCAGGAAAGATCTTTGGAAAGATCTCATTGATTTTTCCTTAACCTCCTTGCCCTGGTGCGTCCTAGGGGATTTTAATGCTATTCTAGCCCACCATGAAAAACTTAGTCTCCGCCAGGCCACTCCTTCTTCACTCAAAGACTTCCAATCAGCAGTCATGCAAGCTAGTCTCTCTGACACTCCATCCTCTGGAAGCAATTTCACCTGGTCCAACAACAGACAAGGCCTTTCTTATGTTGAGCCAAGCTAGACAGAGCTCTCGTTAACTCTCAATGGCTTGATATCTTCTCTGACCCTACTGTCCACCACCTCCCTAGACTTGCTTCAGATCACAGCCCCCTCCTTCTTAACCATTCCAACCAATTCATAGCTCCTAAAGCTCCCTTCAGATTTGAAAACAAATGGCTCCTCCACCCTACTTTCCTTGAAGTGGTCGAATCTAATTGGAGCACTCCGGTGGATGGGAACCCCCAGTTCATTCTCGCCCATAAGCTCAAGTCCCTCAAGCAATCCCTCAAATCCTGGAGTAAGAATACTTTTGGCCAAGTCCACCAAAACATCCTAGATGCAGAAGCTTCCATCCTGAGGTGCCAACTCATTTTGGATTCCTCTCCCTCAGAATCCTCTAGACTAGACCTCCTGACAGCCAAGCAAAATCTCCATGAAATCCTCAAAGCCCAGGAGATCCACTGGAAGAAAAGATCCAGAAATTCTTGGCTCAAAGAGGGTGACATGATTACCAAATTCTTTCACCAATCTGCCAAAGCCAGGGGTTCTTTCAACAAAATCAATCACATCTCAGTTAATGGATGTCAAACTGATGATCCTCTCATCATCCAAGAGCAAGCAGTGCTCTTTTTCTCTAATCTCTTCACTTCTCATGAAGTCCAGGCCCACCCAATCCTCTTCCAGACAGCTAGCCCAAAAGTCTCAGACTCAGAGAATTCCTTTTTGGTCTCAATTCCCTCTGACTCTGAAATCAAAGATGCAGTTTTCTCTCTTAAGAAGAGTAGTTCCCCTGGCCCTGATGGCTTCAATGGTGTCTTCTTCACCTCTACTTGGGGCATCATTAGCCAAACTGTCATCTCAGCAGTTAAACACTTCTTCCAATCCAAAAAACTCCTTAGAGCCTCCAATGCTTACTTCCTTACGCTCATCCCCAAATCCAGATCCCCCTCCACCTTTGCAGATTTTAGGCCCATCAGCTTGCTCAACTTCTCTTACAAAATTATCTCTAAAATCCTCTCCTCTAGGCTAACTTCTCTCCTCCCATCCCTTGTCTCCTTAAACCAGGCTGCCTTCATTAAAGGCAGATCAATCCATCACCATGCAGCAATCTCCTTTGAGCTCTTCCAAAAGCTCAAATCTAAGCTTAGTAAAGGCTCCCTCTGCCTCAAACTTGACATCTCCAAAGCCTTTGATAAACTCAATTGGTCCTTCCTCTTCTCCACTCTCAGATTCTTCAACTTCTCAGAAGCCTGGATTTCCCTCATTAAGGAATGTGTCTGCACCTCCAAATGCTCCGTTCTGATCAATCGTTCTCCCCAAGGTTTTTTTAGCTCTTCTTGTGGCCTAAGACAAGGTGATCCCTTATCCCCGTACATGTTCATCATAGCTGAAGAAATCCTTAGCCTTCATCTCCACAACCTACAATCCCTTGGCACCATTTCTCCCCTGTCCACCATCCCTCACACCCCTTGCCACCTGCTCTATGCTGATGACATCATCATCTTTATGAAAGGTGCTACCTCGGGTGTCCTAGCTCTCCAAGACCTCCTAGAAATTTACCAATCCTCCTCTGTCCAACATATAAACCTCCTCAAGAGCCAGCTCTTCATAGGCAAATGTGGTAGTAGAAGAAAGGCAAGGATATGCTCTATCCTTGGTCTCCAAGATAGCCAGGCCCAACTTAAATACCTAGGTTTCCCTATAGTTTTTGGCTCCCCTAAGCGTGTTCACTTCCTCCCCCTGCTGGACTCCATTAATGCCAGACTCACAGCCTGGAAAGCTAGATTTCTCTCTTTTGCAGGTCGGCTCATCCTCATCAAGCATGTTCTCTCCTGCATCCCTATGCACTGTGCCTCCATTCTTCCTCTTCCAATCTCTCTCTGCAAAGACATAGAACGCCTGATGAGAAACTTTCTCTGGTCTGGCAATGCTTCAGCCTCCAAAACCAACTATGTGAACTGGTCCCAAGTGTCCCTCCCAAAGCAAGAAGGAGGCCTTGGTATCAGAAGAATCACTGAAGTCAATAATGCTTCCCTCCTCAAGCTCGGCTGGCAACCTTCCTCCACGAGCTCTATATGGTCTTCTTGGTTCAAGGCTCGTTACTTCAAGAACAACACCATCTGGAACCCAGCTAACACTCTTTATGGCTCATGTATCTGGAAACGTATCAGACGCCTTGCTCACTTCATCCATCAAGGCAGTGCATGGACATTTGGTAATGGTGAAGAAATTAACCTCTGGCATGACAACTGGTGTGGAGAAAAGCCAATAGCTGAAGCTTGGCCCAATCTGCAATTCCCTATGAATCAACGGCTTGCTTCACTCTTCTCCTCAGGTAGTTGGCATATCCCCCCTACCTGCCAACAACAGTCCAAGACTTGCTTTCCTCAGCTACCTCCCTCCTCTCTCCAAGTCCCTCTGCTCGAGACACTCTCCTATGGAAGGACTCCACAGACGGTCAGATCTCTCAGCTTAGTGCATGGAACACTGTCAGAACCAGAAGCACCATCCTCCAATGGCCTCCCCTGATTTGGAATGGTGTCTCCCTTCCTAGAGTCAGTTTTTTTGGTTGGCGTCTGATGCACAATAGAACTCCCACTAAATCTCGTCTTCAACACCTGGGGTTCTCCCTAGCCTCCAGATGCTGCCTTTGCCTCAACGGAATAGACTCAGCTTACCACATTTTCTTCTCCTGTTCTACAGCTCAAGCCCTCTAGAATTGGCTTCTCAGGGCAGCTAGTGCCTTGCCTCCTTCCCCCTGCTCTCCATCTTCAATCTGGATTTCCCACTCAAGAGGAAACGATCTTGCAGGCAAGAAGATCATGGCGTCCACCTTCCTTTCAGTTCTTTACTCTCTCTGGAAGACAAGGAACTCTGCCTTTTTTGACAACCATCTCCCTCCCATCAACCAGATCCTTGGTCAGCTGCAGGAAGAACTAAGCTTCACTCTGAGGAAGATCAAAGCCCCTGTTGGCAGCCAGCAACTCAACTCCATCTCCAGCTTTTTGAAAATTCCTGCTCTATGAGCCCAGTCTCCTCCTCTGTTTGTTGACTGGTTTTTTTGTGGGCTCCTGGGTTAAGTTCAGTGGGCCCCTCTATAAGTGGTTTGGTTTTTTGTTTTTCTCCTCCCCATTCGGAGGTCTCTTTTTGTTTTGTTGCTCTCTGTAATTCTTCTTTCTCTTTTCTAATACAATTACCCTTATATCAAAAAAAAAAAAAGGTCATTGATTTCCAGTCAGAATACCTTGGTGCTTCTGATGGTGTATGACATTACATTTTCCCCGCATCGTCACACCTCCAATGTTGTTTGTACCCCGCATGAATCCCCAACACTTTGTAAAGAGATGTATAGCTCACGCATCCCCTTATCGTATGGCTCATTCATATTTATCATTAGGCAAGGCCAGGGGTCCTAAGCCATGCTAAAAGTTCCAAATCTCTAGGTTCCTTAACCTAGGAAACCTAAGTTCTACGGTTAACCGACGATACTATGGTTAACCGCGAGAAGTATTATGGTCAGCCGTAGGAGTACTATGATTAGTCATGGAAAATACTATGGATGTTGTAGTTCAAAAGGGCTGAAAACAACTCTATGCAATTGCAACTGTTGTGTTACTACGATTACCTTCCTTTGATACTACGGTTAATTGTGAAAATATTATGATTAGTAGCTCTCGTAAAAATGATGTTCTGAGCTGAATCTATTTAGATTAAGGGGGAAATCAGCCCATTCAACTATGACCTTTAGGAAACACGTTATTTGGAGCATAAACAACCCTAATATACCTACATACACACCCACATGAATGCATACAAAAATGCCCAATTCCACACACACCAAACCCACAAGAAAACAAAACTAAACTTGAAATCGGTAGCTAACATGGGATTATATGCGAATCAGTAATAAGAGCATATGCATATTAATTTCTATATATTTGTTCACTTGCCTTCGCTTACTTGGGGCCAAAGAAACCCCAGCTCTAAGGTCCTTACTTGAGCACCTAAACTCAATACCACTACCAAAACCCAAAACCTACAACAAAATAAGGAGGGGGGAGCTAAGCTTGCATGCAACACCTAACCCTCAGTTGAGTTTGAACTACAAGGAAACCAAAGGGGAAAAGCTTACCAAAAAAGGAAGGGAAAATGAAAACGGAAGCTCGGAGAAGATGATGGTGATGTGTGGATGAGCTTCGAGGTCAACAGTGGCCGACGGTGGTAGCTTGGGAGTTCTTAGTCGATGGATTTTTGAAAGGGAGTGGGAGGAGGAGAGAGGAGAGAGAGAGGAAGTGAAAAGAGATAGGAGAAAGAGATGGGGATCAATCCCTTATATTGTGGGATGGGTTTTGTAAATTTACAAAGAGGTCCTTGGCTACTTTTGGACTTAGAAATGATGGGAAATGATGGAGTTCGAAGCATTGGATTGAAATGCATTCTTAAAGAAAAGTGACAGAAATGATGAGATCTACCCAAAGCACCAAAAAAATTGGAGAATTCTGAATTTACAAAAAAAAAAAAAAAAACCTCACAATTTTTTAAAAATTGCAAACCAGCCCCTACTAGGACCAAAATCACTCAAAATTGAATCAAACTTCACACGTACACTATTCTAACACTAAACCAAACTCGCTTAGAAACCAATCTCACTATTAACTATAAGTACACCCAATTAATAATAAACACATTAATTAGGGTGGTGATCTTACACACCAGGTTTGGGTCGGGGCCACCAAGACCCACACTGAAATAACAGATTTGTCATTGGTTTTACTTTGAGGCCGAGGTCCAACTCAAGTCTCATGCAGAGAGAAAGAGAGAGCAAAGGATATCATACATATATATATATATATATATATGTAGAGACTTTCTCTTCTTAGACACTTGCACAACACTATTTAAGGCCTAACCTTACCTAGGCCACCACTAATCAAGGAGATTGTGGAGGAGAGTGTTTAGGCATAGATAGGGAATTCATGAAAAATTAGGTCAACATTTACTACTAAAAAATTGCTGAGGCATTTCATTGTCCATAGATATAACTAAGAATCAATCATTGGGTTTGTTGGAATAGAGACTTTGTTAGTCTCATGCCGACAGAATAGTGGACACGGGAGTCCAAGTCTCAAGACGGTGAGAAAAGAAACAACCAGGATTGTAGGTCCACTTGCGAGGATATGTAAATTCTTAAATTCCCATTATATACATATATGTGCCGAAGCTATAGAACAATAATTAGAAGTTATATCATATATCGCCAAAGCATTATATGTCATGCCCCCCAAATCCGGATTCCCTACTGGGCACAAAAGCCCAAATCTTGGGGCGGTGACTGAAGAAACAACCAGGATCATAGGTCCGCTTGCGAGGATATTTAGAACTTTCACATTCCCCATATATACATGTGTGGATGCTATAGAACAATATGCGGAAGCTATATCATATACAGTGGCGGACCCAGGATTTTGACTTGGTGGGGGCTTAAGATAGTCACTTGAAAAAGTCAATTGATATTTTGTTAGTATTTCTTAACATTAACTTTTGCAAAAGAGAAAATATCTTGCATTTACAAAATATCGAATTACATGATCAACTAACATTCTATCATCAAAAGTCATGATCAGTTGATCACCTAATTACAAAAGATTTTCTTTAACAAAAAAACAAAAAACCCTCAAACAAAGCTTTTACAATTGCCCTCGACGATTCTTCATGTTTTGAAACCTTTGCATGATTGTCTCATCGTCAATGCTATTAAATATATCTTTTTCAATATAGACAAGCAAATCTGATGGTTAGGATTGTTAGGTTTTACTCATTATAAAATAAACTAGAATTTGAACAATATGGACCGGTGCCTGCCACATCCCACATGTGCAGTAGATGAGTTAGCAGTAAGTATTGTCATGCTCAAATGTAAAGATGCATCAACAATTTAACATAATGGTAATCATCTAAACCTCAAAACAACAACCAAAAAAAAGAAAGAAAGAATAGCACTGAGAATAGGTTTCCACTGGATAACAATTTCCCATCATTCCCCACTAACATTTTCTGCAGGTTTCATTTTCCAAATGAAAGCATTTTCCACAATTTTTCTCGGAAAGCACATTCAGACCCAAGTGGTAGAAAACCATTTCCTGTAGTGTAACACCAAAAAAGGCAGCACATTTCACTCCAGAAAGTGTTCTGCCACACCAAACAATACAACAGAAACTGGAATGAAATGAAAGATTTCAGCTTTCGTTTTCATCAATGTGGTGGAGATCAAACCAGACAAACATAATCCAAAAATCCCACTTTTCCTAGTAAATCATTTTCCACTTCTTCTCAACCAAACACACTCAATCAGTTGAATTACCACTGAAAACATCGTTGACGGAACCGAAGAAATCCTGATCTGGGTTAATGCGAGAACGAGCATCTTCCTTCGCCTGAGCAATCAATTTGGAGAAATCGGCCCCTTTGCTTTTGGGCGCTGCAATTCCTTGCGCTAATCTAGCATCGATGAGGCAGCCAGGGCCCAATAGCCTGAGTCCTAAGATGGGGATTTTTGAGAGGGGGAGGGAAAGAGATGAGAAACAGAGAAAGAGAAAAGGGTTTACTGTTTTTAGGTTAAAGTGGTAAGGGAAATAAAGGGGACTGGCCGACTGGGGACTTGGGCCATTTCTAACTGGGGGCTGGGCTTAAGGGCCCATAGGGCCCTTATGGGCTTTTCTCCAATTAGGAGGGGACTTGGGCCATTTCTAACTGGGGGCTGGGCTTAAGGGCCCATAGGGCCCTTATGGGCTTTTCTCCAATTAGGAGGGGGCTTCAGCCCCCAGCCCATTACATGTAAGTCCACCACTGATCATATATCTCCAAAACGTCATATCCACCCATAACATATAGAGTACTCCACATATGCAAATAGTTCCAAGTCCTTAAAAGGAAAACATGTATTTTATTTACAACAGCCACAAATGCAAATAGAGATAAATAAAAAAAAAAAAAAACTGAAATGAAATCTCTCTATATGAGCAACCCTCATGCGCAGCAATAGTGACTCAAGGTTATATCACCTGCGACCCACACATGATCTCTTGGAAAGCGAAAGGGAACCCACTACCCCCTTGCAAAAAAAGTGACTTTTAATGGCGGGAGAAATGGCTTTTAGCAACGATTTTTTTTCAAAAAAATTTCATTTGCTAAAAACTAAATATATAAAACATTTAGCTACAAGGAAAAAATGCCACCACTAAAAATCACTTTTTTGTAGGGACCTACTGATGGAATTGGTTGCGAAGACTCCAACACGTGGCCAGAAGCTCCGCGAATCTCTTCGCCTCTTGTCTGTCATGTGAGATAGAATAATACCAACACTAGGTCTCCCTTATCTTATATAGACAAGTTCCAAAGAGTCACACTTACTAGAGACTTCTTCATCAAGAAACTCACATCCACTAATCCTATTGGGAGTCTTATTAGTGGGACCAGATCAAGTCGTACATTAAGTGGGATTGTATTTTCTGTTGGCATCAGCCCTGCTTGATCTGAGATGGAACCCGTGGCATGCAGGCCACACGATTTCCTACAATCTCTCACTTGGCATGAATGTCATGTACATCAAACATATCTCAGTCTCATGCACATCACATGCCTTACAAAAACTTCTGCATGCAAAGCCTTGGTGAGAGCATCAGTCATCAATTCCTTTGAAGGCATATAAAAAATTTCTATGTCATTCTTTTCAGCCTTCTCTCTGATGAAGTGATACTTTATCTCAACATGTTTTCATCGGCTATTGAACTTTATCTCATTCACTATGGATATAGCGGATGTGCTATCTACGTTCATTGGGACAAGCTCTTTTTCTCCAATTATTTCCAAATCAGTTAGGAAATATTTTAACCAAAGAGCCTCCTGGATTGCTGTACTGCAAGCTAGATACTCTACTTCGGCTGTTGACATAACCGTAAAGGTCTGTTTCTTACTACCCCAAGAAACTGCACCTCCTCCGAGGGTAAACACATAGCGGGTTGTTGACTTTCTCTGGTCTAAATCACCAGCCCAATCTGCATCTGAGTAACCACGTAGTTCTAGGATTTCACCTTGATAACATAGGCAAAGATTCATTGTTCCTTTGATGTACCGCAGAATCCTCTTAACTGCATACCAATGCTGTAATCCTGGGTTACTTAGGAATCTGCTTACGAGACCCACAACGAATGTAAGGTCTGATCTTGTACACAGCATCGCATACATGATGTTGCCCATAATTTGAGCATAAGGTTTCATTCTCATCACTTCCTTATCTTGCTCATTTGTGGGTCCCTGATTGCTGGACAATTTTATGCTCTTACAGATGGGAGTGTCAATTGGTTTACACATAGTCATATCAAACCGTTTCAACACAATTTCCAAATAAGATCTCTGTGATAAAGCCTATTTGGACGATCACAAGTTATTTCAATGCCAAGGACATACTCTGCCTCACCTATATCTTTCATCTCGAATATTGACTTTAACCATTGTTTGATTTCATTTACGGCTTCCATTTGATCACTAGCAATCAAAATGTCATCCACATATAATGACAAATATAAATAACTACTTCCACTGCGTTTAATATGGAAATATGTGTAAGTATTATTGGGGACAAATCCTATTTCACCTATGGCCTGGTGAAATTTTCTATACCATTGTCTCGATGCTTGTTTTAATCCATACAATGCCCTATTAAGTTTGTACACATTGTCCTCATAACCTTGCACCACAAACCCCTCGGGTTGTTTCATATAAATTTCTTCTTCGAATTCGCCATTCAAGAATGCGGTTTTCACATCATCTGGTGCAATTCAAGGTCACAACATGCTACCAATGCTGCTAAGGTTCGTATGGATTGGAATTTTACAACCGGAGAAAATATCTCATCGTAATCTATTCCTTCCACTTGTGTGAATCCCTTAGCTGCCAGCTGTGCTTTACATTTATCTAAGGATCCATCCAACTTTAGTTTCAATCTAAGAACCCATTAACATCCAATGGCTTTTCGATATTTTGGAAGATCAACCAATTGTCATACTTGGTTCTTTTCAATTGATTATGTCTCCTCTCTCATAGTCTCTAACCAATACTACACATCATGTGCTTTGATCGCTTGAGAGTAGGAGTTCAGATCCAAATCTTGCATGGTTTCCAATAAACTGCAATAATCATCTAGATATGCCGATTGTTTCCTCGCCCAAATCGACCTGCCAATCGGCTCATCGGGTTGTTCAATCACCTCAAGTGAGCCCTGGCCAGAAACTCTATGTCCAACATCCTCTTCGTGGGAACTCCCACTTGCTTGAACCCCCTATAATGGGTAGCCAATGAAAGAACATTTTTTCTTCGTTTTTACTTATAACTTATGTTTTTCATATGGTGGTAGCAGAACATGTACAGGGCTGCCCCAAACTCTCACATGTTCTAATTTTGGCTTGGCATCAGTCCATAATTCATACGGGGTCTTGGGCACACTTTTAGAGGGTACTCTATTCAAAATATATTGTGTTGTGTTTAATGCTTCTCCACACAAATATAGCGGAAGAGACGCGTGGCTGATCATTGACCTTACCATATCCAATAAGGTTCTATTCCTCCTCTCAACCACGTCATTTTGTTGTGAGGTATATGGAATCGAATATTCATGAATGATCCCCTCACGTGCATAATATTCTTTAAACAGCTCCGAGGTATATTCAAACACCCCCCCCCCCCCCCCCCCCCCCCCCATCGGATCTAATCCATTTTATTTTCTTGCCCTTTTGATTTTGGACCTCAGCAGCATATATTTGAAATGTTTTTAAGGCCTCATGTTTGTGTTTAATCAGGTACACATAACCATATCTGTTGTAGTCATCAATAAATGTGATAAAATAGTCCTCTCCCATTCTATTTTGGACATTCAATGGTCCACAAATATCAGAATGAATAATGATTAATATTTCTGAACATCTAGTTCCTTTTGGAAATAGTTTCTTGACCATTCTTCCACTTAGACATGTTTCACATATAGGGTACTCCACATTACCTAAATCTGGTAAGAGTCCATTCCTAACCATTCTACTTATTATGTTTTTTTTAATGTGTCATAATCTCATATGCCATAACATTGCCAAACCATCCATGCACACATTCACACACACAGAATAATGGGAACTAAATTTTATTTCATCATTAAAAGTGTCCACCAAATACAATTTATCAGAAAGAAAACCATTGACTAAAACTTGACCGCGCATGCCAATTGTAACATCTTTATCTTTAAATCTGATTTCGAATCCATTCATAGCCAACTAGCTCAGAGAGATGATGCTTCCCCTTATAGCTGAAGTAAAGAAAACATAGGAGAGATATAGGATTTTCTAGTTGGTAAGGGAATTTTGACTTTATCTACACCCAACACGTCACATTCTCCATGTAAATACTCTAATCTCCCGGTTTCATCTCTTTGAATTCGACAAACCCAGCCTTGGTTCTTGATATGTGCCTAGTGGCTCTTGAATCAATCCACCAATTCTTATCATTGGTGTCCACCATCATGAACTCTGTGACCATCGATCTCAACATAATCAACATGTTCTTTGGTTACTTTACATTGCTAGCTACTCTCACCCCTTTTCTTTCTGCATTGAGAACTAAAGTATCCAGGCTTCCCGCAGTTAAAGCAAACACCATTCTTAAGCCCTTTCCATTTTTTATTGCCTTTGAATTTCCTTTCATTTTTTTATATTGACGGTTAACGCACCGTTATCATTCTTAGTTTTAGCAATCATGACAGAGTCTTTAGGTGTTACACCGTGGGCAGTCTGCCTTTGTCCTTCAACAAGCAATCTAGCTTCAACCTCACTAAGGGTGAGGCTAAGGATCTGAGACATATTCTCCCATGAAGGTGGAAGACTCATAAGCAAGTATATGATTTGGAAATCTTTGTTCATTTCCCTTCTCAATGCTGCAAGGTTACTATATCGGACTATCATTTGATCAATGTTATCCCTTATAGATGATCCTTCTGGCATCTTATAGTGCGTTGAATGCCTCCATTAAGTGAAATTTGGAGGTTTCATCATATTTGTCCATAGCATAGTCATAGATTTCTTTAGCAGTGTTAAAGTGCTCAAACTGCTTTACCAAATCACTGGATATGAATCCGACCAGAAGATGTCTCGCTGATTTGTTATCAAATACTCATTGTTCATACACATCATGATCTTCCTTAGGGGCATCATCAGCGGGTTTAGAGATCGGATTGGATTCAATCACATGTGTTAATCCGTCAAAGTGCAGCAATTTGTCCATCCGACGCTTTCACACGGCTAAGTTCTTACCATAAAAATTATCAGCCTTAGCAAGATTATGCAACGCTAATTTGGAAGCATAATTACTGAATTGAATAAGATGTTCAGATACCACTAGCCGTTAAAGGAGAAAAATCATCATTTTTCTGAATCGGTGGATCGTCATCCTTTTGCTACTGCTACATAGATCTGCTCACAAAGATTCCGCAGAATCAAACTGTTCGATGATCGGAGTCCGGATGCTCAGGATATCGCACTGCGAAGTTTTGATGGTAAAAAATCTCCCTGCCTATGTCAGCAGTCTGCTGACGTCGCAGTCGTTGTTGCCTGTGTCACCCGCGCGTCAGGGTGCAGCAGCTGGGCTTGCACTCCGGGTCAGAACCGGATCGGGTTGGGTTCAGGTCGGATCCGCCTAAATTGCAGTGAGTGAGGTCCTCACTTCCTCTCCTTTCTACCACGCTTCCCGAGCGCAGATGAGGATGGAAACAACAGCTACACTTGATGTGGACGTGATGTCTGGACTAAAAAATTGACTCTTTTTCTCTCTTGTATAATGAGACAAAATGAAAAAGAGCCTCCATTCCTTTATGTTGACTTTGAAACAACTGAAGTTGCCTTCTTCACTTCACCACGTTGCAGGAAACAAAAGAATGGATATAGGTGATCGGACTCAAGTATAGGGTGCAAATATAGGAATAATCTGGTAAGTTTATGTCGATCCATAAGGAGTAATGCCTTTTAAAAATCTTTCCAACTTTAATCTATTCTAATTTAGAAACTAAATCTAGCCTAATAAAGAAACTAATCAAACTATAAGAAAATTCCTAAAAACTGAATTAACAATTAGAACTTTCCAAAAAAAAACCTAAACCAAGTTAAGAAACCTAGTTTATTCAACCTTATTCTAACTATAACCTGTAAAAATAACAAACTCATCAAAACAACCAATTTAATATAAAATAAATCAAAACAAAACTTCTTAAATTAGATCCTAATTACCAAAATCACTTTTTATGCAAATATAAATGATCTATAATGCTAACAATGCAATTTTATTTAAATTTCTAAAAATCTGATGCATGCTGTAAAAAAAGTTCTAAGTATGGAAACTCTTGCACAGGCCCAATTTCGCTGGACTGTACGACTAGTCTAAGATGATATGAACCTAAATCTAATGGCTGGAACCAATACTCTGATGATGCATGAACACAACAAAAAAAAAATGGAAAAATGACTTAAAACAAAAAATATATGATCACCTAAAGATGCCTAGTTGAACCAGTTATGCTGCTGAAATCTGATCACAGGCTTTCCAACTACTCATGTTTGTGCCTCTAGTTGACACGGTTCCCAAGGTTATTTTTGGCTGAAATTCTAGGGTTTCAAAGTCCAATTATCATACTTTAAATCTGCTATTTTTCGGACCAAAACATTCACGCACCTAGTTTTTAAATCGCGTACTTTTGTAACACAGTTAGGTCAATTCTGCTGAAACTGTACAAAAAATTTCACTATTCACATACCAGGTTCGAACTTAGTCTTTCTAATGAGTTAATAATCTTTTGATTTCAGCAACAAAAACCTTGTTCTAATGCAATTTCTAAATATAAAGTATACACAAAGACACTTTCCAACCATATATTATGCAAGTAACAAAAATAGTAAGTTTTTACTAAACATAGAAAGATGTAAATTGGGTTTCTAAATCAAGAATTTGCAAGTAAAAAATAATAATCAGAATATTAACTAAAAAATAAAAACAAAAGGATGAAAAAATAAAAAGCTGAAAAGATGTACCAAAGATCTAGAAACTAGACGATCATACAAGTATTGACAATGCGATGATGATGTCCTCTCTTCTCAGCGTAGAAAAAAATTATGCAAGTGATTACTTGTTGTCTCTCGACTTTTAATCCTTTTATTTTATTTTCAAATCCCTAGATCTAATCATGTGAAATATTGTCTCCAATCAAAACACAGAAAAGAACTAAAAATAGAAAATTAAACCACTTACATAAAGAATACGCAGAATCAATCCAAGTAGTGTCTTTATTCCTTGATCTTGAATTACAAAAAATTAATATTCTTCTCTCTTCACCATTCTCTCAACATGATCTCTCAATCTATGCCTAAAGAATTAGAATGGAGAAGAAGAAGAAAGGGAATTAGAGAAAAATGGTGGATGTGAGTGGAGAGAGAGAACCTCCAAGGTTTTTACATAAAAATCATGCATCAAAGTCCTTGGACGTCCAGCCACTTTGTTGGCTCCTTTTTATAATTTTTTATGTTCCTTTGTTGCCAAGAATTCCCCTCCTTCGTAGGGCTTTTGTTTCCTCTTTTGCCTTGATTCTTTTCTTCATCTTCAAGCTACTCTTCTCTCTTTGGAAAGACTTTTAAATTTGAGAGATGTCCTTGCCTTATTAGGCTTCTTGATGCACACACCTTCCTTGTATAATTCCAAGAATATCTCTAAAAATTGCATGATGGTGTAGAGGGAAGAAACTTTCCAAATATTGAGATTTCTTGCAAATTCCAGCCTAAAACTGTATCAGACAACTTCCCGATATCATATCTCCCTCAATATAGCTCTGATTTACGCAATCTTGGGCTCTACATATATCTACTCGAAAATAACTTTCCAACGGTGGCTAAATTACGCCAATCCAACACTCGATTTGAGAATAATAGTCATTTTAAGTTGTTTCCCCTGAAAAATCCGGGAATAATTGTGCACAAATGGAAGCTTCTATGTTGGCATGCAATGAGGTGTGTGGGACCCATGTTGGACGTCCAATGCATGCTTGGACTCTTTCCTTGCTTGCTTATTAAACTTTCCTTTGACCTCTCTTCTCAAATTTCTTCATTGTAGGTCCCATGTTGATTTCTCCTACAAGTTGAAAGAAATAAATTTAACATAAATTACGTGTAAGAAAATAACCATGAATCATGCAGGGACCCAACATGCCTAATGATGCACCCAAATGACAAACTTTCCAAAAATAGCACATGGTGCCAAAAATAGTCGATATACAAAAATAGTCGGTATATATTGATGAAGCCAGAAAAATTGACTTTGGGGTGATAAATGAGATGAAAAACCTTAATTTCACAAAAGTCATGCAATTCAATGAATTTTGACCTATTTTAACCATGTTTCCAAAAAAAACGTCAAATGCATGAAATCATGAAATTGAGTGTAATCTATTCAATTAAACGTAATTAGGCCCACAAATGCTAATGAAATGATGACCTAATGATCTAATTTTTGTGAACTTATCACTGGGGCTAGAGAAGGAACCTCAGATCTCCTCTGATCCACGTCTCTTCTCCAAAATCCAATCCAATGGAACGCACGCCACCAGGCTCTAATACCAATTGATGGATTTGGATGCGGAGACTCTGACACGCGATCGGAGATCTATGTGCGTTCCGACAATTAGGAAGCTCCGCGGATCTCTTCGCCTCTTGTATGTCATGTGAGATGGAATAATACCAACCCTAGGGCCCCCCTTATCTTATATAGACAAGTCCCAAAAAGTCACACTTACTAAAGACTTTTTCGCCAAGAAACTCACATTCACTAATCCTATTGGGAGTCTTATTAGTGGGACCAGATCAAGTCTTATATTAAGTGAAATTGTATTCTCTATTAGCATTAGCCCTGCTTGATCTAACATGAGACCCGTGGCATGCGGGCCACACGATTTCCTACACCTACAACACCAAGAGTAAAAGAATATCAGGCCCAAAAAACTTATAGGAACAATATATAAGAAACACAATATGTATGCATCAAATAGAAAAGGACAATAAGCACAATTGATAGATTAACAAAAATGTCATCATTAATCAAAATAAACAATAACCTACATCAAAGCAAACCATCTATAATAAAAAGGTACAGCCGCATAAGTTGGTGTTACGGGAAATTATGTCGCGGCCCTTCCGTACTCAATAGAGTTGCAGTGAGGATGCTTGGGATAACAAGCCCAGCGAATACAAGGGTGCACAGGAAATGCCCGGCCAAAGTCGTTACTTAAACATCAAGATAGTACCAATTGGCATATGTCCACCTCAAGTCCCAATCTATAGATTGCAAGAAATAGATAGTCTTGCCATAGGGGTTCCAAAATTGTGGCTAAACTTAATCAGTTGAGTGGTGCCTTAACTCAAATAATCACTAAGGGCAGTGTCTGGTATGGTTTCTCATGCGTGAGTAAGACTCCCATCAAGATAAAGGACTACTTCAAAGTATAAGTCCAAATACCTAATTCCATCCAAGTTTCCCAAGATATATTCCAATATATCCCAAGTATCCAAGTCCATTCAAAACAAGCCATCAACATCCCAATCCAATACTAGAGGTAGTTCCTTCTAAGTCAAACCATTAAATAGCTGACCTAGCCTAAACAAAGGTAACATCCTCCATCAATATACAAAAGACAACCTCTAGGTAAACCCTAGGTTCATCATCGTCATCGTCATCGTCATAATTAACTAGTAAGAGGTATCAAAGACACAGACAAATCATGAGAAAAGAGGTCAACAATATAAAAGACAATATAAATCATCTCATCAAGCATGATACTTATCTCTCTTATTAGAATTATAACATGGTGACAATATTAATGGCTTCATCTTATTTCGTAACATATGTTGTAATTACCAATTGTTTATACTATGCTTTGTACCTTTTAATCAATGTATCATTGTCCACCTCGCATTACACTATCACACATCACACTCAGAGCTCCCATTCTTATTATTGAGATACAAACCATGCAGGTACAATGTGGATCAGGTATGGCTTTATTTATCATTTTTATATATTGTAACGTAATGTAATCTAAACATGCTTATTTGCTTGCCTCAAATGAGCCTAACCCAATTCTCGGTGCTTTCAAATGCCTTCCCTCTTTCCTTGCTTGTTTGTAGGCTTGGCGGTTGCTCGATGCCGCAGGGTATTGGAGAGATATGTAGCGGATACATTGAAAGGCCTTGACATTACAGTTTGTTATTTTCCTTTGTTATCTTTTAGCTGGCCGTGTTGGGCCCAGGCTTGTATTAGTTTAATTGAAAACATTGCTGTAATTCTTTAAAGTGGAATAAAATTTAAGGATATTGCCCTTATTCCTGCTCATATAAGATTTCTATTTACTCATTTATTGGATTTATGATATTATTTTCATACTTTCCCATTAACGTCCAGGGATTCGAGGCGCCCCGAATCTTGGGGCGTTAAAGTAAGTATAAATATAATCAATTCCTTCAGTTTGAGTAAAGTCTTTTTTGCCACTTATCTGGCTTTATATTTATCTATAGAGCCTGAATTAAATTTTCTTTTACATACCCATTTGCATCCAATAGTTTTTCTATCTTTAGGTAAATCACTAAGTTCCCAAACATCATTTGTTATAATAGATTCAATTTTTTTCATTCATGGCTTTAAGCCAATTAGAAGATTCAGTTGACTTTAAAACATCATCATAATGCATTTTAATTGGTTTCTTCATGTACCGATGCTAATGCATGACAAATACAGAGCACTAGGCCTCTTTATCATAGGCTACCAGTGAAGGAAATCCTCCGGAATCGTCCTAAGGCAGCCACATTCTTAAAACACTCCAAAACTCAAATAGTCAATAGTTCCTTCTTGTTTAAAATTAGTTCTTGGAGAAAGAATAGGACTTTTGAAAGAGGCGGCATCTTGTCCTCTTCAATGAAATTCGTCTTCTATCTTCTAGATTTGGCATTGTCTCCCACTGTGAACTTAGATCGGCCAACTCTTTCACGGATTCTCGTACCAAGCAGGTGGTTGAAATGTAGTGGTTGAGGGTACATTCCTCTAGTAGTTTTTTTTATTTTTCAATTGCTGCTTCTTGTATCCCCTAGAAAAAAAAGAAGAGATAATTAGCGAAAGGTCTCTAGAATTGAGTCTTTCCAGCCTCTAGTCCAAGCAAATTCTTTTTAAGGGCTCTGGTCCAAACAGCTAGACTGTTTGTAGCCAGAGGTCCTTGAATACAATTTACATGACTAATTTGCCCTCTTTCAACTGTTTAGGCAACCAGATTTGAATTTTAAAATTTCAAATCTTGGATTCCCCCTCATTCCTAGGTAGACAAGATTCAAGTTTGCAGATGACCAAGAGCTGAACGTCTGTGATCGATTTTGAAGGCTGCACGGTACCGGAGACTCGTATCAGAGGGTTGATCGGAGAAGAAGAAGAGAGGCGAAGATTGATAGATCTGTTGGAGGGCCACGGTTCTCTCGTCAAGAGAAAGAAGATCCTCGTGTTACAGAGAAACGGTGAAGAAGGGGAGGCTCTGTTTGAGTCCTGTTGCAGCGTCCAAACACAGCAAGAAGAAGGAAGAATCGCCTGGTGATCGCCGTCGTCCGATGCCATCGCCTGGGAAGAAGAATCAGGACGTGCCATCGCCAGAGTTTTCTTCTGTCACAGAGACAAGGTTGCAGAAGAAGAAGCAGACAGCGGTTTGGGGTTTGTGTCCGACTGGGCCCCACATCACCGTGAACAGAAAACAGATCATCGAGATCGCCGTTGTGCGTCGCTAGAGAAGGAAGTTCGCCACCGCTACTGTCGTGCCACGCCGTTGTCGTGGAAGAAGCAAACCGAGAGAGGTTTCTGGTTCTGGTTCCAGAAAGTCGCAGAGAAAGTGAAGAGGAAGCCCAGGTTCTGTTGGGGAAGAAGACAGCGATTTGGGCTGGGTTTGGTTCTGGGTTGGTCCAGGTCAGGTCAAGCCTGACCCGTTTCAGAAGTCAAATTTATCTGAGTTCTGGATAAATTTATCTGAGTTCTGTACAAATCTATTTGAGTTTTTGGCTATTTATCTGACTTCTTGAACAAATTTATCTGAGTTCTGGACAAATTTATCTGAATTCTAGACAAATTTATCTAAATTTTTGGCAAATTTATCTGAAATCTGAAAAAAAATTATTCGAGTTCTGAACAAATCTATCTGAGTTCTTGGAAATTTTATTTTAGTTTTCGAAAAATATAGTTGACTTTCTGACAAATTTATCTCCATTTGGAAAATTTTAACCGAGTTTTTGAACTAAACTCAGGTTGTTCTTTTAAATTTTATTTGCATTATTTAGCAAAAATACTTTAGTTTTTGGCAAATTTTTCTGAAATTCGAAAAATTGAGTTATCTTAGTTTTGGCAAATGTATTTGCATTTTTTTTAATTTATTTGCGTTTTTTAATTTTATTTGCGTCCTTTGAAATTTATTTACACTTTCTGAAATTTATTTCAATTTTTTGAAATTGATTCTCATCTTTTGAAATTTATTTATATTTTTTGAAATTTATTTGGATCTTTTGAAATTTATTTGCATCTTTTTAAATTGATTTTCATCTTTTCAAATTTATTAATATTTTTGAAACTTATTTGGATCTTTTGAGATTTATTTGCGTCTTTTTAAATGTCTCTGTCTTCTTTTGAAATTTATTCCATTTTTTGAAATTATTGCATTTTTTTAATTTTATTTGCGTTCTTTCGAATTTATTTGTATTTTTCGGATTTATTTGCGTTTTTTATTTTATTTTCGTCTTTTGAAATTTATTTACATTTTTTTAGATTTATTTGGATCTTTTGAAATTTACTTGGCTAATTAAATGGTAGTTGACCATTATTAATGGCATATCCCACTAATCATGGGTTATGATTTTGAAGAAATGGTAAATTAGACATCTTATGTCTTTAAATTTGGAAAAATGACCTATCACACTATGAAAAAAAGATTGTGGATCTACGGTAATAAAGTGACATGATCAGGACCCGTCGCCAAATGTCCAAAAATAAAAAGGCACGGCATCTTGTGCAAATCACTTGGATTTTACAAAGTGCAAGTCTTTCTCTGAAAAAAGAATTCGGTATTCATAATTGATGGTGTCAACAGCGTTGGTTTCCCTCCACCAAATAATCATCACGCGTGATGATCAATGGGTGGGACACTACCCACCTACAAGACAAACACAAAAGTTCCACAGAATTCTTAAACAAAAAATGGAGTAGGAATAGTCTAACGATGATGCACCAATGTCCACCCAAACAAACAACAAAAAGGTTCTTATTCAAAGGTTAAAACCCATCCCAAATAGAGGCTGGAATTGGGTCGAAATTCAGTCCCAAGTAGATGGATGTAATGGGCTGAAACACAAACTTAAAAGAGGAGTTTAAAATGGGCTTGGATGTAGTCCCAAATGGGCTAAAAACTAGTTCAGAACACTCCTACAAACAGGCTGAAAATCAGCTCTGTGAATAGGCTTAAAATTAGTCCAAAGTTCGACTAGAAATAGACTTAAAACAAGCCTACAGCACAATTGAAAATGGGCTAAGACCCAGTTTAAATGAGGGCTGTAAATAAGATAAGGTCCACCAGATGTACGGGCTGAGGTTCAATAAGCATGTACCCCGTACCCATAACCCGGATTCAACCAGAACCTTGAACTCGTTTCTGAAACGGGTTCACAAATTGATGGTTCCTTATTTCTTTCCTAACCATCAGTTATCCTAAGCAAAAAACCTAAATATGCTCTCCAAATTGGGCTAAAACTCTCAGTCCAGACCTTAGTTCCCGGAACCGTCCGATCCCTTCTCGATCCTGCGGAGCGGAATCGCCCATGGAACGCAGTGCCAGTGTCAATGAATCGTGGTTCGAGTTTCTGTGAATCACGGATCAACCAACAATGGAGCACGAGTCAACTGAAACCTAAATCGTTGTTCAACGAGGGACGAAGCGCAGGTCGATGTCGATGGGTTTCGAACCACGAATCAAAATCATTTGGAGCATGGATCCAAGGTGGGTGCGTGGAGTTTGAAAGGTCAGTTTCAAAAAATCTAAAGATTTTAAAACTTAAATCCTTAGTTTCTGGGAGGATTAAAAAAAACTGAAAGAGGAGGAGAAAGATTGAAATCTGAAAGAGGATCAGTGCAAATAGCTGGTTGTCGCGCAGGTCATCTCCATTTGTAGCGGTAGCCGCAGGTACCCCTCCCTCTCCACCTCTCTCTCTCTCTCTACTTGGGCTTCACCGTTCTTTATTCTTTCCCTCCCCCTCTCCCTCGTCTCCATTTTCTTCATTTCTTATAATAAAACAAATATTGCAGGCAAATACTGTAGTGAGTAGTCTCCATCAACTTGATACTTCAGTCAGTGATGAGTAGTAAAAAAAACTCAAATGTGGTGCAAGAGGGGTCCGCCCCCATGCCTGGTAAACAAACTGGGCACTCCATCTTTTTCTTTTTATTCTGAAACAGTAGGTGCTATTGGCATGAACACCCCTCCACTTGAAAGTGTTTGGGATTTGACACATTAACAAAAACCAGTAATTCAGAGCAATGATGAAAAACCGACACAATTCAGAACTTCATATCACATTCACAACTATCTCAGGCCCATATTTGTAGTTTTGTGCATCTTGATGGCCATCATATGTTTTTCAATCTTTTGATCTTATCATATGTTTTGTGGAGCATTATTTTTGGATACAGGATATGAAATCATGGATGAGCATGGTCTTGTAAGCTTAACATTTATCTTTTGAATGAAGAAATTTCTTTTGACTTGTTAATTATTGTCTATTTTATGTGGTCAAATTGCAAAGTTAAATTTTTTTTTTCCAGTTTTTATACTTAAATATATGGATAAGATATATTTATGCTCATTAGTTAATAGTTTATAAATCTATAAAGTCTATGTTGTATAGGCACTCCGGACATGTAACTATTTAAAAATTTAGCGCTTTGGCCCTCCTGCTCCCCACTCTGGGCATTAGGTCCAAACCATGGCTTATATGGGTCAAAGTACAATCTCACTGAAGGTAATTTTAAATGGGTTCTAAAATAGTCCAAACAAAAACTGTAAATGGTCTGGAAAGACAATTCATGAATGAGAGTTGTAAATGGGACCAAACAAGGTCTAAACTCTAAACCCACAGCCAACCAATAGCCCCAAACTATCTTTGCAAATGGGCCTAAAAACTCAACCCTAGGCAAAGCTACAATTGACGTTAAACTCAGCCCAAGCCATAGTTGCCAATGCATTGAAAACCAGCCCAATGGAAACTATAAAAATCCCAGACAAGCAGTCCATACAATCAACAAAACTCCAAAAACAAACAGCCTATAAACCTGGATCCACAAACAAATAAATGGGCTGAACCCACAATCAAACAACTTGAATCCTCCCAAGCAAACAGCCCAAATATGGGCTGCAAGATGGGTTGAAAATCAGTTGGAGCCCTGACTTTAAATGGGGTGTTTTAATGGTATGTTCTAAATGGGTCAGGAACAAACCAAACTGTGCATCAGAGGACCTACCCAAACCTAGGATCTGAAATTTAACCCAAACTGATGGGTTGTGAGATAGATTAAATGGGCTATTATTATAAATGGTTTTAAATGAAGCCTAAAATCAGGCCAGAATTATGGTCAAAACTATGCCAACTATGGGTCAAAATTAACCCAAAACTATGGGTCACTATTAACCCAATTAATAGGTCAGACAGAAAACAAAACCAAAATTATGAATCCGAGACCTAATCCAAACTGATAGGTTGTCAGGTAAGTTTGAGATTTAGCTTTAACCACGCCACCCAAAATAATGGGTCAGAATTAACCCAATCTATGGGTCAGAAAACTAGCCCAAACCTATGAATCTGAGACCTAGCCCAAACTGATGGGTTATCAGGTAGGTTTGAAATACAGTCTTAACTAGGCCAGTAAATGGGTAAAACTTTAGTCCAAGAAATGACTGATAATGTGTTAGATTTCTCTAATCAAATGACTTCACCATTAGCCTAAACAACGGCTAAATTGGTTTAATGTGAGTCCATACATTGGTTATTAGTGGCTGCAAAAAGGACCTAGAAAATAACCTAACAAATGGTTACCAAAGAATTTAAACCAACAACTAAAGAATTCATGTGTAAATCTGAAAATTGATCTGCTTTAGAAAAAGTTCGATCATTTGTAGGCCAAAACAAAAAAAGGTCTCCCATTTCTCTTATGCACTTGAGATAACATTTCGTTATGATTGACTAGTGTCAAAAGCTAAGCATGACAAGGATAAAGATGATTTCAACACCCCTCTTATCTCTTGTTGTCTCTTCTTCTTTGTTGTAAGTTGTAACGAAAAGTCTAAAATGATCTCCAATAGATTGGAATAGGAGAACTTATACATTGGAATAGGAGAAAGTAAAGAATTGTTCCTTGATCCAAAGGGAGCTTAAAACCACCATTTCAAAATTTGAAAATATTTTGAGGAGACTTAAGTCAAGGACTACCCATCAAACCAAAGGTATGGGTCAACCCACTGAGTTCAACCCGTTCAATAGCGAGGCCTGGCCATTTGAAGTCCACTTCTGGATATACTATATATAATTCTAGTGGGTCAGTGAAAACATAAGCAATGGCCCACTAATTAAAAACCATCTTCAATTTCATCAATTCTCAAATTCAATTGAATGCCGAGGTAAATGACGAAGAGTAGCCTTTCTACAGCAAAGGCGAGGAGTGAGGACCTTTATTCTGTCAATTTTCTCAAGTTATTGCATTTTCATTGTAAGTTTTATTAAGTCATATGGCTTGATAATCAGAGATTTTTCATTGAGTATGCAATTAACGATCGATGAATTTTCAAGATCGGAAGTATGATGTACCTACAAATTAAATGTAAGAAGAAAGGCCCCCATTAAATGGAGGGGGATTTCTATCCAATGAATTTTAGTGCATTTCTTTATTTATGCATGCATTTATTGCATACAATATATATCGCTCTCGCCACGGACATCTTGCTTGTAACATGCAGTTGGAAGGATGACCTCACGTGAATTGTCATTTTGCTAGTTTAAACTCGTTTAAAATTGTCTTATATGATTCAAATGATGTCAATCTCTTTATTGCACAATCATTCCTAGATATTCGCACTTCTTGCTATCTTTATACTCTACTTGTCTTTAATTCTATGTTTGTTACAGCATTTGTACGTTATTGAAATCGTCTACTTGTAACTTGCTACATTGCAGTTATAGGAGACACTGCCCCTCCCTTTGAGCCAAAGGCAGAGACGGTGCAGGGGACACAGTTGTGCTCAGTAGAGTGGTCTCCAGTCTATATCGAGTAGGCCTTTGCTTGCTTGAGGGCGACACACTTGAGAAGCTTGGAGATGGTATCCTCTCTAGTTCTAGTTGTTTTGGTCTCGAGAAATTTGTTGATATTAAAACATGTAACAATGGTTGAACATTTTACACTTCCGCATTACTCTACGCTTGTATGGACTTGTTATTCTTTGATGGCAGGACATATTATTGCCTCACTTTACTTGGATTCTCATATGCTATGTAGTAATACCATGATTACTACTGCTGCTGCTGAAATTTGATGTGTATGTGATGGCATTGTATGGATCCTCATACGTGATATCCTGTGGGAGTACTTACAAAACAAAAGGCGCGGGGGTGAAGATTGCCTTATCCATGGACCCCGCACCAATTGCACCCCGAAATTCAAACATATTCTCGGAGTTCCAATTTGGGGACATGACACTTTATCTTATGATCACTATTACAAAGAAATCAATCTTTCTTCTTGATTTCTTCGCTGCCCTAATTTGGGCTCTTGGAGCTCTTCGTGACATCTTTCTTCCTCCGCCACCTTTGCTCAGATTTTGACCCTTCACTTGCTTGGACTTGGAAAAGTTGCTTGTTTGATCCCTGAAGTTCACAATGCGCTTGGCTGCTGTGAGTGTAGAAGCAAACTTCTTGACCTCTTGGTGCTTTATCTTTTGCCAGCCCACTTTTGGAGTCTATTCATGATGAAGAAGAGTTGGTCCTTCTCCACCTTGTCATTATGTTCAGCATTAGCGTTGTAAACTACTTTACGTAGCCTCTTATCAAGTTTGAATGCTTGAGGCGAATGAGACTCTTGCAAGCAGGTACTCCATGTTCTCAAGAAGGAAGGGAAGATTCAACTCTTTCTTAGAGTTCTAGCATAAACGTACAAAGCTCCATCTCACTGTCCTTCCAGCATTGACACCACCACAGCATCACATTGTCCGTGAGGTTCATGACGCTTGTATTCACCTTCTCCCCTTCATCTTTATCTTAAAAGCCTTAAAATATTATATATTTTATATGCCAAATGATATTCTCCAAGACCTTAGCATCCCTTGCACTATTAAAGGGTTTTGGTTTTGGGAAACTTCCCTCGGCCAACCCTACATTAGCCATAGCCTTCTCAAGGATGGTGATCATCGTGCACAGCTTAGTTTTGGTTTCAGGAACCACAGTCTGGGAACTTTCCTGTTGGATTTGGCTCAAAAGGTCCATTGGGCTTTGATGAGTGGTTTACTTGGGGGCCAAGTCTATTAAGGCTAGTTCTTTATATATACTCTCTACGGTTATTTTTTGTAAGCAATGGAGAGAAAGCAAGCAAGAGAAACAAGAGAGCATTGTAAGGGGAGAGGCTGTGAAAGCTAGATTGAGACCTATTGAGGGAGAGAGTAGGCTAAAGTGTTAGGAATTTAATCCTTGTAACGAGTTGCCCAATTTCCTACATAGTGAAATTGAGGGAAACGCTCATAGCCCAGTGGACGTAGGTAATTGCTGAACGACGTAAATATCCTGTGTTTGTGTGTTTGTGATTGATTGCGCGTGATTTTCCCTAATTAATTCCCCAAAAATTGGTATCAAAGCGAGGCTAAGGCTTTCCTAGGGCTAGGGTTGTTGCACGTAATCAACGGCAAAGATCGTCCAAGGAATCTCACAGAGGTTTCTCTCCTGATTAGAGAAGAGAAAAGGATTCAAGGGAAGAGTAACAGACAAGGATGAAAATAACAGCAGCGGCGGACGTAGCGGTCCGCCACCAAAACGCTACGAAGCGAGCGCTACATATCAGCGTTTTGAAAAAAAGTGCAAAAATTCTGAAAAAATCACAGAAAATCCAGAATATTGCAAAAGTAACTGAGATAAGGGAGCGTAGCGGTCCCTTCATTGTACAAGTTCTTATATCGCTGTATGAATAGAAAAGAGTAGGAATAATCATTTTTTTCACATATATTTATGTTTGTAATCAAACAGTGTCATCAAAATATTATCATCATTACTGCTTAGGATATCACATTTCTAAGTTGTATTTTGAAATGTGTATATATATATATATATATAGTTTAAAACTTTCTGTTAAAGAAAAATTTGATCAAGGCCCTATCAGAGTAAAATTAATTTGGGCCACTATGTCATATTAGAGCATAATTTGGTTAGAGTCCTATTTCCTATTAAAATGAGATTTGGTTGAGCCCTATTTCCTATTAGAGAAAATTTTGCTAGAGCCTATCTTCAATTAGTGTGAAATTGGCCATGGCCCTATTTCCGGTTAAAGTGAATTTTGATTGGTCTCTATGTCTAATTAGAGTAAAATTTTGCTAAGGCCCTAGTCTTTATTTATTTGGCTAAGCTATGATTTTTTTTTATTTTAATATTTAGGACCCATTGTGGAGCCCACCAATGGTAATAACATTGGGTGCATCAGCTTTATTTTTTATGAGGGGCCAATTGAGTTTATTTATAACTTTGATAAGGTGAGCCACTATGGGCCCATTTAATCTTTAGTTACAGCTTTCATAAGGTGAGCCCAATGTGGGCCCATTTTTATTTACCCAACTGGCTAAGTGAAGAAGGGACTGAAAGCCCCTACTTCCTTCTCCCAAAACAGAAGGATCGAGAAAAGAGGAAGAAAGAAAAGAAGAAGGGGAAGGAAAAGAGAAGAAAGAAGAAGAAGAAGAAGAAAAGTGGTGCTGCGGTGCTGGCGTTGCCGCTGCCACTGCCGTGCTGATGCTGCCGCTACTGCTGCTGCTTCTAGTTCCAGGTATGTTTCTCCATCTTCCGGTCAAACAAAGTTTTACTTCTTTTTTTAAACATTTCAATTCTGCATGCTACTAAGGAAGAAGAAACAGGTTGGTTTTTTCCCCTTTCTTTCATTGCTTTTTTTCTACAACAATGTCTGATCTCTCTGTGTCTCTCTCTGGGATATTTTTTTTTTTTTTTTGGGGGGCAGCCAAGTCATAGCAGGCGCCACGAAACGTGGTGGCCTGTATCGGCCGCTACGGGCGCCACGAGGTGCGATACCCGATAAATCCTATGTATCATGGCGAGCTCGGCCGCCACGGCCGCTACGCTATGTAGCAATCGATATTTTCATCCATGGATATAGAAGACTAATTCGGATTTGCCAAGCAGTTCTTGGTACTGTTGCAAGAAGAAAGATTTGAAAAATCAGAGGATTCGAGAACCGGTTGTAGAGTCCGAACCGAGGAAGAAGACCATAGGTCAGGTGCGACAATGCACCATCGCCACCGAGGAAGGAGATCTCTGGTTCAGATCTTGTAGTAGGCCATCAGAGAACAAAAAAAAAAGGATCGCCGGAGAAGGCGGCGTGCGAGATCTAGAGAAGAGGATAGCCGCTCAAGCGGCGACACCCTCACTACCAGGTCCAGACGCCTAAACCACCATTGGAGAAGAAGCAGAAGCAAGGCTCTGCGTCCCAGCTTCCGTGGTAGAACAGATTCGAGACGAAGGAGAAGAACCCAGTTGGGTCAATTTCCAGGCCAGTTCAAGTTCAGGTTAGGTCTAACCCGGCCCAGTCCAGTCCGTGCAGGAGAAGCCCAGCAATTCAGCAGCCACAGCCAGGGCTAATGTCAACAAACGCAGCAGTACGTTCAAATCAGCAGTTTGACCAGATCGACGGTCAAAATTCAATCTCAATTTTTGGGGCCATCCAGACTTCAAATTGCGCTCCGTTTCTTCCTACAGACTCGCGTCAGCGAAATCTACAAAGCTAATGGAGCGGATTGACCGTTTGAGGGACTGATTCCAAACACAATGGAAACCAAGGCTGCAGCAACAGGTATCAAATTTGGAATTCAGAAAGTTGATGGCAAAGGAGAATGAAAAATATTTTGATTCAACAAGGAATCAAAGTAGCATTGCTAGACAAGGGAAAGAAGCTTAAAAAGATAGATGATGATGAGTGGGCAGATATCGATGAAAGAGCAATCAACTCCATTGACCAGTATCTCTCTAACGAAGTCATGTTCAATGTCGTGAAAGAGGAATCTGCAAAGGACCTATGGAAAAAGCTCAAGTTGTACATTGGTGAGAATCTTACCAACAAGCTACATCTGAAGAAATAGTTGTATGGGTTGAAGATGGAGGAAGGATGTGATTTAATGGAGCACATGAACACTTTCAATGGGATGATCAGTGACTTGTTGAGGCTCGATATGAAATTCGATGATGAAGACAGGTCCCTGCTATTGTCGAATTCTCTTTCTTATTCATATGAGCATTTTGTGACCACCCTGCTATATGGAAAGGAGACACTCAATTTTGAGGAGGTTACTTGGGATATTATCTCCAATGCTGCCAGAAGGAAGCCGAACAAAGGAAATTCAAATGCAGAGGGATTCCTAGTAAAGGAAGGTTCACATAATCGTGGCAGGTCCAAGGACGGGGGTATGTCAAGAAGAAACAACTCTAGATCAAAGTCTAGAAGCAAGAAAGATTCAGACTGCTTTTATTGCAAGAAGAAAGGGCACTGGAAGAAAGATTGTCGGCATTACAAGGCGAGAAAAGATGGGAAGAACAAAACTGGGGACAAATCAAAAAGCAGTGACTCCGCCAACGTTGTTTCAAAAAAGTGGAACTCCTATCAGTCTCGCAAGGTAACCATCTATATGATGTATGGATTTTAGATTCCAATTGTTCATATCATATATGTCCTAATCATGACTGGTTTGATACGTATGAGCCATGTGATGGTGGTAGTGTTCTAATGAGTAATGATGCTGCATGTAAAACCATTGGAATGGGGATCATAAAAATCAGAATGGCAGATTGAGTTGTTAGAACCTTGGGTGGTGTGAGACATGTTCCCGCACTCAAGAAGAATTTGATATCTTTAGGCACACTTGAATCCAAAGGATGTTCATTCAGTGCAAAGGATAGTTTACTTAAAGCGAGTCCGGTATTAATGAAAGGTACTAGAGTGGGAAACAACATTTACAAATTGATGGAAAACACAATTGTAGGTTGAGCGGTAGTCTCTACGGAAGACAAAAACAATGATGACGAGTCTCAGTTATGGCATATACGGCTAGGGCATATGAGTGAGAAGGGCATGTTAGAACTTTATAAAAGATAGTTGTTGAAGTGTGTGAAAACATGCAAGCTGGATTTTTGCAAATTCTATGTTTACAACAAATAGACTAAAGGGTCTTTTAAAATTGCAGGATACGATCGTAAAAGTAAATGCATTCTAAATTATATTCACTCGGATGTGTGGGGACCATCCCGGGTTAAGTCAAAAGGTGGAGTTGAATACTTTGTGACTTTTATTGACTACTTTTCAAGGAAAGTTTAGGTTTACTTCATAAAACACATGAGGTCCTCGACAAGTTCAAAGAGTGAAAAGCGAAAGCAGAAGCTGAAAATCAAACAGAAAGAAAAGCCAAGGATCTGAAATTAGATAATGGAGGTGAATATAAAAATCGCAGTTTTCTATGATTTTGCAGGGATGAAGGCATCACAAGACACTTCACAGCTCCAAAAACTCCTCAACAAAATGGAGTTTCGGAAAGAATGAATAGGACTCTCTTGGAAAGAACAAGGAGCATGAGACTTCATGTAGGATTGACTAAAAGGTTTTGAGCAGAAGCGGTTAATCACGCATGCTATGTGGTTAATCGGTCACCATCAACAACTTTGGACTGCAAAGTTGCATAAGAAGTTTGGACAAGTAAAGAAGTTGATTATTCCTCATTGAAGGTATTCGGATGTCCAGCATATGCCCATATTCCCAGTGATGAGAGATCCAAGCTAGATTCCAAGTCACTCAAATGCATATTCCTCGGATTCGAGAAGGGAGTGAAATTTACAAGCTATGGGATCCAATAAACAGGAAAAAGATCATCAGCAGAGATGTAGTGTTTGATGAAGCATTTATGCTTAACAAGGAACAAGATCGTGAAGTCAAAGGGCACAGTACTGAAAAGGCAGTTGTTGAAATAATTCCTCTTACAGACAATAAAGGCACGAAACCAATGCAGAATCAAACAAAGACCGGTACATTTGGTGGAGAGGAAGAAGTTGAGGTTCAGCAGGAACCCACGAGTCTAACACAGGGAAGAGCAAAGGGAAACATCAAGCCACCTCAAAGGTATGGCTGGGATGAGGATGAAGTTCATTTTGCTCTTATCACCAGCAATGGTTATCCAATCACACTCCAAGAAGCTATGAAAAGCAGTGAAAGGGACGGTTGGATGGGTAATATGCTGGATGAGATGGAATCTCTTGAAAAGAACTCCATCTCAGAGTTAATTCCAAAACCTAAAGACAGAAAATCAGTTGGCTACAAATGGGTGTTTTGGAAAAAAGAAGCACTGCATGAAAATGAGACACCAAGGTTCAAGGCACGTCTAGTAACAAAGGGGTACTCACGGAAAGAAGTGGCTGACTATGATGAGATCTTTTCCCCAGTTGTAAAACACACATCTATTAGGGTGTTGTTGGCATTGGTCGCACAGTTCAATATGGAGCTTGAACGATTAGATGTAAAGACAGCTTTCCTTCATGGTGACTTGGAGGAAACAATTTACACGAAGCAATCTGAAGGATTTAGAAATCATCAAGGCAATGGTACAAGCTCTTCAACTCCTACATGTTGTAGATTGGCTACTGTGAGTATGATCATTGTGTTTATTTCAAAATGCATGATGATAATTCATTTATTATGTTGCCACTTTATGTGGATGATATGCTTATTGCATGTAAGAACATGTCAAAAATAGAAGAACTAAAATCTCAGCTGAGAAAGGAGTTTGACATGAAAGACCTTAGGGCAGCCACAAAAAATGTTGGGTATGAAAAAAAAGAGGGATAGAAATGCTGGAAAGCTGATGTTATCACCGAAGAAATACATCTCAAAGGTACTTGAGAAGTTTAACACGCAGAATGTCAAGCTCATGTCTACTCCACTTGCAAGTCAGTTCAATTTAAGTGCCGGCCAATGTCTAAGTACGGACGAGGAAATTGAAGAAATGTCCAAGATACCGTATGCTAATGTCGTGGAATGTTTGATGTATACCATGGCTTGTACAAGACCAGATATTGCTCAAGCAGTCAGTGTGGTGAGTAAGTACATGTCGAATCCAAGGAAAGAGCATTGGAATGCAGTAAAATGGATTCTGAGATACTTGAAAGACAACACAGACTTGGGAATGTTGTTTGAAAGAAAACAGGGGTCAGGAAGTGTAGTGGGGTATTTAGACTCTGATTTTGCAGGGGATCTTCCCAGGAAAAGATCCACCACGGGCTATGTCTACACACTTGCTAATGGACCAACCAACTAGAGATCGGTGCTTTAATCCACAACTGCATTATCCACTATAGAGGCAGAGTACAAAGCATTTACAAAGGCTTCTAAGAAAGCAATTTGGTTGAGAGGTTTGGTGAATGAAATCGGGATTAAGCAGAAATCAACTTGATACACTATGATAGTCAAAGCGCCATATTTTGATGAAGAATCAGGTATATCATTCCAGGACAAAGCACATTCATGTTGTGAGGCCCCACTCCTTGTGGACCCTCATTTGAATTTGAATATCATAAACTATAGTATTTGTAGTATAGTTGTACTAATTGATAGGGATTAGTAAGAGTAAATAGGTATTTTCCTAAGTCTTAGCCTATTTTCTAGGAATTAGACTTTCGTGTATTTTTCTAGGATCTATAGGGTGTCAATTGTAATTGTATAGGGTTTTAGTTAATTAGAGGCCCCAGTTAGTAAATAAGTTATTATAGGAGGGGCTTTCCACTTAGAACATTCTAGAATCCTACAAAAGACTCATTTTTGCCCATGTCCTTATCTTCATTTCCATTTAAACTAAAAGGACCTTTTGGTAATCAGCCCTAACCCTAACAATATATAAGCAAAACCCTTTCATTTCAAATGAAACTAAACCCTAATTCACTCTCATCTCCCATTTATCTCTCATTTTCCCTAGAAACCCTAATTCTAAACCTTAGTTACAAGAAGAAGAAGGAGTTCATCCTAAATTTCAGCTACAACCTATCTCAAGGTCCTTCTATTTAATTTCTCTTCGGTAACCTTCTCTTCCTATAGTTCAATCTTAGAATTCTATCTCCCTCTCTAGATTCCCCTTCTAAGTTGCAATTCTCTTATGGATTGGGTATTAAGAGTAGTGGATTGGATTGGTTTGAGTGTTGGAAGACCCTTAGAGGCATGGATAGCTTGGATTGCTTCTTCTTGTCAATTTTCTTTGCAAATTCGGATTAAGGCAAGTGCAATATACTTACTTAGCATAGAATGCATGTTTACTGTTTTTTATTCTGAAATTCTGTTCATATGATGTTAGGATGCTTAGATTTACCTTTGAGCTTGTATTTATGGGTTTTTGGCCATTAATGGATGAGTTCTCGTATTTGGAAGATCAATGGCCTGCTTTAATAATGGATGGTGGGTCATAGAAGTGCTTTTGTGGTTTTATATATTTATGTGATGAATGGTGTGGATTGGAGAAGGTTTGGGTGGAAATTGGAATGAAATAGTGAAGAATCCAAAAATCTGGACTTTGTAGCAGACGTGTGTACCCGGTCGACCGACCTGTAGTCGAGTCGACCGGCGACACTGAAATCAGGAAAAAACAAGTCTCAGTTAAAATTCTGTGAGAATTTCAGGTTTAGTGTGCTCGGTTGACCAAGCCGTATACTCGGTCCGGGACTCGGTCAACCGGACACACAGGAAAACCAGATTGTTAACTGAGTTGGAATTTCCCTCCGACCCAGAAATTCAATATGATCGGTCGACCAAACACAAAGGATTTCCAGGTTCAGCTGGGGACTGGAATGTCTTCTCATTTTCAGAATTTCAGTGTTCCCAGTCGACCGCCCAGGCCAGGAGGTCGACCGGACATAGAGAATTCCAGGACTAGGCCATTGCCCACCAGGTGACTGTTTACTGTTCCCAGTGTGCGCGGTCGACCAACCAGGCTAGGAGGTCAACCGGGCACACTGCACAGGATGTCAACCCGGGAGTCCACATCCTGACTTCCCAGTGTACCCGGTTGACCAGACCCTATGCCAAGTTGACCGGATACACTATGCACAATGATTTTGCAGTTTACAGTATCTAAGGTTGTGATCTGTTTTGAGGCCCGTTGACCATTCAAATAGACTCCCATTGATGTGTCAAGCATAAGTCAATGGTGTGGCTCAACCTTGACTCATGGGGACCACCAAGTAGGGTCTAAGGTTTGGAATTGCTGTCGATTCGATCCTTAAACGTCGTCGAAGATGCCCGTAACTTCTAAAGCACCAAAACACAGTATCCTTGGCATCTGAAACTTCATTTAGGAATCAAATTATCTGATATGGACCTGGACCTGAAAATGGACCATTACTTAGGATTTGACTTTGATATTCTTCCGTTGATTCTCTTATTGAGAGGTTTACTATATTTAATCCATCATTGTCACTCTTATGTCCTTGCTATTGTTTATACATGTTAATTAAATGAAAAATGGATGACCTGAACCTAGGACTACCTAGTGGTGACCCGGTGATGTGTTTGGGTGATTAATGGCCCGTGTCTGTGTGATACCCTAGGATGAAGAGGTTCATTATATTGGACTTGTGACTCATTATGGATGAGAATGGACTAATTAGTGTTGGAATGGAACTTGTATCTTACTTGTACTGTGTAGACTAAGGCCATGCCTTGATGGGCCTTAGTATGGATCCAATGTTGGACTTGTACTTGGACCTCTTAGGGACTTGTTAGGACCTTGCTCGCCCAAGACAAGCCTAGACAGACACAGACCTGTATTTGTTTCCTTGAGTCGGCATTAACATTCACTCAGCTGTCTTAAGCTCAGCCTTTGCACTGATCACCACTGGTAGGAGCTATATTGATTACTGATGAGAGAGCTATCATGATGAACTATGTTTAGATGGATGGTGCGAAACCGGTTCCGGTCTTCTTAGTGATGAGTGTTGAGTGTTTGAGTGATGAATGTTATTTGCGGGGCTCGTCATTCCCCAGCACCGGTTACGGTTACTATTTCTCTGCCGCGACTGTGTTCAATATGGGAGGGTCGCGGCATAGTATCCCATGGTATCCAACTTGTGTGAATGTGCCACTTTGATGTCTGTTAGACTAAATAACTTATTTATCATGATCATAGCTACTTATCTTGCTCAACTGCCTAAATTATGTATCATTGCTATTCGCATTAATTATATGATCGTCTCTACTCTTTTGATGCATATATCGTAGTTACTTATATTTTGTGACTTGTCAGATCTTTAGATCTGACTCATTCTTAGTGCTTAGGTATTGACCCGACTACAAGGGCGATGCGCTCGTCGAGGCGCCCATAGCCGGAGACTATGGATAAGGGCTAGCTGATCACAAGGTCGAGCTGGAAGATAGAGTGCCTACACACAAGGCTTGAGAATATCTTATTGTGGGTTTTTGAGAGTTTATGTTATGAGTAAGAAGGTAGAATGATATGTTTAACTTGTTATTAATCACACTTTGAAATTTAGACTTGACTTTAGCCCTGTTACACTTGATTCAGTTTATATGATATTTGGTGCTTCCGTTATTGTTACATTTGCTTTCGCTATCTTTCTTGTGCTTCCGCAATCAATATTGATCAAAAAGTTTTAAATTAGACCTCACTACGGACTTACGATCTTGAAAGTTCTCAGATTTTCCGAGAAGTAGCGCGCCAACTTCGGGTACCTTCACGGTTATCTTGATATTCAAAATTGGGGAGTTACACCTGTTATGTATCACAGGATTCGAGATTGGGTTGCTACATGTGAGATCGTTGTTGAGAAGATTCGCAAAAATGAGAATGCAGCTGATATGCTCACCAAGCCAGTCACTACGTAGAAGTTCAGGCATTGCCTAGACTTGCTCGGTCTCTCCTCTTGTTAGAGATTGAAGGTGCACCTCATCTTCTGTGAGGTGCAGATATGGTGGGAGAGCTTTCCCACACGGTACAAGTGTTATAAACATAGCACAGCAATTCTTCAAAGGATCAAACATTTTTCGCCAACATGGAGATTGTTGGATTTAGCTCAAAATGGTCTATTTGGCCTTGATGAGTGGTTTACTTGGGGCCCAAGTGGGGCTAGTTCTTTATATATACTCTCTAGGGTTATTCTTTGTAAGCAACAAAGAGAAAGCAAGCAAGGGAAACAAGAGATCATTGTAAGGGGAGAGGCTGTGAGAGCAAGATTGAGACCTATTGGGAGAGATAGTAGGCTAAGTGTTATAGGAATTGAATCCCTGTAACGAGTTGTCCAATTTCCTACATAGTGAAATCGAACGAAACGCTCATAGTCCTGTAGACATAGGCAATTGCCAAACCACGTAAATCTCATGTTTGTGTGTTTGTGATTGAGTGCGCGTGACTTGCCCTAATTAATTCCCCAACAATCCCTTGGCCCAACCCTACATTAATCATAGCCTTCTTAAGGATGGTGATCATTGTGCGCAACTAATTGTTGGTTGCCTTCAATACCTCAGTCTCTCGGTTCAGCAACTATAGGCAATTCCACCTTGTATCCTTCTAAGGTAAGTCTAACTGCATACTCAAGCTCCTCAACATTTTATAAGAGTCTAAGTTGGTTGTGCCCAAGCTCTTCCAACTTGGTTTCCAAGAGGCCTGCCCAACTTTAGGGAAGCATGCTTGTCCGACTTACATTGTCATTCTTGGAACTACAGTCAACTAGCATAGGTGATCTCGGATGTTGACATGGTCTTTCCTGGAACTTTTACTCTAATACCAACGATCATATGCTTGGTGAAAATCAAATACACTTATTTATGAGGCACTACTGTAACTCCCACATGAGTTACACAAGTCAGCCAAGACTTGTTATTTATGAGGGTAAGACACTTAAGCCTCATAACTCATAAGTACACTAGAGAGAAAAGGTAAATGAAGCACCTGGGGGAAAATAACTCATATTACTATCGAGAGTATAATTCTTGGATAACTTTTGGAAGCCAAGCCTCAGAACTAAGGGATATGGGACTTGGCTGGGTTGTGGCCCATTTTTGCACCATTGCATATTGCCAAAGTCCATATACATGACAATATGCTACTATGGTAACCAATACTCACTTTAGGGGAGAGGTCAAGGATTGTCATTTTAAGACCGTATTTTTGCAAGTGATTAAAAATGAGGATTAAAAGGTGAAAATCCAAAATTGACCATCAAGTAACATTCCTTCTATTGGAAATTGAGTCAGGGAAGATGGAAAATGAATACTCAACCATCAACCTAGTAATTCAATTCCTACAGAAGACAAGGTCCCATCTTTTTATCAAAACCTTATATCCTTCACCTCGCACCTCATATCCTTCACCCTTCACCTCTTTAATAACCCTTTTGTGAAGCTCATTTCACCACTAATTCCAACCTATTCAATTCTTTCAGTATTCTATGCAAACAAACAGCCACCTAATGTTATTTCGCAATAAAGAAAGGAAAGGTCCATTGACAATATATAAATATGGACACTACACTCTCCATTTCCATTAAAGTGAAACGCATTCTTATAATCCTGATAGTCCAAAAGTTGATCAGTCTAATATGCTGCGCGTTTCATTTTACCAGAAAAAAAAAAAGCAGGAATTTCAAGTGAAGAAAAAAAAAAGGGATCAATGTCATTGTCATGCTGTCCTGTTGTTGTAAATTGTAAATGGATTGCATTAAGCCACACAAGAGCTCACACAAGTCAAGTCCACATAAGGCTGAATATTTAATACGTGTGTAGATTATGGGCTTAAATAAGCCTATTCCAACCTTTTTGTAATACACAAGGCCCCATGTGTTAAAAATGTTGCACTTTCCTTTTTAGACTTCAGCCTAGGGGGCTATGATCCAAGAGACCCCACACAAGGTAAGAGGATGCCCACACCCTGGGAAAAAGAGCCCACACAAGTGGAAAGAGAGGCATACCTAGGTGTCGATCCCAAGGCAGCCAGGTGACTATTAGGGTTGCCAACCGATCAACCCCTCATTTTCATTAAAAATTGTGCACTTGGGATGCGTCAAACTATAGTTACAGAAGCAGAAGGACAATACGATCTTCCTACTATTTAAGTACCATGTAATGTTGAAAGTTCATTTATCCTCCCAGGTTGATTGATTTTAGAAATTTCCTTTTGCAATTCCACAACACACGGAAAGTAGTAGCAGTGGTAGTATAATTAATAATAATAATAGACTGTCTTAAAAGCTTTTCTAGAATACATGATAACATAAGCTTATAAGCTCTTCCATTCCATTTTATATTTTATAGGAACCATAGTGTAAAGACAATTAGCTCTAGTGACCCAAAATATTTGTCGAGTCTAGTCAAAATCCACCCTCAAACTCCACGCTCAATTAGGTTCACTCAGCTTGCCTATGACTTCTATCACACCAGTTTCTTTTTCTTTCCTCTTGTTTTATATTCTCTGTTAAATACTCACACACCCTACCTAAGTGTCTTAACCATCAACACTATAATTAGGAATTGATAACTAATTGTTTTTGTGGAGAGGGAGGTGCCCACCATGGAGCTACCAATTGATTGGCACTTTTTCTTTTTTTTTTGGTAGAAATGGATTGATACTTGTATCACACCTTCTTGCACAATGCTTTTTAAGTTCTAGGGATGTAGATGGCACGGATATTGAGCAGAACCATAGAGTACCCATTGTGGACTCTTATTATAGGATGGACTATCTCTAGATTTAAATCTAAAATGGATTCTAGAAAAGAGCCCCTTTATTTGCATTTTATACATAGAAATTGAATAAGAGAAATTCATAGTCAGAGTAGCTCCACCAAAGGATGGTTAAAGATGTGAATGTTGAAGGATATAAGGTGGAGAGGTAGATGGGACCTTGACTTTCCTATTCTTCGAATTACTACCGTGATGGCTGGGTATTGTTCATCTTTCCTTGGTTCAATTTCCATTAATGGGGAGGTTATTGCCTTTGACTCTTCATTATTAAAGACCCACAAATATAAGGTGTAAACCAAGCCCCCCAAACTCTTTCCTAGGAATTCAATAACATAAAACAAACAGGCCATAATGTGTTTTTGAGCTTCCAGTTTTGGCATCAAAAAAAAAAAAAAAAATGGTAAAGATTCATAATGGAAAGAAGAAGTACTCTTTTTTTTTAATGGTAAAAACAAGAAGTATTAATGTATAGGCTAGGATTAACAATTATCAAAGTAGATTTCTTTCTACAATATGCAAGTTGAAGCTCTCTCCACACTCAAACATCAACATGCTTGTCAAGATTTAGTGCATCTGGCACATGCACAACTGAAGATGTTATAGCATTTTATGGAGGCTGGTGTTAGTGTTATTTACAAGTGTTTATTCTTGTTTCAGTTTGTGTTATCTATAAGTTTATTTATGTGTAGTTGTTTAGTGTTGTGGTTAAGTGTCTTTGTTTAGAATTGCGGTTAAGTGTCCTTACCACTACTATTCAATAAATTGTTTTAACTTTTAACTATGTTGAGTTACTTCTGTAAGAGTCTATAAATCACAAGTAATTTTCTGAAATGAAGAATAAGAGTTGCAGTCCTTCTCCAATTGTTTTGTCTGTGCACCTGAGTGAGAACTAGTGGGAATCTCATTGGTTTGGTTCCTTGGTATAATTGGGTAAAACACCACCTTTCATAGTTTGTGTCATGGTATCAGAGCTAAGTTGAGAAGTGGTGGTTCTTCTTGATTATCAAGTTGAAGTGCAGCTTGTTAGAGAAGATCATATATTGTGTAGGTTCTTGCTTGGTTGCTGTTGTGCTGATTTTTCACTACTATGGATCCTAGTGGTGTTGGAAATGGGTCAACACAATTTGGTGTGGAGAAGCTTACAAACTCCTATTACAAGTATTGGCGTTTGTGTATGGAAGCTTTTCTTCAAGGACAAGACCTATGGGATCTCGTCTCTGGTGTCAATTTGATGGCACCGGATGTTCCGGAAAACACCAAAGTACGCCGGAAATGGAAGATCAAGTGTGGGAAAGCATTATTTGTCTTGAGAGCATCGATTAGTAAGGATTTAATCGATCATTTTCAAGGCATTACCTCTCCGAAGTAAGTCTGGGAAACTCTTGAAAGGTTGTTCACCAAAAAAAAATAGCAAGATTGCAATTTTTTGAAATTGAACTTGCATTGCTAACTCAAGGAAGTATGCCAATTTCACAATACTTCTTGAAGGTGAAAAGCATTTGTGCAGAAATCTCGAAGTTGGACACGGACGAGCCGGTGAGCTAGGCTAGAATGCGGCGGTGTCTCATTTGAGGTCTGAGGAAGGAGTACACACCATTCATCACTTCTTTGCAAGGATGCAAATCAGCCAACCATCATTGAATTGGAGATTTTTCTTGCAAACCAAGAAGCGTTGGCTAGGCAAATGGCAGGCATGTCTATCTCCAAAGGTAATGATATTCTATTTCAAAAGAAAAAAAAAAAAAAAAAAAAAAGAAGAAAAAGAATGCCTTAAAACCTTAATTAGATGATGCGAAAAATTCTACAGCAAGCTCTAGTGGTGAGAGGAGTTCTAATAAGAATTATAATGGACACAAGAATTCTAGTGATAGGCGTAACCGCGTAAACCTATTACATGTCATAGATGTGGCAAGCTTGGTCATACCAAGAAAAATTGTCATGTAAAGGTAATTTATGGGAATGCAAGCACTGTTCATGAAAATGAAGGTGATCGGCAAAGTGAATGGGAGAAATGTTTTTCTTCCGTTGCCATGGAAAAGGAAGTTGATGCTAATGCTTCCATTGACTATGAGAAGGAGTGGATCATTGACTCTGGTTGTTCACATCATTTGACTGGAAATGATTCCATGTTTTCGGAGTTCCATCGGCATGATGGAAATCGAGCAATCGTCACAGCAAGTAATTCAATAAATCCCATTTAAAAAGAAGGGAGTGTGAATGTCCAAATAGATTCTTCAAGTGATGGAGAAATTGTCTTGAAGCATGTTTATCAAATGCCAGGTCTAAAGAAAATTCTATTTTCGGTTTCTCAAATCACCGATTCTGGAAAATGTTCTCTTTGTACCATCTGATGTGAAGGTTCTCGACAATGTGAAGCATGTTGATGCTCATGTTCTTCTCATAGGAAAGAAAAAGAAGTCATTGTTTGTAATGTCGGCAAGTGAAGCCCATGTGGCGAAGACAAGCCGAGGTGATAGTGCGGTAATTTGGCATGCTAGACTTGGGCATGTTGGCTATCAAATGTTGAAACTAATTTCATCAGGAAGATTGATTGACGGTATCCCACTTATGAAAGACATACGTCAAGATGTGGTTTGCCAAGGTTGTAAATTTGGTAAATCTCATCGTCTTCCATTTGAGAGGTCATTGAATCGAAGAACTAAACCATTCGAGTTGGTTCATTCAGATGTGATGGGGCTAACTAGAACACCAAGTTATAGTGGTTTTCACAATATGTTGGTGATAGTGGATGACTTCTCAAGGTACACACATGGGTTTAATTTATCAAGGAGAAAAGTGAAGTTCTTTCTAAGTTCATTGAATTTAGAAACACAATTGAAAGGGAGTTTGATGCAAAAATCAAATGCTTAACTGACAATGGAGGGGAGTATATATCAGATGACTTTTTCAAGTTTTGTGAGAAATGTGATATTCGCCGACAAATGACATGCCCTAACACTCCACGACAAAATGGGGTGGCTGAACGAAAGTTAGCACATATTGCGGAGATGAGTTTGTCTTGGTCGCATGACAAGAATCTTCCTCAAGAGCTTTGGGCAGAGGCAATGCGTTACACATGTCATGTCATCAATCGGCTACCTCCATGGCCAGGTAAAGAAACATCTCCTCTTGAAAGCTTGTATAAAATGAAACCGCATGCAAGTTACTTTCGGGTATTTAATTCTGCTTGCTATGTTCATGTTCCCAAAAGCAAAAGAACTAAATTGGACCCCAAGGCAAAGAAATGTGTTTTTATTGGCTATGACCCACATTGAAAAGGATGGAAGTGCATGGATCCAGAGACAAGGAAGTTTATGACTTCTAGGGATGTGGTATTTGATGAGGCTTCATCATACTACATCACTCAAAAATTTAGCATAAAAGCTATGGAAGAAGATGATGATTTGTTGTTAAACAAAGAAGATTTGACAAATACACAACCGTTTCTTCCAAACGGTGCATCTTCTTCCAGTTATGACGATTTCAGAGAAAGGGGCTGTGATGACATTTTAAAAGACAGGTTGCTGTCCACAACTTCAGGGGATAATAAACAAGAAGGTTCTGTAGTGAGAAAGTCTACAAGAATGAAGAAGCAACCTGCTTTCCTTAAAACCACTATACAGTGACTTCATGTTTCTTCACTGGGCCATTAGAAGAGAATGAACCTTCACATTATGATGAAGCCAAGGAAAGTCCTGAATGGAATTTGGCTATGAAAGAAGAGATAATGGCTCTTATGAGGAATGAAAAGTTACTAGTTAATGGGTTTACAAGTTGAAGAAGAAGCCAGATAGCTCAGTCAATAGGTATAAAGCTCGTCTGGTTGCTCGTGGTCTCTCACAGCAGTATGGACTAGATTATGAGGAAATGTTCAGTCAAGTTGCAAAGATGGTGACGATTAGAACCATTATCTCTTTGGCCACTAGCAAGGGCTGGACGTTGTAGCAACTTGATGTGAAAAATGATTTCCTTTATGGAGAGTTGGATTGAGAAGTGTTCATGGGGCAGCCTCAAATTTTCATTTCAAAGGAAGTTCCTCATCATGTATGCCGACTCAAGAAGGCCTTATACAGTCTTAAGCAAGCTCCACGTGCATGGTATGGTAAGATTTCTGAGTATCTTATCTTTCGTGGATTCAAAGTTTCAAATTCAGATCCTAGCATGTTTGTGAAAATGGATTTGGGTATGCATGTGGTGGTTCTTTTGTATGTGGATAACATGATCATCACCGGGGACAATGTGGCTGAGATAACACGTCTGCGGGATGACTTGTCAATCCAGTCTGAAATGAAAATTTTGGGTGAAGTTGGATGCTTTCTTGGACTTCAAGTTGAGAAGGCAAAAAATGGTCTTTTCTTATCTCTAAAGAGGTATGCTAGAAGTTTTTAGAGCATTTTGATATGGAGGAGGTTAAGCCGAAGGCTACTCCTAAGGAGACATGTCTTAAGTTGAAGAGAGATGAAGGAAAGCCATTAAAGGACAACTTGTGGGTAGCTTAATTTACTAGACTATCACTAGACCGGATATTGCATATTCGGTAGGTGTTGTATCTCAATTTATGCAAAGTCTACGGGTTCCTCATTTGGATGCAGCAAAAAGAATTCTTTGTTATGAGAAGAGTAAGTACTCTTGAATTTGGGCCGCTTAATAAATCGGTTAAAAAGTTCTTCCTAAGTGGCTTTACAGATGCAGATTGGGCAGGAGATATCAATGATCAGCGGTCTACCTCAGGTTATTGTTTTACTACCGGTACTACTGCAGTTTCATGGTGTAATAAAAAGCAATCAAGTGTTGCCTTTTCTAGCAAAGAGGCAGAATATAAGGCTGCACAAGAATGAATTTGGTTGAAACGGATGATCGGTGATATATACAAGAAGGTTGATTATGCAGTTCCTATCCAATGAGACAATGAAAGTGCAATCTGGTTGGCAGCAAATCCCGTGTTCCATGCTCGTACTAACCACATTGAGGTTCAACATCATTTCATTCGCGAGAAGGTTCTTGAACAGGAAATTGAGTAGAAATATGTTCGAACGGGAGATCAAGTTGCGGATATTTTTACCAAGGCGCTTGCAAAACCCAAGTTTGAGTTTTTCAGAGATGCGCATGGTGTGGTTGATTGTAAGCATGCACTAAGGGGGAGTGTCAAGATTTAGTGCATCTTGCACATGCACAACTGAAGATGTTATAGCAATTTATGGAGGCTGGTGTTAGTGTTATTTACAAGTATTCATTCTTGTTTCAGTTTGTGTTATTTATAAGTTTATTTATGTGTAGTTGTTTAGTGTTGTGGTTAAGTGTCTTTACCACTGCTATTCAATAAGTTGTTTTAACTATGTTAAGTTACATCTGTAAGAGTCTATAAATCACATGTGATTTTCTGAAATGAAGAATAAGAAAGAGTTGCTGTCCTTCTCCAATTGTTTTGTCTGTGCAACTGAGTGAGAACTAGTGGGAATCTCATTGGTTTGGTTCCTTGGTGCATTTGGGTAAAACACCACCTTTCATAGTTTGTCTCAATGCTCCTCTGTACATGCTAAATATTTTTAATACAATGAAGCATGATCAGCTAATTAATCCAACAGAACCCCAGCGCCAAAAAACACATTGACCCAGATCCGAAAACTTCCAGATTACTGATGGAGTCCCAATCTAAATTTCACCCAGTCCAAAAATAGAAATCGGATATCCATTACCCATTGACATCTCCAAATACTTTGAATGGTTGTAAAAAAGATAATATCACAGGTAAAGAACAAATTATTTCAATAAGGAAACTGCAAAAATCTTCAATTGACATATACTTTGAACAGAGAATAAAAGAACAGAGCCACTTACTAACATGTAAGCCTTGGTAGTTAGTACCCGTACTCATAAGCAAACTCAGAGATGCCAAACATAGCACTAAGCACCTGTGAGACAAGGTAAATGCTGCCCCCAAAGATAATGATTATGAGAATTGCTGAAATGGGGTTCTTCAGCAATTCCAGTATGGGCTCAAAGATGGTGTAAATGACACCTGTGCTCACTGTAAGAATGTAAAGACCATATCTTCTCATGTTGTCCCAGAACTCCTCCACCAGAGGTCCTTCAGGGCCAAAGGCTAAGGCCTTTGGAACTTCAATCCCCACAAGAAACAAGGCGATCCCAAGAGAAGCTGCACTAAATACCACCCACCTTGGAAACCCATTTGAGGAAACTTGTATATGAACTTGCTGTTGGGGTGTTTTGGGTTCAAATGTAGATTCAGTGACATGGGGTTTGGTTGAGTAGCATGTTGCACCTTGTTTTGGGTGGCTTGTGATTTTGGGTTGGGGAGAATGGGATGATGGGGTTGAATTTCTGAAACAACACGGATTGATGGGAAGGAAACGGTGGGTGGATTTCGGTGACTGAGGTAAGTGTGTGGATTGCTTTGGGAAGCAGTGGACATGAGACCTGAGAGCAGAGAGGTTCATATTTTCGGTTTCGATTTGATACGGCAGGAGAGAAGCGCGCTAGGGAGGGGATTCTGGTGTGGTGTGTCGTGTGTGGCTCTTGCTGCCTTATCGTTGGGTACTCTCATCTCCTGTTCGCTCGGATTCCCTTCCAACATTTTTCAAAATGACCCATTTTTATTTTAGGGAAATTTTCAAAAAAAGTATAAAACTTTTCATTCATTTTCAAAAAAGTACATAAAGATTTAAGTATTTCAAAAAATATAAAATATTTCTATATTTCTTTTAATTAAGTCCTCTCTATAAAAATATTTAAATGACAAAATCACCATTATAATAAGTTTTTTTTGTCCTTTTTAATCTTTTTTGGTCCCCAAAACCAACCCGAAATCACTTTTTGGGCCTTATTAATCAAATGTTAATTGTGGATTAATTTCTTTTGACGATTTAGTCACCCAGGAGAGTGATAGAATTGGTCTTGGGGTTCTTTTATTTGGATTCTCATATGTCCCAAGTTTCAACTTGATTTTAGATGATCACAACCATTTAATAAAAGTAGTTTTTTAATTATCTGGAGTCTATATCTACCTTTCTTTTTTAACCATCTATGCATATAGGTAACTCAATTGGGCTCCACTAGTTCATTTGGTTTGGACTTAGTTATTTCTCTTAAATGACTTATTAAAGGAAAATTTTGAAAAAAATTTAATAGTAGTTTGTTCATTTTAAGAAAAAAAAATTATAGTAAGGACTTGATTGAAAGAAATATAGAAAACTTCTATACTCTTTTGAAATATTCAAATATTCATGTGCTTTTATCTAAAGCGAGTTAAAAGTTTTATACTATGCTGAAATATTCACTTTAATTATCATTCCAATGGCCCTTTTTTCTTTTACAATTCCAAGAAACTCAATGGGGGGAAACACAAAATTAATAGAGTTTGTGCACCAGCTCTTTCCACAAAAATGACGGAGACTGGGCGCCAGATTTTCCGACGCCTTCTCCACTAATATTTGGTGCAGCGAGGACTCCCTTGCTCCTTGATTTCTGGCGCGTTGTGATTGCCCACCCAGTTTTCCTCATGAGAATTGATGCGTAATTCTGACCTCCCCAATGAGAAAGTGATTGTTGTAGAAGAGGAAATGTAGATTTCCTCTTTTGCGACTATGCACAAAACAAACCCTAAATGCTCTCCAAGCATGATTTATAAATGGTCGAGTACACATCAACATTTTTTAGTTAAAATTTGGAGAATTCAATCAACTAAGGCGCTGAGTTTTTGAAATGTCACTAATCAAATTGAGAAATTCAAATACTCCAAGGATTCCCAACATAAGAAACTCCTCCAAGAGCGTTTTTTCTATTGGAATTCAAAGAATTCTTGTTGGGAAGAATCCTGAATTCTTCCAATATTGTCTCACGTCATGATTTACAAATCATCATGTATATTCTAGCATTTAAATTGTTAGAATTTGGAGTATTTGAAATGTTGAATATGACATTTCGTAAGAATAGAGTTACAGAATTCTAACGATCAAACTAAAAATTTCAAATGCTCTATAAACAACAACTAGGGGTGTTCATGGGCATCTCAGGGCGAGCTGAGGCAAATTCAAGCCTAATTCGACTTTAGAAACACAAATCCATATCTAGCCCATATCCAGGATATACACAGTGCGGGAGCCAATATGGGATGATGGAGGGGTGGGGTGGGGTCATTGTAAAAAACTATTTTTAAGTTTTCATGAAACGCAATTTAGGGGGGTCATGGCCCTGCCCCTGTGGATAGGGAACCTGACCATCTAAACGCATTTACGTTGGTGGAGCGCATGGGGTATGTTGTATGCCCCAAGTTTTTTTTTTTTTTTTTTTTGGTTAAAAGGTATGCCCCAAGTTGGCATTTGTGTTGCCCCCATGTTGGAGCCATCAAAAGAAAACTCCATTTTCTACCTGCCTATTTGACAAATTAAAACTTCTCCAGAGAAAAAACAAAAAAAAAGAGTTGATGGCTATCATTATTTACATTTCATATCCATTTTATGTTAATCACAAGTATACCCCCTTCATTTTTCTTCTATTAATTGAATTGATACCTATTTATTGAAAGTTAATTTATAATTACATCACATTCTTCTCCAATTACTCTTAAAAAGATACACACTTATTGTATATTTACAACTGCAACGGTTTATTTTATAAAAGTTACAAAGTCCAATCCTTCTTTGTTATTTCCAAATACATCTCTCTTTTTGTAATTACATAAAACTCCTTTCTCTAGAAAATTTGCTAATACATCCCTCTTATAATATTTTAGCAACTCCTTTGACTTGAGAAATTTACTAACCCCACCCCCTATAAAATAGAAAACTGATTTAATTGGTCAATTTACAAATACACCGCTCTCTTTCTCATAATTACAGGGAACTCCTTTATAGGAAAGTTGACCAATACAGCCCTCTCTTTTCCGTTTTCTTTTCGGTAATACAAAACACTCCTCTATGATAAATTTACTAATACACACCACTATGTTAAAATACACAGACACCAATTCTAAAAATTTGCAAATAAATATATTATTTTTTTATGATTTCAACACCATTCTTTTATCTAAAATTAATAAAACACCCTTGTCAATCCTAACAATGAATGACACCCCTACAATGTTATAACCACTTTAGAAGATATGCATCTACTATTTCAAATTTAGAAAGAACCGGGTGGTACCAATTAGCCTTGTGCACAAATCTACACTGAGGAAGTGTTGAACGAATCAAACAGATTAAAAGACTGCGTTTTTGCAATTCTCAGTTTTCCAGTTGGTTTTCCGCGGATTATCAAGCTCAAGAGAGTAGGAGCTTCCCCTTCCCCTTTATTCTTTCATAATTTTAGAGGATTTTACTCGAAAAAATCCCAAAATATCGTCATTTATTGCGAAAGGTCCTCGCAAATTGTGTAGTACTAATGAGGTCCTCTAACCAGTTTTTTATATTTTTTTCTGAGCGACGATAGTGTCCCCATGGACGACGCTAATATCATTCGTCAGAACATCTTCTAACATCTTCTTCTTCCTCTTATCCTCCTATTTCTCTATCTTAACTACATGGAAGACTCTTATACTAAGTGAATGGATTTCTCCATCTTTCACTCTCGTCAGAGCATCTCCTAAGAGGGCTGGTATGCATCTTCCTAAGAAGCCCTTATACTAGGTGAATGGATTTCATTTCTAGCAATCTCTGGATGTGACTCAGGAAATCTGGGCATGTACCCAGTTTTTTGTCTCAATTAATAATTGACCCACATACTCTTGGGAAGTCCCACATCCCACATCCCACATCGCCTAAGTAATAGGCTTGACATATCTTAATATACCTGTATGAGCTTTCCACCTATCAACTTAAGCCTTTTGGGTTGGTATATGGTTTTTTGCATGGTATCAGAGCGGGTTTCGATCCCGGTGTTCTTGTGTTGCCCACGTGACAGGCCCGTCTGTTGGGCCTGCACGTGAGGGGGAGTGTTGGGAAGTCCCACATCCCACATCGCCTAAGTAATAGGCTTGACATATCTTAATATACTTGTATGGGCTTTCTACCTATCAACTTAAGGTTTTGGGTTGGTATATGGTTTCTTACACATACTCCCTACAACAATACTGAGTCGAATTTTGCCTTAATTGCAATGGTACAATTGCAGTTGACTAACTGCTGTATGTGAGGGCAAATCCAATGAGTGAGTCTGGATCCATTGTTCGTCTGGATGGGTGGTCTGAATGAACTCTCTAAAGCTTGTTGATGAAGGCCTTCATTTGTATAAAAACCTGATATCAGCAAGTTCTTTACCACATAATCCTAAGCAACCCAAGGAAGGAGCTCAACGAGCTAAGTTGTCTGCCACTTAATTTTCTTCTGAATACTTGGGTATTCATTTGGAGTCCCAATTTGATGGATGATTTTTTACTGCGTGTTGGTGCCATTTTGCTATGAGGGACCGGGTTCAGGGGAGGTCTCGCCTTTGGTGATGGGTAGAAAAAATTTCCCCATTTGACATCTTAATGGTTTGATGAAGATTGGAAGTGGCCATATAGCTTTTAATGTCCACCTTTTGTCACCAGTGGGAATCGTCGTCGTCATTCTCATTCATCTTGGTCGATGACTGTTTTAAAAGAGGAGATTCTCAAAAGAAATGCTTCAATCTCTCAAGATGGAGAGATGGAGGAATAGGAGGAGAGGAAAAACAAGACATTAGGAGATGCTCTGACGAGCGACGCTAGGGTTGTCCATGTGTTGCTCACGGGGACGCTATTGTCAATTAGAAAAAAATATAAAAAGTATAAAAAAATTGGCAAGAAGACCTCATTAGTGCTATACAATTTATGAGGACCTTTCGCGATAAATGACGATATTTTGGGATTTTTCAAATAAAATCCTCTAGATTTTATCTATTTGTCTTCTTTGGAATATACATACATAGATCATTTTTTCTTCTCAAATTTAACTTTATCTAAAGACAACATTGACAAGTCTAATTTTTATCTATATTCCGTGCATGTAGCATGGGCTTGCATGTTAGCGATACATTTCTCTCTCTTTCTCTATGTACGGAATATTAAACCATTCCACGAATGACCAATTTATTGGGTTGTTCATTCCGTTTAGCTTCTTATCTTAAAGGTGTAACAGTCTCTGAGATAAAGGAATGCAGTTGTACTAAATATTATTTAAGTGGGTTATCCCATCAAATGAAAGACACCACACACAAATTATTTAAAATGGTATCCACAAGAAATTTACATATAAATATCACTAGTTTTCTTAAAGTTATATATATATATATATATCAGTTATGAGAAATTAACCCCAAGGGGTTGGCCGAGTGGTCAGGACCACGGTTCCTCCCTCTTCCGGAGCTAGAGGTCTTGGTATCGATCCCCGGTTCCCCCCTCTTCAGGAGCTGAAGGTTGAGTTTACTTGTGCTACCACCTAGGGGCCACAGGGGTTTTACCCGGCTTCTCTCTGGGCCCGGAGGGAATAGTCCAGCCCAAAGGGTTGGGAACCCTCCGATAGCAAAAAAAAAGTTATGAGAAATTAACAAATAATGGTTAAATTTGCATATCTCTAGCAAATCAATGTCAATGGGATATTGGGATTCTCTGCATATAGATGAAAACGAAAAAAGATCTTCAACAGTATCATCACACGCAACGACATATCTAGATCAATGTTGTCATCGATCAAACAACTGTGGCCCACTTGTGGTACATCAACTTGGAATGGTTCGTTAAAAGAGCTATTCGCACTTCAATTCATGGACTATTAGCAAACTACACTTTCGCAGTTCTCTTAAGCGGTGCCTACCTAAAAACACAAGCCACTCTAAAGCATCATGTGATGCATTGTGTTCATTCATACCTAGCTCAATCGTAGTTAGCCCCACCTTAAAATTGATCAATAGTAAAATATGAAATTTTACTTTGATTTTACATGCAATTATTCTGATTGTGGACACAAATAAATTAGTTTGTTAAACTAATTGTCGAATTCAAACTTCAAATCAAACGAAAAATGAACCTACTCAATCAAATCTCCTTATCAAGCTAAGTATCAAATTCCGAATTGCATACTTAACTGCAAACTAATCGAGAATTGTGAACTAGGTAACTATGGCACACCCAAATTGCACGGTTAGTTGTGCTCCCCGGTCCCCATGTTCAGCTTCTTTGACAGCTCCACTGATCATGCAGATCGATGGTTACAAAACCTCTCTACTGTAGCCCATTTGATGGGCATCATCTGCCCAATGAGACCCACTACTTGGAATTAACAACATTCATCCACGTCCAATCAGATCATCCATCTTGGCCATCCAATTGGTACCAACCAAGTCAATGGAATTCATTTATTGTTTCTCCAAACATTGAGAAACCGAACTCTATCTAAATCATTATCCCATGGGCGTGTGATGCATCAATGATACCCACTGTTGTCTGAGAGCTGTTCATTCAACCATATCATCATCCATAGCCAACCACTGAGTCATCATGCTCAGCAGTTGGCAAATTGATCATTGCCTTTTGGTTGACATCCTATATGTACAAACCCAAAAAAAGAAATCAAAATCTCAAGTATAGATTTTCTGTTCTTTTATCTCTCTTTCTCTCTCTATTCCATATAAGAAGAGAAGGAAAAAGAGAATTGGGCCTTCTTTAATGTGCACCTTTGGGATAAAAGAACCATCATATTTGAAGGAAGTATTACAGCCTCAGCCATTGATCTCCATCTATGAAATCCTTGTCTAGAAAGGGCTTTGCTTCTTCATAGCTGAGTGACTTGGCCCATGGCACTCGCCCTATGGAACTGGCCCCTTTTCCTCCGCACTTGAATTCACCGAACCAAACGGTCCTGCAAATTTCACATCATCAAAATTTCTCTAACAAAAATATTCAAAAAAATACATACGGATGGCAAAGTCAATTAAAACATCTCTCTCTCTCTCTCTCTCTCTCTCTCTCTCTCTCTCTCTCTCTCTCTCTCTCTCTCTCTCTCTCTCTCTCTCTCTCTCTCTCACTGTAAAAAGAATTAGAATTGGGAAATATGGATTGGCCTGCTCATATGCCTCATGTATGGTGGATTAGTCACTTCAAAGTTTTGTTGTGTTGATAACATGCATTGTAGTGTCCCCTTTAGAGAAGGGAAGAGGTTCGTTGGATCCATTACCATAAGTAAGGCTCATTCCGTTGTAATCCAAACCACCAATCTGATAATCCTTACTATGACTGGGTGACAGACATATTCCGAGAGCTGATAGAATATTCTATGTTAAGAAGGTTTGGTCGTTATGATGATACTGATTAAGTATTATAAGATTAGGAGTAGATTTGATTTGATTTATAATGTGATTAGGATCATCAAGATCCATATCTGATAATTGAGGTGTCTTTTGTTCCTACTAAATGATATGTTCACTCTAAACTGTATAGCCAACAGCTTTCATATGAAGGCTAAGGATTTTCAGAGAGAGAGAGAGATTACTTTCTTCTAGATGGGTCTCCCCAGTCGTTCCACCCTCCAGGGATCACAATGCCATCCAAATTACAGAAGGAATAGACAACCCTTGCATATCTACCCCAAGCTCTTCCCAAGTATATGATCCCTGAACCAGTCAATCTACAATTAAGGAAAGAGAACCCTGAGTTATCCGATGTCGAGTTCCTCTCAGAAGCAGCAATAGCTCCATAACTAGCTGCAGTAGTATGAAGTGTACAGCCCTGATTCAAGACACCCATTACTAGTATTAGAACCAAAATCTTATTTAATCCGAGAAAAATAGAACATCCATGTCAGTCTTTGGATCAAATATCAATGGAAATCACCATAGTTCACCAGTTAGTACATATTGAATGCCTACTCTATCATGTGTCTCTGCTCAATGACTCCCTGCTTCATAAATGTGCACCATTGTTTGGTGTCAAAATACAGACCCAAAAGAAGTATGCCCCACCTTTGTGTACTATGGCCATTGGATGTCAGGAACCCAATGATTGCCACAGGCAACCCCTCTTACCATCATAATCAGACGCTCTAAATACTTCATCAAGAGCTTTAAAACTGGCTCAAGACCATTCTTTATGTCGATACAAGTCATTTTCCAGTTTCTCTACTGCACATTTTGCGGGTGCAGTTCAATGGCCATTAACATTGAATCACTGTGATAGGTGGGTGCCTTGTGAAAACCGGGATTACCTTCTATACTGTTGTACTAGTGCATTTGAGGTGGGGCCTACTTCTATTAACTAAAGTTATTTCAGATCAAATTATGATCAATATGTTTGTGTGTGGATCAGATAGAGTGAGAGAGGGAGAGAAATCATAATGCAGTAATGTATGAAAGAGTGTAGAAATTCCTGATGCAAGATCATTTAACTTGATACAAAGATCTTCCATTGCCAAAGATGAAATCAATGGATCCTTGAATGTAACATTTGTGGAAGTAATGCCTCCCTCGCTGATCGAACAGAGTATCTTGGGAGCCCAAAATTCTGCATCTGAAGAACACGGCTTTATCGCCTGATACTCTCAATGCGACAGCTTGCATTCCAGTTGCTCCAGGCTGAGGGCTTGGAGCTGTATTCTGTTACCCATCACAAACAGTTTATTTTTTAATTCGCTTTCATTAGAACAAATAAAATACCCTCATATTCAAATTGATTGTCTTTTGGTGCATATCAAATTGGAAGTGATTAAATAATCCTGAAGGAAGATAGTTAAAATTTTCAGTTCTTTCTTGTGATCAATTGAAAACCAGGGCCAATGTTCTAAACAGAGATATCACGCAAGTCGTTGAAATTGCACCAAGAGTGGATCATAGGCTTCAATGGACGGGGTGCAACTCTCATGAGTCCACATTTAATAATTAAATAAGTAATAAATTATAATATAAGAAACAGGAGCAAATGCTTATAAAAACACTGATTAGGACTCTACCAAAAGGTTTGTTTATTAAGCATTAATCATGGATATCAAATTGGGCGACAAAGCTTAGAGAAACAGAGTCCTCTAAAAAATAAAAATCAAAGTTGTTTCTCATTTCAGTGTTTCCATGTGGAAATCTTAAATTCACTCTTGAGATTTATACAACTTGCAGGAAACTCATTTTAAAAATGTTTAATCACCAATCTCTCAGAAAAAAGTAGAAGAAAATGTTAAATTTTACCTCGAAAGCGATCCCTCTTGCACAAAAGTAATCAGATTCAATGGCAACAGAAGCAGAAGACAATGTCCCAACAAACTGACCATTTGGACCTCTATCAGAAGCTCTAGAATTCCAAGAAATCACAGTTTCAGAGCTTTCGTTTCCAACAAATGAAACATAAGGCTTGTTGAGCGGAACAATTACCTTCTCCCTGCAGTTCTTCACGAATCAAAGCATTATACCATGCAACATTACAATACTAAAAGGTCCAAGAAATGACTGAAAGTTCGTACTCATATGTGGAAGTTTTTTATTTAAAAAAAATCTCAAACCATGATGAATTCAAACAATTTCCATACGAAGCCACTTCTCTGATAGATGGAATGAAAAATCTTTGAAGGGTGGTCAGGAATCAAGATATTGGAATTAAATTAAGTCAGATACTAATTTTTCTTAACTTTTCATCCCTGTTTTTGTGATGATACGAGGGCAGAAAATGATGATGCAACTGTATCGAATTAGTTAAGCAGAATTTTTCAATTCCACAACCAACTTGTACAGAGGAACAGATAACCATCTGATTACCCAGAAAATTAGAACAACTTGAAGTTCATGTCATGTCATGAATTAGATTTTGTCCCAAAAGAAAGAAGAGATACTGTCTACTGCTTCTTTTCTCCACCCAGTTACCGACCTGTAAACCCCTGGAAGTATGATGATCTTCACTCTCTCTTTGCTCCACAATGGAACCAAATCAACTGCTCCTTGAACTGTTTTGGAATCACCTGTCCCGTCCTTTGACACCACAATGACTCGACCCTGGCCCGTGTCATTAGAACCGGACTTTCCCAAGTACTTTTCAATACTCAAATCTTCCCAAGATATGAAACTCCTGTCGGTGTTACATATTCCCATCTCCCTAGTGAAAATCACAAACAATACTAGCATAGAAAGGCTGAAAACAGAGAACTCCATGGACTTTTGTCTTGTGACAACTAGGGATTGGAGTTAAAATATGCTATTGTGACAACTTTTTTTCTTGTGATCTTCTCTACCCTGAAATGGCACGGCGAGAAGCCAAGGAGAGAGAGAGAGACATATGAAACTGGATTTGAAGAGGTGGGTGGGTGATGAGTCGTTAAGCCAAACGGTTACGTTTCAGCTCAAGCCGACACAGAAACTGAATTTTAAATAGTGAGCACCAAATGACTAATATGACCTCGGACGTTGTGCTCATTCTCCTTTTCAGATTTAACGTAAAACATCAAAACCTTTCATTCTTTTTTCACCTTGGAAGCTTATAATTTGAGTGTTCATGGGCCAGGCCAGCCCCTAATTGGGCTGGTTTTGGGCTTTGTTTTTCAACAGGTGAGCTCTATGATTCCTACTTTCTGGCCAGGCCTGGACCTGACTCGTAGCCTTGGCCAGGGGCGGACCCATGTAGTAACCATATGGGGCGGTCGCCCCGGGTGAAATTTAGAAATTCTAAGAAAAATGAAATGGGCCCTGGCCCAGGGGTGGACACATGTTGTCACCATATGGGCGGTCACCCTAGGTGAAATTTAGAAATTCTCAAAAACATGTAATGGGCCTGGCCCTGGCCCATGCCCTACTTATCTCAAAAGTACCGCCCCACGACCAAAACACTTTTTCTGCCGGTGATCCTTACTGGCCAAATCCATCCATTGTGTTTGGACTGCTACCATTTTCTTGTAACCATCCATTAGTTGGCCAAATATTGATTAGTGCATGTTTCTAGATATTCTCATCTGAAATGGGCCATGTTCCTCATACCCAAGGCAAGCCCATCGGTGTTGGAAGTGGAACACCAAGACATGGACCAATCATTGTCATCATTCATCATCACCACCACAAAGGGCCACTTTTATACAGTAATGTTTCCATTTGACCACATCCCTTTGCATTTCTTGACAATGTGACCGTATAATGCCTCCATGGAATCGGTTATCCTACTAAAATGAATTACAAGAGTTTATTTTCTTCATGTAAACAATAGTAGGTAGCAACAAAATTATAAGATTGAGCTAAACTACTTATTTCTTCTTCTTCTTTTGAAATTTTTTTCTTAGACTATAATATGACGTTGATTATTAAGTGACAATATTCATTTATAAATAAAAGTGCTCTCATTTGGATTTATATGATAGAAAAACCATTAGGAGCTTAAGGAAAGGATAAACATGTACTAATTTTCATGTGATAATAATTATTACTTCTCTAGAATTTTTTTAGAGTTTCTTTATTATTGTTGGAGAACGGTTGCTAATTGATGTGCTAATTTGTTAAGTTGGGATTTGGGTGTTTGGTTTAGAAGCTTATTTATGAATTAGGTGTTAGTAGTAGGATTCCTTACAAAAAGAAAAAAAAAATGATGAAAATCATGTCCTTTAACCTATGTTGGGAAAACTGTCAGCCACACCTAAATGAAAATCCTGTATCCGCAACTGGCCTTGTGTCGGATTCAAGCCAAAATCTAAAGCCCAATAACCACCTTTCATTGTGTAACTAGCAAAATTCCCCCATGCTTAGCACGGGCATTAAAAGTCATACAAAGAATAACATTTAATTTTATGACATAAATAAGAATTTTAATTTTAATTTTATATATTTATATTTTATAAAATCTAAAAGAGAAGTGTTAATTTCTCACACAAATTTTTAGGTTTCTTAAAAATTATACAATTAAAATTTAAAATAAGTAATAAATATAGAAATTTAAAATCTTTAGTAAAAACATGAAATATGAAATATTGAGACGGGTGAAATTATAAGAAATTTAAAAATATTAGATTTTCCAATTAGAGACAGGTTTGGTAGTGAGTCGGTTGCCTGACGTCAACTAAGAGAAAATAATATATCTATTTTCATTATTATCACATATAGGTGCTGTGAATAATGATCTATGTCGGAAATTGAAATTAAGATTCATAAAAAGGAAACTAAAATCACAAAAAAAATGAGTAAAAGATATGCAAATACCTTAGTTTCTTTTAGAGAAGAGAAGACCCAATGAGATTTACGGCCATTCATAGGGAGAAAAGAAAAAAAAATGCCACAAAGAAAAGAGGCTCGTGGTGAGAAGACTCCGTATAGAGAATGTTACAACTCATTTTCTCAATTATTCATTTCAATTACAGAAAAAAAGGGCTTCATATATGCCAATTTCAATTACAAATTTCAATAACAGTTTTAAGAGTTAATAATAGGCTCAGGTGAAAATTTAGAGGAATTTGAAGAGGCATTAAAGAGGGTCAAATTGGTATCAAAATGGTCAAAATAAAATTGAAATGAAGCGGCTGATTTTTGAATTGATATCAGTTCGCTTCATTATATAACTAAGAAAACATGCCCCGTGCTTAGCACGGGCAATATAATCATAATATCAAAATTTATAAAAACGATCAGTTTCTTTAAAATTAAATACATAAGGTTATAGTCCCAGAGAGGGGGGGAAAAGTCCGTAAGAATTCAATACCTAATATCATATAATTAAAATAAAAAAAAACCGCACGAGCCCATGAAAATTGAAGATTAATGACCAAGAAAGCTAAAAGACAAAGCCAAAACAAACAAATAATATAAACTATTAATAAAATCCAGTAAATTTTGAAAGCCACATAAAAGAAAATCAATAATCAACTCAATAACATAAGCAATTTAAAAGATTAAAAAACTCATGAGAAAAAAATTTCGAAAAACGAGCACAAAAGGGCAAAGACAAAAGAACCCACAAATTCATGAAAACCCATCATAAAAAAAAAAACCATCACAAGTGAGAAATTATAATAAAATAAATACAAAATAAAATGATTTTTTTTATTAAAAAAGGCTATAAAAAATATATATATATATATAAATAGAGAACCATAGACAATACAATGATAAAAGAAATTTAGAAGAACCAAACAAACTTATGATAATCTAATATTCAAAAATGAAAATTTGAAGCCATAAAAGAAATATGAGAAATCCATAAAAATATTTCACAAAGAAAACTAAAAGAACCCAATGGAAGTAAAATAAACAATTAACTCATAATGATAAGCAATAAAAAAGTGATTTAAAATGAGAATTCACACAAAATCCTATGATAAAAAGTGATTTAAAGAAAAAGAAAAACCAAGGAGAACCCAATACCCAAAAGTTGAAACAAAAAGAAGGAAAAAATAAACTCACAATATATGAAAATCATATAAATAAAAACCATAAAAATATAAATAAAAACCATAAAAATATTGCAAATCTATAAAAAATTTAAAATGATGATTCTTTTGTAAAAATTGTATTAAAATGACATAATTAAAATTGCTCAAATAAAATATAATGAACTAAAAAATAAATGAATTAAAAAAGGTTTACCTCTCAAATTGAAACGTTTATAATAATTGCACCAATTGTCTCAAGATGCTTATATTTTAAAATGGGTTAAACACTGATCTAAAGTAAGCATGCAAATGAGACATGAGAGAATACTAAAAAGAGATACAAAGAAACAAAGGAAACTAGGCAACCTAAAACAGAGAGTGGATTAAACAAAAAAAGACTAATGATTAAATAAACCAGATAACCCAAAACTTAGCATTTCACATTAAAAAAATCATATAATTAAAACAAAAAAAAATACTTGAAATTCCTTAGATTAGTGGCACTTGGACACTGGGACCCACATGCAAATGCTATTATGTTGATAGAAGTAGGATGATTTTGAGAGATTCTTAATAGACAAAAGACATGATGGAGAGTCCAAATCACAGAAAAAACTTTATTGAGAAAACTCCAGTTTTTTGTATTTTTTATTAGAGAATCAATTTGACAATGGAAATAACCTAGATTAAGGTGAAGATATCCCATAAATAGTAAAAGGATGTTTGTCTTCACGATTGTGTTTTTTAATAGATGGGGTCTATCTTAGTGTTCCACTCCCTTTGCATCACGATTTATAAAAGTTAAAAAAAAAATCAAACTCCACCCTTTCTCCCTCGGTAAGCGTGCATGATAGCACATCAGTTATATGAAGAATTTCTCGCCTCCTCTTTAACTCCACGCCGCTGTCGCGAGTTTGTCTTTTTTCAATAATGTTATAGGGGTCAATATTTTAAAAAAATAGTTACTTTTATAAATACATCATGGATAAATTCCAACTCTCGGTCAATATATCAAAGTGGGGCTGCGTCCCTTCATCATTAACTAATTTTAAGGTTTTGTTGATAATTATTAGCAAAATGATTTTATATGGTGTAGTGGTAGGGTCTCTCCTTTAAAATCCAAATTGTCCTGAGTTCGAGTCTCAGCACATACCTTGATTTATTTTTACCATATCACTAAAAATACACAAGTTGGGTCTAATGCGGGCTAGATGGATTAGCCTGACCCGAGACTTATTGGGTGAGGGTTGCAGGTTTGCAAATCAGTTTCAAATGCAGGTTGGTCACGGGTTAGTGGTCCAAAAGGTGTGCTCTAAATTAAATTGAATGAGTCAAAATCAATTGGTCGTTTGCCCTAAATTACATTAGATGAGTCAAAATCATTATATATATAATGTAATAGGGCTCCTTCGTCCATACTCCACCATACGAGTGCTTCTTGTTGTGATCTGCCACACGATAACTCCACGTGACGGTGACATGAAAGTGTGACACAAATGTGACTCGGCATTGTCATGGTTAATAATAATAATAATAATGACTATATGGTAAATATACCAGGAGAATGGATCAAAGTCGCCTCATGGGGCCACCTATCGGTCCAACCAAGATAACCATCCAAACCTACCCCTCCTGTTTACATAGGTCCCTAGCAGGTTTTGATAGGTCCGAAAAGAGTGAACCCTGGGATGAAGGGTCAAAACCCATGTGGAATATAATCATATAAGACTATAGAATTCCAACGGATTTAATGGTGATATTAACAAAATGGCAGTTTTGCATGCATGGGTATGCTACATTCTACTGCAAGTAGGAAAAATTATGGTAGGTTTTGATTCACCTTCTTAGAAGTGGAAGCGTTTGGACGATTTGATGGAAGAATCTACTTCCATTTAGGAATCAGGAGACCCTTCATTTCCCGTGTCCTGGCTCATTTTCTCCTTACAAATATGGCCCACCTATTGGATAAGATAAATCATCGTGATCAGATTAAGATAAGACTCTCGGATTGAACAAAATCGGTTTGACTTAAATTGTTACCCACACTTAAATTGTTTGAGTGGTTAAGAAGTCTAGCTATGAGCCAGAGGTCCTTCCGTGCCCCACTTAATGTTAACATCCCCCTGTAGATTGGTGCTGCAGCAAACTTCCATTCATCTAAGTCAAGCCCAAAATCAAAATCAGATTGATAATGTTCAATCTGATTGTAGTCCTGACTCCAAGCACCAATAGACGGATTGAATCTCATAAGTGGGGTCCGCTGATGGATTTTTGGGATTGGCATCAGGGAAGCGTCAGAAGATAACTAGGAAAACATGCCTGCTCTTAGCACGGGCAGTATAATTTATAATATTAAAAAAATATAAATTTTAAATAATATTTAGTTTAAATTATTTCAAGATAGTAAAATCTACAATCAAAATTAAAACCTATAATAATAATAATAATAATTTGCTATCAAGGGACAAATAAAATTTGCCTACAACATTAGATAAGAAGATATAAATATGCATTGATTAATTAGAGACCGCAGAAGATTGGACTCTTTAAGAGGAAACTCCTTTTAGATTGGACTTTTTATTTAGATAACTAAAATCAGAAATCTCTCTCCATCGATATAAATATATCTTTGATATAAATCAATTGAGTGTTTTGCTTCAAACATTCTTTTTAAATCATAAGATTAAACCCATAAAAAAATAGAAGTAATAAAAACACCATAAAAAAAGAACATGAAAACAAAAATCCATAGACAATCCAACAATAAAAATAACTTAAAATAAACAAATAAATCCAGAGAAATCAAATGCCTAAGAACCAAAAATTAAAACAAGAAAATGGCATAAGATAAGATTTTCTTACCCATGCCATTAGATAAAATTTGCTTACCTATAGCATTAGATAAAAAATTTAAATATGCATTGATTGATTGCATACGGTGGAAGATTGAACTCTTTAAATATACCCGCGCTTAGCATGAGCAATATAGTTCATAATATTAAAAATAAGAAAAATCTTATATAATAATTAGTATAAATATAATAATGGCATTTTAATCAAAGATTTTTTTTTCTTTTTTAGATTCAATCTTACGGTAGGTTTCCCTCAATGCTAACCGATCTTCAAAATTCCTTATACATTTGATCCTTTATGATCCATTTGAACATAAATCTCATACGATAGATATTACATACTATGGGATCCATGTAAGCTCAAGTCATAAATCTCATGCACCGGTGCCTATCTAACTATGAAAAATGTCAAATGCAATTCAATGTTTTATGCTATGGAACCCATTTAACCAAATATCCAAAGTCTCATAATATAGTGTGGAGTTCCACCAAGTGTGCACACAGTCGAATGCAATACAATATCATGCTTGTGTTAAGAGGATTTTATGGAAAAATTTCTGATAGGCGGTTGTTGCACGTAAAAATCCCTCATAACTTGCCCAACTCACATTTAGGTCTAACCCAACTTAACATAACCTACCCCCCACCCCCCGTGGCCATCTAACTATGAAAAATGTCAAATGCAATGCAATGATTTATGCTATAGAACCCATTTAACCAAATATCCAAAGTTTCATAATATAGTGTGGAGTTCCACTAAGTGTGCACACAGTCGAATGCAATACAATATCATGGGTTATGTAAAGAGGATTTTACGGAAAAATTTCTGATAGGTGACCATTGCACAAAAAAATCCCTCCAAGCTTGCCCAACTCACATTTAGGTCTAACCCACTTAACCCAACTTAACATAGCATCTGTTCGATTCGGTAATAAATTGAGCTCCAATTTTTCAATCAATTCGAAATCGGGACTCTAATTTCAAAATCAAATCCTATACCTATAATATATAATAAATTGAATAGGGATTTGAAGTCATTCAAAAATTTGGAAGGGATTGGATTTGGATTTAAACTCTCGATTGGATTTAAAAAAGAGTTTGTTTGAATTTAAAATCTTCCATTAAATTTAAATAAAGAATCTGGGTCGAAATCAGGGCGAAATTGAAATTGCCATTGAGCTCTAAAAATCTCCTCTCCAGCACAACCTGTCACCATTTTCGAGCATACAATCATTATCCTGGTCGATCCAAGAGGGCTCAACCACAACTTGTAACGTCCGAACTATCGACATAAAGGTATCAACGGAGATGGCCCATCATCAAATGATCTCATTTTAGATTGTGCCAATCTATTGGTGGGTCCAACTCTATTGCAGTGATTGGATTTATAAGTGGGCCCCAGTGTTGGATTTATCGGCCTGGTGATGGAGTTCTCTCTTCTTTCCCCAGCTGCAAAGTTGGACATGGAGCTCCACTTGGGTGGGTGAGATCAAATCACTGCAATCACCGGTGTACGGAGAAGTGGTGGAGGGCCAGTATTGACCAATAATCAAATGCGGGCACTCATCTCATTGACCAATATTCACCATACCCTCACAAATAGTGAGTAATGTATAATTTAAATTTAAAGCTACCGTGTGATTAGATAAGCGTGGAAAAAGTGAAGCTCTAAGTATATAAGAGTAAGAAGAGATGGAGAAGGAGATTGTCTTGGGCTTGAGATGAGGATGAGAAGGAGATTGTATTGGGCATAGATGAGAATGAGATTTGAGTGAGAGGATAGAGAATGAAACATGTAAGAGAGATTTTAGGGGGAGATTAATAATTAGAGTTTTTCGACAAATACCTATAGTTGTCATTAGTGTTTTTGCATTTTTTAACACAATCAAAATTGAAATTGAAATTAGAGTTCCTGTTTTGCAATTGAAATCGAAACTGAGCTCAAATCTCTAAATCAATTTCGAAATTGGCTTTACCTTGAAATCTTATGCTTGTCTTTACTCCTATCTTGATACATGATATACATTGTTATTATGCATTACTTATTTCTTGCTCAACATGTCATTGACTCTGTTCTTTGGTGTGCAGACACCCCAAGTAAATACTATGATGAGTGAGCAGGTGAGGAGATCACAGAGGGTCTCCAACAGACAGAGAAGGAGCGAGAGTGGCATGCCCATGACATAGAGTAGCGTAAACTTACCTGACACAAGAGAGACATACATGGGACTTCTACTAGATTTATTTTATTCATTTATCATTCGTGGATTGGACCTTTCTTATCATTGATTCATCATGTTTTCAAATGGTATAGGACTTGGAATGACCATTTGGTTGATAAATAATTGTCCTTACTAGTTTTTAATTGTTATTGATGCCACTTTAAATTATTATTGAGAATTTATATATATTTGCTTTGGTGTTAAATATGACCTGATTTATAATAAGGTCTGCAATTTTTATATTACTTGAGGTTTCAAATGTATGATCCTCACAACGGACTTACGATCCTTGAACTAAAAGGGCAAAATTGTTTAATTAGCCCTAAAATTCACTCTCCGGATCCGGTTTATTCTCTAATCGGGTTCAAGGGACGTGATAGAATGGTATCAGAGTAATGGATGGTTTCTCAGGGTAAAACTGATAGAAACCATAGGACGCATGTGAGGACTTCGTTAGTTAATAGGTTGGTTGTCTTATTTCTAATATTGTGTTGTTAGCTCAAGTCATATAGGAACTAACTTTAATGGTTTTACAGGATTATGGCTGGCAGATAAACTCTATCTAACAGTGTGCCACCTCTAGAAGGCAATTCTTCCCATAATAGCCCAAAGAATTAGTTTCAGCAATTCCTCAATGAATTCCTTCAATCACAGAAGGATTTGGCTGAACAGAATACTAAATAGAATGAGAATCAAGTTGCATTCCAAGCATAGATGCTTGAGGTGGTATAGAAGGTGAGTCAGCCATAGGCTAAAGAACATGACCTCAATGAGTTGGTTGAGAAGTTCAGAAAAAGGTTCCCACTAGAGCTCCGTGGCAGAGGACCCTGCTGATGCGGATGAGTGGGTGGTGTAAATGGAAAAGATATATGAAGTGCTCAAGTGCACCGCCCAACAGCAAGTGCAATTAGCAACTCATATGTGGGGCAGCATAAAGATGGTGGAAGATTGTGAAGAACCCGTATGAGACAGTTGAGGAGGAGACAACCTGGAAGACCTTCATAGATCAATTTTAGAAGAAATTCATCCCTGACCACTATAGAGATCAAAAGATGGAAGAGTTTGAATGTTTGGTGCAGGGTGTTTTGTCAGTCCAGGTGTATAAGATAACATTTACCCATCTGTCCCGATTTGAAAAGGCCTTGATCCAACCTGAATAAGAGAGGGTTTTTAGGTTCATCAAAGGGTTGCGGGCAAATATAAGATGCAAGTTCAGCGTAGTAAGCTGACCAACTACGATAATGTGGTTAAGGAAGCTTATTGGGCGGAGGAGTCCCTGAAAGATGTTATTGCCTTGGAGCAACAAAGGATTCTTACGTTGTTGCCTCGGACCAAGTCACAAAGCTCGACATCCCAGCAATATCAGCAACCACCACCCAAGAGGCTATGAATTGAGCCTGTTCTTAGACAGTTGCTGCAGCGGAATACTTGCTCCAATTGTGGGGGAAGTCACCATGTCCGTGATTGTAGGAACCAGCTCAGTGCGTGTTTCCGATGCAGGGATCCAGGATATAAGGTTCACAATTGTCTAGTCAAGACATGAGTGGCACCACCTGCACTTCCAGGTCCAGTGCCTAGGCCACCACATCCTCGCAGCATTGAGATAGGTGCCTCCTGCACAAGCCAGGCCCCAACAACAGTAGCAACAAATGATTGTCAGACCACCTGATCAGCCACTGCAACAGCGTCCTCCAGGACCACATTAGTGATTCCAATAGAGACCCCCAGCTACACCTAGACTCGAGGCCCTTGGTCCTAGGCCACAACAATAGTACCAACGTCCTCAACAAGCATGGGAAAGCATATACTTTGACCCACGAGGAAGTAGAAGCTGCAAGGAATGTCATAGAATGTACACTTTCAGTTTGTAGATTTAGTGCTAAAGTTTCGTTTGATCCTGGATCCACATATGATCGAATCATAAAGGAAATAAAATATGGGAAGGCACTATTCGCAGTGTGTGCAGTCGACCCCCTACCTAGCCGGTCGACCGGATACACTGGGAGGTTACGGATCTAGCTGTTAAGTCTATCTCAGATCTTAGTGTGCTGGGTCAACATCATGGGTATGCTGGTCGACCGAGTGCACTAGGGTCAACCATCATAAACTTGACAGTCGGGTCTCTATCCTAGATTTTGTAGTGTGGTCAGTCAACCAACTACACAGAGGAACCTAAGGGCCTATCTATCAGTAGCTCTTGGTTACACAGTGTACCCGGTCGTCCTGGTGCATGCTCGATCGACTTGCTACATTGAGTTTATGCAAAAGAGCCTGATAGGCCTACTCCTAGTTATTTGGAGTTTGCGGTGTTGCCGGTCGACCAGGTATATACGAATTTCTGAATTTTCAGGTTTCAACCTCTTCATTCCTTCATCCAAATTCCATCTATTTCCACCAATTCCATCCCAAATCAATACAAATTCATCTTCATACATCAAATCCCCATCATACATCATCATCCCATCACAAAATGGGCCATTGATCTTCCAATTGAGGATTTCTCATCCATCAATGGCAAAAAACATAGAAAAAAGGCTTAAAAGAAGAAGATCTACACCTCATAGCATCTAATCATCACCAATATACAAAATTCCATGAAAAGAAAAGCATACATGTTATCAATCACCAATCCAAACATAATAACAAGCAATCAAAGGAGATCTAGATATGTTTACTTGCCTAATTGGGGATGAAGCTCCTCAAATGGCTAAGCTCTACTCCAAAACCTCTAGGATCTCTCCAATGACCAGATCTACAACTCATACACCCATTATCAGGGAGAAAGTGCATAAGAAAAGGGGAATTCTAAAAGAAATAGCTAGATCTACATAGAATTGGAGAGAGGAGATGAAATGTGCCTTAGACTAGAGAGGAAAAGAATATTTAGGAGATGAGAGAGATCCTCTAACTTGGAAGTGGCTGGGCCTTGATGAATTCCTCTTGGATCTTGTAGGAGAAGCTCTTGATCTAGATGGAAACCCTAATTCTTGTTGAGGAAGAAAAAGCTCTTGGAGGGAAGTTGAAATGAGAAGAGAGGAGAGGAGGAAAAATGAAATGAGAGAGGGAAAGGAGTGAATCTCGTTGGGTATGGGGATGAGTTTATTATATAGAGTTGGGTTGGGATCAATTGTCCATATTGCCCTCATTTGGTTATGTAGGTTAAGAATAAGAGAGTGGCTACCTACTCACGGCAAGAAACTCTCCATACACTGCATTTAAAACAAAAAATAAAATTAAAAAATCCCTAAACTACCCCTATCCCTCTCCTTCCCTCTCTCTCCTTGCTCCGGCCACCTCCTCCCAATCCCACTGCCGCCGATCCCTCTCCCTCTCTCCCACCGCAGGCAGCCCCCGTCCCTCTCCCCCTTTTCTCTCCCTCTCTCTTTCTCTCTCTCTCTCTCTCTCTCTCTCTCTCTTTTTGTTCAAAGAAAAAGTTACCCATATCCTCCTCCTCCTCTTCCTCCGCCCTCCTCCTTCCTCCCTCCTCTCCTCTACTCATCCTACTCTTCACTCGGCCTCAACCTAAAACGGCAGTAGCAGGTTATCAAAAGAAAAAAAAAAGAAAAAAACAACAAAAAAAGGAGATAACAGATAATGGAAATAAAAGGAGAGTGAAATCACATACCTGGCTCTCTCTCTCTCTCTCTCTCTCTCTCCCTCCTCCCTCTGCTCCTATGTTGACTGCCTGCTTGGCTTCCACTTGAAAACGGCAGCGGTGGGGAGGTGAACCAAAAAAAAGAAGGAAGGAAAGAATGGAAGATGAAGAAAGGGCGGGACCTGCATACCTAGACCACTTGGGCACTCGTTCTCCTCCCTCTTCTCCACTGTTGATCGCCTGTCCTCCACCTGAAATGGCAGCAGCAGGGATATAAAAAAAAAAGAAATAATGGAAGATGAAGAAAGGGCGGGACCCACATACCTGATCCAACTGTTGAGCTCCCCTCTTCCTCCTCCCTCTTCTCTTGCCTTCACTCTCCCCTGCCTCACATAAAGCAATAAGAAAGAAAGAAACGGAAGAGTTGATCAGTTGCTCCAAAAACGGATTCTCCGACTCAGAGGAGGCCATGAGAGAAAGGAAGAGAGAGGGAGAGAGGGGGTAGAGGGACAGGGCTGTCGACGGTGGGCGAGAGAGATAGAGAGAGGGAGAGGGAGAGGGAGATGGGTCGGCGGCGGGGTTGGGTGGAGGTGGCCGGAGCAGGGAGCAGGGAGAAAGAGGGAAGGAGATGGATAGGGGTAGTCTAGGGATTTTTTTAATTTTTTTATAAAAAAATGCAGTGTATGGAGAGCAGTTTGTAGTGTATAGGTAGCAGCACTCTAAGAATAATGATGAGGGTATTTAGGATAGTTTGGGTCTATTGACTAAAGTACCCGTGCATGGTAGTTTGATTAGTGAAGGGACCTAGGGGTACTTGGAGGGCTATTTTGGGTTTAGTTGCATAATTATCCAAGAGAAAACCCCTTCCTACACTTGGTAATTACAACTAGGGGCTTCTAATATACTAACTAATTCTAGGGAGTCCAACTAGACCCCTAATGAATTTATAAATTTCAAAAAGATCCTAATCCTATAAACTAGGCTTAATTGATAGGAAATTACTCAACTACCCTCGCTAATCCCCTATTAAATAGGATAATTAGGGATGATTACCTATAATTGGGACCCACTAAGATAAATAAAGAAGCGGGGCCTCACGCTTACTCTCTCATTGCTAAATTTATATCCATAAGAATTATGTTATTATAGCCTACTTTGACTTAGAACTTTTCCAATCAGACGAAAAAACTACTTTTTTAAATGGAAAGCTCAATGATGATATATATATATATATATGAAACATCGAGAAGGTCTCATAGCTAAAGGACAAGAAAATAAAGTATATAAGTTAAAAAGGTCCTTATATGGTCTGAAGCAATCATCACGTCAATGGTATGAAACTTTTCATTTAGCAATGATTGAATTTGGTTTTGTAGTAAATAGATTAGATCATTGTGTGTATATTATGAAAAGTAGGAGTAACTTTACCATTTTGTCTTTATGATATATTATTAGCTAGTAATGATTTAAATATGATACAAAGTATAAAGTCATGGCTAAATTCTAAATTTGAAATGAAAGACATGGGAGAATCATCATATGTATTGAAAATTAAGATAACGAGAGATAAAAAATGTAGAAAATTATGTTTAGATCAAGAAAAATATCTTGACACCATTCTTAAACGTTTTACAATGCGAGACTGCAAACCAGTTTCTACTTTTGTTGAAAAAAGACTAAAATTGTCTAAAAGAGATTGTCCAAGAGACTATCAAGATAAATTAGAAGCCTCTTATGCTCAGGCTATTGGTAGTCTTATGTATGCAATGTTATGTACCAAGCCTGGCATTAGTTATGTAGTTGGCATAGTCAATTGATACCAAAATAATCCATGTTTCAAACATTGAAAAGCAGTGAAAAGAATATTTAGATATATCAAGAGGGCAAAACACTTAAAATTGTGTTATCAAGTTGATAGGCTTGAAGTTATAGGCTTTTCAAATTCAGATTTTGCTGGTGATAGGGATGATTGTAAATCCACCTCAGGGCATGTTTTCCTCTTTGGAGGTGCAACCATTTCTTAGTCAAGTAAGAGACAGAGTTGTGTTACCCACTATACTCAAGAAGCAGAGTATGTAACATATAGTATTGTAACAACCTTTGTCGGTTAGATAAAACGCTTCATAAAAGATTTGAAGCTTGATCAAGCCAACAGGCCTATCACATGTATTATGATAATCAGTCCACAAGTAGATTAATAAAAAGTGGGCCCAACAGTTCGAAGCACAAACACATAGATGTGGACTACTATTATATTCAAGATATTGTTAAAAGAAATGAAGTCACAGTAAGTTTCTTGCCTTCGACTGTATTGGTACATGATCCCTTAACAAAGGGAATAAGTGCAAAATGCTTTACAAGGCATATAAGCCTTATGTGACTTGGGGATGCTTAAGTCATAAGATTTCCTAAAGTTTATCATGAGTAATCTATCCGCTAAAGGTGTGAAAAATCTCATGATAATTATATGTTGATAAAGGAGAAAAACCATTACATAATGGGATTAAAACGTTATGACATATATGATGATCGTCAATGGTAAAATGACATTGACATGGTTTTGGCTCTATGCTCAATAGTCAATGGTAAAATAACCTCAACATATTTTTTTTGGCTTTATGGTCAAGTGGGAGATATTGGACCGTGTGGACCCCACGCATTTTACCCACTAAGTCTCAATGGTAATTTCACACAGTCAACCCAATCCCTTGATTTGCTCACTTGTTTTGCATAATCGGAGAGGCATTTCCCTAGCTTTGATGGATAAAATCCGATCTCCAAGACTCTTATATGTATGGATGCTGAGATCCATGAAAATACGGACAAGAAAGAAATACATATTCAAGAGAGATCTAGAGAGAAACCTCTACTAGCAATCACCAGCCTCACGACATTCTTTTCGATCGTGCGGACGCTAGTTCCTTCAAAATCAAGCTTAACAAAATAACAACCATCCAATTAAATTGTAATACACAAAATTCCTAACAAGTCATGTGTTCTGATGTCATGTTTTGTCATGAAATGTCTTGATTGTTAATTTGAATGTGTATTAATTTTGTTTGGTGTATCTCCTTACGAGTTTTATTTGTTTAAAGTTTCTTTTTTCGCCAAATACAATGGGGAAGAAGCTGCTATTTACCCTAGTGCAAATAAGCTAAAAAGCATCCCCTCCTCCCAAAAAAGAAGATGGGAGGGAACATTGGAAAGTGGGAGTAGACTTATAAAATTCACTAAGATCAAGAAATGAAAGAGTCTTATCATGTCTCCCCTTTGCCGGAAAGGGAAGGTATATTCATTTTTGGATCATCCGAATCTTTAATTTTTGATATCTTTTTCCTTTATGGCTAAATTGGTTTAATTATTTATAGATACCTCTACAAAGATAAAGGTATCAATTGGTATAAGCAAGCAAATTATGGAGGGATAAGCTACCTTATGAGATTAAAGACTAGGTGATCAAAATGGAGTTAAAAGATTTTTTTCTTTACTCAAGCCCTCTTCATGTACAAGGGCTTGAGCAGTGCCTTTAGAAAGCTATCATACATATAGACTTGGGACCACACAATGGGGTTTTTTCCAAAAGAAAAAAAACCTCTTTTCTCCACTAAATGACAAAAAAAAAATCTTCTTTTTACACAAAAATTAAAAAAAGACTATCAATCCACTAAAAATAAAAGACCATCATAAGCCCCTTATATTTTATTCTCTCTTAATTTTCCTGTATTGTATAACTGTTAGGATTTTTATTGTATTGGCTAATTCATGGGTTGGACAAAACTCTGAGTCCATTAAATTGTATTTTCTATTTATTTTAGAATGGACTGTGGTTGTGTCGCTGGAAGAGCTAAGGTGAAAATAGTGAAGAAATCAGAAGAAGTCTGGGTGAACCCACGAGGCCCGATCAATCGGACAGAGGTCAGATTGATCGGATGTGTTGAGCCTCCCAGTTAACTGCGCTGAAAAAAAAAATTGGGAGAACAAGCGAGGACTGATCGATCGGATCATCTGTCCGATCAATCGGATGGTGTGAAACTTTTAGAATGGGCTTCGGCCTTTTGAGACTGATGTTTCCCACTTTAAGTCCTATTGTTGTTCTAACACTAAGGCATGAATTTCGGGCTATATAAAGGGTGTTGCTTTCAACCCTAGGTGTGCATATTGAAGATCAAAGACACATCAAGTAATTCCCTCAATGTTCTTAAGTGAGAAAATCCTAGGAGATATTCTTTGATTCCATAGAGCCTTTGAAAGGTTATGCTGAAGATCTGCTTTACAAGGTTTGTTGCTTCTACTCTCTTGTAGAAGATTGTCCATCTTGGTTGACAAGGTGCTGCTGGATCAAGTGCGGGGAACGGTTCAAGGCGGGAAAGTAGTGGCAACAGGAGAAGTTGTGTAAGAACAACTACAGTCCTTAGGTCGACATAATGATTTGGAAAGAGAGTTGTGAGTATATTTTGTAACTGTTCAATAGTTCTTGATCTCAGGTCATGGTTTTTCTCACCGGATAGGGTTTCCATGTAAAAGATTGTGTCTACCTTCTTGTGGTGATTGTGTAGTAGATAATTCTGCTAGCTCTATTTTATTTGGTTACTTCCACTTAGCATTGGTTTGTTGGAACTAGTAGCCGTTCTTGCAAACGCACTTTCAATAACATACGTGGGCATTGCATGAGTGTCGCATGAGCAAGTATGTTCAATTTCCATTAAGGGGTTGTTTGCTTTTTATACATGGAATATTAAAATGGCTTTTACATATGCAAAACACATTACCATTTTTTTTTCAAAATCACTATTTTCACGTGCAATTTTTTTTTGTGGGAATTTTCACGAGTATATGAGTAGTATATCCAAAAGGTTTTAGATGTGTTTATATTTTCTAGACATTTTTCACAAATATCTCAAAATACATGAAGGTTTAAGTTATCAAACTAAATCTTCATGATTTTTTAACTAATACATGCCAAAAACCTTCATCACTCTTTGGGCCCCTAACTCATGATCTAAACTTCTCATTATTCTCATATAACTGATAAACCTAGAGACATAAAAGTTTCATATCCTATCTATATCCAATAAGGGGATCCCGCAATATAGAGAAAACTTGTTCTGAGTTTTTATGCAACCCACTTTTTCAATATTTGCTTTGACCCTTTGGTGCATTTGTGTGATAAGAGGATTTTGTGATTATGAGAAACCGGTTTTGGTTTCCTATTCAGCCCATTGTTCAGTTGATTGGTGCAATAATTTGACTCCCAAAAATAGAAAAAAAATGATCTAATTTTCTTAGAAAGAAGACTTCTTTCTCATAAAAGCGGTAGGAATATATGAGCTCTCTCTTTTGTGGAAATAAAAATCATCAAAACACAAAATCCTTTTATTGCACTAACATAGCCCTTTGTTGCAAAAACACGCCAGGGTGGGAAATGATATATCCACTACACATTCACATTTCATAATGTCACCACATGAGTAAGAAATTTCATCATATATTGGGATTAGGTACATGAATTCTACTTAGAGGAATTTACGAGACAAATCCCTGTAGGACCACATACGTCCTATCAAAACCCCGTATCATATTGGACACGAGAGCGGTCCTCATGTGACATTTTTCTTCGTTTTTTGTCGTTTTTTCGATATGGCCTTACACACGCTGGTCCTTCACAAAGTCCCAATATAATTGGTACACAGCTGCAGTGCTTGAAAAAACAACGACAAGAGACAATCATCCTGCACTCTTTTCCTTCTCATATGCTACTTTGGCACCAGCAACTAACATGGCAGAGACATGCTTCCTTAAGTTAACAAAGTGGCTCGTCTGTCCTTCATCAAACCACCTCCTCGCACACTGCACATCACAAGAAGGGAAGCTTAAGCATATTTTATTATTGGAATGGGGCTATCATGCACTACCTTATTATTCTATTGGAATTTAAATAGGAACAAAAAGAAACAAAATATCATCTCTTTCACCAGGGACATTTTCCTACCATAATTTCCAACAAAAAATGTTATACATTTGTAGTCAATTTTTGAATGAAATAAAATGAAACAGTAAAAAACTTAGTCTTAATGCAATAGGGAATTTTAGCGGGTTAAGAACTAATGGTAGAGCTATCTGAAAGATATGTTGTGTGGATATTCTTTTGTAATTTATAAACAACAGTTGTCATCTAAAACAAAAGTTGCTATGATAAATGGTTACTATTGATAAGTATCTAGGAGCTTCAATAAAGTGAAGGATTGGGGTTGGTTGGTGGTGCGTAACGAAGCTTTTTGATGAAATGCCTGAGAGAGATTTTTTCTCCATTGAATGGTTTGAGAGAGAGATTGTGCTTGTTTTGTGTGTGGGATGATGTCTTGAATGAGGAGAAAGAAGAAGATGGGCATGTTGAGGCGATTCTCCCTCCTCCTTCATGGGAGAAAACCCATATTTGTTTTTTTTTTCTTTTTATTTTGCGATGTGGTCGATATCAACCATTTTGCTGTGTTCAGCAAATAAGATATTACATGTTGAAGAAAATATGACTGACATAATGGTCGATATTGACCATCCCATATCGCAAAATGACAAAATAGAAGAATAAAGGTTACATGATGACCCTTCTCGTGTTCAATATGTTACGGGATCATGGTAGGACGTATAGTCCTTTGGGGATTTAGCCCGTAAATTCCTCTCCCACTTATTTACGGTGATTTTTTTCCTAGCCAAGTAGGGGATTTTTTTTTTCCAGGGCTCTGGCTAGAAATATCGCGAGATTTTGAGACATGCTACACGAGGCTTGTGATTTTCGGCCCACTCCCTCCTCCTCATATATAAATTCTCGTTCGGATAGAAAGACAGGGCTCGCACAAGCTCTCCGAGACCATATACACCATTCTTTTGAAATTTTTGAGAGAGCTGCTTTTCCCTTTGCCGTTGCTTCTAATGGCGATTTCTTCCTTATCTGCAACTCTTCCCATGCTACCCGTCCGCAATTCCTCTCTATCTTCAAAACCCAGTTCTCCTTTCCTCTCCTTCTGCTGCCCCTCAAATGCCCAAAAGCCCCATCAAAATCTAAAGTCTACCGTTTCCGTCTCTTTGAATTCTCGTCATTTCAGGGCTTTTGCTTCTCCTGAGCTTTTAGATTCCAACCAAACAACAGAATCTTCTCCTGAAGCCCTAGATGTGCCCGATTCCATTGTACTCGAGGTCAGTATAATATAAGAGTTCCTTTTCTCTTTTTTCGTAGAATTGATTTATGTTGCATATGGTTTCATGAAATGTAAATGGTTTCTTCTAATGTGTTTTTTTTTATTTGTTTTTAGGATGGGGGATCTGAATTTCGTGGGTCTACTCAGATTGACTTGGGTGCTGATGCTAGCGCGGTGATTTTCTTCTTTCTTTCTTTTCTTTTGTTATCGGGTTACATATGCTATCTTCTTCTTCATTTCTAAATATATGTTTCATTTGGTTGTGCCCCAGATGTTGTTTTGGGATAAATCTAAAGTCTGCACACTCCTGTGTTACATTTGCCATTCCTTCATTTTGGAAGAGTTTACACATAATGCATGTTGTATGATTTAGGGGTTATGTTTGTAGAAAATGATCTTATTCTTTCTTCTTCCTCCTTTTAACTTCACTGAAGTTTATTCAAATGAAGTATGCACTTATTACAATACCAACAACAGCTTCCCATGGGAGAGAAAGATGAAATCACTGGCCTTGTTAGCACCACATAGCTCAGGTCAATTGGAAGGAAACGGGCTTTACATTTCCAAACATCAATCCAGAATGCAATCTTTCTCTGGAAAATAGGCTTCACCAGGAGCTCCTCTGAGGACATGCACAAAAGATGAAGTCTGGCCCTGCAGCTAGTCTGTGAACTTTTCAACGAGGCTTGGCAACCTCATGCACCTCCTCACCATATCCTATACCCCCATGTCATCGATCATCCAGCTACCAGCCAGCCCTGAGAAGCAACGCACAACCGCCCTTCTAGAATCACGGATTGCACATTAGAATTCAGCTTGATGAGCCCGATTGAGTGAGGTGCCCATTTTGAGTAATAGCCCCCAAGGCTCAACGGTCGTCAATTACCTAGATCCAACAAATCTCTTGGAGTGCTACGAAGTGTGAACACCCGTGAGAAGTATGTCTATGCCACTGCCCATGAGACCACTTGAATTTTAATCTTTTCAACTAAGAGCAATGAATACGCATTATTTCACAGTCGAGCATATTACCTCCACAAAGAATAACCTTCAGAGGGTCTTCCATCTTACATTGTGGAAGTGATATCATGCCTGAAAATGAAGATTAACATCCCCATGTTGGAATTATTTTATTCAAAAACCACGAGAAAAGTTGCATTTCAAATATCTCAGGCTATACAATACAATGAAAGAAAGGGACACCCATTTACAATGATTCTTTGCCTACTACGTAGATGATCCATCATTAAGATACCTTTGTAGAGTGCAACCCCGCTAAAGTCCAAATTTTTTGTGTTCTATACTTATATTATGCGAAAGCAGTCTTCTTGGATAATGAGATACCTGTTACAATGATTCTTTGCCTATTGTGCGTTTTAAATGATTCTTTACCTACTATGCAGAAGCCAATGGAGCCTGTTTGAGATCATAAAGAGATCGCTGCAATTGACAAACCAACTCAAGATGAGAATTCTGTAAATGAGTGTGGAAGATGTATGCAGACTGTTTCTTTCAAATCACCATGTTAGGTCCATTTAACATATTGGCCAAAATTTAGATGCAGCAATTCTAAGGATTTATTGCCTATTGGGCTTAAGTTTCACAAGGTATACTCATTTACAACCAAATGGGCTCACTTTAGATGATGGGGGATTATGTCCCAAGTTCGATGAATGATTAATGCTTGAAATTCTTTGTTAACCTTTAACTGAAAAGTGTGTTAGCCTATCAAAAGAGTGAGGAACTAAAGTAGTATTGAGAAAATCAAACAAATATGTTTTGGGAAAACTAAACTTGTCGCGGTCAATATTTTTTACTGGACCTACAGAGCTATGGAAGAGAAGGCGATGGTTGTGAAGATTATTGTATCGCATTGTTCCAAAACTATGGAGGCATCATCGAATAGAGGCTTAGGATTAGTTCTTTGGTTTTTGAAATGATACACCATTCCTTCTTTAAAATAGGTAGAACCAGATAGCTGCGAATCAATAAAAATAGTTGACAAATCGAAGAATTTCTCCCATACAGTTCTTGTTGATGGTAGATCTGTTTTTCTAAAGGGGGCAATTTTGTGAGAGTTCTGCTTGCGATATAACGATGGATCATGATGCAAAATATTTTTGTCGAAGAGCATATCCGAAGAACACCTGATTTACTACTTGGAGATAAAAAAATTTCCTCTCATGAGGTGGAAGATTAACAAAATAGTTCCTCTCATAAGTGTGAAGAAGCTCATAATTAGTATGTCTTCTAAAGAGTTGGAAGTATGGAGTTCATTACCCAACTTGGTAGAGATTTGGATATGACCTTAGAGACTATATACCATTTTCTTTTATGTTTTCAAAATTTTGAGACATATAATCCCCTAGAATCATTAAAAACGTGCTTTCTTTTAATTATCATTTTGATAGAAAATAAGTTATCAACCAAAGCTTGGAATTGTTTTGATGCATTATACACTTCAAACTTGGTGGGTAAGAATATACCATGTAAATCGACCCTAATATCAATGAAGGTAACAAAGTATCTATAACATGAGTTGGACACCAGTAGTGCAAAACTCTAAACAACCATCATAAATTAATCCAGAATAAACAGATGACAACCAGTATACACTATACAGAGGCTAGGCAAAGTTCTAATTCCCCCCCTTGCAACAATTGTCAGAATCAAAGGTAACATCAACAAAGACAAAAACATGTTAAAATATACTAGAGTTCATCGTCGATAATAACTTTTGAATATTAGGATGTTAATAGTCTTAATGCCATCAATTGCATAAATCTGTTTTGGAGTTCGAAGAAAGGGAAAGAAAAGGAGGACAGATTAAAAGATGGTTTTTGTAATTTTCATGCTTAAATAAAAAAGTCAACCATTCCTTAGCTCGTATCTGATGAGCTTCCTAGTTGCTTGGTCTTGTATGACACAACTTATGATGCACAGATACGGCATGGGTACAGCAAGGACATGCCATAAACACGGTAGGGACAACCCACAAAAAGTCAAGTATCGGATATGATACGACACGATACGTTGCCCATTTTGAAGTATCCGTGCATCATAGGACAAAACCATGTGAAGAGATCAATAGAATCAATTATTCAATGGAGAGTAAAGGGGAAAAGAAACATATCTTGAGATCAAAGTATTGCTTGATGATGTAAAATTGACATTACCAAGACCAGTGGTTTCAAGTTTCTCCTCATTTGCTATGTGAAGTTTAGATTCACCAGTATATTTATCAAAGAGGAAGAATTTTGTGAAGCCAAAAACATGTGATTGGATGTCCTTGAATCTACTTAGCCAATGGATGAATCTGATATATATTATTTTCCTATTAAAACCTCATAGAAAAGAGGGTTACTGCTATCCATTTTTGAACAATCTTGGAGAGAGCATAAATGTGACTTAACTTCATATGAATGCAGCATGGAAAGAGCTGCCTGTCGCATAAATGTACTCAGGCAGAAAACCAACTAAAATGCCATTAAGAATAATCATGAATGATCCTATGTGATTTCAAATCAAAGTCATTGGTTACTATTTTTGGCAATGAGCGTTACTGTTCCCCGACTCGAGAGTGTTCCCTTTTTTGGGGTTTTTTTTTTTTTTTTTCTTTTCGCTGATGAACCTCTTTACAGTTGATTTAGAATTTTTTGTCACTCTATTTTCTCAATCGGCATATCACTTTTAACCAATGTTTTATTAGAATCTAAAGCATTATGCTATCAGATGATTTTCTCCTGCGCACAGTGCATCAGTGCCGTTCGTCCTGCGGGACCCGACGAAATTCAGGGGGGGTCCCACCTTTGGTGACATTCCGGATGCATGCTCCTGCAGGAGCACACATATAGGAGAAGAGTTTCCTTGTACAGTCTCTATTCTTATGTGTCGCACTGTACTTCTTAGAGAATACAGGGACAGTACAGTTGTTGGGAGTTCCATTCTCACCCAACCACTGAGAATTCAATCTTTGAGGCAAGTGCAGGTGGTCTTCTCTCCTGTATGTGCATGTGCTATGGTTCACTCCCGCTTCAGCGGACGAGTCAGCGGAGTAGAAAAAAAAATGTCTGAAGCCCAAACAGTTTGATTATGATAGAAAATTAAGGAAAGGATAAAGCCATTAAAGAGACAACTGAAGAAGTGACCAATCTGTTGCATCCAGAAGCAAAAGATCCAAAGACGAAGATCGATTAGATCATCTCAGAAGCACCCATAGAGATATCAAAAGACAGATAATTGATGATGATGCTCCCATTGATATATCTCACCACTGAGTTGTGTCAAATTGACTTCGTGTTTGGAGATCAATGGTGGAAACCTGCAGATGATTCTTTGACGGATAAGTTTAACTCTTTCATGGATCCAATGGGTAGATTTAAATCCTTTCTTGATCTAACAATCAGATGGCAACGAGTCTATTTATACCCAAAAAAAAAGGGAAAGAAAAAAACCTCTGTTCTAATTCTAGATGCAGAAGACCATCTGTATCACCAAAGTGGCAACAGAAGCAAATGGATCAGATGACAAATCAGAAGACGATATGGCTAATTGTCGATCCAGGAGGACTCAATCTAAACTTGTCAAACTCAAGTTCTTGCAAGCCTGGGAGAACTGATGCCGCCTAACTGCCTCATAGGCCCAAGATTTACCCAACTGTCAGTCAGCCAATATGGCGTACCTTATAGTGGGTCAGCCCGTCTGGCTAAACATATTAGACCAGCCCTTAGATGATTGATCCATTGGGCATATCGCATGGATAGCCAACAAATACCCAACTATGCCTTCTTTCTTTGTATGTAGCTTTCTAATAAAGTTTCCTACATCTAAGGTTCTTAGTTTAGAAAATCTCATCTTAAATCTAGAAAGATATTGATTGATATTTAATCAATGAAAGAAAAGAAAGCAGATCCTATCAAACAAAAGAGATTACCATGTAATTAATTTCATGGAGGGAAAAGGGGAAATCCAACCTGTGTCCCTAATAGGGAGGATTGAAGGATCGACCTCTCCCCCTCTATAAATACCTTGTAATCTCTCGTTTGTGAATCAATGAAAAATATTCTCTCTTTCTGTCTCATAATTGTGAGCAGTTGTTTTTCCCTCGAGAGCAAGAAATTTTTTTTTTGTTGTTGTTGTAACTGTTGATGTTGTCATCGTTTTTCCAGTTATAGTTCCCTATTGTAGTCAGGCATTATTGATATCCATGCTCCACCTTGAGGGGTAGTATAGAGTGTGGAGATATACTTTTGTGTTTTTATTTTTTTATATCCGTCATAATTCTCTACTGCCTCCTTTTTCTTATAATATTCTCTTTTCCTTTTTCTTTTTTTTGCTCCCGACTAACCTGCAGTAAATTCCTTTTTGGAATCTACCTGTTTAGACACTTGCCAAGAGGCCAAATTGTGCAAAGACGAGCATAAATTGTAAATCTTATTTGATCCTGCCCTTGTTTTTAGATGCTCTGAGATTCAGGAAATTTCTAGCAGAGTTTGTTATTGCCTGGTCTTGTGCTTCTAATGCTATAGCAATCCATATCAAATAGACCCTTGTGCCAACATATAGGTGTTTGGCTGTCCCTTCCCTGTTCTCAAGTTTTCCTTCCCAAATCACACGGTACTTGTTGAGCTTGTCAGCCTTGTGAACTCGGGAGAAAGATACTTTGATGCGGACAGCGGATTGAGATGTGGGGTGGGCAGGATGGAGATAGAAGATGGAGAGGGGTAGGTTAGGGAAACCCTGAAAATCTTGGCTTCATGCTAAACTCCCTATCACAAGCGAGGAGAAGAGAGAGCTTGGGGAACCCAAAAGCACTCCATTTTTTACGTTAATCATAAATTTTCAGTTGAATAGCTAAGGAGTCTTTACGTCACTTAAATAGGAGAAAACATAAACCTAGAACTAATCTAGACCATCCAAACACATTGATGACCAGGATTAAAACAACATCTACTATAAAAACAACTTGAAATATAGCTAAAACTCTAAATATGATAGAATGTGTGGGCCATGCCCAAAATGATAGGTCGAGATGGATTGGCTGGGCCCATTGACTGGTTGACCCATTAGGACCATGGGATTGTCCTACATCATACTTGCAACCTTGAGGTGGATCCCTTATATGTGTGTATTGTGCACCCTTCCTTCAAGTGAAGGTGAGCCCACTTCATATTTAATTTCGTGTCAGACCCCATTTCGGGTTGGCCTCAAAAATGAAATGTTTAGAATTAGGAACAATTGTATTACTGATTATGGTGATGGAATCTTTTCCAGTTTCATTCAGTTCATATACTTCTACTTTCTTCAATCCAAATAAGAAAATTGTATTCACGTTTACGTTTTCTTTTATTATTCTAGGTGGAATTTCCACAATGGGGGCATTCTTCTTAGCAAGAATTATTGTAGTAGGATAATGGCTAGGAGGATTTGAAAGGCATTATGGCATTAAGATTTCCAAAGTTTAGCCAAGGCTTAGCTTAGGACCCCACTACTCGTCGTATCTGGTTTGGTATTGCTACCACACTTGATTTTGAGAGTCATTATGATGGATATGATATTCGTTGTGCATTTTGACCAATTGTATCTCGTCTTTGTGGATTCCCATACAAAGCTTTTGTATGTGTCTTCGGGTATTCTTTGATCATTTCATCCAACAGGTGTAGTTGTTCTAATTCCATGAGTCTTTCTAGAATGTTCTTTTCTTGAATATCGTGCAAAAAAGTTTCAGATTGTCCAGTGTTCCACCAATTAGTAACTCCGATTAGGAATTTTGGTGAAACATTTCAGAGTAATGTTTCAGAAAAATAAATAAAATCAAATTATACATATATGCTAAAAAATAAAGAACAAAATATAGAATATAATTTATTCATTTAATTCATTATGATAAAACAACATTAGAACATATTTAATTACATTCTTACCATAATAAAGTTTAAACACAATTTTCATAACCATAAAAGTTAACAACCTTTAAAATTGAAGCTTGGAAACATTCTCCAAAACATATATGCCGAAATCTATGTTTTCGGCCGAAATTAACCGAAAGTCAAACCGAAAAGTTATGCCATGCATTTCACTTTTGCTTTGTGGCTGAAACGAAATTTTTTGGCCATTTCGGTTGAAATGAAATGAAATTGATCACTATGGTCCACTCCGCTCATTAGGTAGTCCAGTGCATGTCAAAAATGACTATTAAAAATGTTGGAAATGATCCACATTGGGAACATGTACGTATGTCAGCTTCAGCTGATGATTTTGTGGCCTTGTCACGGGCCAGAATACATACATGATGGCCCAGTTAATTGATGTTTAAGAATACACAAATGAGACTTTGTTGCACACATGCGGCCAGCGGACCTAGAGGTTCTCACTGCTTCACCTCTCCTGAACCAATTTGTAAGAGTTTCTCCATCTTTTGTATTGATTGCATAGTTCCATGGTCTGAGAGTAATGTCTTCTCCATCCTGATTCATGACTTCACGCATTTGCCTCTATTTTGGTCTGTCATTAGCATTTTCATTTTGCCTGAAAAATAATGTATATTTTGTTGTTGTTTTTCTGTCAGATGGCTCCAAAGCAGAAAATAAGAATCAAATTGAAGTCCTATTATGTGCGTTTCATAGAGGATGCAGCCAAGCAGATAATGGATGCTGCCCGGACAACCAATGCCAAGACTGTGGGCCCTGTTCCACTGCCAACCAAGAAGCGCATCTATTGTGTCCTGAAATCCCCGCATGTGCACAAAGATGCCCGGTTCCATTTTGAAATCCGGACCCACCAGCGCCTCATTGACATCCACTACCCAACTGCTCAAACCATAGATGCTTTGATGCAGCTTGATCTTCCTCCGGCAGTTGATGTACAGGTCAAACTTTGATTTTTATACTGACTGCTGTTTGGGTAAGAAACAAGCAATTATGCTTGATGTTACTTTGCCATTTCTGTTTTCTATCTAGAGAAGACCATCATGTTTAGTTGAACCATAGAGAGAGAGATTGCTTGTGAACTTGATGTCCATGATCTATGTAGTGCCTTCTGTTAATCGCACTCCCTTTTTTGGCTTAAGTTGGTAACTTCACTAATATTCTAATTAGAATGAAATTCTCAATTTGGGTCTGACCATGGATTATCAGGGATCATATGATTTCCCTAGATAATTTAGCATCCTCTAGGATCATATGATTACTTCAGATGGAAAATTTCATATTGCTGGCTGCCTTATTGGTCCAAATCATTATCATTTTTACTGATTGTTTACGTTGATTTGAGGTGGAATTATCTTTTATCAAAGAAATTGGTCATTATCATATACGTTGGAAAAGTTCATTACTTATGAATTTCATCACTACTTTAAAATATGACTTGTAAATTGGAACAAAGGTTAAAAATCATATCATTACTAATTATCAACTATATCATTTAACTAAATGTTTTTTTTTCCTGCTCAGTTTATTTTACTGGAGTTCAGAAGAGATCACGGATCATCTACTCTGCTGTGCTTTCATACGTAAATTTATATATGCCTAATCTCAACAGATATATCACAGGTTTAATATTTGTGAACTTGCACAATAACATAACAATTATTAATTATATGCGCAAGTATATCAGTTGTGTTACAACACCTGAAAGTTTTGATGGTTTTATAATAAAACATTACATGGCTACTTGTCTTTTCTAATATTTACAGCCAACCACTACAGTTTTTGGTACTTGCATACTACTTGTGACACATTTAGCAGCCACCTTGAGCCAATGATTTAAAGAGGTCCTTTTAATCACTTCTGATGAGTTCTCATCTGAAACGGATGAAAATGGTCTTTAACTAAACTAATCCCTTACACGTTAACTACTGTGAAAATACCATGGCAATATGATGGATTTGGGTTAACCATAGTAAGGTAGTTCGTTAATATTATTAGGGGAGTGTAGGTGTTTATATATAAAAAACAAAAATTAGAGGTGGGTGGGTGTTTGTTAATAATAGAAAAGACGCGTGGTTATATGTAATTTCCTCAGTGATTGGCATGAACCGGGTGGGACCCACAACTATGTTTTCATCTTTAGAAGATTATACTGTTTCATAGTCGAGTTTCCCTCAGCCATTATTTAAGGGGTTATTTGCATATACTCCCCTATTCTTTTTTTCCACGAACCTTGCCTTTTCGTAAAATGTTCAAAAACCCTATAGACTGCGGGCCAAACTATTTTCAACCAAGTTGACCCAAAACCGGCTTCCTCTCTCAAGGGAAAAGAAACCTAAGACACCCTTATGAATTTATTTATTATTATATATTTTTTTTGCAGGGTGTGTGTGTGTGTGTGTGTGTGTGTGTGTCTATATATATCTGGGGCCAGCTCTTCTAAGCTCAAGCTTAGGATAAGGTAAGCTCAAGTGTATGGTGGGGCCCACCTAGGGACCCACATGGGGATGGGGATGGGTGGATTTCAAGGACTCCTTGGGATTCTCCTCTCTATAAAAATTTATCCCCAACCGTGATTTCTATCATCTCCATATGAGCCCAAAAATTTAATGGTCAACGGTTCTTTCGAATCAATACATAGTCGATCCAATAGTCCAGTAAATTCGGATTTAACCGAAAGTTGGTGGACATGTGCAATTTAGGGGGGTTATGTGTTTGGTTCATTTAGATGGACCAAAGGTGGGCCCCACATACATGAGCTTATGGAAATTTACCCTAAGCTCGAGCTTAGGAGAGCATATATATATATATATATATATATATATATATATATATATAGGGAGATGCTCATATGAGAGATATCTCTCATCTTAAATGAGAAATTGTGTGGGGGCCCTCACATCCATATCCAATGCCAACAACTTAAATGTGAGGGCCCCCACCCATATCTCTCATATAAAGTGAGAGATATCTCTCATAGGAGCATCTCCCTATATATATATTTGGAATGGAAGGTAGATTTTTTTTTTTTTTTGGCAAGGTAACACCCTTATGAACTTGTTGACACCAGCATACATCTATTAGTGTCGATAGGTGATATTAATGGAAAGCATTTTTCTTTACACATATTGGCATGAAAAGGTTATCATTTTATTTTTTTGTTTTTGGAAATATCAACACTATATCATTTTAACTGCACAAAATAACATCTCTTCCTTGAAACATTAATTCTAAAGTTTTACATTGACTTTTAGGAGATGTTTTTAATTTATTTTATTTTTCTATCTACCTATTATACATATGTAATGTCTGTGTTTTTTTTTTTTTTCAGGCTAGAAAATATAATGTCATGTTAATGTCACAGTTAGACTAAAATGGGCTGCTAATTGAACCAAGTTCGAAGAAACCTTTGCCTTTACTTGATGACAGGTCTTATTTTGTAAAACATTGGGCATGTTGATGATATGAACTTTTATAGTCAAGTGAGGGATGTTGAGACTCATGATTGCACAGCCAAATATCATCATAATCAGCAGCAGCATAATCATCAAAGTCTTATCTCAACCACATTGGATTGGCTACATGAATTCTGTTTCTCCAATCTAACCTATCTTGAGCTGAATCTTCGGATAGATTGCACTTGGTCTATTCTTTTTCTTTGGTGGGCCATCAACTTGTATAGAAATTCTTTTTTCTCAATGGTGTGGTTGTTGGCCATCTTGGACATATTCAAAATATTTCAAATAATTTTTTTTAATTTATCACCTAATGGTGCTGCTCCTAAATGCTTTCGAAAGAGCTCATTTTTTTTTTCTCTTTCCTACGCTTACTATAGATTCATCTCAATGTTTCCATCTAACGACCAAGTATGATACTATTTTCTCTTTCCTAGTTTTACTATACATTCATCCCAATGTTCCCATCTAACGGCCAAGTATGATACAAGCAATTTCCAAATATTAGAGCAATCTTGGCAAACTTAATATAAGGACCACAATAGCATCAGTATATCTCGATGTCATTCCTAAAACCTCCAGTTTCATGACAATCCCTCGTCTGTGATCTACAATTTTCTTACTTCATTATCATTATTTCTTGACTTATATTAGAAACTTGGATTGCAAACTTGTGAAAACCTTGATCTGATTTCACTTCTAGTCGTCCAAAACATGCCTCTTAGTTACTGTTATTGAAGATTTGCTTGTGAGAAATTACTTTTAACAACTAGATGAATGACTTTCTACAACAAAAGTGCATGAGAACAAGCAGTTCCATGTGACTGCCTAACATCCAATCTGAAAAAGAAAATCGAGGTCTAGTTCATTGTCGTTTGAGTTCCAAAGCAGAGTTTTCTGAGTCACTGTTTATCCCTGTCCTTTAAATCAGGGTAGATACTCAAATTTGCATGAATTGTGACCTGTAATCCACATGAACAGGAGGGTTAGTTCATTTACGTAATCAAAATTTGCAGGAACTGTGACCTAGAATCAACATGAATAAGAGGGTTTAATACCCCATGTACAGCAAATGATGGTTATATGACGTTTGGGACATGTAAACGGTCAAATTCCATTGTGCCGAAACCAAATAGATTGGAAACTGTGACCCTCTCATTGATGACCTATTTTTATTATTTCATGACCCTGATAGAAAAATATGTAGTTGCTTTGCTTTTAAAATCCAATTGTCATCATTACCTGCAATGTGGCTAACCTATGGTAAATCTGTACCCACATCCCCACACATACTAAGGCTTGTGGATTTTGGAAAAAAGCAGTTGTGTAACTATTGAACTTTGATAACTTGAAGATAAAGTGATAGGGTGATTTACTAGAAGTTTTTGCCTTTCTTTTAGGGCAGGTAAAAAGTCTTGAGCCCACAAGCTTCCAATCCTTTTATGATATCTTCTCTCACGAACTACAGGTATAATAACATGTTACTAAAATATATGTAAAGTAGCTATAGCGGGTGGGGCAGAGTGGGTAACTTTTGAATCTCCGTAATATCCTCTATCATTGTATTATAGGTATAATATCATCATCATCATTAATGTCTTGTTTGAATTATATCTTCTATCATTGTACTATAGGTATAATATCATCATCATCATTAATGTCTTGTTTGAATTATATTGAGGTTGGCTACATATTGAGTCAAATCCTTAGATATATCCTCTATCATGTACTATAGGTATAATAACATCATCATCATTAAAAGTAGGGATGTCAATGGACCGGAGCGGGGGCGGGGGGCATGATCTCCATCCCCGTACCCGCTTAAAAAATCTTCGTCCATCCCCGGTCCACCCCCGCTAACGGGTATAATTTTCATCCCCATCCCCGTCTGCGGGTAAATTTATAATCCCCGTCCCCGTCCCCGCTTCCCCCGTACCCGCCTAAGCCTAAGCCTTTTTTTTTTTTTTTTTCTAGCCTTCCCCCAGCTTCCTTGCAACAGGAGATCACACCTGAATCAAGGGTATGAGAAATATTATGACACTTTCAGTACACGAACATCAATAGATAACTACTCCTAAAAAATCATATACATAACAGCGAAATCAAACCAATCACTGCTGCCACGAACACCTGATACATACATTCCTATGAAAAACAACAGCACCTAAATCACTAAATGTCATAACACCATAGGTACACTACATATATATTTATTTATTTATTTAGCGGGTAACGGGGAGGGGGCGGGGCGGGGCGGGTACGGGGCGGGGGTAAGGGTAAGTCCATCCCCACCTCCATCCCCGCACGGGTTTATACAGGTATCCCCGTATACGTCCACCGTCCAATACGTATAGTCCATCCCCGGTCCAAACGGGGCGGGTTTGGACGAATACCCATTTTTCCCCGGTCCACTGCCATCCCTAATTAAAAGGCTTGTTTGAATTATATTGGGGTCAGCTACATATTGAGTCAAATCCTTACATATATATTTTTACTACATTCGTCCACGTCCTTCCGGACCTACATTTTTTAGGGGGGCACACTCATATCAAAATATTATATGCAGAAATTCAATGGACAAAGGGGGGGCGCACTCATACCAAAATCTATTCATATATCAAAATATTATATGCAGAAATTCAATGGACAAATTCGAAGTCATGATCATGAGAAGTTATCCCTACGTCAGGCAACTCACATCACATGTAAATGTCTGACATTGGATCTATCAAATCATCTAATATTAGACATACAATTGGCATTTGGTAGTTGGCTTTATACATCAAATCATCTAATATTAGACATACAACTGGGCATTTGGGAATTGGGTTTATACATAGGGGACCCCAAAATCTACAAATGGCAGTAGAATCGGGATCGTCTGAGTGGGTCTACTCAAGATTCTGCCACGTCGCCTGTACAGACAGCTTTAGCATGAATGCATGGTATGCTGTCTTTGGTGACATTGCGAACCGTGAATGGTCCATTCAAAGTCACCGTGAGATTTTACCTCACCAAATCCGGACTCATGGAAGTATGGTCATTTGAAGTAAGATTTTGTCCCCCTCCATTCTCTTCATTTTTAAGCTTACAAAGGCTCTTCTTTTTTTATTTTTTTTTTCCTCTCCCTCCCTCTCTTAAGAAGTTGAAGCAAAATTTGGGACTCAGGAGAAGTGTATCCTCAGGTTGACTTTCGTAACCTCTTGGGATTGTAACTAACATCCAGGACCTTAAAATAAAAACCCAAAACGAAGTTAAAATTAAAACCCAATAGGTCCTTCATCTTCTTGTGTGATGTATATGTCTTTTATGTTTATACTAAATAACGAAATCTTTATGTTTATACTAAATAACGAAATCTAACACACAGTAGTAGTAGTAGGATCTTTGTTTTGCAATTACTCATTCAACCTATCGACCTTTGACCACTAAATTTGCACTCAATATCCAGTCTTATACCTTCCAAGTTTTTAACTCATGTGACCGATTGCCTTTCTCCTGCTTTTCAACTTCTTATTCATTTGTTTTCTTATTTAGTCAATTAGCATCTGCAAACAATATACACTTGTTATACCATTATTAACATGAACCCTAAGATCGAGAACAGCATGATAATCACATATAGGATTCAATCTTAAATAAGTTGAAGAGTACCTCCAGACATTCTGATGCAGAGAGCTTTCTGATCCTGCTGTCTGGCCCTGTTGTTGAGATTCGTCGAAGAAGAGGCTGGTAAATGGTTTCGGTTTCTCTCTCCTTGCCTATAAACCTTAATGTGTTGAGGTTTTGTGTGTAGCCTTTGTGATGGACCAAAGGCTTTATTTATAGGTGGAGAGAGGACCAAATTTCCAATTAGGTTTACTTTAGATTTAATCTCAACCGTCCATCAAGGTAGAGAATATTAAGGAAATTATCTTATTAGGAAACCGTTTTGAGTAATTATAGCATATGTATCATATGAAAATGGAATTCCTATTATGACCACACTTCTAGAAAGGAAATGACTTGTGGTCCAAGTAATGGGCCTAAAATAATTTCCTTACAGTCTCCCACTTGGTCAATAGGAAGATCCATTAATGTTTTCATTTTTAGGGATCATAAGGCGCGCATTATATGCTAAACACTGTTTTAGTCAGTTATCATAAGTGTCTTGGCTAATTCGGTTGTTAATGGGAGTCATGGCGTGCACATATTATTTTGCAACATTTTTACTTCCATGTACCACGTCATTTACAACCGTCATAACTAGACCATAAGATGAGATTTACATAATGGTCCCATAATGTCTTTGTTTAAAGACTGTTTCTGTTTATCATTTATCCAAACATAATTCTGTACACAATGGAAAAACAGAAATAGTAGATGTAGAGTTGCATTAAGAGCTCAATAAATGTCAAATACAAGCACAGAAATAAAAAGGCAGAAAATGATAATTAAGAACTATTTTGAAGACCCATGCTTTCAGTATGTCCTTGAAAGGTCTTTGGAGGTAGTCCTTTCGTGAATATGTCTGCGACCATGAAATCTGTACGTATAGACTCAATGACAAATTTTTGTAATCTAACATCTTGCTTCAGTGATAGATATTTAAGGTCCATGTGTTTGGATCCCTTAGATATCCTGTCATGCTTAGAGAAGAAGGTTGCAGCATCATTATCACAGTAAATAGTTAATGGCTTAGAGATGAAACTCAAGGCTCCAAACTGAGTGATAAAATTACGCAACCATGTTCCTTGAATTGCAGCCTCATAACATGCCACATATTCAGCCATCATGGTGGATGTGTAAAGCAACTCTGATTTCTGGCTTTTCCATGATATTGCTCCTCCACATAAGAGATACACATAGCCAAGAGTGCAGAGTCTAGTGTCAGGACATCCAGCAAAATCTGAATTGGAATAACCAGTCACCTGTAGGTGACTTGATTTTCTGTATGTGAGCATATACTTCCTTGTTCCCTTGAGGTATCGCAGTACTTTCTTTGCAGCTTTCCAATGAGCGATTCTTGGGTTACTTTGAAATCTACCCAGCATGCCAACAGCATGACTAATGTCAGGTCTTGTACAGACCTGTGCATACATCAAACTTCCTACAAGAGAAGCATAAGGATATTTTTCCATTTCTTTACGTTCCAATTCGTTCTGTAGACACTGCGTAAGATCAAGCTTGTCTCCTTTATGCAGTGGAACAGGACTAGAGGAACATGTCATCATGTCAAATCTCTCTAGAACTTTGTCAATATATGCTTGCTGAGACAATCCCAAAATACCAAGTGACCTGTCACGGAATATTTCTATTCCTATCACATAGGAAGCCTCACCCATATCTTTCATTTCAAAGTTCTTAAAGAGATAATCCTTTGTCTCATGTAACAGACCAAGGTCGCTGCTAGCCAGTAATATGTCATCAACATACAGAACCAAAAATATGAACTTACTCCCACTGATCTTGAGATATATGCAAGGGTCAACTATGTTTTCTTTGAAATCGAAGGCAGTAATGATTTCATGAAACTTTAGATACCATTGCCTCGAAGCTTGCTTCAGTCCATATATTGATTTCTTAAGTTTGCAGACCATGTCTTCCTGACCTTCAATTATGAAGCCTTCAGGTTGACGCATGTAGACTTCTTCTTCCAAGTCTCCATTAAGAAAGGCAGTTTTCACATCCATTTGATGTAACTCGAGGTCATAGTGAGCTACTAATGCCATGATAATTCTAAGAGAATCCTTCCTAGACACAGGGGAGAAAGTCTCAGTATAATCAATGCCTTCTTTCTGATTAAAACCTTTGGCAACAAGTCTGGCTTTATGTCGTTCAATATTGCCTTTGCAGTCGCGTTTGGTCTTGAAGACCCATTCACAGCCAACTGGTTTGTGTCCTGGAGGAAATTGAACAACTTCCCATACTTGATTTTCATCCATAGATTTCAATTCTTCCTTCATGGCATCAATCCATTTACTAGAATTAACATCCTTAATGGCCTGTGAATAAGAAACCGGGTCTTTAATTGTCCATTCTTCAGATTCTACTTGGTAAAGCATGTAATCATCGGAAATAGCTGATCTCCTTTGTCCTTGAGACCTTCTTAATGCTGGTCCCTCTGGTGCTTCATCCATATGTTCATTGGTGACAATCTCATTATGGAGTTGTTGATCATTTATTTGATTTTCCTCATTGTTAAAGGGTTCAACAACGGGAGGATTTCCAACATCTTTCGGAATGGAGGGTAAAGGGATAGGTACCCTGATTTCCTGAATGATCACATCTTTCAGTTTATTACTCCCACTGATTTCACCATTTTCAAAGAATCTGGCATTACCGGTTTCAACAATTCTTGTACTATGGTTAGGACAGTAAAACCTAAATCCTTTGGACTTTTCTGGGTAACCTATAAAGTAACCACTGATCGTTTTAAGGTCCAATTTCTTTTCATGTGGATTGTAGACTCTAGCCTCAGCTGGGCAACCCCAAATTTGGAGATGTCTTAAACTAGGTTTCCATCTTTTCCACAGTTCAAAAGGTGTCTTTGGAACTGCCTTACTGGGAACCCTATTCAAGATATAAACAGCTGTGCGTAGAGCATCCATCCACAAGGATATAGGTAAGTTGGCATGACTCATCATGGATCTAACCATTTCCATATATGTACGATTTCGCCTTTTAGCTACACCATTTTGCCATGGAGAACCAGGCGTTGTGTATTGGGCAACAATTCCAAGCTTTTGGTGGAGTTTTGCAAAAGGTCCAGGATGTTGTCCTGTTTCATCATACCTACCATAAAACTCACCACCTCTATCTGACCTTATGATTTTCACTTTTCTATCTAGTTGCCTTTCGACTTCAGTAATGAATTCTTGTACAGCATCCACAGACTGAGATTTGTCATGCAACAAGTATAGGTAACAGTAACGTGAGTAATCATCAATAAAGGTAATGAAGTACTTTTCTCCCCCAAAGGTTGGAACATCAAAGGGTCCGCAAATGTCTGTATGAATTATTTCAAGAAGCTGAGTACTTCTTGTGGCTCCTTTCTTTGTGTGTTTTGTTGTTTTGCCTTTAATACAATCCACACATACTGTAATATTAGTAAAATCTAGATCCGGAAGGACACCATCTTTTACTAATCGTTTGATTCTTTCACTGGATATGTGACCCAGTCTTTTATGCCACAAGAAATAAGAGTCATTTTTAGATGACTTTCGTTTTGTTTCCTTAGAATGCAGGGTAAGATGGGTTTCAGTAAATGGACTATTAAGATGAAACTTGTATAGCCCGTCAATCAATATTCCAGAACCAATGCGACTAGAATCTTTAAATAAACTGAAATTACCATTTCCTACTTCAAACGAATAACCAACTTTATCAAGTGCACTTACAGAAACCAAATTACGAGAAATAGACGGAACATAAAGTGTTTGACATAAATCTAACTGATAACCGCTATCTAAAACAAGACGAAAAGTGCCAATAGCTTCAACTGGAGCTTTGTCTTTGTTCCCCATAAAAAGAAAGTTCTCACTTGGGTTTATGGTTTGGATCGTAAGGAATCCCTGCATTGAATTGGAAACATGAACATTAGCACCAGTGTCAATCCACCAAGTATCAGAAGAAACATAAGTAAGATTTGATTCGAAATAACTTACGAAACCCATAGGGTTACCTTTCTTTTCGAACCATTCTTTACGTTTAATGCAGTCTGCCTGAAAATGTCCAAGTTTCTTGCAAAATCTGCATACGTCTTCCTTCTTTTTCTTCTTGGGGTTATGACTAGCCTCATTAGGTCTGGGTGGTGCCCTTTTCTGGCATGAATTATTCTTTTTCCCAGCTTTATGTCCAGCTCCTTGAACGAGATGAGCTACTTTAATACATTGTTGATTCAGCCTGGCCTCCTCTTGAACCAGTTTGTTAGCCAATTCATTCACTGTCCACTTGTCCGTAATAGTGTTGTAGTGAATTTGGAAATGCCCGTACTGAGGAGGTAAACTATTTAGGATAAATTGGACGAGAAAAGCCTCATCCACTGATAATCCCAAATTCTTAAGTTTAGCAGCAAGGTTGGTCATCTCAATGACATGCTCGTGCATTGAGCGAGTGCCATCAAACTTCATGGTTGTAAGATCTGCCATTAGTGTCACAGCAAGGGATTTGTCTGCAGTCTTAAACCTATCTTCAATGGCCTTCATATAGTCCTTAGCATTCTCAGGTTTGGGAAGTGATGTTTTGATGTTGGTGGCAATAGTCATTCGCATAAACATGGTGCTTAGTCTGTCAGACCTCTCCCAAGCATTAAAGAGGGCCTTTTCCTCAGGGGTACTTTTTTCAGTGAGTGGAGCTGGCTTATCTTTAAGAAGAGCCATATCCAGTTCGAGTACCCCCAATGTGAACTCAACTTGCTCTTTCCATTCTGAAAAGCTGGTTCCTTTGAGCTTAGTGACAGAGGTAGCATGCGAATTCAGATTAGTGGGTGCAACAACTGTAATAGAGAAACAACAATAAGGCTTCATTTAAAAGAAGACAACACATGCATAAGATATGAATATATACGATATAAAATTTAGGTGCTCCTGTGGGTAGTCACCATAATTTCTACACATTATACCATCTAAGGTCGTTATATTCAAGGTGGTGCTAATGAGTGATGTTACTCTTAATTATGAATAAACACTCTTTAATTATTGTTCAAACGTATGAATATAATCCACCTGTGGGCGACTAAATGTTTCATGCGCTTGAACAATATGTAATGTAAACATCATGATGGTACTATTAGGGCCAAATATCAGTGTTTAATTGTTAGGGTCACTGTGGTGAGACCTAACCATAAGCATACAACTATGGTGATCAAAATTAGCTTAATATAAACATAAACATTATATGTTGCATGCATTTATGATCGATAATTTGATATATGAAAAAAACTGATAAAAAAGTCGAGTCCCAAAGGGCTGTCCGACGAGTTGGGGCTTTGAATTTTATTCAACCCAGGAATTAACTAGCCCATTAAAATTCCTAACAGCACCACTAGTGGTGGTTGGGTTGTTCCAGCAAAAGCTAATTGTCATTGATAAAGCTAGTTGTCTGCCTCAGTCTAAGTCATTGACAGTCCTAGATTCTCGTTTTGAATGGCATAATCTCAAAGGTACAACAAAATATCCCCTTTGTCTCAAAGGTACAACAAAATATCTTCTCAAGTGCCCCATATCCCCTCCACCACGACTCCACGAGGCATGCTGCTTTAATAGCGGGAGCACAGTTTCGTAACCTGGTCCGGCAGTGTATGCTACATCCTCGGACGGACACGATTTCGAGGATTTCAATCGGATTACGATTTCGATTCCGAGCCTCGAGACGGATTATGATTTCAATTTTTTTTTCTCAAACTTACGCAGGAGTTTTATGCATCATAATAAAAAAAAATCAAAACTTTAAATAAATCACGATCAATAAATTGTTGCAGAAGTTACCCTAATTAATGGACGATCATGTGTTCTAAAACCATGCTCTGATACCACATGTTATACCATTATTAACATGAACCCTAAAATCGAGAACAGCATGATAATCACATATAGGATTCAATCTTAAATAAGTTGAAGAGTACCTCCAGACATTCTGATGCAGAGAGCTTTCTGATCCTGCTGTCTGGCCCTGTTGTTGAGATCCGTCGAAGAAGAGGCTGGTGAATGATTTCGGTTTCTCTCTCCTTGCCTATAAACCTTAATGTGTTGAGGTTTTGTGTGTAGCCTTTGTGATGGACCAAAGGCTTTATTTATAGGTGGAGAGAGGACCAAATTTCCAATTAGGTTTACTTTAGATTTAATCTCAACCGTCCATCAAGGTAGAGAATATTAAGGAAATTATCTTATTAGGAAACCGTTTTAAGTAATTATAGCATATGTATCCTATGAAAATGGAATTCCTATTATGACCACACTTCTAGAAAGGAAAGGACTTGTGGTCCAAGTAATGGGCCTAAAATAATTTCCTTACAACACTACGCAATCTCATATTAAATTTCTGCCATTAAGTAGTCCATAATCAAGTGAATAAAAAGGGATCCTAAGCTGAGAGCAGTTACAATTGTTAAGGGTGGGCACAAGTAGACTCCAAAGCTGAAGTATCAGCGGCCTGGCCACCACAAATAGTTTCACATCCAGGTTATGACTTTTTTTTTTTTTGATAGGTAAGTTATAAACCTATGTACCCCATACAATCAGAATGGGACTCGGTCCAAGGATCAGGATTCAATTCGGTCCAAACAAAATCAGATCCGGGGTCAGGTATAGCTAGATCCCACCTATTTAGATCTTTAATGTAGAAGGTGAAGTAGAGGCGGAGTAGATATCTTACTTGGGTCGACTTCAGTGACAAAGGCAGCACCATTGAAATAGCAAGAGCCACCTTTGTGTTTGAATCTCTGCCAGTAGCTGTTGAAGGCATAGGAGGCATGATCCCTGACAGTGTTTGGGAAATAGCATGGTTGGTGCATTTGGATCTTTGAGCATTCTGCACCCCCTTTTCCACATGCCCAATCAAGAGTTGATTGTAGCACTTCATCAGTTGTCTGTTCATCAGCTATGCACCATTGTTCTGGTAGTTGCCCAACTACCAGTCCATAATAGAAAAAAAAAAGGGAATATCATAACCATTAGAAGAAGATAGCAGTGCACAGGAAAACAAAAGGATAATGGAAGAAAGATCTGCTCCACTGAACAATCCCAACCATCCAGTGTGCAATTTGACCATACACTGTTGGCTAACTAAGAGATGGTTACAGTTGTCTCTGGTCGGGAGCTCTTTGCTGCATCACCCATCCACAGTGGGCCAGCAAGATGAACGATCTACATTTTACTAAAAGATGGCCCCACCTGTATAGAATGCATCGGATGTTTCTATGCAAACAACTGCAAAATGTTGCACTCATCTCTACAATTGCATTGGCTCAGAAATCCGAGTCATATATGTCTAGAGAGTCCAAACATCCTACATGTAGACTTGCTGATCCTATATATAAATGATAAGAGACTAAACCTATAACAGACCAAAGGGAAATATCCAAATGGGTTACTCCCATGAAGCCTAAATTTTGATAGGCCTATGGAACGTTGAAAATGCATGACTACCCACACATTGATTCACATAATCATTTAATGAAATGCAGCATTTCTGATGTTTGAGAGGAAACCAAAGAACAAATCAAATCTGAAAATAAAATGGGTGTCATTAATTGTTTCTCATAAAAACATAGGAAAAAAGAAGGATGAAAAGGAGAAGCTTTAACGAGTATTGGTTGTTCTACCTGATCTTCGTAGAATTATGAAAAGAACGAAGGTAGCAAGCGGAATTCTCAGCAAAACAGAAGGCATCTTGAAGTTCCTAAGAATTTCACAGGACTAGTTGCTCTGTGACTAAAAGTTACACACCAAACATAACATATACGCACATATATATAAATTGGAGAGATAGAGAGAGAATCTTGATGACTGTGTTTTTATTAGAATTTCCTGAAATGCTTCAAAGATTCTCCTCTTTTGCACGTTGAATGCACAAGGTATCAATATCAAGCTCTCTATGGTGTGGATAGAGAAGAGAAGGAGAAATTTACATGAAAAGCCCTTTTGTTTCGTAAGAACTACCAAAAAGCCCATTTATTCTAACTAATTGAGAGAAAAACGATGACCATCACAAAAGGTTCTTTGAACAGATTTTCTTCTGTTTGTGGGACGAAGATATTGGATAATTGTGAGCAGAATATTCATACCATTGCTTTCGCCAATGATATTCTTGGTCCAACAGTTTGGATCAGTGATGCATGGGCCCCACCAGTACATGAAACCATTTATGGATGGATGGAGGGTGGATTTTGAACTCTGTCACTGTGTAGTTGATCAAACCATTTAGATATGACTGCTGGCAAACCTTGTTAAGGGTGACAAATGGCAGCACATGTGTTATATGGACAAGCTCGTTTGGTGGCCCCATGTGGAAAGGCCACAAATGAGATTAACTTCAGTGGGACATCCTAACCACTAAACTTAGCCTCTTTGTATTAATTTATCAGTGGGTACATGTTTGTAATCCAAACTTTTGAAACTAACAACCTCACCTTAACGATCACTGTATGTGATTTCACTCCAATTAGAGTTATGTCTGCCCTCACATTGTTCACATAATTAATCTGATGGTAAAGAGTGGATAATTTAAGCTATGTCTTGGATCTTGATTTCTCTTAGATCAGCCCACAAATGACACTAAGTGATGCCATTAGTAGGATTTTGAATAATAATGACCCATCCAACATATGGGTCATTGACAGAACAGTTGAGATCTTCACTGTGTATATAGTCCTTTTTTTTTTTTATCCCCCTACTTTTACCGGTAATTTTTTTTCTCACTAATCAAAGGTCATTTAATCTTGGAGTGGAAAAGACGAGCACCATATTGATTGTGTTTAAACTTATTAGAGCATCTAGGTGAAGTCTCACTGAAGAAAACTTCAGAAAAAGAAAATAAAAGCAAATATTCTCCCACAATCCAACCACATTTCTTTTAGACAGTTGGCGTGTGTACCCTTTTCCTTTACAGATTGGAAATTCTCTTCTTTTCTCTGTGGGCAGAAGTTGAAGAAATTCCATATCTCACCCACTAATCAAGTGCCAGTCAAAGACAAGAACAGAAAATGGGGCCATCCATGGTGGTATACTCCAGATGACCGGTCTAGATCTAATGCATGTGATTACATTTATCCCAATAAAGACAAAAGAATGCAGACACTTTATTCTACTTAGACATTGCCAAAAGTGCTAGCATGTGTACAAAAATGTAGGTAAATTATAAAAGTGACTAAACATGTGATGCCACTGTGTATTTAGAAATAATGGCATATGGGGCCCACTAATAGATCTATAAAACCGATAACAAACAACCTCCATTATGTGCTCTTTCATGAAAAGGGAATATTATTTCTAATGTTTGAAATAATATATTTGATGAACAGTGATAGGACCTTAAACAGACCGGGACAGGCTTAAGACTTGAATGTGACCCAGAACTAACCCAGTTTTGTTTGTCCAGTTCTAGACCTAAATAATTACGAAAAAAATCCATTAATTAGCGATAAATAATAGAGGTTTAAGTTATTTCTATAGAGGGATGAGACTTCTGAGGAATATTCATATGTTCTCAATTTTGCAACCTATGTGGGCCCTTTTAACTTGGTCAAGACCCCTTTTTCCCTCTCCATTCCCCTTCTATCTCAAAAAACCCCAAAGTTTACTCATTTACTACAGCGGTAATTCCTCCCAGTAGAGTTCTCTCCAAACATTTCCTCCCCACTTGTGATCTTCACCCTCTGACAATTTCCTTCCTTCTCTTCAACCTCACAATTTTTGGCTTTTTTTCAACAAGAGAACACATGTTATGCTACAATTGACAAAAATCACATTGCAATCACAGGCATTGTTTACTGGATTTCCTCATCCAAAGATCAACTCTTCGTCAAAGTGCAGTGATAAACAAACCTAATCGTTTGATATCCTACTCTCAGATATCAATAAAGGTGAGTTCTAATCTGCATATCCACTAATATTTGGCATGACTGTGAACCTTACAAAAGTAAGGGTCCATCTAATCTTAGCCATATATTGTAAAGAGTGCTGCTATTGGCACACAAAATTTTACTTTTCAAACACAAGGAATTTATCTTTTTTTTTATTACATTCTTACCCTTTCATGAAATGACCAAAATATCTATTGTCCCACAAAAACTCAAAACCCATTCTTTTTTCACACACAAGCTCATCTTCTTCTTCTCTCACCCATCTCACTTTCCACTTTTCACTCTCCACTTTCTCCATCTTCCTTGGGCAACTCATCTTCACTCACATTCCTCCATTTTCTAGTGCAATGAAGGAAGAAAACAACAATAAAATGGTGCCTTTAAATTAAAGTAGCAGTGGAAAGGTCTGTTTCTTAGTCGCCTGGAACGAGTTGCAGGTTCCCGAAATGTACGATCTTTCAGGGCCAAACATATGGCATATGTTCGGATGTATAGTTCCGAACATAATGCATCTGTTCGGACCTTTATGACTGAGTGATATTTGACCCGAGTGTCCGAATACTATTCTTTTGTTCGGACACTCAGGTCTGAACACCTGCAATATTTTCGGTCACTCAGAGACTGAATAGAGTCGTGATTTCTGGGTTAAAAACCTTTGCGATGATGGATAAAATGCAACCAAAATGCATGAAAAAACACTAACATTGTTTGTAAAAACTTACATTGAATGAGAATCTATCTCCATAACAAGTTTTCATGTAAAAAAAGGTAATCTAAGATGGAAAAAATGGTAAAGAAGAGATAGGGAAGAAGAATAAATGGTAATGTTTGAGGGATCCATTTACCTTTGGAAGAGGAGATGGTGGAGAGGACTGGGAACGCCGGAGAAACCGAGTCGCCAGTGATGTGGAGAAAGGGATGAGGATGTGTGTGAGAAGAAAGAGGGAAATAGAGGGATGGGTAGTTTAGGAAATTTTGGTGTGTATGAAAAGAATTAATGTAATTTTTAAATTATAGGAATGTGTGTAGGGAGAATTTGTGTGGGAAAAGTTAAAATCTGTGTGCCAGTAGAAATTCCCATTGTAAATCTTAGTGAATGAAACATCCATCCATGAACAAATCGTATGTTGCATCTCATTTTATCAAGATTTTATGGGTATTGAACTCAATACAAACAAGACAAGGGAGTGACTTCTTGGGTTCCAATGCATTTTACTATGGACTTCTATGTATTCCTCTAAGACATTATAGCAAGCTCAACAAGCAGATGGCAATACTTGCATGGGTGAAAGGGAGCCACAATATTCACTTAGGTGAAAGGGAGCCCTAGTTTCATTATTTTCTTGTTATTTCTGATAGAAAGTAATCCATGCATAAAAGACAACCAAAATCAAAATATTCATTCGAATGTGCAAATGTGTCCTCTTCTTTGAAGCTTAAAACGGATAAGTGGAGAAGAAAATAAAAATATTTCTAACTGTGTACTGCCCCTTCTAAGAATTTACCAAACGAAGGATCCAGAGAAAAAGTGATTGAGTGAATTCCATAAGAAGTCAAGCAAGTCAATATCGCAACTCATGGACACTTTCATCCTTAAAATCTCTTAACTTTTTAAATAGATAATTCGCCATCATCATTAAAGCATTGTCCCAACTACGTTGGAATCGACTACACGAATTATGTTTCTCTATTCCGATTTTTCTTGAGCCAAATCCCCAGATAAATTGTACTTCAAATCTATTTTCACTGCCTCCATCCACATCCTTTTTGACCTACTTCTTTCTCTTGGTAAACCATCAACTTTCATAGTCAGACTTTTCTTTACCGACATCGTTGCTTGCCTACGTTGAACATGTTCAAACCATTTTAAACGGATTTTTATAATTTTATTCCCTATAGATGCTACCCTTAAATGCTCTTAAAAGCACTCATTTCTAATTTTATCCTTCCTAATTTTACTACACATCCACCTTAACATTATCATCTTTATTACATCCATTTTATGCATATATTGCTTCCTGATTGGTTTACTTTCTACTCTATAGGTCATAACTAGTCTAACCACTGCCATGTAAAATTCTTCCTTCAATCTTTATAGTATTCGTCGGTTATAAAACACTCTAGAAGCAATTCTCTACTTCAATCATCCTGTTTTTATCCTATGTTCGACATCTTCATCAATCTCCACATCCTTACTATTTAGAGCCAAATTAACAGAAAGAACCTCTTTGTAGTGTCTGTCTTCAATTCTCACAGTAGTTTCAGCTCTTTTTTTAGGCCAACTGAAGTAACAATCCATATATTCTATATTTGCATGACTTATTTTAAAGCATTTGGATTCTAAAACCTCCCGCCATCTCTCGAGTCTTACATTCACACCGTCTCTTAATTCGTCTACCAATACTCTATCATTTACAAATAACACAAACCAATGTACCTTTTCTTGAATATGATCAGTTAACTCATCCTTAATCAATGCAAAGAGATAAGGGCTTAACTCTTAAGGTCGACCCTTGATGCAAACCTATGGTCACTTGAAACTCACATATCTCTCCACAAGTAGTTCTCACGCTCATTACTGCTCCTTCGTACATGTCTTTAATAACTTCAAAAACACCTGGCTTAGGTGATTGACCGCATACTCCAAAAACCTTAGAAAGATTGATGTCCCAGCTTTAAACACTTTCTATATGTAAATCCTAAGTATCAGGTTGATTTGGGTGTAAAGAGTCTGAGTTTCGGGTGAAAAACAAACTTTCAGTCAATTCTTGCATAAACAGTGTGTTCCAGGTCAACTTGGACAAGGCCGGGTCAACCTGGCTAACTGAAATAAATTTTATGCAAGAAAATGGCTGAGGGCCAGTTTTTCCCAAAAATACAGTGTTGCCGGTCGACCAGGGTATGTCCCAGTCGACCAGGAACACTCAGAACTCAGTCTGCAGAACAATTCAACTAGGAGCTATCATTTTGCAGCTGCAGTGTTGCCGGTCGACCGGCCTGCAGGTCCCGGTCGACCGGGAACACTGCGGGTCGAGTCTGCCGGTCGACTGGGAACACGAAAACAGTTTCTGCCGATTTTCCGTTTTGGCTCTTTTTCCATCCAAATCACTTCCAATCAGTGTCAAACTTCACCAAATCATCTCCAAACATTAAATAACTCTAATGCCCATCAAATTACAACATTTGGACCCATTGATCTTCCAAATGGGGGGTGAAACCCCCATCCATCAATGCCCATTTCATCCAAAACACAAAACAGAGCTCAGGTAGAATTATAAGACTTAATTAATCACAAATAGGAAATGAAAATACAGCAATCCAAGGAAAACATACACATCCTAAGTTAATAGTAGATGCACTTGCCTTAGTAAAGGAGAAATGGTTTGTAGAGAGAGAGAACAATGGAAGAGAGAGAATCTCAGCTGAATCAGTGAAGGAGAAGAAGAAGAAGATACACAGCAGCAGTAGCAGCAACTCCTTAATGCAAATCCCAGCAGCAACAGAACCTCCCAGGTGAAGAAAAAGAGAGAGGAAGAAGATGAAGTAGCGGTTGCTGCTGTTAGGGAAAAATCCCAGCAATTTCTCCAGCACAACAGTCCACACTCAATGGAGAAGAAGGAGAAGAACGAGAGAGGAAGAAGGAAGAAATGAAGTAGCAGCTCTCAAGGAAAATCCAGCACAACAGTGAAGAAGGAGAAGTAGTAGCAACTGTTGTAGCAGCTCCAAGAGTTCTCCCAGCACAGACACAGTGATGGTCTCAGCTCAAAACGTAGGGGAGAGTTGAGAGAGGAAGAAGGGAGGCAATTGCAATGAACAGTGATTTAGGGTTCTTGGGATAAGAGCCTTTTTATAGTTTAGGGAGGGGTGGTTGATGACAGTAATACCCTTTAGGGTTTCATGCAATTAGGGTTAGGGTTAGGGTTAATTTGGTCCTTTGGTAGGAATGTTCTAGAGATCCCCAATTGCAAAGACCCCCCTCTAATTAAATTAAAACCCAACTAAGGACCTCCTAGCACCATTAAACCCTAGGATTAACCAAAGACACCCTACTAACCATAAGGCTAACCCAACTAAGCTAGTCTAACTATAACTTAGGAAAATCTAACTAATCTCCCCGATTAACCCCTAATTAGCACAATTAGATAGTAATTAGCAATAATTAACACAATTAACCAATAATTAGTATTAATTAGCCTATAAAATAGTAATTAGAGGGCCCACAAAGGGTGGGGCCTCACAAAAGGTGTGAAAAATCTCATGATAATTATATGTTGATAAGGAGAAAAACCATTACATAATGGGAATAAAACCTTATGACATATATGATGATCGTCAATGGTAAAATGACATTGACATGGTTTTGGCTCTATGCTCAATAGTCAATGGTAAAGTAACCTCAACATATATTTTTTGGCTTTATGGTCAAGTGGGAGATATTGGACCGTGTGGACCCCACGCATTTTACCCACTAAGCCTTAATGGTAATTTCACACAGTCAACACAATCCCTTGATTTGGTCACTTGTTTTGCATAATCGGAGAGGCATTTCCCCAGCTTTGATGGATAAAATCCGATCTCCAAGACTCTTATATGTATGGATGCTGAGATCCATGACAATACGGACAAGAAAGAAATACATATTCAAGAGAGATCTAGAGAGAAACCTCTACTAGCAATCACCAGCCTCACGACATTCTTTTTGATCGTGCGGACGCTAGTTCCTTCAAAATCAAGCTTAACAAAATAACAACCATCCAATTAAATTGTAACACACAAAATTCCTAACAAGCTATGTGTTATGATGTCATGTTTTGTCATGAAATGTCTTGATTGTTAATTTGAATGTGTACTAATTTTGTTTGGTGTATCTCCTTACGAGTTTTATTTGTTTAAAGTTTCTTTTTTCGCCAAATACAATGGGGAAGAAGCTGCTATTTACCCTAGTGCAAATAAGCTAAAAACTATCCCCTCCTCCCAAAAGAGAAGATGGGAGGGAACATTGGAAAGTGGGAGTAGACTTATAAAATTCACTAAGATCAAGAAATGAAAGAGTCTTATCATGTCTCCCCTTTTGCCGGAAAGGGAAGGTATATTCATTTTTGGATCATCCTAATCTTTAATTTTTGATATCTTTTTCCTTTATGGCTAAATTGGTTTAATTATTTATAGATACCTCTACAAAGATAAAGGTATCAATTGGTATAAGCAAGCAAATTATGGAGGGATAAGCTACCTTATGAGATTAAAGACTAGGTGATCAAAATGGAGTTAAAAGATTTTTTTCTTTACTCAAGCCCTCTTCATGTACAAGGGCTTGAGCAGTGCCTTTAGAAAGCTATCATACATATAGACTTGGGACCGACCACACAATGGGGTTTTTTCCAAAAGAAAAAAAAAACTCTTTTCTCCACTAAATGACAAAAAAAAAAAAAAATCTTCTTTTTACACAAAAATTAAAAAAAGACTCTATCAATCCACTAAAAATAAAAGACCATCATAAGGCCCTTCTATATTATTCTCTCTTGATTTTCCTGTATTGTATAACTGTTAGGATTTTTATTGTATTGGCTAATTCATGGGTTGGACAAAACTCTGAGTCCATTAAATTGTATTTTCTATTTATTTTAGAATGGACTGTGGCTGTGTTGCCGGAAGAGCTAAAGCGAAAACAGTGAAGAAATCAGAAGAAGTCTGGGTGAACCCACGAGGCCCGATCAATCGGACAGAGGTCAAATTGATCGGATGTGTTGAGCCTCCCAGTTAACTGCGCTGAAAAAAAAAATCTGGGACAACAGGCGAGGACTAATCGATCAGATCATCTGTCCGATCAATCGGATGGTGTGAAACTTTTAGAATGGGCTTCGACCTTTTGAGACTGATGTTTCCTACTTTAAGTCCTATTTTTGTTCTAACACTAAGGCACGAATTTGGGGCTATATAAAGGGTGTTGCTTTCAACCCTAGGTGTGCATATTGAAGATCAAAGACACATCAAGTAATTCCCTCAATGTTCTTAAGTGAGAAAATCCTAGGAGATATTCTTTGATTCCATAGAGCCTTTGAAAGGTTATGCCAAAGATCTGCTTTACAAGATTTGTTGCTTCTAATCTCTTGTAGAAGATTGTCCATCTTGGTTGACAAGGTGCTGGTGGATCAAGTGCGGGGAACGGTGCACGGCGGGAAAGTAGTGGCAACAGGAGAAGTTGTGCAAGAACAACTACAGTCCTTAGGTCGACATAATGATTTGGAAAGAGAGTTGTGAGTATATTTTGTAACTGTTCAATAGTTCTTGATCTCAGGTCATGGTTTTTCTCACCGGATAGGGTTTCCATGTAAAAGATTGTGTCTGCCTTCTTGTGGTGATTGTGTAGTAGATAATTCTGCTAGCTCTATTTTATTTGGTTACTTCCACTGTGCATTGGTTTGTTGGAACTAGTAGCCGTTCTTGCAAACGCACTTTCAATAACATACGCGGGCATTGCATGAGTGTCGCATGAGCAAGTATGTTCAATTTCCATTAAGGGGTTGTTTGCTTTTTATACATGGAATATTAAAATGGCTTTTACATATGTAAAACACATTACCATTTTTTTTTCAAAATCACTATTTTCACGTGCAATTTTTTTTTTGTGGGAATTTTCACGAGTATATGAGTAGTATATCCAAAAGGTTTTAGATGTGTTTAGATTTTCTAGACATTTTTCACAAATATCTTAAAATACATGAAGGTTTAAGTTATCAAACTAAATCTTCATGATTTTTTAACTAATACATGCCAAAAACCTTCATCACTCTTTGGGCCCTAACTCATGATCTAAACTTCTCATTATTCTCATATAACTGATAAACCCAGAGACATAAAAGTTTCATATCCTATCTATATCAACCCAATAAGGGGATCCCGCAATATAGAGAAAACTTGTTCTGAGTTTTTATGCAGCCCACTTTTTCAATATTTGCCTTGACCCTTTGGTGCATTTGTGTGATAAGAGGATTTTGTGATTATGAGAAACCGGTTTTGGTTTCCTATTCAACCCATTGTTCAGTTGATTGGTGCAATAATTTGACTCCCAAAAATAGAAAAAAATAATCTAATTTTCTTAGAAAGAAGACTTCTTTCTCATAAAAGCGGTAGGAATATACGAGGCCTCTCTTTTGTGGAAATAAAAATCATCAAAACACAAAATCCTTTTATTGCACTAAGAAGCCATTCTCTCCAAAACATAGCCCTTTGTTGCAAAAACATGCCAGGGTGGGAAATGATATATCCACTACACATTCACATTTCATAATGTCACCACATGAGTAAGAAATTTCATCATATATTGGGATTAGGTACATGAATTCTACTTAGAAGAATTTACGGGACAAATCCCTGTAGGACCACATACGTCCTACCAAGACCCCGTATCATGTTGGACACGAGAGCGGTCCTCATGTGACATTTTTCTTCGTTTTTTGTCGTTTTTTCGATATGGTCCTTACGCACGCTAGTCCTTCACAAAGTCCCCGTACAATTGGTACACAGCTGCAGTGCGTGACAAAACAACGACAAGAGACAACCATCCTGCACTCTTTTCCTTCTCATATGCTACTTTGGCACCAACAACTAACATGTAAGTTAACAAAGTGGCTCGTCTGTCCTTCATCAAACCACCTCCTCGCACATGGCACACCACAAGAAGGGAAGCTTAAGCATATTTTATTATTGGAATGGGGCTATCATGCACTACCTTATTATTGTATTGGAATTTAAATAGGAACAAAAAGAAACAAAATATCATCTCTTTCACCAGGGACATTTTCCTACCATAATTTCTAACAAAAAATGTTTTACATTTGTAGTCAATTTTTGAATGAAATAAAATGAAACCGTAAAAAACTTAGTCTTAATGCAATAGGGAATTTTAGCGGGTTAAGAACTAATGGTAGAGCTATCTGAAAGATATGTGGTGTGGATATTCTTTTGTAATTTATAAACAACAGTTGTCATCTAAAACAAAAGTTGCTATGATAAATGGTTACTATTGATAAGTATCTAGGAGCTTCAATAAAGTGGAGGATTGGGGTTGGTTGGTGGTGCATAACGAAGCTTTTTGATGAAATGCCTGAGAGGGATTTTTTCTCCATTGAATAGTTTGAGAGAGAGATTGTGCTTGTTTTGTGTGTGGGATGATGTCTTGAATGAGGAGAGAGAAGAAGATGGGCATGTTGAGGCGATTCTCCCTCCTCTTCCTCCAAGGGACAAAACCCATATTCGTTTTTTTTTCTTTTTATTTTACGATGTGGTCGATATCAACCATTCTGCTGTGTTCAGCAAATAAGACATTACATGTTGAAGAAAATATGACTGACATAATGGTCGATATTGACCATCCCATATCGCAAAATGACAAAAAAAAAAGAAGAAAAAAGGTCACATGAGGATCCCTCTCGTGTCCAATGTGATACGGGGTCATGGTAGGACGTATAGTCCTACGTGGATTTGTCCCATAAATTCCTCTCCCACTTATTTACAATGATTTTTATCCTAGCCAAGTAGAGGAATTTTTTTTTTCCAGGGCTCTGGCTAGAAATATCGCGAGATTTTGAGACATGCTACACGAGGCTTGTGATTTTCGGCCCACTCCCTCCTCCTCATATATAAATTCTCGTTCGGATAGAAAGACAGGGCTCGCACAAGCTCTCCGAGACCATATACACCATTCTTTTGAAGTTTTTGAGAGAGCTGCTTTTCCCTTTGCCGTTGCTTCTAATGGCGATTTCTTCCTTATCTGAAACTCTTCCCATGCTACCCGTCCGCAATTCCTCTCTATCTTCAAAACCCAGTTCTCCTTTCCTCTCCTTCTGCTGCCCCTCAAATGCCCAAAAGCCCCATCAAAATCTAAAGTCTACCGTTTCCGTCTCTTTGAATTCTCGTCATTTCAGGGCTTTTGCTTCTCCTGAGCTTTTAGATTCCAACCAAACAACAGAATCTTCTCCTGAAGCCCTAGATGTGCCCGATTCCATTGTACTCGAGGTCAGTATAATATAAGAGTTCCTTTTCTCTTTTTTCGTAGAATTGATTTATGTTGCATATGGTTTCATGAAATGTAAATGGTTTCTTCTAATGTGTTTTTTTATTTGTTTTTAGGATGGGGGATCTGAATTTCGTGGGTCTACTCAGATTGACTTGGGTGCTGATGCTAGCGCGGTGATTTTCTTCTTTCTTTCTTTTCTTTTGTTATAGGGTTACATATGCTATCTTCTTCTTCATTTCTAAATATATGGTTCATTTGGTTGTGCCCCAGATGTTGTTTTGGGATAAATCTAAAGTCTGCACACTCCTGTGTTACATTTGCCATTCCTTCATTTTGGAAGAGTTTACACATAATGCATGTTGTATGATTTAGGGGTTATGTTTGTAGAAAATGATCTTATTCTTTCTTCTTCCTCGTTTTAACTTCACTGAAGTTTATTCAAATGAAGTATGCACTTATTAGAATACCAACAACAGCTTCCCATGGGAGAGAAAGATGAAATCACTGGCCTTGTTAGCACCACATAGCTCAGGTCAATTGGAAGGAAACGGGCTTTACATTTCCAAACATCAATCCAGAATGCAATCTTTCTCTGGAAAATAGGCTTCACCAGGAGCTCCTCTGAGGACATGCACAAAAGATGAAGTCTGGCCCTGCAGCTAGTCTGTGAACTTTTCAACGAGGCTTGGCAACCTCATGCACCTCCTCACCATATCCTATACCCCCATGTCATCGATCATCCAGCTACCAGCCAGCCCTGAGAAGCAACGCACAACCGCCCTTCTAGAATCACGGATTGCACATTAGAATTCAGCTTGATGAGCCCGATTGAGTGAGGTGCCCATTTTGAGTAATAGCCTCCAAGGCTCAACGGTCGTCAATTACCTAGATCCAACAAATCTCTTGGAGTGCTACGAAGTGTGAACACCCGTGAGAAGTATGTCTATGCCACTGCCCATGAGACCACTTGAATTCTAATCTTTTCAACTAAGAGCAATGAATACGCACTATTTCACAGTCGAGCATATTGCCTCCACAAAGAATAACCTTCAGAGGGTCTTCCATCTTACATTGTGGAAGTGATATCATGCCTGAAAATGAAGATTAACATCCCCATGTTGGAATTATTTATTCAAAAACCACGAGAAAAGTTGCATTTCAAATATCTCAGGCTATACAATACAGTGAAAGAAAGGGACACCCATTTACAATGATTCTTTGCCTACTACGTAGATGATCCATCATTAAGATACCTTTGTAGAGTGCAACCCCGCTAAAGTCCAAATTTTTTGTGTTCTATACTTATATTATGCGAAAGCAGTCTTCTTGGATAATGAGATACCTGTTACAATGATTCTTTGCCTATTGTGCGTTTTAAATGATTCTTTACCTACTATGCAGAAGCCAATGGAGCCTGTTTGAGATCATAAAGAGATCGCTGCAATTGACAAACCAACTCAAGATGAGAATTCTGTAAATGAGTGTGGAAGATGTATGCAGACTGTTTCTTTCAAATCACCATGTTAGGTCCATTTAACATATTGGCCAAAATTTAGATGCAGCAATTCTAAGGATTTATTGCCTATTGGGCTTAAGTTTCACAAGGTATACTCATTTACAACCAAATGGGCTCACTTTAGATGATGGGGGATTATGTCCCAAGTTCGATGAATGATTAATGCTTGAAATTCTTTGTTAACCTTTAACTGAAAAGTGTGTTAGCCTATCAAAAGAGTGAGGAACTAAAGTAGTATTGAGAAAATCAAACAAATATGTTTTGGGAAAACTAAACTTGTCGCGGTCAATATTTTTTACTGGACCTACAGAGCTATGGAAGAGAAGGCGATGGTTGTGAAGATTATTGTATCGCATTGTTCCAAAACTATGGAGGCATCATCGAATAGAGGCTTAGGATTAGTTCTTTGGTTTTTGAAATGATACACCATTCCTTCTTTAAAATAGGTAGAACCAGATAGCTGCGAATCAATAAAAATAGTTGACAAATCGAAGAATTTCTCCCATACAGTTCTTGTTGATGGTAGATCTGTTTTTCTAAAGGGGGCAATTTTGTGAGAGTTCTGCTTGCGATATAACGATGGATCATGATGCAAAATATTTTTGTCGAAGAGCATATCCGAAGAACACCTGATTTACTACTTGGAGATAAAAAAATTTCCTCTCATGAGGTGGAAGATTAACAAAATAGTTCCTCTCATAAGTGTGAAGAAGCTCATAATTAGTATGTCTTCTAAAGAGTTGGAAGTATGGAGTTCATTACCCAACTTGGTAGAGATTTGGATATGACCTTAGAGACTATATACCATTTTCTTTTATGTTTTCAAAATTTTGAGACATATAATCCCCTAGAATCATTAAAAACGTGCTTTCTTTTAATTATCATTTTGATAGAAAATAAGTTATCAACCAAAGCTTGAAATTGTTTTGATGCATTATACACTTCAAACTTGGTGGGTAAGAATATACCATGTAAATCGACCCTAATATCAATGAAGGTAACAAAGTATCTATAACATGAGTTGGACACCAGTAGTGCAAAACTCTAAACAATCATCATAAATTAATCCAGAATAAACAGATGACAACCAGTATACACTATACAGAGGCTAGGCAAAGTTCTAATTCCCCCCCTTGCAACAATTGTCAGAATAAAAGGTAACATCAACAAAGACAAAAACATGGTAAAATATACTAGAGATCATCGTAGATAATAACTTTTGAATATTAGGATGTTTATAGTCTTAATGCCATCAATTGCATAAATCTGTTTTGGAGTTCGAAGAAAGGGAAAGAAAAGGAGGACGGATTAAAAGATGGTTTTTGTAATTTTCATGCTTAAATAAAAAAGTCAACCATTCCTTAGCTCGTATCTGATGAGCTTCCTAGTTGCTTGGTCTTGTATGACACAACTTATGATGCACAGATACGGCATGGGTACAGCAAGGACATGCCATAAACACGGTAGGGACAACCCACAAAAAGTCAAGTATCGGATATGATACGACACGATACGTTGCCAATTTTGAAGTATCCGTGCATCATAGGACAAAACCATGTGAAGAGATCAATAGAATCAATTATTCAATGGAGAGTAAAGGGGAAAAGAAACATATCTTGAGATCAAAGTATTGCTTGATGATGTAAAATTGACATTACCAAGACCAGTGGTTTCAAGTTTCTCCTTATTTGCTATGTGAAGTTTAGATTCACCAGTATATTTATCAAAGAGGAGGAATTTTGTGAAGCCAAAAACATGTGATTGGATGTCCTTGAATCTACTTAGCCAATGGATGAATCTGATATATATTATTTTCCTATTAAAACCTCATAGAAAAGAGGGTTACTGCTATCCATTTTTGAACAATCTTGGAGAGAGCATAAATGTGACTTAACTTCATATGAATGCAGCATGGAAAGAGCTGCCTGTCGCATAAATGTACTCAGGCAGAAAACCAACTAAAATGCCATTAAGAATAATCATGAATGATCCTATGTGATTTCAAATCCAAGTCATTGGTTACTATTTTTGGCAATGAGCGTTACTGTTCCCCGACTCGAGAGTGTTCCCTTTTTTGGGGTTTTTTTTTTTTTTTTCTTTTTGCTGATGAACCTCTTTACAGTTGATTTAGAATTTTTTGTAACTCTATTTTCTCAATCGGCATATCACTTTTAACCAATGTTTTATTAGAATCTAAAGCATTATGCTATCAGATGATTTTCTCCTGCGCACAGTGCATCAGTGTCGTTCGTCCTGCGGGACCCGACGAAATTCAGGGGGGGTCCCACCTTTGATGACATTCCGGATGCATGCTCCTGCAGGAGCACACATATAGGAGAAGAGTTTCCTTGTACAGTCTCTATTCTTATGTGTCGCACTGTACTTCTTAGAGAATAAAGGGACAGTGCAGTTGTTGGGAGTTCCATTCTCACCCAACCACTGAGAATTCAATCTTTGAGGCAAGTGCAGGTGGTCTTCTCTCCTGTATGTGCATGTGCTATGGTTCACTCCCGCTTCAGCGGACGAGTCAGCGGAGTAGAAAAAAAAATGTCTGAAGCCCGAACAGTTTGATTATGATAGAAAATTAAGGAAAGGATAAAGCCATTAAAGAGACAACTGAAGAAGTGACCAATCTGTTGCATCCAGAAGCAAAAGATCCAAAGACGAAGATCGATTAGATCATCTCAGAAGCACCCATAGAGATATCAAAAGACAGATAATTGATGATGATGCTCCCGTTGATATATCTCACCACTGAGTTGTGTCAAATTGACTTCGTGTTTGGAGATCAATGGTGGAAACCTGCAGATGATTCTTTGACGGACAAGTTTAACTCTTTCATGGATCCAATGGGTAGATTTAAATCCTTTCTTGATCTAACAATCAGATGGCAACGAGTCTATTTATACCCAAAAAAAAAGGGAAAGAAAAAAACCTCTGTTCTAATTCTAGATGCAGAAGACCATCTGTATCACCAAAGTGGCAACAGAAGCAAATGGATCAGATGACAAATCAGAAGACGATATGGCTAATCGTCGATCCAGGAGGACTCAATCTAAACTTGTCAAACTCAAGTTCTTGCAAGCCTGGGAGAACTGATGCCGCCTAACCGCCTCATAGGCCCAAGATTTACCCAACTGTCAGTCAGCCAATATGGCGTACCTTATAGTGGGTCAGCCCGTCTGGCTAAACATATTAGACCAGCCCTTAGATGATTGATCCATTGGGCATATTGCATGGATAATCAACAAATACCCAACTATGCCTTCTTTCTTTGTATGTAGCTTTCTAATAAAGTTTCCTACATCTAAGGTTCTTAGTTTAGAAAATCTCATCTTAAATCTAGAAAGATATTGATTGATATTTAATCAATGAAAGAAAAGAAAGCAGATCCTATCAAACAAAAGAGATTACCATGTAATTAATTTCATGGAGGGAAAAGGGGAAATCCAACCTGTGTCCCTAATAGGGAGGATTGAAGGATCGACCTCTCCCCCTCTATAAATACCTTGTAATCTCTCGTTTGTGTATCAATGAAAAATATTCTCTCTTTCCGTCTCATAATTGTGAGCAGTTGTTTTTCCCTTGAGAGCAAGATTTTTTTTTTTTTTTTTTGTTGTTGTAACTGTTGATGTTGTCATCGTTTTTCCAGTTATAGTTCCCTATTGTAGTCAGGCATTATTGATATCCATGCTCCACCTTGAGGGGTAGTATAGACTGTAGAGATATACTTTTGTGTTTTTATTTTTTTATATCCGTCATAATTCTCTACTGCCTCCTTTTTCTTATAATATTCTCTTTTCTTTTCCTTTTTTTTTTATTTGCTCCCGACTAACCTGCAGTAAATTCCTTTTTGGAATCTACCTGTTTAGACACTTGCCAAGAGGCCAAATTGTGCAAAGACGAGCATAAATTGTAAATCTTATTTGATCCTGCCCTTGTTTTTAAATGCTCTGAGATTAAGGACATTTCTAGCAGAGTTTGTTATTGCCTGGTCTTGTGCTTCTAATGCTATAGCAATCCATATCAAATAGACCCTTGTGCCAACATATAGGTGTTTGGCTGTCCCTTCCCTGTTCTCAAGTTTTCCTTCCCAAATCACACGGTACTTGTTGAGCTTGTCAGCCTTGCGAACTCGGGAGAAAGATACTTTGATGCGGACAGCGGATTGAGATGTGGGGTGGGCAGGATGGAGATAGAAGATGGAGAGGGGTAGATTAGGGAAACCCTGAAAATCTTGGCTTCATGCTAAACTCCCTATCACAAGCGAGGAGAAGAGAGAGCTTGGGGAACCCAAAAGCACTCCATTTTTTACGTTAATCATAAATTTTCAGTTGAATAGCTAAGGAGTCTTTACGTCACTTAAATAGGAGAAAACATAAACCTAGAACTAATCTAGACCATCCAAACACATTGATGACCAGGATTAAAACAACATCTACTATAAAAACAGCTTGAAATATAGCTAAAACTCTAAATATGATAGAATGTGTGGGCCATGCCCAAAATGATAGGTCGAGATGGATTGGCTGGGCCCATTGACTGGTTGACCCATTATGACCATGGGTTTGTCCTACATTATACTTGCAACCTTGAGGTGGATCCCTTATATGTGTGTATTGTGCACCCTTCCTTCAAGTGAAGGTGAGCCCACTTCATATTTAATTTCGTGTCAGACCCCATTTCGGGTTGGCCTCAAAAATGAAATGTTTAGAATTAGGAACAATTGTATTACTGATTATGGTGATGGAATCTTTTCCAGTTTCATTCAGTTCATATACTTCTACTTTCTTCAATCCAAATAAGAAAATTGTATTCACGTTTACGTTTTCTTTTATTATTCTAGGTGGAATTTCCACAATGGGGGCATTCTTCTTAGCAAGAATTATTGTAGTAGGATAATGGCTAGGAGGATTTGAAAGGCATTATGGCATTAAGATTTCCAAAGTTTAGCCAAGGCTTAGCTTAGGACCCCACTACTCGTCGTATCTGGTTTGATATTGCTACCACACTTGATTTTGAGAGTCATTATGATGGATATGATATTCGTTGTGCATTTTGACCAATTGTATCTCGTCTTTGTGGATTCCCATACAAAGCTTTTGTATGTGTCTTCGGGTATTCTTTAATCATTTCATCCAACAGGTGTAGTTGTTCTAATTCCATGAGTCTTTCTAGAATGTTCTTTTCTTGAATATCGTGCAAAAAAGTTTCAGATTGTCCAGTGTTCCACCAATTAGTAACTCCGATTAGGAATTTTGGTGAAACATTTCAGAGTAATGTTTCAGAAAAATAAATAAAATCAAATTATACATATATGCTAAAAAATAAAGAACAAAATATAGAATATAATTTATTCATTTAATTCATTATGATAAAACAACATTAGAACATATTTAATTACATTCTTACCATAATAAAGTTTAAACACAATTTTCATAACCATAAAAGTTAACAACCTTTAAAATTGAAGCTTGGAAACATTCTCCAAAACATATATGCCGAAATCTATGTTTTCGGCCGAAATTAACCGAAAGTCAAACGGAAAAGTTATGCCATGCATTTCACTTTTGCTTTATGGTCGAAACGAAATTTTTTGGCCATTTCGGTTGAAACGAAATGAAATTGATCACTATGGTCCACTCCGCTCATTAGGTAGTCCATTGCATGTCAAAAATGACTATTAAAAATGTTGGAAATGATCCACATTGGGAACATGTACGTATGTCAGCTTCAGCTGATGATTTTGTGGCCTTGTCACGGGCCAGAATACATACATGATGGCCCAGTTAATTGATGTTTAAGAATATACAAATGAGACTTTGTTGCGCACATGCGGCCAGCGGACCTAGAGGTTCTCACTGCTTCACCTCTCCTGAACCAATTTGTAAGAGTTTCTCCATCTTTTGTATTGATTGCAATATCTTCTCCATCCTGATTCATGACTTCACGCATTTGCCTCTATTTTGGTCTGTCATTAGCATTTTCATTTTGCCTGAAAAATAATATATATTTTGTTGTTGTTTTTCTGTCAGATGGCTCCAAAGCAGAAAATAAGAATAAAATTGAAGTCCTATTATGTGCGTTTCATAGAGGATGCAGCCAAGCAGATAATGGATGCTGCCCGGACAACCAATGCCAAGACTGTGGGCCCTGTTCCACTGCCAACCAAGAAGCGCATCTATTGTGTCCTGAAATCCCCGCATGTGCACAAAGATGCCCGGTTCCATTTTGAAATCCGGACCCACCAGCGCCTCATTGACATCCACTACCCAACTGCTCAAACCATAGATGCTTTGATGCAGCTTGATCTTCCTCCGGCAGTTGATGTACAGGTCAAACTTTGATTTTTATACTGACTGCTGTTTGGGTAAGAAACAAGCAATTATGCTTGATGTTATTTTGCCGTTTCTGTTTTCTATCTAGAGAAGACCATCATGTTTAGTTGAACCATAGAGAGAGAGATTGCTTGTGAACTTGATGTCCATGATCTATGTAGTGCCTTCTGTTAATCGCACTCCCTTTTTTGGCTTAAGTTGGTAACTTCACTAATATTCTAATTAGAATGAAATTCTCAATTTGGGTCTGACCATGGATTATCAGGGATCATATGATTTCCCTAGATAATTTAGCATCCTCTAGGATCATATGATTACTTCAGATGGAAAATTTCATATTGCTGGCTGCCTTATTGGTCCAAATCATTATCATTTTTACTGATTGTTTACGTTGATTTGAGGTGGAATTATCTTTTATCAAAGAAATTGGTCATTATCATATACGTTGGAAAAGTTCATTACTTATGAATTTCATCACTACTTTAAAATATGACTTGTAAATTGGAACAAAGGTTAAAAATCATATCATTACTAATTATCAACTATATCATTTAACTAAATGTTTTTTTTTTTCCTGCTCAGTTTATTTTACTGGAGTTCGGAAGAGATCACGGATCATCTACTCTGCTGTGCTTTCATACATAAATTTATATATGCCTAATCTCAACAGATATATCACAGGTTTAATATTTGTGAACTTGCACAATAACATAACAATTATTAATTATATGCGCAAGTATATCAGTTGTGTTACCACACCTGAAAGTTTTGATGGTTTTATAATAAAACATTACATGGCTACTTGTCTTTTCTAATATTTACAGCCAACCACTACAGTTTTTGGTATTTGCATACTACTTGTGACACATTTAGCAGCCACCTTGAGCCAATGATTTAAAGAGGTCCTTTTAATCACTTCTGATGAGTTCTCATTTGAAACGGATGAAAATGGTCTTTAACTAAACTAATCCCTTACACGTTAACTACTGTGAAAATACTATGGCAATATGATGGATTTGGGTTAACCATAGTAAGGTAGTTCGTTAATATTATTAGGGGAGTGTAGGTGGTTATATATAAAAAACAAAAATTAGAGGTGGGTGGGTGTTTGTTAATAATAGAAAAGACGCGTGGTTATATGTAATTTCCTCAGTGATTGGCACGAACCGGGTGGGACCCACAACTATGTTTGCATCTTTAGAAGATTATACTGTTTCATAGTCGAGTTTCCCTCAGCCTTTATTTAAGGGGTTATTTGCATATACTCCCCTATTCTTTTTTTCCACGAACCTTGCCTTTTCGTAAAATGTTCAAAAACCCTATAGACTGCGGGCCAAACTATTTTCAACCAAGTTGACCCAAAACAGGCTTCCTCTCTCAAGGGAAAAGAAACCTAAGACACCCTTATGAATTTATTTATTATTATATATTTTTTTTGCAGGGTGTGTGTGTGTCTATATATATCTGGGGCGAGCTCTTCTAAGCTCAAGCTTAGGATAAGGTAAGCTCAAGTGTATGGTGGGGCCCACCTAGGGACCCACATGGGGATGGGGATTGGTGGATTTCAAGGACTCCTTGGGATTCTCCTCTCTATAAAAATTTATCCCCAACCGTGATTTCTATCATCTCCATATGGGCCCAAAAATTTAATGGTCAACGGTTCTTTCGAATCAATACATAGTCGATCCAATAGTCCAATAAATTCGGATTTAACCGAAAGTTGGTGGACATGTGCAATTTAGGGGGGTCATGTGTTTGGTTCATTTAGATGGACCAAAGGTGGGCCCCACATACATGAGCTTACGGAAATTTACCCTAAGCTCAAGCTTAGGAGAGCCTTGCTATATATATATATATATATATGAAAAAAACTTCGTAAGCTCATACTTGTTGGGCCCACCTTTGGTCCATCCAAATGGACCAAACACACGACTTCTCTAAATTACACATGTCCACCAACTTTCGGTCAGATCTGAATTTATTGGACCGTTGGATTGACTATGTGTCAATCTAAATGGACCGTTGACCATTAAACTTTTAGGCCCATATGGAGATGATATAAATCGCCTTTAGAGTTGATTTTTTGTAGAGAGGAAGATCCAAGGGAGTCCTTGAAATCCCTCCCACCCCCATCTCCATTTGGGTCCCCAGATGTGCCCCACCACACACTTGAGCTTACTTTATCCTAAGCTTGAGCTTAGGAGAGCCTTGCTATATAGGGAGATGCTCATATGAGAGATATCTCTCATCTTAAATGAGAAATTGTGTGGGGGCCCTCACATCCATATCCAATGCCAACAACTTAAATGTGAGGGCCCCACCCATATCTCTCATATAAAGTGAGAGATATCTCTCATAGGAGCATCTCCCTATATATATATTTGGAATGGAAGGTAGATTTTTTTTTTTTGGCAAGGTAACACCCTTATGAACTTGTTGACACCAGCATACATCTATCAGTGTCGATAGGTGATATTAATGGAAAGCATTTTTCTTTACACATATTAGCATGAAAAGGTTATCATTTTATTTTTTTGTTTTTGGAAATATCAACACTATATCATTTTAACTGCACAAAATAACATCTCTTCCTTGAAACATTAATTCTAAAGTTTTACATTGACTTTTAGGAGATGTTTTTAATTTATTTTATTTTTCTATCTACCTATTATACATATGTAATGTCTGTTTTTTTTTTTTTTTTTCAGGCTAGAAAATATAATGTCATGTTAATGTCACAGTTAGACTAAAATGGGCTGCTAATTGAACCAAGTTCGAAGAAACCTTTGCCTTTACTTGATGACAGGTCTTATTTTGTAAAACATTGGGCATGTTGATGATATGAACTTTTATAGTCAAGTGAGGGATGTTGAGACTCATGATTGCACAGCCAAATATCATCATAATCAGCAGCAGCATAATCATCAAAGTCTTATCTCAATCACATTGGATTGGCTACATGAATTCTGTTTCTCCAATCTAACCTATCTTGAGCTGAATCTTCGGATAGATTGCACTTGGTCTATTCTTTTTCTTTGGTGGGCCATCAACTTGTATAGAATTTTTTTTTTCTCAATGGTGTGGTTGTTGGCCATCTTGGACATATTCAAAATATTTCAAATAATTGTTTTTTAATTTATCACCTAATGGTGCTGCTCCTAAATGCTTTCGAAACAGCTCATTTTTTTTTTCTCTTTCCTACGCTTACTATAGATTCATATCAATGTTTCCATCTAACGACCAAGTATGATACTATTTTCTCTTTCCTAGTTTTACTATACATTCATCCCAATGTTCCCATCTAACGGCCAAGTATGATACAAGCAATTTCCAAATATTAGAGCAATCTTGGCAAACTTAATATAAGGACCACAATAGCATCAGTATATCTCGATGTCATTACTAAAACCTCCAGTTTCATGACAATCCCTCGTCTGTGATCTACAATTTTCTTACTTCATTATCATTATTTCTTGACTTATATTAGAAACTTGGATTGCAAACATGTGAAAACCTTGATCTGATTTCACTTCTAGTCGTCCAAAACATGCCTCTTAGTTACTGTTATTGAAGATTTGCTTGTGAGAAATTACATTTAACAACTAGATGAATGACTTTCTACAACAAAAGTGCATGAGAACAAGCAGTTCCATGTGACTGCCTAACATCCAATCTGAAAAAGAAAATCGAGGTCTAGTTCATTGTCGTCTGAGTTCCAAAGCAGAGTTTTCTGAGTCACTGTTTATCCCTGTCCTTTAAATCAGGGTAGATACTCAAATTTGCATGAATTGTGACCTGTAATCCACATGAACAGGAGGGTTAGTTCATTTACGTAATCAAAATTTGCAGGAACTGTGACCTAGAATCAACATGAATAAGAGGGTTTAATACCCCATGTACAGCAAATGATGGTTATATGACGTTTGGGACATGTAAACGGTCAAATTCCATTGTGCCGAAACCAAATAGATTGGAAACTGTGACCCTCTCATTGATGACCTATTTTTATTATTTCATGACCCTGATAGAAAAATATGTAGTTGCTTTGCTTTTAAAATCCAATTGTCATCATTACCTGCAATGTGGCTAACCTATGGTAAATCTGTACCCACATCCCCACACATACTAAGGCTTGTGGATTTTGGAAAAAAGCAGTTGTGTAACTATTGAACTTTGATAACTTGAAGATAAAGTGATAGGGTGATTTACTAGAAGTTTTTGCCTTTCTTTTAGGGCAGGTAAAAAGTCTTGAGCCCACAAGCTTCCAATCCTTTTATGATATCTTCTCTCACGAACTACAGGTATAATAACATGTTACTAAAATATATGTAAAGTAGCTATAGCGGGTGGGGCAGAGTGGGTAACTTTTGAATCTCCGTAATATCCTCTATCATTGTAATATAGGTATAATATCATCATCATCATTAATGTCTTGTTTGAATTATATTGAAGTCGGCTACATATTGAATCCAAATCCTTAGATATATCCTCTATCGTGTACTATAGGTATAATAACATCATCATCATTAAAAGGCTTGTTTGAATTATATTGGGGTCAGCTACATATTGAGTCAAATCCTTACATATATATTTTTACTACATTCGTCCACGTCCTTCCGGACCTACATTTTTTAGGGGGGCACACTCATATCAAAATATTATATGCAGAAATTCAATGGACAAAGGGGGGGCGCACTCATACCAAAATCTATTCATATATCAAAATATTATATGCAGAAATTCAATGGACAAATTCGAAGTCATGATCATGAGAAGTTATCCCTACGTCAGGCAACTCACATCACATGTAAATGTCTGACATTGGATCTATCAAATCATCTAATATTAGACATACAATTGGCATTTGGTAGTTGGCTTTATACATCAAATCATCTAATATTAGACATACAACTGGCATTTGGGAATTGGGTTTATACATAGGGGACCCCAAAATCTACAAATGGCAGTAGAATCCGGATCGTCTGAGTGGGTCTACTCAAGGTTCTGCCACGTCGCCTGTACAGACAGCTTCAGCATGAATGCATGGTATGCTGTCCTTGGTGAAATCGCGAACCGTGAATGGTCCACTCAAAGTCACTGTAAGATTTTACCTCACCAAATCCGGACTCATGGAAGTATGGTCATTTGAAGTAAGATTTTGTCCCCCTTCATTCTCTTCATTTTTAAGCTTACAAAGGCTCTTCTTTTTTTCTTTTTTTTTCCCTCTCCCTCCCTCTCTTTAGAAGTTGAAGCAAAATTTGGGACTCAGGAGAAGTGTATCCTCAGGTTGACTTTCGTAACCTCTTGGGATTGTAACTAACATCCAGGACCTTAAAATAAAAACCCAAAACGAAGTTAAAATTAAAACCCAATAGGTCCTTTATCTTCTTGTGTGATGTATATGTCTTTTATGTTTATACTAAATAACGAAATCTAACACACAGTAGTAGTAGTAGGATCTTTGTTTTGCAATTACTCATTCAACCTATCGACCTTTGACCACTAAATTTGCACTCAATATCCAGTCTTATACCTACCAAGTTTTTAACTCATGTGACCGATTGCCTTTCTCCTGCTTTTCAACTTCTTATTCATTTGTTTTCTTATTTAGTCAATTAGCATCTGCAAACAATATACACTACGCAATCTCATATTAAATTTCTGCCATTAAGTAGTCCATAATCAAGTGAATAAAAAGGGATCCTAAGCTGAGAGCAGTTACAATTGTTAAGGGTGGGCACAAGTAGACTCCAAAGCTGAGAGCAGTTACAATTGTTAAGGGTGGGCACAAGTAGACTCCAAAGCTGAGAGCAGTTACAATTGTTAAGGGTGGGCACAAGTAGACTCCAAAGCTGAAGTATCAGCGGCCTGGCCACCACAAATAGTTTCACTTCCAGGTTATAACTTTTTTTTTTTAATAGGTAAGTTATAAACCTATGTACCCCATACAATCAGAATGGGACTCGGTCCAAGGATCAGGATTCAATTCGGTCCAAACAAAATCAGATCCGGGGTCAGGTATAGCTAGATCCCACCTATTTAGATCTTTAATGTAGAAGGTGAAGTAGAGGCGGAGTAGATATCTTACTTGGGTCGACTTCAGTGACAAAGGCAGCACCATTGAAATAGCAAGAGCCACCTTTGTGTTTGAATCTCTGCCAGTAGCTGTTGAAGGCATAGGAGGCATGATCCCTGACACTGTTTGGGAAATAGCATGGTTGGTGCATTTGGATCTTTGAGCATTCTGCACCCCCTTTTCCACATGCCCAATCAAGAGCTGATTGTAGCACTTCATCAGTTGTCTGTTCATCAGCTATGCACCATTGTTCTGGTAGTTGCCCAACTACCAGTCCATAATAGAAAAAAAAAAAGGGAATATCATAACCATTAGAAGAAGATAGCAGTGCACAGGAAAACAAAAGGATAATGGAAGAAAGATCTGCTCCACTGAACAATCCCAACCATCCAGTGTGCAATTTGACCATACACTGTTGACTAACTAAGAGATGGTTACAGTTGTCTCTGGTCGGGAGCTCTTTGCTGCATCACCCATCCACAGTGGGCCAGCAAGATGAACGATCTACATTTTACTAAAAGATGGCCCCACCTGTATAGAATGCATCGGATGTTTCTATGCAAACAACTGCAAAATGTTGCACTCATCTCTACAATTGCATTGGCTCAGAAATCCGAGTCATATATGTCTAGAGAGTCCAAACATCCTACATGTAGACTTGCTGATCCTATATATAAATGATAAGAGACTAAACCTATAACAGACCAAAGGGAAATATCCAAATGGGTTACTCCCATGAAGCCTAAATTTTGATAGGCCTATGGAACGTTGAAAATGCATGACTACCCACACATTGATTCACATAATCATTTAATGAAATGCAGCATTTCTGATGTTTGAGAGGAAACCAAAGAACAAATCAAATCTGAAAATAAAATGGGTGTCATTAATTGTTTCTCATAAAAACATAGGAAAAAAGAAGGATGAAAAGGAGAAGCTTTAACGAGTATTGGTTGTTCTACCTGATCTTCGTAGAATTATGAAAAGAACGAAGGTAGCAAGCGGAATTCTCAGCAAAACAGAAGGCATCTTGAAGTTCCTAAGAATTTCACAGGACTAGTTGCTCTGTGACTAAAAGTTACACACCAAACATAACATATACGCACATATATATAAATTGGAGAGATAGAGAGAGAATCTTGATGACTGTGTTTTTATTAGAATTTCCTGAAATGCTTCAAAGATTCTCCTCTTTTGCACGTTGAATGCACAAGGTATCAATATCAAGCTCTCTATGGTGTGGATAGAGAAGAGAAGGAGAAATTTACATGAAAAGCCCTTGTGTTTCGTAAGAACTACCAAAAAGCCCATTTATTCTAACTAATTGAGAGAAAAACGACGACCATCACAAAAGGTTCTTTGAACGGATTTTCTTCTGTTTGTGGGACGAAGATATTGGATAATTGTGAGCAGAATATTCATACCATTGCTTTCGCCAATGATATTCTTGGTCCAACAGTTTGGATCAGTGATGCATGGGCCCCACCAGTATATGAAACCATTTATGGATGGATGGAGGGTGGATTATGAACTCTGTCACTGTGTAGTTGATCAAACCATTTAGATATGACTACTGGCAAACCTAGTTAAGGGTGACAAATGGCAGCACATGTGTTATATGGACAAGCTCGTTTGGTGGGCCCATGTGGAAAGGCCACAAATGAGATTAACTTCAGTGGGACATCCTAACCACTAAACTTAGCCTCTTTGTATTAATTCATCAGTGGGTACATGTTTGTAATCCAAACTCCTGAAACTAACAGCCTCACCTCAACAATTACTATATGTGATTTCACTCCAATTAAAGTTATGTCTGCCTTTACATTGTTTACATAATTAATCTGATGGTAAAGAGTGGATAATTTAAGCTATGTCTTGGATCTTGATTTCTCTTAGATCAGCCCACAAATGACACTAAGTGATGCCATTAGTAGGATTTTGAATAATAATGACCCATCCAACATATGGGTCATTGACAGAACAGTTGAGATCTTCACTGTGTATATAGTCCTTTTTTTTTTTTTTTATCCCCCTACTTTTACCGGTAATTTTTTTTCTCACTAATCAAAGGTCATTTAATCTTGGAGTGGAAAAGACGAGCACCATATTGATTGTGTTTAAACTTATTAGAGCATCTAGGTGAAGTCTCACTGAAGAAAACTTCAGAAAAAGAAAATAAAAGCAAATATTCTCCCACAATCCAACCACATTTCTTTTATACAGTTGGCGTGTGTACCCTTTTCCTTTACAGATTGGAAATTCTCTTCTTTTCTCTGTGGGCAGAAGTTGAAGAAATTCCATATCTCACCCACTAATCAAGTGCCAGTCAAAGACAAGAACAGAAAATGGGGCCATCCATGGTGGTATACTCCAGATGACCGGTCTAGATCTAATGCATGTGATCACATTTATCCCAATAAAGACAAAAGAATGCAGATACTCTATTCTACTTAGACATTGCCAAAAGTGCTAGCATGTGTACAAAAATGTAGGTAAATTATAAAAGTGACTAAACATGTGATGCCACTGTGTATTTAGAAATAATGGCATATGGGGCCCACTAATAGATCTATAAAACCGATAACAAACAACCTCCATTATGTGCTCTTTCATGAAAAGGGAATATTATTTCTAATGTTTGAAATAAATATTTTTGATGAACAGTGATAGGACCTTAAACAGACCGAGACAGGCTTAAGACTTGAATGTGACCCAGAACTAACCCAGTTTTGTTTGTCCAGTTCTAGACCTAAATAATTACGAAAAAAATCCATTAATTAGCGATAAATAATAGACGTGTAAGTTATTTCTATAGAGGGATGAGACTTCTGAGGAATATTCATATGTTCTCAATTTTGCAACCTATGTGGGCCCTTTTAACTTGGTCAAGACCCCTTTTTCCCTCTCCATTCCCCTTCTATCTCAAAAAACCCCAAAGTTTACTCATTTACTACAGCGGTAATTCCTCCCAGTAGAGTTCTCTCCAAACATTTCCTCTCCACTTGTGATCTTCACCCTCTGACAATTTCCTTCCTTCTCTTCAACCTCACAATTTTTGGTTTTTTTTCAACAAGAGAACACATGTTATGCTACAATTGACAAAAATCACATTGCAATCACCGGCATTGTTTACTGGATTTCCTCATCCAAAGATCAACTCTTCGTCAAAGTGCAGTGATAAACAAACCTAATCGTTTGATATCCTACTCTCAGATATCAATAAAGGTGAGTTCTAATCTGCATATTCTCTAATAAATTCCTTACACCAGCGGTGTAAAACCACCCTTTTCCTCCAAACCAATCCAAGCACACCACATCATAAAAAAAGTATAGTACATCATAAAACCACTTTTTTATCTACTGCTGGTTCCCAAGGTTAACCTTAGGGTTAACTTAAGTTTGAAATTTACACAAAAAACCCATTAGATATAATTCTCACCCCACACCCCCACCCCCACCCCCACCCCCACCCCCAAAAGCCGCTTTATTGTCTTCTTCTAGTAATTTCCAGCCTCCATTGCTCCATCAAGTCCATAAAAATCCCTTGTTCGATTCCCAAAATTCACATACATATAAAACAAAAACTTAGTGTCAATGGCAAAAAATTACTGAGTACACACAAAAAATTACAAAGTATTCTTCTAAAATTCAGTATTATTGGAAAAAATTACTAACAATTCAATATAATACTGAACGATGTTGCGCACATACACCTAATATCATCTATTTTTCGGAAGAAAATACTATTCCAAGGTTCAAATTAAACAATTTCATTACAAAACAATTCCAAATTAAACAGTGGTTGCGTACATTCATCCTGCATTGGGTTCCACTCCCAAATATAACAAAAATACAATTCGAAGTTATGAAAGGGAGGAGTTATTTAGTCACATCTCGAAGCATTTTTGTCATCCTCAAAAAATTCTTCCCCGAAGAAATCAAAGCGATGTTGTGTATGTTTCCCCCATCATCAAATCCTGCATAAAGAACGAGTAATGCAGTAACAATAAATTTATACTTATTGTAAAATATGTATAAAAAAAATTGTCAGTTAAAAAAATATCCAAGCTAATCATTTAAGTACCATGAATGTAGAATGCTGAGGATCTTGAGACCCAATAAAAGGGCTAGTGAAATCCAAACTTTCCTGTCAAAAACTTGATACGAAATTAATCTCCCATATACAAGAACTATTCATATAATGACATGCATAACTACAAGAAAATAAAATTCCAATACCACATGCAAAGCTTGACTGGTAGACGCATTTTTGTCCTTAGGTGATGAACTTGTACCTTCAACACTATCCCTTAATGAAATGAAAAAGTTTGCTGAGGATATAACTTTGTATATGGACCAGTAATTAAAAAAAAAAAACAATATTTACCTCGCTTGCTTTTGTGTGGGACAATTACTTCTAATATGTCCAGGTTGTCTGCAAATGCCACACTTCCTTTTTTTGCCCACCTGATTCTCCATGGGATGTTTTTGTCTAAGGGATTTAGGTCGACCCCTTGAAGCAACATGTGGTGGGTCATGTAAAGTAAATGTTATATTTGATAAAAGTTGAGTACCACCTTCAAGTTCAGGTGCACTTCCCAAATCACCATCAATATCTACATCACCATTATCTTCTTTCTCCTCCTTCTCTTCTTCTATAGCTAAAAGTTCACTATGCATTTTCTGCAAAGCAAGTGCTAAATAAGCATGTTTCTTTTGTGATTTTTGTGCTTCTTCAACAACTTTCAAGACCTTTATCATCAGGCTGTGCTTAGTCAATGTAGAGGAGCTTTTTATGCCTTCTCTTTCCAAAAATTCACTCATGAAAGTAGAAGAAATCTCATTGGCAACATGACTCTTTGCATTTACAGTCCACCTTCGAAGAACATAATACTCGGGGAGATGATGAACACAAGAATTTTTTACAAACAAGGCGAGAATGTGCCTGCAAAGTATTCCAACAAATTCGAAATTATGGCATGAACTAACTGCTTTATTTTCTACGAGATCAACCACCACTTCATAGACAAGATTTTCTATCCCATTTGCCACCACTTTATAGGTCTTTGTTGTTTCTTCCTCATGAAACTTAGACACACTCTGCTTTTGACTGAAGAGTAGTTCCTTTTGGAACAATGAAAACATTTTCCTAGTATAGACTCCTGCTGCTTGGGCCTCCATTCTGTAAAATGTTTTAAGAACTGCTTTTGTGGTTCTAGTTTTCACATCTTTTTCTTTTTCACTCTGGTATCTCTTGTCCAAGGCTTTCTCATATTGATAAACAAAGTCGCTCACTAGCATGCTTGAATGGACAAAGTCCTTGAAGAATTTATTCATACTCTCACTTCTTTGAGTTGTAGACATTCCAGCACAAAACATGGTCCGTAAGTACGCTGGAATCCATTTTTCCCGCCGTGAATATAAATCTCTTAACCAATCATTCTCTATTAATTCATACTTGAAAATCAATTGATTCCATTCAACCTCAAACTGATCTATTGTGGTTGTTTCATAAATGCAATGATGAAATTCTCCTTGAAATGTTGGGTACTTGTTAAAAACATGAGCCAAATGTTCAGGAACCTTTTGTAAAATATGCCACATCAAAGACGGTGGGTAGTATTTGGCAATACCTGTGCAATTGCCTTGGCCATGGCTTTATCGTCATCTGTAATAATAACTGATGGAGTGCGCCCACACATTGCTTCTACCCAAGTTTGTAACAACCATATGTAAGATTCAGCAATCTCATTCACGAGTAAAGCACATCCGAACATGATTGATTGGTGGTGGTGGTTAACTCCGGTAAAAGGAGCAAAAGGCATTTTATACAGATTGGTTAAATATGTAGCATCAAAGGTACCTACATCCCCAAAATATTGGCACGCAAGCCTTGATCTTGCATCTGCCCAAAAACAATTTCCCATACAATTGTTTTGATCCACTTGAATCGCATACACAAATCCTGGACATTTCGATTGGCAAGTTTTGAAATAATTGTGCATTCTTTGTGCATCACCATCTTTTAAGAGCTTCCTTCTCTTATTTCCCAAATAATTTTGCACATCCATTGTCATGCAGCCAATTTGACTATTAGCACCACTTTCTTGCTCTAACACGGACACTATTTTTCGAGGTGGTACACCAGCATCATTAAGAACATCAATGAGATTTTTCTGAGCATGAGTTATTCCTCTATTTCCCCTTAGTAAAATTGTACTTTTCGGAGAACACAACTCATGATTATGTTCGGATATAAACTTACTTACAATCCATTTTTCATTATCTTTTGTCACATTCATCGTTGCTTTACATCCAATCATTGTTTCAGAGCAATGTGAACCATCCTTATGCTTCTTGTAATAACTCGGACGACGAAATCCTTCTCTATAACAAGAAAACTCTACTCCAATCACTGAATTATCTGTACGAGATCGTCGGGTACGATTTTTTCGAATGCTAAAACCCTTTCTTCTCGCATATGCCTTGTAACAACTCATAGCATCTTCCAGGTCCTCAAAAATCAAGCCCATACATGGCTCTTGAGGAACCCGATACGAAGATGATTTCATTGGCTGATCTTTTTCATTTTCTGCAAATTCTAGATCATTCAAACCATCTACTGAATTAGTGTCTACAAAGTACTCTTTCTCAAAATCTGGATTCTTGAAACCATCTATTGAATTTTCCTCTGTATTATACTCTTCTCCCAAATTTCCTCCACTTGATGTGTTTTCCATATCAATTCTACAGTATAAATAAAATGCACATATACATTACAAGCAATCAATTGCAAATAAGGAAACAGAAGAACGTATGGAGCAAAACCTAGATTTTCCGAAAAAATAAAATCTGGGGTTACCTTATCCGCTAGTTTGGAATCCAAGTTGGCAATGGAAGGATGGAGCATGCGAACAGTAGAGCTGAGGTGTCGGAGGGCGTCTTCTTCCTGTGAGGATCTTGAAATCAAGGACGGGGCTTTTGGGGGTGGGGGTGGGGTTTTTTTTTTGTATATTAAGTTAACCCAGGTTAACTTTGGAACTAGTAGTAGAGAAAAAAGTTGATTTTATGATGTACCAGCCTTTTTTTTTATGATGTGGTGTGCTTTGATTGGTTTGGAGGAAAAGGGTAGTTTTACACCGCTGGTGTAAGGAATTTATTCTCCCACTAATATTTGGCATGACTGTGAACCTTACAAAAGTAAGGGTCCATCTAATCTTAGCCATATATTGTAAAGAGTGCTGCTATTGGCACACAAAATTTTACTTTTCAAACACAAGGAATTTATCTTTTTTTTTATTACATTCTTACCCTTTCATGAAATGACCAAAATATCTATTGTCCCACAAAAACTCAAAACCCATTCTTTTTTTCACACACAAACTCATCTTCTTCTTCTCTCACCCATCTCACTCTCCACTTTCTCCATCTTCCTTGGGCAACTCATCTTCACTCACATTCCTCCATTTTCTAGTGCAATGAAGGAAGAAAACAACAATAAAATGGTGCCTTTAAATCAAAGTAGCAGTGGAAAGGTCTGTTTCTTAGTCGCCTTGAACGAGTTGCAGGTTCCCGAAATGTACGATCTTTCAGGGCCAAACATATGGCATATGTTCGGATGTATAGTTCCGAACATAATGCATCTGTTCGGACCTTTATGACTGAGTGATATTTGACCCGAGTGTCCGAATACTATTCTTTTGTTCGGACACTCAGGTCTGAACACCTGCAATATTTTCGGTCACTCAGAGACTGAATAGAGTCGTGATTTCTGGGTTAAAAACCTTTGCGATGATGGATAAAATGCAACCAAAATGCATGAAAAAACACTAACATTGTTTGTAAAAACTTACATTGAATGAGAATCTATCTCCATAACAAGTTTTCATGTAAAAAAAGATAATCTAAGATGGAAAAAATGGTAAAGAAGAGATAGGGAAGAAGAATAAATGGTAATGTTTGAGGGATCCATTTACCTTTGGAAGAGGAGATGGTGGAGAGGACTGGGAACGCCGGAGAAACCGAGTCGCCAGTGATGTGGAGAAAGGGATGAGGATGTGTGTGAGAAGAAAGAGGGAAATAGAGGGATGGTTAGTTTAGGAAATTTTGGTGTGTATGAAAAGAATTAATGTAAATTTTAAATTATAGGAATGTGTGTAGGGAGAATTTGTGTGGGAAAAGTTAAAATCTGTGTGCCAGTAGAAATTCCCATTGTAAATCTCAGTGAATGAAACATCCATCCATGAACAAATCGTATGTTGCATCTCATTTTATCAAGATTTTATGGGTATTGAACTCAATACAAACAAGACAAGGGAGTGACTTCTTGGGTTCCAATGCATTTTACTATGGACTTCTATGTATTCCTCTAGGACATTATAGCAAGCTCAACAAGCAAATGGCAATACTTGCATGGGTGAAAGGGAGCCACAATATTCACTTAGGTGAAAGGGAGCCCTAGTTTCATTATTTTCTTGTTAATTCTGATAGAAAATAACCCATGCATAAAAGACAACCAAAATCAAAATATTCATTCGAATGTGCAAATGTGTCCTCTTCTTTGAAGCTTAAAACGGATAAGTGGAGAAGAAAAGAAAAATGTTTCTAACTGTGTACTGCCCCTTCTAAGAATTTACCAAACGAAGGATCCAGAGAAAAAGTGATTGAGTGAATTCCATAAGAAGTCAAGCAAGTCAATATCGCAACTCATGGACACTTTCATCCTTAAAATCTCTTAACTTTTTAAATAGATAATTCGTCATCATCATTAAAGCATTGTCCCAACTACGTTGGAATCGGCTACAAGAATTATGTTTCTCTATTCCGATTTTTCTGAGCCAAATCCCCAGATAAATTGTACTTCAAATCTATTTTCACTGCCTCCATCCACATCCTTTTTGACCTACTTCTTCCTCTTGGTAGGCCATCAACTTTCATAGTCAGACTTTTCTTTACCGGCATCGTTGCTTGCCTACGTTGGACATGTTCAAACCATTTTAAATGGATTTTTATAATTTTATTCCCTATAGATGCTACCCTTAAATGCTCTTAAAAGCACTCATTTCTAATTTTATCCTTCCTAATTTTACTACACATCCACCTTAACATTACTATCTTTATTACATCCATTTTATGCATATGTTGCTTCCTGATTGGTTTACTTTCTAACTCTATAGGTCATAACTAGTCTAACCACTGCCATGTAAAATTCTTCCTTCAATCTTTATAGTATTCATCGGTTATAAAACACTCTAGAAGCAATTCTCCACTTCAATCATCCTGTTTTTATCTTATGTTCGACATCTTCATCAATCTCCACATCCTTACTATTTAGAGCCAAATTAACATAAAGAACCTCTTTATAGTGTCTGTCTTCAATTCTCACAGTAGTTTCAGCTCTTTTTTTAGGCCAACTGAAGTAACAATCCATATATTCTATATTTGCATGACTTATTTTAAAGCTTTTGGATTCTAAAACCTCCCGCCATCTCTCGAGTCTTACATTCACACCGTCTCTTAATTCGTCTACCAATACTCTATCATTTACAAATAACACAAACCAAGGTACCTTTTCTTGAATATGATCAGTTAACTCATCCTTAATCAATGCAAAGAGATAAGGGCTTAACTCTTAAGGTCGACCCTTGATGCAAACCTATGGTCACTTGAAACTCACATATCTCTCCACAAGTAGTTCTCACGCTCATTACTGCTCCTTCGTACATGTCTTTAATAACTTCAAAAATAACCTCTTGGAATTTTTTTTATTTAAAACCCATCAAATTAAATATCTAGGTAACATGTCGTAGGCTTTTTCTAGATCAATGAAAACCATTTTAAGATTTTTTTCCTCTTTGCTTGATATTATTCTATTAATTGTCTAAGTGAGAAGATAGCTTTCATAATTGACCTCCCTAGTATAAACCCAAATCAGATATGTTAGTCTTTTGTCATGTCTTTGCTCCATTACTTGTTTAAAAGAGATAATGGATCTATCCAGAATTACAAAAACAACAGTATAGATCCATTGTAATTAATATTACAAATTGGTAAATCTAAATAAAGCGTACCTGATGCCATGAAGATGGAGTGGATCAGTGGTCTGGATTTTGATTAGATGCTTAATACTTTATAAGCCATAGTAGCTTCCGTCTCTATTTCTCTTGAGACTAGCGATGGAAACCTTTGTTTTTATTTTTTGTGTAAGGGGCTAGAGGCGGGGACGGCAGGCTACCTTTTAAATGTTTTAGATGGATATCCTGTCCATCGAGGATATTCATAACCATAATGGTACCTTGAAACTGGTGAGAGGTTTCTCCTCAAGTAACCAAAATACAAATATGGGGTCAGTTAAAACTAAACCAAAGATAATGATAAACTATTATAAAATAAATGTACGTGGTTGTTGGGACCACATATCGTTAATTCCAACATTCTCACTTGGTCCAAACTAACACCACTAGTGTATATATATATATATATATGCGTGTCTGTGTGTGTGTGTTTTATCAAGAAATATAGAGTTTAAAAAGACATCCTTGGTTCAACTTTTTTTTTTAATAAAAGCTTAAAACTTGATGAGTACACTCTAATTTTATAAAACATACCCATATTTTAATTTTGGTCAAGCTTTATTCTTATCAAATGACACATCTATACATGGACAATGACACTCACTACAAATGTAGGACCTAACCATGCCCTATATAGTAAAGATAATCTCATTTTTCAAAGACCTTTATATGCAGTTTTCTGTACAGACAAATATACTATATTGGTGACTTTAAATCTATCCAATTATCAACTTCACTTTAAATCCTACTTACATTTGAATGTGCACAATTAAGTAGGAAACAGAAACAATTATTATAAAAGTCCATAGAAACTTTAAGCATTAATAGAAAGAACTTACCAGGCCCATATGGTTTACATGATCTTTATACATATTTGGCGACAATGCCTTGGTTAGTGGATCTGTAGTCACCAATCTTGTATTGATGTTTTCCATAGACACATAATATTTCTTTACCTTCTCCTTCAAATAGATACTTGACCTCTATGTGTTTGGAACCGCATGAACTTTTATTATTCTTGGAGGAGCAAACTGCGGATGTATTATCACAATAGATCTTCAGTGGTCTTGAAATGTTGTTTACCACCTGAAGTCCCTAAATGAAATTCCTTAGACATAATGATTGTGATGTGACATCATAGCATGCCACAAACTCTGCTTCCATAAGGTGGAGGTTGTAACAAGTGACTATTTTGCACTCCATGAGATTGCCCCTCCGCTAGAAGAAAGATATACCTAGAAGTAGAATTCCTGCTGTCAAGACATCCAATAAAAATAGAGTTTGAGTAATCAATCACTTCAAGTTGGTCAGTCTGTTTGTATGTGAGCATAAGATCTTTTGTACCTTAGAAATACCTCATAACTTTGTGAGTAACTTTCCAGTGAGTATATCCTGGGTTGCTTTGATATCTGCTAAGCATGTCAATAGAAAAATTGATATCCAGACGGGTGCAAGTTTGATAAGACTTCCTACAGCTAAAGCATATGGAATATCCTTCATTTGGTTGCGGTTGAATTCATTTTGTGGGCACTGTGGCTTGTTGAGTTTATCACCTTTAGTGATTAGGGCTCCAATTGGTTTGCAATCAAGCATCTGAAACCGTTCAAGAACCTTATATATGTAGGCTCTTTGAGACAACCCCAAAATCCGGTGTTTTTTTGTCTTTGTGAATCTTAATGCCAATAACAAAAGCAGTTTCACCCCATGTCCTTCATTTCAAAGTGCCAAGTCAAGATTCCTGTAAGAGTTCAAAATTGTTACTGGCTAAAAGGATGTCATCCACATAAAGCACCAAGAAAATGACGCTACTCCCATGAGTACTCTTTAAGTATATACACTGGTCAACAATATTTTCAGTAAAATCAAAGGAAGTTATCACTTCATCAAATTCTAGGAACCATAGATGGATCTATTCAATTTACACATCCCGAGTATCTGCATCTATGAATCCCTTGGGCCGACTCATATACACTTCTTCCAAATCACCATTGAGAAATGTTGTCTTTACATCCATTTGGTGCAATTCGAAGTCAAAGTGAGTTGTAAGCGCCATAATGATTCTAAATGAATCCTTTTTAGAAACAGGTGAAAGAATCTCCTTATAGTCCACTCCTTCTCGTTGTGTGAAGCCTTTTGCTATTAGCTAGCCTTGCTTTGTAACGTTTCACTTTTCCTTTCAAATCTCGCTTCGTTTTGTATACCCATATGCACTTTATTGGCTTGACCCCTTTAGGAAGTTGTACGAGATCATGATTATGTTTCATGGATTCTAACCTATCAAGCATCATATCTTGCCAACATGTTGAATCAACACTTTGTGTGGCTTCTTGAAAGGATAAGGGATCTTCCTTAACACCCATGTTAAAATTAGACTCTTGAAGATACACAATATATATAATCATCTTATATGGAACTCCTTTTCAATCTATGAGACCATCTAAGTGGATGAGGAGGGGGTTTCTCTATTTGCATGGGTTCAAAAAAAAAATTTCTCTTGACTATGAGGTACCTCTTATATCGGCTCATTCTGAACAGGAATGTGTGGAGACAAAGGCTCTTAGAGTGGAGGTGTTCCTATAATAGGCTCAACACATGTGGGTATTGGATGGTTCAAATAATTTATTCTCGATGGGATAGGGATTAGTCTTAAACCTCTTGGAATACTAGATTCCTTACCCGTGTACTCACACTGAGTTCATTGTCCTCTAAAAATCTTGCATGAGAAGTTTCAACAATATGATAGGAGGGATAATAGAATCTGTAACCCTTTGATCATTCTGGATTTCCAATAAAGAAACATCTCACAGTCCTTGGGTCAAGCTTCTTCTCATTAAGTTGTTTCCCCTACATAAAACCACACATGAAAATGCCTTAAATTGGGGTTTTTTCCACGGGTGGAGTTCAAATGGGGTTTTTGAACTGCTTTGTTAGGTACCTGGTTTAGAATATATGATGCTGTTTTTAGGGCTTAACCCCAGAGATTTTCAGGTAGAGTGGAAAGATTCACCATGCTTTTTACCATGTCCAACAATGTGTGATTCCTTCTCTCGACCATTTTGCTCAGGAGTACCGGGAGTAGTGTATTGAGCTGTGATACCCTCTCTTTCAAGTTTCTTAGTAAATGGTCCAAGAACTCTATTATGTCGGTCATATCGGCCATAATATTTTCCTCCACAGTTGGATCTGACCACTTTAATGGATTTTTCTAATTGTTTTTCCGCTTCTATTTTATAAATTTCAAAAACATCAGCCGCTTCATTTTTTTTTTCAATAGATGGACATACCCAGAACTGCTATAATCATCAATGAATGTTATAAAACATTTATGACCATTGATGGAAGGACATGGTAATATTCCACAAATATCGGTGTGGATAATTTCAAGCAATTCACTACTTCTAACAGCATCCTTCATTTTGGTTTTAGTGAATTTTCCTTTTATGCAATTCACACTTGTACCAAAATCTAAGAAATCTTGGGGTTTGAGAATGCCTTCTCTGATTAATCTTTCCATCCTCCCTTTGGATATATGGCCCAAGCGACTATACCATAGTGCCGTTGAATTTTCATTGATCAAACCACGCTTTATGCCAATGACATTGTTCACATGTGAGGAGAGTAAAGATTGAGAAAAAACAGAATCCAAATTCAATTTATATAATCCATCAATTAAAACAGTATGATCAAGCAACTTTGAACCCATGTACAAATAATGACTATTATTCCCAAACTTGAAAGAATAACCCATAAGGTCTAATCTTGAAATTGAAATAAGATTTCTTGACATGCTAGGAATAAAAAGAGCATTTTCCAAATATAAAAAGTGTTGAGTGTGCAGAACTAGTCTTCTTGTCCCAACTGCATGAACCTTTAGCTCCAAACCATTTTCCAGCACCAACCTTTTTTCTCCTTCACTTAGTCTCCTATGCAACAGCATGCCATGCATAGATTTACAAATGTGGACAGACACACTTGTAAAGACAAAAGCAACCCAAACTGGTCAACTCAACCTATTGGGTCAGTCTAAACCCAAACCAGCATGCCCATATGACTTGGTCATTAGACAATTTATGTACAGCTAGCATTACTTGTAATCTTTAGATTAGCTTCCTATTATATCTATAAATCACCCAAACTAATGGGTTCAAACTTACTGTAAATAAACCTACAGAATATATTTAAAAGCAATCGATGATATCACAAAGATACATCGAATTCATTTTCAATACTCTTAACTCTCTGTAATTCTATAATATGGTATCAGAGATTTAGGCTGCTCTTTTAATCTATCAGACACCGTAAGATCTTCTTCTCTTTATCATATGTCCATCATCTGACTGTGTAAGAAGATCAAGGCAAACATCTGTGGGATTTATACTCTGCATGTTCTAGAAATGGGTTCGACTATGTCAAACAACTCACTGTGATCAAGCATGGCCAACTTGGGATCATTTTAACCACAACAACATATATTCTTTGGGTCACTTGAATATTCTGGGACTTCTGAAGAATTTTTCAAGATTTTTTGTCCATCAGAGGTAGGCTATTGGATCTGATTTGTGATTGTTCAATTTCTTGGTTGGGTTTTCATCAATTCCGTTGAAAACCCTTTATTCCTATTTTTCTTGAGCATAATCAACTTAGGGAGGATCGAATATTGTGTGTTGAGATTATATTAAGAGCTTATCCACTTTTGATCACCTTCTGAGCCCCACGTGACCTGATTTTCCTCAACACAAAAGTCACCCGGCCTGTTTTTTGGCCTCTGTTCAAATATGAACCATTTGCTTCAGATCTTAACCTCCTAGAAGTCATCTGGAATCTCCCTTCCCACAAATGTGCTCTAGTAACAGTAATTTGAGACTCGACTTTCGAATCACACTCGAATCTTCATTTTAGAGTGATTTAAAAGGGATGATCATGGGATATTTGTTTTTTGTTCAAACTTTTCCTGACAGTTTAACTTTTCTATAATTGCTTCTAAACATGCTAATGAGATAAATGTTATTTTAGGTGGGACTAATTATGCCTATTGGTCTCATCTTATGCAAAAAGTTCTGAAAAGTTAGAGTATTTGAAAATATATTGTCAGTAAAATAGCACAACCAGATCATAAAGATAGAAAATATTAAGAATGAAAATCTGCAATTGGAAAGATTAATTCTTGGATTAATAACTCTGTCATCCACTCCGTTGGTAATCAACTAGCTAAATCTAATTACCCAAAAGAAGCTTGGGATTATTTAGCAAAGCTCTACACTCAGACTAATGTTGCTCGTCACTATCAAATTGAATGAAAAATTAAAAATGTTAAGCAAGGGAATGACTCGATTCATGATTTCTATGTCAAAATGACATCTTTATGGGTTCAACTTGTTTTAATGGAGCCTCAATTCATATCCACCAAGGATACTGAAACTTTCAATACATATAGGGAAGAAGTTCAGCTAGTTCAATTTCTCATAGCTTTCCGGTCTGATTTTGATCATGTCTGCATGTTATTGTTCCATAGATCCCCTCTGCCAGCATTTGAAGCGGCATTATCTGAGTTGTTAGCATAAGAACAAACACAACTCTCTCTGACCCGAAAGAAACTTGTAGATCCTGAACATGATTTATTAGCACATGTAATTTCGTAGAGAGCTAAGTGCTCTGTTCCACCGAGTGTTTCTGATATCTGGAATTACTACAAAGAAAAGGGTCATTAGAAATATAACTATCACGTTTGCCAAAATAACCTAAATAATAATAATAAGCACAACTGGCCTTCATAGAAGCAAGACTTTTGGGGACCGTCTGCGCCTCCTCAACGCATGCGCCCATCAAACTTGAATCTATACCATAAGTCCAAACCATACGCCGCTAATACAACAGATGCTGAAGAGGTCCTTTCCACCTATCAAGTTCAGTCCATGATTGATGAGCATATGCAACATCTATTTCTGATGTCTAGTTCTACTACCTCTATGGCTACATCTCCTTCTTATCCAAGTTCTGTAATGACCATATCTAGTGCATCGGGCAAAACAACTTGTGCTTGGATTTTTTTTATTCCAGAGCCTCTTATCATATGACTTGTGATTCATCCTTATTATATGGTTATCATCCTCATTCTAAAAGTCTGACAATACATACATCAAATTGAAAGTCCGGAGATCCGAACCCTAGAGGGGGAGTGAATAGGGTGTCCTACAAATATGACCAATTTAGACCAATTTTAATTCTTTAACATAAACTAGTCACATGTGATGATTAATCAAACAAGATGGGGAAGCTAATATAAACAAGCACCACAAGCATACACCACAACACAAAGGTTTATAGTGGTTCGGCCTCAATGCCTACGTCCACTACCGGCTTGTGATCCAATCACCCTACCGGATTTTCACTATTTATGCTTTTTAATAGGCTAAGCAATAACCCTTACAATGTTGTTTTTACTAGGCTCAACAACAACCTTTACAAGATGCTTTTCAAGGCTAAGCAATAACCTTTACACAATGCTTTTCTTAGGCTAAGCAATAACCTTTATAAATAAAGATTTCTCTAAGAAGGTGTCTTCACAAAAGATCACTCTAAGAGATACAATTTAAGCACAATTGAAATTGCCTTTTAAATAGGCTAATATGAAACTTTAAAACAAATTACAAACATACACTAAAGAAGCTAAAGTGTGTGCACAAGTGTATGAATGCTTTACTTCAATCAATTTCTACAATGAAGCTCCTAAATGAATGCTTGATGCATTTTAAAATCAAAGCTCAGAAAATGATGATTGAAGATAAATGCTAATCACATGAAAGATTCAAACAACTTAAAGAAATGAACTAAAACAAGTTGTATTAATATTAAAGTCTAAGAACACATGTGATTTAGACATGAGTGATTGCAAACCATTCTAATATTCCAAAGATAATAATGAGTTTGCAAAACAACTCTTTAAAAGCTAGAAATCATGCATAAATGAAAATACAAAGATTTAAACATGCATTGATTCTACTTTGAATGGAAATCAAAATAACTAGTAAGATGTACCTTTTAAAAACTCAAGCATTTGATTTCCAAAAAGCCCTCTAGCCTTTACAACTTCATCCCCTTTCTTTGGCTCCAAAATGGTCTCAAAAGTTCATGAATCAAGCACTCAAAAAGGATGGAATAGAATGGACTTTATAGGAAAAAACAGTCCAACGACTAGTTTCCCCGGTCGACCCCATGACCCCCGGTCGACCTGGCCTTCACAACGGTCATAAAAATGACTGTTTGAAAAAGGGCAACGGCTCTTCAGCCGGTCGACCGGGTCCCCTGGGCCGGTCGACCGGGCCCACTGCGGGTCGACCGAGCCTGGGGCCAAAATTCCCAAATATTGCATATTTGAAGGTTTTTCTTGGAGGGAATTTTTGGGCCATTAAATCAAGCTTGGAGACATGTTTTAAATCAACGTAAGATGTTTAAAAACATGAAACACAAAAAGCCTAAATTGATTCGAAACTTTAAATCCAATGGCTCACTTGATTTAAAAAAAAAAACTCTTTTCACATTTAAATGCATACAAAAATGATTCTGAAAATGATGAATGTATGCAAGGCACAAGCCTAAATCCTCAATTTGATTTCTCAAAAGTAATGCACAAAGAATTAGGTTTTCAAAAGAGTTTGGATTCTAAAACAAATGCATCCAAGATTTAAAGCAAAACATGCATAAATCATTAATTCTACAAATCTAAAATTCAATGCATGTATAAAACCAGATTTCAAGATTTTCTAAAACAATGCATGTGTGAAAATTCAAATGATGCTAAAGAGAAAATGCATCCATCAAATTGCGAATACAAAATCCCTAACACAAATGATACTCCTCTACCAGTCATCATAATTGGTTTCATTTCCAGTGAGAACCTGTCTCTTAGTATAGTATTGTGTGTTCCGAACCTATCTGTAAAATAGATATCTATTAGTCAATTGACTACATCTGGTTACCTTGTCTCATTTACCTTTACTGATTGTTCTGTACATGATACTTGCACCTGGAAGCCGATTGGGACAGGCCATAGGTCCGGTGGTCTCTATTATCTTCACTCGCTACATCTGCCGTCACAAACTTTATCTTCCGCTGCTTTCGCTTCTACTGTAGGACCTTTTTCTTTAAGGCATTCTAGATTAGGACATTTATCATTAAATAAATTAATTTTTTTTTCATTTTGTTGGTTCTCTTGGAAATATTCTGTAACAGGCATTTTAGGTTGTTTAAGTTATCGACTTGGTTAGCATCATGCTTTACCATATAAAAGTTCTTCTATTACCCATGCTCCGTTTCAATTGATTCATTCTGGCATCTGGGGACCTGCCTCTCAACCAATAAAAGGTGGTTCTTTAAATTATGTGTTTTTTATTGACGACTTTACCCGTTTCATATGACTTTATTTGATGAAACATAGGTCTGGATTATATTCTATTTATAATAATTTTCTAATCTAATTTTAACATAATTTAACAGACAGGTAAAAATCTTTAGGTCAGATTCCGGGGGGGTGGGTGGGTCATGTTTTGCCACTCCACTGCAAAATAGTGTCGTAGAAAGGAAACGCCGTCATATCCTTGGTATGGCTCGATCTTCGATCTACTCCCTCATGTCCCGTTGATGTTTTGGGGGGAAGCTATTTCAACTTCAATTTATTTAATTAATCAAACTCCCTCAGTTTTAGGTGGGTTTTCACCCTATGAGGAACTGTTTTCTATAAAACCAGATTTGTCTCACCTCAAAGTATTTGGTTCGACCTGTTTTTTCCTCCTCAATAACAATGAACAGACAAAGCTTTCACCCAAATCTACTGTATGTGTTTTCTTAGACTATGAGATTGAACAAAAAGGATATCGATGCTATGATCCTAAATCAAATCGATTGTGAATCTCTCGCAATGTTACGTTTCTTGAACAAATTCCTATTTATACCTTACCTATTTCTATTCTTGCCACAAATACATTCTATCCCCTTGATCCCTTCCCTGACTTGTTTCCATCTGAACAGTCAACTTTGCAACCTCTGCCGCCTTCGCCACCTCCGTCGCCGCCGCCACCTCCATCACCAACCTTCATAGTCTATCATCGTCATCTGAAAGATGGCTCTTCTGTACCTGTGCCTAGATCAATTGTTCCCGATGCAAGTGTTCCTCCTGATAGAAGGTACCTTGTTCGCACCTGAAGACCTATCTCTCATTTTGGCTTTGTTTGCATTGACCACCTATCTTCTTCCTATAAGTCTTTTCTTGCAACGTTACATTTATTGTCTAAACCACAGTCATACAAAGAAGCCATTACTACCCCAAAATGGAGATCAACCTGAAAAAAATGTTATTGGGTGTAAATGGGTCGTCTTTAAGATTAAGACCAAGTCCGATGGTTCCATCGATCGGTATAAAGCATGCCTCATTGCAAAGGGCTATAACCAGGAATATGGTATATATTCTGAAGAAACATTTGCACCTATAGCTAAGATGACGATTGTTTGATCATTTATCTTAGTGGCAAGATGACTACTGTTTGATCATTTATCTCAATGGCAGCCATTAGACAATGGCTTCTATATCAACTTGATGTCAGAAATGCATTCTTAAATGGATTTCTTCTTGAAGAAATTTAAATGACTATTCCGGCCGGTCTTGCTTGTCCACTACATCATGTATGTCGACTTAAGTGAGCACTTTATGGTCGGTTATAATTCTATGGGTATCACATCTCTTAAAAAATCTCTACATCAATAGTTTGGTATGAAGGATCTGGGTCCTCTTCGATGGTTTTAGGAATTAAAGTAACTTATTGTCCGGCTAGCTATCTTCTTTCTCAAACCAAGTACTGTAATGATGTTATTCAACGAGCAGGCCTAACTGGTCATAAATATGTTTCCACTCTGATGGAGCATGATTCTAAACTCCAGACTACAGATGGTGTTCCTCTTGTACTCGCTATCGTGAGATTGTTGGCAATTTGGTATATCTGACCATAACCATACCTGATATTGCCTGCTATGTTCATATTATTAGTTTGTTCGTTGCTCATCCTACATCTATCCATTAGGATGCTGTTATTCGGATTGTACGCTATTTACAAAAGACCACAAATAGAGCACTACCGATGTCCTCCAGTTCAAGTCTTCACTTAAATGGTTTTACTGATTCTGATTGGGCTGGAGACATGAATGGTCGGCGCTCGACAACTGGATTTGCCATCTTTCTTGGTTCTTCATTGATGTCCTGGAAAAGCAATATGCAATTCTAAATCGTCATCAGAATTTGAATATTGTACTATTAGACACACCACTACTGAGGTCATCTGAAGTCAATGGCTACTTCAAGATTTAGGAGTTTCTATTACAAAATCAACACCTCTTTATACTGATAGTGAAAGTGCTAAGAGATTAGCCTTCAATGAGGTGTTTCATAAAAGAACAAAGCACGTTGAAGTTGACTGTCATTTCATTTTTCGAGATGGTACAATCCAACTCTCTTTCATCCATTCCGCTGAGCAACTTGTAGATTTCTTCAGCAAAACTCATACATCATCACAGTTTCAACATTTGACCTCCAAGCTCTTGATGCTCTCACATACTCTCATCCGGGGGGGTGGGGTGGGTAAAGACAGAAGCAACTCAAATGGATCAACTCAACCTATTAGGTCAGTCCAAACCCAAAACAGTAGCCCCATATCATTTGGTCATTATACATTTTATGTACAGCTAGAGTTACTTATAATCTTTAGATTAGCTTCCTATTATATCCGTAAATCACCCAAATCAATGGGTTTAAACTTATTGTAAATAAGCCTATAGAATATATTTAAAGATAATCGATGATATCACAATGATACATCGAATTCATTCTCAATACTCTTATCTCTTTGCAATTCTAAAATAGTGCCAGAGTCCAACCACCAAGTATTAGTTGGCACATCAACTAAAGTGGATTCATAACAGAGAAAGCAATTATTGATACCTTTCTTTTCTAACCACTTCTTATATTTGAGGCAATCCTTCTTAAGATGTCCAAGTTTCTTACAAAAGAAACACATGTCCTTCGTTCCAGGCTTCATATCCTTTTTAGTCATATTGCCTAACTGTTGAGGTTTTTCCATATTTCTACCTTTTTGTACCCCCCGGAAAACTTTTCTTCTTATTCACATTTTTATTTTGAACAGTTTGGTGTGCACTATCAGTCTTGCACCTCTTTTCTCTATTCTCTTCTTCCTCACACATAGCCACTAATTCATTTGGAGTCCATTCTTCATTCTTGGTGTTATAAGTGACTCTAAAAGTCTCAAATGATTCTGGGAGAGAATTCATCACAGTATGGACTAAAAGAGTATTTGTGAAGTTTATCTTCATTTCATTTAACTAATTTGCTATTTGCATCATCCTAGTGTTGTGATCTCTTACACCACTAGAGCCATCATACCAAATTGAGTTCAACTCGGTTAGTAATGAGTTAACCAGGCTTTAAATTGTTCTTCCAATAACTTCAAGTAGTCGTTTACCTTGTCAGTGGATGAGACTGTTCCACGTAGATCATGAGGGATGGAGTCCTTGATTATCATCAAGGCTAACCAATTCCTTCCCCCCCCCCCCCCCCCCCCCCCCCCCCCCCTTTTCTGAACTAGTATTTATAGATTTAGGAGGCTCATCATCACCCACCTTTTCTGAACTAGTATTTATAGATTTAGGGGGCTCATCATCATGAATGTCTATTAACTATGTCCATGCACCCTAAAGTAATCACGACTTTATCCTTCCACCGGATGAAATTGTCAGCAGTGAGTGATAGAATTGAAGACGGTTGGGTGGCAACTGAGGCAAGGTTTCAAACTATAAAAGAAAATTAAAGAAAATTATGCTATTGGATGTTTTATTATTTTGTTCCACCCTTATTCGGTTACCAAATTAAACATGTTCTGTCACTCACGACCAAACAAGACCAAACAAAACTGTTTTGTTCGGTCCTGAATGACGGAACAAATATACTAGTGTTCGGTCATAAGTGGCCGAACAAATATTTATGTTTGGCCACTCAAGGTCGAAAAGTTAGACTATTATTCGGCCCTGAATATTCAAACAGTTCGGGATGAAACACTCCCAGAGGCGTAGAAGAAAAACTGAGGCGTCCCTTCGAGTCCCCAAAAAAAAAAAAACCCATAAATCGTCTCTTTTGGAGATGAATGTAGCAGGAATGGAGGGGAAAAGAGAAATGAAAAGAGGAAGGAGAAGCATCGAAAATGATAGAAAAGGAAGGAGAGAGGAGAACAATGATGGAAGAGGAAGAGAGGGAGAGAGAAAAATGGAGGGAAAATCTTTATTTTTTTCATTGGTAGTGTACAAAGCAATTGGAAAACTTCAAAAACCTTTGGCGATGTCCAATTCCATCATTTCTTGAATGGCTAGGCAATGAGCGACTTTGGATGTGCAAATAATACCTTCCCTACTTTTAAAGAGGGATTCTTAAAAAAAGCCCTTCTACAAAACACCCTGTTTTTGAACTTTCAAAAAAAAATAATAATAATAATAACTTGAAAAAAAAAATACCCTTTTCTCCGCCCCTATTTTTAGGGCATAAGGCCTACCTTGACATACACTGCCTAATGCATTGGCACAATCCCAAAATTGACACCAAACAAACATTTACTCACCATTAGATTAAAATCCTAAGAAAATGATGTCTCTAAAACTAAAACCATTAAACTTTAGAATGTTCTCCCATTTTGCAACAGGTAGATCCCATTCGGTTCTGTTCATCCAACGACCTTGCATGATTACCATGTTTCTTTAAAAAAAAAAAAATGGCCGGGCTTTATGTAGCACTCCATTTTTTAAAATTTCCATTTCCTCTAGATAACTCACTTAAAAGCGGCCTGTTTCGAAGAGGAGAAAAGGAGGAAGAGGACGAGGACAAGTAGAGAAAATCATCTACCGTTCAAATTTGTTCTTTGATCTCCCATATGATATCAGAGGTTTCAGGTGCATAGGCCTTTTGGACAGTAGGGCCCATCTCAACTCAAGATATTGGATCAATAGCTTAAAAAACCGAATCAAAACCAACATAGATAATGCTTCAATGGATAGAAAGAAATGGCAGATATTCTAAACTAAACCCAATGTCTTGACACCATAAAGAATAAAATGTTCCATTACATCATCTAATTTCTAAACTAAACCCCTATCTGGAAATGCATTTGCAAAAACATTTCTCTAGAAAGAAGTTCTTTCCACCAATTAATCGCTCCAGACATATTTTAAGCTATAATTCATTTCTGAGACCCAATTTCTACTTGCTCTACAACCTCAGCTTCCATGGTATCCACGTTTCCAGTTCTCCCCTGCTCACTGGCTTCTGGGTGCTGTACATCGACAGATGGACCTGCCCATTTGCCAGAGAGGACCATACCCATCATCCCATATATCTTTCCACCAAGTTCTGAAGGATTTTCAGGCTGCAACCACAAAAAAGTAAGATCAGAACCAACTTAGCTATGTAATAGAATGATAGCAGCAGCAGTACAGAAGAAACAAAGAAATCTAGTCGATCAATCACCAAGGGTTAAAACCATGGCGTGAGGAAACAAAGAATAAGCATGAATCACCAAAGGTTTTTTTTTTTTTTGAATGTTTCACCAAAGATTTCTCTTTTTTAAAAATAACAATAAATTGTTTGCACTTCAAATCATCAGCAGAACAGTCTCCGGCAATGACCATGACCTTATATGGGGGGTCTCCAATTCTTACTTTGACCAGTGTGACTGGCAATAATGAACTGTTAAGTCCAAGAAACAACTGAAAGGAGGGAACGGGGGACAGGCAAGAGGAACAGAGACTGTTTCTTGAGGGATGCATTGATTAAGAAGACTGATGTAGCCAAGAGATGTACTTGTGTGTGCACATGTAGAATGGATGGAATTTACTAAAAGACGACTTTGCTCTAGACCCATATTGATGGAATTTGACTATAAAACTACACGAAAGTGAAAGTTGATGAGTTGATAAAAGATTTTATGCAGGTGTCCGGAATTCCATACAATATGCAAATTAAGCATAGCATTAAACTCTACACTTAACATCATTCATGCCCAACTGTTAACTATCTAAAGAAGCCCAAAAAAAATTCAGGTCCATCAGCTTAGTGGGATGTTGACGCAAAACAAACAAACCACAAGTGTACAGCACTATAGTCTAAAACCGAGTAAAACCAAGCAATTTTAATTTAAAACATTGGTTTCCCTGTTTCTCCTCCTCAATAGCCTTTCCTAAATTTGTCTCTACCCTTATTTAGTTTCAAATCACTAAAAAAACACAAGATTGGCCACTCCACAAGACTCGAATATCTTTTACCATTCACACTGCTATGTCGCTCCATATCGACGCAACTACTACGTAGCATTTTGGCCACTGGCCGCTACACCCGCCACAACAACTATTTTGATCCTTGATTACAGAAATAGGTAGCTGACAATCAAAGGACTTCTTTGCCATTGCTTTCTCATTGTACAAATATGGGACTTTCAATTACTTCAACTAGTACCGATTGATGGGGAGAGACATATGTAGATTGATTGGCGGTATCGCCCTATTCAGACTTCAGGAGAGACCCTACGGGCCTGTCTTTTTCGATTGCTCCTGGTCCATGTAATAGAGTACTCAAACGTTTCCCGGGAGCACATACACAAATTGTATTCATTTATTGTACGATGCTCAATTAATTTAATTAAAGGACTTCTTTGCCATTGCTTTCATACTCCCAGACACAAGCTAACTGTGACAAACTCCCATCTAGGTTGATGGGGTGTATTGGTGGCAGCTCTAGGTTGAATCAAGATAATCAATACACAAACTTTCCTAAAATGACATGGTTTGATTGTCTTAATCATCTCCTTGGATTACCAGCTTGCTTGTCTTAAGCACCCAAATTGTGTCACATTTATTAGCTAAAAGGAGACCGTTGCATAAATCTCATTATATAGTAGGTAGCTAAAAAATCACTTGAAAATTCTATAAATTCACACCTTACATACAAAGTATGGTGTGAGAATCATTGAGATTTGAGCTTATTTACTCCTCTCTTGCACGGCTAGGAATTTACTCCTCTGTTGCGTGGCTAGGATAGAGGAGATGTAGCAGAGCATTAGTTTGGAATGGGGACAGTATTTCTTGGGTTCCAAATTCTACAAGGAGCTTGCACGATGAATACATGTACCAGGCTTAAATTTGGTTGTCTCTCTGCATGGAGTCATGTTCATGGTCTATAGGAGAGTTTGGACAGGTAGATCAAATGGTAAATTCTCAGTCAAGTGTTTCCACTGGTCGCTGTGTGGAACATTGTCAAACCAGCTGGTAGATAGATCTATGTGGTTTAAAAGGTTTAGTTACTTCTGGCTGGACTGCTATCCAGAGAAATTATCCTGACTATGGCAATCAAAGGAGAAGAAAAATAATTATTTTCAGTGGTGCCTCAAGCATCACGTTTCACTTCACTTGACAAGACAGCCAAAGAGCTGGTTTATGTTGCTGTACTGTCAAGCTTCCCATTTGGAATTTTCTTACATATTGAAGTGGCATTACAGAACAACTCCTATGTCTAATTCTGTTGACGAAGTAAATCAACAGATGGAAATTAAGATATAAGCTGCTTGAGGTATTCAGTACTTACAGTGAAGCCACTGGACATCAATGCTGTGTCATACAGTAAATCAATAGCCCTCTGTGCCTCAGGATCATCAGGGTAATTCTTGCATGCAATCTGCATTTCAAAAATCCAAAAAGACAAGAATGAACAGTCAAGAGAAACATCATCAATGTTACCATTACAAAACACAGCAGAGACATAAGGGAGAATATTCTAACTGACATTTAAATTATTGATAATTGGATGCTCTGGATTGATTTCAAACACCCTCCTACTGCGCATGAATTCCAAGCTGGATGTGTCTCCAAGAGTTTGTGCCTTCATCAGCCTGCATGAAAAATGAATCCACATCCTTAATGATCGGCCAGAGTTACCATTGATATGCCTGTCATTCAATATCCATGACAACTATCTTGATCCACAGCATTCATGCAATGGGTCCTACTGTGGGTTAGACACAATTATAATATCAAGCAACAGATGATCCAATATTTTCAATTAGAATTATTTGAATGGGCAGCTAAAGATATGTCCTTTGCTATGGAACCCACTTTAAACTAATTAAATTCAAAAAAATATTTATTAATGAATGACAGTTCAGCCCTCAGTAGAGATGAGTGGAAAACTAGAAAAAAAAAGGGAAACCCCAAATACATTATAAAAAGTATATGATGACGATAACGATGTGACGATTTTTTATTTTAGACAGTAACAGATATATTTCATGAAAAAAGGAAAACACCGGGGAGAATCCAACATAGAAAACCAACAATGCATAAATGAGTATATGAGCATTATACCCAAAGCACAGATTACAAAAGAGCTATGAAAGGAAATTTCCTCTTCAGCCAAGGCATTGGCTATGCAATTAGCAGGCTGCCTAATATGATTAAAGGTCACTTGGAAACGCGAAGCCAGCACTTCTGTCTATTTGAAATGGAACTGAATTTCCATGGCCTTGAAAGCATTGGTGGCATCCACGAAATAATTAGTCGAATCACTATCGATAATAGGTCCATCAAGGTAGGAAGTGGAGTAAAGCCTAAGGGCCTCCAGAATTTCCATCACCCATGTTCAGATAAACAACACCCTCCTCAATGTGAAGGATTCCCGCCCAATGCCCGTTGGACACGGTTAACCTTTGGCGGCTCCATCCACATTAAACTTTGACATACCAAGAGTCCAGACTTCAATATCCTCTCCTTCCGCAAGCCACAGCCCAAGCAACCTTCCCAATTAAATAAAATATCATCCAACGTAACATGATTGAGATCCTTCTTGACAAACACCGATTTAACGACCCTTAAAACCACCACCTCGAAAAGGGCATCAATGGATAATGAAGTAAACCATGTTACTCCTTTCCCCTTCATTGAGTAACCAACACAATGTGATCATGTATGAACAAATATATGTGCCACATGCAGTGACAAGATGCATGCATTAGAAGTATGGGACATTGATCTGGAAAACTATGGAAAACAAATGACCATCCAAATGAGCACTGGGCATTAATGACACTCACCTCTCCATGTTGGCAGACCAACCAAACTTCCCAGAAACAAGAACACACGGTGAGGTGCTCAAGCGGTTAGAAATTTGGACACTTGAAACCTTGTCACCCAAACGGTTCTTGATGACAGTTTTAGAGAGAGAGAGATGAAACACAAAACAAGAGAAGGAGAGATGAATGTCGTATCCCATTCTTGGATAGACTGATGTATATATAAGGGCTTAATACCCTAATTACAATCAATTACAATTAATTACAGATCAATTACAAATCTTAGATCCTAAAATTAAGTAACAACTTTGACTAATTACAAAGCAATAAATGGGTACAATAAATGGGCCAAAATGGATGGGCCTGGATTGACACCCCCCCTCAAATTGATGCTGGGGAGTCATAAAGCAGCAATTTGGAGACAAGAAATTGATGGCGAGGCCGAGGAAGTCCCTTCGTGAAGATATCTGCAAACTGAAACTCTGTAGGGACATGAGGTAGACTAATGACATCCCGCTTAAATTCATCCCGAATAAAGTGGCAGTCAACTTCAATATGCTTGGTGCGTTCATGGAAGACTGGATTTTCAGTGATTCGGATAGCCCCAGTATTGTCGGCATGCAATGGAGTAGGAGAGGTTTGAGCGAACCCGAAGGCCGAAAGAAGTCCCCGTAGCCATAAGACCTCAGAACAAGCAGAAGACATTGCCCTATATTCAGCTTCTGTGGAAGATCGAGACACCCGTTCTTGTTTCTTGCATTTCCAAGAAATGAGAGAATTGCCAAGGTACATGCACCAACCAGTAGTAGAACGGCGTGTGTCCTGACACCCTGCCCAGTCAGCATCTGCATAAGCGGTCAGATGAAGAGGATTATCCTTTGGATAATATAAACCACGAGGGGCAGTTCTTAGCAGATAGCGGATAATGCGCTTCACAGCGGCCAAATGAAGGTGGCGAGGAGCTGTCATAAACTGGCTCACAAGATTAACAGCATAGGATATGTCAGGTCTAGTGATGGTGAGATAGACAAGACTTCCCACCAGGCGTCGGTATGGTTGAGGATCAGGAAGAAGATCGCCATCATCCTTACTCAGCTTGAGATTGACCTCGACAGGTGTATCAACAGGCGAAGAATCATGGAGGTCAGCCAACTCAATAAGATCTTATGTGTATTTGTGTTGATTAACAAATATACCTTTGGAAGATTGATGCACCTCTAAGCCCAAGAAGTAATGCAAGGGGCCCAAATCCTTCATATGGAAGTAAGTCCGGAGGGAATCTTGAAGAGATTTGATCATACCATCATCCGTGCCAGTGATAATAATATCGTCAACATACACTAGAAGCACTGTAACCCCAGTAGAGGTGCGGCAAAGAAAGAGAGATGGATCATAAGGGCTTTGAGTAAAGCCACTTTCGCATAAGCGACCCCTAAAGGTTTCAAACCATGCCCGAGGTGCTTGCTTTAGACCATAAAGCGATTTCCGCAGCCGACAGACGGACCTCTTGGAGGGAGAAGGGACGCCTTGTGGTATACGCATATAGACCTCTTCGTGCAAATCCCCATGGAGAAATGCATTTTTGACATCCATTTGGTATAATGGCCAAGACTGAGAGGCAGCAATGGCAAGAAGTAACCTAACAGATGTCATCTTTGCCACAGGTGCAAACGTCTCCTCATAGTCAATGCCATACTCCTGTCTGTTTCCAAGTGCCACAAGTCGAGCTTTGTGTCTATCCAACGACCCATCAAAGTTAAGTTTGACCGAGTAGATCCATTTGCAACCAATGGGCTTAACTGCTGAAGGGCACTCCACAATATCCCATGTGTGATTCAGAGCCAATGCATCTAATTCCTCCTTCATGGCCTGGTTCCAGCAATCTTGTTGGACAGCCTGCAAATAAGAACTTGGGATAGAGAGAGAAGAGAGGGTGGTCATCAAAGAAGTATGGGTAAATCCATACCGCTCAGGCGGTCTAGAAGTTCTGGAGGAGCGACGTAAGGCAGGAGTAGGCGTGGAACCATTTGTCGGTGGAGGATCAGGGGGAGGGCCATCTGCAGTGGGAGGTTTCTCCCGTCGGCGGTATACAAAAGCAGGATTAAACCTAGTAACAGAGGGTTGATCTGAAAAACTTGGTAAGAGAGCTGGGGAAGAGGGAGGAGGACAATCCATGTGAGTTTGGAAGAAATATTGATTTTCAAAGAAAATAACATTTCGAGAAACCCTGATACGACGACCAATGGGATCATAACAAACAAAACCTTTTTGATTAGTGGCATAACCCAAAAAGGCACACCGGCGAGATTGGGCTGTTAGTTTCGTTCTTTCTGTGGGAGGGAGATGAACGAAGCAAACACAGCCAAATGTATGTAGGTGATCAAACACAGGATGATGACCAAATAATTTAAAATGAGGTGTTAAATGATCAATGGTAGGTGATGGGAGGCGGTTAATGAGATAGACAGCCGTGGTGAGAGCTTCAGTCCAAAAACGAGGGGGAACAGATGATTCAATCAAAAGAGTCCTAGTGACATCAAGAAGATGTCTGTTTTTCCGTTCCGCGACTCCATTTTGTTGTGGAGTGTACAGACAGGTACGTTGAGAAATGATTCCTTTATGGTTTAAAAAAGATTGAAAATCCTTGGAAACATACTCCCCCCCTGAGTCTGAGCGCAAAGTTTTAATGCATTTAGAGAATTGGGTTTCAACATATTGAACAAAAAATTTAAATGCATTAAGAACATCAGACTTTGAATGTAATAAATAAATCCACGTAAATCTGCTGTAGTCATCAATGAATGTCACAAAATACTTGAAATGACTATGTGAAATGGTTGGAGCAATGCCCCAAACATCACTGTGAATTAAATCAAAACATGCAGTGCTTCGAGTGTGAGAGTTTGCAAAGGGTAAAGTTTTACTTTTACCTAATTTACAAGCATCACATTCAAAAGTAGCAGAATGAACAGATGTATTTATTAATCCAGATTGAAATAATGTAGACATTGTAGAAGCATTCGGATGACCAAGTCTATTATGCCACAAACGACAATTATTCTGAATAAAAAAACAAAGTAACTGATGTAAAGTATTTTTCTCAATAACGGAAGATAGTGGTAAGGAAAAAAGTCTGCCACGCTTAGGCCCCCTCGCGATCACTTCCCCCGACTCCTGGTCCTGCACAACACAACCAGAAGAAGAAAAAGAGACAGTGTAATTATTGTCAACAAGTTGACCCACAGAAACCAAATTAGTAGTAAGATGAGGAGAAACCAAAACATTTGTTAAGGGTAAGGGGCCAGGGGTATCACCAACAGAGGTAATGGGTAGATGATCTCCGTTGGCAGCTTGAACAGTGAGATTCCCAGTGTAAGGAACAACATTCTGTAATGTTACGGGTGAAGAGGTCATATGATTACTTGCCCCATAATCTAAGTACCAGGTATTAGAAAGAGAGGAAGCCGTACCGGCGATGTTCATGGATGCTAAGGCATTGATGATCATTTGGTTAACCATCTCAGGGGTCAGAGGAGCAGGAGACGTAGATTGTGATGAGGAACCAGGCTGTGAGGAGGACTCATACTGCAGAGAACTACTGAAGTCAGATGATGCATACGGTGGAGTGGTCATAGTGTAAGCAGTCGGAGGAGATGACACAGTGGAAGGGCCGGACTGCACAGAATTGCAGGAAGTAGAATTGCGAGCCTTCTTCCGACATTCTTCAATAACATGTCCAGTGGCCTTACAATATCTGCAAATTTTTGCCTTGCATTGATTTGCATAGTGTCCATATTTTTTGCAGTTATGGCACTGAACTTTACTGATGTCCCGAGGAGGTTGTCTGGCTGTAGTAACATAAGCAAATGGAGCCTCAGCAGATCTCTGTTGTTCCAGAGTAGTTTTAGTAACTAGACGTTGTTCTTCCCGTAGGAGTTCCTGAAGACAGGTATCCAGGCTGGGAAGAGGAGCCCTGCTCATCAAGTTTGATCTAACTGTCTCAAACTCCGGACGAAGTTTCATAAGAAGCTGATCCCGATGACTACTTTGCTGCAATGGAAGCAATTCCGGTAAAAGTGCTGCAGATACTGTGGCAAACTTAATCTCATCATATTCCGACCACAGGCGGCGGAAGCCATTGTAATACTCCTGAATAGTCTGGGTGCCTTGAGTGAATTGAGAGATTTCAAGTTCCAATTGAAACTGGCGAGCAGCATTGCCTTGTTGATAAATTTTCTTAAGATAGTCTCACATTTCACGAGCAGTTTTGCAGGGTTTTAAGTTGAGAATAAAATGTGACTCAACAGAGCCCAGCAACCAAGTCTTGATTTTAGCATCCTTTGTCTTCCAAGCTAAAATCTTTTTATCATCTTCCGTAGGTTGAGGTTCAGATCCATCAATGTGTGCCCAGAGTTCTTTTCCTTCCAAGTAAATTTGAAATTGGAAGGCCCATGAGGTATAATTTGTCCCATCAAAGCGAATCAGGGCAATCTCATGTTTTTCCATGACTAAAGGCAAGGAAGAAGCACTGATATAGTCCAAACTACAGTCTGACAAGTGAAGATGTCCAAACCAGTTCCCAGAATCCACAGAATAAATATTGGACAAAAGTAGGGCACAGAAAAAAAATAATCCAGAACAGTACTCAGCAAATAGTGCACTAACACAGACACTGTGATACACAGACGACCTGGTCGTCAGTGTGTAGATCTGCACGTGGATCCCACCAATTGATCTGCTGTCAGATCTGAGGAAGAGGATGGGTGCTCAGCAAATTTCCTCAACTATTGGAAGCAGTCTCAGGTAAAACTAATCCAAATCAAAACTTTTGGACGGCTGAGATGAAAAGATATGGACAAAACTGACGTTGGACAAAAATAGATAGATGGCCTACCTCTGATGATCCATAAATCTTGAGAAAATCTCCATAAAGATGTATAAATCCAGGCGACCAAGATGGGCTGAGTCAGCTGAGAAGCAGATGATGATCGCAGGTGGGCCACGTCAGATCTGAGACAATCAGGGATGATCACAAACGACTGGACTGGAGATTTGATCTCTGATGATCAAAAACCAGGGAAAAATTCTTCACAAATGCAAGAAGCTTCAGGCGACCAAGATGGGACTAATCCGATATGATCACAGGTGGGCCACTCCTGATCTGAGATGATCAGGGAAGATCAGATATGATCTGGCTGAAGAAGATGATCACAGATGATCATAAACAGGCTCCCAATGAATGGAAGATGAGTTAGGAGAAGATCAAAGATGGTCGACCTTGCTCTGATACCATGACAGTTTTAGAGAGAGAGAGATGAAACACAAAACAAGAGAAGGAGAGATGAATGTCGTATCCCATTCTTGGATAGACTGATGTATATATAAGGGCTTAATACCCTAATTACAATCAATTACAATTAATTACAGATCAATTACAAATCTTAGATCCTAAAATTAAGTAACAACTTTGACTAATTACAAAGCAATAAATGGGTACAATAAATGGGCCAAAATGGATGGGCCTGGATTGACACTTGATCCAATCACAAGTTCGGCCAAACTCCTCCTTTATTTCCTTCTTCTCACTCTTATCACCTGTAGAAGCATTTGGCATAAGGATCCTAGCAGAAGTTATGGCCACACTTTAGCAAGACAACATGCAAGGTTTCTCACTTCAGCTAGGTATTTCACTATTGAAATCTTCACCACTAAATTGAATTTAATAAATTCTGATATTGGTCGGAAGCCGATTTCAAGTTCTCCCCATTTCTGATTTTGCAGTTTAACAGCCACTAAATCGATACTGGGGTTGTCCAAAGATACACAAACAAAGGGTGAAGAAAAGATGAAAGAGACAAGTGTTCAACTAACCCAGATCCAGGTCCTCCTTGCTAATATCAACAAAGTTCTTCTCCTTGTAGGACTTGAGGTTTTGGATAGCAACTTCATCAATTGGATCAATTAAGAACAAGACCTGCAGTACCAGAAAGCAAGATGATTATAATAACAGTAAAAGTTAAAGTGAATGTCTGCACCACAAGTCACAACTACCATTGTGGCAGAAAAAAGTGCATAAAGAAAAAAAAAAAGAAGACTCCATGGGTTTCAAAGAATGAAATCATTAGAGGAAAAGGAATTGGAAGATCCTTTCAAGAGAAAGGAATCAGAAAATCCTAGCACAATGGTTATGCTACATTCTCAGCATTCCTTTTAGTTTTATTTATTCTTTTTTCGTAGGTACACATGTTATTCTCGGGCTCAGTATGTACAAGTTCAGCCTACAGTTCTATGATCCAGATCATCAATCTGACAGCTCCAGCACAAAATTCAATTCCTCAAAAAATCAAAAGATCAGAAAAATAGACCTTTCATTCCATCCATCGAACAGACGGACCTATCCCTTCAAATAATGGATTTAAAAATAGATGGCCAAGGAAAGGGATAAAGTAACAGTTCACATCTGACATATGTAAGGACTAACATTGGATTGTTATAACCTTCCAGTTAGGTAACTTTCAGGCATGTTTACACACAGTGGGTCGTCCATAATCAAAAGTCTCAAATCCAGAAGTAACTGAACCAAGGATCCTTTTTTTTTTTTAATGGTCTGAACCAAGGATCTTCCAAGGATAACAAAATTCATGAAGTTAAACAATCAAGAAAATCTACATTTTCGACACAAAACTAATGTCTGGAAAAAGAGCAGCATACTTCAAAATCCATTTCGAGAAGTCTCTCTAGGAAAGGTGTATTCTTTGCACTTGTAAGGCTGTCTGTCGCGATGTAGTAGATATCCTTCTGCTCAGGTTTCATGTACTCAATGTATTCATCTAAACTAATCAGCTCTTGCTCACTCTTAGAAGAGAAGAACCGAAGAAGTGGAGCAATACGTTTGTGGTTTTGGTGATCTTCAATGCAACCCAACTTTAAGTTTTTGCCAAAGTTCTCCCAGAATTTATCATAGTCCTGCAGTGGAAAATTAATGATCATGTTGATGATGATGATGATGATAATATAACAGTAATAATATTCTTTTTAATGGTAGTTTGTATTGAGAGAAAGCTTAAGCAGAGGCCCTCAATCCTAACAGAGTTAACCACCTGCTCTGACTATTAAAACCAGATCCTCCATGTAATCCTTTTAGGTATATCCATGTTAGAGAATGGTCCAAGACTTGAGAATCAAATGAGTCAGGCACCTAGAACCAGGACAATATCCAATATCCAAGACTTACAGGTTCATAATGAAAACTGGCATACACAAACATATATGAAGACTTACATCTCTGTTCTCACTTAAGGAGATGCCCAGGATCATATCAAATGCCTTCCGTACCAAACGTTTTCTCATGATTCTTACCTGCAAAAATGACATAAGAGCAGTTGACCCTGTAAGAATTTTTTTTCTGAAGCTTGACAAATCCACAAGAAAGAGAATCCCTCAATAAGAAAGTATGTATATATGTAAATATATATATATGGGAAATTCTCAAAAAACGCTCCTTTTCCGCCCCTCTTTTTTTTGGTGATGAGGCCCATGTTGAGTCAATCTAGTCTATTCACACACACTACAACCCCATGAGTCACAAGTTTGACGCCCATCCAACTGTTCCTCACCATTGGATTGAAATCATGATAAATAAAATGATGCCTCGAAACCATGAAATTTTAGGGTCATGGATCAAAAGGTTAGGATGATCTTAAGGACTCAAGATTTTGCATATAGGTAGGCCTCATATGGATCTTTCCATCCAATTGACTTCCATGATCATTATGCATCCCAACGGGCCCAACTAGGAGGGGCGTTTTTTCCTAAAAAATGCCCTCAGGCACTGTGTAGCGCTCCCTTACATACATACATACATACATACGTATATATATGGCACCCGGGCATTTTGTAAGAAAAAACGCCCACTCTCTTCAACCAATGAGAATACATCGAGTTCTCCTACGCTACTTTTTAGGAAGGGAAGCTAAGGCATTTAAATACCAACTAATGCCAACTACCTTTTCTCTTTTAAATGACAACTAAAGTTTGGGCAATTTGAAGAAACATAAGTGAGGACCACCTATGAAAAATATCCAATGCATTCAAAATAATTGGCTGCATCTTTTATTACCCCACACCAAATTTCAGTTTAATAGGAGGTGGGCCCACCGTCAAATTGAGCATCATGGAAAACTTGAAATTTTCAAAATGGCGCACCCAACTATTTGGTCAAATGAGATTTAGAGGTTGACTCCTGCATATTAGGCTTTATATTTCCTTCCACATTACCCAGTTTGAAAAACCTCCTACGTTGCCTATTCTTCTATTTTAAACTTCTCATACGTTATCTATTTTGGTTAGAGATTGAGTCCCGGTTGTTAAGTCTTCTCTTTCCTATTTTTTTAAAAAATTTGAATTTCTCATGAGTTACCAGTGAAATTGGAACCTAGTCGTTTCAAAAGCGTGTGAATTTCAAGGCATAGCAATTACCATTGGTAATGTGTGTTGCACATTTGTTGGCTATTAAGTAGGGGAAAAACGCCCCTTTATAAAGGGAGCATTTTGTAGAATTCCTCATATATATATATATATATATATATAAGGTATGTATCAATTATACATTTATATACATACATATAAAAACATTGAAAGATAGGGCGATCAGAGGATACTTACAATACGACTTTCCTGAAGGATCTCACGTGAGACATTGAGTGGAAGGTCATTTGAATCCACAACACCCTTCACAAAGCTCAGATATCTTGGGAACTAATCAGGGACAGTAGAATTCAGAAAAAGTACATTCAATAGGATCTTCTAGAAAAGTGAACATCGTCTTTATCAATGACCAATTCTCACCAGTTCTCCATCAAAATCATCTGAAATAAATACACGTTTAACATAAAGTCTGATGTTCTTTGTCTTGCGATTAAGTATGTCGTCCTTCCCAGTTGGAGTCAAGGCGGGCACGAAGAGCACAGATCTGAATTCCACTTCACCCTGAAACAGAGAGTCCACAAGCTCAGAATGAGTAAATAAGCAACTAAGTAGAGATTTTGCAAATATCACATATCACTCTTCCAACTCCCATTCCACATGGTCAAAAGTGTCACACCCAAGTAGAAGTTCACTTAAGGCAAGGTACACAATCCAGTATGAATATGGAACCATTGGCTAATTATTAAACTGAGTTATGTTCCATACACCAGACCATCTGATGCTTGGTCCAGTATGATTTTTGGGGTAAAAGTGTAAAACCATCAAGATAATGGTGGCAGTCTCAAGAACAGTCAGAAATACACAAAGTTGGACTAGGTGCTAAACATCCTATCAACATTGTTCAAGCACAGTTACCTCCGTAGTGAAGTGTGAAGATGCTAAAGGTTCCAAGTACTCGTTGAATGTCTTCTTGTAAAATTCATTGTACTCTTCTGTGGAGACTTCTTTAGGGTTTCGAAGCTGCAAAATGAACAGATAAAATAACATGCTTGTTGTTAATGAAACAATTAGAATTTCAACAGGAGCATTTCAGAATATTGTAAAGAACTATCTAAAACTTACCCATATAGGTTTTGTTTCATTAGTGAGCTCCCAATCCCAGTATCTCTCAACTACTTTTTTGGTCTTTTTCTTCTTCTGTAAGATTACCAACCACAGATTTAGAGTAAGCACTAAGCAGTCACAACATATAACTCAAAAGATCCTCATCTTGATCAGTGGTCAAGGGCACATGCAGGTTTGAGTCAGGGAAGGGGATGCATGATGTGGTGGAAAAGACTGTCAAATCCTGCAAAACTACTGCCACAACCTTGTGACAAAATAAAATGCAATGGTGATAAAACCACAGAACATATAACAACCAAAATGCATTCAAGAAGTATAGGTTGTATGCGAGCCATTTCCATGTACAAACATGCTTATCAGAAACAATTCACAAGACATAAGGTTGTTAGAGGGCCTGAATCTGGCTCAGGTACAAATGAGCCAGGACCAATATGAGGCACAGATCTGCGCATCAATTCAGGTGGAATGGATGAAGATTCTTTCAAGGAGCAGAATTTCTTGAAAGTGCTAGATCCAGTTTCTGGCACTTAAACTGGCACATCCATTGAAAATTTAGATTCAGATTCGGATTCATAACCTAATAGCCCCCTTCAGTCTTCAGAAATTACCTTGGATTTGGCCTCTAATAGGCTGTCAAAAATTTGATTCATGTTCTAATAGGCAGGTTTACAATTCAAATCTAGACAGGATCCGCAGTGGAGCATTCCTGGACTTGACACAGGCCAAGTAGAAAAGCAAATCAGCAATGCATACTCATGTTTCAAAAAAATAATGTGGGACAAAATTCTTTTGGATCAGCTCTTGCTTAATTTGTTGTTAAAATCCAGCTAAATTAGAACTCTCACGTCTCAATAGGAAGTTTTTTATATACAGCCCCAAGTACTATACGATTAGTTTCCTTTAGGAAAACATTGCTCATTAGGATTATTTATCTCTTTTTCCTTTTTCTACATAGATGTATGGATTGGTCCAAGGTAGCAATCATTTTGGAACAGAGTTTCTTGATTTCTGTATAATTCTATATAGAGGGTTTCAATCAAAACCAGTTTTGTGCCGTGTATGCACCTGAACACCACATATCATGTGATAAAAACATGTTTGATCATGGACCTCGTTCACAATCAGTTGCAAAGTTCCATTGCTGTACTTTCTGCAGCATGGATACAACAATCATCCATGATTTCAATGCAGAAAGCTGGGTTTTTGCATCAAGTTGTGCACCAATAATCAACAATCCCTTGCAACTCCAATACATTCAAGATCAGGATTACTAGCTGATTTCATATCCAGTTGTTGAAAGCCTCCAAGCAATGATGCACGGATACTTCAAAATGGATAACGTATCGTGTCGTATCGTATCCAATACTTCATTTTTTACATGTAAAATTCGTGTCCCTGACATGACTATGGCATGTCCCTGCCGTATCCGTACCGTATCTGGGCATCATAGCCTCCAAGGTCAACCTTGTTTGGGAAATATACCTAATATTATTCTGCAGCATTCTGTTGGTGCTTATGCTTGTAGCCTATCCACCTTTGTTCTATTAGAATATAGTGTAGCTTATCCACCTTTGTTGCTGTTAAAAGTGTATAGTGTAGATTATCCACCTTTCAGCTAGTAGAAAATAGGAAAGTTCATATTGGTATCTGTCAGTTAAATATAACCTGCTGGTGCTCTTAATTCAAATTCTTATACATCAAATTGATATGTTTGGTTGGACACCAGATGCTAAAGTCCAACACTGAACAGTTGGGGCCCAGTGAGAAATCTCACCTCAATTTTAACATCCTCCTGATCTTTTTTAGCTTCTACTGGATCATCATCAACCTCAACCTGATAAAAAAAAAAGGATTCATCTTAGCAACAAGAACTAATCCTACTAGCATAGAAGCCCTACAGGATCACCTTGTCCTAGAATGGCAAATCAGGTCTTAAGTTGCACTAAAATACTTGTATGGCCAAGACAGACAACCGCCACTGCCATGCAACTGTCATAATGGTTACAAATACCATATGCTGGCATGAGAGTGCTAGTGGTGCATTTAGATATATATCACATTGCAGATTACTAATATCTTGGATATGGATCTCCCAAGAGAGAGAGAGTAGAAAGACTTGAAAAACATTAGGCAGACAGAGTGTTTTGTCATTTTTCTGCCCAGATTATAACTAGTTTGATGTGATTTTGGGGCCGAAAAAGGGTCTCCCACCTAAAATAGTTTCTGAATTTCTAAGTGCTCCAGAATCCCGATTCGCAAAGGAATCAATAACCATTATTTTATTTTTTTTCAAAATTCTTCAGACTGCTTGCAATCTGGTTACATCCAGACACATCCTGAATCATTTACCCAGAAGCATGGATTTGAAACAACACATTCAAAAGATACTGAAATACCTCTTTAGTATATCCTTTCTCTTGTCAAGTGTATATTGGGAAAGACACAAATTGTGAGTAATTCTTCACAAGATTCTGGACCCTTTCTGGATGTGCAAAACCTTTGTCATCATGCTGAACAATAGAAAAGTTCACAGATTTATATTAGCATAATACTTCTGGAATAACGCTAACATGCAATATGTAAGACATAGATGAAGAGAAATGAACCTTAAGAAATAGTGTAAGACGGGTCCCTCTTGGAATGAGTTTTTCTGGATCCATCTCCTCTCGAATTGTATAAGAGCTCGCATTGGCCTCTCCTTCCCATACATATTGCGTATCAGACTTCGGGCTCTTTGTTGAGACAATTACCTGCCAACGACAAGTACTCTTCTCAATAGGGCAATGCAAAACCTAACCTATCCATTAGAACCATGCTACAATATTCAGAAAAATTCAAGTACATATTTACATAATAATGAACTATGCACGAAATTCCCAGAAAACACTTTTCCCGAATAAAAAACAATTCAGGATTTACAAATTATTTACAGATATATTAAACGTTACTCTCTTTATAATTATTAAGTTTGTACCAAAAATAATTGTACTAAGGTTACCAATTAAAGAAACTTTCTAACAATTTGTACGTTCATCCAACTTACTTACCCTTTTAAATATTTGACCTTCTAGAGTTACCATATAAATCATTTAATGATAACAGAAAAGCTAAAATAAAAACAAAGCAAAAACTTATCAGGACCCCATTCACCTATGTAACAGATCAACTATACACACGTTAAAGAGAGTAAGAGACTGTTAAAGACTTAAAGCACAATCACAATTAATGGAACATTGAAGATCATGGAGCTTCTTTCTTTATTCAATAATTCTTCACAAAATATTGCATATAATATTTTATTTGATTATATCCAAAGGAAATCACCACCACTTTTCCAATTTTCACCATCTGATCTGCAATCCTTTCTAGATCAAAGTTTTCATCATTGTACCCACCATGCTCAACCAAAGATGAGAGATAGCTGCACTGAGCATCATAGTTAATACAACGACCGTCACATGACAGTTTCGTGTTGTGTACTAGTTTTGGTTTCCATCATTACTGTTATGTGAATAGAACGGTCAGAAACATAAAATACATAGGGTTTAGATATAAGTTTGAAAGCCATTAAGAATGGTTTGAAATCTTTCAATTTCTATAACTTTCTACAAAATATTTCTCTTAAATAAGAATATAACAAAAAATAAATAAATATAATGGGAAAGGCTGCATATCAGCCATTAAACCACAGTTTTGGCTCTAGCCATCAGTGTCTACAACTGTACCTTTGAAACATGGTGAGCACTGCAATCCTCATAATTGGCATGCTCAACTAGCACAAATGGTCATCTTTAGAATGACAAGTTTCTTGTCCCTCTTACTGTTCTTGGTAAAGACTAAAGAGTATCATTAGCGTTACAAAGGGAAATCTAATCACTGACAGCCAAGCTTGGAAAACTCGAGACTCAGACTCGACTCATCCGGTGCAAAAAAAGTTTTTGACTCAGATAGACTCAATGTAGAGACTAGGGAGTGTCATTTTAAAAAAAAAAAAATTTCAAAAATATATAAAAATGAATCCATACTTATAAGTTATAAAACATGAACATACATTTATTTACATGCATTCATGATAATCAATTAAAATTAATAAATTTATATATGCAAGAAAAGTACTACAATAAGGAAAATACAAGAAACAATATTGCATATTACATAATTTGTTAGTCCAAGTACCGAATGTAAAAGATTAAATCTATGATTCAAATTACATTCAAGTCATCATTTTTCAATTGCTGACCTCGAAACCTAGTGCACAATTAATTAAAAATAAATATTAATTGTTTAAAATTAGATTTCCCTATCAAATGGTTAAGAATGCAAACAACTAATTAAAATGAGACGACTGGGCCGAGTCTCCCTTGTATTTGACTCTATCCTTCGTCAAAATGAGATGGATCGCGAGAGTCAAGAGTCAACTCGGAGTGTTCTCCAACCATGCTGACATCTACTATCACTCATTCCTTTAAGTCGAAGGGCTGTAGCACACACATTCGAATCGCTTCAAGAGATCTCAGAAATTTAGATCCAACCTCTGAACTCCTCAACAAAAACATTCACCGTTAAAACAATACCCAACAAAAATAGAGTAAAGGAGCCTTAAGCAAACCATATAATGATTTAGAAACATTGTCCCCTAGCTAATATCCCTATGAATCAAAATGAACCTCCTCATTGTACATCGACTGTTTCTCTGACTCCTTCAGCCAAACGGCCCCTTTTGGGCGCACCTCAGAAGGCTGGCATCAAGGGACTTTTCCTTCGAATGGCTTCTCAGAATCAAGATCTCTAAACTCTCTGCTCTCCCAACTCCCGTTTAACAACTCAATAACATGTCAAGCTTCAGCCTTTTTCATGAATCTAACAAATTAGCATCTATGTATATGTCCACCAGATGAACACTATAAAAAATCTGCCCTTCTTGACTAAAAAAAAATCTAACAAGATGGTCTTAGAGCAAATGATTACATTAACCAACTTCTCAAGGCATTTTTAAAGCGACAAAGGGGCCAGGCAAAACAAATTCTTGAATTACCAGAACAAAAGCCCACTGTATCTACCCATTTTTATGACAGGATGCAGGGAAGACAGTTTATTTCATAGGATTTTGGATATACCTTGTCAGAAACGAGGAATGCTGAGTAGAACCCAACACCAAATTGACCAATCAAATTGTTGTCTGTGCCAGCATCTTTACTATCCTGTGGAAAAAAATCATTTTTCTGAATAGTACCCACATAAGAGAAAACTGAGTGGCAGGTCACTATGGTTTTGTGAACTTAGCATACCTTCAGTGCCTTCAAGAACTTTGCCGTTCCACTTTGCGCAATGGTTCCAAGACAGTCAACGAGTTCTTGTCTGGTCATGCCAATGCCTGTATCACTGCATATATTATGAATTATTAGTTGTCATGCAGAGCCTCTAGGGTCATATGCACAGCTTCTACCAACCGCTTTGTGGAAAGAAAGATTTTGCTACATGTTACAAGAAAAAATTACAGAACACTTCGTCCAAGTGATGCGAAATTTCATTTGACCAGCACTCTATATAGAGGGCACACTTTTCGCAATCCAATTCGAGAGTACTTAATCGGTTCCCTTCAGTAAAGTGTACTGCAAACGACTTCCTGTATCTGGTAAACCTATCCATCTGACACCCCTCTTATAAACAGAAGGTTGAAGACTGTGTATCCAAAGGCCCTTGTTATATAACTACCAACAGTCCATAGTTAGATGCAATGTCAATCAAATGAATGATAACATTAGCGTTCTTTCTTTCATTTATGTCTGGAGGTTCTTTATGAGCATCAATTCTCAAGATATGCCCACCTAAAGACTCAAATTGTTGTCTATCCATATTTACAGCAGGCACACATTTAAGCATCCCACCAAGAATCAGGACATCATTGGGACTTTTTTTCTATTGCCAAACATAAGTCATTTTGATTCTTAAAGAAAATGCATTGTAATTTTGTTAAGATCATAAAGCATAAAATTGGACGAATAATAAACTTTAATTTATTATATAGAATTAAAGACTAATTAGTTGATCTATTTTTAAAACACTTTTAATTAAAAAGTAAAAGTATAATCAATTGAGATGAGAGTATCATGAAAAAGATTTTTCACTAAAAGTACAAAGAATACAAATCATTATAAGAGATTTATCATGATAAATTTGTAAAGAATGGTCCAAAAACCAATCGCCAAAAATAAAAATAAAATTAATTTTTAAATGAAATTTGTTGAATCATGATATAATTTGCAATGTGTAGCATAGTCTTAAAAATCAGCATATTTTAAGTCAGCTCAAACTTTTAAGGCTACAAGTCGAATAAACCCCTGATCCCATATTTTCTTCATGAATCAGCTGATTCATATAGGACTCCACTGATCCCATCCAGTCCCAAATGAATCAACTGAGTCAGCCGAGTCACAAGGAAATGGGCTCAATTGGCAATCAAAACTGAAGTTAGGGCTTTTGAAACCCCTCTTTTTCTCGATTGTTTTAGGGAGGCTTGTACAGCCTATTTTGAAAATCAAAACAGTGAAGTGTACTGCAAACGACTTCCTGTAACTGGTAATCCTATCCATCTGACACCCCTCTTATAAAAACAGATGGTTGAAGACTGTGTATCTAAGGGCCCTTGTTATATAACTACCAACAGTGTGTAGTTAGATGCAATGTCAATCAAATGAATGATATCATTAGCATTCTTTCTTTCATTTATGTCTGGAGGTTCTTTATGAGCTTCAATTCTCAAGATATGCCCACCTAAAGACTCCAATTGTTGTCTGTCCATATTTACAGCAGGCACACATATTTAAGCATCCCACCAAGAATTAGGACATCATTGGGAATTTTTCTTTTATTGCCAAACATAAAAGCCTCTTTGATTCTTAAAGAAAATGCATTGTAATTTTGTAAAGATCATAACGCATAAAATTGGATGAATAATAAACTTTATTTTATTATATAGAATTAGAGACTAATTTGCTGATCTATTTTTAAAACATTTTTTTTTATTAATAAATAAAAGTATAATCAATTGAGATGAGAGTATCATGAAAAAGATTTTTCACTAAAAGTACAAAGAATACAAATCATTATAAGAGATTTATCATGATAAATTTGTAAAGAATGGTCCAAAAACCAATCACCAAAAATAAAAATAAAAATAATTTTTAAATGAAATTTGTTGAATCATGATATAATTTGCAATGTGTAGCATGGTTTTAAAAATCAGCAGATTTTAAGTCAGCTCAAACTTTAAGGCTACTAGTCGAATAAAACCCCTGATCCCATATTTTCTTCATGAATCAGCTGATTCATATAGGACTCCACTGATCCCATCCAGTCCCAAATGAATCAACTGAGTCAGCCGAGTCACAAGGAAATGGGCTCAATTGGCAATCAAAACTGAAGTTAGGGCTTTTGAAACCCCTCTTTTTCTCCATTGTTTTAGGGAGGCTTGTACAGCCTATTTTGAAGATCAAAAGAGTAAAGTGTACTGCAAATGACTTCCTGTATCTGGTAATCCTATCCATCTGACACCCCTCTTATAAAAACAGATGGTTGAAGACTCTGTATCCAAGGGCCCTTGTTATATAACTACCAACAGTTCGTAGTTAGATGCAATGTCAATCAAATGAATGATATCATTGGCGTTCTTTCTTTCATTTATGTCTGGAGGTTCTTTATGAGCATCAATTCTCAAGATATGCCCACCTAAAGACTCCAATTGTTGTCTGTCCATATTTACAGCAGGCACACATATTTAAGCATCCCACCAAGAATTAGGACATCATTGGGAACTTTTCTTTTATTGCCAAACATAAAAGCCTATTTGATTCTTAGAGAAAATGCATTGTAATTTTGTAAAGATCATAACGCATAAAATTGGATGAATAATAAACTTTATTTTATTATATAGAATTAGACACTAATTAGTGGATCTATTTTTAAAACATTTTTTATTAATAAATAAAAGTATAATCAATTGAGATGAGAGTATCATGAAAAAGATTTTTCACTAAAAGTACATAGAATACAAATCATTATAAGAGATTTATCATGATAAATTTGTAAGAATGGTCCAAAAACCAATCACCAAAAATAAGATTAAAATTAATTTTTAAATGAAATTTGTTGAATCATGATATAATTTGCAATGTGTAGCATGGTTTTAAAAATCAGCAGATTTTAATTCAGCTCAAACTTCAAGGCTACTAGTCGATTAAACCCCTGATCCCTTATTTTCTTCATGAATCAGCTGATTCATATAGGACTCCACTGATCCCATGATTCCCATCCAGTCCCAAACGAATCAACTAAGTCAGCCGAGTCATGAGGAAATGGGCTCAATTGGCAATCAAAACTGAAGTTAGGGCTTTTGAAACCCCTCTTTTTCTCGATGGTTTTAGGGAGGCTTGTACAGCCTATTTTGAAGATCAAAACACACTTCTTGGCATTAACACTTAAAAAATTGACTGCATTATTCACCCAAGTTTGGGCTTTGAAGTTTTTTGCGGAATGTTTCTTTGTTTCTCTTTGAACCCCTTGCTCTAAAAAACTTCCTTGAAAATTTATTTTCCTAGAAGAAAAGTTTTCCTGTACTGTTTGAAGAAATGTTTTATACATTAAGGGCATGTTTGTGCATTGCTTTTCTGCCAAAAAGAAGTCGTCTTCTGTCATGGAAACCGAAATCTATTGTTCGGTGTGGCGCAATCCTCGGGAAAATGTCATCGGAGCTATTGTCATTTTTCCTCGCGAGAGGTGATTTGTATTTCCTATCCCCGCATCAGAAATCGCTTTATACGGCATTTCTGGCTGTAATATAAAATGCAATTTCCTTCGATGGAAATGCAAACCAATAGAGTGGAAAAATGATGATGCTTTGATTATTCCTTGTCCCGTCGCAGGTGTGCATCCTCTCTCTCTCTCTTGCCTCACCCCCTGCCCTCTGTCACTTTGTCTCCCTCAGTCCTCCCAATGCTATGAATATCTTCCAAACCTAGCTTCACATGTGAAGGGATGACTGTAGAAATCGTTGAACCATCACGACTCTCCAGAGTTGAAGCTCTACTCACATCTTACATTTTCTCCCCTAGACACTCATGTCATTGTGAATTTTTTTTTCTAATTAGGAAATATGATTTGAAGGATTATTTAACTTGTCATTACTTATTATGTTCAACATTAATGTGCAGAGTTAAATGTTAGTTAAAATTGTTAATTGTTCGTCATTGTTTCCTCTGTTTTTTGTTAATCGTATACTGCACAGGCATGTTTTACAATCAACCATGTAGCCTTTGTTCTTTGTTAATCATGTACTACACAGACACATTTTGCTATCAACCAGGTAGCCATTTTAGGTTTGCCTCTATGCAATTAGGGGTGCACACGGATCGGATTGGTGCAGATTAGGCCAAATCCGCCACCAATCCATCACATACGGATTGATGGATTTAGAATCCATCACCAATCCGTGGCTATTAAAAACTGATCCGATCCGTGGAGGACCGGATTGGATCAGTTTAATCTGTTCGATCCGGTGAATCTAATGTTAAAGAAAATTTGAAGAGCATGCTCTCAAGGCTAGGGTGAAATTTGGTCTAGGATTTCATTAGTTATACTACTATATAAAAGTGAATTACATTCTAACCCTTGAGGTTTTTTCTTCTTTTATATTTAGACTTCTTAACTTATATTTAGACCCCTTTAAGTTTTTTTTATTCATATTTAATGTCAACAGATCGGATCGGATTGAATCCACGGATTAAGGGTGAAATCCGTCACCAATCCGTTGCTAACGGATTACAAGATTTTCAATCCGTCACCAATCCATTTACCTTCGGATCGGTGGATTTTTTGTGCACCCCTACTTTTGCAAACCACCATGCTACATGGTGGTTTGTAAAGCAACATCGGTATCTAGTTATTGATATTGAGATAAAACACAGGTCAGTGGAGTTAAGAAGAGAACCCAGCCGCCCCCAAAAAAGCAAAACACAGGTCACCAATCCGTTGCCAACGGATTACAAGATTTTCAATCCGTCACCAATCAGTTTACCTTCGGTTCGGTTAAAAATCCAAGAATCGGATAATCAGTTTACCTTCGGTTCGGTTAAAAATCCAAGGATCGGATCGGTTTTAACCCCCCCCCGAAAAAAAAAAAAAAAAAAAAAGCAACAACCCAAGGTTTTCAACCCATCCAAATGGATTGAATCATTAGATCAAGGTGAATGTTTATACATATAAACCATGAAACTTGTGGGTCATTGTTCAAGGGGCCCACATTATCTGTCGTCATACACCTAAAAGGGGGACCAAAATCTTTCCTTGTCCCATCCCCAGGTTTGCCCCAAACAAAGGTCCGCACAGTTTTCCATGAGCATCGGAAGCACCTAAAAACTCATATTACATTCAATGCACACGTTGCAAAGTCGGGCCCACCTAATGGTCCATCACTCCATCCACATATACCACACACACGGAACACACCTCCCTAATAATAATAATAATAATAAAATACACTGGATCCCTGGGTTTGCACTCATTCAAATGGACTAGACCATTGGATCGACTGTGCACCCGTTTTTAACAATGAAAATTTGTTGGCCATTGATCAAGGAATTAAAATGAACATGTGATTCCCCACCAATAGGCCCCAGCCAAATCTTTGGTCCCCCACCACCACCACCACTACACACACACACACACACACACCAAAAAAAAAAAAAAGATAGATAGAATGGATGATGAAGGTGATAATGGAATTCCACTTATAATTGATTTTCTACGAGGTATTGAGTTCAATTATGGAAATCCAATTGACAATGACACATGCCCACACGCGTAATGAAGATCACAATATATTGAATGATAACATATTAACATGGTGATTGGCTACTCTCAACAGGGTATTCATTTAACTTATAATTAAATTTTATGATGACTATAAACAATATGTTATGTCATTACTCATGAGTTAAGAGTTATGACCTATGCATCTTCATTCTATAGCATTTTTGTCAGCTTTTATGTTCTCAAGGTAGTTTGGTAGTTTAAGTTTTTAAAATGATTTGACTGATTATCAATCTTTATTCTCCATGCAACTAATAACTTAATCCTAATTAATGACGAATCTAAAAAGCAACAACAATTGGAATTATGAAAATTGGTAAGCTGGCTGCATAATCACAATTTAATTCATTCTCAAACAATGAAATTGGATGATTCATCAAAATTCAAAGTTATCATCATCATCATCATAATCAAAGCCTTGTCCTAAGTTCCAACTATGTTGGGGGTCGGCCACACGAATTTTGCGTCCCAATTCTGATCTATGTATAGCCAAATCCTCGGATAGGTTGCAATTATAAGGATATATTTCTTGATTTAAAAAAAATCACCCACACCCACAAAAAAAAAAAAAAAGAAAGAAAAAAAACACCCTTATTTTATTTTTAAAACCGTGATGTGTAGGCCAAATGGGACCCCATCTTAAACGCTAATAGATGGCTTCCTTTCACAAACATTAGGACCAAATGAAAACAATCAGTAATTGAGGACCAAGCATTGTATAATATTAGAGCAATTTAGGCATGGACCCCACAGGGACTACTATTTTACATGCTCCTATTAAACATAGTTTTCTAGGAAAATCTGTAGTTTATTTTGGATAGATTTTAGTTGCCCAATTGAGGTGATTATACCATGTGGACCCCACGAGACTACTATTTTACATGCTCCCGCTAGATATAGTTTTCTAAAAAATTCTGCATTATATTTTGGATAGATTTCAGTTGCCGCAACCATGGGGATCACCCAATTAAGAGGTATACTTATGATGTAAACATTCCATAAACAAAGATATAAAAGGTGCATACCCTCAAAGGGATTGGTAATGGTACCTACTATTTTTCTAGAAATGTTTTGTTTTCTTTGAAAAGTTCTTTGTTCCATCATTATAATACCCTTGTCTGCAGATGGAGAATTATAGGACTTACGTAATGGTGATGATTCCATTGTCTTTGTCTGTCTGGATGTGAACATCAAGATCAACAGCCTCCTTCAAAAGCTCCGGCTCTGTAACACTCAAAAACCGCAGTTTGTCCAGTGCATCACTTGCATTGCTGAAAAAAATTCATCAATGTAAATCAAATAGTTCAATTCATAATTTATTTCTTTTTCGTTTAATACGTAATATGACTTGAACCCACAACCTCATAACTGTAACGATGAGCAACTTCCAACTATGCTATAGCGCCCCTAAGGGCCAGTTTGGCAACTCTACTAATACAATCAAGTAAAGTAAAGTTGATTTTGAAGAAAGAATAAAATATAAGTGGGTTATAATGGTATTTTGTTTTTAGTTGTTTTTTTATGGAATCTTTTTGACTTTTTGTATGGGAAAGTGGAGTTTTTTTGTATTTTAGGGGATAAAGATGATTGCTTTTTGAATTTTTTTGAAAAAGATGGCGGGAGTTTTGAATTAAAGTGCTTTGATGTGACATTTTGTATGAAAAATGGAAGCTTTACTTGACTTTTACTATGCTAGTAAAGTGCCAACCTAGCCCTAAAGTAAAGTTAATCCCCTGTAAGATCAAATTTATATTCAACAAAAATTTGAATCCTATTGATAAATTATGTTTGTTAAACATGTCAATGTCTCATTTTGCAGGGCAATACTTATGGATATAGCACCCAAGCTGAGGAAAAAAAAAAAAAAAAGATAGAACCCCAACATTCATATTTCCTAGCCCAAAATTCGAACAGACAACCTATTCAGAAGGCGGGAATACATGTTTCATGTTGACAGTTGGAGAGTTTATTATGTGCCATCCATTTCCCACAAACACCGCCATTCATTTGATTGAACTGGCCCTCTGGGTAAAGACACCTACACGACCATGCCCACCCAAAGGACAACTTGAATCTACTACACATTCCACAATGGCACACAAGGACTCAGCCAGTCTAGATATAGTGTCTGACATTACTAGAAACAGTGGAGAATCTGATGACAAACAAAGGGGACATTTTGGCAACCATATTTCCATAGAAGAAGAAGAGTCATTTGCTCTAGATGGGTAAATTTGAAGTTTGATGTGAAAATTGTCCACAAAAAGGCTAGGGAAAAGCATCACTGACCCTGACCCTGACCCTCACATAATTAAAAAAAAAAAATCCAACTTGTTGAGAATTCTATAGTCAATGAGGGAGGGATCAAAATATGATTTTTTTGGCTGCAGATACTCTCTCTCTCTCCTCTCTCAACCACTACATCAAAAAAAAAAAAAGTTGCAAATTTCATGGCTTGAAGAAAACCCGCTGAAGAAGTCCAGAAAAAAGTAAATAGTGAGTTCCACAAGCCACAGAATCCACAGCCGTTTCCAAATATGCCCTAGGCATTAGTCGCTCAAGTAATGCAGAAGGATGCAAGGCCGGAAGTCCCCACTTATAGTTACTCCACAATTGCACATTTTGACATCACAAATCATTGTTAAGTGTCAGACACCAAGCACCACTTTTGTATAGAATATGGCAGTGTAGAATATGGATGGTCAAAGTACTTATGCAACAGTTTGCACATGCCAACGAACCATAGGACCCACTACTCAGATATTTCTAGTAGCGGGCATTTTTCTTTCTTCTTTTGCATGGACACAGCTCTAGGTGATATAGCATGCAAATTACTAATAATGATGCAAAGTCAAAAAATAGATATAACAGACTTACCTAATGAGCTCACGGAGAAACACTTCTTTGTTGCTGTATAAGCTATGAACTATAAGGTCCATGAGGCGACTCACCTTCACCCAAACCAAAAACCAGATAAAAATTCAATGCCCTTACATTTATGTAATGCAAATCATGTGGAGTAAGAGAGAGCACCTCTGCTTGATATTCAAACTTCTCAGCTGGTGAATCAGATGTATCGATTGCTGCTGCAGTCGACTCATATCGATTCGCAACAGGAACGAGTTTTCTCAGGTTCAAGTATGAAGTATTCTTATTTACCGAAGTTAGCACTGAATACCATCTACTAGGGAACTGAAAGAAGTTGGAATCAGTTTCAGCAACCTGTCAATAAATATAGAAAAGTACTACATTTGTTTAGAAACCATAGTTAGGCTACTGCAATATCACACAAAACTAGAGCATTGCTCTGGAAATGCCCAATGTTCGAAAATCAGTGTATGTGAAAAATAAAATAAAAAAGTACACTTAACATGAATATTACATTTGAAGAAAAAAATGAAGTTTCTTTGATGGCATCAAACAAATCCTTTAGACCAAAAAAAAAAACCACCAAAGAAAGAAAAGATAAGATAGTGATGTCCGTACTAATATCAATAAAAAGGATTATAAGATTTATAAGATGAGGCATTTCCAGATATTGATTGATGATGTTATGAAATATAAACATGAAATCGATTGAATGACTGGAAGAATGAATGATGGAAATGATTGGTTTTCACCAAGTACTGGGAGGTCGAAATCGATGGAGCTACGCTTCCAAATCGTGAGCCACCCGTGCGAAGGATAGTATCAACAGAGCGCCTCGATAGCCTATACATTTTTGCCTCGACACGATAACGCGAAAGAAAGCGAAAGCCAGCAAGGTGAGAATGAAATAAAAGAGCAAATGCTTATGAGAGGGGGCAAGGGTTGTTAGGGTTTTAGTAGGGTCTTTGAAGTGAACAACGGAAGGTTCTGGACAGCGGACATTTGAATTTTATTTTTTTAATCTTTATTACCCACGAAATGAGGATGGGAAAAACTTTAGTTATTCTTTCTCCGCAAGTTGGGGGATTTGTGTGTGCAATCGCCTCTTTCGTGCTTGCTCGTGGATATGCGCGTTCGTGGCCCGGGCTGAGCAATATCCAGGCCTGGCCTGGGTTTTAAGAGTAATGCTACTTGGACAAACTTTTTTGGCCAGAATTTGGCCAACCCATATGGTTTGCATTGAATATCATAGTGATATTCAATGCAAACCATATGGGTTGGCCAAATTCTGGCCAAAAAAGTTTGTCCAAGTAGACTTTTTGGGGTTTTAAACAAGTAAAACTCTAGGGACCCCGACTGGGACCCCGGATCCGTTGGATCCAGGGGGTCGGGGTGCCCCCACTCAGTCGGGGTGTATAGCACTTCTCTTTAAACAACAGTCTGAGCCCGTGCCAAACCCGACGACTTAGCCCACAAGTACTTGGCCCCAACAGACCACCTAGAATATGTTAAGCGCGAGTCCGAGTCTATTATATTTTTTTATTTTATATAAATAAAAGGGAAGACAATTTCTAGCCTAACTCGTAGGTTGCCTGGTGAGGAGGTTTTTGTTATAATTCGCTAAAATTTTCTATAATTGTTTGTCCAAAAAAACCTTCCTAAAATTTTCTAATTGTTTTGATGATATCCTTGATTCCTTCCACTTTATTAAAATGCCTCTTTCTTCTTACATCTAACCACGTATCATCGACATATATTTTCAATTGGTTTACATTTGATTTTTTTATGAGATGGACTCATAAAACATCCTAATTTTAAGGGATTTGGTTTCTAAGCGTTAAAAGAGCAAGATAATTTAATTCTTAATAAATATTTCAAATTAGTGAGATTTTTTCAACACTTAAGAAAATTTAAGATAATCAACTTCAAGGTTAGTTAATTAGTTCAATAAAGAAATTGAATGGTTTGAATTACAAATTTAGGGCCCAATTTCATACGAAAATAAGGGTCTTTAATGGAGCATACTCGAGAAAAAAAATGATAGTGTAACAACCTGTACAATTGGGTTTTGCAAAGAAGAATGTAAATCATTTTCACACCTACATTTTAGAATCACTGCCACAATTTGGTTTTTCTCCTTTATATATATATGATGTGGTAGGGTTGTCTCTACTTTGTATTATTGCTTTTTTTTTTTTTTGGTATTACATAGAAGGAATGGTAAAATATGCTAATTAATCAGCCCGCCCAAGAATTTGGTGCTCCTTGTTATGTACTCTGCCACAATGTGTATGCTCAACTGTCGTCCGTGGGCCACCAGTGCCAGTCAGCCCAATCCTGTCGCTGAGGGAGATGGGAATTGGGATGCCCTTTTACCACTCGGAATATCTCATATTCTCAACTGTTTCTGCTTTGGGGCTTTTTGTTTATAGAGTGAAAGTAATGTAGATGGTCATTTTCAATTTTTTTCCTCCTCACTTGTCCGCATAAGAAATGGGGTTTTTTATGGAAATAACTAAGAGCTCCTTTTTTTCTTCTATAGGATTTAAATATTAGCACTACAACAAATGGGATTTTCAACGACGAAAATATTTGTGACGCAACCCAAAGTGTTGCAAAAACTAATTTTTTTACAACATAAAACCAGACCTGTCACAACAAGTTAAGTATTTGCGACACAAGACTCCATGTGTCGCAAATAGATACTTTCAGCAATGAATATAGTGTGTCGCAAACAAATGCGTTTAAAAATCATTGGCGCCAAATGGCGGTAAAATTATTTGCAACGCTAGATACACATTTGCGACACAATCATCTGTCGTAAATAAGTGTCTCTATTTGCGACACAATCCCCATTGCTTTACACCTGTTAATTAAATAGAAAATGAAGGTCCTAAACCTAGGATTTCTTAGAAGTGACCGGGTGATGTGATTGGGTGAACTTTGACCTGTGTTTGTGTCTAAGCGGGCCCTTCTATGACCTAAATTTGGTTGTGTGATACCCTAGGATGGAGAAGTGATTGTGACTGGACTTATAACTCATTGTGGGTGAGAATTGATTGTTTAATATTGGATTGAGATTGGTGATCTCTCATGAACTGTTTAGACTCAGGCTATGGCTTTGAAGGGCCTAATATGGATCTAATGATTGGACTTGGACTTGAACTGTGTTTCATGATATTGAAATTGGTACTTGGACCTCTTAGGGACTTGTTTGGACCTTGCTTGCGCAAGGTAATGCCTAGACAGACACAAACCTGTATTTGTATTCCTTTGAGTCGGCACAAACATTCACTCAATTGTTCTTAGCTCAGCATGTTAACTGATCATCACTGGTATGAGCTATTTATGAGTGTTAAGTAGGCTATCATGATGAGCTATGTTTTAGACGGACGGTGTGATAGCAGGTCCAGTCTCTTGAGTGATGAGTGTTTGATATTGATGATTGATTTACGGGGTTAGTCATCCCCAGCACCGATGAGATTTCCCCACTGCGACTGTGTTCAGTATGGGAAAGACGCGACATAATATCATGCAGTATCCAGCTTGTGTGAATGTGCCATGTTGTGTTGATAGATTAGTTTTTCTTATTTTACTGATTCTAAATGTTTATCTTGCTCAATTGCTTAGCCTATGTACCTTGATATTCTCATTGATCATATTACTGTCCCTACTCTTTTGATGCATACATCCTATGTTATTTGTGTAAGACCCCGACCCGAGTGAACCCGATTAGTGCTAATTAAGTTGCGTTTTAGTGCTAAGCTTGATTAGTGTTTTTGGTCTAGTTGGGTTTAGAATAGCCTTGATTCTAGTTTTGGGCTTTTTGGAGTGATTGATGGCTTGTGGGGCCCTTTGGGGGTTCCCTTTTCGGCTTTGCATTTTCTTGTGAAATTTTCCCGACGTGTTTTTAATTGTATTTTTGGCCCGTTGCATTCATCTTGTGGATTCTTACAACTTTCATGTTGATCTCATGCCCATTTGAGGTCCCGAAACCCGATTTCATAGCATTGAGGGTAAAACAGTCATTGTACACCAAATCTGTACCCAAAACTTAATATTCTCGAAACCCGCGAAACATATACTTTTTGGAAACTAGAAATTTCGACGATCATTTCTTCCTTCTTCGTCGAATACATCCGAGGTACCGAAAGAGATGATTTCAGCCACCCAAGTCCATTAAGTTGTGGGACCCAAACTCCTTTGTGAGGAACCCAACCCTCCATTGCATTCCATTCTTTTGTTCCAGCACACATCTGAGCCCAGGGTTTTTCTAGCAAGTTTCTTCTTCTTCTTCTTGCTTCTTCATCTCCAAGCCTCACCAAGAGCTCATCAATCTAGGAATGGAGATCACCAACCTCTTCTTCATCTTGCAAGCTCTCCATTGATACCATTTGTGAAGAGAACCCTCCATCACAAGACTTCCCTTGAGCTTACCTTGTCCATTAGAGGACCTTGCAAGTAAGTGATCCCTCTCATCTTCTAGATTTGTAATCTTCTAGCCTTAGGGAAGCTACATTTGCATTATTGGAAGTTCTTTCATTTTCATTCTTTGTGTAACCCATTTTAGGTTGTTTTTTGGGGTTTTTTATTGTAGCTTGGCTTTGAGCTATTGAAGTGATTTGAGGCTTGATTTTGGCTAGCTTGGACTTGAGGCAAGTGAATGTTTGGATGTTTTTAAGTTTGAAATGGTTTGGTGATGCATTTATGGTTTTCATGTTTTCATTGATTGCTTTCATTGATTTTTTTCCATGGTTGAAATAAATGATCTTTACACATCTTGATAGCCTCATTTAATGTCTTGGAATCATGTGTTTAAGTCACCTTGTTCATAGTTATTTGTGGTTGTTGAGGTGTTGGAAGGAAAGGAAACAAGAAGGAGAAAAATCAAGTTCCCGGGCATGCTTCACGCCCAGTGCCAATCGATCGGACCTAAAGGCCGATCGATCGATCTGACTTTTAACTGTAAGGCTTTTTGGGCCGATCGATCGGACCCTGTGCATTTCTGGTACAGAAATTTCGGCCGATCGATCGGACCGGTTTTGAGATTTTTTTTTTTTTGTGGACCTTGGCTACCCTCTTTGGACTCACTTGACCATATGTGAGGACGTCTTGAGCCGATGCTCTTCACGGTTGGTTCGGAGGCATCGAAGTTCAATCTATTTCAATCTTGAACGGGATGGAACGACACGATATCTTCTTCATACCTAAATGCAAAGTCTATTTCCTTGGGTATCGCGAATTCTATTCCTTTCGGTGACTGAGTAGGTTGCTCGATGGTTCCGGATTGACATCATACTTAGGATGGACCGCTTATAGTCTTGATTTTTCTATCATAACATCTAGTTATAATCATAAGCTCAATTCAAGTTTTGAAAATCGTAGAAGTGGATAAGGAGCCCGGAATGTCTTCAAACTCAAAGAGTACCAAGTCATTTCCATCATAGACATACGGGACCCCTATTCACTCAAATAGATCTTAAAAATCATAATCTTCCCCGAATTGGTATAGTTCATTATATTCTTCATTTCCAAGATTTACATTACATGACTTGTTTTCCCCGAAAGCATTGTTGTACACTTGAAATGGTTACTTGACCCGAGTGCATTGCACCACATGATATGTCAGTGTGCCCTTGAGCACCCCCGTCTCGCCCGTTTGATTATATATTTGCACTTGATTTACTTGCATTGTCTCGATTGTATTTGACCTATGAGTCGGCACCACTAAGCTTGGATAACCTCGTTGGTTTGATCCACCGACTTGGAGATCCCCCTCTTGTCCCGCAAGCTGCAGTTTAGATCCCGCTACCCGGTCATTACCGTGGTCTTGTCCCGATACCGCAGATTGCTACTGTGGTCCCCGATGCCCGGCTCGCTACCAGGGCCTAGTTATTGCTCTATCACCTTGGTGATAGAGGACTTAGCTTCGTGTGGTCACCATCTTGCTTGTTCCCGATCCCTTGGTTACCTCATATGTTGTATCTTGTCTACATGTTTTCTAGCAAATGATTTATATATTTTATGAGAGTTCTTGCTTAAACAGATTTCCTTGCTTTTCGAGATATTTCATCTATTTTATGTTGTTGTATCTTCTCACTCTCTTGCTAGACCGTCGTGTCTAATCCTTTGCTTTGGTACCCAGGTCCCGTTGCCGGTTTCCTTGAGGAGGAGCCGGAGGAGGCAGTAGGTGAGCTACAACCTCTAGTTGAGTGGCGCGCTGACGATGTCATGTAGACATCGAGTTGCTACAAGAGGCGTAACATTTTGGGGAGGACTTGTTAACCATTCTTTTGGGTTATTATTTTTGTAATATTGGCCTTTGTTGGCCTCTAATTTTGGGGAATGTAACTAAATGATATTTTGTCTAACTTTAACAACTTTTGGAAAACATGCTATAGATCATTGTTCATTCTGATACAGTTTTGATATTAGATGTTAATGCTTGCATGACTAGAGATAGTCTACTATTTGATTTATTACACGCTTCCGCACTAAAAAGAACTATTCATGCAAGGTTGTGATATCCTCACCGCGGACACCTGTGGGAAATTAAATAAATTGTATGTTGTGGATGTAGATAATCCTCATCATCATCATTCACTACAATTAGTCTCGATCCCGGATTGGGGTTCTCGGTCCGGGGTCGCGACAATTTGTATACTGTAACTTGTCAGATCTTTAGATCTGACCCATTCTTGGTGCTTAGGATTCGACCCCGATTATGAGGACGGTGCGCTCGTACTCGTCAAGACACCCGTAGCTGGTGACTACGGATGGAGACCAACCGACAAGGTCGTCGAGTTGGAGGACAGAGAGCCAACACCGGTGGCTTGAGTGTTTATCTTTCTTTTGGGTTTGGGTGTCTTTATATTGTGAGTAGGGAGATAGTCTGATATGTTTAAAACATGTTCTTAATTATACTTTGATTAGATTTCAGTCCTGCTACACATGATATATCTTTATGATACCTTATGCTTCCGCTTTACTCTTTACGCTTTCACAAATTTTAACCATTGATTATATGTTAGTCAAAATGTTTTAAATTGGACCTTACTGTGGACTAACGATCTTGAAAGTTCTCAAATTTTTCAGGAAGTAGCGTGCTAACTTCGAATACCTTGACGGTTTTCTCGGTATTCAGAATTAGTGGGCTACAGTACGTCGCTGATTGACATGTATTCTAAGTGTGGGAGTATTGAGAATGCATTGGAGGTTTTTTTTCAAGCAATTCTGAGGAGGAGGTTGGGTCTTTGGATTGCAATAATTGTAGGGTTAGGAATGCATGGAATGGCAGACCCAGCTCTCAAAATTTTTGATGAAATGCAAAGGAAAAGAATTAACCCTCATACTTTCATTGGCATATTGAATGCATGTAGCCATATTGGTTTGGTCAATGAGGGTCGCATGTATTTTGAAATGATGAGAAGTGAATATGGAATAACACCCAAAGCTGAACACTATGGATGCTTGGTTGATCTTCTCTGCAGAGCATGACACTTGGAAGAGGCAAAGTATGTGATAGAGAAGATGCCCATGAAATTGAATGAGATAATTTGGATGAGCCTACTTAGTGGCTGTCGGAACAATAGGAATGTTGAGATCGGAGAATATGCAGCTAAGCGGGCAATTGAGTTAGCCCCAGATGCTACCGGATGCTATGTTCTTTTGTAAAACATATATGATGCCGTAGGCCAGTGGGACAACAATGTCTCAATGTTGAGAGGTATGATGAAGGAAAGATAGCTGAGAAAGGACTCGAGTTCTAGTTCAGTAGAGCATGGGGGCATGGTTCATGCATTTGCTGTGGGAGATAGATCACATCCTTAGACAGAAGATATATAATCAAAACTGAATGAGATACGAGTGAGATTGAATTGTGTAGGATATATTCCTGACACTAGACAAGTTTTGTTGTATGTAGAGGATAAGGAGAAGGAAGTTGAATTGGCTCATCACAGTGAGAGGCTTTCTATTGCTTTTTTCTCATTAATATTGAACTAGGGAAAACGATTCGAGTGGCGAAAAACGTTAGAGTATGCAATGGTTGCCACTTAGTTACTAAGCTCTTCTTAGATATCTATGATCATGAGATCATCGTAAGGGACAATAGTCGTTACCATCATTTTAGAAACGGGTCGTGTTCTTGCAAGGACTATTGGTGATTCCTTATTCATTGTAAGGGTAAATAGATTCTTATGGCCATTAGCCCATCCTCAATGAAGCAATAATGACACAATTGTGAGTAGCAAATATCTTTGTTTCAGGTCCTCCCATATTATCTAACAGATAATTCATTGATGCAGTCTTAATAAAGAAATGTAAAGAGAGGCCCACATTGGATGAATTCGACCCGACATATTTCAAAAAAGTGGATGGATATATTGTTATTGCACAAGACCTCTAGTAAAAGATATACTGAGATTTGTTTCAGACATATTTATATGTATTTGTTGTCAATAACTTATAAAACAAAGGCCGATAGCCCAATTCTCAAGTCTTTGTTTGAGTTTTTGTTTTCAGAAGAATAAAAAAGGGGAGCCAAGTGTGTTCATTTTTAAGGTAAAAAAGGGGAGCACACCTTTGTATGGAGTATGGATTGAAAGTCTGGGGATCCAAACCCTAGAGGGGTGGGGGTGAATAGGGTGAGCTTCAATTATGATCAATTTTAACAAATTTTAAGTTCTTTAAATTAAACTAGTCACAAATGATGATTATCAAACAAAATACGGAAACTTAATAAAAACAATCACCACAAAGCAAGCACCATCACACAAGGATTTATAGTGGTTCGGCCTCAATGCCTATATCCACTACCGGCTTGTGATCCAACACCCCACCGGATTTCTACTATTTATGATTTTCAATAGGCTAAGTAATAACCTTTACAATATGTTTTTCAAGGCTAAGCAATAACCTCTACATTATGCTTTTCTTAGGCTAAGTAATAACCTCTTCAACCAAAGGTTGGTTATCTCTCTAAGTAGTGTCTAAAATACACTTGATGGAGATTCAATTTAGCTCATTACAATGCCTCTTAATTAGGCGGATATGAAAGTGAAAAACTAACTCACACAAACACTAAATGAATGCAAAGATGTATGCTTATGATGTGTGTGTGTGTATGATAACTTCAATCAAGTTAAAAACAAAGCTCAATTAATATATGCTTAGAACATTTCAAAGTTTAAGGCACATAAAAGACTTGATTAAAGTTTAATGCAAATCACATGTATGAATATCAACTTGTTAATGATATGAAAATAAAAAACTTACAAGTTGTATGAAAATGACTAACTTGAAACATGTGATGCATAGGGATGTCAATCAAATTAACAATGTAGCTCACTATGTGTATGCTATAAGCATAAAACATAAAAATAGATTTGATTGAAATTATGGGAGAAATCATATGTACTTATAAAATCAACTTGACAATGATATACCTATAAAAAAGGCAAGTTGTGAAACTTTAAAACAAAAATACATATGATTTGTGAAGTTGTTGAATCCAAAACATAAGATAGATTTGAAAGAGATTTTCTTATGATGAAAAACAACAACCATAGATTCAACCAAGTATAGGAATCATGTTACATATAATTTCAAAGATGTTTTCATTAACATGATTTACTTAGATATACCAATTTAAGTACTACTTGAATTGAATCATGGTGATGCATCCAAAACAATAAATCACTTCAAAACATATTCATGTTAAGGACACAATAAATCATAGTTTATCATGCTAGAAAAGATTTACCAATAATTAAAGCAAAGCATGAAAACATATGATTAAGAAAAGTAAAGCTTACGCAGTGATTTAACTCAATGAAACCAAGCTTTAGCTTTCCTAATGACCCCTTTCATCCCTTAGCTCATTCCCCTTTGATTGGCCTCAAAGCATCTCAAGGAGGGCCTTAAAATTGCTAACTTTTGGGAAATGAATGAACTAGTATTTATAGCCAAAAACAGCCCAACGGCTAGTCCCCGGTCGACCCCATGACCCCCCGGGTCGACCTGGCCTTCACAACGGTCATAAAACTGACCGTTTGACAGGAGCCCCAACGGCTCTTTACCCGGTCGACCCCCAGTGGGCTCGGTAGACCGGGTCCCATTGTTGGGACCCGGTCGACCGAGCCGACTGCGGGTCGACTTGGGCTTGGGACCAAAATTCCCTAATTTTGCATTTTTCAAGGTATTATCTTGAGGAAACTTTAGGGCCATTGAATCAAGCTTGGAAACATGTTTTAAATCAAACTAAGTGGTTTAAAAACATGAAACATAAAAAGCCTAAAAAAATTTGAAAGATTTAAAACTCATAGGCTTGCTTGATTTCTAAAACTTCTTTTCGAAAACAAATGCATCCAAGTTTAAAAACAAAACATGCATAAATCAATACTTTTACAAATCTTAAAAACAATGCATGTATAAACTAAGATTTCAAGTTTTTCTAAATCAATGCATATGTGTGTAAATCAAATGATGCTAGAATGATAATGCATCCATCAAATTGCAATACACAAAATACCTAACATGGACTAATATTGCTGGCATGGCATTCAAAAGCGTTCTGCATTAATTTATTTCACTTGATCAAAAGAATAAAATATAACATTAAAAAATGGAACGTTTTCGTCCTTCTTTTCTTTTCTTTTTTATTTTCAGAGTGAAGATATCCTTGTCTGTTTGTGAGGTGTGTTTCGTGCAGAATTGGTGCCGGTTCCAAGGCTCCTAAGTGAAGATTCCTACCTTTATAAAACTATGAAGTTTGATGTGTTGACGCATAGGGATTCTAAGGCTCCTAGGTGACAGCTCCTTTGGTGACCAAGCACTGCATTACAGAACTGTATAGAGATAATACCACTGAGAATGAATTCGATGTATCTTTATGATATCATTGGCTGTTTTTAAATATATTCTATAGGCTTATTTACAGTAAATTTGAACCCATTGATTTCGGTGATTTACAGATATCATAGGATACTAACTAATGTTTATAAATAATGCTAGTTATACATAAACTGTCTAATGACCAAGTCATATGAGCTTGCTGCTTTTGGATTTTGACTGACCCAATAGGTTGAGTTGGTCCATTTGGGTTGCTTCTGTCCCCCGGGAGTGCTTCGAAACCAAATGTTGGAATTGTGATGTTGTTTGAGTTTAGGTGAAGAAATCTGTAAGTTGATTAGTGGAAGGGAAGAAAGAGAGTTGGGTTGTATTATCTTAAACATGTTGACGAATGAAGTGACAGTCAACTTCAACATGATTCGTTCTCTCATGAAACACCTCATTGAAGGCTAATTTCTTAGCACTTTCACTATCTCTATAAAGAGGTGTTGATTTTGTAATAGGTACTCCTAAATCTTGAAGTAGCCACCGAAGCCAGATGATCTCAGTAGTGGTATGTTCAATAGCACGATATTCAGATTCCAATGATGATCTCGAAACAACTTCTTGCGTTTTGCTTTTCCAAGAAATCAATGAGGAACCAAGATAGATGGCAAATCTTGTTGTCGAGCGCTGGTCATTCACTTCTCCAACCCAATCATAATTAGCAAAACCATGTAAGTGAAGACTTAAACTAGAGGACATTAGTAGTGCTCAGTTTGTGGTCCCTTGTAAATAGCGGAGAATTTGAAAAACAATAGCCCAATGGATAGATGTAGGCTTATACTTCTTCAAATCTATTTTCACTACCTCCATCCACATCCTTTTTTGCCTACTTCTTCCTCTTGGTAGGCCATCAACTTTCATAGTCAGACTTTTCTTTACCGGCGTCGTTGCCTGCCTATGTTGGACATGTCTAAACCATTTCAAACGAATTTTTATAATTTTATTCCCTATTGATGCTACCCTTAAATGCTCTTAAAAGAACTCATTTCTAATTTTATCCTTCCTAATTTTATCACACATCCACCTTAACATTAGCATCTTTACTACATCCATTTTATGCAGAGTATTTCTTCTTGATTGGTTCACTTTATATTCTATATGTCATAACTAGTCTAATCACTGTCGTGTAAAATTCTTCCTTCAATTTTTATAGCATTCGTTGGTCATAAAGCACTCCAGAAGCAATTCTCCACTTCAATCATCCTATTTTTATCCTATGTTCGACATCTTCATCAATCTCCACATCCTTACTAGATAGAGCCAAGATAACAAAAAGAATCTCTTTGTGGTGTCTCACGGTCTTCAATTCTTACAGTCGCTTCAGCTCTTTTTATAGGCCAACTGAAGTAACAATCCATATGATCTATATTTGCATGGCTTATTTTAAAGCCTTTGGATTCTAAAACCTCCTGCCATCTCTCGAGTCATCATCTCTTAATTCATCTACCAATACTATATCATTTACAAATAACATGCTTTAAGGTATCTCTTCTTGAATATGATCAGTTAACTCATTCTTAATCAATGCAAAGAGATAAGGGCTTAACTCTTAGAGCATGTTTGGTAACGAGAGAGGAATCCTCTATTTAGAGGAATCTTTGCATCCGCGGAATTAGACTTTCTTATTTGAGGATTTACGAAGGAGAGGATTCATTACATTCCATGTTTGGCGAGCACAGAGGAATCAACGATGATTCCTTCATATCCAAGTTTGGTAACGGTCTTAAAAAAAATACAGATGGGTTGAGATTTGTTGGTGGATCAAGTTTTATTGACGACAAATATAGATGGGTTGAGATTTGTGAAAGTAAGAATGTAATCTGTTTGAATACCTCAGATTGGAGATAAGTTTAGCAGCAGACATGGTCAAAAGGGAACTGTTGGCATGGCTTTCACGCAAGAAGACATGCTATGGACCAGGATCTTGCTGATTGAGTTTTCTGTAGGTGGCGGGCCATTCATCAACTCACACATGTATGCTTCTAGTCCAAATACCGGTGGTCCTTCAATAGGTCCACCACCTGTGATATCCACCAGAATGCCAGCTACTCAATCTTTGACCAATAAGGTCTATTTGGTGTGGGATGACGAGGCTATGTTAATGGTCAGTTGTCTCCTTTATTTTTGTTATATTCTTGTAAAAGTGTTTTTGATGTTCATTAGCAAAGTTTGACCGCTGGCCAGGTCTCATATCTGGCTGTAGTTTGGGGGAAAACCAGAATCTAGTTGCAATTTGGTGGAAAACTAGAATCTGGTTACAGTTTTGGGGAAAATCCGGAATTTGGTTGCAATTTTGGGGAAAAATCAGAATCTACCAATCTGGGTAAATGCTATTGCTTGGAGCGAGAGGGAGGGAGATAAGAGTTGTTGTTGTTTTGGATTTGGAGAGAGAGTAAGAGAGAGGAGATGATGGAAGCATTGGTCGATAGAGAAGGAGGGAGAGATGAAGGAAGAAAGAGGGAGAGAGGGAGAGGCAGAGGTACCTGTGTTTGGAGAAAGGAGGCCGTTGGAGTCCATTCTACCGTTGCTTGAAGGTTGCAGCTGGCCAGGAGAAGAGAAAGAAATCGAGAGAGGCGAGGAACATTAGGGCAAAATCCCATGTGAAGAAAGAGACTTTTATACCTCCCCTTTTCTAATGTTGATTCATTCATTCGTATGGGGGGAGGTCAAACCGAAAGATTCCATGTCTCCATGGATTCTTAAAATATACAATGCCTCAAATCCTTTGGGAGGAAAATCACCCAAACTTGGGTTTCCCTCGATTCCGAGGAAAAAGGGAGAGGAATCCTCTGAATGGATGTTTACCAAACATGCTCTTAAGGTCGACCCTTGATGCAAACCTATGGTCACTTGAAACTCATATCTCTCTCCACAAGTAGTTCTTACGCTTATTACCGCTCCTTCGTACATGTCTTTAATAACTTCAAAAATAACCTCTTGGAATTTTTTTTATTTAAAACCCATCAAATTAAATGTCTAGGTATCATGTCGTAGGCGTTTTCTAGGTCAATGAAGACTATATTCAAATTTTTTTCCTCTTTGCTCGATATTCTAATAATTGCCTAAGTGAGAGGATAGCTTTCATAATTAAGCTCCCTGACATAAACCCAAATTGATTTTCAGATATGATTGTCTTTTGTCATGTCTTTGCTCCATTACTTGTTGGAAAGATAATGGATCTGTTCAGAATTACAAAAACAACAGTATAGATCCATTGTAATTAATATTACAAAATGGTAAATCTAAATAAAGCGTACATGATGCCATAAAGATGGAGTGGATCAGTGGTCTGGATTTTGATTAGATGCTTAATAACTTCCATCTCTATTTCTCTTGAGACCAGCGATGGAAACCTTTGTTTTTATTTTTTTGCGTAAGGGGCTAGAGGCGGGGACCGCATGCAACCTTTTAAATGTGCTAGATGGATATCCTTTCCATCGAGGATATCCATAACCATAACGGTACCTTGAAATTGGTGAGACGTTTCTCCTCAAGTAACCAAAAAACAAATATGGGGTCAATTAAAACTAAACCAAAGATAAGGATAAACTACTTCAAGATAAATGTACGTAGCTGTTGGGATCACATATGGTTAATTCCAACATTCTCCCACTTAGTCCAAACAACACCACTAGTATACATATATATATATATATATATATCTGTGTGTATGTTTTATCAAAAAATACATAGTTTAAAAAGACATCCTTGGTTCAACTTTTTTTTTTTAATAAAAGCTTAAAACTTGATTAGTGCACTCAAATTTTATAAAACATACCCATATTTCAATTTTGGTCAAGCTTTATTCTTATCAAATAAAATATCTATACATGGACAATGACGCTCACTAAAAATGTTGGACCTAACCATGCCATAGTAAAGATAATCTCATTTTTCAAAGACCTTTATATGCAGTTTACTGTATGGACAAATATACTATAATGGTGACTTTAAATCTATCCAATGATCAACTTTACGTTAAATCCTACTTACATTTGAATGTGCACAATTAAGTAGGAAACCAAAACAATTATTATAAAATTCCATAGAAACTTTAAGCATTAATAGAAAGAACTTACCAAGCCCATATGGTTTACATGATCTTTATACACATTTGGTGTTAATGCCTTGGTTCGTGGATCTGTAGTCACCAATCTTGTATTGATGTTTTCCATGGATACGTAATATTTCTTTACCTTCTCCTTCAAATAGATACTTGACCTCTATGTGTTTAGAACCGCATGAACTTTTATTGTTCTTGGAGGAGTGAACTGCGGATGTATTATCACAATAGATCTTCAGTGGTCTTGAAATGTTGTTTACCACCTGAAGTCCCTAAATGAAATTCCTTAGCCATAATGCTTGTGATGTGACATCATAGCATGCCACAAACTTTGCTTCCATAAGGTCGAGGTTGTAACAAGTGAATGTTTTGCACTCCTCCATGAGATTGCCCCTCCGCTAGCAGAAAAATATACCAAGAAGTAGAGTTTCTCCTATCAAGACATCCAGCAAAATCAGAGTTTGAGTAACCGATCACTTCAAGTTTGTCAATCTTTTTATATGTGAGCATAAGATCTTTTCTACCATAGAAATACCTCATAACTTTCTGAGCAACTTTCTAATGAGTATGTCCTGGGTTGCTTTGATATCTGCCAAGCATGCCAATGGCAAAATTGATATCCAGACAGGTGCAAGTTTGAGTATAAATAAGACTTCCTACAACTGAAGCATATGGAATATCCTTCATTTGGTTGTAGTTGAATTCATTTTGTGGGCACTGTGGCTTGTTAAGTTCGTCACCTTTAGTGATGGGGGCTCCAATTGGTTTGCAATCAAGCATCCGAAATCGTACAAGAACCTTATCTATGTGGTTGGGTCTTCTTCCAAACATGGTTTGGAATGATGAGGGTTTCCTTCCTAACGATGGCGAGAAGCGAGGAATCGCTGCAGGCACGAGATCCGGCAAGGGTTGGGTTGATCGATGAGGGTTTCCTTCCTAATGTCCCATCTAACCTTTGTCTTCTCCGATGATGGCAAGAAGCGCAAATGGCAGATTTTTAAAGGATCAAGCATGTTTCACCATTTTTTGCAAGATGAAGAAATGCATTTTCTTCTCTCTGTATCTATGGGGAAGAGATGTGTTTTTCATTTTGTTTGGGCGGGATATGAAATAAAGGGCGGGCTGGGTTGGGCTGGGCTTTCTTTACCTTTTGTGTTGACTTAGTGAAGAAAATCACATCTGCTGGATGAGGTGAGTAAAAGGACGGTTGGGATGCCCTCTCTCATATTAGGTGAGTTAACTCTCACTCTCTCTCTCTCTATATATATATATATGGGAGATGCTCCTATGAGAGCATCTCTCACCTTACTATGAGAGATAAAGCTGGGGGCCCTCACATTTAAGTTGTTGGCGTTGGATATGGATGCGAGGGCCCCACCATATCTCTCTTAGTAAGGTGAGAGATGCTCTCATGGGAGCATTTATATATATAGGGTAATATTCAGGTGGTAATTGTTCTCACATATTATGTGAGAACTTTTTTATGGGGCCCAATTGTGGCCCTCATTTGGGAATGAGACCAAAGGGATGGAAAGATCTATATGAGACCACCCCAACAGTTCAGTCCATTCGGATGTGTGTCAATCCTTAGGATTAGTGACTATTAGGGGGTTCCCTATTGGTTACTAGGTTTGGATGGGTTGCTAGTTGGGCCCTGCAACAAAGTTCTCATATATTAGGTGAGAACTGGTTCTCACTTGAATATTTCTCATATATATATATATATACATTGTATGTATCAATTATATACTTATATACCTACATATAAAATCATTGAAAGATAGGGTGATTTGAGGATACTTACAATACGACTTTCCTGATTCTTGAGGGTCCGTTTGGTAATTTACTTTTAAAATAAAGTGGAGTGAAGTGAAATGAAAAGAATGAATAAAATATAAGTGAGTTATGATGGTATTTTATTTTTAGTTGTTTGGGATGGAATATTTTTGACTTTTTGTATGGGGAAATGAAGTTTTTTTGTTTTTTAGTGAGTAAATGTAGTTGCTTTTTGACTTTTTTTGGAAAAGATGGAGGAAATTTTGGTAAAAATTATTTTTGATGGGATGTTTAACTTGACTTGACTTGACTTGACTATATTAATAAAATTACTCACATGAGACATTGAGTGGAAGGTCATTTGAATCCACAACACCCTTCACAAAGATCAGATATCTTGGGAACTAATCAGGGATGGTACAATTCAGTAAAAGTACATTCAATAGGAGCTTCTAAAAAAGTGAACATCGTCGTTATCAATGACCAATTCTCACCAGTTCCCCATCAAAATCATCTGAAATAAATACACGTTTAACATAAAGTTTGATGTGCTTTGTCTTGCGATTAAGTATGTCATCCTTCCTAGTTAGAGGCACGAAGAGCACAGATCTGAATTCCACTTCACCCTGAAACAGAGAATCCACAAGCTCAGAATGAGTAAATAAGCAAGAACTAGGTAGAGATTTTGCAAATATCACATATCACTCTTCCAACTTCCATTCCACATGGTCAAAAAGTGTCACACCCAAGTAGAAGTTCACTTAAGGCAAGTTACACAATCCAGTATGAACATGGAACCATTGGTGTGTGGGGGCATTTTTGTAATACCAAAGATAAGTCTGATTTCGGTAAAAATACCAATTGGGCTCGTCCTGATCTCGGTCTCATAACTCCGAAGTAAACTGCTAGGCCCATCTCGGCACCACCCCGGGTTCGGCGTCCGATTCTGGCTAGTCTCGGTAAGAGGACCAGCTAGTCTCATCTCGACTCCAGTATTGGCATACCCATCTCGGTCTCGGTCTTTTCAGTCGACCGAGATAAGCGTCAAACGTCAATCGTAATTAATGCCCTATTAGGGTGCGGTTGCGTTGCAGAATGAGCTATCAGATAGAGCATGCGCCTGATAAGGAGTTGACCTTATAAGATGGTCATGTCAGCAGCCATACAAGGTATGGACTGATGGGACAGAGCATACACCTGCCCCCACTAAGGGTACAAGGTATGGCCTAATGGGACATTCCCTTTTTACCTATCTCCACTAAGGAAACTCGTGATGGGATCTCAGCGCCTATATATATATACATGAGGTAAGTCCAAAGAGGTAGGTCTCGATAGCACCAACATTCTCACTCACTTTCTCCTCCACTCATCCTTTGCTTAGTGACTGCACTAACTCAGGCATCGGAGGGCCTTCGGCTGACAACAGCCAGAGGTCTCTAACCTTTACCTCTTCTTCTCTTTCAGGTTCAGGCTCAGGCAATCAATCTCTCCAGGAAGCTTGATAACGAATCAGCATATTTATCTTTCAATCAAGTCCATATTATTTTAGGCACTTACCATTGGCTAATTATTAAACTGATTTATGTTCCATACACCAGACCATCTGATGCTTGGTCCAGTATGATTTTTGGGGTAAAAGTGTAAAACCATCAAGATAATGGTGGCAGTCTCAAGAACGGTCTGAAATACAAAAAGTTGGACTAGGTGCTGAACATCCTATCGACATTGTTCATGCACAGTTACCTCCGTAGTGAAGTGTGAAGATGCTAGAGGTTCCAAGTACTCGTTGAATGTCTTCTTGTAAAACTCATTGTACTCTTCTGTGGAGACTTCTTTAGGGTTCCGAAGCTGCAAAATGAACAGATAAAATAGAATGCTTGTTGTTAATGAAATAATTAGAATTTCAACAGGAGCATTTCAGAATATTGTAAAGAACTATCTAAAACTTACCCATATAGGTTTTGTTTCATTAGTGAGCTCCCAATCCCAGTACCTCTCAACTGTTTTTTTGGTATTTTTCTTCTTCTGTAAGATTACCAACCACAGATTTAGAGTAAGCACTAAGCAGTCACAATATATAACTCAAAAGATCCTCATCTTGATGAGTGGTCAAGGGCACATGCAGGTTTGAGTCAGGGAAGGGGATGCATTATGCGGTGGAAAAGACTGTCAAATCATGCAAAACTACTGCCACAACCTTGTGACAAAATAAAATGCAATGCTGCCTCAAAACATATAACAACCATAATGCATTCAAGAAGTACAGGTTGTCAGCGAGCCATTTCCATGTACAAACATGCTTATCAGAAACAATTCAAAAGATATAAGGTTGTTAGAGGGCCTGAATCTGGCTCAGGTACAAATGAGCCAGGACCAATATGTGGCACAGATCTGCACATCAATTTAGGTGGAATGGATGAAGATTCTTTCTAGGAGCAGAATTTCTTGACAGCGCTAGATCAAGTTTCTGGAACTTAAACTGGCACATGCATTGAAAATTTAGATTCAAATTCGGATTCATAACCTAATAGCCCCCTTCAGTCTTCAGAAATTACCTTGGATTTACTCTAATAGGCTGTCTAAAATTTCATTCATGTTCTAATAAGGCAGGTTTACAATTCATATCTAGACAGGATCCCCAGTGGAGCATTCCTGGACTTGACACAGGCCAAGTGAAAAGCAATTTAGCAAAGCATACTCATGTTTCAAAAAAATAATGTGGGACAAAATTCTTCTGGATCGGCTCTTTTTTAATTTGTTGTTAAAATCCAGCTAAATTAGAAGTCTCAAGTCTCGAAAGCAAGTTTTTTTTTTATATACAACCCCAAGTACTAAATACGATTAGTTTCCTTTAGGAAAACAAAGATTATTAGGATTATTTATCTCTTTTTCCTTTTTCTAAATAGATGTATGGATTGGTCCAAGGCAGCAATCATTTTGGAACAGAGTTTCTTGATTTCTGTAGAAGCCTATATAGAGGGTTTCCATCAAAACCAGTTTTGTGCCGGGTAAGCACCTGCACACCGCATATCATGTGATAAAAACGTGTTTGATCATGCACCTCGTTCATAACCAGTTGCAAAGTACCATTGCTGTACTTTTTGCCGCATGGATACAACAATCATCCATGATTTCAATGCAGAATCTGAGTTTTTGTATCAAGTTGTGCACCAATAATCAACAATCCCCTGCAACTCCACCAATACATTCAAGATCAGGATTACTAGCTGATTTCATATCCAGTTGTTGAAAGCCTCCAAGGTCAACCTTGTTTGGGAAATATACCTAATATTATTCTGCAGCATTCTGTTGGTGGTTATGCTTGTGGCCTATCCACCTTCGTTCTATTAGAATATAGTGTAGCTTATCCACCTCTGTGCTGTTAAAGTGTATGATGTAGATTATCCACCTTTCTGCTGGTAGAAAATAGGAAACTTTATATTGGTATCTGTCAGTTAATTATAACCTGCTGGTGCTCTTAATTCAAATTCTTATACATCAAATTGATATGTTTGGTTGGACACCAGATGCTAAAGTCCAACACTGAACAGTTGGGGCCCAGTGAGAAATCTCACCTCAGTTTTAACATCCTCCTCCCGATCTTTTTTAGCTTCTGCTGGATCATCATCAACCTCAACCTGATAAAAAAAACAAAGATTCATCTCATCAACAAGAACGTCTAATCCTACTAGCATAGAAGCCCTAGAGGATCACCTTGTCCTAAAACAACAAATCAGGTCTTAAGATGCACTACAATACATGTATGGCCAAGACAGACAACCCCCACTGCCATGCAACTGTCATAATGGTTACAAATATCATATGCTGGCATACATGAGAGTGCTAGTGGTGCATTTAGATATATATCACATTGCAGATTACTAATATCTTGGATATGGATCTAGCTCCCAAGAGAAAGAGAGAGTAGAGAGATTTGAAAAACATTAGGCAGACAGAGTGTTTTGTCATTTTTCTGCCCGATTATTACTAGTTTGATGTGATTTTGGGGCCGAAAAAGGGTCTCCCACCTAAAATAGTTTCTGAATTTCTAAGTACTCCAGAATCCCGATTCGCAAAGGAATCAATAACCATTATTTATTTTATTTTTTTTGAAAAACATTAGGCAGACAGAGTGTTTTGTCATTTTTCTGCCCGATTATTACTAGTTTGATGTGATTTTGGGGCCGAAAAAGGGTCTCCCACCTAAAATAGTTTCTGAATTTCTAAGTACTCCAGAATCCCGATTCGCAAAGGAATCAATAACCATTATTTATTTATTTTTTTTCAAAATTGTTCAGACTGCTTGCAATCTGGTTACATCCAGACACGTCCTAAATCATTTACCCATAAGCATGGATTTGAAACAACACGTTCAAAAGACACTGAAATACCTCTTTAGTATATCCTTCTCTTGCCAAGTGTATATTGGGAAAGACACAAATTGTGAGTAATTCTTCACAAGATTCTGGACCCTTTCTGGATGTGCAAAACCTTTGTCATCATGCTGAACAATAGTTCACAGATTTATATTAGCATACAACTTCTGGAATAACACTAACATGCAATATGTAAGACATAAATGAATAGAAATGAACCTTTAAGAAATATTGTAAGACCGGTCCCTCTTAGAATGAGTTTTTCTGGATCCATCTCCTATCGAATTGTATAAGCTCGCATTGGCCTCTCCTTCCCATACATATTGCTTATCAGATTTCGGGCTCTTTGTTGTGACAATTACCTGCCAACGACAAGTACTTTTCTCAATGGGGCAATGCAAAACATAACCTATCCATTAGAACCAATGTTACAATATTCAGAAAAAATCAAGTACATATTTACATAATAATGAACTATAAACAAGTTAAAGTGACTGTTAAAGACTTAAAGCACAATCACAAACCGAAAATAAGGCAACAACAATACCCAACAAAATAGAACATGTGAAATCTTAGTTCCACCAAACAGAAGGGTTCTTTGTCGGACTAGGTAATGTTGGCCCGAGAGGTTTGGCCCTGCCAAGACCCAATCCACATGTTGGGTAGGGCTTAACCCCGGGTCCTGCGCGGCCCTTCGCAGCCCTAGTTCCACATCTCAAAGCTCGAGTGGTGTTCTAGTGAGTATCCGGGGCTTGAACTCAGTAAACTGTACTGTGAGGCCAACCAATATAAAAAAGGGAAAAAAGCACTATACCTACCTGGACTTTGGCCATTTTGCAGAGTGATCCCTGAACTTTGGTATTTGTGACTAAACCTACCTGTAGTTCTAGTTGGCATGCAAAATGGACGGATTCTGTTAGTATTAACGGTGTATGTCGTATAAATGATGTCTGGTGCATTCAGGCGTCAAATTACTCGCCCAAAAAGACTTATTTGCCCCTGGGGAGAAAAAATCTCATGGCCCGCTTTTTTTCCCCCTCATTTCCCCCTTTCCAAATTTCTAAACCTAATCGATTTGCAACACTCCTTCTCTCGTCTGCACTTCCTCTCTCCGGACCGGCCAGATCCAAAAAATCTCCGGCCATCTCCTCTCTCTCCATATCTCCTTAATTGATTTGGAGGTTTTCCCATCTCTCCTTTATTTTCTTTGTTTCCCATGCAAAAGAAGAGGAGAGTCTTGGCCATAAGGAAGGCACGGTGATTTAGGGTTCAAAAGCATGTTCTTGTCTAGCCCGGGTTGGATGTAGGTGCTGCTCAGATTTCCAATAGTCTCGTAGAGGTTTCCTATGCATCCCACCATGGAATGGTTCTTCAGGAGCCTGATGACAGAGCCAACTGGGAGTGCCAAGAGACTGAAAAGGAAATCAACGAAATCCTTTTGGGCCTCAGCAAACAATACTTTCTGACTCTTCCTGTCTATCAAAGCTTCAAACTCAGCTTGATCTCATTGGCCTCCTTGCTCTCCATGCTTGTTTTGCTCTGTGTTTTCTGTTTTTCGTAAGGACTAGTTTTGCTGCGTTGTGTACGCAGTTTAAGTAGTTGTGACATTGTTCTCAATTGGATTCTGGCACATGCTTTTAGTTGAGTATTCATTTGGGTTTTATATTCTTTAAGGCATTTTCAAAATTATAGTAATCCTGCAAAAAGTTCAAACTCATTGCTTTTAGTTAAGCATCAACCTTTGGTTGAGATTTTGGGTTGAGAGAGGGGGGGGGGGGGGGTCGGAGGGGGGGAGAGCAATCCAATTGGAATCTAACAAAAAATAGTGGTGTTTATTTATTTACAATATGCCAAGGAAGTGAGAGTTCAATAGATTCCCTTTGTGGCAGCCTCTAAAGTGCCTTCAAACTTTCAAAGGTCATTTTCTTTTTCCTAAAAGCCCTGTTAAATTTGTGCTAGACTCACCTTAATTTGATTTTAGTGAAAGCCTTTAATCTGTACAGTTAGCCCCACCATTCAAAATGGCTATCCGTCCATTTTGCATCTCATATGGATGATTCTAGACATACATCAAAACCCTCCAAAATGCAACCAAAAGCTCAGGATATCCATTCCCTTTTTCTGTTATTGTGACTATAATATTTTGATCACAGTGACAGACAAAAGGGTAGCCTAGAGATCTTGGGTGGGCTACTCCTGTCTCATATTCCAATCATTAGAAGATGTGTAATAATTTTCTTAGCAATAGTTGCACCCAAATGTGTAATCAATTCCTTGGAGTCAATATGGCCAGGAAATTCCTTGTGTCCTTCCTCATCCTCATGAGCATAACTAATCAAAGTCCAACCTGGTATGCATATCTCAAGCAAATCAGTAAGCATGCCAGTGACCCATCTCTTGGTTCTTGGATGAGTGATAGCCAAACAGCTGGTGCAATCCACTGACGCCTAACCATCCTTCTAAATAGATAGTTGCTCATGGATTTTCATCACCGCCTAGCAGAATCACATTGACATGGATAGCAATCATTATTCCAGAGAAAGAATAGGCCCCCCATATTGGACAGTGTAGATTAGACCCAAGGTTTGTGCTTCAATTGGGTTTTCCAAATTTCATTGTATACACAATTTTGTACCATGCAAACATATGGGCACTAGGGTCAACTTCACTTTTGGTAAAACCAGCATGGTCCACCGGAGTGATGAAGAGACAAAAGCACCCATCTCGACTCCTTTTTTCTGAGAACCCAGTGTTTATACATGAGTTCGAAGTGGAATCAGAAGCCAGTTGGACGCTTTCATTTAGAGGTTGGAAATGCATGTCTTTGGTTTTATGGCCATGCGTAGCTTGGTACCCGAGGGATATTGGAAAACACGAGCTTCTTCCTCTTTTTTCTACCCATCTTCCTCCTCTCTTGTAGATGCCTCATGCCTTATCAACTCTCGAGCCCCATCACCCATCATCAACTTAGGCTGCAGTTTGGCAGCTTCTGCCATCATCGGGTCACCTTCATACCTCTGAAACCGCTGATGGTCCGTGCCTGGATCTATCCACAATCTTGAGGGATCTATCGATCGCAAGGAAGGAGGGGTGGTTTTACCCAAAATCGCCAGGAACCCTAACCGTAAGTGAAAAAGGGGGAAATGAGCAAAAATCGTGAAGAGTAAAACTGATATATGGAGGGGTAAATTCGCCATTTTATTGATTCCATCACGGGCGTTTGTATTTGCATGTCAACTAAAACTACAGGTAGGTTTAGTCACAAATACCAAAGTACAGGGGTCATTCTGCAAAACGGCCAAAGTACAGGTAGGTATAGTGCTTTTTTCCCTATAAAAAAAGCCTAACAATTTAAATGAGCTCCTGTGAGGATCTGATCTCCCACTGTCATCCTGATACAAAATGGAACTCCCAGCCATCCACCAAACACAAACACCTCCCTCTACACTTGTTCCTCCTCCAACCCAACAAGAACCCCATCTCCAACAATACATCTCTGTTCTTCTCAGAACCTGCAGGACCCAGAAACAAATAAAACAGCTCCATGCATCCGCCGTCAAGACCCACCAAATGCCCTCCATCTCCTCCTCCCTCCTCTCTCTCTATTCCAATTCCAATCCCCAAATCGGCTCTCTCGAATACGCCAGGTCCGTCTTCGACCGCATCCAAGAACCCACCTCCCATTCCTGGAACACCATCATCAAATGCTACGTAGAGAACCACCGATCCCATGATGCCATTCTCCTCTTCTGCCAGCTCCTGTTTCAACAGCCGCGGCTTTCACCTGATAATTTCACCTTCCCTTGCATCATCAAGGGCTGTGCGCGCCTGCAAGCTGTCGAAGAAGGTGAGCAGGTTCATGGGTTGATTCTTAAGACTAGGTTTGGGTCCGATCTCTATGTGCAGGGGAGCTTGGTCAGCTTTTACTCCAAGTGTGGTCAAGTGGTGTCTGCACGGAAAGTGTTTGAAAGAATGCCAGAGAGAGATTTGGTCTCTTGGAATTCTATGATGGATGGGTATGTTAAAAGCGGCCAGGTTGAGGCGGCGCGTGAGTTGTTCGAGGAAATGCCCCAGAGGGATTTGTTCTCCTGGACTGTAATGATTGATGGCTATTCGAAATGCGGGATGATCGAGGCTGCAAGGCAGTATTTTGATCGGATGCCAGTGAGGAATGTGGTTTCTTGGAATGCGATGATTGATGGGTATATGAAATGCGGAGATTGTGTTTTAGCCCGGCGGTTGTTTGATGAAATGCCCGAGAGGAACATAGTAACGTGGAGTTCAATGGTCACAGGGTATGAATACAATCGCCGGTTTATGGATGCTCTGGAGATTTTTGAGGAAATGTTGAAGGCGGGTTTGGTGCCGAATGGAGCGGCCTTGGTTGGTGCTCTTTCTGCAGTTTCGGGCTTGGGTCTTCTTGATAAGGGTCAATGGATTCATTCCTACATGCATAGCAATGGAATTAAGATTGAAGGTGTCATGGGTACGTCGCTGATTGACATGTATTCTAAGTGTGGGAGTATTGAGGATGCATTGGAGGTTTTTCGAGCAATTTCGAGGAGGAGGTTGGGGCACTGGACTGCAATAATTGTTGGGTTAGGAATGCATGGCATGGCAGACCAAGCTCTCAATATTTTTGATGAAATGCAGAGGAAAAGAATTAACCCTCATGCTATAACTTTCATTGGCATATTGAATGCATGTAGCCATGTTGGTTTGGTCAATGAGGGTCGCAGGTATTTTGAAATGATGAGAAGTGAATATGGAATGACACCCACGGCTGAACACTATGGATGCTTGGTTGATCTTCTCTGCAGAGCGGGACACTTGGAAGAGGCAAAGGATGTGGTAGAGAAGATGCCCATGAAATCTAATGAGATAATTTGGATGAGTCTACTTAGTGGCTGTCGGAGCCATGGGAATGTTGAGATCGGTGAATATGCAGCTAAGCGGGCAATTGAGTTAGCTCCAGATGCTACCGGATGCTATGTTCTTCTGTCAAACATATATGCTGCCGCAGGCCAGTGGGACAATGTCTCATTGTTGAGAGGTATGATGAAGGAAAGAGGGCTAAGAAAGGACCCAGGCTGCAGTTCAGTAGAGCATAGGGGCATGGTTCATTCATTTGTTGTGGGAGATAGATCACATCCTCAAGCAGAAGATATTTATTCAAAACTGAATGAGATACAGGAGAGATTGAAATATGCAGGATATGTTCCTGACACTAGACAAGTTTTGTTGTATGTAGAGGATAAGGAGAAGGAAGTTGAATTGGCTCATCACAGTGAGAGGCTTGCTATTGCTTTTGGTCTCATTAATATTGAACCAGCGAAAACGATTCGAGTGGTGAAAAACCTTAGAGTATGTAATGACTGCCACTTAGTTATTAAGCTCCTCTCAGATATCTATGATCGTGAGATCATCGTAAGGGACAATAGCCGCTACCATCATTTTAGAAACGGGTCGTGTTCTTGCAAGGACTATTGGTGATTCCTTATTCATCGTAAGGGTAAACAGATTCCTTATGGCCATTAGCCGATCCTCAATGAAGCAATAATGTCACAATTGTGAGGAGCAAATATCTTTGTTTCAGGTCCTCCCAAATTATCTAACAGACAACTCATTGATGCAGTCTTAATATAGAAATCTAAAGAGAGGTCCACATTGGATGAATTCGACTCATGGATGGATATATTGTTATTGCACAAGACCCCGAGTAAAAGATATACTAAGATTTGTTTCAGACACAGTTATATGTATTTGTTGTCAATAACTTATAAAGCCAAAGGCTGATAGCCCAATTCTCAAGTCTTTAGTTGAGTTTTAGTTTTAAGAAGAATAAAAAAGGGGAGTCAAAGTGTGTTCATTTTTAAGGTAAAAAAGGGGAGTACTCCTTTGTATGGAGTATGGACTAATATCGCTGGTGTGGGATTGGGACAGACTCAAAAGCGTTCTACATTAATTTATTTCACTGGATCAAAAGAATAAAATATAATATTAAAAAATGAAACATTTTCGTGCTTCTTTTCTTTTTCTTTTTTTATTTTCAGAGTGAAGATATCCTTGTCTATTTGTGAGGTGTATTTCATGCAGAATTGGTGCTGGTTCCAAGGCTCCTAGGAGAAGATTTGGATTCCAAGGCTCCTAGGTGATAGCTCCTTTAGTGACCAAGCACTGCATTACATAATTGTAGAGAGATAAGACCATTGAGAATTAATTCGATGTATTTTGTGATGTCATTGGCTGTCTTTAAAGATATTTTATAGGCTTATTTACAGTAAGTTTGAACCTATTGATTTGGGTGATTTATGGATATAATGAGAAACAAACTAATATTTACAAGTAATGCTAGCTGTTCATAAATTGTCAAATAACCAAGCAATATAGGCCTGTTGTTTTTGGGTTTGACGACCCCCCCCCCCCCCCCCCCCCCCCCCCCTTCAAAAAACAAAAAACAAAAAGAGATGGCATAAGAGGAAAACTCTAAAGTCTTTAGGCCCATATATCAAGTTTGCGGATAATCTCATGCTTCTAACACCTTCACCTGTGGCCCAAAAATATAACGACTTGATATTAAAGAAAAAAAAATTGACATTCGATCCAATGGTTCAATCCATTTGGATAGGTGAAAACTCGATGGATCCAGTGTGCTTTAGGAAGTCCCATGTATGTAGATAGTTTGGATGTATCATAAAGTCAACCCCACTATATTGTCGCTAGCCAAAATTTGGTGAGGGATGGATGCACATGAATATTCCCCCCCCCACCCTCCGGGACATTTAGTGCACATTTGCTCTACGGAAATCTTTTTCTCTGACCCCACTATAAGAATTTATTTTCTAGTGGAATCACGAAAAACTCAATCAGCAGACCAAATGTAGATTTTACTATAGCATAGAACTTAAATTTTGCAAACCTCACTTTTTTATGCAGAAAACCAGCTACACAAGCGTGGCCTTAAAAAACACACACCAAATACAAGCGTACCGAGATGGTTTTTGTATTGTGCCCATCACAAATGTTCCTTTTAATGAAATATTAGCTTTTATATTTCCATAAATGATGAATGCAGCCACGATATAGCATTTCTATGGGTCAAATTGACTATCAAGGGAACATGGTATCGTCTCTTCAACAACATTGCAACACTGCCAAATTAATACATGACTATGAATGGGTTATTTTCTGCTAAGAGGAACCTCTCACAGATGGCGCGAGAGGAAAAATCTAAGCACTATTGGACAGTGTAATGAAATTGCCTCCTCATTGATATGATTTTGGGCAGAGATCATTCAATAACCATTGATTTAGGAGCCTTAAAATTTAACATTAAGTTGCATCTTTTATGAAACTCAATCTGATGGTGAATATAATAAAACTGTTACCTCTCACGCAATGCGGAAATATATGAAAAATATCTACAAAAAAAACCCTCCACAAGCCCCCAAAAATATAGATACCTGATGGAAAGCCCTGGTGATTGTTCCATAGCTCCACATTCCAACTTTCTTTGAGCTAACAGAACTACATCAATTCATTGGAAAAGTGTTTCTTTTTTTTTTTTTTTTACACTCAATAGCTAATCAAAATCAAAGACAACGTTTTTCTTTATAAGTTGTGCATCCCAAAGGGAGTTCCAATTCCCACTCACTGTAAATATTCCGCCATGTTGAGTTTCTCAAGGCCATGACTTGTCCCAGATTTTATATTTTTTTCGGCTAATGGAGGGTTCCCGATCCTTTTGGCTGGACTATTTCCTCCGGGCCCAGAGAAAAGCTGGGTAAAACTCCTGTGGTCCCTACGTGGTAGCACAAGTGGATTCAACCTTCGGTTTCTGAAGAGGGGAGAACCAGGGATCGGTACCAAGACGTCTAACTCCAGAAGAGGGAGGAACCATGGTCCTGACCGCTCAGGCCAACCCCTTGAGGTTGACTTGTCCAAGATTTATCAGCACAAGATCAAGAATCATGTAAAAGGCATCATGACATCAACTAATCGGACTTCAAAAATTATGATGATATAGGCAACCCTAAATCACACGTACACGTGTAAAACTGAATCACCAAAATGATGTACCCAACTTTAAGAGGCTAAATCAAATTTGCAGTGAATTATCCTGCCCAATTGGTGCCAGATCAGATTCAACCCAAAAAAATATCTATTGATAAGAGGCAAGAATAATAATATAAATCTCCATGGATCACCAAGCAATAAATCTGTCAAATGGAGTTTGGTACACTCACTGATCCCTACACATAAAAGAGGGTTTTGTTATGTATCAGTAAAAAAAAAAAAAAAAAAAAAAGAACAGCCCAATGGATACTTCCAGTTGTGCTCAAAAGGAGGTTTGTGAGCTGCTCAATGGTTAATATGTTAAATGCCCATCTCATTACATTTGACCAGATGGCTAGCAGCATCTAATGGGGAACCAAAAAAATAAAACCCTTTCACTTGGTGGATTTAACGAAAATGTCACATATAACCTCCTGCAGATTCTTTGGTTCATGAAGGAGAATGCATCATTCCTTTTTATGCCCTATTTGCAGGGAGACCTGCACTGTGTCTTGATTTATATGCTTACCACATAGTGCCTTTGTGCATGTGTATATTATATTTGCGGAAGAGTATCAATGATTTTCTCTATTCAAAACAAACAAAACTTACAGACAGATAATGAAATTTGAAACTGCATAAAAGATCCCTCTCAATCCTTTCCCCTGCCATATCTTATTGGGAGATGAGGGTAGGTACATGCAGGACTCAAACAAGTCTTTGAGTAAGTTATTGAATGTAAAAACTAATTTTCTTTTCACAAAATCCAATGGTACAAAGATCAAGGCTACTTTTCAAATGAAAATAACAATGAACCTCAAAACCAATCCACCTATAGTAACACAAATTGTCAACAGCAATGAGTCTAAAATTATATAGTTATAGTAAATTATTCTTTATCTTTCGAACTTCTATGAACTTTTTCTCATTTAAGGCTTCCTATGAAGTTTGGTACGACTGCATTACTTGGCTGAATTGACTAGACTCAAGGGAAGCTGCGACGTATCCCCAATCCAAGCTTTAGAAGCCTGCAAACAATGTTGAAGGAAAGCAGGGACAGTATCTACTCATAAACTTGCACTCTTAACATATTCATACAGATGCAGAACACGTCAACCGAGATAACCTCTTTCTTTTCCGACTCTTCTTATGCACAGCAATCTTGGAGCAAGATGACAGAATCAAAGTACTGTCGGCTGGTCTACCGACAGATGTTCTGCCTTTCTTAGAAACCCACTTCAAAGGTAGATTATTTATCACATTGCTCACATTAGAATCATTCAAGTCAACAAGTCTTTGAATTTTCTCTCGCATGTGGTTAGCCCAAGCCATTGATTGATCGAGGGCAATTGAATCATCAATAGGCCTTTGCCACAATTTCATTAAGATATGTTGGAATGACTGAAAGGACATTGACGGTTGATAAACCCGTGAGTGCTGACAGATCATGTTTACCTTGATGACATGCTTGCAAAGGTTTCCTAGCATTGACCATGAGCAATCACAAAAAGCAAATTCTGATCCTGGATTCCACACAAGATATGTTTGGCTACAGTCTTTCTGGCTGACAACCTTGGCAAAAAGACGGTCATTCTCATCTAAGATAACAGATGTGTCTGGAATTTGCAGTGCCCTGTTCCATGACGTTGAAGAAATGTACTCTTCCTTGATAGTTTGAAATGAATCGCTTTCATCAGCATATCGCTCAAGCCAGTAACTGGAATGTAGCTCAGTTGTAAGCTTGTGCACCAACCAATCAACTCGTTGAAGTGCACCCAGATTTGAATCATCATATAGCTTTTGTTTTAGCTTCAGATGATATGCTTCAATGGCACCACTTGCCTCCTGGCTAGCTAGTGGGAGACTTTTCATGGTTGCGAGCCACATTTCTAGCATAAAATATAAATAGAACATCTAAGTAGATCTAACAGAGAAATTTGTATTCATCAATGTTATTACTGATTTTACACTCATGCTTCATATGATCTCAACCATCTATGTAGTAGTTCTACCATGTATAGCCAGTGGATTGAAAATGGCATTGATCAGACACTCTTAACTTTTCATATAAAGAAATTTAGAGAACAAGAGTGAACAATCATTAGAACTCTGCATGATTTTCTTAACCATCCCTTTCTTTCAGTAATAATCTTTCGCCATCAATTTCATCCACAAAAAGCCCTCCTCCAATCAAATCATTGGGCATTCTAACCATTGTTGCCTTTTCAGGTATGTCCCCTACAAGATAGACTTTCCAGATGATGGCTCAGATCATGTACATGTGTCCCATGAAAATAGTCACTGAACTTCCTTCTCAATGAATTAGCCACCAATTATTCAAGAAAAAAATAAAATGACTGACACAAGATTTAATACAAATACAATGGATTAAAGGCAGAGCTAAAAACAAGAAAGAAAGGGTGCAAACTTACCAATTTTAGGCACCCAGCATTCCCTAAAGTACTTCATGAAGACAGTTTGATCAACAAAATCTTGAATGAATTTCCCTATGGCATCAACCGAATCTACTCCAGTCCAGATGCTGTAAATGATTTCGCCTAGACGTTTAAATATCTCCCGCTGAACTTCAACATTACTGCACCTTTTTAAGATGCTCCTGAGCCATGATCTGCGAACTCGCCAGAGGCAAAACAGAACAGGGCAGCAGAATATGTCCCTGAAACCCATTAAACAGGTAAATAACAAGGTTCAAAATAAAGCATTAAGATTTTCAACCTTGTAATGGCCGAGGGTCAATACCATTCTGCAATTGTAAGTGAGAAAAATGGGGGATTACAATAACTGGGAAAAAAATCCACTCAAACAGAAAGCCAGTAAAATCTGCCAAGTTTCCATAATTAAAAAGCACCCATGTAAATAACAGTTTACAAAAATAAATCACATATCACTTTCTTATTTGGAATGTGTCAGGTAAATAATAACCATTATTTTTTAAAAGAATGCACCATTAACAAGCATTATCGGTCATAAAACAAATTGAAGAGTCATCACTCATCATTACCATTATAATGGTTGCTATCACATTCTTTTTTTATAAATCACGGTCAATAGAAAATATATTCGACAGTGTTGCACTACCGCACTGAAGTTCACAATAGAAAAAGAACATGTCACCTGATTGGCTCGACCTCCATAGCTGCATCATCTATTAGAAACCCACCAATCCTCCAAGTGGGATCGACTCCACGAATTCTATCAGCAAGAGCTTTCATCCATTTACACACATCTTGCTTAGCAAAGCTCCGGGTAATGACCCATGCAACTGGAAGTGCATGTTGTCTTGAGTCAAACACAAGAAGCGTATATAGTGGATACTGCAAGCCAAATGCAACACAATATAAGATTATTCAATGTAGACAGTAGACAGTAGACAGCAGACAGAATATTATAAACGAGTTCCTTAATATATATATATATATATATTATATTATATTGCACACCTTATGTTTCTTTATGCCAAATGTTGAGTCAGCTGCTACCAGACTGTGATGGCCAAAGCGTACCATCTGTTGCAATTGCCATTCTGTTTGAATTCCTAGAATGAAGGCATCTGTTTCTGAAGTGTCCTGATAAAAGAACACAGACTTTTTATTGCGTTCAACCCACATACAAATGCTAGCTTGATCATCCAGATCCAATTCATGCGTAGACCGTTTAATAATCATCCCAAGTTTTTGGACATACTGGGATGCAAGACTATTGGCTTTGGCATTTGAACCACAGTAGCGCTGAACTCCTTCAATGTGCTTCTGCAATACATTCTCCTCTGGAATGCCTAGATAAATCATAGACATTGTTTGTTGTTGAATTTCATTACAAATGTATGGGATTTTCTTAGCACCTGGGCCAATAGCATCCCTGTCAAGTGGTCCATGGCATATGAAACCAGATTTGTTGACATGACGTCTGTCATTATATATTATGAGTGCTACTGATGGACGAGCATAAAGACGCTTCACTACAAAATGGCAGGTACAGCCCCTCATAGATTGTGGTCTAGCAGCCCGGTTTCTTGTATTAAGTCTATATTTCCGACTAGGCAATATACCCCCACCCTCTCCGTAATTTTCAGGACCAAATGAACACCAATACCTGCAAATTCCACAAAAATTTATTAAGGTGCAAGCGCCAAAAAGATGTGAAAAACAGAAAAGACTGGACAGGTTACTAAAGAAAGTTGATGACTCACATCCTATATTCAAGATATTCATCGCTCTTGTAGTGCTTTAAACTGCCTCTTTCTCTCTTCCTTCCTCTCTCGATGTGAAACCGTGTTGGGCACTCTACATTAGAACACTCTCCAGTTATAAATGCATCCACTCGACTATAAGGAATAAGGGCCACTTCATCAACATAGTGCTCAGTGTTCCCAAACTTGGTCCAGCTGAGATCAGCAGCTGAGAAGTCTTCATTTGGTGGATCTTGCACAGGAATATCGTCAATGGAATCCTTTATCTCCATCAGTTGTTTTGATCTTGAGAGCCCATACGGTCAATAAATGATAGAACCTAGCGCCAACAACCAACCAGTTGCTTTAGGAATGAACAAAAAGGAAAGTCCAGAACGACGAAGTATCCTTGACTTTAGAAGCAGACATAAGAAATAAAAGTTTAACAAAGAAACAGAAACAATATCATCTACTCATCAGGCAGAAGAAAATTCCTTGAAAGCAATGAATTGCAATTACTATAATACCAACAACAACAATTAAGAGAGAGAGAGAGAGAGAGAGAAGAATAAAGAAACTACAGATTTTGCAGAAGAAGAAATGCAAATAATAAACTAAATCCAATAACAAAGTAAAATGCATCTTATTTCCCATATGTGTCTCTGTCTAAAAGAAAGAAACCAGAAGTAATGAGGATGGAGGAACAGTAATTTTGCCTAAAAGAAAAATGTATTTTGCATATGGGCGCACACAAATCAAGATTTTCTCCAGAGACAGCAAGATCCTTGAAGCAGGTTGTGTGTGTAGGGTATGCCTACCCTGGGAATCCATCCACGCATATTCGTGCAACCTAATTGAATTTCATCAACAGAAACCCAGCAAATCTAGGGTAATAAACTAGAGAACCCTAGCCCCATTAAAACCTAGATTATAAAAAATAAAAACAAAACCTAGGAAACAAAAACCAAAACACCGAAATTGCAGAGATGAGAGAGAGGCCAGGATAGGTGACTGCCATGGCTCATGCACGCATCCACACACACACAGAGAGAGAGAGAGAGAGAGAGAGAGAGAGAGAGAGAGATCAGCCCCAGCCTTGCAAAGAAAGAAAGCAGGGGGCTATAATGGCTTGTTGCAGGTGGAGAGAGATGGAGAGAGTTTAAGGTTTCATAAAGAAAGATGGAGAGACGGGTACCTGGTGAAACATTGCCACAAAGGCATGAGATCTGGTCTTCTTCCTCTTCCTCCCCTCCTCTTCTTCTTCCTTCCCTTTCTCTTCCTCACATTCACAATTAACACCATGCTTCAGGATACAGTTTCCCTCTTCTTTTTCTTTTCTTCATCTTTTTTTATTTTTATTTTTTTGATATATTTCTGGCTACAGTTGTATAATATAAGCATGTCTTTAGAATATTCCTAACTTGAATGAATAAATTACTGGAACATTAGGAAATCAGAACCTCGTATAATATGATGTGGTTTCTCTTCTCCTGTTTTCCTTCCTCCCAGCCATGGGACATTTCATTTCATTCCATTCTTACAGATTTAAGAATCTTAAACGGAATAGATCCGACGGCCCACCATCAAAGTTAGCACGCATATGTGTGAACAGGTTCGCAAGGGAGGCATCCCCATATATAATCCACTGGCCCATAAGTTTAATGGTTTTATAAGGCTTCCTTTTCTCACAATTTTAATCCAACAGTCAATTTCATTCGGATGGGTGTCAGACCCCTAGACCCAGAGACATTCGCCGCACATGTGGTAGGGCGGAGGGGGCATCAAAGGGGTCTTCAGGTAGGCCCCACAAGCAGTGTTGCATGCCTCTCCATGCAGCCAAGTTCACAGGAGAGGGTTTCGCCTATATATATCAAGTTTAGGCTGAGTACTTCAACTTAGATTCAAGGCAACCGCAAATTCATACTTTATTTATAAATGTGAGACGCGCATAACTGAAAAATGTATTTTGAATATAGGCGGACATAAATCAAAATTTTCTCCAATGACATCAAGACAGTTAAAGTAGATTGTATATATACCTATCTATCAAATCAACGTTTAATATTTCAATTTAGGTTCAAGGCAACCACAAATCATACATTTTATATATAAATGTGGGACAACTGCATAATTGATACTGAAACGGTTCCGGAAAAAACCAAAGCAAGAGAAACGGCACCATCTACTCATTAGGTGGAAGAAAATTCCTTGGACACCCAAAGGAAAAAATAAATCCTAGGAAGCAAATGTATTGCAATTACAATAATATCCACAATAACGAAAAGCATATAAAAAGAAGTAAATATAATAAATAAAGAAAGAAAGAAACTGAAGATTTTGCAGAAGAAATGCAAATAATAAAAAAATATTTCTAATCACTACGTCAATGCATCTTATTTTCCACATGCGTCTGTCTAAAATATAAACAAATTACGCCCAACTGAAAAATATATTCTGCATATGTGGGCATACAATGAAACACTTTTGTCCATTGATATCCAGATCCTTAAGGAAGGTTGAATCCATATCAAATCCATGCTCAATACAAGAACTACAGGTCAGAAGACCACATTCTGACATTTGTGCCATATCCACACCATATGAGTGCCACATCTATGACCATAGTTTTAGATTGTGTCCGGTGGCAAGCATTCCTTTTTCGTATCTTGGTCTCCTAGATGAGTGAATCTAGTGGACACCAAGCCAAACTTGCTTCCTTAATAAAAGTCAATTATCTCTCAGGGTAGGACAATCCCTATTAAATCTTGTCTACAAAACCTTCTGGTCTATTATTTTTCAATGTTCAGTGCCAAAAATGGTTAAGATAAACCAAATGGAGTGATGAAAAAGGAGAAAAAGGAGATAAAAAAAGAAACATAAAATGGAATGATGTGAAATTCTCAAAAGAGGCGGGTGGTATAGAACTGGTTAGAAATCTAGGTATTACTAGCAAACTGGTGTTGAAGGTTGGGCAAGGAAATAAAAGGAGCTATGTGAGTGGGATGGGTGTAAACTTTAAAGAAAGGTTCAGCAGGAATAGAAAGGATTCTAGGAAATGGAAGTGGGTCCTTTCTTTGGGACCATTCATGGTTGGCAGATACCACTTGAGCTACGAGATGTCCAGAGATGTTTGACTTTAATGTTTCCAGTCAAATGGAGGAAATTATTAAGGCATGAAACTATGTATGAAGCTTGTACAACAATTACTGTTTGTAAGGAACATTATATCTTTTTTTTATGGAAATATGGGAGTTTCTTGGGAATTTGCATATTCTTGTGGTTAAAGAGCAGGTTGAGAGTTAGAGGCTTATCCTCTTCCAGGTCTTTCTTATGTAAATTATTTTTCAGAGCCTTACTCTGCCGTTGCCATTTTCCTTTCCATCAACCAGTCTGGACAACTCTGGCCACTCCTAGGATCAAGGTCTTTGAATGAACAACTTTAGCAAGTAAGATCATGATCTTAGGGCACATTTGTGAGCGGACACTTTACCAGAAAACCCTAAGTTTTCCAGAAATATGTGATAGTCCAAAAGAGGAGGATAGTGGCAGCGACAAGAAATTTTAGATTTGTGATCCTCTACCATGCAGGATGCAGAAAGCACCACTAAGTTGGCCTTGGGCGATATTGGAGAGGATCAAAGTTCAGTTGGTGAGATACCCGTGGTCAAAGGTCAAACATGCTCTAGTCAGGATCCCTGATTGATTAAGTTCCCTATTGGTAATAGAGGTCGAGTTCAAGTGGAAAAAAACAGAACACAGTTCAGTTGACCTTCCAGATGGTTGGATCATAAAGGGAAGAGGAGTGTGGTGTGTTATAGTCTATGGAAGAAGAAGAAGAATAATGGAGAGAAGGTCATGCATCCATTGATGATCGACAGTTCTATTTATAATCATATTAGACCTTAACTAAGGCTCTAAATATGTTACGATTACAAATCAGAATAACGAAATAATGGAAAGAATATATCCTAAACTATACAAGGAAATAAGAAGGAAATAAGCTGCACACATTAGATATAAATCTAGACCACATCCCACGTGTGGGATTTATACATGGGCCTTGATTGGCTGGGCCTTCTTAAGGCCTGTTATCTTCTACATGGTGTAGATGGCTACCTGGGCTGCCCACGAGGACAAAAGCAAAGTAGTTCATGCTCGGATTGGATTCTTAAAGGAATAGTTGGGAATGATAAGAGATTGAAGCCAAGCTAAATAAGGTCTGGGGTAAAATGCATGGCGATATATAGATGCCGAACTACTTGTCTTCAGAGGAGGTGGAGGAAATACCTAGAACTAACAAGGTGCAGGAAAGCTCTCAAGTCTCGGCAATTGAAAGATGGATGGACATGATGGGACTCAGGAGGCCCCCATCCTCCTCCTGGACTAGGTTCTATAGTGTTGTATTGCATGCCTGGAGATCAGTTATCTTTAACATGCTGGGATCAAGTCTCTTCTCAATGGTGGAAGCAGAACCAGGGACGTCTAACAGAAAGGAGTTACTTTTTGGACGTGTATGACTTCCCAAAGGAAGAATGGACACCTCTTAGGATATATAGATCTTTGGTTTGACCATCTAAGATTCATCATCAGGATTGGGGTGAAACTTCTTTGAAAAGCGATCTAGATGACAGTAACGCTTTTCCAAGCTAGTTTGGTTGCAGGAAAGTGCTTCAAAAACAAAGCAAGCAGAACCTTGGGTTTCCTTGCCAATACCTACAAGCTGATTTGCTTACTTCTCCATTAAGGTAGGAGGATAGTTGAAGCATAGGGCTGCAAGGAGGATGCTGAACTCCAAAGATCAAAGAGAAATCACCTTGCTAGGAATGAGGACTGAGGAGAGCGAAGAAGACAGAAAGAAGCAAGATGAGGAGAACCAATATCCAGATGATGAAGCAACAGAGTTTGAGGATAATCCATGGACCAACCAGAAGAGGATGAGCAAGTTCTCAGATAAGTTATTGATTTTGCAGAGAACAATATTGAAGAGAGGTCGACAGAACTTATGCTCAGTAAAGATGACAACGAAGTGGATATATTTTGAACATGGAGGGGACAGGGTGGGCTCCATGCAAAAGACTAGAGAAACAATAATCGCCTCTTCGTGGAGCCTAGAGGTCTATCTAAAAGTAAACATATTATGCCAGATTCCTCCAATAGGATCTCCATTCCCATGCTTTAAAGAGGAGAGAAAGTTCTTCAAAGGAAGATCTGGATTCAGCCAAGGGCCTCTGGTGGATGACACAATCAGTGGATGGAGCCTCCAAGCAAGGCCTTGCTTCAGCCTCAGAAGCCCTCTTGATGCAGGACAGACCCATGGTCCCCGTGGGTTGACCAGCCAATGGGTCCAGACCATCAATCTCAACCGAGCTCTTTGGGCCCAGCCCCATCTATTTTCATGTTTTAGCTAGCCTATTTAGAGTTTTATTTTATGCTATTTTATGGTTTATGTTTTAAATAGTTTGATGTTTTAATCCGGGCAATCAATATGTTTGGATGGTCCGATTAGTTGGAGGGTTATTTCTTTTCCTATATAAGTGATGCAAAGCCTTTTTGGATTCTAATGGTTGATAATTAATGAAATCGAGTTTTCTGAGTTCTTCCTTTTCGAGTTCTTCCTTTGCCTCATGGATTGAAGTTTGGTGTAAGGCCAATTTTCAGGTAATCCCCGATTCCCTATCCCTTCCATCTTTCCATCTATCCTTGCCCATCCCACATCTCCCTTCCGCTCCGCATTACCTTCCCAGCTGATGCAGAAGAAACACCAGGATTTGTTTGCCAGCAAAATGCAGTAAAGTTATCATGGTTACCATTCAGATAAAGACAGACGGTGGGATAGTCTCAAGGCATATACAATCAAGAGGGAGCAGCATAATAAGAATGAATTTATATCTGCAAACGGGAGTTGCACTGTAAATTATGAGAAAGATAGTGGCAGCAAAGGTGATCAGCCAAATCCAGCAAAAGAGTTCCAGCAAGTTCAGAGGGCAGCAGGAGGATCTAACAAAGGTCATATATTGGAATCTTAGAGGCCTTGGCAACAAAGATTGCAGTTTGGTGGTAAAGAAGGTGATTCGAAGTGCTGGAGCTTTGTGTGCTCTTCTGAATGAACCAAAACTTAGCAAGTGGTTAAAGCAGTTTGAGGAAAGCAATTTGTCCATTGCCTAGATGGCAATGGCGGCAGCGGTGGGTATTCTAATGTTTGGAACTCAAAGTAGAAAGTGATGGGATCATGAATCGTGTAGTCAAGGGTATACGGCACTAGGAGAAACTTTGACATCATCAGATTTTCAGGGGAAAGAATAGGGGATTGCTGCATCACAACTGACGAGAAGGTTCTTCAACTAGATTAATGCACACAGCATGGTTGACCCAGATACAAGAGGACCATGGTGCATCTAGTAAAACCATTGGTGTCCTCCATCTATGTCAAGGCTTAACAGATCCCTGCTATTTGAGGAAAGGGTGGAGATATATACTAAGGTTTCCCATGCCGCAAAGAAAGCTTTAGATCATAGCCATCCCCTATTGATCTCCTGTTGCGAGAAGTGGGGCCCAGCCCTGTTGTGTTTCGAATTATCATTGATGGAGAGAAGGCTTTCTAGATCTCATTAGACTATGGTGGAAATTTGTTAGGGTTAATGAATGTGCAAATCAAAGGCTGGAGGTAAAGATTAAGTAGAAGAAAGGTAGAACTAAGGAGTGGATCAAGACAAAGGAGATGGAGGGGAAACAAACAAACATCATGATGAACTTCCAATCTCTAGATCAAAGGGAGGAGAAAGTAGGTCCAACTAAGAGAAGGATAAGAATGTGACTGCAAGGTGTTCTTAAATAGCAAGTTGAAGAGATCAAATGGAGGCAACGGTCCCGAATTAAATGGCTCAAAGAGGGAGATCGAACATGCTCTTGCACGGTATGGCTTCCGCCAAAGTAAGGCAACATAGGATTCCTGTGCTCGAGGAAGGCAATGTTAGACTAGAAGAGAAAGCAGGTTATAGATTTCATATAGATTACTACAGCTTGTACCCAAATAAGGAGAGAGCAAGAGCAGAAATCTAGATTTTGAGTTAAGTAGGGAGAAGAATGCAGATTGGATGGAATCTGTATATGAAGGAGAGGAGGTGAAGACGACCATGTTCGACCTAGGGGGAGATAGAGCTCCTGGTCCCTATGGCTTTCCTTTGGCATTATTCTGGATTTTCTAGAAGATTAAGGAGGATGTTTTAGCCTTCTTGAAAATACTCCATGCTAGGGGTCGTCTCTTTAAATAGGTTGAGGCATCATTCATCGTGCTCATACAGGAAAATGAGGGAAGCAATAGGATCAATGGTTTCTGTACTTTCAGGCTCATAGGCAACTTGTACAAGATCCTAACTAGGTGCTCGTGACAATATGGCAAAGGATCCATCCAAAAGTGATTGCTTGTGCTAAAGAAGCCATTGTTCATGGGTGTTAAATCCCAGATGAGGTGCTTGTTGCAAACAAATGTCTTTAATCACAACAAGCAGAGAAAACCCGGGCTCATTAGCAAGCTGGACTTGGACACGGGTAATGAGAAAATCAACTTGGATTTCTCCTTTACTTGATAAGAAGAATGGGGCTTGGCATTAAGACATTGTTGAATTAAGGAATGTGTTGGTTTTGTAGCTTCCACCACCCTTACTAATGTCACACCTAAAGGTGCTTTTACAACCTCAAGCGGCCTGAGGCCAGGTGATTCACTGTCCCCCCTTCTCTTTGTCACAATTGATGAGCTCTCAGTCGAATGCTACAAGGGCCAAAAGATACAAGTCTATTCGAGGGGTTAAAATGCTTCAACACTAGGCTGAGGTTAGTCACTTTCAGTTTGTCAATGACTTGTTAATCTTCTAGATAGTGAAGAGCAACCAAATTATGAACATCAAAACAACCCTCTAGTGATATGAAGCAGTTTTAGAACATAAAAATATTAACCTACTCAAACCTGGCTATGTTAAACAATATGCATGCCAATGAGAGCTAATCCATACTAACATAAGCATGTGAAATCAAAGTTCCACGGCACCACGTACAACAACTAATGATTGGTGAGACACGCTTATCTAATCAAATGTAAATATTAACCAACTCAACATTGCCTATAACAAGCAACATGCACGCAGGAGCTAATACAAACCAACATCAAACACACGAAACCAAAGTTCTTGGGCCCTGCCTACCACAAGTAATGATGAGTGTGGCCCACCTATCTCATTATGCACAAAAATATCTTATTAACACCTGTCCTACCCATATCAAACAACATGCACATCAATAGGAGCTAATCTAAACCAACATCAAGAATGTGAAATCAAAGTTTTAACTGTCCCAAGCTGAAGATTAGTTGGCTGAGACATAAGTATTTGAGTGAGGATGCGTGTATTTGAGTCTCCAATGAAGCCAAGAAAATCCAAGTTTCTACCCCGCCTACCACAATTAATGATAAGTGGGACCTACTTATCTCGTCAAATTTAAATATTAACCTACTCAACACATTTCTCAGGCAAAATGCACATCAACAAGAGCTAATCTAAACCAACATCAAGCATGTGAAATCAAAGGTCTTGGGCTCCGTGTATCAATAGTAATGATGAGTGTGACCCACTTGTCTCATCAAATGTAAATATTACCTAATCAACACCTTCCCTGCCCATATCAAGCAACATGAACATTGATTGAAGCTAGTCCAAACAAACATCAAGTATTTGAAATAAAAGGTCAGAGGCCCCAAGTAGCACAATTAATACTAAGTGGGCCCACATTCTCATCAAATGTAGATATTAACCGAATTTCTGAATTGCGAATTGCAGCCCATAAAAATTATTTCCTGCATTATGTCCCTGAAAATGTCCTAGAAGATCTGTCCTACTTCATTCAAATTCATTCCACAAGAAACCAAGCCCATTATCAATCCTACTTCGCCAGAAACATAACTCAAATAACATCAGTTTAATCAGACAAGAATTGCACAAACCTATGAAGCAGATCCCCCATTTGCATATGTTCAAACTTCAAAACTCTTCCAGATTCAAGCCCTATTCAACTGCAGCCAAAACCCTGCTAGAACCTAAACCCAAGACTGAGCATAATATGGCCCTTTTGAAAGCAGCCACAGGCCCCCAATTCAACTCCAATCCTATTCAGCACTGTCTCTCTCTGACAGCCCCAATTAAACTTAGAAGCCTAAACTTCAAACCTACTATTTGACAGGCTTAACCTTACCTTGAATCTTTGCAACCACTGTCTTCATAGAGTTCCAGTCCTTCTCAAGTTCCCGACCGACAAGCAATCCACCACAGACCCTATTCGGCAGCTTTATACACCCTTCCTTCGGTCCAAATGACACTGATATTAAAACCCTTTCCAGCAACACCAGTTTATCCCTTATCCCCAAACATAAAACCCCAAATCCTACCATCCAATTCCTCTTCAAATTTTACCCAATTTCAGTTTTACCCTGGAACAATCTTGAAGCACTGCACCAGCAGTCTTGCGGAGACCCCCACCTTTCTAATCTAGATTATCCCATACCCAACTGAAGTCAGATACACCGTTGGATTTATCATTTCATTTATAGAAAATACACAAAGATATTTTGGAAATATAAAATCCACAGATATCTATATATAGCAACATTGCTATTAGAATCCTACGATTATATTCTGAATCCCAAGGAAAATTATTCGTATCTATTCAACAAATCCCATTTATAGAAGAATCTTAAGATTCAAGTGTAAATCTTATGATTTAATACTTGTTTTATCGAATCTTACGATTCAAGCGACTCAGCTAAGCGAAAATAGCTATAACCAATAAGTTAATATTAATAAATTTTTACGGTTTTTCATTCTTTTTCCTCTTAGCATTTTTACTTTTAAAAGGTTATTGAGTAATTGAAGAAACCTCTTAAGACTTTTTGCGGCTTTGGGGAGGTTTTAAAGATGAATAAGGAACGTGCATTTAATTAAAGCATTCGACTGTACATATGGGGCTTGTGTCTTTTTTTTTTTTAATTATTTTTCCTTTTTTGTTCCCCTTCATGAATACTTTCTTAACTTCAAGAAATATCCTGCCGTGTAAAATTTATGGTTTGCATTTAATTTTACTTTTATATTTTGATTTAAAGATGAGGAAAAATAAATATATATATATATCGATACCTTAAAATTATTTTACTATTTACACATTTCATTTATTATATATTAATATATGTCATGATGATCTTGATATGATTGTATGATAGACTTATTTGTCATTGTATTTATAATGCTATAAATAAGAAAAATGGATGGATTACAAATATTCCTTTTTCCTTTTTAATTTTTAATTATTTTTTATTGGGAAATTTAAAAATACTACGTTTCACGATACGATTGACAATTCGATTTGATTAATGGGTATGAACGATTTGTGATACGATTTCAATTTTGAGAACAATATATATCACACAATACCACATGTGAAATGAGCAGTTAAATCAGGCTCCATGAGTGAAATATGATCCCTTCCCCTATTATAAACCCAACAATACATACAAAATGGAATAGCTATGATATCTTCAGCAGCATTTGAATGTACTTAAAACCACAGGTAAATATTGGTGCAAAGGGTGTTTTTCCTTTCATAGTACATCTCCCCTGCGGAATGCAGATATTCATGTGTCATATGTTTGAGGCTCAAATCAACAACGAGGCAGGTATGCATTTGGTCATGCATTGAAGGCCGAAATCAATATCCATTACACATCGGATGTTTCATGAAACAGAACACATGTTGATTGAGCACAAGTGCGTTCCATCTGGCCATTGTTGCAAGCTGGGGCGGCTCAAGGAATTCAAGTCAGTGGGTCAAAAAATACTTATCTTCCGCAACCCTGCCACTAGGGCTATCAGGCCGGGCCGAGGTTAGGCTCTTATCCTACCCTCTCATTTGCGGACCGGACTTAACCGAGCAAAAACCTTCGACTTTCACATGGGGGGCTGTAATTTTTAGGCCCTTACCCTACCTTCAAATATTTAGTATTAGAAAAATGAGAGAAAAAGGATAAAAATAAAAGGACCTGAGATAAAAATACTATTTGAGCTTCCTATGAGTTAAGGCATATCCATTTAAATTTATAAGCCATTTAAAATTATTGGGCTGCCCATGACACAAAAGTACACGATTTATCTTTATTGGATTACAAAAGGGTCAAAAATTTATAAGCCATTTTCTCTCCCTCAGGTCAAACTCTTAAATTAAGTTGGTTCACAATCTTCCAATAAGATCGTTTTTAGATTTCAATGGGGTCAAAACTTCCCATAGATGTTTTTTTTTTTTTTTAGATCTCAGTGGGTCAAAAGCTTCCCACTCAGAGGTTCACAAAATTTTTATGAATATGTTTTCAGATCTCAATGGGGTCAATTGACCCCACTGTGAACAACATGGCGCCGCCCATGGTTGCAAGGTAAAGCCAAATTTAATCTTGTAGGAGAAAGTAAATTCCACCATCCGCATTTCATCACTACTTCATTTAGGGTCCATTTGGACGGAGAAACAGGTGAACACTTGTTTTTCATAGATTCAAAACACAAAGGTGCTCTTTCTCTGTATCCAGTTCATTCAACATAAGCGCCTGATTGTTTGCCACAAAAAATAAAATCTAATAGTTGCGTTTTTTACTAAATAAAAAAAAACAATGTTGGCTGTGTTTACTATCCTTACGTGAAGCTTGCAATCGCTGGCCTCTTGACTCGAGTAAAATAATAAATAAAAAAGCAATCATTAGATTTTATTTTAAGGAATAACAATCTCAGTAGAGAATAAATAATGAAAAGACAAGCACAAACCTCTTCTACAAAACCCAATCCATAAAAAATGGAAAATTGAAAACCAGCAGACATAACAACCGAAACCAAAAAACAGAACTCTTATAACGAAAAAAATATAAGAACACATAGAGAAGAAAATCAGCATATCCGGAGAAATAGCCCCTTGAAAAAAAGAAAAAAAAATACATTGAGAAACACCGAAAAAGAAAACCCATCAAATGAATGTATAGGAAAAGCATAAAAATGAAAGAATAAAAATAAAAACGCACTTCAGTTTAACCAGAGAAATGGATAAAAACCAAAATCCAAACTCCAAAATCCAAAAGGATGGTGATGATAATAATGGGCATACCAAGAGAAAAGGGCGGTTTCAGGAGGCAAGAACTTCCAGTTCTCTTCCTCTTCCTACTTGCCTATCAACAGAGAGAAGCGAGACGAAGTTGCAGGGCGAGAACCTTGTTATGTACTAGCGAGGCATACAGAGTGAATCGATTGAACAAACCAAAACGAGAGAGGCGCCACAGCTTTGGTTGTACGAACCTACGAGAGAGAGAAGAACTTTGATGGGTAGGGTAACAATAACAAGATATGTTATATCAAAAAAATGCTTTCAAATCTTTTTATTATTTCTCAAAAATAAAAACAATTTATTTCCGGAACCCTGTAGCACTTTGGGCACCGGCACATAGATATAATGTGGACCTCCTGACCTTACCTTTGATGATTAATATGGATGAGGTGAAGACTTGTTTGTGCAGTGTTTTCTGACCCATGAATGTCAATAAGATTGTAGAAAAAAAAATTACACGACCAATTGAAGAGGCAACAAGCATAAAAATGATGTAGCACAAATGAGAATGCTTGGGTAAATATGTGAAAAAACGATATACGATAAAATTAAAAATTAGCACTTTCAATAGGGATAGCATTGATAAGGGATAAAATTAGAAAAATCCATTTGGGATGGTTTGGACTACCAATGAAGAGGCAACACGCATAAAAGTGATGTAGCACATATGAGAATGCTTGGGTAAATATGTAATAAAACGATAAAGGATAAAATTAAAAAGTATCACTTTCAACAGGATAGCATTGATAAGGGATAACATTAGAAAAATCCATTTGGGATGGTTTGGACTCCCTAATGTAGGCCGGCAAGAGCACTGATAAGAATAAATTTGGTTATATAGGTTGATGATCCACCAAGAAAAAGAGGGATGCAGAAATGGATGTAGATGGAGGTGGTAAAAATAGATGTAAAGAGTGCAACTTATCCGAGAATTTAGCTTAGGATAGATGGGAATGGAGAAACATAATTCATGTTACCCACCCTAATATAGTTGAGACAAGGCTTTGATGATGATGATAACCAATCGAGATTAAGTAATGAATTAATTATTTGTTTATGTTATTCAAACCCAATCTTATGGCCTCTGGAATTTATTTTTCATTAAGGGGCTGTTTGGGGGCTTTACTTGTAGAGTTGAGTGGAGTAAATATTATTTTGAAGAAATAATAAAATATAAGTGAATAATGATGGTATTTTGTTTTTAATTATTTTTAGTTGACTTTTTTTATTGGAAAGTGGAGTTTTTTTGTCTTTTAGTGAATAAATGAGGTAATTTTTTTGACTTTTTTGGAAAAAGTATGGTGGGAAATTTATTGTAAAATACTTTTGGTGGGATTTTATTCTTGAGAATGGGGCTTCACCTTACTTGACTTTACAAGTAAGGTGCCCAAACATGCCCTAAGGGTGTGTTTTGTGCAAACAGGGTGTCGCGAAAACGAGAAAAGGAAAAACATGGCGCCTTCCTTGCCAGTTGCTTGGTAAAGTGAACAGTACTAGCAAAATCCCCCATTTTTAGTCCCTTTTCCTCTATGTGATTCCAACGTCTGAGGCGAGATTTGTGTTGCTGAGGAAGAGGACGGATGCCGCACAAACACAACCTAAAAGTGTTATGTAAATGTTTACATTTACTTGCGCTCATTTACGCATGTGATGTGTAAATAAAATGTGAAAATAAATGTGTAAGGTCATGTTCATATGAATATTGACCCTATTAAACAAATTCCATGCGATTTACATATATGACTAGCAAAACGTGTCATGCTTAACATGCCAATATAACTCATATGAAAATGCATTATTATTTTGATATGTTTAAAATTTCAATATTTTTATAATAAAGATTGATATTGAGTGATGTAGAATTCATAAGTTTAAATTATCGAAAATCAATAATAGTATTCTTTTGCAAAAGCAAAATGCTATGTATTAAAGTTATAATCACTAGTAGGAACGATTCTATGAACTTCATGTGTCATAATCACAAAATATAAAATAACAGGGCTTCCTAGGTTCCCTTGTCATCTTATTATACAAGCCATCTCATGGGGCCACCGACTAGTCTATCCAAGCGGATCATCCAAGCCCGCCCCTCCTAATTTACACAAGTCACACCAGGTTTTGATAAATTTGAATGGAGTGAATTGTTGGATCGATGGTCAATTTTATTGTTTATATAAAACCTTCAAACTTGTAGACCATGGATGAATGGGGTATCGGTATTATATTGATTTCCACTGACTTGCACCATAAGACAATAAGGAAAGCTCGTACCGGAGCATCACTCATATATATATATATATATGTGTGTGTGTGTGTGTGTGTGTGTGTGTGTGTGTGAAAATACTCTTACGACAGTAATTATCATACTATTGTAAGAGTAAGTGGGGGACCCAATGCATTTAGGCTATTGGCATTAGATATGGATCCAATGGGTCCCCCTTACCCTTGCTTCTATGAGAGCATCTATCGCCTTACTATTGGAGATAATGTAGAGCCCTCACATCCATATCCAATTCAACAACTTAAATGTGAGAGCCGCCGCCTTTATCTCTTATGGTAAGGTGAGAGATGCTCATATGAGAGATGCTCTCACCTTACTATGAGAGATAAGATGGGGGCATTCACACCCATATCCAATGCCAACAACTTAAATGTGAAGACCCCCACTCCTATCTCTCATATAAGGTTAGAGATATCTCTCATAGAAGCATCTCCCATATATATATATTTGCCGTTGATATGGCTTTTACAGCTGAGGAAATACACAAAGAGAAGATAGCTTCAAACACCAAAAGAAGTGATGATTCATGGTTCAAGAAGGGAGGACAGTTAAGGACAGGAGACAGAAACAAAGACATGTTGCAAGGAATGAGAGGAATGAAAATAGGCCAGTTTGTGAGACTTGTGGCAAAGCTCACAGGACTGAGTCGTGTTGGAGGAATATCGGAGCTTGCCTAGTCTGTGGTTCTTTGGAATACATGATGGCATAATGTCCAAAGGCAAGGAGAGATGACAGAGCTCCATATCAATAGCCTGCTCAAGGACAAGCAGCACTTCCTACTCCTCCACTGCGATTGGCTTTACCCGCTCCTCCTAGACAACAGCAACAGCAGCCTCAACGTCAATGGCAGAGACAGCAGCGTAGACAGTTATATATATATATATATATATATGAGAGATGCTCCTGTGAGAGTATCTTTCACCTTACCATGAGAGATAAGGGTGGAGGCCCTCACACTTAAGTTGTTGGCATTGGATATGAATGTGAGAGCCCCCACCCTATCTCTCATAGTGATGTGATGGCCCCCACCCTATCTCTCATAGTAAGGTGAGAGTGTCTCTTACAAGAGCACCTCCCTATATATATATATATATATATATGACCCCTGGTGCATGGTAGGGACATATCATGGATAGATAAAGACATGGATTTTACACAAAAAATGAAGCATCAAATGCCATATGACATGATATGTTCTGTTACCATTTTTAAGTAGGGGAATTTACTGTACGGACGGCCCAAAACCTGACATTTACCCATAACAAATGAAAGACTAGAAATTGCCGGATAGAATATCGTACATAAAAGAACGCCTAAAGTGGGACGGTTTTACCCTTTATCCTGCAATATCCTAGGGCTGTAGGATATCCTAGGATTCGATATCCTAGAGCTATAGGATATCGCACCGTTACCTACTCCCACCCCTAACAAATATCACATTTTTTCACCACGAACTGAAGACCTCCGTTTCCATCTTCTCCGTTTTTACTTGTGGGTTCCGATAGGATATTACCATTCCATCTTTTTTCATCCCGTAGTTTATACATTTTATTCATCACACCTATGAAGAAGTGGGAGGGATCATACCTAAGATGAGAGAGAAAAGGAGAGGGAGAGATTGAAGATCTTGCAAGCACTAAAGAGAGTGAGAGAAAGAGCTCTCAGAAGTAAAGAAAAATGAGGAGAGAAACCATAGCAAACTAGTGAAAGAAGGAACTCAAAAGGGGAGGAAAAGTAAAGTGTGTGGGCCGTTTTTTTTTTTAAAACGAGCACTGAAGTCTCGCTATAGCGAGACCACTAACTTTACATTGAGAAATTTGTCTCGCTATAGCGAGACCACACACTGGAATTTGGGTTCAAACCTCGCTTTAGTGAGACCACATACTGGAAATTCAAAAATTTGTCTCGCTATAGTGAGACCCCACATTGGAATTTGATATGTTTTCTCGCTATAGCGAGACCACACTCTGGAAACTAAAAATTTTGTCTTGCGATAGCGAGAGCACACACTGCACATTTGACCTGATTTCTCGCTATAGTAAGACCTCATACTGGAGTTATGAGAAATATGTCTTGTTATAGCGAGACCACATACTGGAAAATGAGAATTTTGTCTCGCTATAGCAAGAACATACACTGGAAATTAAGATGTTTTCTCGCTATAGCGAGACTTCAGTAATTCAAAACTGAGAATTATATACATGTTTACTTTTAAAAAAATGATTTTTTTATTGCATGTGGTCATATATTGGAGGGCTTGGGGTAACTATACTTGCGGTGGGGCCCATACACAAGGGATGGCCCATCTGCAAAGTGATGTTCCGATATGTCATGATCTTGGCCTTTGTCTTCTCTGTCAAAGTGACATGTAAAAACAAGAAGCTTTGTGTTAAGTGTCTCTCGTTTCCTCTATAGAAAGTCCTTGCATTTTATAACCAAAAGCTACCTGTCTGGTCCTGTTCACTTCACATGAACTCACTCTATCCATTTGAAATGGGCACGAACATCAGCTGAGGCAAATTATCTTTGGGTCAAGTTAAACAAAACATAGAATTAACGGGTTCTATTTGTTATATGTTTGCCTGAATCTATCCCATTGCTGCAAGTTAAACAAAACAAATTATCTTCATATTGGAAATTGTCATCCTATATATTTAAGGGTCACCTATATACAGTATAAGCTAAACAAAATGCTTCTCCAATAGAAACCAAAATTGAATTGTTCTTTACATCATATTGAACCTATTATGTACAAAAACTACATATACATGAATATTAAAAAATATGAAACTAAAAAACATCAACAGTGTCGACATCCCTCGACTACTCTCTCAGCATGGCTGCCCTCCATCATCTGTCGTAGATTTGAGGAAACCACTATTAACCCATTGCTTGTAATATACGTCATGTACGATCTTTTGTCTGTAAAACCACATGTCGGTTTGTGTGAATTGCATGGGTCGGCCAAGTACTTGATGCTCAACATATGCCATCATAAATACTCCACAATCAAACCTGCACAAATTTCATCATATAAGAACATGCATCTCATCATCCAATAATGCAAACACTTAACATTTGCAACTTAAACTCACTTATTATCTTGTTTAGGACATGCATGGGTACAATTGGCCATTGTGCAGGGTCGTCCCAACCAAGTTGGGAGAAACAACTGTTAATGAATAAAACTTGTACATATGATATTAAATCAGTAAACACTAGATTCCTTGCCATTCCATATTGATGTGGATATGTGATTATCTTGTTATGATAATATAGATGCATCAATTAGATCGAGCTGAAAATGTTCCATCTGCCAAGCATTACTCGAATTAGGTGGAAATAACAAAACCAAAAATAGAATGCAATTTAATAGCCAATCTAACATCCAAAAGAACAATCTATCATAATCAACTCGGATATCAAAATGAGAAATCTCAAATTATTTTCCTATAGATTTATATATTACCATAAGATTACAACAATTCATAATTGTGCTTTACGAACTGAAGAAAGGGTTATAAATTTTTTTTATAAAGGTGTGTAAGTTTTGGATGCAAGCGTCTTCCGTATTGGCGATATGACTATTAAGTATTAAGTGTTGGTATTGATGATATGTATTGGTGTATCGCCTAATACACACTGGAATTCAATTCAGCCTCCAGTTAAATGGGGGCTGGATCTCATGATTCAAGATGCGGTTGGGCTATCATGGAATGTAAATATGCTGAATATGATCTGGAAGGATGAAGTTGTGGCCAAAATTCTCTCTATCCCAATCGGGGGTCAAGATATTCGTTGTTGGGGCTCTGAATGTTCCCTCAGATCTTCAAGTGGATTAAAAAACACCACCTTATTAACAACAAATAGTGACCCTTGAGTTTCATATGGGTATATTATTCAAGATCGTGGGTTTATTATGTAAAAAAGTGATATAAGTTTAACTAGAATATGAGCCATTCGTTCTTGGTTAGCCCATGAATGGTTTAGAAGTAACAGCCCAAAAAAGCACCCTCGTTACCACCATTTTAATTGTCTTCTTTCTTGATCTTTTGCAGGAAAACATCTAGTCACTTTCTGTTTAGTTTAAAAACTTGGATGAGGGGTTGGCAAGATGGCACGCCCATCCCTCACAAAAACAACTTCCATGGACAACTGTTGTGTGCTTTTTTATGGTCGGGGTCTAACCCACCCAACTTGTCGACTCACAAGAAAAGTACTCCTAAGAACAATCCCATTCAGAAAGAATAAAAAGTGAATGTAGATGAAAACAAAAACACAAAAGAATATTTTAGTTTAGTTGACACTCTTTTGATTCATGTCCCCACTTAAACCTTTCCCACTAAAAACAATATCTTCTATGGGAAAATGGTAAAATAAGCAGACAACAGCATCACTACTAAATTTTTTGCAAGGGATCTCCAATATTCAAAGAGTGGAAGATGAATAAGATTCATACCAACATCAACAATACAACCCCCAAATCAAAATAAAAACCCAAATGCCCAGCCTTAAAAAAAGTCCTAATCAAGAAAAAAGACTAAAACAAATCCAGATAAAGGAAAAACAATGCTTCTTTACCATACCTTAAATTGCTGATGAGTGGGTATATTTCTCACACTAAAACCCTAGACAGTTGAAGATACACGAAGTTGCAGCGAATGGTGAAGGAGGATGGAGTGGAAGGCTGTGTTCCTGCAATATCCATAGCAAGACGATGAGAAGAACAAAAAGTAAAAGCATTGGAGGATCGAAGAAGATGATCACAGTAAAAGGGGGGTTTTACCGAGTTTACACCGTTGAAGATCCATGAAGTTGAATGACGAAGGAGAATGGAGTAGAAGGTCGTGTTCCTGCAATATCCATAGCAAGACGATGAGAAGAACACAAAGGAAAAGCCATTAGAGGATCGAAGAAGATGATCACAGTAAAAGGGGGTTTTTACCGAGTTATCTTCATTCATGTTTCACCTGGGTTTGAAAGGAGAAGTAGAAATTTTTATGGAGATATCCTATAGATGAAGGATATCGAACAGTGCGATATCCTACGGTCCTAGGATATTGAATTCTGGGATATCCTACAGCCTTAGGATATCGCAGGATAAAGGGTAAAACCGTCCCACTTTAGGCATCTTTTTATGTACGATCTTTTATCCGGCAATTTATAGTCTTTCATCTGTTATTGGGTAAATGTCGGGTTTTGGGCCGTCCGTACGATAATTTTCCTTTTAAGTATATATTGCCATCATTTTGTAGGTAGAATAGAATCCAAAGGTCGTAGAGCTTGAGGCTTTAGTCCAACACAATTAGGTATTTGGTCCTCAAACGTGGGCCTGGTTTTACCTATCCAGCGTGTCGGACAATTTGAATCCTCAAGTATCGTACTGTACTCGAGCTTGGATGAATTCAGAGTCTCATACCAAACTTAGGTCCATTAATTAACTTTATCAATAGGAACAACCAAACACAATGCCTTACGTATTATCGTGTGTTAAAAACATCCAAGGGTTCGGGATGAAGCAATGGAGAAGTCATGGATATTGAAGAAGTGTGAAATTACATCCTAATTTAATTGCAGTGGCCATGTAATCAAAGGCTTTCAAAAATGCAAAGAATATTGTGTGTTATGTTTTATTTAGGGCGATAGTGAATGTTGGTGGGTTCATATGATAAAGCAAAAGATAGATTTTAGGGGATGAGAATTAATAATTTACTAGTGTGAGAGGCCCGTGAAAAGGAAGATTTTTTATATAAAAAGCAATGTTTGAGCATATCAAAGAAAACATAAGCAAAAAAATATTGGAATAAAAAGATTTGTAGGGGAAGCAAAATGAGGGAAGGAGTAAGGGAAAAATAAAGATTTTCACTGATTAGGTGGGCCATTAGGTGGGCCCATAATGATATAGTGATCTAATCCAAGCTATTATATATATATATATATATATATTGTATAATAATAATAATAACTGTATTCATGTCTGTATTCCTAATTTAACAATTGGGTATGGTCAATAATCAAATGTGTGGGGTTTATTATGTTTTCCAATTTTTTATTATTTATTTTATTCTCTTTAACCGCCCAAACTTAATTATTCTTAATTAAGGGTTAGTCATGTATGATCTAGGGTTGGTTGCACAGGATCGTGCCACCCATTGTAATATCACCTAGCGTAATTATTAACTAATTCAATTTAATAATTCACATGATTTACTAATTAAGTTTATTATTACATTAACTGAAATTTGCATTGAGTATAATTTGTATATATGCACGGTGTTGTTTTAAGTATCTATTATATATTATCACTTACCTTTATTGTCAAGACCCTATTTTGGATTACCAATGCATTTAACGTTTTCATGTATTATCACCGAAACTATCGTTTTGATAATAATTAGCCTAAATTTATCAAAATTATCGGAGAAATGATGATTCGCCCACATATAACGTGATAATGAACAAAATATTAAAGAAATACATAAAAGTGGTGTAAATATAGGGATTGGGTATTTGAAATTCAATGTGGGAAAGGATTTACATGAAGATTAGATGTGGAGGTAGAAAGTTTCACTAAAAAGTAGGAAAGAATTAGAAATAATTAGAAATGTGAAGATTCAGTAATATAAGTTGGCATTTGATAATGGATTGGATAATACATTTAATACCGACGCATATATTGTGCAATTAAAGTAGGGCTTACACCTCGTGCAATTAGAGTTGGCCCCACATCCCGATGAAAGTTACTTGAAAATTGTAAGTGGGTAGCTATGAATAGGATACCCAATACTAAGGGCTTGTTTGGATACATGCAAAATATAATATTCTTAGATTTAAATAGTAGCAAAATCAAATGTTGTAGAATATAATAGTGCAATATTATAATATTGCAACATTGTCGATGTTTGACATTTTTTCAAAAATGCAACAGATTTTAAACTGAGTTGTTTGGCAATTGCTGAAGATTATAATATATGCTAAAACAAAGTCATCACAGATTTAGAGTCAAACAAATAATCATATGCAAATTTATAGTTTACCGTCAAAGTTCATAACAAAAGAAATCAGGACGACAACTACAATCCATGATAAGCTTTTTATTGATACTTATGCTAATCTCTTAGCCTTCTAGTGCGAATGCTATATTCATCCCACATAGCATTTGCAAATGTTTCTCGCATTCTATTGCCCTCCTGACGTTGCCCATTTGTGCTATGATTATCATCTGGTTCATTGATATCCTTCTATTAAGAGGACTAATTCTCATATTAAAGGTCATACCCTTCATATATCCAATCTTCATCGTTAGAGTGGATGTGAATGAAGTTGTGTAAGGTGCAACATGCAATAATTACATTTGTAACAGTGTCAAATGAATGAGAAGAAGTCTTCTTCAATATTGGAAATCGATTTTTTATTACTCCAAAAACACGCTTAATTGCATTTCATAGGGAAGAATGGCAAAGGTTGAATAGTTCTTTGGCATCTTGTGGGGACTATAGTTCCACGAGCAAACTCTCTCAAAGGATATCGCACTCCTCAGTATGGGGCAATGTAATTAGGAGTGTTTCCATATCCCGCATCAACTAGATAATATTTACCTGATAAAACACAAGTAAGATTTTGATTAATAGATAAATGGGATTTTTTTATCGAAGCAAAATAAAATTATATACCTCGTTGTAATTTAAAGCCATCTTTCTCTGCGACCCTTAAAACAATAGTGTCTGATGCAGAACCCTCCCATCCCGCTTGAATATGAATGAACTTTAAATCAAAAGTACAAGTGGCCATAACATTTTGTGATAATAATCCGTGTCAATTTTGACACGGTGCTTGGTTATGGGGCTCGACGAACACAGGAATATGTGTAATGCCCCAAAATCCGGGCACCTCGAATCTCAAGATGCAACGGGAAAGTATCCAAGGGAAACGGAAAATCCAATAACATAAGCAAGTATGAATTTCATATGAGCAAGTAAATAGACAATGCCTTAACATTTTATTTCACTTGAAAGTATTACAAGGTACTTTCCGTAATTATACTAACTATAATCCTAAGCCAACACGGCCAGCTACAAGTCACTACAAGAAATTTGGGGTTTAAGGACGACACAAATTTGTCCCAAAATGTACATATTTCGTCACCAAAACTAATTGAGACGAAAATTTTTCGTCACCCGTTTCGTCGCCAAAGCCTTGTCGTTAAAAGGTATTGGAGACGGAAAAAAAATTCGTCACTGAAAAAGATAAATTGGTGACGATTTTTTTTTGTCTCCAATACACTGTTGGAAACAAGTAATTTTTTTTCGTCTCCAATACACTATGTTGGAAACATACTTGTAAGTAATTAGTGACAAAATATTTTGTCATTAAAGGAAGAAATTAGATACAAAAATATTTTGTCATAAATATAAGAAATAGAGACGAAAATTTTTTGTCGCATTTACCCCGCCCAACTCAAGGACTTCCCAAGAGGTCACCCATCCTAGTACTGCTCCTGCCTGAACACGCTTAACTTTAGAGTTTTTACGATTTTTGGAGCCGCACGATTGTAGAAGACTTTATGCTAAGTTAATACGGGGTTTGACTTATAAGCCATGGTTAAGACTTGGATATTTCCGATGCGGGCTAACGGAGACTCATCGTTTGAAGCCCGTAGTTGACACGCTACGCCCCGTGGCTAAGAGTACCGCCCGGACCAGGATCTCACATTCTCCCCCACTAGAAATAGAGCCGTCATCGGCTCTGATACCAACTGTCACAGCCCCGCCCAACTTAGCATGAAATTGTCCGCTTTGGCCCACGTGTACGTGCGAGGACTTCCCAAGAGGTCAACCATCCTAGTACTGCTCCCGCCCGAGCACGCTTAACTTCGGAGTTCTTACGATTTCCGTGGCCGCACGGTTTTAAAAAACCTCATGCTAAGTTAATACGGGGTTTAACTTATAAGCCCATGGTCAGGACATGGATATTTCCGATGCAGGCTATCGTAGACTCGCCGTTTGAAGCCCGTGATTGACACGCTACGCCCAGTTGTTAAGGGTACCGCCCAGAGCAAGTTCTCACATTCTCCCCCACTAAAAATAGAGTCATCCTCGGCTCTGATACCAACTGTCACAGCCCCGCCCAACTCAGCATGAAATTGTCCGCTTTGGCCCACATGTACGTGCGAGGACTTCCCAGGAGGTCAACCATCCTAGTACTGCTCCCGCCCGAGCACGCTTAACTTCGGAGTTCTTACGATTTCCGGGGCCGCACGGTTTTAAAAAGCCTCATGCTAAGTTAATACGGGGTTTAACTTATAAGCCCATGGTCAGGACTTGGATATTTCCGATGCAGGCTATCGTAGACTCGCCGTTTGAAGCCCGTGATTGACACGCTACACCCAGTTGTTAAAGGTACCGCCCAGAGCAAGATCTCACATTCTCCCCCACTAGAAATAGAGTCGTCATCGGCTCTGATACCAACTGTCACAGCCCCGTCCAACTCAGCATGAAATTGTCCGCTTTGGCCCACGTGCACGCGCGAGGACTTCCCAGGAGGTCACCCATCCTAATACTGCTCCCATCCGAGCACGCTTAACTTCAAAGTTCTTACGATTTCTGAGGACGCATGGTTTTAAAAAGCCTCACGCTAAGTTAATAGGAGTTTGACTTATAAGCCTAAGGTCAGGACTTGGATATTTCTGATGTTGGCTAACAGAGACTCACCGTTTGAAGCCCGTGGTTGACACGCTACGCCCCGTGGTTAAGGGTACCGCCCGGACCAAGTTCTCACAGTAGCAGAGACTCAGAGAGGTAGGTGTACTTGGCGGTGGCGGACTCCTGGATGGAGGAGGATGGGCACAAATGATGGTGATTGGTGATGGTGGCTGCGTCTGGGAATTCTAGGCGAGAGAGACTGAGAGAAGTAGAGATGAGAGGGATCACTGATCAGAGATGGGTATGCACTGCGTGTGTTGATGGAGGGCGATGATGATTGATGGGGGTTAATGAGCCATGGGGCTGTTGTTTGAGACGATGGGTGGGAGATGTTGGAAAAGGATTTTGGAAAATGGGGAAAATGGTTCTTCTCTCCTCTTCTGGAAAAAGGGTTTTGGAAAAGGGGGAAGGGTTTTGGAAAAGAGAGACCGGGATAGATGGAGGGACAAAGGGGGAAATGGGTTTTGGAAAAGGGGCGTTGGATTGGGGTGGGGGTGGGGGTGGGGGGGTGGGCGATGGGGATGGACGTTAGGGCCTTGGGGGCCCATTTTAGTCATTTTAAAGGCTTTTCCAAAGCAATACTTGTAGGAGAGGAATAGGCTCAAGTGCGAACGAAATTGGTGCCACCGCAAATGAAATTGGCGCCTTATTTTGGTGACCAAATATTTTCGTCTTCCATAACTTATCCTTAATAGTGACGAATTATGTTCGTTACAAAAACAAATTATATTTTGTGACAAAAAATTTCGTCTCCAATGAGCTAAAATAATTCGCGCCAAAGCAAATGAAATTGGCGTCTTAGTTTGGTGACGAAATATGTTCGTTGTCTATAACTTATCTTTATTGGTAACGAATTACGTTCGTCGCAAAACAAATTATATTTTGTGACAAAAATTTTCGTCTCCAATGAGCTAAAATAATTTGGCACCTTATTCTAGTGACGAAATATTTTTGTCTTCCATAACTTTGCCTTATTAGTGACGAATTAAGTTCGTCACAAAAACAAATTATATTTTGTGACAAAAATGTTCGTCTCCAATGAGCTAAAATAATCCGCGCCAAAAGCAAATGAAATTGGCGCCTTATTTTGGTGACGAAATATGTTCGTCTTCCATAACTTATCCTTATTGGTGACGAATTACGTTCGTCGCAAAAAAAAAATATCTTGTGACAACAATTTTCGTCTCTAATGAGCTAAAATAATTGGCACCAACACAAAATAAGTTGGCGCTATATTTTTGTAGACGAAATTTTGTTTTCGTCTCCAATACTTTTGAAAAAAATGAAAATGGACGACAAAATTTATATTTCGTCCCCTTTGGGTGTTCTTTTAAGACAAAAAAAAATTCGTCTTCAGATTTCGTCACAATAGCCTAAATTTCTTGTAGTGAGTAAAGGGAATAATAGAAAATCTAGGTGATAGATATTACAAGGCACTTTCCGTACTTATACTAACTATAATCCTAGGCCAACGCGGTCAGCTACAAGGCACTTTTCGTAATTATACTAACTACAATCCTAGGCCAACACGGCCGACTACAAGTAAAGGGAAGAATAGAAAATCTAGATGATAAATATTTATCGATGCTCCAACTGCATCACTCTCCGAACCCTGTGGCAACGGATCAACCACAAAGCAATCTGCTAAGCAAAGAAACGGGAGAGAAGATATCTGAAAACACCAAGGATTGGGTCAAGCTCGATGAGCCAGACAAATAGGCATGTTTATGTGACAATACATTATATTAACAAATATGAAAGGAGGTCATACATGTTCCTAGCTGCACCTGCATGATTAGTATCTCGATAACAAATATAGAATATCATATTACAACAGAAATGGTGTGGAGTGTAGTGTATGAACGATAATCGAGATAGTTATATAACAGATGTTTGATACAACATATTAGGTAGATGAGAGAAGCCATCATCACCAATATATAATCTAAATCACACGAGCACATAAGCGTCACCAACAACAGAGATAACATGAGGAAGTAGCCTTACCATGTCCGAAACCATCGTATCTTGATCCAACCCTATCAACGTTGGCAGCTGAAGGCACTAAACAACATCATTCATAATACATAATAATCATATATCCAAAAGACATCCATCTATAGGGGCACATAAAGATACATCCACAGTTGAAGTATAAAGGACGTGGAGGGTCAGAGCCAGCCCATACTAGGGATGGCAATTTTGCCCCGCCCCGCCCCGCCCCGATCCTTAGGTGGGGCGGGGATGGGGAATAAAACTATGCCCCGAAGGCGGGGCGGGGCGGGGATGGGTTTGCTCTTTTCCCCGCCCCGCCCCGCCCCGTTGCCCCGCCCCGTGCCCCGCCCTGTTACCCCGCCCCATGCCCCGCCCCATTGATTAATAATCCTCTTAAATATATATTTTAGATTTTTTTTATAATAAATAAACATATTTATATGTAAATGTATAGATTGATTTTATGTTGTTATTAAGGGTTAAGTAGATTGATTGAAGACTTTTTTTAAAGTTAAACATATAATTAATTGAACCCTATACATTATAAAAGCATATAATATGATCACATTCCTTCTAATTCAAATTTAATGAAATTAAAGTTGTTAAAAAATCTATCTAAGCTTATTTGACTTTAATCATATATAATGTTAAATTGTGACATGATAAATCATATTAAATAAAACGAATATAATAGAATGATAGATCATGCTTTAAGCTTATTATAATATAGATGATTAGAGATAGCAAGGTAAATTATAATCGGTATGATTCTAATCATACTAATAACAATATAAATTATACTAATTTGATATAATATTACAAAATATATCATGCTATACGCTTATAATAACTTATATGATTAGAAATGGCAAAGTAAATTATAGTTAGTAACTTAATATGATTCTAATTATACTAACAATACTATAAATTATACTAATTTTAATTATATGTAATCAACCTTAGTATGATTAGAATCATTGTACTAATGATTTAACATTGCAAGTTAAGTGTCACATAAATAAGTAATTATTTACCTAAGCTAATATGATCCACATGCTTGGAAAGTCAAAGCGGCTGAGGTTGTTTGACACTACAATAACCATATCCACATATTGATAGGTCATTTCTCTTATCTTTGTTTTGAGGGTTTTTTTTTTTTTTTTTTTGAGTGATTTGCAACTTGCAAATAAATTCCAAACCCACGATTACCTCTTTATTAGTGAGTGGAGTTCAACACCAGAAATGAAGTGAAACCATATATTGATGGAGATCATGATATTTTAGAGAGAAATTGTCTTTTTTATAAAGAATGTCTCAAAGCATATATGATATTTTCAAGTGTATAAATATGTATGTGTGTATATATATGTATATGTATGTGTGTATATATATACATATACATATACATACAGGGAAAGGGTCCTGTAAGGACCGTCCTTACAACTTACTGTGCGGACTGCCAAGTGGGGCCCACCGTGAGACCCCACTGGTCATGGGACAGAGGGGGACCAAAAGATTCAAGTGGGGCCAACCTACATATCAAATTTGAAGTCAATCTAATACCTCTAACCCTTTCATCTATGGTCCAAAAGTTTAACAACTTTATATCAAACAAGAAAAATTGACCCTCAATCTAACGGCCTAGTTCATCCCAATCCATGCAAATTCATGGGATTCGGTGTCTATAAGGAGGTTGTGAATGTATGGTCAATTTGGATGGGTCATAACGTGGGCCCCAGTGGGCATTTGAACTGTGCGGACCGTAAGGACGATCCTTACAGGACCCTTTCCCATACATATATATATGTATATGTGTGTAACAATCTTGAATATATGAATATATTTTAAATAAGGTAAAGCATTACAACAAAAGAAGTTTGGTCTAGTGGTAAGACAAACCTCTAGTTACTTTCCCACCCAAGTTCGAATCCCAACTCCTGTATATTTAAAATTTTTATAATTGCGGGGCGGGGCGGGGTAAAAGAGGGGCGGTGCGGGGACGGGGGACCCCAATTCCGTCCCCGCCCCGTTGCCATCCCTAGTCCATACATCAACCATGGGGGTCATGGCCACCCATTGTTGTCATCTCATAAAATAAGAGCATACAAGAGTCTATCTCATCCATCAATATCCATAGCGTCGACCAAGTTACAGTCATTGGTCTTATGTGCTATCTCAACATCAACATTCATCCACACGTACCCGGTTCGAGTGCCGACGGTAACGGTACCCCGAAGGTACCTACTGTACTCAACCACATCTCAATAATAATATACATGCCGGTACCAGAATCCCTCGACAGTCTAGTCATACATCCATAATCCCACAGACCACTACGTGGGGGTACTCCGAATCGGATCGTCTTATTATCCTTGATATGAGACGATGTTAGTCAAGGGTATGAGTCACGGAGTTTGGGTATAGCTAATCCATCATTAAGATTCTCAATAGTTAATAATGCATACTCTTGTACACTCCACTTCTTTATACACTTAATCAACATTATCTCATTATACAGTCCATCTATCAGTATCTAACATTAAGTTCCAAATATTATGAGAAATTCTAAACTCACCCATAAAGAATGCTGAGCACACCCACCTTTTAAAAATAATTACACATGACGAAAATACCCTTCTCCCTCTCCTTCCTTCTCTCTCCCTCTCCCTGCTTCGGTGACCTCCGACAACCTCCGCTTGCCATCCCCTCGGTGCTGCCTGCAGGGTAAGGAACGACAAAGAGAAAGGGAGGGAGAGGGAGAGAGACAGGAGGGGGAGAGGGAGATGGAGAGGGCGGAAGGCGGGGAGAGGGAAGGAACTTCATCTTCAAGGTGATCTACGGCAACCACGAGGATCCCATCCGGCGCCAGATCTGCCAGGAAATCGAGATCCTTCGCAAGGCCAAGAACCCCTACGTCGTCCAGTGCCACGGCATGTTTGATCACGCCAAAGAGATCCAGATCCTGCTGGAATACATGGAGCGCGGCTCCCTCAACGCCCACGGCCTGATGCTGGAGTCGTTCCTAGCCGACGTGGCGCGATAGATCCGCCACGGCATCGCCTACCCCCACAGCCAAAAGATCATCCATCGCGACATCAAGCCATCGAATCTACTGATCAACGACTGGAACGAGGTCAAGATCGCCGACTTCGGCGTCAGCAGGATCCTTGCTTAGACCATGGATCCGTGCAACTCATCGGTCGGGACAATCGCTTATTTAAGCCTAGAGAGGATCAACACCGATTTGAGCAACGGCGCCTACGACGGCTACGCATGTGATGTCTGGAGCCTTGGGGTCTCGGTTCTCGAGTGCTACATGGGAAGGTATCGATTCACGATGGCAAAGCAGGACAATTGGGCTAGCCTAGTGGTGGAGATCTGCTACGCGTAGCACGACGACCGGGCCTGCAAAATGATCTGGCGAAAATGTGGACGGTGACGTAGCTCCTCAAGCATTCATTCATCGTCGCTAGTGGTGGGTGAGAGGGAAAGGAAGAGAAAGGGAGAGGAAAGAAGAGGAGGGTATTTTGGGTATTTTTTTGGAAAGTTGGTGTGCTTAATATTCTATGTGGGTGTGTTTAGAATTTCCCCAATATTATAAGTCGGGACTTCAAGTGCAATGTCCTGACATCTCATCCAATACGGACCGTGATCATAAAGCCTAAGAGCAATGCCTTGATTTATAATACCTCCCGAGGCCTACATCCAAGGTTCAGACCTACCAGTCAGCCTTAGTGTCCGTTCTCAACAATACAAGTACCATATGTCTCAATACATGACAATCGTTGTCCCTCTCTTTAGGTCCAGGGTTCCACTTCACCTAAGACAGTGATTATGGAGTCTCAGATGCTTACTAAGTCTCATTAGTGCTCCTGTAAGTATTTAGCATCATAGGACATCCATAACCATTGAATCGGGTTCTGTTTTACAACCCAAGACCCTACTTAGGTGGCTATATAGGTCCAGGTTAAGCCTAGCTCTTGACTCGTGTCTAGCGTATCCTAAACAGTCCAAATGAAAGGTCAATGGGGCTCACTCATGATTAAATCATAAAAGAAACCAAATCTGAAAAATTGATGTTTGTAGTGTACAGGGTCGACATCATGGGTCTATGGGTTGACATCATGGGTCCACAGGTCGACCTGGATAGTCCTTCAGTCGACCTGGTACACTGGGGCATTTTCCCCAAAACCTGGCAAGTGGGGGGAATCCGCAGTTTGGCCGGTCTACCGGGCCTCTTGGTTGATCGATCGGGTACACTAGGCTTTGTACCCTGAGTGTGATTTCCTACTCTTAGTTGTGGTGAAGTTTGTAGTATGCTCGGTCGACATCCTAAGTGACCAGGTCAACCGGGTACACACGGAACCCTAATTTTCACGATTATGTCCTCTTTCCTTTTCTATCAAAGCTCTATCAAATGGATTCCAGATCTACAACAATCATCTCCAAACATCAAGTTCACATCCCTCATCATGATTCCATCACAAATGGACCATTGATCTTCCAAATGGGGGATTCCCATCCATCAATGGCCAAAAACATATAAGAAGGCTCAGAAAGAGAATGATCTATACAACATAGCATCTGTCCAACCGTCCAATTACAGAAATCAAACCAAATATCCATTCAAGACAATAATTAGCAATCTAAGCATATTAATCAATTTAATTAAGGAATCTAAGCATGTCTACTTGCCTAATTAGGAAGAAAACTCCTGAAATAACTTGGCTTCACTCCAAAAGCTCTAAGATCACCCCAATAGCTGGATCTACAATCTTTATACCCATTCCCAAAGAGAGAAGTGCATAAGGAAGAGAATTCTAAGAGAAAGAACTATTCTATAAGGAGATTAAAAAAGGGAAATGAGGATTACCTTTCATTGATTAGGGGAGAGAGATCTAGAACATGGGATGAGTTCCCTAGCTTGGAGATAGCTTCATCTTGATGAGAGTCTCCTCTTTTAGCAATCAGAAGCCCTAGATCTAGAGAGAGAAAGAAGAGAGATAGAGAGAATTGTAGTGAAATGAGAGAGAGATGGTATAAAACGTTTGGGAGCTTTGAGATGAGTTTCTTGTATAGGAATTGGTGGAATGGAAAATGTTCAAGGTGCCCTCTCTTGCTAGTGTAAGTATAGGATAAGGATGGGGTTATTTAGGGAAGATTTAAATGGAATGACTAAAGGGTCCTTGGTTGCTAGTAGAAATAAAGGATAAAGACTAGTGTAGTTTAGGTATCCGTATTTAATTACTAAGGTACCCTCAAATAAGTAGTTGTAAATGAAGGAGCCTAAGGGCAATAAAGGCAGGCTATTTATAATGACAAGAATACCCATGTTCACTTGGTTGATAATAAAGGTGGCCAAGGTCATTTAGGGTATTTGGATTCCCAATTTGGAAGAAAAAGGTTGGTTGGAAAGACTAGAGTACCCTCATGTAATTAATGGGCTAATGGGTTAGGCCATGGGTAATTGGGTCATTCTAAGTTAGTTGCACAACTCTCTAAGGAAAGCCCTCTTATAATTAAGATTTACAACTAACCTTCTAGCTAGCTAATTACTTCTAGGAAATCTAATTATACTCTTAATGGAACTAATAATCTTATAAGGGTCCTAATCTTATAAACTAGGCTTAATTAGTGGAAAATTACTAACTACTCATGCTAATCACCTATTAAATAGGATAGCCTAGGGTTGACTTGGTCAAACTGGGTCCCACTATGTATTTCTAGGGATAGGTCGTTACAATATGTGCACCATTAATTGCTCCGATAGGATTCTATATCATGTAAAATGAATTATTAAACTAATCATAAGTACATTGTCTAAATTAAAAAGATATTATTTACCTTGAAAAAAGGGTAAAAACACGTATCATTTGCAATTTCTATTGGAACATTGATTGATGTCATCATTAATGTAACCTGTTCCCTTCAACGAGCATTAATGTCATCATTAGAAATTATGTTTTTCTTTATAATTTCTGCAATAAAATAAATATATAGTTTTAAGAAATGAAATCCATCATAGCAAAATCAAAGATATATCTGCACAAAAATAAATACAATATTAAAGACATTCTATTAAGAACCAATAAAAAATAATTTAAGCATTGATAAAATATCATTTGAAATCACACAATGAATTATTATTAAAAGAGTAATGAACAATGTTTTAAACATCGTCAAACCTAACTCAAATGACGCAATGAAGCATTATTAAAAGAGTAACGAACAAAGTTCTTAACATCATCAAACTCATAATAAACTGTGCAAAAAAGTTCATTAAAACCATTATAAAATTATAGAGATTTATGCATCAAGCTGCTCCCCACAGTTTTGATGAAGCCATCGCAATTGCAATGGTCCTTTAAGGGTCATAAATGCGATTGCTTTTTGTCGATCTTGAAGAAATTTTATTGCTTCCATGATAGTGTCTTCAACTAGTTCTTCTAGGAACATTTCATATGAATCTTTCGTTGATTGTGCGGGGGAGGAAAATAAGGAAAAATAAAAGGAGCGAAAGAGAGGAAGCGGGAGAGAAAAAAAAATTGGAAGAGAGATCGCGTGAGAGGGAAGCCGTGAAATCACATAATATTATCTTAGAAGATTCTTTCCTACACCATAGGGCTGATTGAGAAAAAATCTTTCAATATTTTAGAAGATTGGAGATAAGATTTTAAATTCTTAAGTTATCCAAACAACCCATTTTTAAAGACAAGAAAATTTTCTTTAAAAAAAATAAAAAATCTTGTACTTTATTGTGCATCCAAACAGGCCATAAGGAAGGAGAAATCGTGTATAATAGGAAAGTGAAAATTGTTGGAGTGGTTGGTGAGAGATGATTCATCACATCAAATTGTATTTATTGAGGACAGATTGTAGGTATTGAAGGGAAGAAACATAGTACCTATCATTATCATCATCCATTCATTGCCAAGAATTGGTTATAACAAATGAATAATAATAATAATAATAATAATTATTATTATTATTATTGTACTTAGATCCAGCATAACATGTTTTAATAGAGAGAGAGATGATCAAATTGAAAGATATGCTTGTGAAGAGACATGATTTGGACGCAAAGCTGAGATTTTGAAAAAAAAAAGATAACAAATAAAATAAAATAAAATAACCATGAAAATTTTGAAAAATAATAGAACAGTCAACATATTGGTCCTTCAATGATGGCAGATTTTATGACAGATGTAAGAAATAAAAATAGCCAAACAGAAGAGAAACAAATAATAACAAAAAATACCCTAATTATATTCAACTTAGCTACGTTCTAATCAAATAGCGAAAGAAAGCCCATGCCGAACACAGGCCAAAAAAATATTATTATTATTATTATTTTTAAATATTAAATGAATTGTAAAAAATTAATAACAAAGTTTGATAAGGATAGAATTCGTCACAAATGCAGTTGCTGAAAAAATCCAGTTTGTTAGTAACCTCTTATAATCAATGCACAAATATATAGAAAGCTCCATATGGTCCGTTTATAATCAACTAGAAGTCCAAACCCTCTCACGCACATACATGTCTTTATGAATTTGCAATGATCTCAGTTCGATAGTACGTGACCAATGTGTGTCATTGGATCCATGACATAAAATCCCATGCATGAAGATTGACCGGCTATGGAGGTAAGATCTGGATTTAAAATGGAAGTATCTTGATGAGATAAAATTAGAAGAGTCTAGATAAATCAAGGAGATTAAGGGAGAGATTATACAGATGGGGCATTTATTATATCTTAATTGATGGTCATCTTATTTGAAGATTTTCGAATGGATTTGCCACAAGCCATTAGCATTGGGTGTCTCTCTCCCGCGAAGGGGGCTAGCTATTGCTTTAATATAATATATAACTAGCACCACCCGTACTGAGCCCGAGCCCTAATAAGAAATAATCTTATTTAATAAAACTAAATATATTTAATTTCTATTGATATGAGAATAATATTAGAAAATAAATACTATTGAAAATTAACACCTATTAAATCTTTGTAAATTGGAAAAGTTCATTCGAGTTGTACCGAATTCTATAAAAAAAATTCAATGAGAGGGACAACTAAAGTTGGGCACCTAGAGCATCAGCATCACCAATCACTGGTATAGGAGAAAAAGGAATGTTCTAATTATGTTTTGTCTAATCTAAACAAAAAAAACATAGAAAATATAAAATGAAAAGGATAGCTCTTCCGATGTAAGGTTTTTTTTTTCCTACCCAAGTGTTTTCCTAACCCATAAATAAATAAAAGAGAAATTAGAAACATATAACGTTTTAGAGAGATTACGAACAAAAAGGATATGATGGAAGAGAATGAATATTAGAAAAATCATGTTTACATGTATTATAATTATGTGTTGAACTTAGCATGGGAGCTGCTGATATTCGAGTAAGATTTAACAACATCCCTTGAAATAGAATGGTCTCTAATTTTAGTAGCTTACATATTCAATAGGTGGACCCTACTTGAAGTTCCACAAGCATGTAGCGAGTTGATAAGTCCACAAAATTGTATTTTTAAATTATTATTTCATATAAAATTTGTGGGCTTAATTAAAACAAAATGCATTGAATCAATTGATTTTCACAAAATCATGTAATTGGACTCTCATAGTTGATTTTAAATCAAAATCAGTAAAAATTTCAAAAAAATGCATGTCTTGGTGAAATTATTAATTTATGCATTATTGGGCCCCATGCATACCATAATTCTTTATAAAAATTATTGAGACTGAACTAGTTTTAATTGATGTGTAGGAAAATTTAGAAATTGGGGCCCACAAAAGGAAAAAAATTAAGAGAGAAATCAAAGAAAAGGAAAATTGAAGAAGACCCACCATGAGGACCCACCCACATTGGGCGCAAATCCTAACATAGGGATTAGCCATGGTAGGGCCCACTCTCATGTGCAATATTCAGATTGAGTCTCTTGAAGATAATTTTTAGATTTGTGGGCCATGTGATGAGGCTTGATTCTCATATTAGTGGGGACCATTACGGATAAAGTCCAATGGAATTTAATGAGGCGTCTTATTTATTCTCTATCACATGTTGCTCACATGTCATGATGGAGGGCCGCGATTAAAAACTAAGAAAGAAAGAAAAGTAAATAAGAGAAGCCAAAGGAGAGATGCACGTCAAAGCCATGCCCATTCAAAGAGTTGCACGCCCAACAAGGGGGGCCACCCCATTCCAAGTTGCAATGATTCAAATTTTTAGATTTAAATATTTTTCTCTTACGATCAAGTGGGGCCAGGTTAAGAAAGTTTCAAGCTAGGAAGAATTCTAAAAGTAGGAGAGTCTTGCCAATTGCAACTCAATTATTATATATTATAGACGTAGGATTCGATTTTGAAATTGAACTCGAATTTCGCAATTGATTGCAAAATTGGAGCTCAATTTTGATTTCAATTTTAATTTGGGGAGAGATTTTAGGGATTTGGGAGAAATTTTCGATTTTAGTCATCTAAATATAGAGTCCAACACATCTATCTACACATTAGACTTTTAGATAAAGATGGTTTCTCATATGGTCTAAAAAAATTTCTTTCTAACCTATAAGGACACACGTTGCATAGATCTATTGTTATAAATTATAAATCTATGATTATAGATCTATGGTTTAATTAATTATTTAAAATTATTAATTATTTTTTAATATTATAAATTATATTGCCCGCGATAAGCGTGGGCTTGTTTTGCTAGTTGAAATTTAAGTTTGAAAGAGCCCAAGATTCTTCTTCCAAGTTTTCAGGAATTATCTACAATGGGATCCGAATCAACTAGGCTTTCCAAAATTATGATCTTGGAATTTTCCAACATTACACACGTCCAATACCGCCCATATCTCACGTGAATCTCTCTCTCCATTCTTTTCTCACTCCATTCTTTCTCTCTTTCTCATTTTCAACCCATCTCTCTCCCTCACGTGAACTCTCCTCCCTCCTCTATTCTCTCTCTCCCATTTTCCTTTGCCACATCGCTACCTCTCTCACTCTCCTAATCTATGAGGAGATTTGTAGAGAAATTAATAAATTAATAAATTTGTGAAGAAGAAAAAGGATGGAGTAGATTTTCTACTTGTAATCTAAGGGGACGGGTGTAAGTCGATTTACTTTATTCTTTTTACTGATTCTATGTGTGAATAATTTTAATTCAAAATCGGATTTTCAATTTACTGGTTTATTTTCTTAATTTATGTCGGTTTGATGCCTTATTTTCGAATGATATATCGCATACTTAAAGGCCGCTAAATACTGAAAATATTCGTGGGAGACTAGAGTCTTTTGAAATTCCTAAAATTTTAATAAATCTGATTTTTTAGATCTTGAATCTTGAATAAAATCGCCCATATTTTCAATACTTAGAAGAACGACTGAACCCTGACCCTTAGATTGCAAGGCTCATTCATTTCTGAATTTCAATTTAACCATTTCTGAATTTTTACACCTCCAATTGGTTGTTTGATTATTTTTATATTGGTTGCAGTTTTATGTGCTTTTTAGTTTAGTTATTTTTAATTAGGTACTTTAGATTGGGAATTTTTTTGATGTAATTGGCTGTAATTAATTAATTTTTCAGATTAGTAGCTGATGGGTTTTGTATGGGTTTTTATAAGACTAGATGTAGATTTTATTTAGGACAACTTTCATCAAGTGATTGCATCTTGCTCTCTGTGGATCGACCCGATCTCACCGGTTATTACTACAATCGCGGCCTTACGTTTGGGGCTTCGATCAAGTTTTTGGCGCCATTGCCGAGGAGCAAACAAGTGCACGAAGGTAATTTTCTAACCCTCCTTTTTAATCGCTTTACAGGTGTTGTTTAATTCCAACAATCATTCTAGATTAGGGGTAGCATGCATGGAATGCTTGGACTAGCCTTGGACGTTAAAAAGGGTAATTTAAAGGGCAATTTTGAATGCACCCTCAACACTTACTGAGCACACCCACTTGCTAAGCTTACCACACCCATTTTATTTTTTGTCAAGGTTTTGGTGAGCTCACCCACCATAATACTCACATTACCCTTACCACACATGAAAAACCAAATCACTTTGGAATTGCCCATTCTTTAAACCATCTCGTTGCCCCGCCCAAAACACAGTGACTTCCCAACAGGAGTCTTCCTCCTCTTCTCCGATTCTCCACTGCAATTCTCGTGTGCCTCTCATCACCATCATAGTCAGGTAAGCTTTTCTACTTCTTCTTCTTCATCTTCCTCATATTGATAGATTTTTCCTTTTCATATATTTGTTAGAAATTTAGGTTGTAATGTATGCATATAGAGTGTGTGGAGTTCTACAATTGATAGGGAAGATGCTATTGAATAAGATGGATGGGAGGGAGGAAGTCTACACCCCGTCCGAAGTTGAAAAATGTAAAAAAAAAAAAAATTTACATTTTTTTGCGATCTACTCGGCATCTCAAAGACACACACGGTTTATTTGCATGACATTCTAAACCATGCAAATAAATTGTGCACACTATTTAACAACTGTGCATATAGCACATTGTTCCGTTGCCGTGCACACAGTCATGAAAAATCAAAGCTACAGTGCATGGCATTTCAATGAAGTGTAGGTAAGCTGTTCACGACAATTTGTCATTGTGCATATAAAATCTGCACGGTTCCATCCAACCGTGCACATGCACAGTGCGATGTTACATTATGGCATGCAAATACATTTTGCATTATCCTTTTGAACCGAGCAGGTGGAAATGACCTCCTTTATTATGCTTATCCTCTTAATGATTTTCACAATTAACAAATTGGAAGGAATGTCGAGAAGACCAGGTCACCGTGGTAATTCTTTGACGACAGGTGGACAGGGTAGTTCTGCTAGCCAGGCATCAACCTCGCGAACTCGAACTGGAGTTGCTAGGTCGCGTGGCTGAGTTGTGCATGCGAGTTCTTCCACTGCCAACCGTCATCGGCCAACAGCGTTTGAACGAAGACGGCGATTGTAGCAAGATCCACTACCAGATCCAGTAGAGGAGTCAGAGGAGGATGTACCTTCTTCAAAGGATGATTCCATGGACAAGGAGGCATAACCGTCCATTCCTTGAGGGACAACGGAGGAGGATCTCAAAGGTCCTATTCCCAGCGGTTTAGAGGACCTATCCGTCCTTATGAGTTTTAGGACGCATGTAGCTGCATCGATTTGGGCAGGGGAGGTACACTTGCATTCCTATTATGTCTTAATTATTTGTTTTTCTCATAAGATGTGTCGAAGTCCAAAATAACCGATATTAATGAATATTTTACTTATATTGTGCAGGAACGTGAGCTGCTCAAATGTATCAATCATTGGTCTAAGATGAAAGAATGGTACATACCGTTGCCCGGGGACTATCTTCATGCTCCTGGGTATTATGCTATCATTGAGGAGTCTGGCTTGGCACACCTGAGGTGTTTCTTCTATCGATATATCTCCTGCCCTTTGGTTTTGAGCTTTGTAGAGCGATGGTAGCCCGAGACAAATACTTTCCACCTACCATTTGGTGAGATGACGATCACCTTAGATGACTTCAATACTATACTCGGCATCTCAATCACGAGTACGCCTGTCCACGCATCGACAAATATGGGATTTACTGATAAAGTATCATTATTGGAGTGTGGATTGGGTGTGGATAGGGCCTTTGCTTCAACTGAGTTGAGAGTGGCGTGCGGTGGGGGTAGTTAGGATGGGGTGGATCAAACAGGTGTGCGGCAATGTAACTACTACATCATCTGTAGAGTGGGTCAAGTGTACAACCAAATGCTATCTTTTGTATTTGTTAGGTCGCAAACATTTCGCAGACAAGTCATCGACTAGAGTCCCCATCTACTACATATCCTTACTGATGGACTTGGGACAGATCCGTCATTATACATGGGGGGCTGCCGCATTGGCATATTTGTATCGCCAGTTGGGGACCACCAAGAGAGCAGATATATGACAGATTGTTGGATATCTCACGCTGCTTGGAGTATATAGATATATATGTGTGTGTGTGTGTATGCTCCAGCATAAATGATAATGTCCCTTCAAATTGTATAATTAATAATTGGTATTATTTGCAGGGTTTGGGTATTCACTGCTCAAATCCAACCAAACCTGCATCAAATTATCCTCGCTCATAACAAAAAAAACCAGGTATAGCTCTGAATCCAAAATTACCATATGCTACAACATCCTTAACTTCTGGATATAGGGTCCTAGAGGTTGAGGAAGCAATTGCAGAATAGTGCATGATCAAGTGCGACGGACAACCAGTTTCTTCTTCTTATTTGTTACAACAGTACTGCTTAATCTAGGTGAAGCGATATCTTTGATCGAAAGTACATACTCGAAAACAGATGGGTCCCGACGCGTAGACCGGCCCAACTTCTTCCTCGATGTGGGCGACCGTGAGTATTCAATTTAACATCTAGTTTAAGAAGTGAAGTAGATGAAGGATTCCCCAATTCTCTAAGTTTTCTCAATATTTGTATTTTACCTCTCTGATTACTACTGTGAAATTTCTTAGCGATCAACTCGAACTCGGAAGTTGTGGTCAACTTAAGGGTTTCATCGATCGTTGTGGCCTCTAATTTGAGCTTCCGCCAATGATGGTGTATACAACGAAGTGGTATGTGAGAGCCTCCCTTCTATACTCAGCAATCTTGTGTGAACATGGTAAACCACGGGTTCGTTGAATTACGCACCCACGTGCCGCCGAGTTTGGAACAATATCACCAGCTTTCATTGACTCATTTAACACTATATCCAAAGCACTCTTAATAGAAATTCTCTCAACTCATGAAACAATGTCGGTTTGAACTTATGTTGCATGAAGCTCAAACTCTTCTCAAAAGAAGCCTTTATCTCCATAAAGAGCAACTCTTCTTTGCTAGGATGAATCAAAGCTACAATTTGATGTGCCTAGGTGTCTCTTTAATTTTGCATGTGCATTCTTAGCCTTATTTGTAGTGTCATTCCCAAAGTGCATATGCATATCTGTCCAAATATCCACAACTTGCTCCTTATGCTTAATCAACCATCAATTCTTCACATAATCAACAGTTTGTGGATACCCATAGAAATTCCATTCCAATGCACTTTATGCAGTTTGTGGATACCCATAGAAGTTGCATGTAGTCATTTTCAGTAGGAGATACTACCAACATGTTCCAACAAGAAATAAATGCAAAAACAACCCATTTCTAGCCAAAATACCATGACATAAAACAAAATCTGAAACTTAATAAAGAGCTCATATGGATGGGGGAAACCATCTAACTTTATTTTACAAAAGCTAATGAAAAGCATAACAAGGGACCAAATAAAAGTAGCCATAAAATCCATAAACATATAGTAATGAAAACTAGGAAATTCATAAAAATTAGCATGCTTAAAATAAATCACATTTCAGTCACTTGCCTTGGTCTCCAAAGCTCCCCAATTAGCCTCTAATCCTTCCAATTAGACCTTAGCACACCTAATACAAGAAACCCCCCAAATAAACCCAACTTAGAGCCCTAAAAATAACAAACAAGGAAAGGCTAAGAATGGGCTCAAATAAAGCTAGGAAATGGGACCTAAGGGGCTACCATTGCACATAATAGAATATGAGAAGGAAGCTCTTACCTCATCAACGACCACAGAGTCAAGGAGGATGAATGAATCCAGGCCGAAACCCGAATTTCACACAACCGCTTATAAGCCAACCTTCGGTTCCTCAAGGCCAAAATCTGAACACGAATTCCCAAACGAGCTACAATGCTACCCCATTTTACTACACCAGCAACGGCCAAAATGAAAGTGGGAATAACATGAACGGGAAGAGGTTTGGAACCAAAAGAACTAATTACCCACCTCTTCCCCAGCCCTTGCTTGCTGTCTTTTGGTCTCTTCTTAATTAGAATGCTATCCTAATCCCACCTGAAAGACGACAACAATGGCCGGATTATCTCGATCGGACAAGGTTATGTGCCGATTATAGAATGCTTGGACATGATATAACTTAGTGCTACACGATCATGGATTTAATCTACGACGTCAACGATGAGGTGAGAATTGACATGAATAACGCTAGACCCATGGGAGGCAACAACCAGCAAAGTAGGGTCCACCTTGTCAATAAGACACGGCAAGTGCCCAACATGCAAATCTATACAAACCCGTTACCTCAGCACGCCACGAAGACCTCAACACAATAGTCACAAAGTCAACTGATAATATCACTACCATATCGCATCAATTCTCGAATTTCCTGACTCGGTTCCCCACTAGTCCAAATCAACCATGCTATGATGATCATTTCGAAAAGGACTATTGGAAATACATAAAACCCCAGGACGGAAAAATGAAATTCAAGATCGATAGCTCAACAATGAGAATGGTAGTTGATTCCCCATACCTGTAAAAGGTGCACTTCGATGATGACGTGACACATGAGGGATCCCAGATCGTCACTTATTGTCAACTAGCTTTTCCCCCAGATGCAGAATTACTGTAAGGGCACCTCAAATTGGGACGGATCTGCCCACCTCGATTACCTCCTGCCATGAATGCTCAAGATTTGAGCTCATGGCTCCCCAACACACAAACCTAAGAAGCGGTTGAAAATAGAGTGCATATCCGATTGGAAACTGGGATAGAGTATGATCATTTGGGGAATTTGACGAAGATACCAGCCAAGGTCTCTATCCTTGATTTGATCAAGACTTCCTCGGAACATCAAAGACAGTTAATGGATGCCATCACCCATTTACAGGTCCCCGAGAACATAACTCCAAAGCAACTGAGGGCAACCATCTCCTCATTGTCCCCTGAGACCTTCTTGCTCACAATCAATTCCACCGAGGATGAATTGATAGGGATACCACCTAAGGCAAGGACTTCACCTTTACACTTCATTGTTAAGGTGGCCGGAAAAGAGATTTCGGGTGCCTTTGTAGATACGAAAGCGTCTTTGAATATCTGTCCATTTAAGACATACAAGGAGTTTGGGTTGACCATGAAAGACCTAACCCCAACTCCAATGGTGGTAACAGGGTACAACGGGAACAAGAAGACTGTTTGCGGAAAGATTTATGATGGGTTATAGGAAATGTAGGCACAATAATAAATTAACATGTGTTATAAAAAATGTAGTCACACTAATATTTTTTTTATGGATCAGCTGGGACACATGAGGACCAACAAGAACTGCCCCAAGTATGGAGAAGATCTGGAGATATAAGTTGATAGTAGAGAGACAAATACCAAAGCTGAGAAACCCAGTAGTTTTGATGCCTCTACCCAACCCCAATTGAAACTCCCCATCAAGAAGTTAATTAGTCCCAAAAGCTACCACAAAACTTGCTTTGGTGGAAACCTCATAAAATGCGGACAAATTAGGATTGAAATTGACAGCTAAAATTTATCCCTCTAAAGATCAAATGTGGCCCTCTAATAGGCCACATGAGAAAAATTTGTCGGGCCTTGTAAGTTCCGACAAAAAGAGTTCTACTGATAGAGAACTTAGGTCAAAATCTGTTGGTAAATCAAAAAGTTAGAATTTCCAACAGGCCCAAATTTGAACATGGTCCAATCGAACCCTCAAAGCCTTCTGTTATGATATGGCCACCTGTTCCTACTGATAAAGATCAACCTTGTAAGAAAATCATCATAAAAAAATGGAATTTCTGATGTGGAGCAATCCAAACAGATAGTTGGCTCAAGGGTGGATGACGAGTCTAGAAAGACTAAGCAGATTGTTGAACTATCAAGCTTTGAAGTGCCTGGAAGGCTTGAGACCATATACTTAGTTGAAGATGCGGCAAAAAGAAAAGTCGTTGATCATAGGAGATTGTGGGAAGATGAAGAAAAAGGAGAAAGAAGGAGAGAAAAGGAGAAAAAATGCGATGAGTCAACAATGAACAGATAACCAAGCAAGAAGACCAGCATAGAATGTCTTAGATGCATGCGAAAGTATGAAGAAAGGATGCATCTTGAAAGAGAAGAAAGGCAAAGAAGAAAAAGAAGAAGAAAATAGAGTTGAAGGATGAGTATTTTGAGGAGCAGAGGGCATATAAAAATGATTGGAGGATACCAGATAGGGACCAAGCAGCAAATAGGTGGCCTGTGGCTAATTTAGAATGGTATGCTTCAGACTATGCCCCTCCAACAAAGCGTCATCATGGAAGAGAGGTAATCACTCTTGTTTATCTAATATAAGAACGGCTTATCATCTTTAATGGCCATAATGTTGCATTTAGTTTTTCTAATTTATTGCTTGTATGGATTAAACAAAGGTATCCCTTTCTGCTTCATCATTTTCATGTTAGCCTTTTCACTTTTTGTTTCTTAAATCTCAGTTACATTATATGTACCTTTCTTCCATTTGCATGGAGCAACGAATGTCATTTGACTTTCAAAATAGATATGTGTCGTCAACTTTGTCGAAAAAAAAACAGCCCCAAAAAATACTGGTTGTCTTATGATTTTGTGATTAAAACAACAAACCCAGTTGATAGAGATATCTAATATGTCCATAGAGCTATGCCAACATTTAGTGATTGTGTGCTCTTGCATTTATGCACTTGTGCTTATTTTCTTTGTATTTTCCTTGCTAACTAGTCTTTTCAGAGTTGGTCTTTAGATAGTGTGTTCATTATATCTGTCATTGTTTTAAAACATGACTATATGCCCCCACTGTGCTTGGCATAGTGGCAAAGGACATAAAGCCCTATGCTTTGGGGCTAGGATTGCAGGTTCTTAATTTGTTACTACATTCTTTTCAACAAGTAAATCTTCCTGCCCACTAGGGCCAATAGGAGACTGTTTCGCATTAGCACCATAAGAACAAATATAATAATGATAAAAAATAATAATAATTTTCTCATTTATTCAGATTATTTTTAGAATTGCTCATATAGTGGTTTCAACATTTACAGGTACCATCATCTGAATAAAATAGTATGTGTTATAAAATAAAATTATAATATGTACGGTATTTTTTTGTTATTATATAAATATAGAACACGTAAAAAGTCCTTAAGGAAAAAAAATTTAGCTTTTATTTATACCTAAAAATTATGAAGAATAGAGAACTTTTAAATCTTCATTATCTAAGGTTTTTTCAGTTGGAAAAATAAAAAAAGAACAAGGACAAAATGACATTGATTGTGTGTTTTGGGCATTATGTTATGTAATGATTTGGACATTGCCTATTACAGGTCCCAAACTATGCTTAAAGTCATGGTTTGTATAGATTTCTTGAACATCTTTTCAATCATTATGGAAGTTTTTGGTTCAATTCTCTGTTTCTGTTGCCTTTTATATTCGACCAATAGCCTATATTCCTACTATTTTTATGATATAAAATATAAGTCTGTGGGCTGAGCCACACTGCCTTTCATAGAAGGTAAGCGTATCCTACTAATCAACTCAAGTGATGGGACCCCTACTGCTAAATAAGAACTTCTCCAAAAACCAATTTTGTTCCCTTTAGCCGACCGGAGCTCAAAAAATGCAAAATTTGGATTGCTTACTGTAATGTAATTGTAATTTAATAAAAACCCTCTCACATGCATGTACACCAACACGTGCATCAGCACATGTAAATACCTATGCATGTACATGGAATGGGAGTGATTGAGAATCATGGCATTGGCATTGATGATGAAATCATGTTCAAATGGTGTTGTCAAACATATTGGTGAGGATTGTGGAAGACCTAAAAAAACAACTAGAAGTGTCATATCTTTTCATTAAACCCATGTCAAAGAAAGAATCTCCCAACTGCCTCGACATTATCAAGAACCTGATGGATATGTCCACCATCAGGGAGAAAGCTAAGAAAATGGAGTAAAAGAGCACGAAAGATTTCAGGCATGACGTGCCGCAAATAACCAACAATGCACACACATAATGATGAGCGCAACTTTGACATCTCTTCCCTTGTAGATTAGTTACTGGAGCTCTGTGACTATATGTTGAATTTGAATGATGAGGAGTTGATAGAAGCCAAGTCTAGAATTGAACTTAGAGATGTGTAAGAATCTGGTGCTGCCATTGTAATTTGGTGGGTTTAGTTATAAATGTAAAATTTTGTTTCCTCTATTTTCAAATGAAAAGGATTTGCATATATGAAGGGCTACCCTATCATATATGCAATGTGATTGGGAATTCATGAGAGGAAACATCCTTGGCCTCTTACAAATGTTATCCAGTACTATACAAAAATTTAACCCCATAAATTTCTAGCTCTGTGGGCCCTGCTCCTTTTATTAGAATTTAAAATGGGCGGTCCTAAGGGACTAAATAAATGGGCATATTATATTCAGGTCCTTCTGGTTTTCCACATCTAACCAACTCTTGGATGGACTTCATTGTGGGGATAAATAATAGTTTAAATTCCAAGTAGAGATTGATCAGATAGATAAATAATCCATTGCTGAGTGTGTAAGCTTGCGGCTCGCACTCAGTCGAAGGTTGGGTAAGCCCAACCCAATGCAAATATTGGATCCAATATTTTAGCCCATAAGTAGCCTGCAATTAAATTTTGTTAGCATACAGAAAAATTCATCACATTTCACAAGGCATGATACTCATTGTCATGGGAAAATGTTATTTTTCTGACTGCTAGAATCTGACCGGACATAATAGTAGAATTTCTAGCGGCCTTTATTTATAAAGCTTCATCGGCCACTTTTGCTTTCAAGACACCGGCCCTTCATTCAAACTATAGCCACTGTACGTTAAAAGAGCACAAACACCAACCGCCAAACACCTTCTCCAATGGCCATCGAGCAGTTATCGCCCACGATCTGGCGCACCTTCTCCAGTGGTTGCCGAACAGTTATCGCCCACGATCTGGATGGTTACACCTTCTAATGGCCGTTGGATCTGTAAGAGAAACTATTACAACTTCCATTAAATTGCAGTTTTTGAAACTGCCCCACTCCTCCATGATTTCTGATGGTTATGGCCTCTCAAAAGCAATAAAGATGGACTTGGGAGAGCAGTAAGGAGACCCGATCCGATACAAAGAAAAGCTAGAAACTCTGCCATTTTTTACATAGAAGACCTACTCCTCTCCTCTTCATGGTGCGAACAAGGTAGCTGTTGTCTTAAAGATCAAGTAACATTTTCTAAAAAACTAGTCTTTGTTTATCTCACACCGGAGAAGAAGAGTAGAAGTGTTTTTGCTATTTTGACACATACATCACTATCAACTCTTCTTCCACATGAGGGTGGTGAATTACAAAGATTGGCAGAGGAAACTACGATGTAGATTTTCCCAACTTCGTCTCGAGCAACTTTTTGAAGATAGCAGTCTCCCTCTTTCTCTTTTCATTTTGTATTATTTCCTTTGTATTTGGTCTCCTAAGCCTGACGAGGGGGTTGTATAAGAATTTGTAAACAACCTGCACTCAGAAGGTGAGACAACAAAACCCATGTAAACAAAAGTGGAGAGGACTTCCTAAAGCACAATTAAATACCTGTGCAAGTCACCTTCACATCTTTCTGTAAAATTCAAAAATGAATAAAAGTTCCCCATTTTCGTTTTTGAATGATGAAACAAATTTAAATGCAAAACGCAATTTCAAAACTTGGTCATAGTTCATGCCTTGCTTGACTCGGTTGAAATCAATCGAAATGGCAATAAATCTTGAACTAGTTATAAAAGTTTAGTCCACAATCTTTTGGCTAGACTCGGAAAAAAATGGCTAGACTTAGGTTGACGTAATCAAGACTTAGTATCTTAGGCTATGATTGAAAAAAATAAATAATTAGAAAACCCTTATATATGCAGAGTCTTGACTGACTTGGGTTTAGTTCTTGAATTGAGTTGGCTTCGGAGATTCTCGAGCTAAAGTGAGTTTGAGCTTGTTTTACATATTTTTATTTTATAACTAAATCCAATCTAGAAACAAAGTTCAAGACCATCTGTTGAACTGATTAGACACACCTAAAATATTTCTTAACCAGATTTGACTGAATATGAGTTAGACCAAATTGTCTGCTCAACTAGTTAACTCTCCGGTCTGGTTTTTAATACATTGGCCTTATCCATAAAGTGTATAATAAATACCACGAGGAATGAAACTATGTGAAACATGAATAATGGATTGAAATTTCACATCTCTTGATCTTGATTTGTAGCTAACTGTTGTTGTGGTATGGTGATTCATTTTCTACTATTCTCTGCGTATCATAAGTACCATTTGATCAAAATAAAGTGATCAGATGAAGGTAGAAAATACTGAAACTTTAATTGGACAATTGAAACATGCATTATGTGGCCCACATTTCATTAATCCAGACCATTCGTAGTCTCTTGATCAAATATCTAAGGTTTTGCAATCTCCAATTACCATCTTATTTTTTTTGTTTAGATGAAATTGCAAATTGATTACCATCAGGTTAGTATTCAACGACGATCAATGCTAGATACTCTTGTATAGGAAGAAAGATCACCATTAAAGATATGGTTTGACTCCATACAAATGGAACATACAACAATCCAAGGAGTCGGTGGTCCACCAAAAGCATACCAAGATGGAGGTCACTTTTCACACACACGCACACACACAACACACAAAGAGAGAGAGGAGTCAATGAACCGGGATCTGATTTATAATTGGGTCTAGTGTCTCGACCCAGGTCTACTAAGGTCCATACACGATTACTTAGAGTTTATAACATAAAGTGGGAATGGATATTTAGTTTTTGAATAAAGAAAAATAAGACATCAGCAAATTTCATGACAATTTAGTTATTTTTAGAAAAAAAGATAGTTATAGAAAATCAAAATTTAAGAAAATAGATGGAAAAGTAGAACTTGGGATTGAAACAGATTAAATGAAAAATAATTAATAACTATCCTAATTTGTAGAGATGCGAAGATTTACACTTGCACAACTCACTACTTCAATTTATGGGGAACGAAGAGGACACTTAGATGTTCCTTGAGGGTTTGTTTGGTAAAAATACTTGTAAGGTGAACTGAACTGAAGTGAAGATTAACAAGAGAATAAAATATTATGGGGTCTAATCATAGTATGCTGAAAATTTATTTTTAGTGACTTGATAAGAAACCTTTTTTAACTTTTTGGGTAAAAGATAGATGGAATTTTGTCTTTTAGTGGCCTAGAGATATTTCTTTTTAACTTTTTTTAAATGAAGGAGGAAATTTTAAAATTTTATACTTTTGATATGACTGTTGGTCTTTTCTTGTTTGGTGAAAGGATGCTTTACTTCACTCCACTTAATTAGTGAAGTGGCCAAACAAAAACCCTGAGAGAGTTGTCTAAGCTCGTTCATCTTTGATCCATATTTCAGATAATATCAATTGGCTTTAAATCAACGAGTGTTATTATTTATTATTTTATTTTTGAAAGGTAAACCTTGCAAAAAGAAATTTCCTTTAAAAAAAATCTATGAGTGTTGTTAGAATTAGTTTTTATAAAGGAATTATTGTTAGGATAATTTTAAAATATCTTTTTTTCTAAGAAATTCGATCAATCAAAGTCTTCATATACCAATTTCCAAATGTCAATTTGAATGGTTATGGATTAATATTTATTATGTTTTGAAATTCTACTATAAATACAAGTAGGCGTTGATATTGACGGTCCCTAAAAGTAATTAGAAAAAAATAAATGGAGCAATGTGTGATGTAAAAAAAAAAAAAACCAGAAGTGGCACTTGAGGACCACTCCTTTACGAGAGAAACTAAAAGGGTTTTTTTTTTTTTTGTGCGATTAACATCGAAGGTGATTTCTTTGATAAAATACTCAATGTTATATATAAAAGTTATTCCTTTAAATATTCAATATGCATTTTCTTTAATTATAGAATTAACCACTGCCAAACCAAACTTCGACCCATATCTACATGGATTTAAATTCTTTGGAAATGTTGTAGTCATTTAGTTACATTACAAATCAATTGTATCTTTGATTTGGAAATGAGGTAAATGTTGATTTTAATATATATTATAATCTATAATAACTGCCAAACAATTTAGTTTATAATCTGTTGAATTTTTCAAATACTACCAAACAACAAATATTATAATACAACAATATTTTATTTTTTTAATTTTTAAATCTATAAATATTTTATTGGGCATGTATCCAACTGGGCCTTTAATCTTTTTTAAAGGTTTATTTATTTTAATCTATGTAATAATTTGCATAAAAAGCTTATAACCAACTGTGTTGGGTTCGAATCACACACAAAACACTTTCATTCTTTTCCTCGTTCTAATTCCTCTTCCGCAAGTCGTTTCCATCGCCTTTCCCAGAGTCCCAGGTACGCAATCTCCTCCTCTCTTCTTCTTATTGCTCTCTCTCCCTCTCTAGATCTGTCCATCTCTCTCTCTTTCTGCTTCAGTCTTTCGTTCTCTCCCTCCTTGGCTCTCTTCGAGTCTTTGTGTCTATATACCAACCTATATTAGGGGTCTGCTATGTGATTCTTTTGCATGTTTGACAATCATCATCATATTAAGTACACACAAAACCTATTAAGCTATGTGACTTTGTATGTGATTTTGGAATGTCACCTGAGTTACCCTCCGGGTGAAATTATATTGAGCTAGAATATCATGGTAAGGTTCTGAACCTAGAACTAGACGTTTTGATAACATTAGATCTAAATCTAATCTGAGCCAATAAGGCTGAATTGGGGTTCTATTCGATGAACCCAGAATTAAAAATCAAAATCTGGATTCTAAAGCAGCCATTAATACTTCAAATCTAATACTGAGCTCCGATTTCCTTTTAGACCGTTTTGAGATAGAGAATAAATGAATATCACTGTCAAATGTAATGCAATGCACTATTGCAGAGGTGTTTAATGGAGTTGGGCAGTTTTGGGTCGGTCATGGCGAACACTGTTATCCAATTGTAATTGTCGTATACAACCATGTTATAGCCAGATTTCCTATAGCTTAAAAAATATGAATTACAGTCACGTGGATACTTTATAGTGGTTTGTTATCTTGCGTAAATCCCTTTGCACAAGGATCATTACTCCACTAATTTGGTCAGAATCCACAAACTAATCTTTAGCATTTAGTTTCCAAGTCCATTGGAATACATAAAAATATTAGTTCAAAATCTGCATTAGTCAAGGGAATTAATGAGTAAACTTGGAAAACCAAACTCATTGTAATGGTGGAAGAAATTGGTACCGAGCCCCCCTTCATTTCCTTGTTGACATGAATCACATGCATTTTTTGTTTGCTGAGAAGGATGACTTATGCAAGATTAAAAAGGAAAAGAAAAAAGACCAATGCCTAAAGAAACTATGAAAAACTAGATGAACCCCCATTCCTGGTGAGCAGTGAGCACAATCCCTGTGGATTCCTCAGGTATCTGTAAGGCTTGAGATCTGGAGGCCCTATGCTCTTCAGCGTTTAGCCGATTCAGAGGTCTGGGCTTGTGAGTTGAGTTTCCTCATAGTAGAGAACGGGAGAGTTGTCTATAGTGTGTTGCCATCTGAAGATCTTGGAGGCACAGCTCCTGAATATAGCGAGGAAGGTAAGAATGGAAAATTGTTATCATTGGGTATTCATGTTTAGACAATCCATCTGCCACACTTTTTACTGTCCTATGGCAGAATTTTACTTATGACCAGATGACTTGTTACAGGGACTGAATGATATTCTTCCAAGTTACCATGAATTGCCATGATAACTTGTTGCATTTTTGCAGAGATTCAATAAGTATTAAGCAGTTCCCTTGAATGATAATTTACTGAATTCTCATCTCTTGATATATACGACTGACTTTGATCAGAGCTTGTAATCTCTTTCAAGGAGTGGTTGGCCGCAATTTCCCTTGAATAGGCAGCAAGAAGGGTCCTCACCAAACTGCGGATGATACCTCCTATTCCTGTAGACTAAGTAATTGGATTATATGACCCATCAAAATTAATATTAACATATCATCCGGGGGAGGGGGCCATATGTCTGGAGGAATTCCTGTTGAATCACATGTATTTCATTATGAACTTTAGAATACAACTATTACCATAACTTGAAAATATGGATGACACTTAGGCATGGGCACATGCATACTTTACATTTGTGGTTCATTATCTTGCACAAAGCCCTTTGCACGGGGATCATTCCTAGAATTTTGTCAGAATTCAGAAACTAACCTTTAGTATTTACTTTTGAAGTTCATTGGAATACATAAAAATATTTGATGGAAGCCTGCATTAGCCAAGAGCATCAATCAGTAAAGTTAGAAACCAAACACATTGTAATAGAGAAAGAAATTGCTGCTGATCCCCTTCATTTCTTTGATGACATGAATCGCATGCAATTCGGTACAAAATGCAAAGTTTATAATACAGCTATTCTTGTCCAGATCTGAATGCATTACAATGAAAAGAGATAACATGGTTGTGTGGAGTCGCATTGTTGCACTATGCAATCTGTTGCTTAACAACCTGGAATCAAGGGAAGCACTCCCGGAATTCTCCGTCAGCAATCCCATAAATCAATATCCAGGGCCCACATCTTATATCCAAAACATTTGGCATCTGGAGTGGGCCCTACTTTTATTGGCTTGTAATTTAGCTGGAGATAAAAACAGGCAAGAGATTTGGATTAAATAGGTGGCCTTACTGATTGATTGTGATCCGCATTCGTGGTGCAATGTGCAGTGCACCTCTTGAATCTGCTTTCACTTTTGCAATGCGTTTTGCATTTTATTCCTATTTTCGATGTTAAGCCAGTTTGCACTTTCTCCTTTCAACAGGGATAGGAAATAAGAAGAAAGAAGGCAGGCATGAGCTCCAGTGCGGGATCCCACTCGTTGGCATTCCGTGTGATGCGCCTCTGCCGTCCATCATTCCACGTGGAGACCCCTCTGCGGCTGGATCCCCTGGACTTGATCGCAGGAGAAGACCTCTTTGATGACCCCCATGCCTTACTTTCTTCCCATGACTTAATCTCCAAATCAAAAATCAGCGAAGAACAAGGAGAAGAAGGACCAACTGATCTCAGCTATAGAAACCGCTTCGAGCTTCAAAACCCCTATGATGCTATGGGTCTGTCTGGCCTCCTTGTTCTCCCTCAAGCATTTGGGTTGGTCTCTTTCTCAATCCATCTCCACATTGATAGATCTCGTATCATGACCTTTTATCTTTTGGCCTGTCTGATTGATATTGCAGGGCTATCTATCTTGGGGAGACATTCTGCAGCTACATCAGCATCAACAACAGCTCTAATTTTGAAGCCAGGGACATCGCCATCAAGGTAACATTGCACTGTCTCATTGTTTTAGTTCCATTGTATTATTAGGATCACCTTAATCAAAATCAACTAGACAGTGGAGTTATATGGTTGCCCATTTGTGTATAGCCCTAAATGTGTGAGTGATTGGGCAACCTTCTGGTCCAGAAATCTTTGAGGTCACATGATGAAATGACTTTGGCCAAGATAACATGGGCTATTGTTTGACAGCCTGTACTTTTACACGCGACAGAAGCATAATACAAACCAAATCCACCTTATCCAAATTCAAAACACATTAACTATTTAGTAGAAAAGTCTCTCTCTCTCTCTCTATATATATATTTATATTCTTATAAAAAAAGCCCATGACCATCTGCTTTGCAGTTTCATGAATTTCCTATTGTAGCATGACTTATTTTTAATACTATTCTTATATATTTTTCTATCACATAAATTACCTTAGATATAGGTTTATTATTTCAAATGCAGATACACAATCATAAGAAATAGGTCAAAGAATAGATGATTAGGTGAAAGAAGCAGAAGTGAATAGAATACTATAGAGAACAGTTTTGAACAGATGTAGAGTGAAAAAGATTTGATGCCGAAGTACATGAGAAAGGGCATAAAGAGACTAGATACTGAAAATACTTGAATTCCATTATAGTACCAATAAAATAACTCGTATTGTGATTATATCCAGTCTGTAGAACATGATAATGGAAAGTAATTCCTCTAATTCTTAAAGTTGGATTGCCAAAAAGATAGGTTCTCGTGAAGAATGGGCTTTATTTTCAATGAGATAAAGAATATTGCAATATTATGGAGGTTGTTTTCCTCTAAATTTCAGGGGATTTCAATGAGTAGGTTGATGCTCATGTCTTCTGTATGGGAGTCACAAACCATATTGTAACTTTATTAATAAATCTTTTGGTTACTGATTTTTTTTTTGGTAAAATCTTGTAACATATAGAGTTGTTATCCCTTTCTAAAACGCATTACATCATTGCAATTTTTTTCTCATTCTTGAGACAAAGAAGCCCCTGACCAGTTCTATCTTGCTCATACCCGTCCGTGCGCGCGTGTGTGCACGTGTTATATGTGTGTGTTGTGTGCATTTGCGTGGGTGTGTGGGCGCATGCACGTGTGAAGAGAAGGGAGGCAATATTGTTCATGTGAATGGAATAGTATGTTAAGGAAATGGATTTAATTGACTGGACTAAATAGGAAATAAAATTTGGAGGTGGGGTACGCCTGATTTTATGGCCTTTGGTTTCATAAAAAAAAAAAAAAAGACTGCTGATCGACCCCTCTTTCTCCTGATGTGGAATGGTTTGAAATACCGTCTAATATCTTAACGAACCCATTAACAATTATTTATGAACTTCTAGACATCAGTAGCTTTCAAGCAGCATCAGCAATCTGGAACTGATGCCTAGCTCTAAGAGCTCTAATACCAAGTAGAGAATGATGTAGAAGTGAATCAAGAAGAGAAACAAAGAAAGAAAGATGAAGGAAACTAAAAAGAAGGAAAGAACGAAGAAGAAGAAGAAAAAGAGGAGGACATGTCCTTTATATTACAATAGGGCATTCTTAGGGCATACTAGCAGAGGGAAGAGAAGAACTAATCCCTTATTTATAGTAGGGCATATTAACAGAGAGAACGGAGGACGACTACTGATCCCATGTTTATAATAAATAGGGCATACTTATTTGCATACTTACTAAGGAAAGAGCATGATTATGGATATTTACATAGGAAAGGGGGCATACTCAGAGGAAATCTGATGTTTTATTATACGAATGCTTACTGAGGAAGGGGAACTGATCCCATGCATTATCATATGCTTACTGGCAAAGGAGAGGGAAGGTGACAACTAACCCATGTTCTGTCATACTTAGGCCATATTGATCATTGACAGAGAAAAGCGATGCATACTTACAGAGGAAAGGGCAAATATGCCCTTGTCTCTAAAGCATAATTACAAATGTAGATATATATATGTGATTAATGTATTTCAATACAATACAACGATGATACATTTCCGATCTGATTAATTGTATGTCTACTTTTATAACACTTTGTCAAATGTAGGCAGAGATCCAAACAGAGAAACAAAGGATTCTTCTTTTGGATACCTCAAAATCTCCTGTTGAATCAATACGGTCAGGGGGGCGATATGATTTTATTGTGGAACATGATGTGAAGGAACTTGGCCCTCACACGTAAGTGGCATCTTTTTATGTATATGACTGGTAGTTTCTATTTTCCTGCCATTGATGTAAGTATTCCCTTCCCTTGATCTAATGCTGATATGTTTCAATGCAATATTTAGGCTAGTTTGCACTGCCTTGTACAATGATGGTGATGGTGAGCGTAAATATCTTCCACAATTTTTCAAGTTTGTTGTTGCCAACCCACTTTCGGTTAGAACAAAGGTATCATCTTTGCACCTCATGTACTGTATGTATGGAATGTTTTTGTGAGTGTCAATCTAAGATGTCATCATATCAAATACTATAATGGGCCTTCCAACAAAGAACGTCAAACTTTTGGAAGGGTTGTTTTCTTCAAACCCCTCAGGGCCTGTTTGGGTAATTCACTTGTAAAGTTATTACAAGTGATGGGTCACTTTAAGAAACAAGAAAAGAAGCGGGGTCATACCAAAAAGTACAAAATTTCAAAATTTTCCTTTTTGACCTTTTGTCATTTTGTTGCATGAGAAGAATTTTTTTTTTTACTTTTTTGGATAATATTAAGAGGCCTTTTTGTCTTTTAGTGGAATGAGAGAATAACTTTTTGACATTTAAAAAAAAATTGAAGAGGTGATTTTTGGAATTTTGTACTTTTTGATATGATCCCTCTTCTTCTTGTCTCTCAAAGTGACCCTTTATTAAATTCACTTTACAAGTGAATTACCCAAACAGACCCGGGTGCATTACCCATTGCCAATAAAAATGTATTGGCAATGGTAGCTTGAAAAGTGTTTTTATCAAAATTTTATTATGCTGTTATTAATTATCCTCCACTTGCTTCTCAAACTTGATTATGTGCCATTTGTTTTATTTTGTAGGTTCGCTCTGTCAAGGTATGTTATTTCCGCATTCGACTTGTTCTGTGTAAGTCACTATTTTGCTATTAGGTCGTCGTGTTTTTGAGATTTGGAAGGAGTTTATTTATAAAGTTTTTGATTCTTTTGGTTTTTTAATCATTAGCAGTGAAATTATATTAATGAAGATATAGGTCCTTACATCAACTCCGCCAGTTATTGTAATGCCGATCCCCAAGCCCAGATATAGGAGGGTTGTGTCTGGTAGGTTGATAACTGGTGTAAGCCTTCTGTCACAACTTCCACATGAATTAGTTGACTTGAACATGGTTGGCATAGTTGGGACAAGGCTTTGATGATGATGGAATGATGATGGCATGGAAGGAGAACAAAGAATTGCGATTGCTGAGGAGTTTTTTGGAGCATTATGAGTGTTATAAGAAGGCTCGCAAAGGCTAGATTATTGCTTGAGTAGTTCAGGTCAAAAATTAGGCCCAAACAGTCCCTTAAAAAAATCAATAAAACTAAAGTATAAGGGCTGTTTGAATAATATTTAAACTGCAACGGGATTTCTATAATTTGGAGAATCACTGGTTGCAGAAAAGTATAGCAGACGAGCTGTCTGTTTGGACCAGCTTTTTTGGGCCAACCTGATTCCAAGCCCAATAAGGGTCTGTACCCTTTGGGTCGCCCAAGGGCGGGCTTTAACCCACTTCAGCCCTAATCATCCAGAAGCAGGCCATGTGGGGTCCACAATTGTTCTTCCTTCCTTTTTTTTTTTTTTTTTTGCAGATTATCTGGGATGCCTAGTTGCAGTAAATCAGTTATTTTTGAAAATTTTCTTTAGTAATTGTGTTTTGACTGGGATTCCTAGGCCCTAGCCGTAGTAGGACTTCCCATTTCTATTAGGAATAGTAGTTTGCTTTCAAGTAGGAGTTTAGGCTTTTCCCAAAGGCATGTAGGGGTCTGACACTAGGGGACAGCATACAACATACAGTGAAATAAAAGAAACTTTTGAGTTCTTTCTTTCTTCTTCCTCTCCCATTGGTTATGTGGGTTATTGAAGAACAAGGAGACGACTCTAAGGCATGGTTAATTAAATTTGTTTCCTTGCTAATTTTTTTTTAATTTCTGAAATTTCTGCAACATCCCATCTATCCTGTATTTTCTGGTTTATTCAATTTGGGCCCTTTGACACCCTGATTTTACCTATTGGGACTGCATCTTGGAAGGTCCTTACAACATCCAAACTAGAAAACGTCTACAACAATGCAAAAGTATAGGAGCATTATACCCGGTGCAACCAACCAGCCAAATGATAGATGCAGCTAGCACTAGGATCCTATTGATCCCCTGTGTAGCTAAGAGCATCTGCCATATTTTTAGTAGTCTCTCTCTCATGAGAAAGAACTACCTCAAGGAATGAAGCCAAAGATCAATCTCAGTAAAGAACTGAAACTTCCAAGGACTTGATGAAATAGAATTCACCCATGAAATTGCATTGAGTGAGTACCTTTCCAAAATCACTTTTCTAGGGAAGCACCATAGTAGAAACGAAGTGCTTCTGAAATAGCTGCCACCTTGGCTTCATTGAATCTCAAACTCCTACATGCTTGTTCTCCTCCAGTACATTTAATTTTTGGGCCTAATATTCGGTCCTGGATCCAGCCCACAGGCTTGAAACTTGAAAGGCCCTGGCCCAACCCAATTTCTAAAAGTACGTCCTTGTGTTAAATATCATCCCAGAAAATTAGGTTCAGATTCAGCCCACGGGCCTGAAAAACAGTCCTAGCGCTGGCCGGGATCAGGTTGGACTTGGGTTGGCTATGGTAATACAAAGAAAAAGCTCTTTTATGATGGAATGGAGGGCACCTCACACAGAGCTGTATGGAACTTGTCTTATTATACATAATGTGCATGATAATCTGACTTCACTATTTTATAATTTGCTTATGATGGCTTGGTAATCTTCCCCTTCAGGAAAACACATATTTGGAGGCGTGCATCGAAAATCATACGAAATCAAACCTGTTTATGGATCAAGTTGACTTTGAGCCCGCACTTCATTGGACTGCAGCAATACTTAAAGCTGATGACCACCACTCAGAAACAGACTTTCAGACTAGGTTGTTGGATAAGAGACTATTATTTTCGGCATTAAATACAGAGTTTCTCATGCTGTGTAGTCAGAATTTGGCCTGATAATGCTTTCCTCACCTTCGCTTGCATATAGTTTTGCCATTTCAGTTTCATCATACCTGATCATACTGTTTTGTTCATTTTGGTCATCCACTCATGTTGTAGAGAGATATTCAATTCACCTGTTCTCATCAAAGCTGGGGGAGGAATTCACAATTTTCTTTATCAATTGAAGTTGTCATCACAAGAGTCTGCTCAAATGAAAAGCAATGTCCTCGGTAAGCTTCAGATAACATGGCGCACAAATTTGGGTGAACCGGGACGCCTGCAGACACAACAGATTCTTGGCAGTGTAAGTGCAGATTCAATTCACTCAGTTCAGTGATTTGAATCCTTTCTAATATACCATGTAGTTTAGCTAATTTGCATCTGTTTTAGCAACTTTGTCGGCGACACCATTGATTCAATTTGAATAAGGGTCTGTTTGGCATGTCTGATTGTTTAAAATAGAGCTGATTCAATTAGATCTGTTTGAAATAGAGATTTTTCAATCAAGGCCATCTACAAATAGACTATTTAGTATGTCTGATTCGATTAGAAAAAATCAAATTTATCATTTTAAAAGTTATATGGGTAAAGCTGTCATAAAGTAGTAATAGTACATGCAAACTTGTCATCAATGATGCATGGATACTTCAAAATGGGCAACGTGTCGTATCGTATCCGATACTTCACTTTTTATATGTAAAATCCGTGTCCCTACCATGTCTATGGTGTGTCCTTGCCGTATCTGTGCATCATAGGTTATAAGGGCACATTTGTCTAACAGAAAAAAAAAATTCTAAAAGGTGCCCGATTATTTTAGACATTCATGTCTGTTTGAAAAAGTTACCTTTTTGTTGCCTTTTGGAAACAAGGCAAAAGGTCTTAAAGCTGATTGGATTGGATCTGTTTAGCAAGTCTGACTATTTGAAATAAAGTTGTTTGAATCATAGTTTTGAAAATCGGAATTGCATCGCAAATCATTCATACCCTAGGATCAAATCGAATCGTGGATCTTAGGATTTTTTATTTTTCCAATAAAATTAAAAAAATACAAATTAAAAAAAGAGAAAAAAGTAGTTATTCATAACCATCCAATTTTTCATTTATTGTAGTATAAATACAATGACAAATAAGTCTATCATACAATCATATCAAGAACATCATGACATATATTAATACATAATAACGATTTGTGTAAATAGTTTAATAAGTTTAAGGTATCAATATAAATTTATTTTTATTATCTTTAAATCAAAATATAAAAGGAAAAGTTAAATCCAAGTCATCAATCTTATGCAGTAGGATATCTCTTGAAGTTAAGAAAGTGTTAATGAAGAAAAAAAATAAAAAAAGGTTAAAAAGAAGAAGAAGATATAGACAAGCACCATACGTATAGTCTAACACTTTAATTAAATACATGTTCTTTATTTATCTGTAAAACCTCCCCAAAGTTGTGAATATTCTTAAGAGGTTTTATTAACCACTAAATAACTTTTAAAAGTAAAAACGAATAAAGAAAAAAAAAGCTAAAAGATTGTTAATATTAATTTAGTGGTTGTAGCTATTCTCACTTAACCGAATCGCTTGAATCGTAAGATTTGACAAAACAAGTATTGAATCCTAAGATTCACACCTGAATCCTAAGATTCACACCTGTAAATGGAATTTGTTGCATAGATCCAAGTCGTTTTCCTGAAGATTCAGGATACGAGCCGGGATTCGGGATATGAATCGTAAGATTTTGATAACCATGGTTTGAATAATTAGACCATTTCATGAATAAACTGTTTGGCATGTCTGATTCGGGATACTAATCGTAGGGGTCTTTAGGTATCAAATATACAACTTAGTCTTGCGGATTACCATATGTGGTGTGGGTGTACATTAGTTTCAACGTACCTTAAGTGTATCATTTTATAATTATATTTTCTTTTGCTTGATTAGGACTAGAGACAAATCTAGAGGATTATGATTGATCCAAAAAGATTGTGATTAGTTGTTGATATATTGTAATTGATAAGAGGATCTTTTACTATAAATACAGGACCTCTCCGAAGGAGAAGGTACGCAGTCAAAATCCCAACCTCAGTTTATTTGTCATGGCATGCATCCAAGTGGGCCCACAAGGGGCGTAGATTTTTTGTCATGGCATGCAGCCGTGAGAGGCCCCTCTTAGTAGAATGTAACCCTATATATATTTGTTTGTCTATTCTATTGTGACAAACTGATGTTTAGAATGCTGATGTAGTGAAGGTCACCTTTTTCTCGAGCAATATTTCACTGAGGATGCTAAGTTCTAATTCTAACAGAAATGAGTTCTTTTATTTACAGCCCATTTCACAAAAAGAGATTGATTTGCGGGTTGTTGAGGTTCCTTCAATTATCATTTTGCAACGACCCTTTTTGGTACTTTCTGGCTCTATACTCGTTTGCATATGAGTTTGGATCATTATAATCTTAAAATTTTCTAAGTGCAAAGATCTTCGTTGCTTGTTAAATCATAAGATCTGTTTATTCTTGGTATACCTAAGTTGCAAATGAGGTTCACATAAAAGAAATGTTTTATTTTTAGGATGTCACCACTGTGAGGAGATGCTTGCTTTCTATTTGCGCTCAAAGAACTATGCCCTTTAACTTGTAATCATTGTATTACGCACGCACGCACGCACGCGCGCGCACACACACACACATATATATATAACAAACAATTTTCACATTTTAGAAATTTCATGCTAAATTATTCATGTAACTAGGGGTGGCAAATGAGTCGGGTAAACTGGTCAATTGTTTGAAGCTCAACCTGCGACCGACCCGTTTTCAAAATGGGTCATGAAAGCTCAACCTGCACCCATTGCTGGTCAACCCAGCCCGACCCGCAGGCCCGCTTAAAAGTAAAAGGAAGAAGAAAGAAGAGAGAGATTGAAACCGAATTTTCCTCATTCTGACACCAAGTGGTAATCAGACCTTAAATTTATTTACAGCCATATAGCACTGATCTAGTAACGAGGGATGATTAAGAAATCCATAGATATAACACAATCATAGTTACCTAATTCACAGTTTGATCAATTCGAATTCATATTCTTAGTTCGCAATTTGACACTTACTGTAACTCGAAAATTCAATGGGATAGGTTTAGTTAATTCGTCTATCAATTCGATTAATTCGGAGTTCGAGTTCGATGAATTCGCTAGACTAATTCAAATATATATTGAAGTAGGCCAGCTATTTTGATCAGTTAAGATTTCTCATAGGCGAGACCCACATTCAGATTCACAAATTGAGCCAAAGGTAGAGAACAAATAAATAAAAGATAAACATTCTTTAATTGTTATCAAGGTGGATTGATTGAGTAGTCAAACTTGTACAAAAGAGAGTAACACAGCTTTAATTGATAGACATGCTTTAATAAATCCCGACACTCTCATTATGTAATTTAGAGAAATCACCACTTAAAGGAGTGAAACTCAATAGTGTGGCCCAACTACTAAAATCTGAACCGTTCAAAATAATCCCTGTATATTTGTATGGGTACCGTTGGATTTTATACAATCTGAGTTTGTTCAACGGTTGGATTGACTAGTTGATAATAAAAAATATGTGAATAGCACATTCTTGTGTATATTCATTGTCACATTTTGATCAAACAGTTGACTCAATGGTGGATCGAACTCGGATTAATGCAAAAACTGAGGACTCTCTATCTACCTAAGGTGCTCTTATGTTGAATGGTTCGGATTTCCATAGGCGGGCCCAATGAGTTTTACTTTTTTTAACTCACAATTTCTCTTGGTTAAAGCCATAGAGGACATTGGCTCTTATTTAATTGCAACAGTGATTGATAGTTGACATATGCAAAAGGGGATAGATACTAGACATGTTTAAATGCATAAAAAGTGGGATTGAAAGAGATTGAAGAGAGAGCAACTCCTTTTTCTATTTTGCTGTAAGAGTAACTCCTCTTTCAAACACCCCTTTTAATCTCCTTCGTCTACCTTCCTTCCCCAAGTTTTTCTTTCTTTCTCTTTAAGACCTTCTGCAAGTTAGCTCTTAGCATATGAAGAAAGGAGCCGTGAGCCTCTGAACTTGAGATCCGGATTCACCACACCCATAAAGCCTGAGACCCAGCGATTGATCGTCTGCAACTTCTTGGGCATACTCTTCTCTGTGTAAACTTCTTGTAGAAAATAAATTATATCCTTTTAGAATGATTTTGATTTCCATTAGAAGTCTCCCTCTCACCAACTCAAAGACTATCCCATTTTAGAAAAGTATTGACATGTCGAACTGCATTGAATCAGGTTTTATTCAAAAACCAAATTGGGCCGAATCGAACACCGATTTGTTGGATCCGAACAATATGGAATTCGGATCCCTTGTAACTGAACTAGGTAACTATGAACACGATCACATTAAATCATCAACAAGCAGCTGTAATGAATCTGGAGGAAATGGCAAGGGTTTATCTCTCTCTCATCTTCTCTCTTGCATGTGGATGGCCCACTGCCTTACATCTCGTGGGCAATCTCCCTTCTCATCTCCATCTTGATCATTGATGGGAATGCTACATCTCTCCTTCACAGAGCAGTCTATATGTTATTGCGATTTGCCCATCATATCTCAATGGGATGGAGCTACAACCTTCATCTCCATCTCTCCCTGCCTCCTTAAATCTCTTTTTTTGCCAAGCACATAGGAAATAAGAGAATTAGAGATGGGTTCTGTCATCTGCCACAGGCATATAGGGTAAAATAGGGATGGGTTTTGTCAATTGTCAAAGAGATAAGTACATTTCACATGAAGAGAAAAACATCTCTCTTGCATGTTGATGGGATGTCTCTCTTGCAAGTAGAAAATTACCACTGGGCAATTCCAAATTCTCTCTCTTGCATGTGGAAATTACCATTGGGCAAAACTAACTTTTCATAGAATTTTTTGGTAAGTGGGCAAAACTAACTTAAAGATGCTATTCATTTCCTTGTCTGCCAGTCATTTTCTTTGCTAATAGGATTAAAATCGGGTTAGCTGGGTTAAACGGGTCTACCCTGACCAACCCATTTTTTACTGCAGGTCAGGTTTATCTGACCCGTGACCAACCCATATAGAATGTGGGTTGGGTTATCCAGGCCAAATGTGGGTTGGGTCTAGGTCGGGTCAAGTTTTGCCACACCTACATGTAACAATAGAAATTTTGGAAACTTAACAATAGAAATTTTGGAAACTGCTGTGAAATGTACAAATTCATGGTTCTAAGAATCAACTGAGTTCAAGTTGAGCGACTCACACTAAATCTAGGATAAATATCATGTCAATCCACCCCCCACCTCTCAAAGGTAAAAAAAAAATCCTAGCTATTCTCGAGGCTGCATTATTTATTTATCATTATTATTGTCTACTTCTTATTTAATATTGTCCACCTCATCAGCACAAAAAAAAAGAAAGAAGGAAAATAGAAGAAAAAAAATCTTAATTCTTGATTCATTCTAATTGAGGTTAAAGATACTTTCTGGGATTCTCATTGTTACAAACGTCACCTTGAAAATGCAAAACTGGAGCATAGTTTATGGTTTTCATTATTCTATTTATTATTTTATTTCTATCCTTTCTACAATAAGCAGTTTGTTTTTGACATTTTGGGCTTACGTCTTTATCTAATATGTCCAATCCATATTTTTTTAATCTTACTCCATATGTTTTCATATTTTCCTGACTATGATAGCTAGTATGTCAACAAATTAAAGAAGTAAAATTATAAATGCAGGATGGGTACTATCTGGAATTCTGAATACTATTAAGTCCCGAACTTTTAAATTTGGATTCATTAGTCATTAACCTTTTTAATGAATCTATTTTTCTGTCTCAATTTTGTATCTGGCTATACATTTCAGAAAAAGAAAAAAATTCTATACATGGTTATTTAGTAGCTTTGTTTATTCTCAGTGTTGTAATTCATGCTTTAAATATTTATGTCCTAGTCTTTTTACGCTATGAGTTTTTATTCTTAGTTCATTCTTTTTTTTTTTTTTTTTTCGGGTTGTGTTAAGTTTGTTGTTGTTGATGATGATAGAAATCCAATATAATGAATGAATGAGTGCACCTCATCAGATTAATAGTTTAGTATCAAAAAGTTTTTAATAGTCTAGTATTTAATGAATAATAACTCCGCCAGTTTACTGTCGGTCCCAACCTCAGACAAGGGAGGGTTGCTTCAGGTTGACAACTGACATAAAGTTTTTGTCACATAACATGAATTCTAGTACTATTCCGTGATCATGCTAGTGTGTTCCCCACTATGAGCAATGCACTACAATGCACCTAGTTGTAGTGAAAAGTAGGCAAGGGTTCTGTCATCATGATCATGTTAAGGCATTCCTCTCTATGCGGCAATTGCAATGGCACCCGGTTGTAGTGAAAAGTAGGTAATGGTTCTTGCATCAATCTAGATGAGGGCAGGTGAATAAGTAGTTAATTTAGAAGAAGAGGATGATTCGACTTGCTACTTAGAGTATAGGAAACTTGGCAGGCAAGAGCCATGGAATTGGTCAATACAATGAAAATGAGAAGAGTTATTATAGCCTGTCTGCAGGAAACAGTATGAAAAGTGGATAAAGGTAAGGAGCTCACTGATGGCAACAGACTCTACTTAGATAGGAAAGAGTAGTTCTAGACATGGAGTAGGTATAGTAGTAGATAAGGATTTCATAGATTAAAAAAAGGCTACTTGTTAGGCTTAAAGCAATTAAAGTAGTGTTAGAAGAAGATATACTGCATATAATTAGTGCCTATGCACCATAAGCAGGATTGGAGAAAAGTATGAAGAGACATTTTTGGGAGAAGATGAATGGTTTAATAAGAGAAACTCCAATTAATATCCTAGGTGGGGACTTAACTGGGCCTGCAAAAAAAAGATAGTAGAGGGTATGAGGCAGTGCCTGTAGGACAAGGATTTTGAGAAAGGAATGGGTTATTGATCAAGAGATTATCTATGTCTATGTGCTTGGCCTAGCAGAGTACTTTTAATGCGTTGTAGAATGGACTGAGCGGACCCTGTTTCGTTATCTTTCTTCTTCATTGATGTGTTACTATATGATGTATTCTGCATTTGCTCATACAAAAGAAACATATTCACGAATTCATTATATTCTAAAATATTTATGTACAAGCTGCTTGCATATCAGTTGGACTGGAGTCCATTAACTCCCTCCGGAGGAAGGATTTACATCACCTACTGCTGGGAGATTGTGTTGTCCAATCTATAGAAAAGGAAACTCTGTTGTCCAGTGCTGTTTTAACATCAGTATAGGACATTGAGTGTCCAGATTAGGTACATGAGGACCAGTTCATGGAGTTAGTGTGGCTCTTAGACCTCCAATTCTATGTAAAATGGACCATTTTATTTATTTATTTATCTATTTTTGGTATTATGATCCAATACCTGCTGCTTTCTCATGCAATATAGCCATTAGGGACAATTTTCTATCTCATACTTCAATTTTGAAATCTTATTGCTGAGCTTATTTGGCACTGATGATCGCGACTGTTAAAAATCTTGCAGGTAAATTTAACTCTTTCTAATCAGACAGATAGAAAATTGGGACCCTTCGAAGTTTATTTATCTCAAGGTGACTCTCATGAGGAGAAGGTTGTTGTGATAAATGGTCTTCATACTTTGGTAGGCAAACCTTTCTATTTTTTCTTATTTTTTTAACTTTATATATTTTTTTAAAAGGAGGTAACAACTTTTTAATGAAAACAATATAACATGCAGTAGATACAGATGAAAATGTGGACACCTTTCAATGAAATTTTGCAATAGTGGCATTTTTTAAAGGAAATGATAACAATTTCTTTTCTTTTTCTTTTTTTTTTATTGAAAATGAATAGTAACATTTTCTTGATAGAAAAGAACAGTGCTAAGGATAGTCCCTAAGATATAGAGAGGATCCTTATCCTACACTTTCAAACAATGGAAAGGGTAACATAACATTCAATGATACAAAAAAAAAATATACCCATCATACACACCTAGTGTTCTTTGCACATTATCAGGACCACCAGTGACCCACTAGGGTTAGTAAGCATCATGAGGTGTTAACACTGACTTATATAATAGACGGCATCATGAAAATAATTGTCACCATGATATTCCTTTCCCCGCCAACCCCACAATTTTGTCTTGCCACTAGTTTTTTCGTCCCTAGTAAACTACAATTGTTTTCCATGCACTTCCTTATGGTGCCATGGTAAGTTTTTTGGACCATAATCTTGCTTGGTTCCATCCATATGCAGTTCATGCTGCAGTCTTATTACGATGTACTTCTGGGGGGACCCTATGGAACTTAGAAGTTAGACACTTTCCTAGATCAAGGGATTCTGTATGGAATGATTTTGAATATCAATTCATTAGTAAAAAGCCTTCTCACCTTTCAAAAAAAAAAGAAAAAGTAAAAAGCCCTCTCTTAATTCTTATGGAGTTGTAATTTGAATATAATCATAGTCTAAAATAGGGTCACTTGATTTGTTCCAATTCATTGGCTTAATCCATCTAAAATTTAAAGCCAGGACTTAGCAATTAGAAACAATTAATAGTTTCAAGGTTCATATATTCCTTATGCTTGGATGTAAAATTTCAATCACATCATTGTAAATTATTTATTGTCTTAACATTAAAAAAAAAAAAAAATTATTTTCTTGTTTTAAGATACTGATTTTACCACATCACAGGTTTTGCCACAGGTGGAGGCATTCAGCTCTACAGATTTCAACCTGGTGAGGAAAATATCTTTTCTTTTTATGTCTACTGTCAAAGTAGTCTAAAATGCATCTATGCTTCTATCTGGATGTAACTGGGAGCATCCTGTTTCTACTTTCTAACAACATCAATAACAACAGGGGCGACAACCATATTAATAACATAACCAGAATAGCAACTACTGTAACTGTTGCAACAACAACAACAACATCAACAACTATAGTGGAAGTATGATAATACATAAATAAATGAACAAATAAATAAATAAAGTTTGTGGACATGCTATGCTCTAGTACAGGTACAGATTGTCATCAACATAGCTATTTGGCCAAAACTTCCCATCTATTTTTGGTGTTATATCAATTTGAGGAATCAGCAGGTATTTAGTGCACAAGATACCATTTCCGGTTGTCGCTCAGCTGGTTAGGAACATTGTGTAGTGTGTGCGCGTGTGAGTTGAGTGTCTTATAAAGCGAAAAAAGCCTAATTTCTAAAAATGTGGGCAACATTTTTTGGTTATCTATATCAATATGATGAGTTCTACCTTGATCAAGGTTTTTTAAATTGGACTCAAGAGGTGACTCGGTCACCCTTGGCTCAAGTTGACTTGGCCGAAATTAGGCCAATTAGCTGGACCGATTGTGGCCTAGGCCCAATAACATTTGAAAAGTATATATAATAGGAAAAAGTAACTAAAATTAGTAAATATAGTTTTATGAATTTGGTATCATCATCATCATCATCATCAAAGCCTTGTTCCGACTTTGCTAGGGGTCGGCTACACAAATTATGTTTATCCATTTTGATCTATCTTGAGCCAAATCGTTGATGAGTTACCCTTCTTTAGATCTATTTTTACTACCTCCATCCACATCCTCTTTGGCCTACCCCTTCCCCTTGGTGGGCCATCAACCTTCATAGCTAAACTTTTCCTTACTGGCGCCATTGTCGTCCTACATTAGACATGCCCAAATAATCTTAAACCCATTTCTTTAGTTTTATCCCCTATTGTTGCTACCTTTAAATGCTCTCGTTGAAAAGTGCTTATTTCCAATTTTATCTTTTCTAGTTTTACCACACATCCATCAACATTCTCATCTCTGCTACATCCATTTTGTGCATATAGTGCTTTTTGATTGACCAACATTCTGCTTTATAGGAACAAAAATAATGAATCTAGTATATTAAATTTTATTGTGTTCCATTCATAAATAATGAATTTAAGTTAGATACCCAAAGTTATATTTCATTCAGTTAGATGAATAGTACAACTGTTCTTTAAATGCTTGGATGTTTTATTATAAAATGTCCATAAGAGCTTCCCACAACTTTCTATACTAAAAAAGGAATAACCGAATAAGTGCATTTAGGGCCTAAAAACTATAGGACTTGGATAAGTAGGTGACTCAGAGAGGGGTTGACTCGTCTCAGCTCATATTGAGTCTAGATAGAATCAGCCGAATCAACAAGGACTGAGATGTTTTTTAAAACCATGACCTCAATTGTGATATCACCTTAAAATCTCCTAGATTGGAATAAGTGCTGACCTTTTGGTTTCTCCTATACAAATAGATGGTTAAAAAATCAAATGGATTCTCATTTAGAAGTTAGAAAAAAATGTGTCAAGTTCCTCTCTCTCTCTCTCTCTCTCTCTCTCTCTCTCTCTCTCTCTCTCGGTGTGTGTTAATTGCATGAAGTTCGTTTCGTTTCGGACGAATTTCTGAAATAATTCGGTTCGTTCACAAAACCGAACCGAATAGGCACCCTTAAAGGTTTCGTTAAAAAATTCAGACCTGTTTGTTCGATTCGGTCCAAAATCGAAGATTTTGGCTGAACAGGTCCAATAAGGTCTTGTTTGACCAAAAAAAAAAAAAACAGAGAGCGAAAAAAGGAAGACAACCTGGAGAATAAAAAAAAAGAGAGGGAATCGAGCGTACCTGGAAGAAGACTAGCCATGATGACCTACAAGAAGACCAGCCACGACAACCTGGAAGAAGACCGGCCACACCTTCATCACTACTTGTCAACCTGGAAGAATACCAGCAGCCACGACGAAGTCTTCTTTCTCCTCTTACCCATCTTTCTTTTCTTCCTCTTCTCTCTCCCCCATCTTTCTTCCCTGTTCTGCTATTATTTCTCCACTATTCAGATCTTTCTGCCTGAAGGATTTGGGGCGAAAGGGTTAAAGGGTCGAAATCTCCCTTTCGCCCCTTATAATATTCTCGTCAAAAACTCAATTGGCTGGAAGACTTCAGTGGGGCATCTTATTAAAACTCCAAGCTGTTTTTAATATAAGATAAATGGGCCCTATTCATATTAGGCCTAATTTGAGGTAAAATTAAATATCTCACTAATAATTACATGGGCCCTACTCACATGTTATCCGGAAATTAAGATAAATTGAATGTCCCTCTAATAATAACATGGGCCGTGTCACATTTGATCCACAAGTTAAATTAAATATCCCACTAATAATTACACGGGCCCTACTAGATTTGAGCCCTAAATTGAAATAAACTAAACGTTCCTCTAATAATTGTGTGGGCCTTGACCACATTTGAGACCTAAGTTGAAATAAACTAAATGTCCCACTAATAATTGCATGGGCCTTAGCTACATTTGAGACCTAAACTGAAATAACCTAAATGTCCCACTAATAATTGCATGGGCCATAGCCACATTTGAGACCTAAATTGAAATAAATTAAATGTCTCGCTAATAATTTCATATTTGCGTGGGCTCTAGCCACATTCGAGCCTTGAATTAAGCTAAACTAAATGTTCTACTACTACTACCTACATGGGCCCTATCCAAATTTAATTCTGATACATGTTTTATTTATTTTTTTACATATATTTAATATATATACACAATTATATGTTTCCGAAATTTGACTCCGAAATGTTTCGCCGAATTTCCGAATTGATCGAAACATTTCAGTTTGGTAACAAACCGAAACACTGTCAGAGTTAGACAACAGGATAAAATCTATGCAAAGGAGGACGGTGGCTGCGACTCGTGCAAGCATCGATCAGAGTCCAGTTTCCTCGTGCATGTGCTCCAGGAGACGAAAGATCCATGCCGACTTGTCCTTCAAGTGTAGGAATGCCATCGAACTGTCCGAACTATTGTTCAGCCACTCATGCACAATATCCACATCGGTAGGGGACAACTCGGGTATTTTTTCTAGCTCGATAGCGATGGTCTCTAAAAGGCGCTCCGAAGGATCCAGCATCGTATGGGCGACCTCCTCGATCGATTTGTTTATCACACCAGAGGTTTCTTTAAAACATGTGATGAATTTTGTCATGCTTGTGCCCTTCCTCATCCGTTTTCTAGACCCCGTAGAACTTTCACCCCCACCATTGCTCATGCGCATTTCCTCCAGCCAGTCCTCGATTCCTATTTCGGCATTTCCGGACACGGCTTGCGAGTTTGTGCGTGATTAGGAGTCGTACACTGGCGTGGCATTCTGCGAAGACCGCGCGAAGTGGCCTGTTGCGACATCACGTCAAAAAACAAGCGATAACTTGTCGTAGTCGATTGTCTTTGAACGCCAAGAATGTGCTTCAGGATGTCCTTGCATTGCGAAATGATACGTGTAGTTGGTAGACATAATAATAGATTATTTTAAATGGTGTTTGACTTTCTGGGCATCATACCACAAGCCAATCCCTCCAGACTTCATCAGCAGCCACGATCCGCTTCGTTGCATTATCGAAGCCAAAGCCGGAAGTATTTAACAACTTTGTGCAGACAACGTATTGCTTTTTTAGATTTTTGCATTAGTTCCTTATCGTGCTCTCTTTCAAGACCTTTCCAACCTTGCTCGCCGCAATCATCGTGCTCGCAACGGCCACGTATGCCTTGTTGACACCACGGTCACTCTTCCTTCCCAATGCTACCTGTTCAAGCATGAGTTCCAATAGTAGTTCGTCCATCTCAGCGTTGAAAACATGATTCTTCCTCTGCGGCACAGGAGGGGCTATACAGAGATTCGTGAGTGATAACAGTTAAAACTGAAAATAATAGCTAAAAATTGTTATTCAAACTCAAAACAGTGATAATATAAGCAAGAACTTCATGAAATTTCATCTAGAAATAATGTTTCATGATTAACAGTTATAATACGCAGTTCGGTTTGACATAGTGTTCCAATAAAAAAAAAAGGAAAATAACGAAATGAACAAAAAAGAAAAGAGCGGCACGTTTGTTTATATAACATCAACATCTCTTCAGACTCATCAGATTGTTCTATGAGCCCTACTAGACTGGTATTCTTGTCACATTCTCGCTGCAAAATTTCCCAGAATGCATGCCACTCATCCCTCTCTTGCTGAGTGTACGGCCTGAAAACGTTTGCTAGATCGATTTCATCGGCTGGATCATCACAATGGACAACATCACCGACATCAGATGCTTCGTTGTTGTCCCCATCAGTCATTTATCCCTCATTCTGGTTGAGGATGTAGTTATGCAATGTGCAATAGGCATGCACTATTGACACCTGATGGGTGAATTCATATTGGGGTGCTGTCCGTAGCATTCCGAACCTCCCTTTAAGCAGGTCGAAGGACCTTTTGATGACATTCCATGCTTGAGAATGCCTCTTGTTAAACAGTTCATTTGCATTGTCTGGTGTCCGCCCGCGGTGGTCCTTCAAATGATACCGAACTCCTTGGTATGGAGCAGGGAACCCCGGTGCGTTGGCGAATCTAGCATCCATGAGATATTATCGGCCTAATCCAATAGATAGGATAATGAAGTGGTTACACTCCACGGTTTTGGACCATGTTGTTATTGCTGAGCAACTTTTATACTTGTCTGGGCTCATACCTGGCGGCACGACAAGTGGGTCTGCCCTTGATAGTGCGTTATGCAGGATTCGTGTTAAACAGGCCCAAGGCCCATCATAGGATCCAGTCCAGCATGTTATCTCCACATGGGATTGTTTTGGTCAAGATTAACACAGCTGTACATATTTTGTAATTAGATTGGTTTCCTAACTTAGATAGAAATTGATGTAATTAGATTGGTTTCCTAACTTAAGCCTTGATTAAGGCATGTAATACTCTATATATTGAGGTTGGTTCTTCAAAGGAAGACGGAATAATAATACAATCTCAAGCATTCTATTATTTCAAGTTCTATACGTGAGTTTGTCATGGTATCAGAGCAAGTCTCAAGGCAATCTGATCAATAGACATCTTCCACAGCATTAAGGCAATAGGGATAGAGAGAATAAGTCTCTCTCGTGCAGAAAATAGATCTAGGATCTATTTCCAGAAATTTCCAGCGACATCTCCATTCCAGCGATATCTTCATTCTGCGTCAGAAGCATCCTCTTGGTGGCCCACCCCTGATCATCAGATCAACTTCAGAAATCCCTCCCACTCTGGTCGCCTGGTATTTCTAAGACTTTTGGTGATTTTTCCACAATTTTTTAGAGACTTCAGGTTGGTGTTTTACGCATTCTTCAGTTTCTTCAGAAATTCATTTTGTTTTCATCAAGACCATTCAGAATCTTGGATCTTTAGTAGATTCAGATCAATCTTGTTTCAGTAGAAGACAGAATAGAAGGCTCACTCATATCAGTCCTCTGATTTTTGCCCAGGACCATCAGTGGGCCCCACGTAGTGGATCTTCAGCCACTGACAGGGTCGTCTGGGGCTCTTTTGTGCACAATTACTGTGTTTTGTTGGGTTGTTTCCTCCCTGTTTGGTTAGATTGTGTTTTCTACAACCGGGAAAGGCATCCTACATACTGTTCTTGTCTGTTGCTAGTGAGGACAAGTTCTCTGCTGTTTCTGATTGCTGTTGTTCTCTTTGCTGCTGTTTTCTTCTCTGTTTACTGTTTGGCCAATATCAACTTGAGATGGAAAAATCTGAAGTTACGTTGATTCGGTTCACTGGGAAGAATTACCCTGCTTGGTTCTTTCAGTTCCAAGTATACCTTGAGGCTAAGGAATTGTGGGGTTATATTTCTGGATCTGACCCTAAACCCACTGAAGATGAGAAGAAAATCTCCTCTTGGCTTACTAAAGATGCGAAGATAAAATCATGGATCCTCGGCTCTGTCGAGCCACATCTGATCATGAATCTCAAACCTTACCCCACTTCCAAAGACATGTGGGGGTATCTGAAGAAAGTATACCATCAAGATAATTCAGCACGTCAATTTCATCTTGAATGTGCGATTGCTGAATATACATAGGGAACCTTGTCCATACAAGATTACTATTCTGGATTTCGTACACTGTGGTCGGAATACAATGGAATTAAGTATGCTGATGTGGCTTCGGATGTTTTGCTCGTTATTCAAGATCTTCAGGCCTCTAGTCAAAGGGATCAGTTTTTGATGAAACTGCGAAGTGAATATGAGAGTGTCCGATCTGCCCTGATGAATCGGACGCCGTTACCTTCCTTGGATGTATGCTTAAATGAACTTCTATGCGAAGAACAGCGCATTGCGACCTTGGCTCATATAGCGCAACAAAAGACTGAGACCTATTCAGTCGCGTTCTCGGCTAATAAAACTTCTTAGCCTTCGTCGCGCGACTTGAGCAAAACCCAATGTTACAGTTGTCAAAAATTTGGGCACATTGCAACTCAATGCAAACAGAAGGTCTGCAGTTACTGTAAAAAGTCGGGACATATCATCTCTGAATGTCGCCGCCGCCCACAACGTCCATCACCACAGCCTCAGACTCCATAATATCAGCCTACGAATGCGTATGCTGCTTCTTTGGTTCTGCCTGCTCCTACATCTGCACCCTCACAGCCTGGACCCTCATCCTCTCTCACTCCTGAATTGGTTCAACAGATGATTGTTAATGCCTTATCTGCTCTTGGTCTCTCAGGTACATCCCCTCCTTCTACTTGGTTCCTTGATTCCGGGCGTCTAATCATATGACGTCTTCCTGCGCACCGCTCTCCAATGTGCAAAAATACACTGGCCCTCTTCAAATACAAACAGCTAACGGGGGCCATGTTCCCATTACTGCTGTCGGTGAGACGGTGACATCCCTGGTCCCATTCCATTGAAAAATGTTTATCTGTGCCCAAATTTAACTTCCAACCTTTTGTCAGTCGGGCAGCTTGTTGAAAATAATTGTAACATCTCTTTTTCTTCTTCTGGTTGTGTTGTGCAGGACCAGATGTCCGGGAAGGAGATCGCGAGGGGGCCTAAGTGTGGACGCTTGTTTCCACTGGATTTTTCTAAGACTTCTAGGAATAAATTTGACAATGATGTGTTTTGTTTTTCCATTAGAGATAACTGCCAATTGTGGCATAAAAAACTTGGACACCCTAATTCAAAGACTTTGTCCCTTCTGTTCAATTCTGGTTTATTGAATAAAACTACTGGTTTATCTTCTTGTGTGCCTTTTGATTGTGCTACTTGCAAAATGGGAAAGAGCAAAACTCTTCCTTTTCCTCTTTCCACTTCACACAGCACTCAGTGTTTTGATTTGGTTCATAGCGATGTATGGGGAATTGCTGCAGCTCTTTCTCATGCTCACTATAAATACTTTGTGACATTTATTGATGATTTCAGTCGGTTCACATGGGTTTACTTTCTACATTCCAAATCTAATGTTTTTCATGTTTTTAAAATTTTTCTAGCTTATGTTGAAACTCAATTTTCCACCTGCATTAAAATCCTGCGATCTGATTCAGGCGGGGAATATATGTCCTCTGATTTTCAACAGTTTTTGCAAAACAAAGGTATTATTTCTCAAAGAACTTGCCCTTATACTCCACAGCAGAATGGAGTCGCCGAAAGGAAAAATAGACATCTCCTTGATGTCACTCGTTCCCTTCTCCTTGAATCATCAGTTCCTACTCGTTTTTGGGTTGAGGCATTGGCTACTGCAGCTCATCTTATTAATCGTATGCCATCCCCTTCGATTGAGAATCAGAGCCCATATTATCGCCTATACAAGACATCTCCATCCTATGATGATCTTCATGTTTTTGGCTCAGTTTGCTTTGTGCATTTGCCTCCTTCTGAACGGACCAAACTTACAGCTCAATCCGCTCAGTGTGTTTTTTTAGGATATGCACCCTTCCAGAAAGGGTTCCTTTGCTATGATCCCCACATTCGTCGCATCCGTACCTCTAGGAATGTCGTGTTTTTTGAAACCAAGTATTTTTTTCAAAAACATCTTGATCCTCCAGATGACTCCTCTCTAGTTTCCTTACCTGGTTTTTCCGGTGACACATCTATTGTTCGCTTTAATCCTAACTTTGTGTATCACAGACGGACCACAGACGCGCCTCCCAGGGATTCCCCTCCCGGTCCACCTCCGGCATCTGGTCCACCTCCGGCATTTCGTCCTTCTGGACTTCCTCCATTGCGTCGCTCCACTCGCATTTCGGTACCACCCGACCGCTATGGGTTCTCCCATAGTTCCTTAATGGCTACTTTGTCCTCTTCTTCCATTCCCCACTCCTATTCTCAGGCTGTGCAGGACAAATGCTGGAACCAGGCTATGCTCGATGAATTGGCTGCTTTAGAGAAAAATCATACGTGGGATATTGTCCCCTCCTGTGGGCGTCAAACCTATTGGCTGCAAGTGGATCTTTTCTCTCAAGTTAAAATCAGATGACACTCTCGATCGATATAAGGCGCGCCTTGTTTCTCTCGGAAATCGGCAAGAATATGGCATTGATTACGATGAAACTTTTGCTCCCGTCGCCAAGATGACCACCGTACGCATCATCCTTGCTGTTGCTGCCTCTCGGTCCTGGCCTCTCTATCAAATGGATGTAAAAAATGCGTTTCTGCATGGTGATCTCAAAGAAGATGTTTATATGCGTCTACCTCCGGGGTCCTCATCTGGGAAGGGTATGGTTGCTAAGCTCCGTCGCTCTCTCTATAGTCTGAAGCAAGCTCCTCGCGCCTGGTTTGAGAAATTTCAAGCTGCTCTTCTCCGCTTGGATTTTCATCCGAGCCAGTATGATCCTTCTATGTTCTTACATCATGCTCCGTCCGGGATTACTGTGCTACTGGTCTACGTTGATGACATTGTAATTACTGGTCCCAATGCACAAATGATTCATGAACTCCAAGCTTCTCTTCATCAGACATTTCAAATGAAGGATCTCGGGCCCTTACACTATTTCCTCGGTCTTGAAGTTCATCAATCGCCTAAAGGTATAGTTCTCAATCAGCACAAATACATGGTTGACCTCATTGACTTGGCTGGCCTTACTACTTCAACTCCAGTCGATACGCCCATCGAACTGAATGTCAAACTCAGCAAAGAGGAGGGTGACCTTCTTCCAGATCCTACCGCATATCGCCAGTTAGTGGGGAGCTTGATCTACCTCACGATCACCCGTCCTGATATCTCATTTGCGGTCAACCTAATGAGTCAGTTCATGACTGCTCCTCGTCATCTTCATATGGCTGCTGTTCGCCGCATCATTCGGTACCTTATTCGCACACTGACACGCGGGTTGTTTTTTTCATCCAACAATCATTTATCTCTCAAAGCTTATTCAGATGCTGATTGGGCTGGTTGTCCAGACACTCGCAGATTGACGACAGGATGGTGCATGTTTTTGGGCAATAGTCTGATTTCCTGGAAATGCAAGAAACATGAAAAAGTGTCAAAATCTTCTACCGAGGCTGAGTACCGAGCTATGTCGGCTGCGTGCTCCGAAATTCTTTGGCTTCGAGGTCTGCTTTCTGACATTGGATTTCCCGCAGAAGGACCTACCCCCCTCTATGCAGATAATACAAGCGCCATTCGGATTACTGAAAATCCAATTTTTCATGAACGCACTAAACACATCGAGGTTGATTGTCACTTCATACGAGATGAGCTTAAACGTGATGTCATCAGCCTTCCGCATGTCTCCACTGAGCTTCAAATTGCTGATATTCTTACTAAAGGTCTTCCCCGCCCACGCCATCAATTCTTGGTTGGCAAATTGATGCTCGTTGATTCTCCCGCATCAATTTGAGGGGGGGGGGGGGGGGGGGGGGTGTTAAACAGGCCCAAGGCCCATCATAGGATCCAGTCCAGCATGTTATCTTCACGTGAGATTGTTTTGGTCAAGATTAACACAGCTGTACATATTCTGTAATTAGATTGGTTTCCTAACTTAGATAGAAATTGATGTAATTAGATTGGTTTCCTAACTTAAGCCTTGATTAAGGCATGTAATACTCTATATATTGAGGCTGGTTCTTCAAAGGAAGACGGAATAATAATACAATCTCAAGCATTCTATTATTTCAAGTTCTATACGTGAGTTTGTCAATTCTCACGTCCGTCGCCGATCCCTCCCAACCGGGTAGCACATACTGGAATTTTAAGTCGAAACCACGAGCTGCCAGGATGTTTTGTGACAACATTCCCTTCCGATTTCGGTAAGGCGGTTGTGCATGTATTGGTAAAACGGCAGGGATGTGAGTGCCATCGATTGCCCCAACACAATCCTGTTAGCATGATAGACATTGTTAGATTGGATGAGAAAGATTTACATTTTTAATGTAAACAATGATCAAATGAAAGGTCCCACTGATAATGTACCTGAAAATTGGGTGGGCTGGGGGCGTATGCTGTCCAGCCGGACGGATGAAATTAGAAGAGCGCAAGGATAGCATTGAGCACTCCGTGAAAGTGTCTGCTCACCATTTCCCCAGACCTCATGAACCTAGACGCTATAGTTCTGTTCTTCACAGCGTGTGCGAGAATGTGCAGGCACGCTGCGACCTCCTCTTCAACGATTACCTCACGACTGTCTTGCATTAGGCCCCTGACTCTTAGAAGCTCACATAGATAATCAAAGCTAGCCTTGTATAGCCCTAGCTGACTAATACACTCCTCTTCCCTCCCCCTTGTTAGCTTAGACAAATAATGTGCTCGTTCAACACTCTGCCTTTTCCTGGATTCCCTTTTATTTTGCTAGGTGAAGATGACCGCAGCCGCAGCCGCCACCACCTGCATTTGCCAGGCTGCTAGAGTAGAACCGCCAGGACAGCTTTTTTTTTTTTCCTTGTTCCTGGCCTCTCTCCTCTTATTTGAACTATTGTAATTCACCCTCCATTTATAGAGGCCTTACCAATGATGTTTGTTCTATCAAATGGAGGTATTTTGCATTTCAAGCAGCATCGGTTTTTGGTTAGAATATGTGTATGTCATTTGGAAATATGAACTTAATGCAAATCGAGTTAGACAGAATAATACAGATCATCAAGAGGCATAGTAGGTTTGAACGACTTCCAGTGCCCGAATGGTGATGAGTGTGAATCTCTTTTGCGTTTGATATTTCCTTTTGTGGGCTAGTGTTTTAAATTTTTTTGCGAAGTTGGACATTATACGAACAGAAAAATATGTTAAGTAGAGACAGAGCAGAGAAGATGTACCAAATTTCAACACAATACCTTTGCTGTAGTGTATGATGCAGCCATTATCAGCTGCCTACAATATAAGCACACGCTACTTAGCACAGATGTAGTGACAGTGTTTAAGGTAGGGTTGCTAATTACCTTGTTGCTCTACCAACATGTTAGCCTGCGCATCAAAAGCCATATCCCCTCCCAGCAACTCCAACTCCCGATCCTTGTTGCATCATACTGCATCCCTGGGTGCCTTCTTATAGGCGGATTTGTATTGTGTTTGGACCGGGTTCTTCGATTTTTCCTTTTCAACCGAAAAAAAAAAAGAGGATAGAATTAGCCAGGCACGTGACTAGATCTAGGTCCTATCTCTCACCTGATTAAGAGATGGAACACTTGCAACAGAGGGAAGTCTCGGCCACTTCACCAAATGAGGGAGCAGGCTGATCTTATGGTAGAGATGGGGCGGATTCGGTCATCAGGGGTGACGGGACCCGCTATACAGAGATATTCACCAGATCTATGGAGATGAAAATCTGCAAATCCTCAATTTCTAGGACCTGGGCGGTGTAGATTTGCCTTGGGTGTAGCCACTGGATTCGAATCTCAAAATATTGAGAGATTGGGCGTCCTTGAAGCCTTATATTTGCAGCACAGTTGAAAACCTCATTTATGTTGATCTGCTTGGTGTAGGTATGAAGTAATTTGTATTGAATGATCGTTAGTAGGGATGACTCTCTTAGTCTTCTCTCCTGCGAGCTTTCTTCTCAGCGAAGGGAAGCAAATCAGCATCTGGACTAATGGGATGGGGTAACTTTATTTTTTCGCTTTGGCTGCAAGAAATCCAATTACTTCACCATCACATCATGGCGTAGGGTAGGTTACAAATGGAGTGAAGTTAGTTCGGCTCAGACAGCTGTATGGTAAAATTTGTGGCGCTTTGGCAGTATTATAGGCCATCACCTATCGAATGCAGTGAAGTAACTTTCTTAACCGTTGGGACATGACTTCACTTAACTCCACTGTACAAGTTGAATTACCAAACGAGCCCTTAGTGAAGATATCAACAAGTTGAAGTTCTGTAGAGATATGTGGAAGATTGATCACATTACGCACATATTCGTCATAAATAAAATGGCTATAAACTTCTATATGTTTAGTTCATTCATGAAGAATTAGGTTTTTCGTGATACGGATTGCACTAGTATTGTCTGCATGTAATGGAGTTGGTGTAGATTGAGCAAAACCCAGATCGGAAAGAAGACCGCGGAGCCACTATTTCTGAGCATGCTAAGGACATTGCACGATATTCTACTTTCATCGAAGACTTTGATACACGTTCTTGTTTCTTACATTTCCAAGATATTAAGGAGTTACCAAGATACATGCACCCCTCCCCCCCCCCCCGTCGTTCATAGATTGTCGTGCATCAGGACAACAAGCCCAATTTGCATCAGCGTATAGTGTTAGATGAGTAGGTGTTCCTTTAGGAAAGAACGAGCCACGAGTTGAAGTCCCTAATAGATATCGGATGATCCATTTCACAACCGTTAGATGGAGATGTTGAGGAGCACTCATAAAATGGCTTACCAGGCTCACAACATAAGATATATTGGGTCGAGTAATAGTAAGATAAACCTGCCTTCCCACTAACTGCCAATACATGTGTGGATCAGGAAGCAAAGTTCCATCATTCTTTCTGAATTTTAGATTGACCTCCAACGGGATGTCAACTAGAGTGGAGTCTTGAAGATCTACGAGAGTAATAAGGTCCATTGTATATTTGTGTTGATTAATCAATAGACTAATGGAAGTCTGTTGTATTTCCAAAGCCCAGGAGGTAATGCAATGGACCCAAATCTTTCATATGAAAGGAGGTGCTGAGAGAAGCTTAAAGTGTTTTGATTATTGCAGCATCGGTACTGGTGATGATAATATCATCAACATACACTAGAAGAACAATGACACCTGTAGACATGTGTCGAAGAAAGAGTGAGGGATCATAAGGACTCTGAGCAAACTTGAGGTGACTCAATGTTGTTTTAAACTTGCCAAACCATGCCTGAGGAGCCTATTTTAATCCATAAAGAGATCGGCACAATCGACAGACATAAGTCTTGGAAGGAGAAGAGACACCTTGGAACTCTCATATAGACTTCTTCTTTGAGATCACCATGAAGGAAGGCGTTTTTCACATCCATTTGATACAATGTCCACGATTGAGAGGCAGCAATGGCAAGAAGTAGTCGAACACTAGTCATTTTGGCAATAGGATCAAATGTTTCTTCATAATCAATGCCATATTCTTGTCTGTTTCCCAAATCGACAAGACGAGCTTTGTGCCTATCCAAATAACCATCAAGTTTAAGTTTTATTGAATAAATCCACTTGCATCCTATTGGTTTGATAGTAGATGGACATTCCACAATATCTCAAGTGTGATTCTTCTCTAGCGCACCAAGTTCTTCTTGCATAGCCTGTTTCCAGCAATCAAGTTGCACAGCTTTGTGAATAGGATTTAGGTATAATGGTGGAGGAAATAGTGTCCATTAAGGAGGCATGGGTAAAACCATAGCGATCGGGAGGGCGAGTAATTCTCGAAGAGCGACGCAAGGTACTTAGCGGAGGTGGACCATTTGTCAGCAGAGGGTCTTGAGGTGGCGGGTCTATAGTGGTAGATTTTTCCCATCTATGATACACACAATTAGATTTAAACCTAGATATAGTTATTTTGTTAGAAAAATCGGGTAACAGAACACTGGAGTTGGAATCCAATGGTTCCAGGTGGTTATGGAAAAGATACCGATTGTCCATAAAAACAACATTATGGGAAATTCTGGTGCGTTTAGCAATAAGATCATAACAGACAAAACCTTTTTGATGAGGGGCATAACCTAAAAATGCACACTTAGCAGATTGAGCTATTAATTTAGTTCTTTCATTTCGAGGAAGAAAGACAAAGCATACACAACCAAAAGGGTGGAGATGGTTAAAAATAGGTTGTGTCTTGTACAGTCGGAAACATGGGCTCTCATTGTTAATGGAAGGAGATGGTAACCAATTTATGAGATGTGTTGTTGTTGTTAAAGCCTCATGCCAGAAACGGGTAGGGACTGAAGACTTAAGAAGGAGAGTTAGAGTAACATCAAGAAGATGTCTATTCTTCCTCTCAGCAACCCTATTATGTTGCAGAGTGTACAGACATTTCTGTTATGATACAATTCATTTTTCCTGTAAACAGAGCTGAAATGCAGTAGGCACATACCCCACCACACCCCCCGCCGCGAATCTGACCGCAATATTTTAATACATTTTGAAAATTGTTTCTCAACATATGTAATGAAGATTTTGAAGGCAGCAAGGACAACAGATTTTGAATGTAACAAATAAATTCAGGTGAACCTACTATAGTCATCAATAAATGTAACAAAACATTTATAACTACCATGGGTTAAGTGAGGAGCTATTTGCCACACATCACTGTGAATCAAATCTAATCAGAACATCCTTTGCTATGAGATGTAGAGTGTGGAAAAGGAAGAGCTTTACTTTTTCGTAACTTGCATGCATTGCAATCAAAAGGAACACAAGCACCAGAATTTTTTAATAAGCCAGAATTGCATGAAGTTGACAGTTCTGAAATTTGGATGTCCTAACTTCTTATGCCACATTTGAGAATTGTTCAAAACAGGAAAACAAAATAACTTATTTGTAGTTTTATTCTTCTCCAAAATTGAGGGCACATAAAGGGAAAATAGTCTTCCTTCTCTAGGCCCCTTTGTGATCACTGTTCCCGACTCCTGGACATGCACAACACAACCAGAGGAAGAGAATGAGATTTTGCAATTGTTGTCAACCAATTGTCCAACAGAGACAAGATTTGTAGTTAACCTTGGGGAAACAAAAACATCTTTTAAAGGTAATGAACTGATTGTTAATCCAGGAAACGTGACCCCTTAGGGTTGCCTTCTTCTCATTATATAAGGGTGGATAACCCTCTTCTTAGAATCCTAATACAAATCAAGTTCCTAAGTTAACATTCTAATTACAACTTAAGTTCCTAAGTTAACCTAAAATACATGTTTCCTAGATTAACACCCACCCTCAAATTGATGCAGGGGAGTCATAAAGCAGCAATTTGGAAATCAGAAACTGATGTCGAGGCCGAGGAAGTCATTTTGTGAAGAAGTAAGCAAACTGAAGGTCAGTAGGGACATGAGGTAAAGAAATGACCTCATTCTTCAATTCATCCCGAATAAAGTGACAGTCGACCTCAATATGTTTGGTGCGTTCATGGAAGACAGGTTTTTCAGTGATCATGATAGCCCCAGTATTATCCGCATGCAAGGATGTAGAAGATGTTTGTACAAATCCGAGTTCCGAAAGTAGTCCCCGTAACCCTAAGATTTCTGAACAGGCAGAAGACATTGCCCTATATTCTGCCTCTAGAGAAGATCGAGAAACACGGTCTTGTTTCTTGTATTTCCAAGAAATCAACGAATTGTTAAGATACATAAACCAACCAGTAGTAGACCGACGAGTATCCTGACAGCCCGCCTAGTCATCGTCTGCATAAGCTGTCAACTGAAGAGGATTGCCCTTGGGATAATATAAACCACGAGTGACGGTGCCCCTCAAATACCGGATAATGCGTTTGACAGCTGTCAAATGAAGGTGGCGAGGAGATGTCATGAATTGGCTCTCAAGATTGATCGCATAGGAGATGTCCGGTCGAGTGATGGTGAGATAGACAATGTTGCCCACCTAGCGCCTGTAAGTATGCAGATTAGGAAGAAGGTCACCATCATCTTTACTCAATTTGAGGTTGACCTCAACAGGTGTATCAACTGGCGAAGATTCATGGAGATTAGCAAGGTCAATAAGATGAGATGTGTATTTGTGTTGATTGAGAAAAAGGCCTTTGGGAGATTGATTCACTTCTAAGCCCAAAAAACAATGTAAAGGGCCCAAATCCTTCATATGGAAGTAATCCTGGAGAGAGGCTTGGATAGACTTGATCATACTACCATTAATGCTAGTGATAATAATGTCGTCAACATACACAAGTAGAACAGTAACACCGGTAGATGTTCTTTGCATGAACAAAGAAGGATCATAAGGGCTCTGAGTAAAGCCATTTGTGCATAACCGCCCTCTAAAAGTTTCAAACCAAGCCCGAGGAGCTTGCTTTAGACCATAAAGAGATTTCCGAAGATGACAGATAGCATTTTGAGATGGAGAAGTGACGCCTTGCGGTATCGTCATGTATACCTCCTCTTTCAACTCCCCATGGAGAAAGGCATTCCTAACATCCATCTGGTATAACGGCCAAGAGTGTGAGGCAGCTATCGCGAGAAGTAACGGAACTGTTGTCATTTTGGCCGCAGGTGCAAACGTCTCCTTATAGTCAATGCCATATTCTTGCCTGTTCCCGAGTTCTACAAGTCTAGCTTTGTGTTTATCCAAAGAGCCATCAGATTTAAGTTTTATTGCGAAGATCCATTTGCAATCTATCGGTTTAACTGCCGAAGGACAATCCACAATGTCCCAAGTGTGATTCTTTTCTAAAGCATCTAATCTTCCCGCATAGCCTAGTTCCATGTATCATGTTGAATTGCCTGTAAATAAGAATTGTGTATAGAAAAGAGGAAAGGGTAGTCATCAAAGAAGTGTGTGTAAATCCATACCGCTCAGGTGCTCAAGAAGTTCTGGAGGAGTGACGCAAGATATGGGAGGAGTTGTGGAACGAGTTACCGGCGGAGGATCAGGAAGATGGGCATCGGCAATGGTAGGTTTTTCCCGACAATGATAAACAAAGTCAGGATGAAACCTAATAACAATTGTTTTATCTGAAAAACCCGGTAAGAGAGCGGGAGAATAGGGAGGAGGACAATCCAAGTGACTTTGAAAAAATTATTGGTTTTCAAGGAAAAAGACATTACGAGAAACCCTTATGCGACGACCAATGGGGTCATAGCATACAAATCCTTTTTGATTGGTGGCATACCCCAAAAAAGCACACCAGCGAGATTGTGCGGTTAATTTGGTTTGTTCTGTGGGAGGTAAATGAACGAAACAAACACATCCAAAAGTATGTAAGTGATCAAACACAAGATGATGGCCAAACAGTTTATAATGCGGTGTTAATTGAGCAATGGTGGGGGATGGAAGACGGTTTATTAAATGGACTGCAATTGTGAGAGCTTCTGCCCAAAAACGAGGAGGAACTGATGATTCAATCATAAGTGTTCGAGTAACATCAAGGAGATGCATGTTTTTCCGTTCCGCGACTACATTCTATTAAGGAGTATATGGACAGGTACATTGAGAAATGATCCATTTAGTTTGCAGAAGAGATTGAAAATCATTGGAAACATACTCCCCCCCCGGATCGTAGTGCAAAGTTTTAATGCATTTTGAAAATCAGAGTTCAACATAGCTAAGAAAAATTTGAAAAGCATGAAGAACATCAGACTTAGAATGCAATAAATAAACTCATGTAAATCGGTTGTAGTCATCAATGAACGTAACAAAGTACTTGAAATGCCGATGGGAAAGGTGAGGGGCAATGCCCCAAACATCGCTATGAATTAAATCAAAACATTCAGTACTCTGTGAATCCTTAGGGTTGCCTTCTTCTCATTATATAAGGGTGGATAACCCTATTCTTAGAATCCTAATACAAATCAAGTTCCTAAGTTAACAATCTAATTACAACTTAAGTTCCTAAGTTAACCTAAAATACATGTTTCCTAGATTAACACTAATGACGTCACCAATAGAAGTAATAGGTAAATTTTCTCCATTGGCAGTTTGAATTATATGGTTACCCTTATAGTCAGCAATGTTTGTCAAAGATGAAGATGATGATGTCATATGATTGGTGGCGCCAGAGTCTAAGTACCAGGTAGATGAGTGGGTTGAGTCTTACCTGAGAGGCCAATGGCAGAGAATGCATTAATTATCATTTGTTGAACTAACTCAAGGGTCAGAGAAACAGAAGAATCAGACCGTGCAGAGACAACAGATTGTGCAGAAGAACCTGGTATCGTGGAAGGAGAATCTCCTTCATCAAAAGTGGCAGGAGTAGTGGTGGCGGCAGTATAGGCATGAGAGACAGGATTCTTTGGACGTTTCCGTCATTCAGAAATGACGTTTCCAGAGGCTATGCAGTAGTTGCAGCCACTTGCAGGTTTTGTGTTTGCACTGAGAGGCATAGTGACCATAGTTATTGCAGCTGTAACATTTCACCTTACTCATGTCCCTAGCAGGTTGCCATCCTTTAGCAACATATGCAGCTGGAATAATGCTCCCATGAGTCTTCTGTTTGAGAATAGCCTTAGTTATCTGGCACTGTTCTTCATGAAGCAGTTCTTGAAGGCATTCAAGTTAGATCGAACAGTTTCATACTCACGTTGAAGTTTCATTAGAAACTGATCACGATGATTATTCTGTTGGAGTTTTAGAAATTCAGGAAGAAGAGCTTCAGAAACATCCGCAAATTTGATTTCGTCATATTCAGACCATTGGGCGAGAAACCCTGACTAATAATCATGTATGGTCAATGTCCCTTGGGTGTAATTTGCAATTTCAAATTCCAGTGAGCAGCATGGTTTTGGTAATATACCTTTTTTAGGTATTCCCACATTTCTTTGGCTGTTTTGCAAGGCCTGAGATGCAAAATGAAATTTGGTTCAACAGATGCAAGGATCCAAGATTTAATCTTTGCATCTTTAGTTTTCCAAGATAGGATCTTTTTAGCATCCTCAGCAGGTATCCTTTCAGAACCATCAATATATCCCCACTCCCCAGAGCTCTTTGCCTTCAAGATACAATTGAAATTGAAATGCCCAAGACATAGTGTTTCTGACATAGTTTTTCCCACTAAAACGAACAATTGAAACTACAGATTTCTCAGCTTTATCCATTTGAACAGAAACAGTAATAGCAATGTGCACCAACAAAGCAGAAAATTCACCAACAGAGTAGAAGATTCACCAACAGAGCAAAAATATCAATAACAGAATGCATCAACAGAGCCAAGTTTTTGAAAAAAAAAAAAAAAAAACAAACAAACAAAAAACAAGGAGCTATCTTAGACAAAATTGTTATGCAGGCAAGATCTGAATAGTCTGATAGATGAGAAAATCCCAGCAGAACTTCAACAGAAATGAAGAAAATCATACCAGGTGACCCCTGGTCCTGTGGCTGGTGCACAACGTGGGACCCACAGAATGTTTGGACTGCAAATCCAAGGTGTAATCTGATTCCAGGTCTGAGGCAGCCACCTTGTGATGAAGTATGGTTGGAAAATACTTCTGATCCAAACCTTTGAACGGTCGTGATTGAAAACAGTACAAGAAACGTTGACATCACGCGATTGATAAAAAAAACCTACCTCCAGGTGAACGGTCGTGATTGAAAACAGTACAAGAAATGTTGACATCACGCGATTGATAAAAAAAACCTACCTTCAGGTGCCAAAATATTGTGAAAAAATCACCAAATAACTCAGATGGAGTGGGCGACCAAGACTACAGAGGTGGCCAGTGAAACCTTGATGATCAAAGGTGGGCCACTATAGATCAGAGATGATCTACAGCAGATGTTCTGGCTGGCTAATTCAGGACACGTCTGAAGGATCTGTTCTTCACCAAGAGAGAGACTGATTTCTCTCTATTAGAGCTCTAGCTCTGATACCATGTAAGAAACCATGTATCAACCCAGAAGCTTAAGCTGATAGGTGGAAGGCCCAGAAGCCATGTCTAACTTAGGACTTAGGTGATGTGGGATGTGGGACTTCCCAAGTGCCACATGGGCTACACAAGAACGACAGGATTGGAACCCATTCTGATACCATGTCATCTCAATTAGATGTTGGAAGAATAGAGAGGAAAATGCTGAGAGAATTTTCGTCCCCTTTTTAGGGATCGGCAGATGCTTTATATAAGGGCTGGAAGCCCAATCAACATACAGTCCAACCTTTAATCAGTTGCACAGTAATTGATCCAATAAAATCTAGACCCAAAATCTAAGCTAATCAGTTGTACAGTGAATCTAATTTACAACTTTGTGTTTGACCCATTCACGCTTGAGTTATTCATTGTGTTGGGCCTGGAATGAGATAAATGGGCTTCCATTGACAAATCTATTCCATCAAATGATAGATATAGAAATCCTTCTAGAAGGCCCCCGACGATTACATTGGGTCCACAATAATCACCAAATCAAGAAAAAGACTCTCGACAGAGTTGTCTTCAGCATTGAATAACAAAAAACTAAAAAAAGAACTTTTTCTAGAAACAAAGGCTAAATACCATAACAGTTAGTAGAGAAATTAAAGAAGAAAGGATATCGTGAATTGAGTGCCCTAAAGGTGAATCAACACTTCTTGTACGAACGTGCCCAACTAATTATAGAATATCCCCTTAATTCAGGTGGTATAGCCCTTTAATTGGGGTCCTATCCTAATCCTTTAGATATACTAGATTACGCCTGTATTTATTACAAATATGGCGGTCCCCGGTCCCACATTAATACTTTCTGAACTAGGCTTCCCTCAAACCCAAGTTACTCCTCTCCACGCAGATGACACTAGTGTCACACAGATTGTAGTCAATCCAGTATTTCTTGAGCATACCAAACATATCAAAATGGAGTGGTTTGCCATTTTATCCTATGATGCACAGATACGTCATGGATACGGCAAGGACACGGATTTTAGGCATAAAAAGTGAAGTATTGGATTTGATAAAACACGATACGTTGCCCATTTTGAAGTATCCGTACATCAAAGATTTTATCTGCTATGCCTGTGATCATTATTACTCTTCCACACGTTCCCACCAATCATCAAAATGCTGATGTCTTCACCAAAATATTAACCTGTGATCATCATCAGTCCTTCACAAATAAATTGATGCTTGTTGACTTCCCTGCATCAATTTGAGAGAGCTTACTTTGAAAGAGAATAGGGACACCCAATTGTAATCTCATTAAATGCTCTCCAAAGTGAGCCAACACTTCTTGATTGTAATATCCTTGATCATGGAATATATCTCCCTCATCAAGTGAATATGATTTATGTAATTTCTCAATACAAGTGTTATAAATAGGAATGAACTCTCAAAGTGAAAGGCACCCAATTTTATTCGATTGTCACTTATTTCTCGGAGGTTCTTATTATTTGTTACTGGGGACACTTGTGACCGTAGGCTTAAAGGCTATTTGACTCTTATGTATTTTATTTTTTTTGCTGAAGCACTAGAGGTAATTTGGAGATTTATCCTTTTATTATGATTTAATGATTAGGTTAAAACTTCTAACTATACCCAATAGTTTAGATGATTTTCGGGCTTCATTCTTTTAGAAGTCATAAATATAAAATATAATCTGAACAGCACATCTATTTGTCCAGTTTTTTTGTTATTTTATACCTTTATTCTTCTTTGAAGAAATGTTTTTGATCTCGACCCTTGTGTGGATCAATGGAGTTTTTGGGCATTTAAATGTATGTTTCATCTTGATTTTCCTTTATTTCGTTGGTTTTCTGATTTCTTGGGGTGTGGAGGTATGATTCTAGACTTGGTCTGCTAGTTGCATTGCATTATTTGGTATTGGAGCCACATGATTCTGAATGTGTAATGTAGATTTTGGATTTTCCCTATTATAATATTTATTTTAATTTCCTTCATTAATTCATATGTATACCCATACAGACTCATACAGGTAGATGTTTATATTAGTAATTTCTGACAACAGAATGATTCATTGTTATGAGCCTATGTTTGTTGAATGCTGATACTCTGGTTTAGTGCCTTGATTCTGACAACTGTCTTAGTTTGAATATCCTATCCTTTTAAAGTATGTTAGTATTGATATTTTATGTAGTGAATTCTTGGAGGACTTATTTCTTCCATATATTTGCAGAATCTTATTGCAACCAGACTTGGAGTTCAGAAAATCTCCGGAATTACTGTGCTTGATGTGAATGAGAATAGAATCCATGACCCATTGCCAGACATGGAGGTTTGTTTTTTTCATATATAGCTGTATCTGATGATGATTGAGGGTACTTTGTATGTAGTTAGGTTAGGAACTTCATTTGACAAAATGTTGGTAAGGTCTGAGATTTTCAGTCGAGTCTTATGCTTGAATTGCTTTCTAGTCCCTTTATTTGATTGGTAACCTGACCACATCCTCAAGGTTGCAATTTTTCAGTACCTTTTACTGTGCCACGAGTGCTTATCCCATTTTTGAGTTCTTCATGTGCTCAAGTCTCAAGTATTTGTCCAGTTTCTAATACCTTGCTTCATAACCACCACCTTGATAGTGTTATTTCCCATCTATTGGGGTTAGTTTTGTGAATTCTAGTTCTCCACTGGCCTCTACTTTGGGTAAAATTCTCTGTCACTCATCGATATGACAATTCAGTTACTATTGGTTTTGCCTCTTCAATAGTTCATTATAGTTGTATCACTTCAATTCTGTGTGCAAGGGCTGTTTTCAGTCTCATGCATATGCAAAACCATCTCAATCAGCATTCCTTGAATCTCTTTTTATTTGAACCATCTCAAATCATGTCTTTCCTTGTTACTCCACAGGCCACTCATATACTTCATTGCAAAGTTTTATTTTCTATTGCCAACATTTGGCTCATAGTTTTCAATTTCATCTCGGACCCCATTTCGATTTGGCTCCAAGCTGAAATGTTTCGGCCGATTTGGAATTTTGGAGATACATTTTGAATTGGTTTCTGTAAAAAATAAAAAAAATGCAATATATATAAGCATAGAAAAATATAAGAAATATTAAAATTTAAAAGTAACATATCAATTATTTCATATAATTTATTCTACTAAATCAATGATGCAATAATTTACCAAAAAAACAAAAAAAAAAAAATCAATGATGCAATATTTTATTTCTACATGCCTTAAGTGAACAATTTATAAGTTGTGTACGTGACAATGTGAAATTAGACATGCATTCTCATCCCAACTCATAATATGACATGCAATTGTTTGGTACTTCCCATACTGTTAGGGCTTTGCACATATTTTATTAAAAAAACGCAACCCCTGCTCTTTATTTATTTATTTAAATAAAACTAAAAACTATGGCTGAAATTGACGGAAATGAACTAAATGCTGAAATGGATTGAAATTGACCAAAATTGACAGAAATTTGGGACGCGGTTCAGTTTGGCCAGTGGCCCGAACCGAAATTTTTCGGCCATTTCGGTTGAACTGAATCAAAATTGACAACTATGATTTGGCTTCATGGACCAATATAGGATTACCTCCCATCCTATGTAAGTGCTCCTCTAGTGGAAGGAGCATTGGATGAGTTCTTTTAAAAGCAAAAGTGTTTAGGTCCTTTGGGATCATAGAACAATCTAGTATATTGTCTCATCCGTTCCCACTTTCACATGTACTCTGTGACTTCTTCTCAAGCTCTTCTTATAATTTTTTTTATATTGGCTCTGATGCGGATGGCCCAATTCAGATTGAAAATCGTATGATTGACCAGTCTTTAGCATACATGGAGGCATATGATCGAGCACAGGGGTCCTAACCCATGTGTGAGCTGTTTGGCTCTAAATGGGAAACAACACTTAAATATGTTTTAATTCACATTATTGGGGACCATTTGTAGAAGATAATGTGGCTTAGGCCTACTAGGCCCAGGCCCAGTCTCACTAGGCCCAGCCCATCAAGGGCTTGTACACAGCTGTATATATCATCCCACGTGTATGATTCAATCTATAATTTGGTTACTGTTTCTGTTGCTGATTTCTCTCATAGACTAGGAGATTGATTTGAATATGATTCTGATTGTATTAAGTGATTCATGTAAATCCCTTGATTAAGGGTATAATGATATTATAAATAGGTAAACGATCCTCTATTGAGTGATCGGGTTTTCTCTCCAACTCTCATCTCTTCCTCCTTCTATCATTACATATCATTACATGGTATCAGAGCCAATCTTCTGAGAGTTGTTTCTCATCAGCCTAGGAGACTTTCCAGCCATCTTCGAATACATCTCAACTGGTTTTCTCTGTCGTTCGTCTCTAACGTGCCTGGAGTTCCTCTGATCAACGTGGCCCACCTTTGATCAATCTTTGGCTACCAGCGACCACTCTCATGATGATTGACTACCCTTCAGGAGTATTTTGAAGATTTTTCTGGATTTTTTTATCTGCAGTTAAGGCATACTTCAATGGATTTCTCACCCTATGGACTGAGAGGGATGCTATGATTGTTCAAAATGTCTCTTCGGGATTTCTGTCTGAGGCTCTTAAATTACAAGAAGAGACTCACATCAGCCAGTTCCTTATGAATCTCAGACCCGAATTCGAATCTGTTCGGTCTGCTCTCATGAATCGAGAAGTCTCTGCGAACCTGGATACATGCTTCCAAGAAGTCCTTCGAGAAGTCGCCTAAACTCACAGCGTGCGATTATTGAAGAACCAAAGGCCTTCCTCGCTTCTCCTCCGGCTGATTCTGCTCTTCTAGCAGCCCCGAATCAAAAGCCGGCTCAATGCTATGAATGCAAAGGCTTTGGTCATATTGCCAAGAACTGTCGGAAGAAATTGGTTTGCAGATATTGCAAACGCTCTGGTCATCTTATTGATGACTGTCGTAGCTTCCAGCGGAAGAATGGGCCCCAGCAGAAGCAGAATCCTTCCGCCTTGCCTAGACAAAATGCTCCAGCTGCTTTCCAAGTTCAAGCACCTTTCCCTGATACAGGAAACACCTCTTCTGGGGCCGTCTCCATGACTCCTGCCCAGATTCAGGAATTAATTCAGAACACGGTGAACTCAGCATACGCATCTATGGGCTTTTCTGGTGGTCGGTATCAAACTCATTCTCCAATAGCATTTCCTGCTTTTCATTCTTCAGTCTCTCTGTCTTCATCTATCACTCCATCCACATGGTTTTTAGATTCAGGAGCATCGAACCACATGACCTCTGTAGAAAGTAGCTTTACAGACTCTCACACTTACCTTGGCAAAGATAAGATCACCACTGCTAATGGAGACCAATTACCCATTTCGGGGATTGGTACTATTACTTTATCTAGTGTCTCTGGCCAGTCCATTCACCTTCCCCATGTCTACTTTGTTCCCAAATTATCAGCTAATTTACTTTCTGTTGGACAACTTATTGATGATGGGTACCTAGTTAACTTTTCTTCCACTGGTTGTGTCATACAGGGGCGGCAAACTAGGAAGGTGATCGCGACGGGGAGTAAACATGGTCGCCTGTTTCTGCTGGACATTGGACATCATTCCCTCTTTTCTTCTTCTCCTAATTTCAATAAACTGTGGACTATGTGGCATAGTCGTCTTGGTCATGTGAACAATGCTTATTTACTTTCTTTGTTTAAAATTGGTTGTTTAGAACCCACTATTGATAATAAAATGGTATCCTCTTTAGTTCACTCAAAGTGTGAAACACGTTGTTTGAGTAAAAGTCATATCTTGCATTTTCCTATTCATAGTTTTCGTGCTTTATCATCTTTTGATATTATTCACACGGATGTTTGGGGAATTGCACCTACCTTGAGTAGGACAGGCTTTAAGTATTATGTGACCTTCATTGATGATCATTCCCGTTTCACTTGGATTTATTTCATGCGCTTCAAATCTGAAGTACTTTCTCTTTTTCAAAAGTTTTACAAAATGGTTCAAACACAATTTCAAAAAGAAATAAAAATTCTTAGGTCTGACTCCGGTGGAGAATTCATGTCCCATGATTTTTCTGCCTTCCTTTCTGATAAAGGAATTCTTCACCAAAAATCCTGCCCACATACTCCACAGCAAAATGGTGTTGCGGAGGGGAAGAACAGGCATATTCTTGAAACCGTTCGTACTCTCTTACTTGCATCCTTAGTTCCTCCAAATTTTTGGTGTGATGATGCACAGACTGCTGTGTATCTCCTCAATCGTCATCCTAGCTCCGTTCTAGGAAAGACGACTCCATATGAAGCTCTCTTTGGTCATACCCCTTCATATTCTCACTTACGTGTTTTTGGTTGCTTGTGCTTTGTTCATCTTCCACCTACAGAGCACACTAAGTTGTCTCCACAGGCTGCCAAATGTATCTTCCTAGGTTACAGTGCTGAACACAAAGGATTTCTGTGTTATGACCACTCTGAGAAACACGTGCGAATATCTCGTAATGTGATCTTCTTAGAACATATTCCTTTCTTTTGGATACTCATCCTATTGCTGTGTCTTATCTGCCACAATTCCCTGCGACTAAGTCTCCACCACCTCTAACCAATGTCTATGTCCGGCGTAACACGGTTCCTCCTGTGGGGCCTCCTCCTCCTGATCCTATCCCAATGCTGCCTACTGCACCCTCAGGTATTAATACTTCCTCTTCTGATAGTGTCGTACCCTTGCGACGCTCTAGTCGTCCTTCTGTTGCTCCTGACAGATATGGCTTTTCTGCTCTTTTCACTTCTTGGGAGTGCTCCTATACCCACCTCTTATTCACAGGCTTCGAAGATTGCATACTGGCAGGATGCTATGACTGAGGAGTTGCTTGCTCTTGAAGCAAACAACACATGGGACTTGGTACCAACTCCGGAACGAGCCTTTGTGATTGGCAGTAAATGGGTCTACTCTGTCAAAGTTAACTCTAATGGGAGTCTTGATCGCTACAAAGCCAGATTGGTTGCGCAGGGTTACAAGCAGGAGTATGGCATTGACTATAAGGAGACATTTGCACCAGTGGCTAAAATGACCACCGTTTGTACTCTTCTTTGTGTCGCTGCTGCCCGCAACTGGCCTCTATGGCAAATGGATGTAAAAAAATGCCTTTCTTCATGGCAATTTGAAAGAGATTGTCTACTTAAAACCTCCTCCAGGATATGCTTGTCCTCCTCAGCATGTTTGCAAGTTGCGAAAATCTCTTTATGGGCTTTAGCAGGCTCCCAGGGCTTGGTTTGATAAATTCCGGGCAGCAATTCTTCAAGCTGGGTTTCATCAGAGTCATTCTGATAGTTCACTATTTCTTCGAAGGACATCGAAGGGTTACACATTCCTATTAGTGTATGTTGATGATATGATTATCAGTGGCAATGATATTTCCGGCATTACGGATCTCAAGCACCATCTCACTCGTCACTTCAGAATGAAGGATCTTGGACCTCTCACCTACTTTCTGGGGCTTGAGTTTTCGCGTACCAAATCAGGCATTCGAGTCCATCAGCGTAAATATGCTGCTGATTTGATCACCTCAGCCAGACTTGATGATGCTCACAATTTTGATACGCCAATGGAATTAAACAGCAAACTCAGTATGGAGGATGGCCCTCCCTTGGATGATCCCTCCATTTTTCGGCGGATAGTTGGTAGTTTGCTCTACTTAACTATGACTCGACCTGATATTTCTCATGCAGTTCATACAGTTAGCCAATTTGTGAGCAATCCTCACAAACCCCATCTTGTTGCTGCTTTGCGCATACTCCGCTATGTTAAAGGCACTCTTACTCATGGTCTCTTCTACCCTTCTGACACTTCTCTACGATTATCAGCATATGCAGATGCCGATTGGGCTGGTTGCCCTGATTCTCGGCGCTCTACCACTGGTTGGTGTATGTTTCTCGGCGGCTCTTTGATTTCGTGGAAGTGCAAGAAGCAAACCACCGTGTCCAAATCTTCTGCTGAGGCCGAATATCGGGCAATGATTTCTCTCATAGACTAGGAGATTGATTTGAATATGATTCTGATTGTATTAAGTGATTCATGTAAATCCCTTGATTAAGGGTATAATGATATTATAAATAGGTAAACGATCCTCTATTGAGTGATCGGGTTTTCTCTCCAACTCTCATCTCTTCCTCCTTCTATCATTACATATCATTACACCATTTACATAATTCAGACCAATAAATGGGGCATTGTATAATTCTGAAACTCTATTCAGAACTTACATAGTCAGAACTCAGAAGAGAGCGGGATGTGCCTGATATCTGGGCCACACATTATGGGCCCAAACGAATCCGAACCAGGTTGGGCCCAGAAACCCCTGGGTCGCCTAGGGGGCGCCCTTTCAAGCGATAGTGCCCTGATCAGGTGGGCCATGTGGGCCCACGTACAGAAATATCCAGAAGGCTCCAGTCCAAATGACCCTGTTTCTAGATTTTCTGTTTTTTCTCTCTAATTAGTTGCCTCCTCTTCTTTGTTTCCACATTTATTCTCCTTAATGAGTGGGTCCCACCTTTATTCTCCTTAACGAGCGAACGAAATTGGAGTTTTAGGGTGGTTGTCCATTGCATTCTCCATTGTACTCTTGTTTTGTCACAAAGATGAAGATAGTATTTCCATTGAACTACTGTTGCAGCAGTCATAATGTGGGATGCCGTCATTGGGATCTTTGATAGCTGTGAGAGCATCAAGCTCCCAATTAACAGAATTTGACGCACTATGACACCGGATTTTTTCATTTTGACCAGATTATATTCTCTACTCAGCTTTTTTGAACTTGCATTCCACTGTCTTTGTTTTGTTAATTTTTCACTATTTGATTTAAAAACCTTATTCCAGAGTTCTAGATTATCATTCACTTACTTTCTTATGAGCTTTGTTGGCTCCATGCTTTTTTCTGCTTTACTAGATACTCATGCACCCTCACATGAGTCACTACATGTCCCCTTACTACTCTACATGTCCCTAACCTGCTGGGCAAACAACAACCCAGAATGTTGTCTGCAGGTTTTTTTTTTCTTTTAAGTAATCAGTAACTGTTAAATTTCATTAAATGATGAAGGATTTAGGGTTTAAGGAAGACAAAAACAATGGGAATTGCATCAAAGAGCCAACAAGAGAACCAACATAATCACCCCTTGAGAATTGTTTGTTTGCACTCATTTGCTTATGTTAATGATGCACATGCATAATGGTTACGCATCATCATGCTTGAATGCAGTTATTTACACATGTGATGTGTAATTGGGGTGTGAAAATGATGTGTAAATCGTTAGCATGTCACATGTGAAAGGCATGTGCCTACTAGACATGCAAGTGATGCAGGGACATAAGAGGTTGAGTTGGGAATATATTCATTAACTTAGTGACCCGTACAAATTTCTTAGTTCTGAAATACAATTATATTATCACCCCACTTGAGGGGATTGGATCCATTGTAATCTATGCTTTCAAGGAAAGATGATTAGTATAAAGATGGGACTCTACCTTAAGGAGAGTCCAGACTCTTTATTGCTCTCAACGATCTCTTTCTTTTGTTCCTTCCTTTTTTGAGATAAATGAGGTCATTTACATCACATTTTTCACACCCTTATACGTGTGAAAGTGATTCATGAAAGTGCAAGTAAGATCTATGCAAGCCCCCCGGGGTGAAGCGGGGGGGGGGGGGGGGGGGTTGGTTTTTTAGTAGGACTAATTATAATTTTAAACTTAATTAATCCAGTTAGTCCAACTAAGCACAATCACAAATTCGCTTGAATTACACAAAAATGGATAACTATGAAAGAAGGCAATCAAGTGATCAATTGTGAAGTGCTATACAAGATGTGTGCTCTTACAGATTCAATGATATTCAAATTAGATCAAAGTATTCTAGTACATGTGGTTTGTATGCCAAATCATTAAATATATAACTATCTAGCACATGCAAACCATAGTATAGAAACAATAAGAGGCACATAACAATTTATAGTAGTTCGGTCCTTGACCTACATCCACCTCCCAAGAAAACCACACACCAATGGTTCCTTGAGTTCCATTATAGGAGGTTTTCCAAAAGGCTCACCTCAAAATCTTTGCACCTAATTTCTTGATACAGTGGTTCGATCACTAAGGTCTAATCCACCAACCTATTTTTTTTTATAGTGATTCGATCACGAAGGTCTAATCCACCACCATATTATTTTTATAGTGGTTCGATCACAAAGGTCTAATCCAGTTTACAATGATATCGAAATTTAAAACAAACAAGAACACTTGCCTCTAGATGATGATGAAGCCTTAAGTGCGCTCTAGATGCTTGAAACCGGAGCTCCAAGCTTTAGACTACTTCTTGTGCTCCCTTGGTGTTGATGATGCTCCAATAAGTGCTCAACCAAGAGGAACTGGAAGTCTAAGTCTAGTGTGAGTGAGGATTATAACTTGAGAGACTTGGAGATTACTCTAGAGGAGTGACTCCACTATTTACACTTAATTAGAGCGTTGAATGCTCTTGTATATGCCTATTAGGAGCCTAAGTGTGAGTGGAATTGGATTTCAGGAGCTCTAAAAAGTTGTTACTTAGTGGGCAACTTTGTGTTGGAAGAGAGGTCTCAAAATCGTAAAAGTTATTGCCTTTGGAATGAGCTCAAGAATATATAGAAAAGCTTCCAACGGCTAGTTTAGCCTACACCTTTTTACAGTTAACCGTTAAACTCCAATGGCTAGTTTGACTTTTAATCAAAAGGGGGCATTTTGTTCTTCGTCTAGCTTCACGGCGAATCGTAGGGCACTTATGGCTAGCCGCGAGGCTAACCGAGAGCTAACCGTAGAATGCAGAAACTGAAAAGGTTAGCTTCTAGAAAGCCAAACATGGGCTGGCCATGAAGGCTTACGGCTGCTTCAAAACTGAGCAATTCTATTGCTTAGTTAAGCCAATTTCTCCCTAGTCCCTACTGGATTTAACAATTTGATTTAAGGGATTTAGGGCCTTTTTCTTGGTTTGTCTAGGTTCCAATTTACCTGAATAAGTTGGCACAAATTGAAGAATTTGACTTGATGATCCACTGGCCTTCCAAGCCTTGATCTTTTGCCTTGAGCTTGATCTTCCTTTCTGACACTTCTAGAGGCAAGGTCATGGACTTGACACGGAATTGACAACACAAGGGTAGTGCATGTATGATTATGGCACTAACAATTCACGCCTCTTCTTGTAAAAAGGAGCTAGTACAAATCACGTGAAAGTGATTGACATGATTACACTCTTGCAGGCCCCATCAACCACTTTTATTTTTGATCTTGTGTGCCCCATGTTTATAATCCTGACCGTTCAATTTGTTTATTGAACTGATAGACCCTAAGATCTTGGAGCTAAGTATATTAAATCTTTATTGTCACATCCCCTGAATCCGATTAGAGAATAAACCGGATCCTGGGAGCAAGTTTAGGGCTAATTAAAAATTTTCACCCCTTTTGCCCAAGGAACTTAAGTCCGTTGTGAGGATATTGTATTTGATACCTCAAGTAATGTAAGAACTACGGAGCTTATTATGAATCAATTCATATTAAATATCAAAGCAAATGAATATAAATTCTCATTAACAGTTAAAGTTAAATCAATAGACAAAAGTACTAATAAAGACAATTGATTATTAATCAAATGGTCATCCCAAGTCCTAGACCATTTGAGAATCATAAGAATCAATATTAGTAAGGTCCAATACATGAATGATAAAAGAATATAAACAAGTCTAATAGAATCCCATGTGTCTCTCCCGTGCCAGGTAATGCTACTCTACGTCATCGGCACGCCACTCTCGCTCCTCCTCTGCAGGTTGGAGATTCTCGGGGATCTCCTCACCTACTTGCTCCTCTTAGTTTTCACCTGAGGTGTGTGCACACCAAGGAATAGAGTCAACGACATGTTGAGCAAGAAATTAACAATGCATAATCAAAATGTATGACATGTATCAAGAAAGAGTAAATATAGGCATAAATCATGTGATCTCAAGGTAAAGAAACTAGGCATGTAGCATGAATATAATACAGGAATCAATAATGAGAAATCCTAGCAACGTCTAGCAATGAACACCATCCACACATATGCAAGAATCAAGAGGGAGACTCCGAGGATGTCCAAGCCACCTCTCGGGGTACCAGTAGCAATCCTATCCAAATCACTGATACCAAAGTCTGGCTCCAGGGGGATCCAAGCTCTCAGTCCTAGGAATAGCAGCACAATCCAAGCCCGCTCCTAGTTATTCAACGTCATGGACGCCGTCCAACCCGACTGCCGATCCCGATGTTCGAGTAACCGGCCCATCTATAAACCCCCACACTGCAGCTGATCATGGCATGCAATCCTCCCCATAATGGATCCTACTGTGGTCGAATAATAAATAGCGAAGTGGTGTTGACACGAGGAAACCAAGACAAGCATGTCTAGCTAGTTCGAGATATAAGACCGAAATCGTATGGATTATCCCATTCAAGCCAAGTTCAAGACAAGTCCATACCACTTGATAATCCCTTACATTCTAGCCACCATGTTTATCAAGTACAAAATACAAAGGGTCCTAAGGTACACTCTTAAGTCCAGTCCAAGTCCTTAGGTCTACAAGGATTTATGTTTTATAATTAATTAGGTATTGTATGCCAAGTGAGTGTACAAGAATACGAGATTAATAGATATGATTAATAAATCAAGGAAAGAGTTACAATCCAACCCTAGGTAAAGGCTGTCATCCATGTATCGTATATGATTTAACGGAGTACGTGTGGGAATTGAGCCAACGATGCTTCTAGGATCGAATCCTTGGTGCGCAATCATATTAGAGATCAATTGAATCAAATTCCACACGCATTCGGTTAATCCATGTGTGATATACGAATACCGAGACAACCGTTGAAGCACACCAAGTCACGTGCTTCGATTTCATCCTCATTAATGGTCAGGTGAGAGTATTCAAGGGTTCTAAAAACTAAGGCCCAAACCTAGGTTAGAATGAAGAGAAGGAAGAAGGTTGCTGGTTCTTCGTTGCAGAGAATAAAAAAGGAGATTAGGGCTAATCTCTTCTTAAAGAGAAAGGGAAGAGGAAAAGACAAGTTTGCCCTTTAAGTGGGTTCGGAAAAGAATGGATTACTTAAAGGGTTTCTGATCGTCGGATCACGACGTGCCAAGAGACAAAAACGATCAGTGCAACAAGACCTTTCCTACAAACCCAAAATCACAGAGATTGGAATTTTTCGGAAAATCACTGAATTTTCCCTAAATTGCAAACTACCCCCCTGCAAGGTCAAACGCACTCGAAATCGCACGAAACTTCGCAAACACTTTTCTAACAATAATTGAAACTCGCTCATGTTCTAAACCCACCTAAATACCCAACAATACAATTAATTATAATAATTACAAAATAAACGGGTCCATGGGCCCTCTAATGGGTCAAACTGACCCATTAAGGTCGGAGACCTTACATTTATATATTTTGAGTAATTTGTGAAATAGTTTCAACCTAGAAATCTAATTCTTTGCATTTTGTGGTCCTCCAATTCATGATCCGAACCATTCAATATACCTTTATTAATGGCTAACATGAAGATTCTTAGTTTTATATCTTAATTCTTCATGGATTTTAGGAAATTTGTAAAAAGCATCCAAAAAAATCCTAATACATCTAAAACCATTGTATGTACACATTTACTCATGTGAAAATGGTGATTCTAACAAACATGGTAATGTGTTTCATGTGTAGCATTTGCATATGTTATATTTACACATGCAACATTTAAATATGTAAAACCCATTTTCCTATCATGTGTAAAAGGCAAACAACCAGTTTAGCAAATTTATCCCTTACCTCATTTGCCTATCTCATGATCTGATGAAATACCCACCTTAATGGACGAAGGCAAATATTTGATATCATTTAGACAAAAATTGGAATATCTATTAGATATGCATTAACTTAAGTGGAATTCGTTCAGTCTAGCTGACAAGATCATGCCCCTTTCCTCGTGTTTTTCATATCTGTCAAACCTTCACTACAGAACATGAAAAAAAAGTCATCCTATTTGAAGAGGGTCTTTAGCTATTATTCCGAAATAAAGAAAGTCATCCTGCTGAGATAATGAGAGCTTTCTATGTCATTTATGATGCCCTAGGGTGCAACCAATTGATGCATCTGTCACGGAACATGTTAGTTACGGTACCTAGGTATAAGGTGGCACCAGACCAATGAAATCATCTCTAAGTTTTCTTTTCTTAGAGAAGCCTAAGGGCACATTTGGCAGCCGAAGAGGAAACCTCTATTTAGAGGATTCCTTCGTTCTTCTTATACGATGATATCCTCGCTGAGGATTTCTCATGAAGAAGATCCACTTCAATCCATGTTTGGCAAACACCAAGGAATATATGGATTTGCATATATTACACCCAGTGGTCACAAGTTTTATTGCAATTTTCTCACAATCCGCCATGAGTCAAGCCCTATAATTTTAACCCCTAGTAGTCTTTTGCCTTCTAGAGATGATGAATGGTTTGGATTTTCATTGTGGGTCCCATAAAAATTAACAAATATTTTTTTAGGTTGTGGACTTTTTTTTACAAATATCTCAAAATATATAAGAAATCAATGGCTGAAAATTGACCTTATAGCCATTTTGGACCTTCTAAACATGATGGATGGTTCAGATCGTGATTGTGGGACCCATAGGGTAGGGTTCCAAAGCCAAAACCATGACCCATATATTAACGTCTGGGGATACTCAATGTTCACTGTCCGCGCTAGCGTTTTTCACTTGCAGACGTTCAACGATCAGTGGGTCTTTACCATTTTTATCACGATCCATGATGAATCAGGATGCCAAATCTCAACTAATAGCCTTGATAGGCATTTGGAATAGACTAGACGGTTTGGATTTTACAAAAAGGGTCCACAAAAATCCGGGTCTGATGATCCAACGGTATAGAATTTTTTTGCAAACATCTAAAAATTGATGAAGAATCAATGACTGAAATTTGATCATGTAGCCGTTATAGACATTCTTAACATGATTGACTGTTCGGATCGTGGATGTGGGACACAAAAAGGGGGTCTCCAAAAAAAAAAAAAGAGTAACCCCAAATTACCGTGTTAAGCACTGTTCATCCGCCTTTCTCCTTAAGCGTTGATCTCTTCGTTCCGACAGTGGGAGGTCTGACGGGGTGTTTCTTCCCTTTTGCAGACTTTGAGTATTTTCAGAAATCCTCATATAAGGCACAACCCATTCCGAAACATGGGTTTTCCATGCTTGTGAGGAAAACTAGCGAGGATTCTGCACCAGGGACTTCTGCCAAACGTGCCTTTAGAGCTTTATCAATATCCACGTCTAGATTCCCCACCACCTTATGCTTCCATCCTAATTCTTGAGCTGTCCATCTTCGTTGAAAATTACTTGCCTTGCCCATCCGCTGAGTAATAGGTTTTACGACAAAATATGCAGAATGTGCTATTTTACCTGGTACTATCGCACGGAAGCGTTTGTTTGGGTGAATTGATTCCTTGTCAAGGTCAGTTTGTGGTGTGGAAACATCAGGGCAGTCAATATTCATGACGAAGGAAGGTTTGAGAGAGAGCCAATGGATTGGGATTTTGATCTGTATTGGTCAACAAAATCAGGGGCCGCTGGACCAGCAACCTGCTTAATTGCGAGTACTCATCAATAATAATAAACACTCCACAGATATTCCATTTGGTACTGATTTTTTTTTCATCTTCTTCATGGCTGCCTTCACTTCTGTTTTCATATTTTGTTAAATCTTGGGTTTTTTTTAATCTAATATTCTTTTTGCTAGCAGTCTTCAAAGTACACTTTAGAGTCGTGCCAGGAAATGAGTATCAATGTTTCAATGTCTAATGTCCCAAGCTATAGCACAGCTGGTTTGGGACACCAAATGCCCCCCTTGAGCGGGTAGAGTGTGTGCTTTCGAGTGCTAAACTAAATAAATAAAATTCGATGTATACTTTGATTCACCATTTGACAGGAAGAAGGTAGAGTTTAACCCTCCACTGTATCAGATGCTTCATTGAATCTCCTAGTTTTGTCCACATGGAACCATGGTTCTATAAACTGGACCATTGCTCCACTAGCCTCACTGTGCAAGGCTTGAAAAACTGATATATTAATATACTATAGCTCTAATTTCTTTTAAGTTTTTATTATTTATGTATTTATTTTTTTATTGTTGATAGAGGTTAGAATATGATAGCTATTCATTCATTTGACCTTTTCTTTTCTCTAGAGCATTGTTCCATTCTATTTCTAGCCTCCTCTCTGTAGGCTACTGGATGAAAAATTGAATCTCACTCCCTATCTGATATGATTTTGGATATCACCTGAGTGGAGCCCATCACATCCGTTGGGAGTTTATACGAACAATTTCTTTCCTTCTTAGGGAATAGTATTCTATGATTCATTTGCTTGACTATTGGCCTTGGTATAGGCATTGCACCCTTCTCACAATAGTCTTGACTTGGGATTTTTTCTTGCAGATATTTGTGGGTCTGGACTGATTATTTAATTAATCTGCATTTCAAGAGTGGTGTTGGTAAATCCAAGTGAAGTGAAATGGGCTTTCTCTATGATCCATTGCCCTCTGTAGTAGTGAAGAAGGTTCTGTTCATGATTTTTATTCAAGGTAAGAGTTGCAGATGCTCAAGCTTGTAATTGCATTTTTACAGATCGGAAATATTTTACATTTGCTGTTATATGGGTCCTTTTTTGTTCCCTGTTTTCCAGCAAGTGGACTGACTCACTCTTCTGTTAATTTTTTGAGTTCATATTTGGGATTGTGTGTGTGTGTGTGTGTGTGAGAGAGAGAGAGAGAGAGAGAGAGAGAGAGAGAGAGAGAGAGATTGGCGTCCGACACATGGCATGCTGTTGACGTGGGACCTTAAAGCAGGCCCTGCAAATTAGAACTTTCGTCGAGCTTGGGCATTTCCTTTATATTGTTCCATTGGATGCTTGTAGCTCATGGGCCCTCCGCTGTGGAGCATACGCCCGCCCTACTCTTCTGCACAGACAACCCTTTTACAAATTGGATTGTGTAATCATAACCGTCCTTCTGTCTGATGGCCCACTCTCAATTAGTTTGTGATAACCAATTCCGTTGATCACCTTAGAAAGTGGTGGCCATGAAATAAGTAAAAAAAAAAACCCTTCATGGTACCTTTGTGCAAAGGTGCAAAGTGAAATTACAACTGAGCCATCTGTTGCAATGCCCCAAAACTGAACCCCTCCATCCGCTCTCTACCATGCACCGAAGTTATGAGGCCAGTATAAGATTCTGATTCTCTTTTAGAGAGAGCAGCAAATAGGGTCCGATCTTGGTGTCACAAACATTGAAGACAAAGCTACCATTGAGGTCCTTGACCACCTGATCGGCTGGATACAGACCACAGGTTGGTCACCTTGGCAACTTTTTTTTTTTTTTGGGTACCCCATCCTAGTGGGTTGGTACCCAAGAAAGCCCACACAAGTGGGAAGGATAGCCCTGACCCACACAAGTGGGATGAGAAAGCCTATAAAGTGGGAGTGGCAAACCCATTGATCAATCCTTAGGCACCTAGGTGACATGCGGAGTTGCCAGCCGAGCAAACCCCATACTGCTTGAAGAGGAAGCCCACACGGCCGGGTTGCCTTGGTAACCTCTGCTGCTTGAAGAGTGCGTTTAAGTTGTTCAGGCTCCCAAAGAAGATGCACTTAATTACATTAACCCTCTGTTTGGGAAAGGGGGGAAATTTTTTTTAAGGGTGTTTGGGAAGGGAGGGGGGGGGGGGGGGGGGGGGGGTGCAAAAATTTTCCCCCAAAACAGGGGGAAAACGGAGGGAAAGGAGGGGAAAAATTATGAATTTACTAAACTGCCATTTATTTGTAAAATATAATTTTGAAGTTTTTGCAAAAGTAAGGACAAAATGGTAATTTTCTTTCTATCTCACAAACAAATGAAACCCTACTTTTTCACTTTTCTTCCCCTTTTTGACTTTCCAAACAAGAGGAGGTAAAATTAATTTGCCCTCCTCTCCCCTCCCCTCCCCCCTTTCCAAACACAGGGTAAAACAACAAAACAAACTGCAGCAAAAGAAACCAGTGACAACAAAGGAAATCAGCAACAATAGGGTTCTTTTGAAATGAGTCTTTCTATTCCGGATGGTTGGGGCAATTTTCAGGGACGTTAAGGCTGATTACCCTGCTTGTGCACAATGCTTGCCCATGAACTCCTTTTGGCATATTCAACAGTTACCATTTAATTAATGTTGAAAAAGCAATCCTTTTTAAAATTATGAAATCCAAGAGCCATAGATCACGCAATTAGCAGGATCTCAAAGATGTTGTTTTCAACTTAGGTCTCCCTTTAACCTCTAGGAGTAGCTCAGTTGGCCTAGAACCACGATTTGCACTCGGAGGTTGTAGGTTCGAAACTATACTACTACACTCGGGTTACAGGGAGTTTACCCGGCTTCCCTCTGAGCCTAGAGGGATTTGTCCAGCCTAAAGGGTTGGGAACCCTCCGATATGAAAAAAAAAAAACGTTAGGTCCCCTAAAATCTTCGGGTCCCAATGGGTATCTTGCAAAATTCTTTCAATACATTTGGGATTGGAGGTGATATTGTGAACATTGTCCAAAAAAATTTCATATATAAATTCCCCCTGGGTAAGATTAATAGATCCTTTATAGTATTGATACCCAAGAAAAATCAAGCTTCTTCTGTGAGTGACTATAGACCTATAAGCCTTTGCAATATTCTGTATAAAATAATATCTAAAGTTATTGCTAAAAGGCTTAAAGGTATCCTTCCCAATATCATTAGCCCCTCCCAAAGTGCCTTCCTAAAAGGAAGAATGGTAACAGATAATTATATTATTGCCCACGGAGTTATGCATTCTTTTGAAAATAAGAGAAAACGTAAAATGATGGGTCTTAAGCTTGATATGGCAAAAGCTTATGATGGTATGGAATGAGGCTTCTTACTTATAACTCTAAATGCCTTTGGTTTCAATGATAACTTTATCCAACTTATTAAGGAATGCATTTCCTCTGTATCCTATTCAATATTGTTGAATGGTTTCCCTTTGGGAAATTTTATACTTCAAGAGGATTAAGACAAGGAGACCCCTTATACCCTTACCTTTTTATTTTGGGTGTAAAGGTCTTATCCCGCATACTCATTAAAGCATAAGATATGGGCACCATCCAAGGTATTAGGGTAGCTAGAGGTGCACCAAGTATTTCACATCTTTTCTTTGCAAATGATAGCTTTATTCTTTTTATAATGCTACCCCAATAGATGCTAGGAAAATTAAGAATCTATTGGAAGACTATTGCGATATCTTAGGCCAATTTATAAATTACCATAAATTAGCTGTTTATTTTAGCGAAGGGGCTTGCCAAAATAGATGCGAAAGCATTGCCTCAATCCTTGCCATGAAAATTTTGGATAAGGGTGCAAAATACCTTAGAAATCCATTATCTTTCAGGAAAAATAATAGTATGAGCTTTGTGAAATTATGGATGGGGGGGGGGGGGGGGGGGGGGGGGGGGTTGTGTGTGAATAGGGTGAGCTTGACTTTGTGATCAATTATGCCAAGTTTTAACTTTTTTAAATCAATTAGTCACAAGTGATGATATAGAACTAAAGTTCGGAAGCGAATAAAAACAATCACCACAAGGCATCCACCATAGTACGGTGATTTACAGTAGTTCGGCCTCAATGCCTACATCCACTATCGGTTTGTGTTACATCTTATCGGATTTCACTATCTATGCTTTTCAATAGACTAAGAAATAACCTTTACGCAGTGCCTTTTAAGGCTTAGCAATAACTTTTACAATATACTTTCCATGGCTAAGCAATAACTTCTTGGCTTTTAAGGTTCACCCCTAACTTTTATACTTATACTTTTCTGAGGCTAATCAACAACCTATACGACCCTAAGGCTTTATCTCTAAAATGTGTCTAACATACACAAGAAGAGATACAATTTTAGCACCATACAATACCTCTAAAATAGGAGGATAAGAAAGTGAAAAACTAACACATACGCTATATGAATGCAAAGATGAATGCTCATTGTGTATGCATGATGTCCTCAATCAATTTTCAAAATGTAAGTTCATAAATGTATGTCAAAGGCTTTTAAAATTTTAAATCATAAAAGATGCTTGATTGGGGTAAGAATGCTAATCACATGTTAAAAAAAAACAACTTACAAGATTAGAAAATCTTCTTTTCAAAGCTTAATACATCCAAGTTTAAAATCCAAAACATAAGTTCTAAAAGTTTTTAAACAATCAATGTGAAAATCAAGATTTCAAGTTTTTCAAAATCAATACTCATGTGAAAATTCGAATGATGCTAAAATGGTAATGCATCCATCAAATTACAATACACAAAATCCTTAACACTTTGAATTCTTACGAACAAAATTAAAAGTAGAATAAGCTGGTCAAAATACCCTTATTAAGTCTATGGCTTCAGCCATCCCTATTTTTAACATGGCAGTTCACTGCATTCCTACCAAAACCTTAGACTCCATTGATAAAATGCTAAGGCCTTTTGGTGGGGTGACATCGAAGGAAAAAGGAAAGTTCATACCATTATATGTGATGAGTTATGTAAGCCTATTTCTAAAGGTCACTTAGGGATTAGAGATATCAAATGTGATAATCTAGCCTGTTTGGCAATATAATTGGATCCCTTGCAAAAATGGCTTGAGAAAGCCTAACTCGGACCTCAAAGATAAAGATTTAAGGAATGCGGAGAAGAATTGGGATATAAATGTTCTTAAGAGCATTTTCAACAACCCCATTGATGTCGAGAACATTGGAAAGATTTATGGCCCTAAATTCCTTGGTAAAGATGAAAGGATTTGGCCCTATTCGAAGAATGACCAGCTTACTACGAAATTGGATTATAGACTAATCTTCAATGGGAATGAAGTTAACCCCAATCCGTTGGTTAATTGGAAAGCTCTCTAGAAACTCCCTCATTCTCAAAGAGTTTTCATGTTTGGATGGAAGTGTCTAAAAAATATTAATCCGGTAAGAGTCATTTATTAAGTCAAAGATTAATTCAAGTGATGATAAATGCCCTATATGCGAAAAAGAGGAGGACTCGGTTGGGCATGCTCCCATGCTATGTAATTATGTCAGAGCAACTTGGATCGGTTTGCAATGGGACCTTCAATCTGATCTGTTTCACCCATTACAACTAGTGAAATGGTGGAATGATATGTACGAGCAAGGCCATTCGAATCTTCCTCTAGGGGATGATCTATTAAAAATGTGGATTCTTTCCATGTGGTGGACCATATGGAAGGCTAGGAATGACTTCCTCCATAGAGGTCATGTGGTTAAACCCCTCAAAGATCATTGGATTAGTTCATGAGATGCTTCAACACCCCACATACATCAATAGGAGACATTATGGTCTTCTTGGATGCAACTTTTAAGGCAAAGAATGGGATCACCTCATTTGGCTTTGTTATGGTCTCAAATGGTATTGTTATGGATGCAGGTGCTATCTAAGGACCTGAAGTTGCCTCTCCAACATAGGCTTAAGCGATGGTGGTCTTAGTCGCATTGGAAAAGGTGAGGAAAAATGGTTTTGACAAGGTCCGCTTTTTTATGGATGCTAAAGAAGTGGTGCATGCTTTGAAGGAGATCAGGATTGGTCAATTAGTCCCCTTATTGTAGACATCAAAGCTTTGGCTACTTTATTCGGTTATGTCCTCTTTAAGTATATTCTCAGGACTCTAAATGAGGAGGCTCAGAAACTTGCTAAGTTTTGTTATTCTACGAGACCGGATATAGGTTGGAAGAGGGCTTGCAAGATCCTCAGGTGTGACGACCCGGGCCCGAGATATGATTGATCCGGACAAACCTCGAATCGCGATCCATACTTACTCTCGTAAAATCCGAATTAACCAAAGTTAAAACGAAATCCACAAGGGATAACCATACATTCATTCATGTCAAATGTACACTTTTGTAGAAATATATACATTGACTATACCAATTAAACTATACGAGTCATTTACATAAAAAGTAAAGTTCAATATACACATTTCCCTATTTATGTCAACCACTGCATATTCAAATACAATACAGGTGACCGCTATTTACATTCAAAATGCATATACAAAAGTATTTCTCAAAACATTTCCATAGGGTTCTAAATCATTTTTATCCAAAAAGTTTCTATCTTTGTTCTCACACTTTGATATCAATATCAAACGATATCCCGTCAAGTCCATTCTACCAATCCTCCTGGAGGAATTTGATTGGCCTCCTTCGCAGGCAGCGCGGCCTCTGCAGGACCGGCAAGTGTAACTAGGCCTGTAATGTCATCAATAACACATGTGAACACGACGGTTCAGCAATGTATTCACATATCTATGATAGTACATGCTATCATACATGTAATAAACCTGTTCAATTTATCCATTAACAATTCTAGACAATTCAAATCAATAACAATAACTTGTGCATTGGAGTCAAGTAATGACAATTACTAATTGACAACTACAATACTATTCATTTCATTTCAGTTCTTCCAAAGGAAGTATTCATTGTATTTGTAAACACAAATACTAGTTTTCATTCATATACGTTACATTCAATAATTGTGGGATCTACCAGTGTTTGGATCGAAGATCACTGGCATCACCACGGAGCTCCAGAATGCCCCCAATCTATCTACTGCAGTAGGATTGTTCATTAATTCATTTCAGCTCATAGCGAGCTTAAGAAACTACTATATAGTGCTAGACTTAAGAATTAATTCATTTCATATAACTAGACCACTAAAAAAGCATTAATCACTAAACCAATCATTTAGGTGAAATGTTCGTTATCTAATGTATGTGTTTTTCTTGATTAACATCACTTTGTTTGTAATTTGTATATTATGATATCCTTAGCTAACACCTATCAAGGTTTAAGTACAATTCTAAATCAATTCATTATTTATTCCGGTCAATTCGGGACTGGGATTTATCACGAATCAAAACCAAAACCAATTGTGACCATTAAGATCACTCGATTAGTCTCAAGATTATCTAATTAATAGCCATAAAGAATCTTCGATTCGATAGGCTCAATTACTGAAAATTCAGATTTTTCAGTATGAGAACTCTTGTGAGTTCGACCACTAGGCTAGCCGACCTGTTAGTTCGGCCACCCTTTCGGCTGGCCAACCAGCAAAGCTCAGCTAGCCGAATAAATTCGGTCACCTCTTGGTCAAATTTCCAGAACTTTACATTTTCTGAAAATTCCCTGTCAGTACTTTCGGTCACCTATTAGGCTGGCCGAATACACAATTTCGGCTAGCCAAACAATTTCAATCAACACAAGGTCAGCTTTCCAGCAACTTAACTTTTTGCAGAAAACTAGTATAGGGGCACTTGGCCACCTATTTGGTCAGCTTTCGGCTAGCCGAACAAAGCCCTGAAGCTTGGGAAATTTTTGGACTAAATTTTCTATTTTGAACTCCGGGTTCATTTGGGTATAATAGGGGGGCTAGCTAGCAATTTTCCAAATAATTTAGGGGGCTTTTTCGTAATTTTAGATTTTTGAGATTATGGTACCGTTGGGTAGATATTTTTAATTCATAAACTTTAGTCTTCTAAATCATCTTGATCTGGATCCTTAAAACCCCTCTAAATCCAAGCCTGACCCAAAGTCTATTTTAGACAAATTGGGAAACTCTCATTATGTCCCAATCTTTATCCATATATAAAATACATATACATAATAAATATATATAAGGGTGGGCCCCACAACTTGCATTTTATTGGGCATATTTGTAGTGAAAAAAGTACATCATCTTTCTCTTTTTTTTAGACACTCTTTTATAATAGGGTATAGAATTGGGAAATTCTCATTATGTCCCCATCTTTATATATATATAATACATATACGTAATAAATATATATAAGGGTGGGCCCCACAACTTACATTTTATTAGGCATGTGTGTAGTGAAAAAAGTACATCCATATATAAAATACATATACATAATAAATATATATAAGGGTAGGCCCCACAACTTACATTTTATTGGGCATCTGTGTAGTGAAAAAAGTACATCCATATATAAAATACATATACATAATAAATATATATATAAGGGTAGGCCCCACAACTTACATTTTATTGGGCATGTGTGTAGTGAAAAAAGCATATAGAAATTGAGAAATTCTCATTATGTCTTCATCTTTATCCATATATCAAGTACATATACATAATAAATATATATAAGGGTGAGCCCCACAACTTATATTTTATTGGGCATGTGTGTAGTGAAAAAAGTACATCATCTTACTCTCTTTTATAAAAGTGTATAGATATAGATATGTCCCCATCTTTATCCATATATAAAATACATATACATAATAAATATATATAAGGGTGGGCCCCACAACTTACATTTTATTGGGTATGTGTATAGTGAAAAAAGTACATCATCTTACCCTCTTTTATAAGAGTAGATAGACTAGCTAGGTATTACTTTACTTGAAAATGTAGTGTTTATATTCAACGTTAAATTTTCTTTTTCTTGAATTCTTGGGTTTGATTGGTTTGGTTGAATTTAATTTCGATCAAACAAGAAGGGGGAAAAGCTTAATTCTAAGGGCGTGTTTGGCAATTAACTAATTAAGTTAAAGTGAAGTAAATTCTTGGGTTTGATTGGTATGGTTGAATTTGACTTCGATCAAACCAGAAGGGGGAAAAGCTTAATCCTAAGGGCGTGTTTGGCAATTAACTAGTTAAGTTAAAGTGAAGTGAATCCAAATAAGAAAATACTAAGGGTCATATCAAAAGTACATAATTTCAAATTTTGCTCCATCTTTTAAAAAAAAAACTCAACTTTTCTATACAAAAAGTCAAAAAGATTCTAAGTCAAACAACTAAAAACAAAACATCATCATAACCCTTTATATTTTATTCTCTCTAAATTTGATGCTTCACCTCGCTTTACTTCAATTTATTAATGAGTATTTCGACATAATTCTTTAGAAGAAAAAACATAAATTATGCTCACTTCCAAATGCTTATGATTTAAGGCACGTGTGTTCATGTATGACTAATCTTAAGCGAAATTTTTTGACAATGACATTAAAAAAAAAAAAAAAATGTGATCTGAGCAAGGCAGATCAAGTTGAACCTATCCATAATTCACGCTGTAATTTGCATGCACTGCATGGACCTAAATAAATTAGGCGCCCGAGTTCGGATCCATGAGAACCTCGACACATAGGAGCCATTTGGTCTGGCCGACCAACTTTTACTTTTGGGGCCATCTAACTCAATAATGATATCTTTACTCCCGCATTGGATTGAAATCCAAAAAAGTAAAGCCTTGTAAATTTTTGTAAAATTGTAAAATGCAAGGGTCATAGATAAAGTGATTAGGATAATCTAATAGGGTTAATATCTTATTCAACCCTTTGTTCTGTTGAGATCTTTCCATATCCCCTCCATGATTACTATGGGTCCAACTACACAGCCCAAATCGCACCCTCTTACCCACGCTTATATTGTACCCACATTTGAGTGGTCAACCCGCTCTAGCACAAGTTGGATGTCCTTGGTTCGAATCAGTGTGAGGACTTATCCAATATATAGTGCTTGTGGGTGGTGTCATGTATTTATAGTTTTACCGTTGGTCCCATGAAGTAGGATCAAGGGTTTCACGTCAGCAAAATGAAAGGTCTTTATATTATTATATGTGAATATAAATATAGGGAGGTGCTCTTGTGAGAGACACTCTCACCTTACAATGAGAGATAAAGGTGTGGGCCCTTACATTTAAGTTGTTGACATTGAATCTGGATGTGAGAGCCCCCACCTTATCTCTCATAGTAAGGTGAAAGCGTCTCCCACATGAGCACCTGTCATAAATATATATATATATATATATATATATATATATATGTAAGGGTTAGCTCTCCTAAGCTCAAGTTTATGATAAAGTAAGCTCAAGTGTGTGGTGGGGCCCACCTGGGGACCCACATGGGAATGGGGGTGAGGGGGATTTCAAAAACTCCATGGGATCTTCCTCTCTATAAAAAATCAGCCCCAAATGCAATTTCTATCATCTCCATAAGGGCCCAAAAGTTTAACAATCAACGGCCCATTCGGATTGATACATAGTCAATCCAACGGTCCAGTAAATTCGGATCTGACTGAAAGTTGGTGGACATGTGTAATTTAGGGAAGTCATGCGTTTGGTCCATTTGGACCAAAGGTTGGCCTCACAAGTATGAGCTTACGAGATTTTTTCCTAAGCTTGAACTTAGGAGAACCTTGCTCTATGGACCAAGTCTACTCCCTTTATCTGAGTTTAAGTTGGATCTGGGGCCTTCAATTTAAATTTTATAGATATGGGTCTTACAATCTGTACTTGAGTTGGGTAACCCATTTTGAGACATCCTACAATTGCAGGAGTAGAACTACTTTAGGGAACCGGATTCCCTGTTTGGTCCAAACAGGGAATCCCTATTTGGACCAAACAGAGAAGGACACATCAGGGGGCGGAGGTGGGGGAGGAGGAGAGAGAAGAAATTTCTCTTTCCTCTGCCCCCACACCCGCCCCCTACATGTCAACTCCTGTTTGGTCCAAACAGGGAATCCGTTTCCCTACTTCAGTGGTCCACCGTATCCCAATGTAGCCAGCATATCATATTGAGTGACCCATCGCTCTTTATTTTTTATCTCTAAAAAAAGACACAATAAGTGGTAGAAAAAGACGAATGTAGAAAAAGTGTTGTCCGACTAAAAGAAGCACAACTATTTCTTTTATATACAAGCTAAGAAGGAAAGGAAGCATTCCAAGCAACAGAGAAAGAAGGACTATCCGCCACCACAAACTCTCGCTTTTATAATAGGAAAATAGGAAAAAAAGTAATAATTAGGTGAGAGATGTTCTCACGGTTCAAAAGGTGAGAACCATAGGATGGGCCCACCTATCACCCAATCCAAACTTTGGAATGGATAGGGACCCCTTAATGATTACACGCTCCAGTGTTTGGCACTGATGCGAATGAACTAGACTGTTAGATTGACTATATACTCATACGAATGGACTGGATTTGTCGGCTATGGATGAAGGGGTTAGGAGCGTGGGATTGGGGCCAACCTTGACATTTAGGTGGTTCCATATATATCTTTCGATCCCCACCGATCCCATCCCAAAATGGAAGCCCAATGAGCCCCACAAAAAAGTTTTCAGGGTAACTTCGTGAGAACAGTTCTCACTAGATCAAATCCCCTTCCCAAAGGGTTGGGAACCCTCCGACAGCAAAAAAAAAAAAAATCAAATCCCTTAAATATTTACCCTTGAAGAATCCCACTAGTATATTTAAAATTATAAAGCTCTTTTATGCAATTAAGCTAACGCTCTCTATATCTTATTTTGGATCTGAATTTGGAATTGGATCACTTTTCGCAAGTGGAGATCGGATTTGAATACATACATAAGCTGTGTGTAAGATTTGGATCCAAAAGTCAGATCTATGAATATGGATCCGGTTATAGTTAGATCCAGGTTTATATGGGGATACAATTAGCAATTCAGGAGCCTGAGTCTAGACATGAGTAAATGGGCATTGGTTCTACTTGATCGGGATCCAATCCAATGATTACTTTGATTCGTAAAATCATAATCCATTTAAAAAAAAAAAAGAAAAAAAAGAAAAAGAAAGAAAGTCCCATTTCCAGTTTTCTCTGGTTTATTCTTTGCTTTTTTCTTATTATGCAAATGGATATCCATTCATTGGCCCTTGGCATAGAAAATAGATTAGACCCATCCATACATCAAGTGGGTCACAGTAAAACGAGTATAGTTCTTGGCCACTTTAAAGGATACATTTTCACAAAATTCCAAACGGTTTCAATTCCACCTAACAAAAGGGTCCTATATATATCAAATGCTTGGTAATATGCATTTGATATATAGTTACATGTATGATTAAATCCTTTTATAAGGTCTTTGTGCGGCCATTAAGTTCCCAAATCACAAATCACAGGAACCGATACCTTGGTCCCAATACTGTAGCCATTCGATAGAAGTCATCCATCAACTAAGAGGGCTGCTATGGACCCCGACTGGGGGGCCGAATTCCAGCCCGGTCCTGCAGTGGGACCGGGCTGGAATTCGGTTCCCCAGTCGGGGTCCGTAGACTTAATGATCAACTAAATGGCCCACAGCCTAGATTGATTGGCTAAACCCCAAATCGGCCGTTAGCAATTAATACCCATTCAATACATCAACAAATTAAAATTCCAATGATCAGAGATCTCAAAGAATCAACAATATTCAAACATTTATATATATCGTCATTGGCAACTGACAATTCCTTCTTCAGATTTACAATGAATGAATAGAAAAAACAAATTCAAAAAAATCATTAAAATAATAAAAAAGATGATTAGAAATCTCCACATGACATCCTCCCTTTTCATCAGCAGAATACCAACATCCATACCACCAACAATTCTCTGTCTCATTTAAAAAATTCGTTGACATAAAAAAAGAGTGGATCATCATCGATCATGTCAAAGAATAGCGGGTCATCATCGTTGACATCAAACAACAGAGGGTCATCATCGTTGAATCCATGTCCATTAGAAGATGGAGAGATAGGATGGGATCGATTCAGTTCATCCAAAAATTCACGCTCAAGAGACAAAGGATCATCGAACCCATACCCGGTTGGGGGAGTTGCCATAGGCTGCAAGCAATCGATTGAGGAAGAGGGAGGCAACACAGAAGATACACTTGAAGATGACGATGAATAGCTGATGGGGATAGACGACCCATCATACTGTGCTCCTCTTTCTTGGTTCAAAAAATTAGGGTCGAACCCACACCCCTGTGAATCAGGAGTTGAAAGACCATTGAACCCACACCCGTAGTCTGAAGATGACGAAACAAACCCAAACCCGGATCCACTCGAAGAAAATGAAGATGATGAATAGATCATAGGGGCAGACCCATACGTTGCTCCACTTCCTTCTTGGTTCGAAGATTTAGGGTCAATTAACCCACTGGAACTGGCATCAAAATCAAAATATGAAAGACCATCCAATCCACATCCGTATGAAGTTGCCAGAGGCTGTGAGCTTTGGATCGAAGAAGACGAGGGCATCCAAGACGAAGAAGAAGAAGCAATCTCCATCAAACCTGGCAACAAGAATGGCTCTGTCGTCATAGGCTCTGGGTTTGGAATCGTCCCAAGATTTTCCTCTTCGTATGGCACAAGAAGATGTTTCATCGTGTTTTCTTCATCTTTCGTCATGATCATTTTCCCAGACCCAGACCCTGCACCATCTTGTACATTCTTCTTCTGACTTTGGTAACGGCCGATGACCATGCCAGGGTCGGGAGATCCATATGTTGATACGTTTCCGGTACTGCGAGAGATGACAACAACTGCAATGTCGGAGCCACATAAAATGCTTAGCTCTTGGGCCTTCTTGTATAGAGTATTGCGCCTCTTGGCAAACTTCACATCTTCTTCTTGGACACTTTTTTGCTCAAAATACTCTCTCTTTCCCATCTCTCTCTCTCTCTCTCAACAAGCAAATCAAAATCAGAAAAATCTGAAATCCTAACCCTGAAATGCAAAACCCTCAGTCTCCTTCTCGTCTCTCTTCTCTCACTCTAAAACCTCAATAAGTAGACGGTCTTAGAGAAAGATGTTTTTCAAATGTATGTCCGTTGGCTACTGTGGCTGAATTTATACTGATGGACTTGATCTCTGGGCTGGCGCCAGTACTACTAACCGATTTGATTTAGGTAGCGTGAATTGCACTCAAGTCAAGCTACCCACAGCCACTAGTTTGCTTTAGTTTTCACTTTGCAGTGTTCCCCTTCTGAAGGGCCCACCAGGAATCAACGGACATAACTACTAGATGGGTTTTGAGTTTTGAAACAGAGGGACGTTATTTTGGAGTATGAAATATTGGTTTTAATCAAATGGTCGCGCCCTTAATTTTATAATAAAACCTAGTAGTAAATTTTCCCAATCATAGGTCAGCCCCGATGTTTCTATGTAAAGAATTGAGTTCCATGGTAAAATGGGTTCAAACCAAACATAATTAAAAGGGGTGAGGATGAATGATAGGAGGAAACTTTCCTTGGATTTAATTTAATAGGATGATGGCCACATGTATATATATATATATTTATTTCCCATTAAATAAGAGATCATTTGATGGTCATTTTCATAATTTAGTCGGCCCTATAAATATATTTCTGACAATTCCTACGAATTTCATTCCATGAAGGGCCCCTTTGTTGGCATTGGATTCAATTTATAGGTAATCTAATAAACATAATTGAGTCCTGTCATGAGCCTACGAGCAACTAGAAGTTTGTGACACTCCTTAGTAAGGCCCCTTTGTTAGAAATCTAAATTGTCCACAATAAATGTCCCCACTTGTAAGAGCCACATTCAAATTTCACACCAGTATGTGTTCGTCTAATAAAATACTCTTAGAAATAATTAATTTGAGCATGACCTCAACTCTTATTATAATGAGATTTGAATAAGAGCACATACAATTTATATATATATATATATATATATATATGAAAGAGATTGTTTCTAATTGAGAAATCAGCCTCAATTGCTCAATTGAATTTGACTATTCAATTCCTTTAATACTGCATCAATTGCTCATTAACCGATCCTTCTTCTCTTACCTATTTCTTAGAGAGAGACCTCCATGAAGTCACGTCATTATGGCCCATTGCATTTCTCAATTAAAATTTCCTTTTTTCCTTCTAAAAATGTCATTATTCATGTTAAAAATGATAATGTCTCTTTAATATTATAAATGCACTTAAATTATCAATCTCTCCCTGTTAAAAAAAAAACGTCTCTCACATTACCCATGAATCTTTACACTTTATCTTCTATCTCAATTTTCTAACTTTTTTGCACATTTCCAATTCGACAAGTTTTCCTTACTCTTCTTTTACCTTTACCTACTGTCTTAATATTTTATCCACTCCATGAACGCTAAGCTTCCCTGATGCCCCACCAATCAAACACACATGGTTAAATCTCGTCTGCTTACAATATAGGCCCTATCCAAATAACTCGGTTTCATCCATAGTGGAATACTATTTTTATATTTTTCACATCATGAGATATGTTGCCTGTGCTAAGCACGGGCGTCTGTTCCTAGTCTCATATTTGTGACAATCAACATCTTCCAATAGTGAATTTTAATATTATTATTTTATTTTTTTGGTATGCTGGCTAAAGAAGAACTTGCACATGCGGGTAGAGATCACTCACGCCAGCAAGGAGAATCTACTCGGATACGCAGGGAGTGAGCACTCGCACACGCGAGGAGAGGATGCCTACACACGCGAAGAGAAGCACCTACAAATGCGGGGATAGACCCATGGATCATCTTGGTCGCGAGAACGGGGATAACTATTATCTAGTTATCCATTGCGGGGTTCCAACCAACTGGGCAATCCCTTGTTCTCGCTAGTTTTATTAGTCATCATTGTTGGGTTCTTGAAATCTTTCTGGATGGTCACAATATGAGTTTATTTGTTCCTATTTATTACAAAAACACACATTAATGTTTTTCTTAAAACGTCATGAACCAAAAAATGAGGTGTGCTTGTCTCCGGCACCTTGGGTAAGTTGGGTTATAAAGTTGAAGATTAAAATATGTTTGTAAACAATGGGACCATCTAATATCCAAGGTACTATTTTAAAGGATGCCTATTGCTTGGGGTTAAAGCTTCTTTTTTTTCCCCCACTTGAAATTGGGGGTTAAAGCTTGAATATGAAAATTCTTGTGTGAATAGAGATTCTTGGCAACAGTAAGTTCACATGGCCCCTCCAATGACGAATCAAGTCCTTCAAACACTACCTCTCTTTTGATAGACTTCGAAATTTTGAAAGCCCCCTAATTGGTCATTCCAAAATTAGGTCTTATCTTGTGTTTAGGGTCTTGGCAACTATCTCCCTTTATTGAATAGTTTCTATATTCGCACACAAGCAGGTCATTGGGAGACTTGTCAAACCCTACCTTACCGATGATTGTCATGTTATAAAGTAGGCCTCACTGGGGGCACAAAAACAGTGGCACCATTTGAAAAGGTCGTTGTCATGGAAGCATGCAAGGGTGACAATATAAATTGAGATTGCTAGAGAGTCATGTTAGCTTGCAGAGGGGTTGAGAATTTTGTTCATGTACTAAATTACCACAAAACATCGAAGCAAAACTAAGTTGAGTTCGAGTTTGAACTTTACATGAAAGATGGCGCTCACATTAGTCACCTACTAAAGAAACGCCCTACTTCGATATTTCTGGCTATCTTATTTGAGGCGGGCTTTATTTTTATATTTATTGGGGTTTTGACCATATAAGATAAAAAAGACCATGAATTCCTCATAATGGTGTTGACCAAAACTATATCCCAAATGTAGATATTGTACATGGGGCCCTAAATTCTTTTTTCCAATTCTATCCATTTTGTGCGATATCACACGGATGAAATTTTAAGCATATCATTTTCCTTCTCATATTTCCCTCCATTCCCATGTCCTAAAGCGCCGAACCTCCATTTTTTCCGTTCCTACAATTTTATCCATCGTTGAAGAATGTTTTAATGAGTCTTTCATCAAAATCCCTATTTTATTCTTTAGGGGAGTTTGGCCGGAGGTCCGTCAATATTGGTTTTATTGCAAACAGTCCATGAAATAATTTCGTAGAGGCAACGGTCCCTTGCACCGTTTCATATAATTGAAAGGAAAATAATGCCCTCATAATCTCTTATCTCTTTATTCAAAACCACAAAGCTTAAAACCGTGGTAACTTGCAAAAGAAAGAACAAAAGTGAGAAATTAGAAATTTTGAATACCGGGCACAGGGAGATGGAGGGAAAGTGAATCAGGGAAGGAGATTACCTTACAGAGCCGTAAGCATTCATAACATCTTCGAAGATTTTATTGTCCATTTAGTGGTTGCAGAAGTGGTTCATTTGATTTTGAACCCTAGAAGATACAAAATATAGACCAATCTAGACATCTCATACAAATTTTTGTTGACATTCGCTCACTCGAAGACAAGTAATTTGAGTATTTTCTCATCTACGAACCTTCATCGTGTTGGAAGTTGGGACCCTATCTATTTATTTATCGCAAACTCAGATTAATTGTTCGAAAACTCAGATAAATTTGTTCCGGCCTTCAGATAAATTTGTCTAAGAACTCAAATAAATTTATTCTGAAACTCAGAAAAATTTGTTCCAAAACTTAGATAAATTTATCCGAGTTAGCGACATATGAATTTATATGAGTTTGTCTCATAAACTCAAATAAATTTATAGCAAATGACATGACTGGATTGTAAATTTATAGCGAATGACATGACTGGATTGTACACATTTAGCATTCTGGTGGCTACATGTGTTACATCACCCCATGTGCTAATACTTGTGATCATCTAATCTTCTGACTTCTGCATCGGCGATCAACACATCTGAACCGATCTACTTTGCTTCTGGCTTCTACAAAACTTTCTCGACAGGTTTTGCAACAAAGACTGTCTTATCTCTTTTCTCTACAACAGCGCAGGTGATGAGATTTCTTCTTCTCAAGCAGTGGTGAGCTTTGAGTTGCTACATGAGGAAGCCTTGCTTTGGAAACATTGAGTGTGCAGTCAAAGACGTAGCAACATCGTTCCCTCCCATTTGAATTTCAAAACTTGATTTAAAACTAAGAAATAAAATCCGTTAGACAGTTTAATTAGTTTACAAGTGGCAAATCAGTCATTAAATATTATGTTAAGGAGCTTAAAACTAGGGATTAAATTCATAACATAAATTCAGATGGTTGAAAGGGCAAATCAGTCTTGCAAATGTATGATTTAGCATATTTAAAGACCTCTGCTTAAAATAAATCTAGGTGCATGGACTAGAGGCTTTAATCGAAAATCATGTGGATTACATGCCTTAAAGGACAGTGTTAAGGGACCTTTGGTTAATTTACTCTTTTTTTTAACAATAACAAGAACATCGGTTAAAAGAAATAAAAAGAAAAAATAGAAATAAATAACAAAATAATACATGATGGTGCAAGAGTATTGTACTCGTCCTAAACCCAATTGCATAAGGATCCTCACCTAAAGATACAAACCCCCAACCCCTTTATTCACTAACACATTTGCCATGGAATTGGCTGAACTAAACTCATGACGGAAACTAACATTAATATCAGAAGACAGCTCCCTTATTTCATTAAAAAGAAATTGAAACCTCCAAGAGAAGACCTTTCAGTTATCACATTGGACGAGTTACTGAAAGTTCGGAATCCTAACCCTAGAGGGGGGGTGAATAAGGTGAGCTACAAGTTAGTGACCAATTATGACAAATTTTAACTTCTTTAAAATTAACTAGTCACAAGTGATGATTATAAAATTAAATGCGGAAGCTAAACAAAAACAATCACCACAAAGCATACACCATCACACAAAGATTTATAGTAGTTCGGCCTCAATGCCTACATCCACTACCGGCTTGTGATCCAACACCCCACCGGATTTCCACTATCTATGTTTTTCAATAGGCTAAACAATAACCTCTAACAATGTGCTTTTCTAGGCTAAGCAATAACCCATCAATGTGCTTTTCTAGGCTAAGCAATAACTTTTACATTATGCTTTTCTTAGGCTAAGCAATAACCTTTACACAATGCTTTTCTAAGGCTAAACAATAACATTTACAAGTAAAAGATTTACTCTCAAAGTAGTGTCTACACAAACACTAGAAGAGATACAATTTAAGCTCAATATATTTGCCTCTAAAATAGGCGGATATGAAATTGAAATCTAACTCACACAAACAATATATGAATGCAAAGATGTATGCTCATGATGTGTGTGTGTGAAAACTTTAATCAAGTTTAAAAGTAAGTTCAATCAATATATGCTCAAAGCATTTAAAAGTTTAAGGCACATAAAAAGTTTTGATTGAAGTGAAATGCAAATCACATCTATGAATACTAACTTGTTGATGAAGTGAAAATCAAAGGCTCACAAGTTGTATAAAACTAATTAACTCTAAACATGTGATGCATGTGCAATGTTGTTTTCAAAACAAAACTAATTTAACTAAGGTTCAAATGAATGAAAACAACAAATAAAGATTCAACCAAGTAAAAGAATCATGCTATAAAAGAAATCAAAGATTTTAGCTAAGCATGATTAAAGAAGATTTTAAAACAAACTTGGTTTGAAATCAATGTGAAAAATCCAATCCAACTTAGTTCAAAGATTAAAAGAATAATGGATTCAACACATCATAGTTATCATGCTAAAACTCATTTACCAATAATTTAAACAAAGCATATAACATATGATTAATAAAAGTAAAGCTTACTTAGAGATTTAACTTCATTGATCCAAGCTTTAGCTTTACTAATGACCCCTTGGTCTCTCTTAGTTCATTCCCCTTTTCCTTGTCTCCAAACACCTCAAGGATGGCTTAGATGTTGCACTCTTTGGCAAATGAATGAACTTCATTTTATACCCAAAAAGTGCCTAACGGCTAGTCCCCGGTCGACCTGGACCCTTTCCCGGTCGACCGGTATTCAACGGTCATAAATATAGCCGTTTGAAAAACTGCTTTTAACGGGGCCAGAGACCGCCGATAAAAGTGGTTTTAGCTGCCGGTATAAGTTCTATTTTCCCAAAAATGTGTTTTTTAAAGTGATTTTGGCTGGAAATTTTTGGGCCATTAAATCAAGCTTGGAAACATGTTTTAAATCATTCAAAGGGTTTTAAAACATGAAACATAGAAAGCCAAAAATGATTCGAAACTTTAAAACCAATGTCTTGCTTGATTAAAAAAAATTCTGTTCAAGTTTAAATGCATCCAAGATCTAAAACCAAATATGCATGAAACATGATTTCTAAAAGTCTTAAAACCAATGCATGTGAAAATCAAGATTTCAAGATATTCTAAATCAATGCATGTGTGAAAATCCGAATGATGATTAAAATGTTAATACATCCATCAAATTGCAAAACACAAAATCCCTAACAGTTACTTGCTACAATCAATGACTCATTAAATTTTTTTAAAGATAATCGTGGAGATTCTAAAATAGGTAGCACATCTGCTTCATTAGAATCACATACTCCTACATGCTTAAAGAACATGATTATAATGTCACCTGGTATGAAGCATACCTCTAATGCCTGTTGGACCTAGCTTACCCCTCAAATCTCCATCCATGTTGAACTTCAAAACCCCTAAAAAAGGGGAGAGGAACATATCTCCTCACCACAGATGGACCACACCCCATGCAGACTTCCCAATTATAAAGAATATCATTAAGGTTGAAATTGGAGAACTCATTTTAAAGCAAAGCTTATTTCACACTCCTTAGAGCGACCCTATAAATCAATTGTGTTGATGTTAAAGAAAAACCTCTAAAGATCCTATCATTCCCTCTCTCACCTAGTCACTTTTACTTTACCTCATACCATCCAAGCAAGGATTTTACCAGATCCACTACTACAATTTAGCTCTTTTGGGACACCAAAAAAAATCGTAGATAATCTAAAAAGCGTCGCAATAAGTAAGTGCAACGCAAAAGGCAAAGCGTCGCAAATAATGAGGCCGCAAAAAGATTAGCTACACTAAAGACTACAACGTAGCAATAGAACAAAATATTTGCAACAATTTAGAAGAGTCGCTAATACGTATGATTTTGTGACGTTTTCTAAGTGTCACAAATAAAGATTTATTTGCAACAACAAAATTTTTATTTGCGTCATTTTTATTTGCCATGATTCAAAAAGTCGTTAATAAATCAATAATGGTTATGCTCTTATACAATTACAAATAATCTTTTTTGCAACGCTTCTGTGGTGCTGTTAATAATCTTCATCTTGTTATATTTAATTATTTACGACACATTAAAAGCGCTACAGCTAATAATTTTTCAAAAAAAAATATTTTCTAATATTTTAAAAAGATATATATTTTTTTCCTATTATGATTCCCTATCAATACAAGTATAATCTCATCATCCATTCGTAATTTATCCATTCACAAATCTTTAATGCAAAGTCATCCTTAGGTTATCACAATCATATATCTCTAAGTAGCAATTGAGGTATGAAAAATAACACTCCATCGATGTAAAAACATAAACTAAATTAATTCATTGAATTTGAGTGCAACAAAACAGTTGTCCTCATCACAAATTCTTAATGAAGATATTAATAAAATTCTGTTAAACAAAAATCTATAGAATAGTTGGTCTCAATCTAACATAGAAATAGTAACTGAAAGACGGTATTCAATATGCATCATGGAGAGTCGACGAGCAATTTTCACAATAAAATATAACATCCTCAAATTGATCTGCACCATCCAAACAGATCCAAAAAATATTGTTTATTCTTATTTTCTCTTCATATCCCATTTCGACCTATAATAAATAAAGCAAGATAGATGCTAAAATCTATAAAAAAAAAAAAAAAATCGAGACCATTGAGCTTGTTTGAAATTGAATGGTTGCACTCCTTTTTACATAGGTTAAACATTGCACCCAGGTGATGGTTGCACTCTTTTTTTTTTTTTATGGTATACTAAATCAAACTAATAATTGAGTTTTAATTGCACCAGATATTGAACAACTATAGAAGCAAAAATTCACCAAAATATATATATATATGTAGAAGCAGGAAGTGGGAACAAAAATAATAAAATCAAATCACAACTCTAAATCTATAAAAGTTGCAACAAAATCTAAACTTAATCCAAAGCTAGATGTGTCTGGCAGCGACATCCCATTCTTAAGTGATTAACAGTAGTAACCTGTATTCATGTTATCCTTTGCTTGGTCGACTAAAAAAGGAACTTCAAGAATTCGTTTTGCCCCACATGATTTGATATGTTGTGGAGATTTTCCAGAACAATGGTTTTGTTCCCAATTTGTCACTAAATCTGATGTCATATGGAGGAGGCTAGCACTTTATGCTCAGTTTGAATGTACTATCTAGTCCATCACTTCAGGAAAAACACAATTATAGTTATCATTATAACTAGTCATATTAACATTACCTAAAATGAGAAGTAAGTGAAATTGTCAATATTAGATGTGGAAGTGAGGAGATCATTTCTAAGTATCATGTGAAGGGAAAACCAACTGAACAATGTGTCTTGCCCCATATATGGTGATAAGGAAACACAAAAAATAAAAAAGAAAGAAGACAACAATTAAAAATAGTTCACTCAGCTGTCGCTATTCTTGCCTAGCCTAGACATTCGATTTGATGCAAGCATTGGATTGTATGAGTCAAAGCGGAATTGTAAGATTTAATAGTATGAAAGTGTAAAATATGTACATGTAAACCCTTGGTAGAACCTAAGCATTGAAGTATTAAACACATGGTACAGATAAAATTGGAGTCAATTGGCAAATGACAAACATTTTGTTGAAGCAAGAAAAGTGCCATGGTACATTTGATTGTATGGTAGAAACAAGGGACGTTAGAATTTAAGGCCATGTTTAGGCTGAAATACTATTTTGTGATTTAGTTCTACATCATGATTTGCTATCCCCAACAAATTTTAGTAGACAAGACAAAAAATATAGTTTTTGTACTTATCAACCTATCTCCCGTGTCTTCTGCAGATGATGTATAGAAGCAATGTATAAATGTTTTACCATGAATGAGTGCCCCTCTTTTGCGCCATTATAGATTGCATCATAGCTTCCATATTCTTTTGCCAGAATCTCATGTCATCCATATTCTAAGCCTCCATTTGTTTTTTACTAACCCGCCATTTGAACCTCTATTTGTTGTCTCTGAACCTCCATTTGAGCTTCCATCCGCTGCAGCTGGTCAACTAATTCTTGAGCTTGTTTTTCACCCGCCGTGGCCCTCTTAATATGCTTTTCCATCTACTGATTATTGTGAAGGCTTGTTGAAGAGGATGGAGGGGCCACCACGCCATGCCCAAGACCTCAAACATATTTAGGCCTTGTACCCAACACTCGTTTGCATATCTCATCATCTGTCAATAGGGTAGAGTCCTCTTCTGTGGGCTGTGACTAGAGTTTAATCATTTTCTCCTACAAAAGCAAAAAACTCACATAAATATTTAGTCATGTATAGAAAAAATGAAGAACACAAAACTTTAGAGGCGACTGGAGTGTAATCATTTTAACATGCCTTATCTTTACTTTTCCCATGATTGGCATCCACCTTACATTTATTTATGGAGACATGCACACAAATCGAAGTGGAGACATGCACACCAATAGAAGAAGAACAAAAGCCCTCGTTTTTTGTAGACTTTTTGAAGGCGAGGCCAAGTACCTTATATAGAAGGGTCCAATTGGTAGCCCTCGTCATTGCATGTTGGCTAAATATTTGTGTAGTATGATTAGGTCAACGAGTTAGAGTATTTAAGGAAAAAGAAAAAGAAAAAGAAAACCTTTTTACTATATATTCAATGGTTGGTTTTGACGATTTATTTTTAATTTTGATTCCTCCAATTTTAACTTAAGTTGCTCAATTTATATCAACTTTACATGCCCCTAATACAAATTTGATCAACATCGAGACTAACTATCAAGATAACAATGGGTCACATTGGGTATAGGTAACTCATAAAAGATTTGAACTTGTAACCTCTCACTCGTTAGAACTTTTAAAATTCTTCTAGCCACCATCGCACATAATTTTTCACATAAATATCTGTAAAAAAAATTCAAATATAGTTATAGATAGAGTTATAGCATTAGTTACAATGGATATGCGATCCAATTTATGTCACTATCACTATTAGAAATATGCACTAGATCATTCGCATATTTTCTAATAAATACGCCTATAAAATATAAGAATTTCAATTATCAAGAATAGTGAAGAAAATTTGATGAAGACTTATAACTTAATTCTATTCTTAAAGACATAATTTCCCACTCAAAGGAGAGGGCATTAGAGTATCTGTTCCGTAATTTTCTTATATTTTTATTTTATTATTGATTATTTTGCTTTCTTTTATGTATTTTAAACATATTTTGCAAGAAATCAATCTAATTGTAGGCCTAATCTGAACTGAAATTAAATTTATTCCTAGAAGATTTTTTGGGGACAGTACACAAATATATCATTAATATTTAAGTTTTAAGTATAATAAACAATGATGGACATCTAATGTTTTAATATTAGGCAAGTGTGTGCGAAATTTAGAAAAGACTGAGAGATATTTTTTTGAAAATTCGAACTTAGCTGATTTTAGTTTCGATGGTTGGTTCCTTTCGTTTCTCAAACTTTTCATTATTAACTCTTTGCGATCCGACGCCTCAAAGCCTTCCGTTTATCCATTGTTTTAAACCCATGACTTAAGGACCCATTTGCAAGTCTAAAAAACTTCTCCACCAATGTAAGGGTTGATCTCCATTTCACTTTCCTATCTTCTTTGCATTTTCATCTCAATCTCTCTCTTTCTCTCTTGCTTCCATCAACCAAGAAGCTAGATCAAGCCTAAAGACCCAATTCCAAGCCAAGCTATCTTCATCATCTTTTTCCTTGGGTTCTCCTTGGCCTCTAACCTCACATCTCGAGATCCAGTTTAATATGTAATTAGATCGGGGCATGACATCTATTATTATTGAGAGTTGCAAAATAAAAAAAAAAGTCCTTTTTAATATTTTGTACATATTTCTAAACGCATATATTATTCTTTTTTTTTTCAAAAAACTTTGACAACTTCTATCTTAAATGTGTATTAGATCCATATTCTGTATAAAATTTATATTATTTCATTATTATATTTTTAATGTTTTCACCCCTATTTTGATACTACAATGGCTAACTTTTATTCCATTTTTTAGCTTGAATTAAACTCGAGGTGATAAAACAAACAGGATCATTAGGTCAGGGTCAATCTAATTATAACTAATGCTCTCTATTTCATCTAGATCAAATTAAAGTTGGACTAATAAAAAAAAACCTTTCATTATGTTCATAGTTATTACTACATCAGACAGATACCTCATTAATTGGTGCAAAATTGCCCTTTAACAGTGAGTCAAAGTTGTTCGGTAGAGAAGACTTTATATTTTTATTGGCAATAGAAATAGAAACAGGTGCTCATGTGCAAAATTTCCCCGCGGCTGGCACCCGGACCCGCGGCCTAAAGCTATAAAAATATCACAGGAGCCGTGCCGCTCTTCGTCTTCCGCTTTTTTTCTCTCCCTAAGCTTTTAGAGTTTCCATAAAGATGGCGATCTAGGGTTTCCGATTTCCATTGCCTTTCATTTCGTTCTTGCAACGCTCGTCCATCTCTTTCATTATCCCTCGGTAAAAGGTATTCCTTCTCATTTCTAGGGTTTCTAGCTTCTAGGTCGCTTGGATTCGTTTGGTTTTGGTGTTTCTGGCTTTTCTATTTCTATGGTTTGTCCTAAGGATGTTTAGAGAATTTAATGGAAGGTTTGGTGATCAGATTGAAGAACAGTTTGGATTTATTAGTTATCGGGTGGGTTTTCTGCGGTTAAAAGATTTTGATTTGGATAACAGAATTCTCTTTGCTTTGATGTTTTGTAGAATGTGTAGAGTTGATTGATCATGGATTTCTTGTTTGATATCCTGCCTTTTTCATACTGTTAGGTCAACAATCAGGAAGGCGTTTTTTTTTTTTTTTTTCTTGATAAAAGGTTGTGGGATCGGGTGTTTCTTATTTAAGATTCTCCCTTTTCATATTTATTTTTCTTTTGATCTCTTGTGTGCTTGAGCTTTTGGAAGTTGGTTCCAATTATGCGAGTAATGTTTATCCATTTGTTCATGCCCCTTTTCAATAATGTGGATTGGTGCGACCATAAAAAGAAAGTGGTTGGTGCCAATTTTATCGAAGTGAAAGTGAAGGTAGATGTCAGAGTCCAGATGTTTGAAATTTCTCTGCTCCTACAAATGTGTATTAGAATAGTAACCATCCATTCTTCAAGTACATATAAATTACCCACAACTCTTTGTTCATCTGAGTGCGGCATGATAGTTTTCTTCATTGTCTATTTCTTTGTGCATGAGGGTTAAAGAGTCTTTGAAATCATGGAATAGATTTGTTAGCAAGACTCAGTTTTTTTTTTTTTTTTTTTTCCTAAAGAGAATTTATATTAGGCTGCAATTGGAGTATTCAAGTTGGGGATTCTTTCTGAGACAATGGCAACTGCTGAATTTGCTGTGGCTACGGGGCCTCGTTATGCACCTGAAGATCCCACTCTTCCAGAACCTTGGAAGGGATTGATAGATGGAAGTACGGGCGTTTCATATTATTGGAATCCTGAAACAAATGTCACTCAGTATGAGAGGCCAGCTGCTTTGCCTCCTCCCTTGACACCTGGTCCTGCTTCTGTTGCTGCTACACCAAAGCTAGCACCGTTGCCCATGGCTCGTACATTACAACCAAATGGGATGATAGGTCTGCAGGGGCAGCAAATGCCTCAACAACTGGTGCAGCAACCACCACAGCAGTATGGGCAACAAATACTACAGCAACAGCAGGGGCAACAAATGCAGCAACAGCTGCCACAACAACAAAGTCATCAAGCACTACATTCAGTTGAGCAGCAGTTTTCACATCAGCAGCTGCAGCAAATTCCATATCCACAGGGGCCACAAATTTTACATTCACATCATCAGCAATTTCCTCAGCAGCAGCTACAGCAGATCCCCAACCAGCAAGTTCAGCAGTTTGGGTTTCCACAGAGGGAGGAATTTGGTTTTCAACAGGGGAAGCCAATTGGCGGGTCCTTTTCATCTCAGGTCCAACAAACGGGGTTCTCAGCCATCCACAACCTTCCTTCTGGAACCCATCAGATGCAGTCTTTGCAAATGGGTTTCCACTCTTGTCCTGCACAACAGGCCACTAACACATCCAAAGACATACTACAAACTGGGGGTTCTTTGGTTCAGGAGCAACAAAAAGGGGTTGACTCTATCCATCAGAAACAAATTGGTGGGCCCATGGTACAGAGTCAGAGAGGTCCACCGATGGTTCAGAATCTACAAGCTGGTGGGCCGCCTTTGGGACTGAAAACAGGTTACGAAGAAGTTCAGCATGGGAGAGCTGGAAAGGAGTTCTCTATGGGGGGTAACAGGGAACAGCGTATGGTGATAACTCAACAGCCAAAGCTTGCAGCTATCCCCTTTGCGCGCAATCAGCAGGTGTGCTCTGATTTTATTTATTCTATTGTCATATTTTTTCTAACCTACATTTTTACGTTAATCATTATAATATCTCTATAAGACAAATTGAAAAGCCCAGCTGGAATCACAAACCGAAAGGAAAGTGAAATTGAAAGTGAGAGAAAGAGGGAAGGGGGAGTCTACTACTATCCTCACGAAACTATAAAACCTATAAATTTTGGGGCCCTTAAAAGAATGGTTAGGGTTATTAGGTCATGCTTATGTGGGGCCACCCCAAACTCATCATAAGATATTCAAATTCCATCTTATTAGTGATTGGATTGGAAGTTTTGTAGTTGCAGTCCTATTTTACCCAAAGTTTCCTCTTTATATATATGTGGCCAATATTCCTGTAAGAGCTTCCCTCACTGCATTACGGTGAGAACTTCCACCGGGCCCACCTTATGATCCATTGGAGCCATTCACACACGGTGCCCCCTATAGTCACTGGACCCATTGAATGGACTGGACCATTGGATCGTGGGTCAATTTTTTTTCCTTTCATTTAAGGCTGTTAAGCTTTTGGGCTATGGATCAAGGTTTCAGGTGCATAAGATTTGGCCCCATCCTTTTTATACATGCGTCCATCATGAGAGGAACCCCACCCCCCGGCGGAGATTGAGACCCTAGGTGGGTCCCAACAGCTGGTGTGCACGGTCAGGATGCATAGGAATATTATATGGTGCGCACAAGGATCCCTTGCGCACTTTTCTGTGGGGCCTACCTGGGGATGGGACCTCTTGTACATTGCCGGCGGGCCCACCTAGGGATGGGGCTTGGGGGGATCTAAAGATTTGGGTGGGCCCTACCTCCCTATCAAGTTTGGGGCCACCTGATCATCCTAACACCTTGATCGACAGCCCACAGGTTTAACCCCTTAAAACAAGTTGAGCATTGATCCAATGGTGCAATCCATTTGGATGGGAATAAAAAAGTAATATTGGTGTAATTTAAAAAGGAGGGGGGGGGGGGACGGGACTCTGTGAGTGTGGTCCATTTGGATGGTGATCAGGTGGGCCTCGCTATGGGGGGGTGCACAAAAAATCCAAAAAAAGGGTGTGCACTCTGTAGGGAATTCTCCATAACGCCCCACTTTAAAAATGCCCCCTTTCCGCCACTCTATGGGGCCCACCTTGAGTCAATCTAATCTTTTCACACCTCTGCCCCCCTCCCGCCCCCCAAAATGAATAGTCACAAGTCCAAATTTGACACTCATCCAACTTTTCCTCACCATTGGATTGAAATTATAATAAAATGATGTCTCTAAACCATTAAATTTTAGGGCCATGGATCTAAAGGTTAGGATGATCTAACGGAGTCAAAATTTTGCATATACACAGGTTTTATATGGATCTTTCCATCCAATGGACTTCTATGATCATTATGCATCCTAGTGGGCTCAACTAGAAGGGATTTTTTTCTCCTAAAGAAATGCCAGGGCGCTGTCTAGCACTCCCCATATATATTTATACATATACATTTATACATATATATATATATAATTTATTTGTTGTCTTCTAAAAGTCAGCCTAACAAAATCAGCCACTGCCTTGCATTTGGGACCTTTGGGAGTGCTTTTTTGTTTGGCTACTTGGTGGATAATTTTCATGATATTCTTATGCCATAATGTTGCATTCAAGTGATTGTTCTTGGTGCTATTTTGTTTCAGGAAATGAGGATGGGTGCGGTCCATCCCCAAAATGCCACACCTGGTCATGTGCCCGGACTAAACATTGCAGCTGGGCGCCCAATGTCCGATACGTGTAATTATTCTCCTGGCACCCAGGCATTTTCCAATAATGCGCCTATGAGGCCATCTCCAAGAATGCTCAACTCACCAGATGTTACAAATCTTTCTCCTGTTGAGGTCTACTGTCAGCAGCATGAAGTTACTGCATCGGTTTGTATATGAAACACCTTGCTTGCTTGGAGTTTTGCATCAATGACTGTTACGATTGCTTCATTCATCATTCTCATACTTCCTGTCACACACAGACTTTAGTAATATAAATGCATCATACTGTTTGTTAAGTCTGTTTTTGAGGGTTTGTGAGTGGCTTACATAGCAATCAAATGCGTTATAAGCTTTAGACTTGTACTCTAGGCCTATATTGATCTCATTTAGATTATGTGCTCAAGCTAAGGTTGTGTTTAGCTATTTCCATTTCCATGGAAATTTACCTTATTATAGGTAATACAGAAAATAAGTGGTGTTTTGTTCCCGTTTCCATGTTAACTACAGTTTCTGTTCCCCCTCTTGTCTCCATCCTGTTCGGCACACCCTCCTAATTCTTATTTCATGTTTTCTACATCTCTACTTATGAAGAGAAGTGGAATGAAATAAGCTGCAGAAAATGTGGTTTTTTTTTTTTTTCTTTTCAAGTCTCAAGCTCATGCACCTATGTGATGCAGGCCTTAGGGTTAGGGCTTGTGTGGGAAGTGCTAAAAGCACAATGGGTGCCGAAGCATGTGTCCGAAGACTCAATCAATCTCTGAAGAGACAATAAACGAGGACGCACCTCAATGGAAAAACCCAATTTCATTAATCAACTCGAAATAATTCTCTACAATGCCATATAAATAGGAAAATACAACTTAAGCTCTAAGAAACCTAATTAAAATAGGAAACAAAATAAATAGGCAACCTAATCCTAAATACAACTCATCTAATAAAACTATTAACTGATAACAATTAAATAAATAGGAAAACTCCTAAATCTACTGGGCCCTACACGTGGCCTGAGGTCCATCTGCATCACTATGTGAATTACGCATTTCCCTAACCAGCCGATGAACAGCCAGGGACAGAGAAAATGTACCTTTTCAGTTCTTCCTATTTTGTTAGAAAATTTGCCTTATTTCCAAACAATAAAATAGGTACATACCCATGGAAATCGAAGCATCTAAACGTAGTGTAAGAAGTTTGAAAAAATGCGCATGGACAGCAGTCTTTACAATATATTGCTCTTATACTGCACAATTTTCTAGATTTTATATATTTTACTAGGAAGAAAAATTCCTTGTTACCCTTTAAAAATAGGCACCAAGATGCTTCTAGTGTTATTAACACATTAATTGACAATGGGGAAATCCATAACTGGAAACGTTTTTGTTTTACCTTTTGTATATATGTGGGGAAAGAGAAATGAGGTTGATTTTATATGTATATGTAATATTAGACAGAATTATCTTATTATATGTAAATGCACTAAGTAGGAAACTTCTCCTTCTACTTATAATTGTAAATGCTTTAAGCATATGTCAAATCATAGTGGTTAATGAACTAGAAGGCGTTATGTCTTGTTAGCCTTATAGATTAACACCGCATCATCGTCTTGTCACAACCATGTTGGGGTCGGCTACATGAATTCTGTTTCTCCATTCTAGTCTATCCTAAGCCAAATCTTTAGATATTTCAAATCTATCCTTACTACTTCCATTATTGACCTCTTCTGCCTACTCCTTTTTCTCGAGGGGCAATCAACCTCGATAGGAAAACTTTTCCTCACTTGTGTTATTGCTGGCCTATGTTAGACATGTCCAAACCATCTCATAAGAGTCTCTTCGTTTATCACCTATTGATTTTATACCCCTAGATGCTTTCGAATGTGCTCATTTTTTATTATGTTTATCTTACTAAACATCATTCTCAACATTCTCATCTCTGCCACAGTTATTTTTTGTATGTTTTGTTTCCTAATTGGCTAACATTTTGCTTCACAAGTCATTGCTAGTTTAATATCTATTTGGTAGGAATTTTGCTTTAATCTTGTTGGCATGGGTGGATCATAAAGCACTCCAGAAACAAGTCTCCACTTAAACCATCCATCTCTTATCCTATGTTTGACATCCTCCTCAATATCTCTTCTTACTATTTATTATTTTTTGATCGGTACCTTCCTTAATAATTATAGAGCCTAGGTATCGGAAGGAATCCCTTTGTGTTAATCTCTTGAGCCTTAAATCCACAAGGGTTATATCACTTTGCACATCCCCAGTAAAGCTGCAATTCAGATATTCCATTTTTGTACATCTTATTTTAAAGCCCTTGTTTACTGAAGTCTCCATTTTTCAAGTATCGCATTCATGCCATCTCCCCATTCCACCAATATCGGCTGCAAATAACATACTCTAAGGCACCTCCTCTTGAATATGAGCAGTTAATTCATCCACAACCTGTGCAAGAAGATAATGGCTTAATACTGACCCCTTATGCAAACCTACGATCACTGGATACTAGCTCGTCTCTCCATAGGTAGTTCTCACATTAGTTATTGCTCCATTATACATGTCTTTAATGATGTCAGCAACCGCTTGGGACACTCCTTTTATCTTGAGCTCTCCAACTCAAATATCTAGGAATCCAATTATAGGCTTTCTCTAGATCAATGAAGATCATATGAAGATTCTTCCTCTTCCTTCGATATTTTCCATCAGTTTTCAAGTCATATTTAACCTCCTTGTTACAAAACCAAGTTGATTTTCAGATATATTATTCTTTTATTTGAGTTTTTACTCTATTCCTCTTTCCCATGGTTTTATATTGTAACTTAGAAGTTTAATCCCACAATAATTGGTGCAACTTTGGATATCTCCTTTGTTCATTTATGCAGGTATTATATCATTTTTTTTTCCATTCATTTGGCCTTTTATGTCCTTAATAACTTATTTTTTTTATTGAATGGTATCTTTAATAACTTATTTAAGAGCCTAGTTCATCAAATCCAAAATGCATTCAATTTCTCCTAAGCATTTCCAAGAGCCTTTCCCATCTTCATTCTTGCCAATGCTTTCTTCACTTCTGCTGCCCTAGTTATGCGGTAAAAAGGGTACGTCCTTTCATTGATGCAGTAGCCGCAATAAATCATTGCAAGAAGACCCGTGGTCCACACGTGGGACCCAAGGAAGTTTAGAGATTTTATTGTTTTATTTAATTAATTGTTATTAGTTTTGAATTTTAATTGATGAGTAGTAATTAGGATAGTTTCAATTTGTCTGGTTTCTTAGCTTGTTTTAGGTTTCTTAGCCCCCAAGGTTTATTTTCCCTATTTATATGAGAAGAGAGATAAGAGTTGAAGTTTAGTATAATTTTCCCTTTGGAATTTTATTGTTGGAGAGAGTCTTCATCATGAGGTTGTTTATGCAGAAACCTATCATTGTGTTTGTGGCACCTACGATTTAAATCCTAAGTCTAGGATTTGCATCAATCATTGAAGTATCCCTCTCGTTCCCAAGCCTCCTATAGAATCTTCATTTAAAAGTTTATTAAGATATTCTCTCTACCTTTCTTTAACATCATTATCCTTCACTAAAACCTATGGTCGTCCTTTTTTTATACATCTTACCTGATCTAGGTTACTCAATTTCCTTTCCTTCGTTCTTACAAGTTTGAAAATATCTTTCTCCTTCTCATATTCCCAACTTATTATGTAGAGGTTATCATATGCTTTCTTGCTTTAGTCATCATATACTCTCTTGCTTTGGTCATCATCTGCTCTTGTTCCTGGCTTTAGAATATCTTTCTTTCCATGCTTAAGGATGGCCCAAGTTCCTCTGGAAATCCCACTCTATATTTTATGGTTACATATATGTGTGTATATGTTATATAATATAGAGTGGAATTTTTTAAGTGAGCTTAAGCCATCTAGATCAACATATGTAGACATATACGTAACTATAAAATATAAAACAGAATTTTATGGGAGCTTAGGCCATCCTTAAGCATGGAATAACTTGGGACTGTAGTAGTTTACCCACCCTGTGATCAATTTAAAACCCTGCCACTCAACCTTCCATGAATTTGCACTCCAAACTTGACACTTCCATGAGCTTTGTAAGCCCTTGGATTGATCATGCAAATTTGGCATTCATTCTAACTTTTCTGAAGGCTAGAATTTGGACAAGTTGGAGGCCCTCAAATGTATACCTTCCATGATCATGTAGTAACCATTTTCTAGAAAAACTAGGTCATGGGTAAACCTTTTAAACCATGATTTGGGGTTTTGTTAGGGACCTAGCTGACTAGGAGTCGGTCAATACTAATATGGTCCCGGATGTCAAAAGCCTTACTGGATTGAGTCAACACTGCATCGGTCAAAGTTACAGTGGCACAGAGGCACAGGAGACTCTCACAAACTAGCACAAGGTTGACACACACTGGAATGAGACTAGATGGACTGACATCTGTACAATTGATTTAAAATAAAATTAAATCATCATCTATTTTCACATTTTTAGCCTGATTTATTTCTTTGTTTTTCTTTTTTCTTTTTGAAAATCTTTTACTATTTTTTAAGACTGGTATGCATGTACGGGTTTGGTGTGGGTGGCAACTCATCCCACTCTCAACTACCACCCACCTGCCATGCTTCCAGGTTGGTCCCACAACTTATGATATACATACTTGGGAAGGACTGGCCATTCAGGAAAATGACTCTAATATAGACTAATATATATTATATTTATTGTTCTTAAAAATGACTAATATACATTAACATGTACAGATATTGGTATTAAACATTGTTTCTTTGGTGTCTTGTGTGTCTTGCGCTTTGATTACTATGGTGAATACACACACATGCGCAAGCAAATATATACCTATGTGCAAAAATCTAGGTTCAGTCGTATCATGATAAATTTGTATTGGATGTAAGATTAAAAATGGTGTAGAGGTGGTGTTTATCAATTGCAGAGTGTGATTGGGAATCACAGGGTGGTAGCTGTGGATAGCACACCCTCTCCCATGCTCCCGCCAAGGGATCGATACCTGGGTGGGTAGGTTTCTATACTCTCCCCTAGGCCAACTTGGAATTTTTTTTTTTTTGTAAGAGCGTGATTTATTGGATATCATGAAATCCATAAGTTCAAATTAGAAAATCAGTGTTCTCAGGTAAGGAAAAGTGGTGTTGGCACCTTGGTATCACAGATGCCCAGGGATTGATCCCTGGGTATTTAGGTTGACAGTATCACTCCTGGCTAGTGGCCCAACCTAGGCAAAAAAAAAGGGGGGTTCATGAAACTCGTTCATTTTGAAATGAAGCTGTTGAAGTCAGTATAGAATCTTGGAGCTAAGAAGAGGAAGAAGAGGAAGAAGAAGAAGAATTGTTGTTGCTTAAAAAAGTGAAACCTTTAAAAATCAGAAGAAAGTTACCTAATCTTTGATTTTGTCTCAAGGTGATCGTGAAAATTTACGAGTCAGCCTTATACGAAGCTATAACAGTTGGTCATGTGGGCTCTATTTTTTCCCTTCTGCTTGCTGAGTTCACACACATTTTAAACAATTCAAACTTCTATTGTCCTGCTCAGGCCACTAAAAGGCGCTATGACAGTCCACAACAATTGTGTTGGAAATTAAACGTGCATGCTTGGATCCATATGATTCGCAAAAATCCTACGATTTGTGTCCAGTTGATTATTACTAGTTTTGTTTAAACCAAGGCCCTATTTTTAACTTTTTGGCATTCTCTAGGGCCTTTTACAGGCCCTGTAGGCCACTCTTTCACATATATATATGCACACACTCGCACGCATTCATACAATGATTCAGTACATAGTCCTGTGCACATACTGCTAGTCACAAATACCAAGAGGCAAAAACTATACTTAAAAGCTACAAAATTATTCCACAGCCTGGTTAGACTGTGAGGCATCCTGTGATTGGGCTTCTGCATTTTAAGGCCTGAACTTGGTGAGAAAGAAATCTACATATTTTTTTTTCCATATCCAAGCAGCTTTTTTATGTCATTCTTTATATGGTAGGACCAATAGAAGGATTTTGCACAAGGTCTGGTCTCCTTGAGAGGAAAGCGAGTTTTTGTGGAAATTCTATAAATAGTTTGTATTTTGTATAGGTCATGCACTTATTAGTGTTGGTGCTTACTTGTATTGGATCTGTAAGTTACCATACATATTGATGTACCTAATACATTGGTTACCTTTTGTTATCATGAACATCTTCACCTATGTGCCAAGTAGATTATTCATATGTTATTAGCCATCATCTATTTATTTATATTGATAGTATGGATGATTATTAATCTATTATTTCTTTCTCATTTTTCTCTTTTAAATTATATAAAATTTTAAGATATACAATAGATTCACCGTACTAGTTGACTCAGCCCCAGAAGGATTTGCTGTTCAATTTCAACTTTTAGAACCTTGCTTAGACCTACTAGAAGCGACTGTCACTAAGCATTGGGGTGCGCATGTGTCTGTGAGAGATGGAAACATAAAAAAATTCTTTAACATCCTCCTGTGTTCTTTTAAATTTTCTTTCTTCTCGTGATGGGGTAATTGGATTTTCTTTCCCCCGAGTTATATCATTTTTTCTGTATGTTTGATGTGTGACATGTTTGTGGGCTGCCATGATGAACATACACCTAGGTCCGGTCCATCAAGAATGGCTTCAGTAATCAGTATCATGTTTTCTACTAGTCATGCATGCAAGTTGCACCACTGTGCATCTTTCCAACAGCTTCCACTCTTATTAGTGGAACTTTCTTAAATGTTTTCATGGTCAGCCGGGAATGTCTACATATGCATTAATAAAACATCAACATCATCATCAAAGCCTTATCCCAACTATGTTGGGGTTAGCTACATGAATTATGTTTCTCCATTCCGATATATATTGAGCCAACTCATCAGATAAGTTGCACATCTTCAAATCTATTTTTACTACCTCCATCCATGTCCTCTTCGGCCTACCCCTTCCCCTTGGTGGGTTATCAACCTGCATAGCCAAACTCATTAGATTTAGGAGTTCAACCTGTACAACTTGACCACGCAAAAATTTTCAACCAGAACTGCAGCCCCCCCTTTTTTGTTCTTCTTCATGCTTTAATCATCAAATTTTGACTTCTTAGTATATGCTAGTATTTCTTCTGCCACGAATAATCAAGAAGTCAAATGTACCCTAAAGGTACATTAGCTTAGAGTTCAAGTGGAGAATTGATCTTATTCCTTATTTTTTAGTAGAGAATTAATTTTGACTCATTGAATCATCTCATCATATTTTGGGGATTTCAAAGGCAAATCGGCACATAGATGCATAATTAAGGGATTCTCATTTCTCAATGTTTGGACATTCTTGTATCAACTGGGTATTTGCCCTATGGGCAGTGATAATATTCTGGTAGTGTTGGGTGTCTGAGCATGCTTATGACCATGGAAAATCCATCTATTGAGTACCATTCAAAATAAAGAAAAGACATTTATCATGTACTATTAATATTGTCCAATGTTGTGATCATTTTCAAGCTAGCATGGCTTCTTTTTATGTTCTGGAGGATACAAGTTTAGTTTCTCAAAACTGGAATATGCAAAAAAAAAAAAAAAAAAAGGCTTATCGACATGCACTCTGATGCATGATAATGCTTTGCCTTGCTCATAGCTTTTATCTGACTGTTGGTTTTGTTCACCTGGTGTTTGTTGAAACATATGATTTGAACCGACAATTAAACAGATTAATGTTGAAATCTAAATATGAACTAGCTTCTTGTTTGAAACAATTCTAGGTGTTTATTTAATGTTTCTTGCCATCTATATTAAAGTTTGTGTTGAATAAATTTTTTCTAGTTTTCTATTGAATTTTGAGGCCTTTTGACATTGAGTTCTGAAAATGGATTGCTTAGGGTGACAATGTACCGGCACCATTCATGACCTTTGGAGCCACTGGATTCCCTTCAGAGATACTTAGAGAGGTAAGAGATGCCTGGACTGCCATTAACAGTTTTTAACATTACTGTTTCACATGTAAAAAATAAATATAGAATTTGTTTTAATTTTTTGTTTCTTACCTTGTGGTTTATTAAGTTTTCACTTCTTTTTCACATTAAACTCATGTCTGTTGTCACTTGTCGCAGGTGCGATATTTGCTCTAGAGAGGAGCATCTGTCGTACGCTGTGCAGCTATACTCCCCGATCACACAGCAGCTGCTCTGTCATTGGGGGCTGCAAATATATAATTGGAGCCTTTCTTGTGGACAAGTCTCGAGAGGGTGGGCCTTCTTCCAAATCACATGATGTGGCTTCCTGAGTCCGTCACACTGTCTGAAATGCCCCCTTTTCCTGCCTCGAGTTGCTTCAGTAAGCAACCTTGTACACATGGGGATTTTCTTCAAGCTATTTGTTTTCTTTTGATACTAATACAGATACTATATTCCTAAGCAGAATAAGAATTTTTATATTAGTTTCTTCGATTGAACTTGGTTTCTATTGGCTTGTCATTCTTTTCATCATTCTTTGTCCGCCTTTTCTTTTCAGATACAAACTGCTGGTTTCTCATCTCCAACGCCTATCCAAGCACAAACATGGCCAATTGCATTGCAGAGTAGGGACATCTTGGCAATTGCCAAAACAGGTTCAGGGAAGACCTTGGGTTATCTTCTCCCTGCATTTATTCATCTGAGACGCTGCCAGAATAATTCACAGGTTGGCCCTACAGTGTTGGTTTTGGCTCCAACCCGGGAACTTGCCACTCAAATACATGATGAAGCCATCAAGTTTGGTAGGTCCTCATCGGTTTCTTGCACGGTAAGCTTTTGCAGTTCTTTATACCAAGTAGGGGCAAAAGAGCATGCTATCCTCTTTTTCTATTTTCTTTTTATTTTTTGCCGAAGGGGTTGTTTGCCTTTCACGCATCGGATAGGAAATGTGTTTTACATATGCAAGTGTAAAGCATGCGAAACACATTGCCATGTTTGTCAAAATTACCATTTTCTCATGAGCAAATAAGTAGCTAATCCACTGGTAGCTCAGCAGCAAGGCACCTCCCTTCCACAGAAACAACCATGGATCAATCCTTGACTATAGTGTTGCTGGTAAGGGACTTGGGGTGTGTGCGTATTTCCCCACCTCCCCACGACAAACCACACACCCCCACCTAGAGAGAGAGAGAGAGAGAGAGAGAGAGAGAGAGAGAGAGAGAGAGAGAGAGAGAGAGAGAGAGGAGAGTAAATACATCCAGTGGTATAGATGTTTTTGGATTTTTTTTTATTACAAATTTCTCAATTTCCATCAAGATTTAAAATCTAGTACTTAACATATTGATGCTTATCATTAATATGAGAATATGCAATGGTTTGGACCATGAATTGGGAACCCATTGCAAAAAACTTGATTGATAGGTTGGATTTTTTTGGATTCTTTATACAAAATAATCAAAATCTATGAAGATTTATAATAATCAAGCTTATAGGTCTTGGGATTTATTAGGTCAATAAACAATTTGAACGGTTTGGATCACAAATGTGGGTCCACAAGAGTGGAAAAATGTAGTTGAGGGGATTTTATCCCGAGACCAATTGCATAACTGCATGTGATCGCCGTTCAAGGGGATGTACTGGTGCCTCTTTTTGCAAGTTGTGGATGTGAGAATTCCACACCTATTTAGGTGTGAAAATGGCTTTATTTACACACCATTTTCGCATTGAGTGAAAATGTAATAGTGCGTAATAATCATGCCTGTGAATCATTTGCATATGTAAATGAGTGAAAACAAATGACCCTTAAAAGAAACGAAGCAACCCTTGGAATTATATCTACATCGGAGAGCCCAGGGAACCAATACCCAAGTTTTATTTGTGCTACTTTTAATGTCTTGGTTCTCTTGGTCATAGTTACCTAATTCGCTCCATATGCATTGAATCACGTACTGTTCTAATTGAACAATTCGCTATTTGGTTTGGTTGGTTCGGAGTCTTGGAGAGGTTGTAGTTCATAGGTTGTAGAAAAAAGAAGAAGATGAACGGAAAGACAAGGAAGATAAAAAAAAAAGAAGAAAAGAAAAAAGTAAGGACGAAGAAAAATTCAGAAAAAGAAAAGATTGTGGTAAATAAGATGGCATGTTACAAAATATGGTAGAAAAGGTGGATAAGAAAGTCCATCGTTATCTTACTCCTCTCCATAGGATCAAGGCATGCACTTTAATGCATGGACCAAAAAATCCAACGGTCTCTTACTCTTTTTCCATGGGAAGAAGGAATGGAGTTTAATGCATGTACTGTATTTCCTTTCCTATGGAAGGATGGAGGAGTACCCATCGATCTCCTACTTCCTTTCATTGACTCGTACCCATGGATAAAGGGATGAAAGTAATGACTTTTACTTTGTTTCTTTTATCTCTCAGGCTAGGTACTCCATATTTTGGATTCATTACAACTTAAGGAGGCTATATGGACCACATTTAGAAATCTAAATCGATTAAAATGATTCTTACTGATTTACAAGTTTTAAATAAATCTCACTTCAAAAAGAGATGGCCCACCTTAAGATTAATCACTTCTATACCATGTGAATATAATAATATACAAAATTTATGTGTTTTATATTGGCCAATCTAACAATAGAACTATCTTTTAATAAAGTGGAATTTTGTAGGGACACTTGGATTTAATAGATGGGTGCCAATTTAGAGCGTCAAGAAAAGGAAAAAGAAGACACGAGTGACGATATCGTCGCTCAAATAAAAGTGAAAATTGGCTAGATGGCCTTTACTATGAGGGCCTTTTTAGTGCATCATGCATCATCATCATGAAAGCCTTGCCAACTATGTTGGGGTCGGCTACATGAATTTTGTTTTTCCATTTCGATCCATCTTGAGTCAAGTTCTCAGTTAAGTTACACTTCTTCATATCTATTTTTATTACTTCCATCCACGTCCTCTTTGGCCTACCCCTTCCCCTTGGTAGTCTATCAACCTTCATAGACAAACCTTTCCTTATTGGCGCCGTTGCCAGCATACGTTGGACATATGCCCAAACCATTTCAAACAGGTTTCTCTAATTTTATCTCTCATTGTTGTTACCCCTAAATGCTCTCGAAAGTGCTCATTTCTCATTTTATCCTTTTTAGTTTTACCACACATCCACCTTAAGATTCTCATCTTTGCTATATCCATTTTGTGTATATGTTGCTTCTTGATTTGCCAACATTCTAGTCCATAGGTCATAGTTGGTCTAATCACTGTCTTGCAAAATTTTCACTTCAATCTTGTTGGCGTTCGTCGGCCACAAAGCACTCTAGAAGCAAGTCTCCACTTCAACTATCCCGCTTTTATCCTATGTCTTCATCAATCTCCCCATCCTTACTAATTATATAGCCAAGGTAGCAGAAAGAATTACTTTGTGGTATTTCATGATCTTCATTTATCACAATAGTTTCAGCTCTTTCTATATGCCCATTGAAGTTACAATCCATATATTCTGTCTTATTTTAAAGCCTTTGAATTCTAAAGCCTCCTGCCATATCTCAAGTTTTGCGTTCATACCATCTCTTGATTCATAATATTGTAAAATATTGGGAGACAATTTTTTTTCCATTAGTAACAACTAACAACTATAAATCAAAATATCGGTTCCTCTAAGTCATACTATGATGTAGCTGTTTTATCTAAAATTGTGAAATATGTTAATCTTTATTGTTTAATTTTTGAGCCAATTCTTACAATTTATATATCTATTAGTGTAGCTCATATTGAAAGTTTAGGCCGTTTAAAATCACCATCACCTTTATATAAACTTTATGTAAAATAATCAATAGGATTTGTTCCCATCTATGAATTGACTAATAAGAAACTCTATTTTTTTTTATATTTCATTTTTTATCAGAGTAAAATTTTTGGAGGGACCACTTAATAGTTGACATTTATTTTGAGTGATTTTGAGTTTTTTTTAAGTGAGTCATATTAGCAGGTAAGTTTTTTTTTTTTTTTTAAATTCTAATAAATGAGCGTTTGACTTGGAGAGATCTTGAGTTGGGGTGGAACTCCACAATGGAATCTCTTTATTGAAAATATGAGCCACTCAAAATGAACATCTTCCTATAAATGAGATATCTCCAAATTTCACTCCAATATGAGTTGGTCCCATCATAGGATTGATCATTTGATGAAAAAAAAAATGTGATAATACAATCTTATGCATTATTCATTAATTAATGATAATGCATAAGATTGTGTTACCACGTATTTTTTTTTCCATCAAATGATCAATCATTTAATGGGGCCAACTCCAGGGAATTTATTCTGATGGAATGAGATTCTCAATAGGTGGGCCTGATCATTAACATTAGTCTTTCTCCAAGACAAAGGTGTGAAAAAAATGTTAAATGTGTGATGCTTCAGAACAAACTCAGAAGGTTACGGACTTAAAAATGGAACAATTTTTCGGGTTTTCTATGGGACGAATGAGTAATGAAATAGAAATAGAAATGATGAGGAAAAGACGAGGGGAAATTGGGAAAGAGAAGAGGGAGAGGAAAATGGAGGAGAAGAAGCTGATGTGACGGCGACACATCGTTCTCTGGCATCCAGAATCCGAGTACATGTCCTCCTCTCCTCTTTGTTTCTCTTTTCTTTCTTTTTTTCCCATTTGTTTTCCTCTGTAACCGTATCTCTCTTTTCCCTTTTTTTTGTAACACATCAGTTGCATGTACTCATCTCTTTTCCTCTACAACTATAAAAATGCGAACATATTGCAGAAAAATGGGTCATCTGAAAATATCGCCCGATATATCGGTTTTGACCGATACGACCGATATCTTGAATCTATCGGCCGATACAGACCGATATGACTGCAATATTTTGTGGGGCCGAGTCCGAAACCGACAACACTAGTTTAATTGTTATAATTCTATCACTCAATCTCATTACCCCTATAATTTTCTCTTTCAAATACTTATCTACAACTATACCCACTCCATTTCTTGTGGTGGTCTTTCCTGTATAAATAAGTTTACAATCATCAGCGAGCTCATTAGCTTTATCTCCCTTCCACTTTATCTCCTGTAGACATGCTACACTAACTCTTCTTTTCATTACCTTGACTAACTCTATGCTGCCAAGGTTCCTATATTCCAAGTAACAAGTCGAGTCTTCCTTTTCTTCTAACTTCTTTAGCCGCACTTGTCCAAAATGGTGCGGTAGCCCCTTCCCACTTTTCATTGCAACCAGGCGACGTTGCAATGCGTCCCTTAAAGTGGGGAACGCCCTAGCATGATCTCGGATGTTGTAATCTCAGAATTCTCCGTGAAATATCATTTTTTATATAGCTATTAATGTATCTAAAATTCTAATAAACTGCTTATATATTTTGGTTGGAACCTATAAATTATCTCAAACTACATTGAAATATATTTGAATTAGGACATCAAATTCATCGAACTCAAACCAGGATTCAAGCGAATTAACTGAACCTATTCCATCGAACTTTTGAATTGGGGAAGTGTCGAGCACTCGAACCAAGAATTGCGAACTCGAATGCTAATTGGTCTAATTGCGAATCAGGTATCTATGCTCTTGGCAACCTTAAATCGTGGTTCACACTGTCGACTTGTTTGGTTGTCAAGTGGAGGCATCCAAAACCAGAACTTGGTTGTTGAGCCATTTAGGCTTGTTTGGTTTCCAGGACAGGGTCTTCAAAATTATGACTCGTGTCTTGATGAAAAATATAAATGAGTAATCTTGATCCACCTCCTGGGCACTTGGTTCACCACCTTGACTTGAGCTGTTTCTAGAGAATTGTTTAGAATTGTTAATCTCGCTTCATTGAAGGTAAGTGGATTGTACAACCATGGATTTTATTTGTGCTCTGCATAGTTGGGTATAAACCAAATTGATTTTTTGGTTGTAGAGTGGAATGTACTGTGATTTCCTGGTTCGAGCCTTTTATGAGGTATGATGTGTATGGGTAGGCTATGATAGGGCTTGTATCCGTAGACACAATCATACCTATTGAGAAGATGGACTTGAAGGGCGAATATGGAAAACCTCGCGGGAGATGGTTTTAGTACCGATTTAGTGAGATGGTCCTAATTGTACCCTACTTTGAACTTCTAAGTTAAGAGTTCCAAGGAAATTTGGTTAGAAGTACTGTTTGTTTAGAGGATATAATGAAGTTATTCCTCGTAGTGCTTTCTTATTATTTTGACCTAGTGGGTAAACTTGCTATGTTACAATTTTCGCACGTCTATGAGTATTGTGCCACTGTCTTCTATAGCCATAGTAAGACTAGGGTGGGTTTAATAGTCCTTAACAGATTCATGGCTTCTACAATTAAATAAAAAAACTCATGGCTTAGTTCGAAGTTAGTGAAAACACTATTGATGAGTTTGCCTTTGCGGATGTGGGGGATATGGTTGCCTCCCATGGGCTTTAGCGATAAGGCTCGAGAGCATTCGCTATGATTAGGACTAGCGCATGGCCTATAAAATAATGTGATTCGGAGGATATGAATCTTCGACATTTTGTATAATGTGAATATGTGTTTTGTCTTTTAGTGTTCCAAGATCCAGGCTTGTCCTCTTAGTCACTGAAGTATTACAATACATATTCAACCCCGGGCTCAAGTGAGGAATAGGGTTGCCTCCCATGGGCTTTAGTGATAAGGCACGAGAGCATTCGCTATGATTAGGACTAGCGCATGGCCTATAAAATAATGTGATACGGAGGATATGAATCTTCGACATTTTGTATAATGTGAATGTGTTTTGATCTTTTAGTGTTCCAAGATCCAGGCTCGTCCTCTTAGTCACTGAAGTATTACGATACATATTCAACCCCGGGCTCAAGGGTCATGACATGTGGGTTAGCAACGACGTTTATTGGTAGGATTGAATCATAAATGAGTACTTTTGGGAGCATTTAGATGTAGCATCAATAGGTGATAAAATAAGATAAACTCGTTTGAGATGATTTGGACATGTCAAATGTAGGCCAACAAGGACGCAGATGTGGAAAAGTTTTTCTATGTAGGTTAATGATGCAATCCTAGGGTTAGGATGCAAGTGCCGGAGCACAATTAGGGTTTCGAAGAACAATCACTCGAAGAAGAAACAATCTCCAACGAAAAATCCACACAGGGAATTTATTAACTCAATTCTATTATGAGATCATTGATCTCTATAGTGTTCTATTTATAACAAAAGAAACTTAAGCCCTAAGAAACAACCCTAATAAAAGTAGGAAACAAAATAACAATCCTATCCAAATTAGAAACTAATCCTTAATACAACTTAAATAAAATTAGAAACTAATAACAATTAACAAATCAAAGTGGTATGGGTCCCACATGTGGACCACGCCTCTTGCCCAAACGAGTGTATAATGTTGTTGCATCATTCGCCCCAGGTTGGAAAAGAGTTCGTCCTCAAACTCAGCTTGGCTTCTTCATGTTGTTTCTGTAGATAGTGTGCATGTGAAACGCTTCCTTGGTGAGACGAGAACGTGACCCTTTTCTTTGGTGGTTTCGGCTTCATAGGATGGAGTGTGACTTGCTTAACCATCTAGCAAAATAGGGACGATGATGCTTCCGAACTTTCAGCTGTAAGCGATCCACAAAAGCTTGGAATATAATATTCTGACAACTGCCTCCATCAATGACTATCATGCATTCTTGACCATTGACTATTCCTTTTGAGCGGAAAATATTTTCTTGCAGTAATCATTAATACAACTTCTTAAATAAAATTAGAAACTAATAACAATTAACAAATTAGAATGGTATGGGTCCCACATGTGGACCACGCCTCTTGCCCAAACGAGTGTATAATGCTGTTGCATCTGTTAATGACTCACCAAGTGGAAGGGGTAAGCCGAAGAGGAGATGTGGATGGAAGTCGTAAGGATGGATTTGAAGAAGTAAAACCTATCCGAGCATTTGGATTATGATAGATCGGAATGGAGAAACAAAATTCATGTAACCGATCTCAACATAGTTGGGACAAGGCTTTGATGATCATGGAAGAAAATATCGGCCACTACGCTACATCGGCCGTAGCGGTGGCCACCGCTACGTTATGGTTGATTTATCGCTCGTCACACCCGTAGCGGCCGCTACGTCCGCTGTGAGACCGCTACAGGGCCGCTACAGGGTGAGAAAATTTCCTTCTTTCCAAATTTTTTAAAAATGCATAATAAGACTTATTTCTTTAATTCTTCTTTCCAAATAACATTTCTACACTACTTTTCTACCCTTTTATGTTTAAAAGAACACCAAAAAGCACATGATCTTGCCGAATTACAGTCGGTACAGAGAGTTCTTCTTAAGGATTCTTTTCTAAGTACATCCTATTAGACACCTCCTTTGGTAGATGTATTTTTTTTCTCTAGGTACTGTTAAGTCTTGACTTCATGACATAGTTTTTTCTTTTATGATCCTTTCATTAGTTTCTAAGTTAGCATAACTAAGCAACATGAACACATGTGAAAAAAAAAAGATCATTACTATTATTTTCTATTTATATTATACAGCGATATAGGACCTCATACACTGAGGGGACCGCTACGCCCCCTTATCTTAGTTTTGGAAAAGAAATACATTTTCTCTCATTTTCCAATATTCTAGATTTTCTACAATTTTTTCATATTTTTTTGATGATTTTTCCAAATTGCACCTCTACGTAGCGTTTTGGCGGCAGGCTGCTACACCCGCCGCTACCGCTATTTTTCATCCTTGTTGATGATGAAGGTGATGATGATTCAACCCCAGGTTCAAGGGTAATGCACCTGTGGGTTAGCTACACAAATTTTCATTTTTTTTTATTTTTTATAAATTTTTTTTTCGAAAATAGTAGGGGATTGTTGTATTTTCTAAAACTCCTTTGTTGATAATCCCACATTGGAAAAAGCACAAGGAATCTTGTATAAAAGGTGTTTGCGTCCCACATTGCTTATGCCTAAAGTTGGGTTTGAGGGCACTTGTATATAAACTGCTCGCCTCTTCTCCTTCGTCTTGTGAGAACTTCTCCTAATCTTGCCTTGGGCAAGAAAGGGAGAAAGTTTTATATAAGAAAAAGCTTCATAATTCATATCCACACATATATTTATATATAATATAATATAAAAAAGAACAAAAGTAAGAAAAGAAGAAGAAGAGGAGAAAGACGAAGGGGTGCAGAGGACGGCTGTACCTCTCTCCCTTAACTACTAGTTCTTCCTCTAACAGTTTTATCGTGGAAAACCGTTATTTGGACTTTTGAGAAGAGGTGTCTCGTGGGCCCAAGCGAGTGGATTTAATCCAAACTCAATGGGTTGGTTTTCAACCACTTTAAATATAGCGCAAATCTGAGTTCCCGAGACACAGAAATTGTTTACAGAATACAGTAACAATATTCTCTTCTGTCTTGTAAAAATTAACTTTTTCTTTTGATTTTTTTGGGCAATTCCATATTTCTGTCACTTGTGTGCAGGCTTGAGACAGAGTTGGACATTGCATCCTGGGACATACTTTCCTTAAATTCCACTTGCATGTAGGGAATGTGTCATGTTTAAGAAAGCATCTTGACTCTTTGGTGTGCCTTGCCTATTATCTACATTGTTTTCTTAAACAATATTGCATAATCTGCCTGTACTTTGGATCTAACACAATTGTAGAATGTTTATATATAATGGTTTTGGTAAAATGTAGCTACATGTTCCTAGACCCCCTATAACTGTATGATTCCGGTGATAATCGATAATTCAGTGGTTATTAACTATTTTCTTGTATACAATGCTATCATCGATTGAAATTTTAGGGCTGCATCTTGATTAAATTGTTTGATCAATACTATTGTGAATAACCAATAGCTCTTTATAAATCACAACCAAAGATGTCAACTTGAACTAGGAAACTTAATCCTAATCCCATCACAACTCTAGCCTAAAGTAACTTAAATTTAAGCTAATCATAATTCAGGAAACTTACTTTCAAAATTACAAATAAAAACCCATTGACTCAAAATTAAAATTAAACCCATTGACTCAAAATAAAAATTAATCCATTGACTCAAAATTAAAAATTAACCCAACTATTTCTTAACACCTTATCCTTACGCTGGTATAGAGATTCTATTACCAGCATGCACTAAACACCAAATGTCTTCTTCCTTTTGCAATTGCTTTGATGATGAACATTGTCAGCTTGATCTTCAGCACACAAACTTTTTACACTTCTTTGATCTTCAATTGTGAATTTTTAATCTTTTGTTGCGACTTGACTGATGAAGGAGATGAAAACTTCAAATGCTTTGCATAAACTCACATTCAGTTTCTTGTACTGCATAAACTCTCAAGTCTGTCCTTTGTAGGATGGTTATTGTTCAGTTTCTTTCTTGTTTGGTGTCTGTAGCTCTTTAGGTGTTGTCTGTTTTGGTGTTTGTAATCTTTTTGGTGTTTTTTCCCCGTTGGGGTTGGAGTTCTTTTCGTTGTAAGCTTGTCAGTATAGTCCTCTTGTAGTGCTTGCTTTTAATGAAAGTAACCATTAAAAACAAAAAAAGAGAAAAAAAACTCAACATTCAGCAACACTGCTGATTAAACTGACCCATGTTGATCCGTTTAAATTGCCTCCTTAGCACTTAAGGATACAAATGTATGAGCCTATACAACAGATCCTCTGTTCAAGTAAGGTTGAATGCTACATGACATATCCAGTGAGTCTAGGACTCTGAATGCTATACTACATTTTCACATGAAACTGACAATGTGAGGCACTCACCCATATCTTAACAAGGATTCACACTACCAATTAACTGTGGAGTATTTATAGGGTTTTCTCCCCAGGACTTTTCATATACGAAACTTTGTGATGAAAAACGAACGCTTGATATTGCAGATCTGAAGTCACGGATAATCTCCTGTTGTACCACTCATTTGTTCACAATAATTATACCCCCTTTTCTCAGTTGATGTTTTGCCCAAACTTCCATCATGCTTTGCTGGTGGTCACCATCCATCTGTATGTTCATCTGCATTGCTTCCCGCTCGTTTTGCATTTGTTCGAGCTGATAGCTCACTAGAGCAGATCTATCATGATATATTTTCCAGATGCATACGGATCATGTGGCTTGATGAAAAAGTCAGAAGATAAGAAGCTTGGTGAATAAGATGAGACGGCTATTTCTTCTTTTTTTTTTCCACTACTGAAAAGGCCTGAACAAGGTGTCCCTTCACTTAGACGAACTCCTTTGATAAGAAAAGCGAACCCTTCATCATCTTAATATCTCTTAAAAAGAAGAGACCCTTCTCATTTTGCAATGATACTAGATACCATATCTTCAAGAAGTTTGGTAGTGGCAGCTTAAATGCTGTGGAACCGACCGAACTTCCCTTCGTATCAGGGAAGGAAGAGAGGAACCAACTACGTGATAACCCAATCTACATGACCCTGCTAGTGATTTGTTAGCATTTAGTGAACTCCCATTACCGTGGCTGCTGCTGCACATTGAGAGGTAAGGATTGTGCTGATCTACAAAAGGAATGTCATGGATAGTTACTTTGGGTCATGATATGCAATTTGCATATCCCAAGTTAGAGTTTGGAAACCAAGTTGCAGAAACTGAAATTGAAACAGAAGAAAGCTTACAGGATTTCGGGGTTAATGGCAATGATTGCGTGCTGTATTTTCTTTTGTCTCTCCAGTAGTTTATCAATCTGAATCGGAGAGAAATGTGACCAATTCGAACTCATGAAACTGACGTGAATCTGGATTAGATGATCTTGAACATTGCAAGAGCTTCAAACCTGCAAACTTCAAAACATCAATGTGGGATGAAATCCCATCTTCAAAAGTCTAGACTCCCAAAACGATCCAGTAGCTGCTCGCCAAGGGTTTCTTCAGATCTGAGATTTTGCAAACAGTTCAAAGATGACAAACACCTGAATAGGGATCTGCTATGAGATTAACACCGATATAGCTATGATGCATGGACATTGGACACTGAAAAATGAGCAATGTACCATGTTGTATCATATTTGATACTTAATTTTTTGTTTGTAAAATCCATATCCCTGCCATGTCTGTGGCATGTACTTGCCGTATCCATCCCGTATCTTGGCATCGTAGCCGTATGGGTTCTTCCATGGAAATGAAGAACCTTCTGACAGTATTTAGAGCAGTTGAAGGTCACAGACAAGTCTGTAACCTGTTAGGATTCGCACTACGAACTGATATGCGACCTGCAAAGAGGATGAAGACCTTCTTGTTGATTGAGTAGCCACGATTTCCTCACTGGCGGCCTTGAAAAGATCAGTCTTTCTTGGATATTCAACAGAAGCAATAAAGCTCTGGACTCACAAAATGAAGCTTGAAGATGAAGCCCTATTTTCTCTGCTACTCTTGTCTGCACAAGGACATAAGTGACTTGAATTTTATTATTGACAGAGAGTACTGCAACTGAAGGAAATTAGGAGAGGAAGAAAAGAAAAACTAAACCTGAACCAACTCATAAACCCTGAACGTAAGCTTTGATACCAAGTTGAAGTTTTAATCTCCATCTTGACTGAGTTGTTTGATCAATATTATTGTGAATCACCAAAGATGTCAAACTCAAACTAGAAAACTTAATCTTAATCTTGTCACAACTTTAGCCTAAAGTTATTCTAATTTAAACTAATTGTAATTTCGGACTATCAAAATTACAAATAAACTTATTGACTCAAACAAATTACAAATAAACCTAACTTTTCTCAACATCAGCATCTGTGTTCTTATGTGTTTTCTCGATTCTGTTTTCTGCTATTATTATATTGTTATATTGCCGTTTAATCTCCTGGATGATTCTGTTTCAGTGTTTGTATGGAGGAGCTCCAAAAGGCCCTCAATTGAGGGAGATAGAGAGAGGAGCTGACATTGTTGTTGCGACTCCCGGTCGTCTCAATGACATTCTTGAGATGAAGAAGATCAGCTTTCATCAAGTTTCTTTCCTTGTGCTTGATGAAGCGGACCGCATGCTCGATATGGGTTTTGAACCACAGATACGTAAAATCGTGAATGAAATTCCTCCACGCAGGCAGACTCTCATGTACTCAGCAACCTGGCCAAAGGAGGTGAGGAAAATAGCTGGGGACTTATTGATAAATCCTATCCAGGTGAACATCGGGAGTGTCAACGAGCTTGCTGCTAATAAGGCCATTACTCAGGTATTATCACTATGGTAGGAGGGTTGGCAATTGGCATCTCCACAAATTTTTTTTGAATGATCCAGTTATGACAGTCTTGTTTTTCTACCAAATGATTCCTTTATTCCTTTTTACCGTTTTCCACCTCTAAAGGATAGTATTGTAATTTGTTTGTAAAGCTCTCTGGGCCAAACTTAATCATGATATGCTCGCATGATCCGGTTTTGTGTTTGACATATTGATGGTTCTCAATCCAAGTTCACCACTTGCCCAAATAATAAAAATGGCTGATGAGTGTTGAGCAATCTCTCTCTCTCTCTCTCTCTCTCTCAATGAATGATGGAATATAGATTGCTGTCTTTGTTATGAAAAGAATTTTTATTTGAAATTTAAAGTTTGCTATTGTTTCAGATTGGTTTCCGGCAATGTTTTTGTAATGGAGGTGGTACATAACATATCAGTCAAGATACTGTTAAAAAATATTCAAGATAATAGCATTATTGGTGTTATGGTTATATTGCTCTAGGCACTAGCTCACTGCTTGCATTATTTACTTATTTAATTTTTGCAATAGTCTTTGCTATTTATCAATGAAACACCAATGTCTGGTACATGAGTATCATATGCATCAATATTCCATTGTACCATGCATAGTTTTCAAAATCGGAATCGTATCGTAAATCGTTCATACCCATGAATCGAATCGCGAATCGTATCGTGAATTGTATGATTTTTTTTTCTAATAAAAATAAAAAATAATTAAAAATTAGAAGAAAAAAGAAAAAAGTAATTATTCATAACCATCCATTTTTCCATTTATAGAAGTATAAATATAATAACAAGTAAGTCTATCATACAATCATATCAAGAACATTAAGACATTATTACATATAGTTGAATAAGTTTAAAGTATCAATATAGATTTTTTATTATCTTTAAATCAGAATATAAAAATAAAATAAAATTCAAACCATCAATCTTACACGGTAGGATATCTCTTAAAGTTAAGAAAGTGTTCATGAAGTAAAAAAACCAACATAGATTAAAAAAGATGATATAAACAAGCACTATACGGACAGTCGAATGCTCTAGTTAAATGCATGTTCTTTATTTATCTTTAAAACCTTATCAAAGCCGTAAAAAATTATTATGAGGTTTCGTTAACTACTAAATAACATTTTAAAATACAAGCGATAAAAGAAAGAGAGAATAAAGAAAGAAAAAAAGGTAAAAGATTATTAATATTAGCTTATTGGCTATAACCATTCTCGCTTAGTCGAATCACTTGAATCGTAAGATTCAATAAAACGAGTATCGAATCGTAAGATTCATATATGAATCCTAAGATTCATTTGTAAATGAGATTCATTACATAGATTCGAATCGTTTTCCTTAAGATTCAGGATACGAATCGTAGGATTTTGATAACTATGGTACCATGTTTTGGCATTGAATCATTTGGGAATTTGGTTGCTAATGATGTTGGCTGTTGGCCAAAGAAGGGCCTGTTTCTCCGTTGTACCAACTTTTGTATAATGTGTGATGCTTTTGTACCTTCTGCTTCTCTCTCTCTCTCTCTCTCTCTCTCTCTCTCCATTTTGATGTACATCACACAGACAGTTTGAAAGACAGGACGAACAAACACAATCCTACACATGTTTACCATTACCATTTAAAAATGTAAGAAAATAAGGTGCATATCTTCCTAAATGATGGGAACCTGGTCCCTTTCTCACTGAATCCACTGTGGGGAAGTCGTGCATATATAGATAATTGGTGCCCCAACTGAATTTAATCTCTAAAATGGTGGATCATTTGTTTATTGCTCGCAAGTTCACATCAGCTGTTAGGACACATTTCTTTAAACCTTTTTCATGTTTTGCGGCTCCATCAAGGATACAGTAGGGACACGCCATGGACATCACAGTAACATGGATTTTACATATAAAAAGTGAAGTGTCGGATACGATACGACACGGTACATTGCCCATTTTGAAGTATCCGTGCATCATAGTATAGAGCATCTCTCACCTTACTATGTGGGGGCCTTCACATTCATATCCAATGCTAACAACTTAAATGTGAGGGTCCCCACCTTATATCTCTTAGTAAGGTGAGAGATGCTCTCACAGGAGCATCTCCCATATATATATATAAAAATTAAGATGAGGAGTTTTAGGCTTTTAGAGTAGAACTTTTTTAGCCTACTTCAAATTGGTGGGATAAGGCTCTGATTATGATGATATTCCACTTATTTGAGGATCTGCTATTATTGTAAAAGCAAGTATATCGTCTATATACACAATTGAGAAATTTTTGTTAGGACTGAACATAACATTCGTCATATTTTGAAATTCTGAAGGAGCGTTTTTAACCCAAAGGGCATTATATTCCATTCAGTGTCCAAAAGGCACTGTAAAAGTTGTTTCATATCTATCTGCTTCTTCTATTTGAATTTTCCAAAATCCAGATTTCAAGTCAAATTTGGAGAATATATAGGCATCATATAGTCAATTTATTTGTTCTTGCTTGTTGGAGATAGGATTCCTTATTGTTTTCAAAACTCTATTTAATTTGTTACTAGTCAAGGGTCACCTCTTTCTTTTTCAGCAGCATTTTATACATAGAAAGCTGCGCAACTCCAAGGAGAATGAGATTTTCTTACGAGTTGTTTTGTTTGAAGAAGAATTTTTATTTCCTTCTCACATAAATCATGATGTCGGGGTTCCATACTTGATTGTCTAGCATTCGTAGGGATATTTCTTTCATCAAAATCTGGCATATATGGATGAGAAGCCATATGTTTTTTCTGATGCCAAAAGGCTGAAGGAAGATCTGAACAACATTCATTTTGAAGACTTCTAATTTATCTTGAAAATCTTTTGGTTTTAATTGATTTTCTATCTGAAGGATATGAACCTCATCCTTTGGATCCTTGAACTCCTGTGGAGTCTATCGAGAAGGGTTAAATTTTAAAGATGAATGGTGTTCCTAAAATAACATTGCTTGCTAATCCTTTTCCTATTTAAAAACGAAGTTTGGATGAGCATTTGAAATTTTGTGTTTAACATTACTCATTTTTCCATCAGCTGCTGTACCCATACGATATTTTTTTGTCTTTTCAAAATATTTTGTTGGGATTAATACTTCTCTTGTGCAATTTACATATACACCACCGTCTATTAGACAGTCTACTGTAAGAGTAAATCCTTTAATTTTTATAGTTACAATTGTATACCATTTATGGAAATGGTACTTTGTGATTGAATTTACAAATCTGTTTAATTCTTCTTCAAATTCAGCTTCAACGTTGTGGTCATCATTTTCTTTTAGAACACTTCTTTTTCTAATTCAATGATCTCTATTTGTTTTTTAAATTCTTGTCCTTGTTGTTTAAGCATTTGAACTTCTTGTTTTGTTTCTTTAATTTCTCTTTGTAGATCTTGAAGTGATAATTTTGAAGATTGTTTAGATTAATACTTTGAAGAATGTTATTCATTGAAATAGGTTCTACTTTGGTTTTTTTTTTTTCATTTGTAATTCACTCTGGTCTTTAGTCTTAAGGTTGTCCATAACTTTTCTCGTATATTGTTTTCTTTTTTTATTTTATTTTTATCATCTGAAATATTTTCTACTGTTTCATTGAGAAGTTATTTGGTTGTGGTTAAGACCTATTATGGAAAACGAAGAGGTTGATTCAGAGGTTTGATCACTATCTCTCGGGAAATTGAAAGGGCATATTTCTTGATCTGAACCCGAAGATTGATTATCTTCTTCAATTTCATGTTCTCAGTTTTTTATGTCTTCTTTGATGCAAAACATTTATTATCATAATGACCTTTCTTTTTACGCCCATAACAAGTGGGAGAATGTTTTGTAGTAGATTTCTTCTTTTCTTTAGATCGATGAGATTCTTTTTTTGTGGTATTTCTTATAGAATTTTTCTTTAGGAGGTTTTGGTTTATATTTTTTTCTTATTAATTTTTTATTGTTTGTTGGGTTATGCTAGTCACATTGATAATAAAAATCTCCTGACTCTTGTTTTCCAGGTTTCTTCTGTTTTTGTTATTCATGCTTTAGTTTTATATCATTGCAAAGAGAGAGAGCAGCTCTGGTTATCCTTTGTTTTCAATCATAATGATAGTTTCTATAATTCAGGGATCCATTATTTTGGTCTCTTAAACTGTCTGACCTTTTCTGCAAAAAGCCGTGGTAATCCTGAAGTAAAATTTTCTTTCCAAAAGTCTTCATTTGGATTGTCTAATTGGAAATTTTTAACAAGGAATACATCCTTATACCATCTGACCATCTGAAATGAGACAGCGTTCTACATCTTATAGAGTTATTAATTGTTCCCTTATTTTGTCACCTCACGTACTTAAGTACTTTGTCTTATAAAGTGTGCTATTATAATAGTGCAAAGACGCTCTATTGGATTGGGAATAGTTTATCCTTCATTTCTTATTTGCTGTCCTTTGTCATCAAGCTTTACTGAATTTGTTATTTTTTGTCGTGCTTTATTGGTGAGATAATTATTCCAGCATCCACGAAGTTGACCAGAAACGCCTATCGTGATGGCTTTTGAAGTATTTACTTGAGTATTTCCTAGTGTTATTGCTGCATTTGGAAAGAAGCCAATATTATTTAGTGTATTGATAATTTGATACTCGGTTTTGTCCATCGATATTCCATTCTACCAAAGAGGTTCCATTGTACCTATTACTTATATTATCATTAAGTTCCTCGTATTAAATCTCTACTGGACTTGGTCAATTATAATAATTCTTTGTACGGGCCCGTCTGTGTTGTTGGATGAAATATTCAATTTATTTGAGGCAATGGTTTTTCTTCTTATTCGCTTGAACTTTTTTCATGTATTTATTTCATAAAGAACATTTATGCTTTTGTCTATTTCTTTCCCCTTATTTTGGATTCAAGCTTATTTAACCAGAAAGATTTATCATTATAAAATTCTTTGGAAAAATTAAGGGTTTTTTCTCTCTCTAAACTTGTGTTTTCAACGAGTTGAATGGATAAATAAGGAGCTTTTATTTTTATTATTATATCTGCTTACTAGTAGAAGGATTATGTTTTCCTCTATTAGGGGTTGATATTTCCTCTTGTACTTCTAAATTTTCTATTGTTTCTGCCTGTAAGCTAATAGTCTGAAGGCAAAGATTTGAGAAATTTTTTTTTTTTTTCAGTTAGATGTCTTATTTGATTTGCAGTAATGGATTTAGTATCATCTCGGAAAAGATCTCCGTCTTTTATTGGGACCACTGTTGTTCTTTTATATTTTATTGGCTCAAAAGGTTGTTGAAGAGCTTCGAATTTTACTCTTGGGTTAAATGTTTCCCGGGTCTTGGATAATTTCTTTATAACCATTATAGAAAGTTCTTTGTCCTCATTATCCTGATAATATACTTTTATAAAATCAAAGAAAGGAATATTTTTCTTTTCTTGTATCATATGATTATATCATTCTTCCCTAATTCTGCTCTTTGGTTTTTAGAGTAATTTGTAAAAAAACCATTTTTCTAAAGGTTGTTTTCTAATTTTATTTTACAAAATTTTTGTCAATTTTGAAATCGTCATCATCTTTCTCTTCTATCAGAGTAAAGAGTCATTATGCTAAAATCAGCTTCTGTAAGCTTAAAACTGAACATTTTTTTCTGTTTGATAAACCAGATATCATATTCCACTTATTTGAGGATCTTCTATTAATCCTATCTGAATAATAATTTTTATTCCAGTGTCTCTATGTGTGTGCATCGGTTTTGTTCTGGTGAGATCCATTCTCATTGAGTCACCGGGAGAACTTTTTGTGGGGCTGGGGGGATGGAAAGATCTATGCCGGACCACCCCAAGTAACAAATTTGACCTCAATCCTATGCCCCTTACTCTTCATCTGTGACCCACAAGTTTAATGGCTTCATATTAAAAAAAATAAAATTCAACCCTCTATCCAACGGTTTGGTGCATTCGGATGGGTGCCAAACCTCGGGTTTAGTGACTATTGGGGGGTCCCTGTTTGTGCATGAAAGATGGGTTGCTAGGTGGGCCCTCCCAATAGTTCTCACAGATCTCACCTGAATATTTCAGTGTGGTGTGTGTAGGGTAGCGCTAGACAGTCCAACACCCCTCCTAATAGGACACAATCTACTTATATGCAAAATTTGGACTCCATGAGATCATCCTAAGTCCTAACCTTTTGATCCATTGCCCTAAAATTTAATGGTGTTAAAGGCATCATTTTCTTATGATTTCAATCTAGTGGCGAAGAAAAGTTGGATGAGTGTCATATTTGGACTTGTGACTATTCATGGTGGGGTAGTGTGTGTGAAAAGAATAGATTGACTCAAGGTGGGCCCCATGACAAAAAAAGGGGCGTTTTGGAGAATTACCTATATATATATATAATTGAATGCAATATCTGTTGCAAGTTCTTTATATGGTATGAAACATCCTTCCTCTTCATCTCTATGTTGGACCATTGGTTTTATGTTTTTGTTATATTTTATTGTATAGAAGCCATTTGCTTTTACAAAATCATGAAGTGAGTGTAAAGCATATACCCTATCACGCTACAGCGTGTCAAGGTAGATTTCTGTTAATTCAGAACTCATACAAAAGTCATTACTGGTTTCAATTTTGTGTCAAAGGTTTTTCTTTGATATGGTGATTGAAAAGATAATCGGCGCATATTTCAATTTAGATTTTTTAAAAACTGTTTTTAACATTATAAAAATGTTTTGTTTCATTCAACATTATAGCCGTCAAGTTTTGCATAAGAGGGGGGGGCATTCTGTTTTTTTTTTTTTTCAATCCACGGGTTAAAAGTGAAGGATCCATCACTTCTTCCAATTTGCATCTCTTTCATCTTTCTGTATCCTCAACCCCTTCCTTCTATTTTCTGAAATCTGCTGATGTTTTAACTACAGTATGTTGAGGTCATTCCACAAATGGAGAAGCAGAGACGTTTGGAACAGATTCTTAGATCCCAAGAACGGGGATCCAAGGTTATTATCTTCTGTTCAACAAAGAGGCTGTGTGAACAGCTTTCTCGCGGTGTTGGGCGCAAGTTTGGTGCTGCTGCTATTCATGGAGACAAGTCTCAGGATCAAAGGGATTGGGTTTTGAACCAATTCCGCAGTGGCAAGTCTCCAATTTTAGTTGCTACTGATGTTGCTGCTCGAGGACTTGACGTCAAAGATATTAGGTGAGTTTTACTTTTTATATTTATGGTATTATTATTATTATTCCATGGGAAGTGCTTTGAAAATGTTACTGTGTGCCCTTCTCCTTTTTTTTCTTTAAAAATTAAAAATCCTCAATTCACTTATCCTCAAAAAAAAATAATCCTACTTTGTATTGTTTGAGGGACAATGTTCTCCTACGAACAACTGCAAGTGTAGTCCAGCACTGTGGGAGGCCCCACCTTTCATCAATGCAGCCTCTTTGACATTCTTTTCATCCCATGATCTGGCATCAGGCCCAATTTTACACTCACTAAACCTTTACTCACCATTGGATTAAATACCATGAAAATCTACAATTAAGATGTCATTAACTTTAAGGTTGTTAAATCAAGGGCTGATAATCTAGTGCTGCTATTTTTTTTGGATCCCCCCAGTCCTTGAGGAGACCTTTCCATATGTGCTGCTTCCATTGATAAACTTGCATCTAAGCAGGCCAAACGAGCTGGCCTGCATATAAGCTATATGCAGTCAGGTTGTCAAGTAAGTATTTGCTACCTTTTCAAGAAATTAAAAAAAAAAAAAGGGAAAATAAATGGAAGTATCAGCTATGGTACTATACAAATAGGTTGTATGTTTTGAAGTATCTAGGTGTCCGGCCTTCGTCATTGCTGACAGACATTTGTATCCAAATCACATAGAATCACTCTTATGCAAAAGGTCTTGATTCATTTCTTTTTGTTTTGCAACCTGTTAGTTCTTTGCATTCATATGCTGTGAATGTTACTAACTCGTTTGGAGACTTGTGTTCTAGGGTGGTGATCAACTATGACTTCCCAACGGGGGTTGAGGATTATGTCCATCGCATTGGAAGGACTGGAAGGGCTGGTGCTACTGGTGTATCCTACACATTCTTCACTGACCAGGACTGGAAGCATGCAGCTGATCTGGTGAAAGTTTTGGAGGGAGCAAATCAGCTAGTACCACCGGAAGTACGGGAAATTGCTACACGTGGTGGGTCTTTCAAGAAGGGTCATGGAGGAATCAGCCACTGGGACTCAGGTGGTGGCCAAAGGGATTATGGAGGTCGGGGCAGGAGGGGAGACGGTGGCCGGTGGGATTCTGGAGGCCGAGGTGGGAGGGATGGTGGCCAGGGGGATTCTCGAGGCCGTGGTGGGAGGGATGGTGGCCGGTGGGATTCTGGAGGTCGGGGTGGAAGGGACAATGGCTATGGTGGGGGCCGTGGTGGTAGAAGTGATTTCTTTGGAGGTCGTGGGAACCGGGGAAGAGGAGTTGGTGGACCTGGTGGTGGGGGTCGGCATGACCAGCGAGGTCGTTATGACATTCAAAGAGGAATTGGAGAAAGGCATAGAGGCCGGAGTTATAGTCCTAGTCCAGATAAAGTCAGGACGTGGGATTACGACAGAAGTGAAAGCCGTAGCCGTAGCCATAGTCGCAGCCGCAGCTGGACCCGAAGCCGTAGTCGAAGCCGCAGCCGCAGCCGTAGCTATGACAGATATGAGAGGTCAGGGGGATTGGAACATGTCCGGAATCCTCCACCTGGACATGGGGGTGCTCCTGCGTCCCAGATGTTGCCCATATCCCATGGCCCAAATGTTGGATCATTGGTTAAAAATGAGCCTGCAGGGCAGCTGCCTGTGGATAAAAATCCAATAACCGGTGGTGCCGAGGACGATGCAGAGCCAAGCCAGCATCCAGTGGCTGATCTTTAGTGTGGGTCGTATTACTGCCATCTTTTCCAAATATGCTGTTTCTTTCCTCTTTTTTCTGGTTTTCTCTCAGAATGCTGACGGACAGGAAAGGGGGGAAGGGTGATGATTACATGAAGGGATGAGTGGCGGTCACGGTAGTTGTTGTAAGAACTTGGAAGATGCTGGCGGTTGTTGTGCCTTTTGTTTCTTGTTTGAATTTTGTTTTTCTGGGGATAACTGTGGAGGTGGTGATGGTAATTTCCCAATTGGTTGACAACTGCTTTGAAGGCCAGAAATTGTTGGGTTTACATATGTTCTTATGAGAAGGGGAGGGTTTTCTTTTCTTTTTATAATTTTAATTTTTTAAAGAATCTTAATGGATATTGTATGAACTCTGATTGCTGAAAAGCCCCTGCCCTCAAGATTCATTCTCTCCAAATACAAAAGTATTCAGTGTAGCAATGTGGCGCTAGCTATCCTTCAAAAGTCTTAATATCTGCTTCTTATTTGGTAGGTTGTTTCTGAGATGGACATGGAAAGTGGGGGCCGTTCGCCTGATAAACTGATGGTTGGGTGGTCATCTCTCCTAACAAAGGGATATATAATCCTTCTTATTTTGAGAGAGATGTATATTCCTTGCAGAAATGCAAGAAGTGGGGTGACTTTTCCAATTTTTCAGTATTTTCACAGTTAAATGTGGAAACTGCAATAGATGCAAAATAATGGAAAAGCCAAATACCTGGGGCACAAACCGAACACTCTGAATCTGTGATACAACTGTTAAAAAACATGGAAAAGGCAGGTCTGAATTATGAAAAGTGCCGAGAATTAAACATAATGACTCTAACAGAATCACGGAACTTATTATACAAATGAAGAAATATGTGGATTGGTTTTATGGTTTAAAGCTGTGGTCGCGGAGGACTTTGCAGTTGACTCCAAAGATGGATGTATGATGGGACCTGTTCACAGCCAGTCTTGGCAGAGTTCTTTTATCCCTAAAATTATATGAAAACATTCCAAATAATCCGTGATAGGGCACATTATACCAAGGTTACTAATACTTTGTATGGTTGTTTAATCTTTTAAATGCTTTCGGTAGCCTTGATCCTATGAGATCTGGCCTTAGAAAATTCTCTAAACCTGTCTTTATAAATCCATCAATGCAGCTTTGTCTCTTTATTTCCAGCCCTCTGAGAAAGCTCACTCCAGTCGGAGCAGGCCTACCTCCAAATTGGCTGCGCCACATGATTACACTCACATTATCTTTTCCTTTTCTTTTTCAGAGAAAATAAAAGATCATATAGTTTGAAGTGAACTTGGGATGATAGTAGATTCTACAAAGTACAAAGGTATCTTAAACTCTAGCCATTAACCAAAAATAGAAAATTCATTAGATATTGTCAACTGTTTGATAAAAGATAATCAAATAAAAAGTTAAAAACAAGACTTTGCTTATGATCCATTTAAGATCATCAAATAAAAAGTTAAACAATGGACTTCCCTGATCAATCATATGGATCTTGTGTAGGGCTCTCCTAAATGTGTGTTTATATATATATATATATATATATATATATATATATATATATGGGGGGTATTCAAGTGAGGGATTTCCTCACCATGTGTGGTGAGTGACTCTCTTTTTGGGGAGGTTTCAAGTACAAAAGAGTGTATTCCCTTCAAATACAAAAGCCTTTTTGTACTTGAAACCTCTCCAAAAAAAGGAGTCCCTCGTCATACATGATGAGGGAATCCCTCACTTGAATATTTTCATATATATATATATATGTGTGTATGTGTGACCTCTTCAAAAACCATGTCCATGAAACCTATAGGCAAGTAGAGGGGCCTGTGAAGTTCTATCAACAAGTCCATATCTTGTGCAAGTGGTGGCCCCAAGTTGAACTTGTAATGTTTATCTTTTAGTGAAATTAATCTCTTCTGCTTTCTTCTTCTTTTATTTTGCGTTTAGTCTAAGGCTACTGTGATTTTACACACTATTTGAGGAGCAAAATTCTGAATATTTGGATCTTGTCTTTCTCCACACCCATGATCAGTGCCCGTGTCCTTAGAGAAAATCAGGTCTGGATCCATGGATCCTAGAATTGGACTGGGGAAATTCGTGAGGCTCTTTCATTTCAAGTAAATTTCCCCTCTTAGAAAGGGATCCCAAATTCTGTTGAGAGTAAAAATTGCCTGAGGCCTACATAAAATGAGGGCATTTATTTTACCCGTCTAGACTCTTGATAAAAATTGTGCCCACCTATAAAATAGCAATCCTACAGCGGGTTCAAATTATGTTAAAAGAGTGAAACTTGTCCGGGCCTTATGTAAGATTGGAGGTTTATTTTAAACCGTACAATTAAGGTCGTCCAACCATAGTTGACAGCATTTTATTTGATGAAACATGCTAACATATGTTCGCTGGTACTACGGGTGCACAAGAAATCCAGTATCACCGTAAAATCGGACCGAACCGATCGAACTGGGCGGTTGGATCGGTTTTATATAGATCGGTTCGGTCAACGGTTTGAAAATCATAGAAACCACATTATGTTAGTCGGTTATCGGTTTGAACCCATAGTTAACCGCTTAAACCGAACCGACCGTATGTATTAACTTGAGCATTGAGTTTTAACTATTTTAGCCTTAGGGGAAGCACTTTTATGTTACATGTTTGATGAAAGTTCTATAAGAAGTATGCATTATTGGGTTTTTAGTAGCATTGCCCTGGGGTTTGGTCTGATCTAAGAGCCCATCTCAATTAGTTCAAAATTGGAGCTACATTCCACTCAAACCCATCTTGTTGGGAAAAAAAAAAAAAAACCTAGTTCCTTTTGTGTTGAATTCATTGGTCTGGATCAAGCAATGTAGTCTAGTCTAGGTTTTATACTGAGTAATAGGTATATGCCGGACAATTTTGTTGGTATATTTTACCAGAAGATTTGAACTACTTCAATTCATTGGCGTGAAAAGTTGGTTGAACCTGGCCTGGTCCATTCAATCACACGATCAGATGATGGATGGAAATAGTTCATCAATCGTTTGATGTATGCTTCTTTTGTTAAAACGAATTATGAAATATATTTTTGTGTTCATTACAGCTTCTCCTCATTGCATTTTATGAACCCAGTTTTTGAACTGTAATTTTTTGGTGAAAAAAATAATAATATAAAAACCCTATCGTAACTGAACCGGTTGATGGTTTCCCCTCTAAACCGATCCTCCGCACATGTGCACCCCTTGCTGGTACAATGCTGATTGCAATCTTAAGTGGTTAAAAGGACAAAACCTACTCATTCTCTCACTCATGTGGTTGGTTATGTTGATTGATTTAGAGAGTGAGATTCGTATTGGGCAATTCCTTCCCCTCTTCTGCCATTGATTGACTATATATGGCCATCCAAAGGAAATTCACCACTTCTCTCATTCAGGTTTTTAAGATCAAAGAGGTTATTAAACCTCTTCTCTATTTGGGATGAACCCTAATTTCAGGGATACAATAGTGAGCACATTCCACTTTTCCCCGAGAGCATCTGCTTGGTGTCCAATCTCAATAATTATAGGGGTTTTGACATATTCATCATCCTTAAAACCCATTTTTCCAATTTAATGACTGAAGTTCAAATAATGTCACCAGAGTTGCTCGACTTTGGTAAGCATTTCCCTAAAAATTTTTTTGCCCCAAATCCCATGAGATAATGGGAAAAATGTATATAATAAAAATTGATAAATCGCATGAGATAATGAGATTGTTCCATGATATCTTGGCTTTTATGCAACATATGCGGGAGAATTTTTTTTTTTTTAATAATAGAATTTGAGAAATGGTGGTTAGATGTGTATTTACTTCCGACAAAATATTATTTTTTGTACTCTATAAAAACTAAATTCATATACTGGTTGCAGAAAGCATATCATATAGAAACTGATAGACTCCATGATATCATGGGACCATCCATGATATCATGGGATTTGAGCCAAGAAAGTTTTTCAAAAATGTTGATTAAAGTCAAGGGCCTCTGTTGACATTATCTGAGTTTCAGTCATTAAATTGGAAAAACTGAATTTGAGAAGGATTAATATGTCAAAACTCCATAATTATATTATAATCACAGCGGCACTCCCAGAAACAACACTCGACAAATTCCAACAGACAATCATCTATAAGAGCATTTTTAGAACACTTCATGCTTATAGTTCAAAGTATCTGATGTAGTGTCGTTACACAACTCCATAGAAATGGAAGATGCCTGCATCAGTAATGTATTTCGCATGAAATCACTTGTTGAACAAGCTGCAAGTGAGCTCTCCACCCAAAAGTTCCAGTTTTTCTGCTTTGGTGACAGCATCAAGAGGAAGAGGGCTAAAACTTCGTGACGGACCGTAGAAGTGTGGGAAGTAACTGGAACCATCATCAACAGCTTCATAAACTAATCCCTCGCCAAGCTGCCACAAAATCCAATTCAAGCACTTTGTATCAAAATATAACATTAATCAAACCCAACAAGCATGAGCTTACAGAATTTTATATTAAGCTTGAGCTTTGGAGAGCCTTACTCTAAACTATATGTTGTGGTGTTGGGAGATATCTGTAACCACTTCATGGGGTGAAATTATTATTATTCAACAACACAAGTACTCCTCCTCAGCGTCCTTCCAATTTGGAACTGTGGAGTAATCGATTAGATCATGGAGAGAAGGATAATTTTGTGCTATCAGGAGCCATATTCCACACTTACTCCACTTAAGAAGAGAGTCTCTGTTTTTTTGGGGCTGTTTGTGTTCCCAAGAGAGAACAAATTCAAGCCTTAGGATCACAGGTCCTGCATATTATGATATTTTAATCAGATCTTTAAAGCCGTAAACTCATGATTCAAAGCATTGTGATCAGCTTCTGTTGCACATATCGACGCTAATTTGTCCTCAGTTTTTTTTTTTTTTGACTTGAATATCCCTGAGATCTTTGACCCAACTGGACTAATTTGTCCTCTGGTCACCAACAGAAATCAGTGGTGAAGTCAGGTGACACTGTTAAGTGTAAGCTCTTCAACTTGCACTGTTGGTTGCAAACAGAACAACTTGCACTCAATCCTCCTCACCTAGTGATGGCAATGTTTTGGGCTAAACAGGCAGCACATCCCAAGTTCCCAACCCACTCCTATTAGGGGAGGGTTGGTAGTGATTTTTTCGGGTGGGGGAAGGTATGAATTTATACATTATGGCTTGAGTTGGGTTTGGAGTGGATTCAGGTTTTAGCTACCTTGCCCCTTTCTAATTAGTCTATGAGTTTTTTAATGGACTTTGATAGAGACTCTATGTGGTGCAGAGAGTAAAGGACATTTACACCAAGCTAGCAAAGTGTGGCTGATACCTTACTTTAATTTAACATTCCTTCCTAATATTTCCTCTTCATCTGCAATTCAGCTCAGGGACTACAAAGAAAATGAATGATGTTGTGATCCCACCCACAGCCACCATAGCTCCCAACTCACCTAGAGGGGACATATCTGTGTAATTTTGTAGGGTCAATTTTAACTTCTTTGTATCAATTTCTGTCAATCAATAAAATCATCTTTTGAAAAAAAAAAGGGGGACATTTAAAAGGATTGATATGAGAGTTCGTAGGTTCAAAAATTTTAAAATAAAAAATTATAATTTAAAACCCGACCTAACTCATACCTGTACCAGTACCCGTCATGGCTATCACAGATCATAAATTCATTAGCAATTCAATTTGGCTATCAGGAGGGGAAGATGTGTCATGGACTCGAGTGGTAGCCTGACCCATATCAAACCTGACCTCATTGCCATCTCTATTTTCACCCCCACTAAAAGTAGAAATAGGTGGGCAAAAAATCACTACAGAGAACAAAATATCACTGTAAAAAGAGTAGCTTTGAACCAAATCATTTAATGTGCGGAAACTGGATGGAAATAGCAATGGCATGGACACATATTTTAGGCATAAAAAAAATATTGAATACGAAATAAATAAATTGGTTTTTTTTTTTTTTTAAGTATCCAGGATTCCAGGGCATCATAGATAGCAAGGACTATTACTATGACTTTTGGCAAGAAAACTCTAGGGTCTTGTTCTGGTGTCATATTGTTCTAATCTTTCCATTTCCAAGCTTGCCAAATGACAACAGCCACAAGGCTATCCCCATTGCACATTATTTTGTTGAAATTCAATAAGCTGTGAATCATGCAACCTAAGGTACAGGTCCAAACAGCATCATCACTATCAATATCAAAACCTCCATCTAATCAATCTATAAGTTTGGCTTGAAGAATTCCATTCTTTTAATAAATTTCAGTTTCACTGCCATACTGATAGTATGGTAAAATAAAAATAATGGGGTTTCTTTATTTGCCTAACATATCATGCATAAGGGTATTTGTGTTTTGTTATTACCTTGTTTGCATCAATCTGAAGTAGGTAGAGGTCTTGTCTTCCTTGGAAAAACCTCTGCAGTGTATCTTTTACCTGCACAATCAAAATGGGTTAATGTTTATCTTACACACCCCTCTCTTTTCAATTACCAAAAGTTGTGTTGAGTTGAGATAGAAATGGTGCAGAGATGTGAGACCTGATGGAGTTTGCTGAGGTGAATGAAGCCGGTGGTCCGATCCAGATTGCCTCCAAATATGTCACCTTTCTTCTGAAACTCCTCCCATTCCTCTGTAGTGCTTATCCTGTACACGTATTCTAGGGTTTCTCCTCCTCCTCCTCCATCACCCATCGACCTCCTCCTTATCTGATCGATTGATATTCTCAACTCTACAAACAACCAATGACAAACCCTTATCACATCACATGTATAATATAAATAGCGGGGAAATTCTAAACACACCCACCCACTTTGCTTAGCCAACCCATAAGCTAGTTCACTTACGGCAAAAATATAAACTCTCATTTTTTTTCGCTGAGCCACCAACGAAAAATGACCGACGTACTATTTTTCTCCTTCTCCTACTTCTCTTCTTCCTCATTTCCGTCAATATTGAGAAAACGAGCGACGTCATTTCTGATCGTCTAAGCATCTCCTCCAAGCCTGTGGATAACTCATCTTCTCTTCTTCGTGAGCAAAGGCTTCTTCATTTTCATCTCCCCCAGTACCTCTTCTTCTTCAACTTCTTCCATATTTATTTTCTTCTGTGTTAATATTTTTTCCAACTAAATAAACATGTAATGCAAATGAATTGAGTGCATGCAAATGGAATGGAGTGTGTGGGTTGCAATTGGGAGGGAAATCCAGTTGAATGGAATGGATAGGAGAAGGGAGAAGGGAAAAGGGAAAATCACTGATGGATTGTATGCAAAATAAAAAACACGGTTCGCGTTCTGCATGGAAACATAGATTCATGCAATTCAAACCCGTGCAGTTTGCATATGCACGATGCTTCAAATCCATGCAGTTTCAAATATGCACTGTTAATGAAATCCGTGCAGTATGTTTATTTATTTATTATTAATCCGAATGATGTATATATTTCGGCATGCTACCAAGACGAGTTCGTCGTAGTAGTTCTTCAACCTCAGGGCACGATGGCTGCTATTAGTAGTCCATCGACCTCATATGGTCGGAGTGGTGTGATGAGCTCATCCACCACAAATTGTCATAGGCCTACGACGTCAAAGCGGAGACGAGAGGCTCAACGGGATCCAAGTCCACCAAGCTAAGCATTTATAACTTATTTGATAAATTCATTCATCTTGTTCAACTGATACAGGCCCACTGAACTGTGAACCACCTCCGTGCCACGATTGTGCGAATTGGACAACCAACTGACTTGGATTACCATACGTTACAGGCTATACTCGAGATTCTAGAAGACTTGTCGATTACATACAGGCATCGTCTACAAGGACCGTAGTCGGATTTTATGGGTGTGATATGTATTTTGTTGGTTGAAAAATGAACTATGTATTATTTTTTGTGGATGAACTTTGATGTGGAGAAAACAATTTACATGACATTTGATATTCGGATGTACTTTTAATAAATAGTGGATGAAGTTGTCTACCAATTTATTTTTAAAGTATGCATGTTGATCAAAGTAGCAATGGTGATGCAAAATTTTGCAATGAAAATCTAAAATAATAATATATTAAGCCTAAGAGTACACAATATGATAAAATAAAGTTCGCATTAACATTAAATCAATAAAGTCAATCACTATCTAGATGAATCGTCTCTTGTGTAGCAACAGAATCCCCTATGATATCTTTGAACTACTCGATGCCACTTGCCGAACCATGTTATATTGCACGGAAATTCAGAGCCGTGCAATACACTAATGCACGACTTATTATTGTTGAGCAATACACTGATGCATGGCTTTATATTGTCGAGCATTACACATGATGCACGGTTTTGTAAATCCGTGTGGGACATGAATGAAAAAAAATAAAATGAAAACATGTGTAAAAAAAAAGAGAGTCATTTCTCTTCATATATGGTCATTTGCTTGTCCATATTGGACATGACTTCTCCAAAACACAATGTGGTGCCTAAGATTGGAGATGTGATAACTTATATGGGAAAATGGAGAGATGGGGAAATGGAGACATATAAGGGGATTTCGGTCGCGGAACCAGACAACCACGATGTGTAATAAAATACACGACCAATCTGCAGATAGTCCACATGTTTAAGGACCCCTAGACAACGGATCAAACTGAAAGGACAGTCCAAGCTCAGTGGTGTTCACTTAAATTCATGAATGCATAAAACACAGCAAAACACATCATAAACCAAATCAAGCTTAAATGGGGAAATCACTTATCAGAACTAAACAAGACAAGGCTAGCAAGAGACATAAGTATATATATGCAAAACAATTCATATTGAAGTTTCAGTTACCTCTCGGTCACCTATCGGTCGACCGAGACAGGGTATGTCGGTTAGCCGACAACTGATCGACGAGTTGACCGACAGATTTACCCAGAAAAACTCAGCTTTAGGGAGAAGGAACCGAACTGATTTCGGTTGGCTGTCGGTCGACCGAGGTGAGAAGTGTCGGTTAGTCGACAGTTGACCGAAATCTTCTTGACGAAATGCAGGTCTCGGGAAAAGGAGCCGAATTTAGTTCGATTGGCTGTCGGTCGACCGAAATGGGGATTTCGGTTAGCCGACAGCTGACCGACGCTGCGCGGACAGTGCATTTCAAGTTAGATTTTTACATTTCTTCTTCCCTTCTTCTTATTTCTCCTTTAACCTGCACTTCCCTGAGCCTACAAGCTCTCTAAGGGATTAAACATACACATTCAAGCACAATTTAAAACATCTCATTCCCATTCTCCAATCTAAAACAAAATTTTCAAAATTTCCATTCAAGACATAGATTTCCAATGAAATGAAGAGAATGAAAAGAAAACAAACCAAATGCGCACATGCTAACATCCATCCTAAATTGTTTACTTGCCTTAGTCCAAGATGCCACAAACCCACTTCAAGCACTTCCACTCACGCTAAGCCGAAGGATACAAAACCCCATGAAAACCATTCAAAACTCACCCAAACTTGAGAAAAAGAAACCCATTTTCACAAAAGGGTTTGCAAACATGAAAAACAAGATCTTTAGGAACAAAAAAGGCTCCATTAGAAAGATGGGTTTGAGCTCTTACCTAGAGATGCACAAACAAGAGAGAAGGAAGAAAATGGAAAGCATGCCCAACTAGAAACTTCAAGAAACTTGGGATCAATGGGAAGCATGGGATGAAAGGAAGAAGATGATGGTCTTGGAATTTCATTTGGAGTCTTCTAGCTTGCGCATTCAAGAGAAATGAAGTGGAAGGAAAAAGGGCTTTCTCTTCTTGGTGCTCTAGGGTTAGGGTTTGGGAATGAAAAGAGGGAAGGAGGGAGGGTTGACTTTAAACACTTGCAAATGGGCTCCAATGAGCCTAAACCTTGCATTGACAAAAACATGATCTTGCGTGCCTCGAATGAACTCGACTAAGAAGGATAAAATGAACCTCGAAAAATCTAGTTTCCAAAAAGTATATTTTTGACATGGTTTTGAGATTTCGAGATTTGTGTCCAGATTTGTGCATAAAAGACAATTTTACCCCTTTTGGGCCACAACTTAGGTATTGGGCTTCAAACACGAACGGGCTCACAACGAAAGTTATAACAAATAATAAAATCATTCAAATGAAAACAAAACCACAATTAAAAAAGGAAAACCAATACGATCCTCCCAAGCTTACAAGTGCACTCAGGTCTTCCTTAGCGTGTCTGACTAACACTTACGTTCTCAAAATTCTCAAAGCTATATCCAGGACTAAAACTAGTTATATTCTAACCCAACGGTAACTAAACCCACTTAAGACTAAACACACACCAATCACACACAAATCGAATTAGTCTGGGTCGGGGTCAAACATCCTCCACCCCTTAGGATATTTGGTCCACCAAATAAAACAAACATTTACCTCTGGTAACAGTTGTGGATACAGAGAATGCACTTGATCTCTCAATTCCCATGTGGCTTTCTCTGGCTCGTGATTTTCCCAAAGTACCTTGACCCAATGAATAGTCCGATTTCTCAATTCTTGTTCTTTGGTATCAATGATCTTGATCGTTTTTTCCACATACGAGGCATCTTCTCGAATCTCCAATGGCTCGTGCTATAATATATGTGAAGGACTAGAGACGTATTTCTTGAGCATAGAAACATGAAATACATTGTGCACCCCGGAGAGTTCCGGTGGTAACGCAAGTCTATATGCGACACCCCAATCTTGCTCAAAATTTCATACGGACCAACAAACCTTCTTGACAATTTGCCTTTCTGTTCGAATCTCAAAGTTCCTCTAACTGGTGAGATTTTCAAGACTACTTTGTCACCCACTTGAAACTGCAATTCTCTTCGGCGAGTGTCTGCATAACTCTTCTGCCTACTTCGGGCGATCTTCAAACATTCCTGAATCAACTTGACCTTGCCACTTGTTTCTCCAACAATTGTCGGTCAATGAAAGCTACGCTCACCGACATCTTCCCAGCAAACCGGAGTCCTACATCTTCTGCCATAGAGTGCCTCGAAAGGTGTCATACCGATGCTAGAGTGGTAGCTATTGTTATAAGCAAATTCACAAAGCGGTAAGCACTCATCCCACTGAACCTTGAAATCCAATACAGAAGCACGCAACATGTCTTCAAAAGTCTATATCGTTCTTTCTGACTGACCATCTGTTTGAGGATGATATGCTGTGTTGAACTGGAGTTTTGTACCCATGGACTCATGAAGAGTTTTTCAAAACTTTGAAACAAACCTGCTGTGTGACGCCCCGGAGTCCTACATCGACTATAGAGAGGAAAGTGAATGAGGTTGTATGTAGAGCCTACACCCTTACCTTGAATGAGGCCTTTTGATGGGTTGAGGCCCATCAGAAGCAAAACCGTGAGGCCCGTAGGCTAAAGCGGACAATATCATGCATGCGTGAAGGGTGGGGCGTTACTAATGGTATCAGAGCCGACTCTCGACTAGTTCGAGTGTTGGGGTTATATGTAGAGCCTACACCCTTACCTTGAATGAGGTCTTTTGATGGGTTGAGGCCCATCATAAGCAAAACCGTGAGGCCCGTGGGCCAAAGCGGACAATATTATGCATGCGTGAAGGGTGGGGCGTTACATGGATACCGATAAAGTCGTCGGAATACCCGAACTTGGCGCGCTACTTCCCGGAAAATCCGAGAACTTCCAAGATCGTAGGTGCGTAGTGAGGTCCAATTTAAAACTTTTGAACAATATACTATCAATGGTTAAATTGCGGAGGCATAACAATTAAAGCGGAAGCAATAGGTATCATATATATTAAATGAGAGCAGAACAACAGTCTAGTTTGAAAGGTGTTAATTGTCAAGAACTAAAAGTTAATTACATCTTTAATTTCTACCAAACTCTCACTACAAAACTTCACTCAAAATCCCAAATAAAGATAGTGCTCAAAGCCCTGGTAATGGCTCTCCACCCTCCGGCTCGACATCGGGGTTGGCCGGACCCCATCCGTAATCTCCAACGACAGGCGCTTCTACGAGCGCGAGCGCGTCTTCCGCATACTCTGGGTCAAGGCCTAAGCACCAAAGATAGGTCAGATCTAAAGATCTGGCAAGTCACAGTATACAAGTAACATAGGACATATATATCAAAGGAGTAGAGACATGTATATAATTTAAAGAATGTCAAGATAATGAATCTAGGCAGTTGAGCAAGATAAACAAATAGATACAGAATAAACATAACATCTAGTCTAATTACAAAATGGCACATTCACACGAGCTGGATACCGCAGGATATTATGCCGCGACCCTCCCATACTGAACACAGTTGCGGTGGGGAATCTCACCATTGCTGGGGATTACTAACCCTGCAAATCACTCATCAGTCTCATCACACTCATCACTCAAAGACCGGACCCGGCATCACACCGTCTGTCTACACCACAGCTCATCATGATAGCTCCTCAACACTCATAATAGCTCCTACCGGGGATGATCAGTCCACAGGCTGAACTTAAATCAACCGAGTGAATGTCTATGCCGACTCAAGAAACTCTAAAGGTCTGTGTCTGTCTAGGCTTTGCCTTGCGTGAATAAGGTCCTAACCAAGTCTCTAAGAGGTTCATATATCAATTAATCAATGGATTACAATACAGGTCCAAGCCCATTCGTTGGATCCATACCAAGGCCCATCAACACATGGCCTGGTCTAGAACAATCCAAACGAGGCATCATGTCCATTTCTACTGATAAACAGCTCCTTCTAATCCATAAGGAGTTATGACCCCAACATAAACCACCTCTCCAATCTAAGGGTACACTATCCATACTTAGGCCAAAGAGGGCCCCGCCTAGCCACAGACACGGGTCAGTGTTCTCCAAATCATACTATCGGGTCACTTCTAAGATATCCTAGGTTCAAGTCCTCCATTTCCGTTTAATTAACAGTTATTAGTTATACTAAGGATTTAAGAGTGACAATAATAAACAAGGTGAAGTGTGAACTTCAATATGAGAATCAATAGGGAAATACAATAGTCCATCCTAGGTAATGGACTACATTCAGGTCCAGGCCCATCTCAGGTAATTCGATCTCTAAATGGAGTCTCAGATGCCAAGAGATACTGTGTTTGGTGCTCTTGAGGTTACGGGTATCATTGACAACTTTTAGGGATCGAATCATCTTAGATTAAACGACTAAAACCCTACTTGGTGGTCCCCACGAATCAAGGTTGAGCCACCACCGTTGACTCGGGCTTGGCACATCAATAAATGTCCATTTGGGTGGTCAATGGGCCCCACAAATGATCACAACTTCAAATTACTGAAAACTGGAAAATCACTGATCCCAGTGTGCTCGGTCGACCTGGCTGCAGGTCGATTGACCGAGTGCACTGAGAAAACTGGTCAAGCACCTGGAAGGTATGATTCAATCTCAGGGAAATTCCTGGGTGTCCGGTCGACCTGCTGGCCTGGGAGGTCGACCGCATACACAGAAAATCCTGGAAAGTGACGTCCCAGCTCTCAGCCTATTTTCCTGCAAATCCTGTGTGCTCGGTCGACCTGGAGCAGAGCTCGGTCGACCTAGCACTCAGGGTTTTTGAAAAGTGATGAAAAATCCATCTCCCAGTTGTTTCCTGTAAAAACAGTGTGCTCGGTCGACCTGGCACAGGGCTCGGTCGACCGGGCACACTGAACTTTCAGTCTGCAGAAAAATAACTGAGGCTGGGTTTTCTCCCAGTTTCAGTGTGCTCGGTCGACCGAGCTGCAGCCGGTCGACCGGGCACACGCAGAACTGGGGAAAACCCAGTTTTCAGGGTCTCATCCATTTCAACCCGTTTTTCCACCAAAACACTTCTAATCTTTCCCAAACATCACCAAACTATTATAAAGCATAGAAACACTCCAATGCACCTCCATCCAACACCAAATAGGCCCATTGATCTTCCAAATGGGGTGAAACCCATCCATCAATGCCAAGAAAATCCGTCTACTCTAAGCTCATAGGTACTTCTAGCACATGTTATTGACTGAATTGAGAAATACAGAATCAAATAAATAGAAACATACAACCTATGTTAAGTAAGTATATTGAACTTGCCTTTGCTTGGAATAGAAGGTTGTAGAGAGAGAGAGAGAGAAGAAGAGAACCAATCCAATGAAGAAGATGAAGTAGAAGTCTCAGCCCTAGGGTTTTCTCCAGCACAACAACATCTCAAAGCCTAGTTCTAGAAGAGAAATGAGAGAGAGGAAGAAGAGGGAAATGGAAGAGAGTAAATAGTAGCTAGGTTACATTGGGAATAATGCTGGATTTATAGGGTTTGGGGGTTGGCTAAGGACTGAAATGCCCTTTGAGGTTGTATGGGATTAGGGTTAGGGTAGGGGGCAAATAGGTCTTTAGGTGGGGAAGGTTCTAGAAGAGAATTTGCCGATACCCCCTATAGTTAACTCTAATTCCTAGCTAGGGCCTCCCCTCACTAACTAACCCTAGAAATTGCAAAAGACTCCCTACTAATTCAACTAAGCTAATCTAACTAAAGCTTAGGAATTATAACTACCCTTACTAACCTCTAATTAGTATAATTAGCTAATAAATAATATTAAATAGCAATTAAATATCAAATAGAGGGCCCACAAGGGGTGGGACCTCACATGCTGTCTCTATCTGAAGTGATGGAGAAGGGCTGACCATGTTAACTAACGATCTCATCAACGAATAGTTTTGCCAATGGTGCCATATGCATCATATTCCCTATCTTCATCGGAATGAAATGAGCAGACTTTGTTAGACGATCTACAATAATCCAAATTTCATTATTTTCTATCTTGGTATTCGGCAGACCGGATACAAAATCCATGGTGATGTGCTCCCATTTCCACTTCGGAATTTCCAACGGTTGTAATAAACCTGGGGGCTTCTGATGTTCTGCTTTAATCAACTGACAAGTCAGACAAAGGGACACAAAAGTTGCTATCTCTCTCTTTATGTTGTTCCACCAAAATCTATTCTTCAAATTGTAGTACATCTTCGTGCTGCCCGGTTGCATCGAGTATCTTGTGTTGTGAGCCTCATTCATCATTTCACTCTTCAAGTCATCCACATTTGGTACACACAACCAGTCACGAAAATACAGTACCCCATTCACCATCTTGAAATCTGGACGTTCTGTGATATGTTCTACTATCTTTGCCAAGTCTGGATCTTGCAACTGACTTTCCTTGATCTTATGGATGAAGGTAGGTTCTGATACCGTCATGTTTGCTAACATTGCACCCAGCTTCAGGGTTTGCACTTCCACACCCAATTCTTCAAACTGCTGTAAAACACCAATTCCCATCAAATTGGCCAGGACCACTGATTTTCTACTCAATGCATCAGCTACAACATTCACTTTGCCTGGATGATACTTGATTGGGAAGTCATAATCCTTGATATACTCCATCCACCGTCTCTGTCTCATATTTAAATCCTTATGTGAGAACAAATATTGCAAACTCCAGTGATCCGAATGGACTTCAAATTTCTCTCCATAGAGGTAGTGTCTCCACATCTTCAAAGCGAAAACAACTGCCGCCAATTCCAAGTCATGAGTCGCATAGTTCTTCTCATGATCCTTCAACTGTCTTGAGCCATAAGCAATCACCTTACCATCCTGCATCAATACACAACCTAGTCCCACATTCGAAGCATCTGTATAAACAATAAATCTGCCGCTGCCCGATGGTAATGTAAGAATTAGAGCCGTGGTTAACCTTCCCTTCAACTCTTGAAAACTTGTTACACACTGTTCGGTCCAAACAAATGGGACATTCTTCCTGGTCAATTTCGTCAACGGTGCTGCAATGGAGGAAAAACCTTGGACAAATCTTCTGTAGTAGCCTGCTAACCCCAAAAAGCTTCTGATTTCAGTCACACTACTTGGTCTCACCCAATTAACAACTGCTTCTATCTTTGGCTGGATCAACTGCTAAACCTTCTTTGGTGATGATGTGGCCTAGAAAAGCAACTTACTCTAACCAGAATTCGCACTTACTGAGTTTTGCATAAAGTTGGTTGTCCCTAAAAAGCTGTAATGTTGTCCTCAAATGTTCTTCATGCTCCTTCTTACTCTTGGAATACATAAGGACGTCATCAATGAATACTACTATAGAGTGATCAAAATATTGTGCAAAGACTTTATTCATAAGAGCCATAAAGATTGCGGGTGTATTCGTCAAACCAAAGAGCATCACTAAAAACTCGTAGTGCCCATATCTTGTTCTAAAAGCCGCTTTATGAACATCTGAGTCTCTAACTCTCAACTGATGGTACCCTGATCTCAAGTCTATCTTGGAAAAATAGGCTGCTCCTTGCAATTGATCAAATAATTCGTCTATCCTTGGCAATGGATACTTGTTCTTGATTGTCACATGGTTCAATTTTCTGTAGTCAATGCACATTCTTAGACTTCCATATTTCTTTTTCACAAATAACACTGGTGCTCCCCAAGGTGAAACACCTGGCCTAATGAAGCCTTTGCTCAACAATTCCTGCAACTGGAGTTTTAATTCACCCATTTCTGTTGGAGCCATTCTGTATGGTGCAATAGAGATGGGAGTCGTTCCTGTAAGAAGTTCAATTGTGAACTCAACTTCTCTGATTGGTGGTAATCCTGGGATTTCTTCTGGAAAAACATCCAGAAATTCACACACAATGGAGATATCCTCAACCCCTTGGACTGTTTATCCTCCGTGATAAACGCAATAAATGCCTGACACCCACTCTGAACTAATCTGCTTGCCTCCAACACTGAAATAAATCCTGCCTGAGTTTTCCTTTTGTTCCCCTGAAATATCAATTCTGCTTGTGGTCATTGGAATCTGAATGTTATGGTTTTACTAAAACAATCCATGGTGGCATGATATGCTTCTAACCAATCCATGCCTAAAATGATATCAAAATCATGCATGTCCAAAACAATGAGGTTGGCCGGTAAATTAACATCGCCTAACAAAACTGTACAACTAGGGTAATAGGTTCTACACACAACTTGTTTCCCTACTGGTGTGGTGACGATCAGAATATAATTCAATTCACTATGTGGTGTATCAATCAACTTAGCAAAAGTAGGAGATAAAAACGAATGTGTGGATCCAGGATCAAATAAAATCTGAGCTTCTACCCTACAAACAAGAAGTTTACCTTCCACCACATCTCCTGCAACTTCAGCATCCACACGGTTGAGTTAATATAAACGTCCATGCATCTGTAGTCTATTCGGTGGTTGATTGTGCATTCCTTGGGCATATCTGTTCTGTTGTGGAGGACGAGCATTCTGATTCTGTACTGGTGGCCTGGCCTACTGCTGCTGAGGTGGTCTAACTTGATTCTAAACTGGTGCTTGATTTTGAGGAGCTGCTTGTCTCTGTTGTTGGTTTCTATTTCCTTGATTCTGAAGTTGTGGGCAATCCTTGATTGCATGATTCATAGCCGCAAATTTGAAACAGGCACCTATGGCATTACGAAATTCATGAGTTTCGTGGTTCTTGCCATAGTGGCCATAACCCTGTCTCACTTGACTCTGTTCTTGCTTCGGTTTCTTGTTATGGTGTTGCTTCTGATTCTGCTGCTGGTAGTGCTGCTTCCTGTCTTGAACGATCAGGTTGTTAATATCTTCAAACTTATATGCCCGTTTGATAGCCTTATCATATGTAGCTGGTGGAATTACTCCTATTTCATCCCTCATGATAATCGGGTTCTGTCCTTTCAAGAAATTTGTTATCTTTTTCTGTTCAGTGTCAATAAACTCGATAGCATATCTAGCCAATCTCTCAAACTTGGTGACATAGTCTAGCACAGTCATGCTGCCCTGCTTGAGCTGCTGGAATTCAATAGCCTTCTGTCTCTTAACATGGGAGGGAATGTACTTATCCTGGAATTGTATCTTGAATGCTACCCATGCATCTTCGTTAGCCATTACCGTGTATGGGTCCTTGACCGTTTGCCACCACCGATTTGCAAGACCATAAAATAGTGTAGCTGTGAGGTTGACATTCTGTCTCCTCGTGCACGTAAAGACATCAAAGATTTTCTCAGGATTAGCCAGCCAATCATCTGCAACTAACGAGTCTTCGTTACCCAAGAACTCCTTCGGTGCTCTCTTCCTGAACCTCTCAAATAGTGCGTTAGGGTCATGATCCCTATTGTGGATAGCAATCTGTGGACCCAAAGGTTGAGGTTATGGAACTTGAGGCATGTTCTGAAGAACTTCCAAGAGTTGTCGCTGACCTTGAGCCATTTCCTCATCTTTCTTTGCTATCTGTTCTTGAAATTTTGCTTGAGTCTCATTTGCCTGTCTTTGTTGTTCTATCATAGCTTGCATAAGTTCTTGAAATTGTGTAGCGGTTGGCATATTAGTCGTGTTTGACTCATTCTGATTATTGCCTGAAGCATTATTGTTTGGAACTTTTCTTAGAGGCATGATGCTGTAAAACAAGGTGTTAGTACACAATAAACATGGTTCAAGGGTTTTTAAAGTCCTATACCAAACGAATCTATCGAACTCACGAATCCTCGCCACGTTCCTAAGACCTTTCTAGTTTCTTTTAATTGCCTTAAACAAGTCCGGCTTTGATACCAGTCCTGTCGCGACCCCTGAACGGATCCCGGCCCACGATGCCATTTTTGTTGTTTTCCCACAGGTTCCTGCGGTGAGGATTACCGAAACACATGGAATCTGTCTCACACGATCAAGTTTGCAGAAGCGTGTAAAAAATCACATCAAGATAAGCACCAATAAAATTTCAAGTGCCATAACAAAATAATATCAATACACAGTATCATAAGAAAGGAGTTAACATGGCATTCCCATTATAATTCAAGTTATGAGACTCTTCACAAAAGATAGTTAAGTTTAGTTATATCCCATAAGAGGCCAACAAAAGCCAATATAATTCTCAAAATGACAACAGGAACTCATGACAAAAATGAAGCGCAACTCAAGAACCCGCCCGATGTCTAGTTGACATCGTCGGGTTGCCACTCTCTGACTGGGGGTGGCTCAAGAGCCTCCTCCGGACGCTCCTCCTCAAAGGCAACGTCACCTGCACCTGGGCACCAACATACAAGGGTCAAACACGACGGTTTGACAGGTAATCAATTTAGGCATGAGCATGTAATAAGTAAATGTTTAAAGAAACATATTAAGACATTTTTATTGAATTGTAAACAGTTACATGACTAAGGTACGTTTCAAAATACGAGCAAAGCTAGCATGAATACTTATAATATCATGAATAGTCAAAATCCACAATGAGCCCATCCTTTCTCTATCATTTGCAAAGAAAAGAGCAAGCACGCACGACAAGCACGATAAACATAATATAATCACGAAACGATTCCCACTTATAAGGGAATTCCGGAACCAGACACCCACGATGTGTAATAAAATACACGACCAATCTGCAGATAGTCCACATGTTTAAGGACCTCCAGACAGCGGATCAAACTGAAAGGGCAATCCAAGCTTAGTGGTGTTCACTTAAATTCATGAATGCACACATCTTAAACCAAATCAAGCTTAAAGGGGGAAATCACTTATCAGAACTAAACAAGACAAGGCTAGCAAGAGGCATAAGTATATATATGTAAAACACACTTAAGAAGTGACCCCCTTTTTATCCTTGAAACCATTTTCAAATGAGCTTATACTTAGCTTCAAAACGAGTACACGATAATACTTGTTGCATCAAAACTAAAGTTCGAAAGCGAAGTCTATCAAGCGTATGCAAGGACCTTTGGTTGACCCTTGTGTAATTGAAACCCAAATGTTGGAATTGCAAAGCGAATTGGGTGCCCCTGAAGTTAAAGACATCTCAGGTTTCAATCACACAACGTCAGGCTAAAAGCCCCATAACATATTCTAGTTTTCATTCCTGTAGAAATCCTTCTAAAACAGTTCATATTGAAGTTTCGGTTACCTCTCGGTCACCTGTCGGTCGACCGAGATGGGGTATGTCGGTTAGCCGACAGCTGACTGACGAGCTGACCGACAGATTTACTCAGAAAATCTCAGATCTCGGGAAAAGGAACCGAACTGATTTCGGTTGGTTGTCGGTCGACCGAGGTGAGAAGTGTCGGTGAGTGGACAACAGACCGAAATCTTCCTGATGAAATGCAGGTCTCGCGAAAAGGAGCCGAGCTTAGTTCGGTTGGCTGTCGGTCGACCGAAATGGGGATTTCGGTTAGCCGACAGATGACCGACGCTTCGCGGACAGTGCATTTCAAGTTAGATTTTAACATTTCTTCTTCCCTTCTTCTTATTTCTCCTTTAACCTGCACTTCCCTGAGCCTACAAGCTCTCCAAGGGATTAAACATACATATTCAAGCATAATTTAAAACATCTCATTCCCATTCTCCAATCTAAAACAAAATTTCCAAAATTTCCATTCAAGACATAGATTTCCAATGAAATGAAGAGAATGAAAAGAAAACAAACCAAATGCACACATGCTAACATCCATCCTAGATTATTTACTTGCCTTAGTCCAAGATGCCACAAACCCACTTCAAGCACTTCCACTCACGCTAAGCCAAAGGCTACAAAACCCCATGAAAACCATTCAAAACTCACCCAAACTTGAGAACAAGAAACCCATTTTCACAAAAGGGTTTGCAAACATGAAAAACAAGATCTTTAGGAACAAAAAATGCTCCCTTAGAAAGATGGGTTGGAGCTCTTACCTAGAGATGCACAAACAAGAGGGAAAGAAGAAATTGAAAAGCTTGCCCAACTAGTAACTTCAAGAAACTTGTATCAGTGGAAAGCTTGGGATGACAGGAAGAAGATGATGGTCTTGGAATTTTATTTGGAGTCTTCTAGCTTGTGCATTCAAGAGAAATGAAGTGGAAGGAAAAAGGGCTTTCTCTTCTTGGTGCTCTAGGGTTAGGGTTTGGGAATGAAAAGAGGGAAGGAGGAAGGGTTGACTTTAAACACTTGCAAATGAGCCCCAATGAACTTAAACCTTGCATTCACAAAAACATGATCTTGCGGTCCTCGAATGAACTCGACGAAGAAGGATAAAATGATCATCGAAAAATCTAGTTTCCAAAAAGTATATTTTTTACATGGTTTTGAGATTTCGAAATTTGTGTCCAGATTTGTGCATAAAAGACAATTTTACCCTTTTTTGGGCAACAACTTGGGTTTTGGGCTTCAAACACGAACGGGCTGAAAACGAAAGTTATAACAAATAATAAAACCATTCAAATGAAATCAAAATCACAATTAAAAATGAAAAATCAATACGATCATCCCAAGCTTTCATGTGTACTCAGGCCTTCCTGAGCGTATCTGACTAACACTTACGTTCTCAAAATTTCCAAAGCTATATCCAGGACTAAAACTAGTTATATTCTAATCCAACGGTAACTAAACCCACTTAAGACTAAACACACTCCAATCACACACTAATCGAATTAGTCTGGGTCGGGGTCTAACACAAAAGAAGTGAAGATGAAATTCTGAAGAGAGGAGGAAGATGAAGTGAAGAAAAAGAAAAAATCAACTCATGAAGAAACAGATGGCTTGAAGAGGAAGATGATGGCAAGGGTAATTAGGGAAATTCATAGATAGGTATTGTTGGAATAATTTTTTTTAAAATGTGGGTTGGCTCCACAAATTGGGTGGGTGTGTTTAGAATTTTCCTATCACTATAACCCTTGTTATTGTAATAGAAAGTGGGCTGCATGCTTCACAATTTCTCTACACAACCACCACTCTCTCTTCTGGGGCCCACTTAGAACCCCGAGCTCATAGCTAAGAGGTCTCGACCTGGACCTAGTTAAGTCAAATGCAAGACTTTAGGGATGTAAATATGTCTTCGATTCTTCGATTACTCGGATGTTCCAACCCTCTAAAAACTGGGTCTAAATCCCTATTTAGATGGCTTGTATATTTATATCCGTTCGGAACTCTTTCTCATCGTTCGACTTGTGAGTTTTTCTAATCCCTTTTTTCTTGTTTTTAATGTTTTGACAATTATTACCTTTCTTTCTGTCTTGAATGTAGTGTTTGTGTTATTTGATTGCAATGATGGCCCATTCCTTTGATTTGGGTCTCAATGTTGTACCTTTTAAAAAAATACGATTTTGGTGATAGCACGGTGAACTCTGATGTATAATTGTGAAGTTTAGCTTCTTTCATGTTGATTTTAGTGTTGAGAGGGAAAAAAAGATGCTGAAATTATCACTTTTGATGCCCTTTTATTTTTGAATCATGTATGAAGACAATTCAAGTTGTTACACACAACTTCTTTTTACTATCCCAATCTTTTTAATTTTTGGTGTTGTTTTTGTTATTTTTGTGTGTTTTTATTTTTAATCTGTTCTGGTATATTTTCTATCCAAACAAACATGACCTAAAGTGAGGAGTCTTGTTTTTGGAGAGCTCTATTACAACATAAACAAATCTATAGCTCTTTATAAAGGAGAAGATCGAAGTGCTTACTGATTCTTTACACACCCCTCGTGTGGGGCCCACTTAGCTGCATTTGCGTCAAATAGAGGGCCGATTTCTAAACGAGAAATTCTATTTGCACCCACATGCTTGCTGAGCACACCCACTTTTCCAATAATACCCAAAACACCATCTTCATCTCTTCTCTTCCCCTCCCACTTGCTGCGACGGAACCTTGACGACTGCCTCATCACCGGCGACCATCTCTCCCTCCTGCGAGCTCCCCTCTCCGCCCCACCATCACCGGCGAGTCCCCTCTCTTCTCCATCTAGTGAGTCAAGCGGTTTATTCTCTCCTCTTCTCCTATTCTCTTCCCCTCCCACTTGCTGCGACTGAACCCGTCAGCTGCCCCATAAGCGGCGAGCTCCCCTCTCTGCCCCACCATCACCGGCGACCATCTTCTCTTCTTTCTTCGCGTGTATCGCTCGCTAGTGGGGTGTACGGAGTTTCGGGCCGTGCACGTGAAGAGGTGCACAGCTGTGAAAACCCGTGTATATATCATGTGCATGGCGTTTCACACCCGTGCATATGAGATACGCACGGAACTTATGGGTATTTTCTTCATGGGTATTTTGATAATAAGTTTTTTTGAGAAAAGTGGGTGTGCTCAGTTATTTTTGTGGTGCAAATAGAATTTCACTTTCTAAACACCATTGCATAGGGCCACTTACATCCTACTATTCCTTTCAGTCCATTGGAGGATTCTAGTAATAACACTACAGAAAGATTTTTGTAATTAAAACTATTCTCTCTATATCTGCATTCAGTTTTTTTTTCCTTCCTACCATTTTCTTTTATGAGTGATTTTCATTTAAGTGGGTATAAATGTGTTTATTTAGGAACATTATTATGGTTGTTTATGTTTAGGTCTAGCCTGAAACATTTAGCTACCATAGAAGTCGAGGATGGAGAATCTTGCACTATTGTTGCATTTATTCTATTTTATCCTATTCATTCGAATTGTATAGTGTAAGATCTTTTCCTGTGTCTTTTGTATGCATAAAGATTGATCTTGTGAGATAGAATTACATGTGTTTTTTTTTTTTTCCATATTGAATGTTTATTGTTTTTAGAATGTACATAGTGTATGGGACTTTTTCTCTCTGTGTTTTCGTGTAAGAGCATTAAACTATTCAATATAATACATGCTCTATTTTCAGTTCCTCTCTTGCTTTGCCTTCTCTATGGGGACTTATATTGTTTTTATGTAGGTCTCATATGAACCAAAGAAATAACATGTGGATTATTATGATCGTGCCCTTATAAATTTACAGTTATATTTTTGTTACTCTTAGTGTCTTGTACTTGAGTAAATCATGGGATTTTAGTATTGTTATTAATAATTTGGGCCATCCCTTTTCCTTTCCCGTTGTCTCTTGAAATTCAAGAGATTTTTAGGCACTGAATGCACCCATTTTGGGTAATTGCATTTGCCTTTTTTGCGTACATTTCTTCTTATGATGATTTGGAACCTTCGAATCTGTGGGAATTTTTAGATGTTAAAATTGTCGTTCTTTACAGGTTAGAAACTTTAGATGTATATTGCCTCATACATTCTAATTCGGTGTACAACCAAGGTAATGAGTATCATCCTTTTGCAGTGAAGAATCCAGACAAAACATAGTTGAATGAATCATTGGGGTGACGCCAATGCAAAAGCCATGATCATGATCATGATCATGATAGTAGAAAAAAATTAAACTCAATTCATTATTCTGTTAGGGGTAGTGCCTTATATCAAAAATACAAATCACTCTGATTTAAAGGTCATTTTGGGAGGTCACCTATCATGAGGCATGTGTTTGATGATCCAAAGTTGATTTTTTCTGTGGGGTTTTCTGAATCATAGTGAATGTGTTTTGAATGAAGATAACATGTTAATGGAATTTACCAACTAGATTCCAAATAACAAATGTGAAGTAGCCTGCTCTATGGTTTGAGGAAGAAGTTTTGCTTCATTGAAGCATAGGATCCTTGCTCTTTATTTTCAGTGTTTTTATCCTCTTTAAGCAACAAATGTAGCAAGTGCAGTTTACTGACCTAAAGAAAGTACTAATTGGGTACGATCACAGTGGATGTGAACCACACATTACTTCCCCAAACATGCAGTGGATATTTTTTTTTCCTCCTCATTTACTCGAAACCCAACTGCATTATCAGTCAAATTTATATGTATCCATGATCATTACTACATTATGGCTATTTAGTTGCCTAATTATAGTTTTTTGTTCATACCTATTTATGGATCGAAACCCTTCTCCATCACTATGTACAACTACTTTTTACGTGCACCAAAGGTTAGATATGGATGGTTAGTTCGCTGTCATTGATGTTTCCTTCCCAAAGAAGCAAGTTTGATAAAGCTGTGCGTATTTTTTTTTTATGTGGCCATTCCACTTACATGTAGTGGTTTGTTAATGATCAATCAAGAGAGAGTGATGTAATACGGGATTAATTAATATGTGGGCTATCCATAACTACTCATGGATAGTATTATAATATGGTGTGTGGGGAGTGGAGGTGGGTGGGGCTGCAAGGAGAGCATCTTTCCAATAGTTTTCATTAGATTAAGGAAGAGGCAGTTTGAACTATCCTGTCGGTGACGAGAAGTCCAGATTAATTGATCTACTTTAAATAAGGATCTTTAGTGCTAACCTTTTTATGAAGATGATTTGTTTCCTTTGCAATTGGTACACAAGTCATCCAATCTTCAATGTGGCACTTAAACTATTCAAGGTGACATGCACTGTGGATGGATTATAAATATTAAGCAAAAGTAGCGTTCTGATTGGAGTAGATGTTCATGTCAATCCTGTATTCTTTTGGTTAATTCTTGATAGGAAAACCCTAAATCAATGTTCAATCTTTAACCATTCATATAAAACTCTGGTGCTTCATCAATGTCAAATTCAGTGAGTAATATTTGTGTTCTCAACCATATTTGATTTTGTTCCCATGTGAAACTTGTGTAATGCCATCGGATATTTTAAATTTCGACCATTTAAATATTTCCTTTCAAAGGCAGGTGTCTCCCTAAGAACTCATAGATCAGTGACGTTGATTGGGGAGACATTCAACTCCAAGTCATTTCGTAATTTCGCTTCATATTGCTCTGAAATAGATGTCCCCTCAAACTTTGCATTGTTCTACCCTCTTAGCACTCAACTTGTTATAAGTATGAAAGTCATAAACACAACCCAACCCTATCTCCTTGACTAACTTCTCCTGACGATCCATCATTGCCTCATATACAGCGCAACGTGTATTGGAAATGGTATCATTCTAGGAGTTTTATGGATTTCATCCAGATGCAAGCTTGAATGAGGCCTGCCTTCTAGATCGATTCATAAAACCATCGTGAGGAACCTGAACATGAGGTATAAGTAAATCCTATAATATAATACTATTGCCAATAAGGATTAGAGACCCCTCTATGCGCTACTTATGTTTGGTAATCTATGTGGGGATAAAAAACACCCAAAAACTTTTAAACTTGGTCACCAACTAAGGTGTGGAAAGTTCCCCCACAAACGTCATGTAATAATATTAAATTTAAAATGTTGAAAATATTCTTATGTTAATCATGGCAGTATAGTCAACTTGGTGTCAGTATTTACTGGTACAGTCTTGGTTTACAAACCCAAAACAGAACCAGTATGATTCAGATTTTTGAGGTGACCAATAATTTCTTATGGCTCAGCCAAGTCTGATAGATGTTGACACAGTCATTGAATTCTCAAAAGGAATAAAAAGCAGTAGAAAAGAATATGATAAACACAGTTGGCATCAATTGTACTGCCAATTGTAGTTATATTAAGATGGTAAGGACTCATAACAGGCTTTGGCATCAATTGTAGTTATATTATGATTTAGTACTGCATGCTCCTATATAAACACAGCCACATTCCACTTTTTTCTTTACAGGTTCATGAAGAAAACACCAATGATGCTGAGGGAGGTCTCCTACACTCACAAAAAATCATATTTCAGAAGGCATTCGTCAAGGAAAGGTATAGCGTAAATATATATCAATGAAGTGATCTATAGTTTCAATCTCATAGTTGGATTGTATTGTCGTTGGAGTGACCTCATATAATTATTGTTCCTACAGGAACTTGGTCGCATGAGATGTATCCCAACAAACCCTGACAAGGATATATGAGTGCTTACATACACTCAAAAGCAGTACGTACGGCGGACGGGACTACACCACTTGTCGGAGATAGATCGTATGGTCATAGACCATGCGTTGATAACAGCGTTGATTGAGAGGTGGCGTCCAGAAACAAATACATTTCATCTGCCATCGGGGGAAGCAACTATAACACTTGAAGACGTTGCTTAGATCTATGGCTTGCTAGTCGATGGCCCGGTCGTAACCAATCGGACTTTCCATGATAGGTTTGTAGAGCCAGTGTGCCAGGAGTTGCTTGGGATCGGGCCTCAGAAGAAGCAAGACTATGTTGGCATAACGATAAAATTTAAGTGGCTTGAAGACAACTTCAAGCATTCTGCCTGGCAGGATGAGGATTTTAAGATTAACAAAGATGATGAGATTAGAGTCACTCGGGCACATTTGTTTTTTTTAGTGTCCGGGCAAATCTTCACACAGACTTCAGGTGCGAGGGGTCCTGCTTTTCTTCTTGACTCGTTTAAAGAATTCAAGCCTTACGCATGGGCCCCCGCATGTCTTGCAAACCTTTATAGAATGCTTGCAAAGGCAACTTGGTGGGGCCAGGATCCTCAAGTGCCTGAAGGAAAGGGAAAATATCAACAAGAGGAGGATAGTAAGTCCTGCAGGACACCCACGGGGCCTTTGCAGCTACTACAGGTGATAAATTCGCAAGCCTACCATTTTTTGGATTCATTATTAAAAAGCTAACGTATGACTACATCTTGTTGTTTTCCATTACAGATATGGGCTTACTCTAAAATGACTATTGGACGGTGTCCTCTACTAAATCGTAGTTGGAAGAGACATACAATTCCTGTTGTTCAAGACATGGCATAGGAGTTGGGGGAACACCCACCCCTCGCAACGGTCAAGGAAGTAAGGCAACAACTAAACACCTTGCCGGCTGATGGGGTAAATATATATGTGGTTTCCAATACAATTGAACATGTTTCTAATTTTATTACCTATAACATGTCTTACTGTCTTCTTATACGTTACCGTAGGCGGTTCACTTGGCAGCCGTACTCCAACTACCCTAAGAAATTCAGACTGAGCGTACCCAAAGGGGATCGCGATCTTTTTTCGTCCTCGACCGTGCTATTGTGGTACTGGATTGTTGAGAGGCATAACACGTGGCGAGTCATGAAGCAATTTAAGCTCAAACAACTGGTACCCACTCCCTTCAGTATGGCATACATTAGAAGAGAACGTGTAGAGAGAGTTGTAATTGATTACAGCTTGTATATGGGTGAAGAGATAGCAGGATTGTGGGCTGCAAGAAGGCAACTTGGATTGCGCGGGGAGGAATGCACCCAGCTTGCACATTCTGAAGAGTACATCGTCTGATATGTTGCCAACACAGTCCAACATATAGGCAGGGTCGAGCACAGGGAGGGTACCGAGGCCGAAGCCCCTGCTCAGCAGGAAACAACATATGTTCCACAGAAATATGTCAGTATTTGAATGCTCTAGCATTGATTTTTTTCATTTATACGGTACTAAACTGATGACATGAATTGGGTTGTAATCAGGTCGAAAAACTTGTTGCTCGCTTAGAGCGATCATGCGATCGGGCGGAAAGGAGGAAGAAAAACATGTCCAGTTTGGCGGATTCCATCCGGAAAAAGCTTAAGACATTTAAAGCAGCATTCGGGACTTCATTCAAAAACTTTAACATGGAAGAGTGCAACAGCTCAGAGTCTGATGAGGATGTAGAGAAGGTAAACCGCCCAGCCCGAACTTGAATTAATTCTCGTAATCTAATGATGTTGCTTACTGTTTAGCTGCAGACAAGCACTAGAACCTCTCACAGTGCTCCATCTCACATTGTTCCCAATACCCATGCTGCTCCATCTCACACTGTTCCCGATACCCATGTTGGTCCATCTCATCCCATTTCTCCTCGGACTTTTCCTGAGACTAATGCTGGTCCAACACACACTGTTTCCCCTCAAGAAGGTGAGGAGACTGATGCTGATCCAGATATCACTGGGCCCTCTCACACGAGAGTCAAGAAACCTGCTCAGAAAAGTACAAAAGCGAAAACTTACAGAAGAAAGGGCAAGAAACGCCTTGGCGACGTTCCAAGTGAAGGTCAGCTAGCCGACCTACCACCATTTGAAGAGGTGCTCAACACCCCCCCATTAGCCAGGGCATTGTTCGACACCCCGGTTTCAGTTCATAGTGATTTCGCGATAGTTGCTGCAGCACCCCCCGCTACCATAGTGTCTTTGATTTGGAGAATCAAGCGCTTGCCCCGCATGCGTAAGGTGCCCGTTAAGTTCGCCGATTACTCTCATTCTATGGTGCATTCGGGCTACGATTGAATGAGCAGGAGCAATTCTTGGTCAGTGGTTTCAAGGAATATTACAGTACAAAGTAAGCGTGGAGCAGTTTCCTTAATGTTTTTCCACAGTTTTCCCATCTTCGTTAATATATTTGCTGTAATAATTTTGTTTATTAACAAACATCTATTTCGTGCAGAGGGGATGAACTAGCAAGCATTTGTACCATGGTATCCAGCAACGATTTAAAGAAAGCACTTGAAGAGGGAACTTGGTTGGACACCAATCTTATGTACTATTACTTTGAGATTCTGAGAGACAGATGTCCCACTGCTTTTGTCGCAGACCCAAGCATATCCGTAAGTTTGTGCTAAACTGCCCTTCACTTTAATTTTAACAAAACCCTCTTATTGATATCACCTTTGTGTGTTAATCATTCATATTGTGGATGTGCATTACTATATGCAGAGTTGGTGGCAGGATGGATCCGATGCCAGTATTGAAGCTACCTTCGGCAAGCATGGCCACAGGGTCTGGGAAGCCCGAGAGTGTCAAACTCTAGTGTTTGTACTACTCTACAGGAACCATTTCACGTTGGTTGTGGGATACGTTGATGAAAGAAGGTGGGAGTTCTACAATAGTCTGACTGGTGATCATTTGACGCGGAGTAAGGCAGAATAGTTTGTAAGTACTGTTTTTAATTCTAAATTGAAATGAAATTGAGACACAACAGATAACATTTGGCCATAAAAATGTGATCGGGTGGTTGAACGCTATGTATATGCATTTTGGGTGGACTGGTCCATTTTTATGGCCTATACTGTTCAAGGACGACATTCCTCATCAAGACAATGGTAATGACTGCGAAGTCTTCGCTGTTGCATTCGCGGAGCATTGTGTTCATCACCGTCCGATCACATTTACACAGTCCGACATCCCTTACTTCCGTAGCAGAATTGTCATTGAGTTATTTAAGAGAAATTGGAACTTGAATGCTAATAGGCTGAATCTTCCTGAGTTGTTGAACCTACCGGTTTGATCCCCTTGAGTTGTGAAGGTTTTGGGCAGTACATGGAGACGCCGAGTGATCATGATTCAATCCATTCTCTTTTTAAATTTGTATATCTCAATTGTGGAACTTGTGGGCACTTTAAAACATTGAAATTGTATGGTTTTGGAAAGTTATTGATTTATGAAGTGAATTGTTAATGTATCTAAATATCTCACTATCTTTGTATGGTTGTATCTGTTTTGTTTTTTGAATCTATAGGAGTGAATGGAATGTGATGTGAGTGAAGTATTCAGGTAGAATGTAACCTTAGCAAGATGAGGTGAGTGAATGTGTAGAATGTAACCTCAGCAAGATGATGTGAGTGAAATGTATTCAGGTAGAATGAAAGCTCAGCAAGATGATTTTGTGATTTTTCCAAACATGTTGTATAATCGATATCGACTATATATATAGTCGATATCGACTATTTAACTGAATTAAAAGAATACAGAGACCGTCAATCTCGAATATTTACATAGTCGATATCGACTATACTGATAGTCGATATCAACTATTTAACTGGTTACACAAAAACACAGAAGTAGTCGATATCGACTATAGAGACAGTCGATATCGAATATTTAACTGGTTACACAAAAACACAGAAATAGTCGACACTGACTATACGGATAGTCAATATCGACTGTTTAACTGGTTACAAAAAAATACAGAAATAGTCGATATTGACTATACAGATAATCGATATCGACTATTTTACTGGATACACACAAAAACACAGAAATAGTCGATATTGACTATACAGACAGTCGATATCGACTGTTTTGGTTGCACTTAGTAAACTTGTAGGGTTACACTGTAATAGTAAATTGTATGATTTCGACAGTCTATTTTATAGCTGGAACTGAGTTATCAAAGTTGGGACAATACAAACAATTGGGACAATACAAACAATTGGGACAATCCAAACAAGTTATATAAAAAGTTTGATACATATATATAGCCCCTTAGAATGGGGTCGTCCATCTTTTACAAAAAGGAAATATATTTAAATAACATTTAAAGTGACGTTCCAGAAAATGCTTCAGCACGACGTACAAGGTATGAAAAACATCTTCTATAAACAGCCAAAAACATTGTCCATTGTCCAGTAGAGTGTACATTGTCCAGTGGCTGCATCTTCCAGCACATTCACACCAAATATTCACCACCCACTTCTAAAAAATAAAGTTCAGTAGACTGTACACTGTCCAGTGGCATGCATCTTCCAGCACATTCACACCAAATATTCGCCACCCACTTCCAAAAAATAAAGTTGTTCAGTAGACTATACACTGTCCAGCCTTCCAAAAAATATTAACACCAACAACCAACCAAAATTCATTCCAAAAGAAGTTTTAGCAATATATCAAGTTTGCACCGGTGGATTGCGGCAACTTTGCCGGTTATGACCCCTCTCCTTACAGTTACCACAAGTGACAACCCTTCGTTGGCGGCCACGATCTTCGGTCCGAATCCTATTCTTCTTTGGCCGCCCTGGCTATTTAGTGGCTCGTGGTGAGAGAACTCGTTCATCAGATATGTGCTCCCATTGTTTACTGTCGCGTGTAGCATGCAATACTTCACTATAAGTCGTGCGATATACATTTGAGAGGTACCAATTTTCACAAAATTCATATGGATCTTAGTTTCTAACTCTCATTGAAGCCAATGCATGAGCACACGGGATCCCCAAGATATCCCATTTTCGACATGTGCAAGTCATGCATTCAAGATCAACGACGTCCACGTACTCCGCTGATTGTTCCTGAAACTCAACTAGGCCAACCACACGAACATGCAGTCGCCGGGCTTCTTCCGTTTCCTTTTCCAACACTTTCTCCGCATACGGTGTTAGGCGACTTATAACTGCTTGCGATTTAAGATGGCGTTTCTGGTAAAATTCCATTAGTTTGTCCCGTATTTCCTCGACCTGTTTTGTAATAGGAAGGACTCTCGTGTCCTTTAAGAGTCCATTTATGCATTCTGTTGCGTTGCTAGTGAGCATGTCATACCTTCGTCCATCTACATATGCATTAGTCCAACGTTGCCTTCCAATTGAATCAATGTAAGTGAATGCCTCTTGGCTGACTGCCCGTATATCAGTCATATATGCTTCGTACTCAAATGGCCTGTTTGCTTTCGCGGCACGCCAAAACTTCATAACAACTGCCGTATCACTAAAAGCCACCATGATATTCTCAGCGATGTGACGACAACAATAACAATGCTTTGCGGAGGGTATGGTGTTCAAGAGCGCTGGAATGAGATCTTTTTGGCGGTCGGACACAATAGTCAAATTGTTAGGCTCACCCAGTGCTATATGAAGATTTGCAAGGAACCACTCCCAACTATCACGTCGCTCGGATTCCGTAAAGGCAAAAGCGATTGGGAGGAGCTTATGATTGGCATCGTTTGTAACAGCAACGAGCAAAACACCAGGATACTTCCCTCGGAGATGTGTCCCATCTACAACAATCATTGGTTTACAAGTATTAATGAAAAACCTTAGACAAACTCCGAATGCCCAAAAAATTCTTCTAAAACGATCTTCAGATGTGGTGTCTATGTTTGTCACTTTGCCTGGATTGGTCCTCTGCAGTTCAATACAGTAACTAGGCAGCATTAGAAAGGACTCCTCGTAAGATCCTCGCACTGCACGCAGAGCTATCTCCTTTGCTAGATGTGCCTTCCTGTAGGTAATAGTTGTCCCAAATTCCATTTGGTAGTCGTTCATGATCTCTTTTGGTTTTAGATTGACATTTTGTCGGACTCTATGCATGATGAACTCCGCAATTAGCAATGCTGACGCCTATTTATGTGCCATCCCCATCATTGGCTTCGAGCATTTATGGATTGGATTATACGTACGCACTTTGAATTGTGGTCCTGATTCCACGATGGAGGCATGAATGCGCCAAGGGCAAATCTCATATTTACAACATGCTGTGACTCTGTACATGTTGGTCCTCAAGTGCTTCAGAGTAAAGTTTCCGTATATTTCAAACTTGGCAAGAGTCTTCCGGAATGTGTCACGATCAAGGAATTCACGACCAATCCACATTTCCTGTGCTAAATTGTTTCCAACGTCTGCATTCAGTTCTTCAGGTACCATACTGTCGACGAAATTAACACCTGAATGTTCATTTGAAGGACATGCATTGTCTGCTGGATTAGCCCCGGCGACGTTGCTTCTATTCGAGCCCATTACAACCACTGGAATTTGTCCGATGAAATATTTTCATCAAAATGATTCTCATCACCATACTTTGCCACATCCTCTATGTTATCGACAAATGCATTGTTGACTGGATTAGCCCCGGCAACGTTCCTTCTGTCCGCGCCCATCTCAACCACTGGAATTTGTCCGGTGAAATTAATTTCATCAAAATCATTCTCATCACCATACTCTGCCCCATCGTCTATATTATCAACACATAGTTCTTGACATAAGGTATGCAATGGACTTGTAATGTCTCGAACAGTTGAAAAATGCATGTCATTATCTTCTTGAAGATCAACGGTAGGAAGCTCTAGAACGGTTGTCCCGTCGTTAACTTCTTTACCCTTGCAATTCAATAATACACCCATCGATTTCTCAAGATAAGTTCGATGCTTATCATTCCTCTGAAACCTATAGTGCATCAACAATATAGCAAAATCTGTGTGAGGGATTGGAATTAATTTATGATAAATGTTTAATTTAGAATACAACAAGTTAACATACCTTGACTGTTCTCCCACTCTGCATTGTCCATTGTTCGATTTGTTAGAAACATATAAGTATATCCCATTTGTATCCCGACTCGATGCTTTCATCATTCTGTTTACATCATTATCATCGTCAATGCTAGCCAGTGAAAATGCTCGTCCATTGCGATGAAGGTATTGTATGCTTAAACTTTCAGTCGATGAATCCCAATTAGATGTTTCAATTGCTTTGGTAACCAAAGACCCATATGTTATGTTGGTTGATAAATACCTCATCTTCTGCTTTCCTCCATTATAGATAGGTCGCATCATATCAAACTTAAAGTTTCCATCATAGTGGAAGATAATTAGGATATCGCAATTTGGCATGATGTTTATAAATAAATATTATTTAGTTTATATAGTGGCAGAAAGAGAAGGTAAATATGTATGCATAAACAATGTCCATGGTGAAAGAGCAAGTGTATGTTTAAAGTAGATGATTGTGATATTCCAAAGGTTCTACTAATTGTATTGTTAAAGAATGCTATACAGAGACTATATACATTTTTAACCATAGAGCAAAATACGAATATGAAAACTAAATCCAACAATGTAGGAGCATATCCACCTTTTATACTAATTTTATGGGACAAGGTCCATGTGCTGTTAAAATTTCTAGATCTTGTAAAATGAAATAGTCGAAAATAAATTAACATGGGGCATGAATGTTCTGTTTTAGTTTAGGCTAAATAGAAGAAGATGAGTGATGTCTGTATTGTCAAATACAATCACATTTAAAACCCTAAACCAAAAAAAAAAAAAAAAATCTATACTAAAATTTAAGATGGCAGTGTCACTTTAGGAGAAGATATCCACCTTTCAAAACTCTAAATGCACTTGGGTGCCATTTTCTGGGACAATACAAAAATGCACATTTAAATATCTAAATCCAAAAACGTATGTGAAGATTAAAAAGATGGGAGTGGTTTTTTATGAGCAAATATCCACTCTTTACAGCTCTATATGCACTTGGGTGACATTTTCTAGGACAGATCAAGGTCATTGATTGCTTGTCTAGGGCTGGTAAGATATAAAACGAAGAAGATAATTTCAACAAGTTGAGTGACTGCCAAGTTTTGGGGAAACTATCAAACTGATAATAAAGATTCATGTGTGTACCTGCCTCTTAAAGGAGTGCAACCACCACCATTAATAGAGTGCTTGATGAGCTGCAGTGGATTTTCCTCAACCAAAGAAGGTTGCTCGCACCAGTAGATGCGAAAGATGTAAACGGGCAAAGCAGACTTCGACTATTTGGGTTTTAAGTGCAGTGAAAGATGATAGTCGATATCGACTCTAGCACTAGAAGACAAAAAAAAAAAGGAAAACGTCAATTAAGGGCCCATTTTGTCTGGCATTTTCTATTGGGGCCAAATTAAATAATAGTCCATTTATGAGGGTTTTTCAAGTTAAATCCCCTTCTTTTTTACTATAAAATATGTCTAATAGAAAATATGCATCTGGATATGAAAAACTTCAAAAAAAAAAAAAAAAGAATAGAAAAATTGATTGAATCGCAAAAAGGATCTTTAAATAAATTTATCACTAGTAATGAACAAAATATAACAAAAAATTTAGGTGAAACATCCATAGATGATCGAGAAATACACCAAAAAGAACCAAACGATAACAATATAAATCAAGAAACACAACAAAAAGAATATGGAGATAATGAAACCATCCAACAAAAGGAAACTGATGATAGTGCTCAAGAATGTACTGCTACAGTTATTGTTAGAGAATTTGTGAAAAGCGTGGAAGAAAATAAAAATATTGAAGATATATCTGATTCTATTCCTTCAAATATTTTTGACCCTGCTCAATGGAAACATGATACAAAATTAAGAAATTTATTAGTCGAGAAAGGTCCAATTAGATATAGCAATATAAATTTTCCTAAGGATGAAAACTCTAGACATTTTTCTACTACATATTATATACGAAACTTGTCAAATGGGGAGAAACATGATAGAAAATGGCTAGTGTATTCAAAAGACTTGAATAGAGTATTTTGCTTTTGTTGTAAGTTGTTTGATTCAAAGCCTAATATAAGTCAACTAGCTAATGAAGGAACTGATTACTAGAAAAATCTTAGTGTTAAACTTAAAAAACATGAAACAACCAATGAACATATTACTAACATGACTGCTTGGCTTGATTTAGGAATGAGATTATTAAAAAAATAAAACAATTGACAAAAATGTCCAAGAACAAATTAAAAAAGAAAAAGATCATTGGAAAAAAAATATTACTAAGAATTGTTGCTGTAGTAAAAACCCTTGGTATAAATAATTTACCATTTCTAGGACAAAATGAAAAGATTTACCAAGAAAATAATGGAAATTTTCTGAATTTGATTGAGATGATTTCTGAATTTGATCCAGTAATGCAAGAACACATTCGACGTATTCAAGATCGTGAAATTCATAATCATTATCTTGGGCATAATATACAAAATGAACTAATACACTTGCTAGGAACTGAAATTAAAAATCATATTATTAAAAAAATCAAGAAAGCAAAATATTTTTCAATTATACTTGACTGTACCCCAGATGCAAGTCATCAAGAACAAATGTCTCTTGTACTAAGATATGTTAATATTTCAACAAACCCAATAAAAATAGAAGAATATTTTTTAGAATTTATTAAAGTAGATGATACTAGTGGAAAAGGCATTTTCAATGAATTATTAGATGTAATAAAAAATCTTGAACTTGATATTAATAATGTTCGAGGACAAGGTTATGATAATGGGTTTAATATGAAAGGCAAAGAGCAAGAGGTGCAAAGAAGATTGCTTGATATAAACCCCAAAGCATTTTACACGCCATGTGGTTGTCATAATCTTAATCTTGTTATATGTGACATGGCTAATTCTTGTCCTAAAGCTACTTCATTTTTTGGAATAGTCCAACGTATTTATTCTTTGTTTTCTTCATCAACAAAATGATGGAAAATTTTACAAGATAACGTGCCGATTCTAACTCTAAAACCACTCTCAAAAACACGTTGGGAAAGTCGAATTGAAAGTATCAAAACAATAAAATTTCAAAATCCACAAATAAGAGAAGCTTTATTGCAACTAGCAAAAACGACTGAAGATCCCAAAACAAAAAGTGAAGCTAATTGTTTAGTTGCATATGAAATTGAGAACTTTGAATTCATATTAGGCATGACTATATGGTATGACATATTATTTGCAGTTAATACTGTAAGTAAAACTATGCAATCCAAAGATATGCATATAGATGTTGCCATTGATTAGTTAAAAGGTCTTATTTCTTTTTTTCAAAATTATAGAGAAAATGGATTTAAATCTGCCATGATTTCATCAAAAGAGATTACAATTAGTATGGAAATAGAACCTGTATTTAGAGAAAAAATGAATAATTCATAGAAAAAACAGTTTGATGAAAATGCCAATAAAGAAACAAAAGAATCTGCTGAAGAATCTTTTAGAATTAATTATTTCTTATTTATAGTAGATCAAGCAATTTCTTCAATTCAAAATAGGTTTGAGCAATTTCAAATATATGAGAATATTTTTGGTTTTTTTTATTTAATTTCAAAAAACTGAAATCACTTGACGATGCTAGTTTGCAAAAAAAAAATAAAATGTCAAAGTCGTGAAAACTTTTTGAAAAATGATATCGATGGTTTATATTTATTTTCTGAACTAAAAGTTTTAAAAGAATTTTTACCAATAGAAGAAAGCACTCCAATTGATATTTTAAATTATATAACAAGACTTGATTATTTTCCAAATGCATGTATTGCCTATAGAATCTTATTGACAATACATATTACTGTTGCTTCTGTAGAAAGAAGTTTTTCAAAATTGAAATTGATAAAATCTTATCTAAGATCAACAATGTCTCAGGAAAGATTAAATGGATTAACCATATTATCAATTGAGAAAAAGATATTAGAAGAACTTGAATATAAAAATTTGATCAGTAATTTTGCATCTCAAAAAGTAAGAAGAATAATTTTTAAATAAAAATAGTTAGATATAACTTAATTTAGTTTGATATAAGTAAAAGGCCCCATTTTAACTTCTCGCCTTAGGCCTCAAAATCTTTTGAGCCGCCCCTGTGTTCATGACTACTCTGTTGTTATTAAAGGCCCTATTTTATGTAAACCACATTAAAATTATATTTCAGAATTTCTTTAGATAATTTATTCCTTCATATTGGGTTGACAAACAGGCTTGCTTTGAAAAGCCACTTAAAACGATTGCATGATTTGGCTTCCTTTAGGTAAGAATTTTTTATATACATGTATTTCTAATGTTTCGAGTACCATCACTTAATAATGATCCCACAAAATAAGTAGGAGTTCCAACCTTTAAACAGTCATTTCTTTTTAAAAAAAATGTATTAAAAAATCATCGCAAAATATGTTTATGCCTTTTACTATTAACCAAAATCTCTAGAGCTCAAAAAGATTGTACCCAAACATGTCTCATAATTTTTTTTTTCATGTACTGATATGATGGAATGGAGGATTGTATCCTATAGTTTTTAGTTTCCTTTTCCTTTTTCTTTTTCTCCAAATGAGTGAGTTGTACATAATGTACAAAACCTTTGAGACAACCTATCTTCCCAGCATCAATCCCTGGACTGCTGTGTGAAATGAGAGTCACGAGACACGCTTGCCACTCGGGGTGTCTTGTGTTTCTTAGATTTTAGTTTTCTTTATGAATAAGTTGTGTTCTCCTTTTTTGATATATCATGAGAATTGTTTGATTAGAAATTACGTTATTTTAAAACTCATTTCCCTCTAATTTAGAGGAATTTTCTGCATAGAATATATCCACCATTCTCTTATTATTGTAGTGGAATAGTTTTTTTTTTTTTTTTCTAATGGCTTATGAAGTTGAATAGTTCGCTGGTTCTTTCATATATATAAATAATGTTTGGTTCATTTTGTTTCTTTATTTTCTTAAGTTCTTGTAAGATTTTTTTTTTATGTCATTTCATTCTTTATAACTTGCATTTGCATGTTAATGGATCTGGTTTCAATTGGAAGATTTGGATTGTGATTGTTCATAGCTTGAACTTGCCATTCCATCACACACAATACATGGTTACAACATATCTGCTTGGCCTCTGCCCTTTTTTGCTCAGTATTTTAGATTGTAATTTGTAAATTAATTTTGTAATTTAATTTTTGTCTCTCATTTAGGCCATCTCTTCTTTAAATTGCATGGTAAAATCAAGTTTATAGTGGCCATTCCATTTCCAGCCTCAAAGATACCTACTTGGACTATTTTATCGAACTAAAATTTGAGTTTTCAACATTTGGGGGAAAGCCATGCTTTGAAATTCGTTCTTTTTTTTTTTTTTTAATGAAAGGTTTCAAGTTTTTTTGCTTGATGGATATCACTCTAGAAGTTAATGTCACCATAAGATTATGGTCTTTTTTTTATTCCTTTATAATTTTATGAGAAACAATTCTCTATTTTTTTTTCTTTTAAGATGTGTAAATTATGATAAGTAAACTGTTATCATTTATTCTTTATTCTAAAGAAATGTTGAAGCTTGAAGAGAGCAGTAAGCTCCACGGATGTAGATAAATAAACACAGTAGCTATCTAGCTCATTAGCTTGTAGCCTTTTCCAAGCACATGTTAGCACTCTCACATCTTTTCTTTAAATATCCTGCTTAACAAATGTTATAGCCATCTCTCTTGATCCCCATTATTGATGTGGATAGCTTTAAAGGTTAGTTTTGAATGTGGCATATTATAAAGGTCAAAGAAAGTGATCTTTATTAATTCATAAAAAGCATGCGTGAAATATTTGTATGCTTTCAAAATCATGTTTAAAGATGGCTTAATTTATTCAAGAGCTAATAAGGATCATTGAGTAATCTGTTATTTTGTAGGCTATTCAATCACGCGCTCTAGAACGAGGTTTATTCCCATTTATGAGTTTTGATTTTTAATTTAAATACACTGCTTTACACATGGAATTGTCATTTCAATTTTAGAAACATTATAATTTTTTGATAAATAAATCATTCTCTACTTGTTTTAATTTTTTTTTTTTTGTAATCTATTAACGGATTTTTCATTGAATTGATAATGCAAAAAATTTGTTAGGCATTGTGTTACTGCTATGGGTATGTAATAGCTATCAAGAAAAAATAGTTACTTTTATAGTTCCTTTTATGTTAATGCATCTCAGTTTCTAGCAATAACTTGTTATTATTATTTTTGTGTCTTTACTAGTTCAAAACATCTATTTTGCATCTCCAAACCCTGATCTTCAATGGCCTTTCAATCGGCGCAGTCAGTCCATGACTTCATTGTCAAGGTTAGTATTATTATTATTATTATTATTTTTGAAGATCTTCTACTGTGTTGAGGTTTCTATGATTTGTTTTTCTTTTACCCTTACTAGACTTTGCTTGGCTGGATTGTTGCTGCTGCTTTTTTTTTTAATGATATTTTTCCCTTTGGGTTCTGACTTTTGGGCATATATAGAGTGGTTTGGGATTTTAATGGATTTTGCTCATGGGCTTCTGTTTGATTGAAATTGTCTTAGATTCCTGATGTTAGTCTGTTTCTCGGTTTCATTTGTAATTTTGTTTTTGGTTTAGGGTTTTGGCTATGGTTTTTTTTTTTTTTTTTTTTTTTTTTTAATGGGTTGGTCCCCATTTTCCCATTCATACTTGCAAATGTAAGTTATTTTAGTTGTAATTTTCCTTTACGTTGTATGAATGGGGAAAATTGTTATCATACTTACAAATGCAAATAGTATTCATTTGCAAGTATGAATGGGGAAATTCGGGTTTTCCTTTACACCCATGTAAGCAAACTTATCTTAGATGCCTCTCAAAATGAATAAATATGAAAGTAAATGATAACTTGTTGTAAATGGAAAACCAGTATAAGAGGCAAAACAAATTAATGTAACCTAAGAGAGTATGATTAACAAATAGCAACAACAAAACCGAAGATAAAACACAGATACATTACTGTCTCCTGCCTTTACAGCCCCAAATCAATGTAGGCAAATCCTAATCTTCATTTGTTGAAATAAAAATGTTTAGAAGGAAAGATATAAATCATAAGTGCCATTTAAACATAAAAGCCATAGACCAACACGAAAAATCATTTAATGAGTTTTTCCATGAGAGATTGTAGTCATGAATCATGATTCCAAATGATTTTCTGTGTCATTTGAGATCTGAAATTCGTACAAGCACAACTGTTCTATTGGAAAGGATTATAATCCATTCTAATCTAATATTCACCACTTTCAATTTCGATGCAGGTTTATGATTATTGAAGATAGAAAATCATCAGAATGCCTCTCTTTAGTGGTCTTTAAACATAAATCTTTTGTTCTTTAGGTCATCACAAATTCACATTAAACTACATTAGAGGATCATTTCTATTTTGAAAAAAATATATAAATAAAGAACAACATTCCAAACAACCCTAATTAATTTTATCGGAAAACAAAAAATATTTCACCAATCCACCTCAATGAAGAAATCAACGAGTTCCTAAAAATACTCAATAAAAAATCATATTAGGAAGCCTGACACCACGCCATCTAAAAGACCCCAACTTGCAACAAAAGGGGAAAAAAAATGTAAGCTACAAATATTCATCCTACTGAAAAACTGCCTTTAATTCCTATCCAATAATCATCAACAATACGAGAACCAACCCAAAAAAAAAATACCCAAAAGACCATAGCGAAAACCCTAAACCAAAATCCTACTCGAAAAACGGTTGCCGCCGCCGGCTGCCTGCCATTCTCCCTCCCCGCTGGAGATTAGGAGGAGGGGGGAGGGAGGGAGAGAGGATGAGGGAAGAGAGTGGAGGGAGAGAGGGAGGAGGGGTAGTTTAAGAGAAAAAAAAATTGTCTTGTAGTGCAGTGGGAAAAGAAAAAACCCCGGTGCCAATAGAAGCTCCCTTTTGGATTTGCATTTGAGTGGTTGATTTATTTTTTATTTTTTTGTGTTTTTCAATTCTCTTTCAAATGGGCTTATTTTGGGCCTCGTTTTCATGTGGCTTTGATTGAGGATTTTGCTTAGTCATTGGAATGATTGGATCTTCATATTTCTTTTTTCTTTTTTATTTTGTTCAAATGGGGATTTGATATTTTAGGGCTTTTCCCCCGCATATAGATAATATGAGAGATACTTGCTTGCTCGTGGTTGAAACAATAGCACGTAAGGCATCACATCTCAAGTTTTTGAGAAAGGCATGGTCCACTTATTCGAATATTACTAAGAGGTATATTATCAGATTGATCTTGCACTTTTTCATCGGATCCATTTGGATTTCTCTAATATGACATTTTTTATAAAAATTTTTGTATTCTTCGAAAAAGGAAATCAATTGTTTATCAAACCATCACTGCACTGTTGATATTATTCTTGTAGTAATATTGGCAACAGTCTTCTAATGATCGGTTAATACTTTTATTCCCTTTCAAGTTTGGGGTGGAAGTGCCACGGCTTATGGATATAACATCGATTTGCTCATATTAATAAGGACGTCGTCTTGAGAGAATTTTTTTTTTTTTTTTGCTAAAGGCAAACTGTATTGAAGAGAGGAAAGAAAAAACAAAGGCCGAAAGCCCCAAAAAGAGGAGAACCAGCAAAGATCCTTACAAGAAGAGCCAAAAATAAACAAAGCTAAGAATTACACCTGGGTAAACAAAGCCAAGCAGAAAACCATAGAAACCTAGTCTTGATGATAGATGGCCATACTAGAGGGAACAGCCATATAATTGCAAAAGGCTTGAAGAGGGTCTTGAGAGAATTGATATCTAATGATTTGGATGTATGTAGATCACTTTCTACTACTATTATTTATTACTCTTATTATATATTAATTGTTTTTATGTTGGATTGGTGGTACTAGGATGATGGTTAGGTGGTCTTACAAAATAAGTTAAATAGCTAACAATTTAAATGAAGGATTGTGAATAGTTCACACCCTAATAGTATAACTATTTACAACAAATTCGTGGTTTTTAAATGCATGGCGCATTGGATTTCTAAAACAATATTACTTGATGTTCCCATTAAACTTCTTCTGGTTCATCAGGTACCTTGCAAAGAACCAGCTGTACATGGAGAAGAGTTCCACCTAGAATGAGTTCCCATGCATCTGTAACAAGAAAGAATTATCAGGAGATTTCAAGGTGTGAACATCTAATGATAAAGTTAGAAGTTATAGGCATTGCAACTTGGTGCCTTGACTAGAATATTCAAGAACAAAGGTTACAAAAAGAAAAAAAGAAACAAGAAAAATGAGTGACGAATCTACAGTTTTGCATACTTACAAATTGAAACGATCAAGGGGAAATAAGAATGGTGGTTAAGGGGAACACCATTCTATAATATGGGCCAATTGTCTTCCCCTTTAGGCATTTGATATTATTTTTCGCAACTTGGCCCTTTGTTTTTCTTTTTGTGAAGTAGCAATGATTCATTGAACGTGATTATTGATGGGTCAGGCCCAAGTGATCCAGCTCATGATGGTGGGTCAGGCCTAAGTGACCCGAATTTGTGATAAGCCCAGGTGCAAATCCACCCATCAAAGGCCGGGTCCAGATCGACGAAGCGACGAAGTCAAAACAGCACGTAGTTCCTTTAACCCGTTTTTACTAAGTCCTGTGGGGAAGATCCTACCTGCCTCGTCTGTTGAGGGAAGTTCGAAGACTCCGCCAGAATGGAGCGCCTGTTGCTGAAGAGTCGTCCTCATCTGTTAGGGGAAGACTATAAATTAAAGAACCCCACCAGCACTGGGGGGCAAGTAACATTTTATGATCTTTGCACTTTCATGTGTTATTCAAACCTGTAATCTCTACACATTGAGAAGTAAAACCACCGGCAACCTTTGCCTTTCCGAAGTGGACGTAGGTCACGTTGACCGAACCACTATAAATTCTCTTTCTCTCTCTCCTTTAATTTCCACATTAATTATTCACTACTCGACCGGTGGTGTCTGAAAACCACTTTTTGGCATCATCAGTTTGACGCCGTCTGTGGGAAAACAAGATTTCCTTTTTCGAAATTATGGTGATCACCACAAGATCAACGAGACGTCAAGATGGCAACCCCTCTCGGGAGGGCGAGGATAACCCTGCACCAAATGCTCCTGCTCCCTCTCCTCAACAAATGCTGGAAACCATACAGCAGCTAGTGACCCAAAACCAACAGATACTGCAACTCATGCTCGCAGGGCAGGGAGGAGCACTAGTTGGTACAGGACCGCAGGAAGTACCGCGCCCGGAGCATCCGATTGCTCCACGCAGAGGAGCACCTCGAGCACCTCACCTGGGCGCCCATCCCCATGGTGCCCGAGGCCGAGGAGCCGCCCGTCCTCATCCTCACCTGGGCGCCCATCCCCATGGCGCCCAGGGCCGAGGAGTACACCTGGGCGCCCATCCCCATGGCGCCCAGGGCGCCTCTGCTGGAGTTCTTCATGTCGCCCCGCACGGAGTACTCCTGGTCGACCCTCAAGGCCGCGCCCATCACAACATGCCTCCACCCCCGGGTGGAGCCCCACCAGGAGGATCGAATCGCGGTGGACTTCCACCTCATCCCTCTGCTTCTAACGATGAGGATCCTCATTTCCAAGAGGGGGGGGGGGGAGTGAAAATCACAGCATGGAGATGAGAGTCATTTCCAAGGCCAGTCCAGACAAGCCCCCAATCGTTGGGATGAGAAGATCAAGGAAATGCAGAATCAGCTTGGCGATGTCTTCAATGCCATGAAAGCACGGTGACCATAAACAATAGACTACCTAGTACAACAAACGGACACACCGTTCAAGCCCGGCGTGGCGAACTACCCACTTCCTCAAAAGTTCAAAATGCCAACTATGGAGACCTTCGATGGGACAAAGGATCCACTGGATCACCTGGAAACTTACAAAACTTTAATTCAACTACATAACATCTCCGACCAGATTATGTGTAGAGCATTCCCAACCACATTGAAGGGTTCTGCAAGGCAATGGTTCTCCAGTCTAGCCCCAGCCTCCATCTCCACCTTTGCAGAGCTAAGCAAGTCCTTCGTGTCGCACTTCATTGGAGGATGTCGCCACCAGAAGCCCACCACACACCTGCTCAGCATAAAGCAGGATAAAAATGAAAGCCTCAGGAGCTACCTCACTCGTTTTAACGAGGAGGTACTCCAAGTTGAAGAACCCGATGATAAGGTAACCATGACGGCCTTCTTGGGAGGCCTTCGTTCGTCAAGTTTCCTGTTCTCGGTGATGAAGCGCCCACCAAAAAGTATGCCAGAGCTGCTGGCAAAGGCCCAAAAGTATATGAATGCCGAGGACATCATAAGGGCCAGGCGAGGTGAGTCCTCCAAAGCAAGAGAAAAGGAGAGGCAAGGGGACATAGACGATAGGAAGGAGAATAGCAATAAGCGAAGCAGGACGGAGAGGATACCTGTCAAAGACAGACTCGGACCAGCTCCTCAGAGAGACAGACAAGTCTTCACCCCTCTCAATGCCGCAGTCGGACACATCTTATTTTAGATTCAAGATGACCCCGCTGTAAAATGGCCAGGGAAGATGAAGTCTCCCCCAAACCGCAGAAATCCGAACAAGTACTGTAGCTTTCATCGCGACCATGGCCATGACACTGACGACTGCTATGAACTCAAAAAGCAAATTGAGGACCTCATTCAGCGTGGACACCTGCGCTAGTATGTTGCTGGTAGGGCCCAAGCACCATCACCACCTCATAACCTAGAAAATCAACAGCCCTTCGGAGAAATTCAGACTATTTCCGGGGGATCGGCGGAGTCACTCTCTGCCATGAAGGCCCACGTTAGAAAGGCTAGGCACACTGATGAAGCGCGCCCATCCAAAGCGCCCCGGCATAGTGACGGCGAGGTCATATCCTTCTCGGATAAGGACTTGGAAGGAATACTGCTCCCCCATGACGACCCACTGGTGCTCACCCTGACAGTCGCCAATTTCCAGGTGCGTAGGATCCTCGTGGATAGTGGTAGTTCCGCTGATATCCTGTTTGCAGATGCTTATGACAAGTTGAACCTAGGCAGGGAAATGCTACGGCTTGTCAAGTCACCCCTCATTGGATTCTCAGGGGAGAAAATGTACCCCCTGGGAGCAATTATGCTACCAGTCACAGCCGGAGTGGCACCCCGAAGCTCCACAGTTATGGTCAATTTCTTAGTAATAGACTGCCCATCAGCTTACAATATCATATTGGGGCGACCTGCTCTCAACACGCTAAAAGCTGTCCCCTCCACCTATCACCTCATCCTCCGCTTTCCAACCTCTAATGGAGTCGGAGAGGTTAGGGGGAACCAGGCAGCAGCAAAGGAGTGCTATGTTCCCTCAATGAAGGCCAAAAAGCAACAGGAAGCATTGCAAATTGAGACCTTTGATCCAAGGGATGACGCCACCACTGAGAGAGGAGAACCAGTGGAGAAACTCACCCCTGTGGTCTTGGACGAAGAGCATCCAGACAGAAAAGTATACCTTGGCTCTACTCTCCCAGAAGATCTTGGTCACCAGCTGGTAGAATTGCTGAGGCATAGCATAGACGTCTTCGCATGGTCTCATGCGGACTTGGAAGGAATCGACCCTAGCATCGCCACCCACCGCCGCAATATCGATACTCGCTACAAGCCTGTTCGTCAGAAGCTGAGGAGCGCTTCCGCTAAAAGGGCTCAAGCAATGGGCGAGGAGGTGAGAAAGTTAGTTGAAAATGGGGCAATCAGGGAAGTGGCATATCCTGAGTGGCTCTCAAATGTTGTGGTGGTAGCCAAAGCCAATGGAAGATGGCACCTTTGTGTTGACTTAACTAAGCTCAACAAGGCGTGCCCAAAAGACAGTTACCCGCTACCGAGGATTGACCTACTCATTGATGCCACGGCAGGACATGAACTGCTCACTTTCCTGGACGCATAGTCTGGGTACAACCAAATCAGCATGCACCCCCCAGACCAAGAAAAAACATCATTCATCACCCCAAGGGGAACCTACTGTTACAGAGTCATGCCCTTCGGGCTAAAAAATGCAGGTGCGACCTATCAGCGGTTAGTGAACAAAATGTTTCAGTCCTAGATAGGGCAAACAATGGAGGTTTACGTGGACGACATGCTAGTGAAGAGCCTTGCCGCAGCAGATCACATTAACCATCTTCGAGAAACTTTCAATGTTCTCAAGTCATATCGCATGAAGTTGAACCTGGAGAAGTGCGCCTTTAGCGTAGGATCAGGAAAATTCTTAGGCTTCATGGTCAACCAGAGGGGAATTGAAGCAAACCCCGATAAGATCAAGGCTATCCTCGACATGAAGTCGTCCTCCTCCACCAAAGAGCTCCAGCGACTAAACGGAAGAATTTCAACACTTAACAGATTCATCTCCAAATCTGCAGACAGATGCCTACCCTTCTTCAAAACCCTCCGGAAAGCCTTTGAATGGGGACCAGAGGCAGAGGAGGCCTTCCAAGGACTCAAGGCTTACTTGGCCACACCTCCGCTCCTTTCTCATGTTGCGCCAGGTGAAATCCTGTACTTGTACCTCTCTGCCTCCTCAGCAGCAGTCAGCTCCGTCCTCATCAGAAATCATGGTGGGATGCAAAAACCCATTTATTATGTGAGCAGGGAATACAGGGGGGCATAAATTAGGTACTCAAAGCTAGAAAAATTGGCGCTTGCCCTCATCTCGATGGCAAGACGCCTAAGGCATTATTTCCAGAGTCATACAGTTGTTGTGATTACGGATCAACCTTTGAAGGGAGTCTTGGGGAAGTCGGATGTGTCTGGGAGACTCCTTAAATGGGCAAGTTGAATTGGGCGAATTCGATGTCTAGTACCAACCGAGGGTGGCCATCAAAGCCCAAGTTTTTGCAGATTTTGTAGCTGAATTTACACAAGCAGAAGAGGAGACAGGTGAACTCGCCTCGCCCCTGCAAGGCAGTTCGCCACCCTGCGAGGACAACCAAGGGGTCGCCCGCACAACTCCAAATCTCCAGGCCCAACCCATGGGAGACCAGACACCCTTGGGCGCCCAAGCAACTTCTGCCTTGGGCGCCCCGTCGCTTCCTGTTTCCCAGCCTGGCGCTCAGAGTCCCTCGTTACCACTATGGAAGCTCTATGTTGATGGCTCCGCGACCAATAATGGAGGTGTAGCGGGTCTCGTTTTGATCAGCCCCGAGGGTACGCCCCTTAAGTATGCGGTAAAGTCCCACTTCACGGCCTCTAATAATGAAACAGAGTATGAGGCTCTCCTCTCTGGTCTAAAATTGGCACTCGAAATGAACGCCTGATACCTCACCGCTTACAACGACTCTCAGTTGATAGTTAATCAAGTAAAAGGCGATTTCGAAGCAAAGGAGACAAGAATGCAGGATTATCTCATCATGGTGAAAAAACTAATCCCGCGATTCCAATATTTCCAAATCTGTCATATCCCTCGGGAGAGTAACGTCGCCGCCGATGCACTTGCCAGGCTTGCCTCATCCCTAGAGACCCCATCAGGCGAACCAACATTCTTTGGGCACCAGTTCGAACCAACCCAGTTGGATGAAAGCACTGCAAGCATTAACTGTACTACAGTGGAAACGAACTGGATGACCCCAATAAGGGCATACCTTCAAGAAGGCACACTGCCAGAGGACCCCCTTGAGGCAAGAAAGCTGATGATGAGATCTTCCAAATTCACCCTCTCACAAGATATCCTCTACAAGAAGGGCTACTCCTTACCGTTGTTGTAGTGCCTCTCGCATGAAGAAGCTGACTGCGCCCTGCAGGAAATCCATGAAGGAATTTGTGGGAATCACTCTGGAGGATGCTCCCTTGCCCACAAAGCACTTAGGCAAGGTTTCTTTTGGCCCAGCATGCTAGCGGACGCCAAAGAATTTGCCAGAAAATGTGACAAATGTCAGTGCTTCGCCACTGTGCCAAGGCAGCCACCAGAAGAACTCACAACCATGATGAGTCCGTGGCCTTTCTCCAAATGGGGAATTGATATCTTAGGCCCCCTTCCTTTGGGTAGGGGACAATGCAAGTTTGTAGTGGTCGCCGTAGACTATTTTACAAAGTGGGCGGAGGCGGAACCCTTGGCAAGGATAACAGACTCCAAAGTGAAAGACTTTGTCTGGAAAAACATAGTCTGCCGCTTTGGGATCCCTCATACCATTGTCAGTGACAATGCAAAACAATTCGACAATAAACTCTTCAATTCATTTTGTTCCGACCTTCAGATAAAGCAGCCCCATTCTAGCCTGGCACATCCACAGGCAAACGGGCAGGCAGAAGTCATGGTGAGAACAGTCCTACGTAACCTGAAGACAAGGCTCGAAGGAGCGAAGGGTCTTTGGGTCGACGAGCTTCCGGGAGTATTGTGGGTGTATCGGACCACGACAAGAACTCCTACCGGGGAAACCCCTTTCTCTCTCGCTTTTGGGACTGAGGTAGTCATCCCTATTGAGATTGTGGTACATTCTCTTAGGGTTCAGCACCACGACCCCGACACCAATGAGGAAGGACTTCGCATCAACCTCGATTTCATGGAGGAAGCAAGGGAGATGGCCGACGTCCGCAATGCAGAGTATAAGCGACGCATGGCAAGATACTACAACTCAAGAGTAAAGCCTTGTTCCTTCCAACCAGGGGATCTGGTCTTTAAAAAGATGATCCTCGCTACAAAGGATTCTCGCGAAGGGAAACTTGGACCAAATTGGGAAGGGCCTTACCTCGTAACAGAAGTGGTAAGACCGGGCACTTATAGGATCCAAAACTCTGAAGGGAAGGCCCTATCTCATCCATGGAATGCGGAACACCTGAAGAGGTACTACCAATGACACATGAAGGGAGAAGAAACAGTGAAAATTGGGAGTTTAATTTTTTCAATACTTTTTGGAATGTTTTTTTTTTTTGATAATGAGCAGTGAATAAATAAAACTGTTATATTTTACTCATTCCAACAGTTAGGCCATAAAATTGCCTTTTCAAAAAAATCTATGTGGAGTGAAACATATCAAAAAGTCTCCTGTACCCTAATCACTCTCACAACTGCCCTCCTCATCCTCCTCGCCATCCTCGGTGTCATCAGAGCCTCCATTACCTCCATCAGGCGCTTCAGTCGGCACAAAGCCTGAAAGGTTGAGGTCAGGGAAAGCAGCAGCAATCTTCCCCCGAAGTTCTTCATAACCATCAATGAAGGCATTAGCAATACCATTTGCTAACTCCTGTTCAGCTATGGTAACCCTCTCCTCAGCCTGCGAGGCTTTCTCATGTGCCACTTTCATCTCTGCCTCCATGGCAGCCTCTCTGAGCGTCGCCCTCTAACGGGCCTTTGCAAGCTTAGTCTCACCGAGCGAAGCCCTCTCACGGGTCTTCTCAAGCTCAGCTTCTACCCTGGCTACCCTCTCGTGGGACTTCGAAAGCTCAGTCTCTAGTCTTGTCGCCCTCTCGCGGGCCGCTGCAAGATCTGCCTCAGAAGCTCTGCCAACAGCCTCAAGAGAGGCAATCTTTCCTTGAGCAGCAAAAAGTTCCTTGTGCATAGCTTCATTATCCTGTTTTAGCTGACCATGAGATCGGGCTCTCGAAATCAAACAGATAGATGCAGTAGAGGCCTGATGGGGTAAGAAACAGAGGACATGACAAAATGAATAAAAGAAAATGATGAAAGTCTGGAGAAGGGGGAACGGAAGACCCTTACCTGAGCCAGACCTTCCAAGAAGGTGTTGATAATGCCCTCGGTGCCCAAAGTATTAATCTGAGTAACTTCGGGCGGAAACACAAACCTCCCGAGTTTCTCCCTGATAACTAACGGGTTGCCTAGCATGGGACCAGCCCAAGACGGTACCCCTGTAGAAGTTTCCGAATGAGGAAGATGTAAATGAGGAGCAGAAGGTGTAGCCGGAGTGGGAGACTCTGGAGTAACAATAGTAGCTGAGGGAGTCGCCTGATGGGAACACACATGAGTCTCCACAGGAGGAGTTACTGTTGGGAGAGTCACATCAAGCAAAGTTGACGGAGAGGCCCCACGGAAGGCATCATCCTTCCTTGCCACCTTCAAAGGAGGAGTGTTCCTACTGGATAGGCGGGCCCCAATCACTTGTCTATCTATTCCTGCAAAAGTAAAAGCATAACTTGAATGAGGATTACCAGGTAAACAAAAAGGAAGCAGAAGTCAAGTACCTTTTCTTTTCAGAGGAGATCCCGAGGAGGGGCCGCTAGCTCCACTACTCTCTTTGGGTAAGAGAATTCCCAAGTCTTTTTTAGGACAGGCCCTCACGGCCTGCAACTTCCATTCCTCACTCATGGAAAGCACTGGCGAATCTACAAAAAGATAATGGGTAAGCACATAAAAAAAAAGTAACAATGAATGACTTACCAAGTTTTTTGGCGTCACCCCATCTTGTTGGCACCAAGATTAAATCTGACTCTGATACCCATTCTCCGCCAACAAATAAGAAACGAGATTTCCAGCTATGACAGTTAGAGCGCAATCCTGTAAGCAGCTTGCCACCCCTAGGGGTAAAATAGTACCATCCCCTGTTGGGGGCTGGAGACTCGCTCGAGTTGTAAGCCGCGTGAAACTCTACGGGTGAAGCATCCTCGTGATGCACTCTCCTCCACAATGCAAGGAAACCCAGCAAGACTCTCCAGCCATTTGATGCTAACGTCCCGGGGTCAATGAAAAGTAATGGAGAACGTGACAAATCGAGGAAGGCATGGGAAACCTCAATCCCGCTTCAAGCATCTCCTCGTAAATTACAATATCGCCCGACGAATCGTCGCAAGCGGGCTCATCCACTTCAGCTCGACGGCATGACACGGTGGGGGGAATATGATGGGCAGACACGATCCTCAAAATATCACTATCAGCAGTGAGCAAGCTAAAAATAGTGCTCAACTTGGATCCATCGTCGTCGACAACCACTTTTCCTCTATATCTTTTGCGACGAGAACGTACCGTGCCCTCTGCCGCGGCGCCCGTGTTCACCTCACCCGACGCCTGATGGGCGTTGCCGCCCTCACCCATGGCCTGCACCGAGCCCATCACAGCAGCAGACTGGGCGCGCACACCAGCGCCAGGGGCGCCCTGGGCGGCGCCCCGTCCTCCGCCAGCAGCAGGCTGCGCGCGCCCAGTGCTCCTCGTCCATCCGCAGTAGCGCCTGCAGCAGGGGATCCCAAGGCAGGGGTGCCCCGTCCCCCGTCCGCCGCTCCAGCAGCCCAGCCCGCCGCAGCAGGTTGCCCGTCGCGCGCAAAAGCACCCCGGGTGGCGCCCACTCCTCCAGCGCCTGCAGCAGCGCCCCGTCCGGCGTCCGGCGTCACAGCGCCTGCAGCAGCAGGCGTTCCCCGTCCGTCGTCCGCCGTCGCAGCAACGCCTGTAGCAGGGACGCCCATGGCAGGGGCGCCCCGTTCGTCGTCCGACGCCGCAGCCGCGCCTGCGCCAGGGGCGCCCTGCCCTCCATCGTGCGCAGCACGTCCAGCATTAGCACACCCAGCAGCGCCCCGTCCTCCGTTGTGTGCAGCACCCCGAGCAGCAATAAGGTAGGGGGTGGTAGGCCTTTCACCGGCACAGACTCCATCTCCTTGATCTGTAGGCTCCATAGTGCTTCCCTTATCTTGAGCAAGAAGAGAATCACTTCACTCTTGAAAGCCTCAAAGAAAGATAAAAAGTTGCAAGGGAGAGTGAGGAAAAGCACTCCCTATTTATAGCCTAGGGTTTTCAAAGAGGGAGGAAACCCTAAGCTAAGAGAACTCTTCTATAAAGTTCAAAGAGGGAAAGAACCCTAACACAGGAGGACTCTTCTGTGAAACCCCGAACGACGGAGACGGACAGTGTTTGGGAAAGCTACAAATGCTCGGCATGAGAAAAACCTGGATATTCGAAATGCCTCACTTTCAAAGTTTCCTTTGGTGCGAGGCATTGGGGGGCAAATGATGGGTAGGGCCCAAGTGATCCAGCTCATGATGGTGGGTCAGGCCTAAGTGACCCGAATCTGTGATAAGCCCAGGTGCAAATCCACCCATCAAAGGTCGGGTCCAGATCGACGAAGCGACGAAGTCAAAATAGCACGTCGTTCCTTTAACTCGTTTTTACCAAGTCCTGTGGGGAAGATCCTACCTGCCTCGTCTGTTGAGGGAAGTTCGAAGGCTCCGCCAGAATGGAGCGCCCGTTGCTGAAGAGTCGTCCTCATCTGTTAGGGGAAGACTATAAATTAAAAAAACCCCACCAGCACTGGGGGGCAAGTAACATTTTATGATCTTTGCACTTTCCTGTGTTATACAAACCTGTAATCTCTACACATTGAGAAGTAAAACCACCGGCAACCTTTGCCTTTCCGGAGTGGACGTATGTCACCTTGACCGAACCACTATAAATTCTCTCTCTCTCTCTCTCTCTCTCTCTCCTTTAATTTCCACGTTAATTATTCACTACTCGACCGGTGGTGTCCGAAAACCACTTTGTGGCATCATCAATTATCATTGGAAAAGCTAGTTGATTTGAGCTTCTGCACTAATTTTTATCATACATTTGCATTTCATAGGAAGAATGAATTTCATGTCAGCATTTCAGAAAACCATACAAGAAAATGTATCATTTAAAACCCAACAAATTCAAGAAAAGGGAGCATTAGAAGGATGTATTCTTGGTCATTGTTCTTATTTTCTTCATGAGCAACATTAATTTATTCATTGAAGAGTCAACAGAGAGATACGTAGGCCATAGATTGCTTGAAAGAAAGAAACAAAACACCAACTCAATGCCATGATTCACAACTTTCAAAACTCAGAGGAACTTAAGGATATGAAACAAGAAAAAAAAACTAATAAGTGTGAGAAATCACCCAAAAAAAAAAAAGGATTAAAAAATAGTCAGGGGTTGGAGAGAGATGAATCCCATAATGGAGGACCCTGAAAAAATCTCATTGTCCCAAGGGGCCCACATAAGATGCAACATGCAAAGGTTTCGGTTTCTGTTTCTTTCCCACTACCAGCTGATGCAAAAGCTCAAAACAGAGAAAGAACATGTCTGTCTACAAAATGAGTTTCTTTGCACCGCTCCTATTGGATCAAGAACAAAATCTCATCTCTTCTTCTTTCATGTGGATATATTGGAAAAAGGGTCCGGATGGATATTGTAAGTACTCAGAGTTTGGATTTAATGAAGGGGACTTTGGCTGGAGGTCCCTCAACTCCTCACTTTATTGCGAACAGTCCACAAAAACAAAACGTCCAGCCAAAGGTCCCTCATATACAATTTGGTACGTAAAAGGTCTGATTTGCCCTTGCATTCATTCTATCTTTATTAAGATAAGGCCAACGAAAGCGTTACACTCATATCGCAAAAAGTCTTTCGAATATTTTGAAAGGGGAAAGAAACGACGAAGAATGCGACATTCTCGTCTCTGTGACTGCATGCAACGAATAACAACATTGCAAGTTAGAGTTTCAAAAACTTTCCTTAGATTAACTGTTTCATTGCAAGTTAGAGTTTGCATCAAAGATATCTTCGATTTCCACAAGAGGTGATACAAGAAAGACGACATACAAACCCTAGTTACAGAAGACGGTTCCACAACTGCATAACTGTTTCTGAAAGCATACAAATACAGTTCAAACTACTCATTTCCCTTGTAAGTTCAAAGTTTCTCAGTCTTTTTGTTTGGAAACCCTATCTTACCGTTAATCGCCGATTTGAATGATTTACTACCATTCTTTCTACTTCCTCTTCTATTAACGAAAACCAAATCAGGAAATGGCCAGAACGAAATCCTCAATTCTTTCAGAAAGCCAGGAGCAAGAGCAACAGAAAGTTGAAGGTATCCAGACATATTTTTTCTTTTTTTTGGCTTATAATGTCTGTCGTTCTTGTATAAATTAGAAATGTTGAACCAAATGTATAACATTCATTGCTACTTTGTCAGTTTCAAGAAATTTTATCTTAGATTTTTTTTTAAAAATATCTGATTTTATATCAAATTTATCTGTGTCCTGTGCACTTGTATCTGTATTCTGTGTGATGTTGAATCAATGACTCTTGACTTTATCTGAGATTAAAAGCAAGATAGTCTGGTTCTGGACTGGAAATCCACCAAATCTTTTGTCTATTTCATGAGTTTATCTGAGTTACATCAAATTTATCTGAGTTTATATCAGATTTATCTGAGTTTATATGAAATTTATCTGTGTCATGTGCACTTGTATCTGTGTTCTGAGTGATGTTGAATCAATGTCTCTTGACTTTATCTGAGATTAAAAGCAAGATAGTCTGATGCTGGACTGGAAATCCAGCAAATCTTTTGTCTATTCCAAGAGTTTATCTGAGTTTACATCAAATTTATCTGAGTTTACATCAAATTTATCTGAGTTTATATCAAATTTATCTGTGTCCTGTGCAATTGTATCTGTGTTCTGTGTGATGTTGAATCAATGTCTCTTGACTTTATCTGAGATTAAAAGCAAGAGAGTCTGATGCTGGACTGGAAATCCACCAAATCTTTTGTCTATTTCATGAGTTTATCTGAGTTTACATCAAATTTATCTGAGTTTAGATCAATTTTATCTGAGTTTAATTCAAATTTATCTGTGTCCTGTGCAATTGTATCTGTGTTCTGTGTGATGTTGAATCAATGTATCTTGACTTTATCTGAGTTTAAAAGCAAGAGAGTGTGATGCTGGACTGGAAATCCACCAAATCTTTTGTCTATTGCATGATTTTATCTGAGTTTATATCAAATTTATCTGACTTTATAACAATTTAGCTGAGTTTAATATAAATTTATCTGTGTATTGTGCAATTGTATCTCTGTTCTGTATTCAGTTGTTTTAATATTTTGGTGATATGAATCTGAGTTATTTTACTATATGCAGGAATAAAACATAACAAGAGAAAAAGGGTGGAAGATAAACCATCAAACAAGAAGGAAGTCAGTAAGGACATAAATGATGAGAAGACTAGCGCTCATTACCAGTTCAGATCAAATTTGGTCTCAACTGTGTCACTGGTCCACAGCATCAAACAAATGGTCACTGAAGTCCACATAGTTGAATTAAGAAAGACTCCATTCTGGAGCCTCATAGAATGCATGCTGGCCAACAAAATATCTGAAAAGATGTGCAGAAAGTTTGACAAGGACATTATGTTGATCCTTGATACATACAACACACAGAGAAGACAATTCAGATTAGGAAGGTCCTACGTGCCGTTAACTGCAAATGACATATCGCCGATCTTCGGCATACCAAACGGAACAAGAGAACTTGATCTAAAGTATTCAAAAAGGAAAACAACTGAATTCGTATCTAGAAGATTCCAAGGCTGTTCAAAGGTGTCGGCTCCACAAATAAAGCAACAGCTCCTTCTAGCATTGAATGGAGTATCAGAAACTGACATTGCTGATGTTGCTAGGCTACTTTGCCTGTATATCCTTGTCGTACTATTTTTTGCAACCCATGGAAACACCATAGGATGGGCATATGTGGGATATGTTGAAAACTACATGGATATGAAGCACTATGCCTGGGCAGAAGAGATTTCAAAGTTTCTCATGGAGTCGATACACAACAGAAGCCGTGGGTCTGATAGAGTAATTGGTTGCCTTATTGCATTACCGGTATGATATACAACTACAAATTTACAAATTCGAATTTCAATATACAAATATTTATTGACCTACATTTATGTTTTATGATTTTGTAACAGTATTGGTTGTGTGAGCATACGACGATCATCAAACCAGATGATTCGGTGCATTTCCCACGAGTACTAAAGTGGAATCTAAGGGCACTGAGTATGGCACTTAGGAAAAGGCCCCTTCATTCACTAGTAGCTACTGAGGTATTTTTCACAACTTTCACTCTCTAATTTTATCTAAGATTTTAATCTAACATGTTCTTTGTAACATTTGTATCAAATGCAGGTCCTTGGGGACGAATAAGATATCACGCTGCTTGAAGTGCAGCGATTACAGTCCTTGTTGGACAGTGGCGCTAGTAACAAGGAGGTCATGATGGATATAGAAGGAGAGCAACATGATGGCCAACCACACAAAAAGCAAGGAGATGGGGGAGAAATAGCAGTAGAAGTAGAAAGAGAAAATGTTGAACAAGGCGACGATCAAGATGATGGAAATGAAAACATCCAGGAAGCATTGGAAGAAGGAGATCAGGGAGAACAGATGAAAATGATTGAAGCCACCCAACCAGATACAGACATACTGACAGACACATTGGTTGTATCCGAGTTGGAAGAGCAGCTGCAAAACAGCAACAGTGAAGAAACAGATTTTCCTGCTGTGGCAAAACAGTCAATAGCATTTGGTGCAGAGATGGCGGGCTATGAACAGACGTCCCAACAAACAGATCTGCTGGTTGCAAACATCTTAGCTAACATAATTGGCAGCGCCAGCAACACAGTAAAAGAAGAGCCATCTGAAGCACACTCTGGATCCTTACCAGAAGCTGGTGATACATTGCCTAGTCCTAGACAACAATCACAAACTCCCGAAAACAGCGAGATCAAATCTCTTACTGAGGAGCGTGACAGGGCAAATTCTTTAGTCATCCAACTCACTAAGGAGAAGACAGAATTACAAGAGCAGATCCAACGGATGGCTATTGACCTTGAAAGAACGTCGGCCGAAAACAACAGCATAAAAAAGCAGCGGCTTGAAACTGAACAAATGATCAACAGCTTGCTAAGAGAAAGAGATGATGCTCTATTGTTGGTTGAGCAATTGACAAAGGAGAAGACTTCGATTGAAACACACAGTGTGGACAAAGATCATACTTTAGAGGAGTCAACTCGAATGGTCGGCTCCCTCAAAGAGCAGCTGAAACACACCATCAGTGTGTCAAATATACAGTCCTCGAGAGCTACGACTGCAGAAAATGAGGTAAAGGGCTTGAAGAAAAAGTTGGTTAATCTGGAATCAAACAACTTCAAACTGCAGCAGCTCTTGAGGGAAATGACAATTGAATATACAGAGAAAGGATTGTAGTGGGCTAGAAAGACTCTAGATGATATCTTCCAGCCTACAAGAAAAACTACTGCACGACAGAAAGCAGCGAAAGAGGCTGCAACTGAACATAATGTTGCAGAAAATGTAACTGAGGATCTTCAGGTACACGACCATGCTTGTTTAGATAAATTTATATTTGCATTGAATTCATGTTTTGCATATCTATCAAATTTATCTGACTTATGTGTCATTTTATCTGAGTTTATAGCAAATTTATCTGACTTTCTAACAATTTATCTGAGTTCTGTATCAAATTTATCTGACTTATGTGTCATTTTATCTGAGTTTATAGCAAATTTATCTGACTTTCTAACAATTTATCTGAGTTCTGTATCAAATTTATCTGACTTCTGTGTCATTTTATCTGACTTTCTAACAATTTATCTGAGTTCTGTATCAAATTTATCTAACTTCTGTGTCATTTTATCTGACTTTCTAACAGGTTATCTGAGTTCTGTATCAACTTATAAAACTTTTCATTAAATTTATCTAACTTCTGTATGATTTTATCACACTATCAGCAAATTTATCTGATGTTATATGAAATTTATCTGCCCTACAACAAATTCTAATTTGATTAATCTATATTTTTATAATTGAAATATTGATCAGATCATGCCGTCTGTTGAACCATTAAAACCAATTAAGGAGGTGAAACAATCCTCCATGGTGAAACGAATCAAGAAAAGAGCAGCAACGAGGAAAATGAACCCAACAACTGTCCCCTTCACACTCCCCAAAAATGCGGTCACTAAGCTTCTGAATGCATCTGACGTAGAGAAGCTAAAGGAGATTTATGAAGCTGAGGACAATTCGTAAGTCACATACCTATGTACCTAATCAACACCACTGTTTAATTTAAGAAACCTTAATGAAAATGTAGACTAATTGGGCCCTTTGTGCAATTGGATTTGCAGGGCGCTCGTCTGGGGAGGTGAGGGGATACAAGCTGTATCTTATGAAGACATAGTAGCAGTTCTCAGCAGATCAGAAATGTCAAGCACTGTAAGCATCACAACACAGACACATTGACAAAATATCCCTACATTTTACACAAACATAATATGGTAGTGTTCAAACAATATGCCTCACATTATGTGTCTCAAATTGAACAGGTTACTGACTGCTACGCTGAGTTGCTATATAGAGAACAGAGTGAAATCCAACAGCAACTCACAACTGTCCAACGCACAGAAACGCTGCCTCGTGACAATTCTTACTTCGTAACAAGTTTATGTTGGGTAAAAGAAAATAACTGTCTTGACCGTGTCATCATTTACTTTACTTTTATATATAATAAACAGTTACTAAACATGTCTTAATGTAGAAAATTGTTACTTCCTCGTCGCCGGAAATGAGGGAAAAGATACTGCACCCTCAGATCTCCCCAAGCAGAACTGCAGAACACAGATTCGTGCTTTTTCCAATGAATTCAAATGGAAAAAGGAAGGATGTCGAACCCTTCCACTGGACACTGTTGGTGCTGGATAAGAAAGAAGGAGATTGGCTACATTACAACTCCTTACGACCAAGATCACATAAAACAGTGGATCATTACTTTGAGGATGCACGATTTCTGGTATGTCTCACTTACATGGTCATTATTTATTCAAAGATACTGTTAGCATAATTGAAACTGACCCAAAATACGGAATGTTTTTTTATTCTGCAGAAACAGTATGTGGAGAACTACAATTATATCAATGTTGAGGATACACAGCCATATGGAGCTCCATTGACAAGCGTCGAAGACGCCCCACAACAGAAAATGGGCTCGTAAGTATCATTGTGAAACTACATTAATTCAATTGACTTCACGGTGCCTTAATTACAATCGACTAACAATATCATGTCCTGATCCAGTGTTGATTGCGGAGTGATCGTTTGTTATCTTATGAAGCAACTAACTCACAAATAAGTAATTGCTTCGAAGTTGCCACAGCGCGTAATTGACGGATTAAGGGCAGAGATAGTAAGCAAGTTCCTACACGACAAGCATTGCAGCTGGACAATTGAAAACTACCAAGCCAGGCAACTAGCTGCTGATGATGACTTCGAAAACTGACGAAAAAACTACAGCAATGATACAAACAAGTTCTTTTCAATCAAGTTGATGTATTTTATGTAAATCTCTTTATATGAAAAGTGAACGTTCAACAGACTTGTGAATGTATTTTTTTGGTTCACATGAAGGTTGGACAAACATTTCTGTCAATGTAATTCTCACATTTGTGAATGAATGTAAATAGAATTATTTCTATAAATGTCTTCGTACATCAGCACTATGCAATCTTTTGTTCTAATTTCCGGTGGAATTTTAGCTGACTTCTGATAGAAATTATCTGAGTTCTAACTGAGATCATCTACATTTTGGATGAAATTATTTAGGTTCTAATTTTCATTGTCTGAGTTTGGTATGAAATTATCTGACTTTGGATGAAATTATCTGACTTCTGAATCAAATTATCTGGTTCATGGATGAAATTATCTGACTTATATATGAAATTATATGAGTCCTGGATGAAATTATCTGACTCATGGTTGAAATTATCTGACTTCTGCATCAATTTATCTGAGTCATATGTGAAATTATCTGAGTTCTGACTCAAATTATCTGAGTACTGGGTGAAATTATCTGAGTTCTGACTCAAATTATCTGAGTCCTGGGTGAAATTATCTGACTCATGGATGAAATTATCTGAGGACTGGGTGAAATTATCTGACTTATGAATGAATTTATCTGACTTCTGAATCAAGTTATCCGAGTCATATGGGAAATTATCTGAGTTCTGACTCTAATTTATCTGACTCATGGATGAAATTATCTGAGTCCTGTGTGAAATTATCTGACTTCTGAATCAAGTTATCTGAGTCCTGGGTGAAATTATCTAACTCATGAGTGAATTTATCTGAGTCTATATTGCAATTATCTGAGTTCTGCTACATATTTAGCAGGGTAATGTGATTGCTCTATATAGCTAATGATTCCAGATAATCTCAGCTCTAATGCAATTTCAATATCAATTTTGAACAATGACTAAATGAGTTAGACACATTTTGAAAGTAATTACTTATAAAAGCAAGACCACATTAATCAACATTAAAGGGAATGTCAATTTGACCTTTTTATTCACTTATCAGAATTACATCAGATGTATCAACAATATTACACCTAACCTAAATTCAATATCTAATTCAATGAATTGTCAAAGAAGAGTCTCCTTGCACGATTTCTTATTGTGGCTGCCAATCCGACCACACCGCCCACATTTTATCTGCCGTGTGACCTCCCCTCTTGACAAGATCCTCTTTTTTTTCGGCCTGCCAGCTGGTCGTTTAACAATAGGTGGGAGAATAACGACTTCATCGCCTTTTGTCTCTGGCATTCCCACGGTTGGAATTGGGAAAATCTGCTCTTCATACGAAGCCCTATATGTATGAGTGTGAAAATAATGATCAACAAAGACACTCAATTCCTTTCCACTCTTTTGAATCGCCGCACAAGCATGGGCGCAGGGGAACCCATTGATCTGCCACTGATAACACGAACATATGTGATTAAAAATGTCAACGGTCACTGACAGGTAAGAATGCACATCGTAAACAGTTTCGCTCGAACGGCTGACCGTCCACGTCCTTCCAAGCCGGATAGCAGCATCAAGCCTCTTATCCATGTCCGGATAGATGACTGACTTCCATCTGCTGGAAACTTCCTTCCTACTAGCCATCTGCTCCATTATTTGAACCCTTATTGTGTCAACCATCTTTGTAATTGGAAGATGGTGAGCTTCTCTAATCCATGAGTTGAAAGACTCAGCAGCATTCGAACACATCTCACCATACCGCTGCCCCTTAAAATATGCATTGCTCCATCTTTCATGAGGCAATCCACAGAGAAATTTATCTACATTAGAACCACCTTCATGCCTCAACGACTGCAGCTTTGCGTGGAAGGCAGGGATGGTTGGCGCATATGCACATTCCCGAAGCATCATAACCATTCTCTCTCTAAATGCATTAGTGTAACCACCAGACAACTTGTCCCTCAAATTTGCCTTAAGGTGTTGGAGGCAATAGGCATGATGAGCAAAATGAAATACCTTTGATACAGCCTCTATCAGACCTGGATTTCTGTCAGAAACAAATGTAATAATGCGATCTGACATAATAATTTTCCTTAAATTCTGCAGAAACCATTTCCAATTGTCCTCCGTCTCTGAGTCCACTACCGCAAAAGCAAGGGGGAACAAACCTGTCCCATGAATTAACAAATTTTTATATTTCTGTTACTATTCAGAAAATCAAAACATACTGATCATTAGTATAAGTATAAATAAATGGGTCAATAATATCAGAAAAAACAGCATTACAACTTACCTTGATTCCCATTCTTCCCCGTCGCTGCCAAAAGGGTTCCCTTGTATCTGCCCTTTAAGAAAGTACCGTCCAGAAATAATAAAGGACGAACATGGTTAAAACCAGCAATTGAAGCATAGAACGACACAAAGAGACGCTTGAAACACATAGTTGATTGGTCATAATCTAGCACAAAGAGGCTTCCTGGATTTACCTCCTCCGCCATCTTAATATACCATCGAATATGGTCAAAAGATAGCGACGAATCACCATACAGCTTATTTCTAGCCCTTTCCACACCCCACCATGCATGATGATATGTAATGGTAAGTCCATAATTTGCCTTAAAGTGGTGCACGATATCAATGGGTCTGGTGAGCGGCTTCTCACGGATATGATCCACTATTAAATCTGCAACTGTCTCAGAATTCATACGGCTGTTCTTTGACGTTCGAACTGCTGCACCACATGTATGCTCGTTGTTTAATGTCCTGATAAAAAAATGGCCACTAGACTTTTCAATAGATGCATGAACACGCCATCTGCATCCCATCGAATGACTGCGAGAGCATTCAGCTGTCACCCTCACCTTATCATTCTTCACATATACAAATTCAAACCCAACCTCAATTGAATATCTGCACAATACACTTCTAAACTCCCCAACACCACCCTCAAACCTCTGCCCCACATCTCTAATACCACTTGCCCAGCCGGAAGACAGCAACATCTTCTCCTTGTGGGTACAAAACTGTAGAAGAAGATCTGTCTCTATATCTGTATCCTCGTACCCCACTAATGGTAGGGCATCTTCAGCTAAATGATCACCAATTTCCTCTTGTTCATTGTCCTCCGATTCCTGCGATTCTGTTACAAATACATCAACTGTCCCCAATCCCATTGAAGAAGCCAACATGGACAAGCTCATTAGATCCGAATCGCTGTCCAGCAAGCACTTTGGGTGGCCAGGCAACGCATAAGTAAAACAAACCATGTTCATTGTAAGATTTCTCCACTTGTTACAAACTTGACGCATCAAACTATCATAGCTCATACCCCGACTCAAATGAATAACAGCCGTAAGCATGCCATACTTACAGAGAAGCAATAACGGCTGTGACATCTATAAAACAGTAAGATTCAATGGATATAAATGGTTACTATCATTGCCCAAATTGTACATGACTCAGATAAATGTTGGCTCTCACTCAGATAAATTGTACATGACTCATATAAAGAGATACATAACTCAGATAAATTTTGGCTCTAAACTCAGATAAATTGTACATAACTCAGATAATTTTTTGCTCTGAACTCAGATAAATTGTACACAACTCAGATAAATTGTACATAACTCAGATAAATTTTGGCTCTCAACTCAGATAAATTGTACATAACTCAGATGAATTCAATACAGAAATCAGATATTGTGTATAGAACTCAGATAACATTACACAAACTACGATTTGTCTGATTAACAGTCTGATAAATTTCATGCTAAAAGCCAAATATCTTAGATTACATTACTTCTTCCACAATGCAGCTCTGAAATAAGATCGGTAAATAAGTCATGCTCTAGCTAATCTAAATGCATGACCATCAAATCATTTCTACATCAACTGAGCTGATACAAATTGAATACTTCATCACCAACAAAACTAAAGAAACCTAACTATCAAAACTCGAAAAGAAAACTGAAAAACTTCACGTCCATATAAAAGATAGAACTGCTACACAAAAGCTAGATCTGAAATCAACTTCACTTCCATATAAAAGATAGAACTGCTACACAAGAGTTAGATCTGAAATCTGCTATACAGTAAATCAAACTACACAGCTAAAACCCAATAAGAATAGAATTGAGCATGCGCATTAGATATATATATGGATATCTACACATTCAAATAACAAGAACTGCATAATCTCTGCTTTATACAGAAAAAAATCGCTTACCTCATAAAAGATGAATCCCTTCCCAACGTTTGGATCTGGTTTCTGTAATCTGCTTACAATAGAACTCCTACCAAAAGTTTGACCTGCAATCTGCTTCGCAAACAATGAATCTCTCTCTCGTTAGGTTTCTACATTCAGATTCAGTATCATAACCGATTGCAGGTTTAGATTCAAAAAACGAGATCTGCGCTGGATGACAGGGGCATATCAGTAATAACTTCCTCACTTATGCACTTAAATCGTGGCTAAATAATCGTAACACGTTAGGGACCACTCCACTGCATGCTGCGACGGTTACAGGGGTAAATTAGTCTTAACAATTGAAACCGTGTGGATAGAGGGACCTTAGGCTGCAAACATCCTAACTGCTTGGACCAGAGGCTTTAAAAAGAATTCGCCTGGACTGGAGGCTGGAAACATTCCATTTGAGGGACCTTTCGCTAATTAATCCTTTAATGAAATCTTGAAAATCTTAAATGGTTAAAGGAGAGAAATCAGCTCTGATAATCAACTTGCTTAATTCTGAATGACTTTAATGTGACCTTTTCCTTCGGCTCTCTAGAATTATGAAATGAAGATTGTGCACAACATTAGCTAAAATATCTCATGTGCATGTATAACTTAACCCATGCATATAAAGTTGTTAGTAGTTTTATTGGCTAATTCATGGGTTGGACAAAACTCTGGTCTATTGAGTTGTATTTTCTAATTTATTTTAGAATGGACTGTGGATGTGTTGCCGGAAGAGCTGAAGGAAAGAATAAAAGAAAAGAGAAGACCGGGCGAAATCCCTCAGGCCCGAACGATCGGAGCCTCAGACCGATCGATCGGTCAGAAAAGGCATCCAGTTATTTTGTCAGTCCGATCGATCGGACAGTGGGCGCAGAAACGGGAAAGTCTACTTTTCTAATCAGATTTAGTTTCCTTTTGAGACTATCTTTCCTAGTTTGAGTCCTACTTGTGCACTAAGTCTAAGGCACGAATTTGGGGCTATTTATAGGGTGTTTCTCTCAACCCTAAGAAAAACACACACAACTCTCATTGATCTGAGTTAGAGATATCTTAGAGAGAGTTTATCCTCTAGAGCCATTGAGAGACTATTCTGAAGGGCTGCTCTAGAAGGTTATTACTGCTTCTACTTTTCTTGTAGAAGATTGATCATCTTGGTTGACAAGGTGCGAGGAGATCAAGTAAGGAGAACGGGGCACGGTGGATGTCGTGTCAGTGGATTCTTTGCAAGAATAACTACAGTCCTTAGGTCGAGGTACAGACTGAGGTAAAGGAGCTTGTGAGTATATCTTGTAACTGTTCGTGAACTCTTGATTTCTGGTTCGTGGTTTTTCTCCCTAGATAGGGTTTCCACGGTAAATATTGTGTCTGCCTTATTGTGGTGTGTGATTGATAGATAGCTAGTTCTATATTATCTGATTGGTTTATTTCCGCTGCATTGATTGGTTAAATAGAACTAGTAATCCATTCTGGTAGCTTTCATAAAATTTCAAAAGTTGTTTGCGAACAAAAACTTCTAAAACAAACCCAATTGTAACTAAATATTTGTATCATCTTTGCCTTATTATTCTCCGCTAATTTTTTTTGGCAATCTCGTTTAACCAACAGGGTAAGATCTGATTAGTAGTGGCAAAACACAACAATGGATGCGTTTATAGTTTGAGAAGGAGAGAAGTCAAACTTAGTGATGAACTTGGCAAATTTAGACATAGGATGCATACAAGTGGGACCTACTTGGGTTTGTAGAGAAGTAAAGAAGCAGGACACTTCTCTTTTATATGCAAAGAACCATAAGAGTGACCTTTTAGAGATTGTCTTTTTTTGCATTTGTTCTTTTGAAATATAAGTTTTTTGAAATATAAGTAGAGATTCTCTCATGAGTTCTTTGTTTTTCCCCTATTTAATACGAAACTCACCTTTCAAATCTCAAATCAATCATGAATGTGGAACATTGTTCCTAAATCCTAATTCTTGGTTCCTTAATATGATGTCGTAATGTTATAGAAATAGCATAATGATTTGTAGAAACTTAAAAGGAATTTTCCCCTATATAGAATTGAATCAAGAATTAAAGACAACAGAATTGCTGGATTTGTAGTGTTCATGCTTAGAAAGGAACATATGTTCTATACTTTTGCCTTTCTATATTTTTGCTGTTTTTTTTGTTTTGGATTCTGCTATGATTGGAATGGGTCTCTTTTTCACTTTATCATTGTTATATTCTTTTGGTTTTTGGGCAAATGTCCATTCCTCATATTAAGTAATGGTTGGATGATATTTTTTAAATCCTATGAAATTCTGCTTTTATTTTTTCTTGTGCAACATGTTCAAGAGTTAATTAGCTTTTCCAAATTTGCACTTTGGTGGGTGGCACTAGGTGTGATACTGTTAGTTAGACTTGGTCAGGTGTAAACCAAATGTAAGTAATGGTCGGATGATATTTGATAAATTTTATTAAATTTTGCTCTTGTTTTTTCTTGTGTAGCATGTTCAAGAGTTAATTAGCTTTTCCAAATTTTCACTTTGGTAAGACGGCTTACCGACTTAAATACAAGCTTAGTTGTGAGTTGCATCAGACATCACACTTATCAAATGTTTCAATCCAGCAGTGTGGATTTGCTCATTTGTAAAGCAATTAACAGTAATGTCACCTAAAATTTTCTTTATATCATTGTTTTGATACTGGCATGTGCAAGGCTTCACTAGTAAATATTAAAAATAAATTAGGAGAATGGACAACACATCAGACCTGATTGGTAGACTTTGTTAGTTCACTTTTGACTCTCCCAGGCATCTCAGTTTTACGAAGGAAATAGTAAAAAATAAGGAGCTAGTGATCTCATTTTAATAAACTGTTGGCATTACGAATCATATAGATAGATCTAATTTAAAATTGTTAAAACTTAATTATAAGTACTATGCATAAGGTCTGGAGTTAGTAATTTAAAAATAATGATTGAAATGTAATTCGAAACATACATCTAATCTTTTACATTCAATATTTGGACTAACAAATTATGTAATATGTAATATCTTTTTTTAGGTTATTATTATTATTATTATTATAGTACTTATCTTGCATATACTACTTTATTAATTTGAATTGATTATTATAAATGTAGGTAAATAAATGTATTTTTATATTTTATAAGTAATTGATTTATTTTTAAAATTATTTAAAAAAATATGACTATTGAATTTTTTTTTTAATTAGACGAGTCAAGTCCAAGTTACGAGTTTTCAACCTTGACATTAGATACCCAAGCCCAAGGTCCCAAAACCCAAAGTTATTGGGTCAAGTTGGCGGGTGAGGTCCAGAGTTCTCATTCCTTTGATTCATGGAATATATATAGGGGAAGTTTCAAGTGCATCTATCCCTCACCATAGGGTGAGGGACACTTCCCTTTTTGCACATGAAGACAAGGAAGTGTACCTTTTGGGGGGTTTCAAGTACAAAAGGGTGTACTCCCTTCAAGTACAAAAGCCCTTTTATACTTGAAACCTTCCCAAAAAGAAGAGTCACTCACCACACATGGTGAGGGAATCCCTCACTGAGGGCACTTTTCCTTTTTACACATGAAGACAAAGAAGTGTACCTCACCTTATGTACTTGAAAATTCACTTTTGTATTTGAAATTTCTCATTGATGGAAGCATCCCTCACCCTATGGTGAGGGATGGATGCACTCGAAACTTCCCCATATATATATATATGACTGAAATTGAAACTTCCCCATATATATATATATATATAGGGAGCCCCTCTCCTCAGCTAACGCTGAGGAGAAGGTCCGCTCATCACGTGCGATGTTGAGTGAAACAAGTCTCTCAAGTGTGGAGCCCGCCCAGTTATTTCGTTTCCCCGCTCTACATCAGCGGCTAAAACCAAATCCTCAACATCGAAAAAACAGACCCCTTCTCCTCTCTCTCCATTTTGAATGCCCTGAACCCTTTTTCTCTGCGACTATGACAACGATCTCTCTCCAGTGACAAATCGCCCCATTTCCTTCACTGGCTCTCCTCTCTCTCTCTCTCTCTCTCTCTCTCTCCAGTTCTGGAACCCATTTTCTTTGTCGACGATCTCTCTCCGGTGACGTCGCAACGATCTCTCTCCCAGCGACGATCTCTGTGCAGCGACACCGCCCCTACCCAGCGTCTCTCCCGCGAGACTGTGAAAGACGATCGTCCGCCCGCCGGCCTCTCTACCTATCTCCTTCTATCATCCATTCGGAAATGCCCCAACATCTCGAGCGAGGTTTGAAGCGACGACGTACCCTCTCCTGTGATCCTCCGTCGGGAAATCATCGCGACGGGCGCCAGGTGACGAATCCTTCCCTTTCCTGTTCTCTCCCTCTCCTCCCCGACCTCTTTTTTTTTTTTTTTAACCATCTGAATCGATGATTGTTGGTTTGTGTTTTGGGGCACTGTTATTTCCCATTTTACACATGGTTGGCCTCATGTATCTTAGTTTTCTCTCTCTCTGTTTCAGTTCTCTCTCTCTCTGTTTTAGTTTTCTCCCTCTGCAACCAGCATAAACGAAAGATTGTTGTTTTTTTTTTTTACTTTATCTTATGTATTGATCGAGGAGACCGTTTCTGTCCTCAATGACAAAGCACCATCCACCATTTTCTCTCCATTCCAAAAAGCCCCCATCCCAAACCCATTTTCTCAACAAGATGTCCTCACCTCCATTAAGAAGGTATTTCTTGAAAAACATGATTTTTTTTATCAAACTGTCATTTCCAAACTGTTCAATTTTTCCATTTTTTTTCCTTTTTTATTTGTGAAACTGGGGATTTCATGTGTGGAATTGGGAAATGGTATCAGTTGAGCATGACATAATTCTCAGGTGTTGGAATGACATAATATGTTGTAAGATTTCTGGTGTTTTTTTTCTTTTTTCTTTTTGGATGATTTGCTTACATTGGTTTATGGAATCCAATATCTTAAAGAACTTGATGATTTTTTTTCAGGATAAGTGACAGCAATAGGTTTTGGGTGAACTTGCTTTGACTCATTGAACTATTGGATCCTGAAGATTTCAAGAAGAATCCTCGGTTCTTGATGTTTGAAATGTTGAAATATTGATGTAAATGTTAAAGTGTTGAATGGTTTAAAATGTCAAATCATGTGTTGAATGGAAAATGGTCTGAGATTGAGTTGCGGACATGGACAATGTGTGGAATATTCTAAATCTTTCTTGCAAAAATCTTGAAATATGAACGGTTTGAAAATTTGAAAGTACTATGAAATGCTTCTGTACATTCAAGTTGTAATAGCCCATGTAATTTTAACCATATTATGATCCATTTTTGAGAGGTAAGAAGGCATCGTACATTCAAGATGTAATAGACAGTGTAATGCATGGGGTGTAAGAAGTCCAATTGTTCTCCAGAATTGTACAAGTCTAGTGAACTACTCATATGGCAAAATCCAGAATTGCAATAGTGGAGTTTAACTGTCATAGTTTTTTCTCTTCAAACACCTTTACAAACCACGAAGTAAGAGGCACTGTAACGCATGGGGTGTAAGAAGTCCAATTGTTCTCCATAATTGTAGAAGTGGATGAACTACACATGGCAAAAATCAAAATTGCAGAAGTGGAGTCTCACTATTTTTTCTCATCAAACACCATCACAAACAACGAGTCTAGTCTAGATCATTGATTTTGGTACCGACACATTGTATGACTGGACTGAGATCCGTAGTGGATATGTGAAGTGGATATGTGAAACACCTGTACATTCATTCATTTTCAACAGTTGTATATTCTTTCTTTCATTGCAAACATGCATCCCTAGGTTTGTAGCATTGGGAGAAAGGGTAGCCTTGATGCCCCAAACATACAAGCAATCAAGAACCAACGCCATGTAACCTATTCTTCTCACATTCAACATCACCCTGTTATTGAGCATCACCATTCACATTCAACCTGGAATGTGTTCCCTTTTATATTTGTGCTTCAGAACTCATCATTCAACATTGTGAATTTCCATACATGCCATAAACACTCACAACCTGAAATAGAACCTTAAACACTTGACCTGAACAAAAACATCATGTTACATAATGTGAACATGGCTTGAAGAACCTGTACAATCACTACCAGAGATGAAATATCTTCACTCAACATCTACTCACATTCAAATTAAAAGCTGATATAAAATTCAACATTGAACATCTGCATAAGAGAAAATATATTAAAATAAAAAACTAAAAAAAAAATACAATAACAATCCACAACAAAAAAATAAAACATCCTATAACAACTGATATGAAGCTGCAAGTACTTTGAAACAAATACATTCAAACTTCACTTCAAGAACAAAATACATTCTATTAGATTCACTTTGCATCCTAATTCAATCCCAGCACAATACATTCCATTGAAACAAAAGGAAAACAAAATGTATATAGCAGTCACCCTCGAACCCTCACAGGACATCTTGAAACTGGTCGCATTCCATGGCATCTGCAGGTTTATGATCATCCACAAAGACAAAAAAAAAAAAAAGTCAACATCTTGAAACTGGACCACAGATCATAAATATTATGGTACTGAATTGTTTATATAAATTCAAACCAAAAGGCATGCAGATATCCAAAGTCAACAAAGATGCTTAAGACATTCAAACCAAATCAGACATGTTATCTATACATGTTACCTAAAGACATTCAAGGACTCTTGGGTCCCAGGATCACCAATGAAAACACCCCCTTCACAAGAAGAGATGTCTTCTACAGGGAAAATAAAAGTAGGCTCCTTTAAAGAAGAATAGTAAAAAAGGCTTCTACCAATCCCCCTTCAAAACCCAAAGTAGTCAGTAGCCAACTCATTGTCGTTTTCATGGCCTTAAGTTGGTATCTCTAACATTAGATAGACTAATTTTTTATGGAATTTGATGCTAACCCCCAGGCCAGTGTGATACAATCAGATCTATTGTTAAGTTTAACAATAGCAACAGAGAAAAGATAGTTAAACCTAGAATCAAATCAGCATGTAAATTATAATAACTGAGGTCTTATTCTTCATATTCAGCATGTCCGGTCTTAAACTCACTATCTTTGCTTGTGAAAGCATTAGATTCAAATTCAATCCAAAAATCATCATCATTTGTGCTTCATCTTGCCTTTGTTTGGATTCAGGCTTGGCCAATCAGGTTTAAATTCAAGCAGACATGGGCAAACCACGATCTGTTGATAGTCCTAAGGGCCCACCAATTGGGTTTTTGTAAATCAAAGCAGGTAAATATGTTAATATCATAACTGATGATTACTGTTTTTGGATGACCACAGTGACACAACTGTATTGAGTCTTTGCCACGACCAATTAAGTACTACAGGATACTAGAGTTGCAGGTAATTTGAACACGGGGCAATAGAAAAGATTCAAACAGGGCCTTACCAATAATAAAAAAAGAAAATCAAATGTGGGTGTAATGTATGTATTCCTTATGGCAACTCTGGAAAACCATTTCGGTCAAAGGCCTTTTTATCCTCTTATGACTTATTTTAATTGCAGTGTTTAATTAGTCATGGACTATTCAAGTTTGCTCATTGCTGATATTCTGCATCACCTGATATGTTGCCATGCACATGTCACAAATGAATCTGCATTTCCAATCTCTAGTCTAAACAGCAATAGCTTCGAGACATGGCAAGTGGCTGATGGAGGTGAGGACATCTTGTTGAGAAAATGGGTTTGGGATGGGAGCTTTTTGGAATGGAGGAGAGAAAATGGTGGATGGTGCTTTGTCATTGAGGACAGAAACGGTGTCCTCGATCAATACATAAGATAAAGTAAAGAAAAAAAAAACAACAATCTTCCATTTATGCTGGTTGCAGAGGGAGAAAACTGAGAGAGAGAGAGAAAGAGAGAAAACTGAACCAGAGAGAAAACTGAGATACATGAGGCCAACCATGTGTAAAATGGGAAATAATAGTGTCCCAAAACACAAACCAACAATCATCGATTCAGATGGTAAAAAAAAAAAACAGAGATGTCGAGGAGGAGAGGGAGAGAACAGGAAAGGGAAGGATTCCTCACCTGGCGCGCTCGCGGTGATTTCCCAACGGAGGATCGCAGGAGAGGGTGCGTCGTCGCTTCAAACCTTGCTCGAGATGTTGGGGCCTTTCCGGATGGATGATAGCAGGAGATAGGTAGAGAGGTTGGCGGGCGGACGAGGGGCGGACGATCGTCTTTCGCAGTCTCGCGGGAGAGACACTGGGTAGGGGCAGTGTCGCTGCACAGAGATCGTTGCTGGGAGAGAGTTCGCTGCGACGTACGTCGCCGGAGAGACATCGTCGACGAAGAAAATGGGTTCTAGAACTGGAGAGAGAGAGAGAGAGAGAGAGAGAGAGAGAGGAAAGCCAGTGAAGGAAATGGGGCGATTTGTCGCTTGAGAGAGATCGTCGCGTCCCCGGCGGAGAGAGATCGTCGTTGCAGTCGCAGAGAAAAAGGGTTCCAGGGCATTCGAAATGGAGAGAGAGGAGAAGGGGTCTGCTTTTTCGATGTTGAGGATTTGATTTTGGCCGCTGATGTAGAGCGGGGAAACAGAATAACTGGGCGGGCTCCACACTTGAGAGACTTGTTTCACTCAACATCGCACGTGATGAGCGGACTTTCTCCTCAGAGTTAGTTGAGGAGAAGGGCTCACATATATATATATATATATGAGGAAGTTTCAAGTGCATCTATCCTTCACCATAGGGTGAGGGATACTTCCCTTTTTATACATGAAGACAATGAAGTGTATCTCACCCTATGTACTTGAAAAGTAACTTTTGTACTTAAAAATTTTCAATTAGGGAAGTGTCGGGATAGATGCACTTGAAACTTTTCCTATATATATGACTGAAATTCCTGTTTTAGTACTTTTGATTTGATGATTTTTTTTTTTACGTTGGGTTTAGTATGTTGATTGTGTTATTACTCATTGTGTGTGAATTTCAAGTATAGATGGTTGTGAACAACTAGTAGTATCATGGCTGAATTCTTTTTTATTCATTGAACTCATTTTTCATTTTGAGAGGTTTGTAATCCTGCACTTGCTTTCTAATGAAGGTTATCCATCCAATTTTGTTGAATTTTTGTTAGGTTCCCATTTGGGGTTCTTGAGTTGAATTGTGATCAATGCGGTTTTGGTCTATTCACTGCCAAGGGTACTGCACTTACGATGCAATCTCAGCCAATTCTCGCATTTGTAGATATGCTCGTCTTGGTGAAATTGACAATGCTCGGAGGGTGTTTGATCAGATGCCGGTGAAAAGTGTTGTATCTTGGAATTCGATAATAGGTGGGTACTTTCAGAACAGTCAACCTGAAGAAGCATGCCGCCTGTTTGAGAGAATGCCGGAGAGAAACACAACCTCGTGGAATGGCATGATTTCTGGGTTTGTTAAGAATAGAATGATAAACGATGCACGGAAGGTGTTCGATGTAATGGCCGAACGGAATGTTGTTTCGTGGACTGCTATGGTTAGGGGTTATGTGCAAGAAGGTATAATCTCAGAGGCTGAATCTCTCTTTCGACAAATGCCGGAAAAAAATGTTGTTTCATGGACAGTGATGTTGGGTGGTCTAATTCAAGAACGTCGGATTGATGATGCACGTCGGCTTTTCAATGAGATGCCAGAGAAGGATATCGTTGCTAGGACGAACATGATTTCGGGATATTGCCAGCTGGGGCGCTTGGCTGATGCCCGCGAGCTCTTTGATGAGATGCCACGCCGGAATGTTATCTCTTGGACTACAATGATTTCAGGTTATGCACAGAATATGCAGGTGGACATTGCTCGGAAGCTTTTTGAGGTGACGCCAGAGAAGAATGAGGTGACTTGGACAGCAATATTGACTGGGTACACGCAGTGTGGGCGAATAGAGGAGGCGTCAGATCTTTTTAAGAGAATGCCAGAGAAGTCATTGACTGCTTGTAATGCAATGATTCTTGGATTTAGTCAGAATGGGAAAATTGTTGAGGCAAGACAGGTTTTTGACAGGATGAGGGAAAAGGATGATGGGTCCTGGAGTGCAATAATAAAGGGGTATGAAAGGAATGGGTTTGAACTGGAAGCCCTTGATATGTTTGCTTCAATGCAAAAGGTCGGAACCCGGGCAAACTTTGCTGCTCTCATTTCTGTTCTGACAGTCTGTGCCAGCCTAGCTATTCTTGACCATGGTCGGGAGATTCATGTTGAGGTGGTCAAATCACTGTTTCATTCAGATGTTTTTCTTGCATCAGCTTTGATTACTATGTATGTCAAGTGTGGTGATCTTGTTAGGGCTAAGAAGCTCTTTGACCACTTCACAATGAAGGATGTAGTTATGTGGAATTCAATGATTACTGGTTATGCCCAACATGGTTTAGGGGAGGAAGCATTGCTAGTTTTTCATGAAATGTGTTCATCAGGCATGGTCCCTGACGATGTCACATTTGTTGGAGTTCTTTCTGCCTGTAGCTATACAGGGAGGGTTAAAGAAGGGATGGAATTTTTCGATTCGATGAGGTTGGTCTATATGGTTGAGCCAACAGCTGAACATTATGCTTGTATGGTTGATCTTCTTGGTCGAGCGGGCCATGTCCATGAGGCAATGGTTATGATCAAGAAGATGCCTATTGAAGCTGATGCTGTTGTTTGGGGTGCTTTATTAGGTGCATGTAAGACCCACATGAACTTAGATTTAGCTGAGGTTGCTGCAAAGAAGCTCCTGCAACTGGAACCCAAAAACTCTGGGCCCTATATCTTGCTGTCAAATATTTATGCGTCCAGGAAGAGATGGGAAGATGTTGCAGAGTTGAGAAATGTTATGCGAGTAAGAAATGTGAGCAAGTCTCCTGGGTGTAGTTGGATTGAGGTCGAAAAGAAGGTACATGTATTTACTGGGGGAGATAAATTGAGGCATCCTGAGCATGAGATGATTGTTGGGATGTTGGAAAAGTTAGGTGGGATGTTAAGAGAAGTAGGATATTGTCCTGATGGTAGTTTTGTGCTTCATGATGTGGATGAGGAACAGAAAGTGCACAGCTTGAGCTACCACAGCGAGAAGCTAGCAGTGGCATTTGGACTTCTAAAGGTGCCGGAAGGAATGCCTATTCGAATCATGAAGAACCTCCGAATTTGTGGGGATTGCCATTCTGCAATTAAGTTGATCACAAAGATTACGGGTCGAGAGATTATTCTGAGAGATGCCAATAGGTTCCATCATTTTAAGGGTGGTTTGTGCTCTTGCAGGGATTATTGGTGAAGTGTCACTACTCTAGTGCAGGTTTTCCTTCTTTTTCTTACTTGTTTTTTTATTTTTTATTTTTTAAGATTGTGATGTGAATCAATAGGAAACATGATTGCAGTAAAATTTGGAATCATTTTGTCATTTCATCCAGAATAATTATGGCCATCACTTTATGTTCACTACTCTTAATGATTTTCAAACTGCAGAACCTTCTGAACCAAAAATGTCACTGTGGAATGAACATACAAGATACAGCTGTTACTTCTTAGGTGTTTGATCATCTCATTTCTAGCTGTGTGCTGATTGTTCTCTTTTCTGGTTCACATCTGCCATCATATCACGTGGCTTGTGTTAAAGTATTCCATTTTAATTCTCATATACCCTGTTTATATCACTTTCCTGTTCTTACTTCATGACTAAAATTTCATCTTTGCCTTTCTATTTTATTTGTCTCAGAGGTTTCTCAGGTGAAAAAGAACGAAGGAACCAGGTTGTGACTCTGAATTTCTATTACTTTGAGGTAAGGCTTCTATATAATTTTTGTGTATTAAAAATTAAAAATTTTCTTTTCCATCCAATGATTCACTGTCAAATGGAATAGCTCTTACTCCTTTTATTTCTCATGGATTAGAACTTTTGGTGCTGCCCCTCAAACGACTTCGTACCAACAAATGGCAGGACTGCTCAAAAGTCTCTTTCTGCAAAACTATGTTTCGTATTGAGATGAGGGATTGCAGTATCATCTATCCATAATTTTTGCCGGCTCTGTGTGGTTGGTGGATTGCTTAGTTTAGATGGTCACACCTTGACACTAGTTTAAGAAATGCTAACTTTATATGATGCAAGCTATCATGGGAAAAATGAGTGGGTTATCTGATGGCCCAGTCCAGAGGCATACCCTACTTCCTAAGGGGGTGTTTTGGAAATCTCCCCACCCAGCATGTGTGATAATTTTCTTGGAATTGTCACTTCCGCATCTCATGCATAATTCCAGTTACTCCTTTGGGGATAGCAAGAGGACCGGAAAGTTGAGTCTCTGTTATTACTGTCTCGATGTAATATTTCTGGCTTCCCAAACAGAAATCAGTTGCATCCAATATAATTGATCATCTTGCTTTGTACTACTGGAAGTCTTGAGATATCCTGATTTAGTAGAATTTGTGGTAATGCTATTCTAATATGGTCATGCATAAAAGAAACACGGAACTTAGCTTTGGTTACATTCTTAATATGTTCTGCCTTAATTTTGATTCACACTCCAGTATGTTTTTCTTTTCCTTGTTTGATGAAATCTATCAAGACAAAGTGAAACCATCAAGACCATGAGGGTTCTACACCTTGATAGTGGGGGCTGAGTATAGGTTGCTGGCTTTTAGCTGTCGCTCTGAGACTTTTGATTATGCTCAGGCAAGTGGGTAATTGATTCAGTGGTCTACCACATCTTGAGTGCCAGTTTCATCCCTGTAACAGTGGCTGCATACATTTTCTGCTTATGTCACAATGTTGGAAGTGTCGGGTTGGATGTGTAAATGAAGAAACCGGTTTGTATTAGTATGAAGTTTGCAAGTAGGCCTGGGTTGGCCTACCCCAATTTGGGATGGATCACTGGATGCTGTTTTACGCCTGCTCACTGAGACTTGGCCTCGTTCCAGCCCAATAACTGTAGGGTTTGGAAGATGGCCCAACAGCAAGGAACAAGATCTGCAGGGTGGCCAGCAGGTACCTTGTACAACAAGGATTGGATATGGATCTATGTTGAGGCTCTGGTGACAGGTTGGGCTAGGAATGTGCATCACTCAATTTAGATAATGCACTACAAGTTCTGGGAATTTGATGATGGTAACTGTTCAACACAGTTTTAAATTCAAAACTTGGGTTAATATGGAGTTTGAAGAAGGGTTATCTTCAGAAATGATTTCTTATCTTTGCCTTCGTATGAACATATATGACAGTGACTGAATAACTGTTGTTTGGGTGAGGAGAAAAACTGGAGAGAGAATGGTGGAAAATGATCATGCAGCAACTAGTTTCCCTCCTTGCTTTCATAACTTCTCATTTTAATGTGATTATAATGTAATGCAGCAGGCATTATTGAAATTGTTGTACCACTGAACACAATTTTTTTTTTTTTTGGGATTTTAATGAAAAAAATTAGCCTTAAACATTGATTAGACGAATTAATTATGAAAAACAAAGAATTGATGAATTAGGGCGCAATACATTTTTTACATAATTACCCTTATGATAAATTTTTACCTGCATAACAATATCATTATCCACCTTATACGCATTTTGCCTAATCTTGCCCATCAGAATCGAGGTTTTAGTTCTCCATCTTGGTTTTCATTGAATTTTTTCTAAATATTGAAGACTAAGGGAGCAAGCACATGTTTAAAATGGATGACCACGTCAAATTTATCAAATTGTCAAGATAATATACGTTTAAAAGATTCCTCCTCTTTTTCTTTGAATATTCCAATATACTTGAAGCCTTTTGTAATGGTGATCGCCATTGATCTTCCATTTCAATATCTTAGAAGCCCTTTTCTAATCCAACTCGTTTTGGAAAAAAATAAAAATTACCCAGTTAATGGTTTTCAATGCTAAGATTAACTAATTCGAATTGGGTCTGGGTGATGGTGTTGTTGAAGCTAGTGGCCTCTCTATCTTTCTCCACTTCATTTTGTGTTTTCTCTTCCTTTGTCTCGCTTTTATACTTTTATGGCGCAGTTTTTTCCATAAAGAGTTAGATTTGTTAATGCATTCATTTCCTTTCAAACATATATTTCTTCTTTTAATCTTCCATATTCAGAGAAACTTCATTGAAAACTGAGATGGAAACACTAAGACATCGATATTGGTTGGCGAGATATGTGCAAATTGAGTGACGATATCATTACGTAGGTACCAATATCATCATGAGGGTAATTTTGTGAAAAAATATATATATACTGCACCCTATTCCATCAATTCTATGTTTTTTGTAATCAAATCGTCTAATTAGTGTTTAAGGTGAATTGTAAAAATTCCTTTTTTTAATAGAAAAATGGGAAAAAAAAAAAAAAAAAACTGCATCATATTTTAAGGGAGGTTGCAGAATAAGCATGACTGTCAAATCTTCCCTCCGTAGAAGAGCAAGGAGTTTCTATTGGTCTTTTAAACTCACCGTCAACAAAATAAAGAGGCATATCTAAATCTACGATTTACATGATACAATACAAGCCTTACAAGTTTAGATCAGTGGTTCCTATCCTACATGTGTTTGTTTAGTTGCAGCAAACCATGCATTCGGTTGGGGATGTGCCCCACTGTCAAGTGACCTATGATGTCCAAATACGGCATGGATACGGCAAGGACACGTGATGGACATGGCAAGGACACGGATTTTACATGTAAAAAGTGAGGTATCGGATACGATACGACACGATATGTTGCCTATTTTGAAGTATCCGTGCATCATAGCAAGAGACTATAGAATTTGCATCCAACCACCTCTGCCTTTTTACTTGACAAAAAATGCAGATGACCTCTTACTCTTAGGTAGGCTCTTACCCATTTTATTTTTACCACCACGACCTGTAATAATTTGAAAATCATGGTCAACCATCTTGACCTTAGATTGGTAGCTTTCTATTTCTTTTTTTTTTTCTTGATCAATTGATGGAATTAATTGTGTAATGTATTAGATGTAGCCTCTTTCAGATGAGATTTGGGATGATCACATGAAGGGCCATTGAATTTAAGTCAATTTAATAACCCATAGGGGTAGCAATGTTGGCCAGGGCCACAGTTTAGGAACCGGAGCCTGTAGTCTCGATCTTGCACTCTTTCCTTGGGGCTACTTGCCCAGGCAAAAGCCTTCCTTACCTAATGCTTGGTGGAAGCAAGGATTTCACATGCCCGTTGGAATAGTTGGTTTTTGAAGAGGCTGGAGATGGAAAAAAGAAAAAACAAAACAAAGCCAATTTAATCAAGAATAACACCCTGAATTTGATCCAAGAAAGTCTTAACTTTTCACACTAACTACGTTGAATTTCATGGATTGCTCAAGAACTTGCCTTTCATTGTGAGCAAGGTAGCTAGCTAACAAAGACGTTTACATATATGAAGTGGTTGCCAAGAAACTGCCATAATTTTTTTAATCTTATTTTGATGACTTAAGTATTCTGAGGTCTTTTCCCCAAAAGCTCGGGTGGTGTCTACTAGACCCACACAGATGCACAATGAAAAAATGTGGGGTAGTTTTGAACACAAAATAAAAGAGCAAATCCAATCCTAATGCCACCCCAACCAACTCTAAGATGGGTGTAAAGCTGCCAAAATATACAGGCTGTTATATATAAATTCTCTAAAGATAGAGATGATGATATCAAGTGGACGCCATGTTTACATTATTGAGAAATTCTGAACTCACCCACCTTTTTAAAAAAAAAATTACACATGACGAAAATACCCCTAAACTACCCCTCTTCCTCTCTCCGTGCTCCGGCAACCTCCACCTGCTCAGCCTCCCTCTCCTTGACCCCGCCGCCGACTCATCTCCCTCTCCTTCTCTCTCTCTCTTAGTAGTCCTGCTCCCACTTCTTTCTGCATCCACCCACATCTCCACCCCCACCATCCCTTCGGTGTTGCCCAAGGGGGGGGGGGGGACAGAAAGAAAGGGATGGAATGGGAGAGAGGGAGACTGGGTGGGTGGAGGGCGGGGAGAGGGAGATGGAGAGGGCGAAGGGGGTGGGAGGGCTGGCGGGGGCTGCGATGACGGGCGGCGGGCGAGAGGCAAAGAGCGAGAGAGAAAGAGGGGGAGAGGAAGACTGGGCGGGCGAAGGGCAGGGAGAGGGAGGGGGAGGGGGAGAGGGAGAGGGAGAGGGAGAGGGAGGGTGGGTGGGGAGAGGGAGAAGGTGGGCGGGGGCTACGGTGGCGGGCGAGAGGCAGAGAGCAAGAGAGAAAGAGGGAGAGAGGGACAAGCAGAGGTTAAAGGGATTTTGGGCAGGGACCGGCTGCAAGTGAGAGGGAGAGGGGGAGAGAGGAAAAGAGAGGTAAAGAGAAAGGGGGGAGGGAGGAGAGGGACGGGGGCTACCGACAGCAGGGGAGAAAGATATAGAGGGAGAGGGATCAACGGCGGCGGGATTGGGCGGAGGTAGCAGGAGCACGGAATAGGAAAGGAGAGGGGGAGGAGAGGAGAAAAGATGATGGTATTTTAGATATTTTTAGAAATGTAGCCTTAGCAAAAAAGGTGGGTACATTTGGAATTTTCTCTACATTATTAGCTCCAATAATTGGTGTAGTCTCTCTAGATATCAATCAATATTTTATTCTTTATGATGAATCTCTTGCCAATCTTTCTTTGATTTTTTCCCCCTCACACAAGGGGTCCAACAGTCAGACTAGATGATGTTTCAGATAAACCAATCTTGACCATTCGTTCCTTTCTATTGGGGTTGGTCTGGATTTCGATTTAGTCTTCAATACACGTCCCCTACCAAACACTAAAAAAACGTTTTTTTTTTTCATGCGTATAATACAGACAAGCACTGCTCCTACTTCTCACTCACTCAGTCAAGCGTGTGGTCACCTCGAGGATAAACCAAAATCCACATTTTTCACCCGGATCATGTGTGATGCATTTTTCTACGTCATCTCGAGCGGACCTATTAGAATGCGCCATCTTCGTGAAAATAGAGATACTATTTCATTCAATCAAAATTCACCAGCGATATAAAATTTCATACTAACTGATAAATCCTCTCGATTGCTTGTTTGAATGAAAAAAAAAAAGAGAGAAGATGCGATTTAATAAATGATCCCCATTCTTTCCGCACCCTCACATTTTCTTAATAACTCGAAAACGCCGCTTGGATCCCACAAAACCCCCCACTCCACATCCCAAAGCTGAGGGCCATTTCATCATTTTTAGGGGTATTTTCGTCATTCTCTCGTAAGAAATCCCCAGTCGCTTCCAGAAGAAAGGGCATTATCGTACTTTCAATTAAAACGGACAACTTCATATAAAACAGGTTTAACTGTCGCTAATCATTTCATTTTACTAGAGTCGTTCTGTATTTCCTCCTCTCTCTCTCTGTTTCCTCTTCTTCTCTTGAGCAGCTCCAACTTTCAGGTCTGAGATCTCTTCTCTCTATCTCTGTTTTTCTTTTCAATTTTCAACTTCTTTCTTATGTTTGTTTGTGGGAATGTTTCGTCTGCGTATCTCTCTATTTTCCCCTGCTTCTTGTGCTATTCGTCTCTGCATTTCGTTTCCCTTTGGAAGATCAGATCTGTTTAGGGCACTTTTGTGTGTGTGGTGCTGTGGAAAATCACTTCCGCGGAAAACCAAGTCTGAATCCAGTGGAAATGGTTTTCTACCGAATCATGGAAAACCCTTGCCACCTTTCTGGACGCTTTTTCTGTGGAAAAAGTGGCCTCACAAAGGTGCATTTAGGTATGTTTCTCGGGTTAGGTATTCTCAAGTTTAAAGGGAAATTTGATACAATCCTTGGGTCTTGCACATATGACCTTGTTGGCTCGTTTGATCATTCTTTTCATGCATATTCATGAAGATGAATACCAACCCCTTTCGGTTTCAGCAAGATTTTAAGTGTTTGGTGAAAGGTGGAAACCTTTACAATCCAGTAGGTTGTAATTTTTAGTCAAAAGATTTATAGGGTTTCATTGCTGTCTACATGGTTTGACTGTAGATCTGTAGTAATTCACAAATAGTTATTTCTCCCGTTTTCACCACTGAAACCATTATAATATGGCATGTTTATAAGAGTTTTCTGTTGAGAGGGGTGACAATAGAGTTTGATCATACCTTCTTTTCTACTGTCTTCTTTTTATCCCATAGGATAAGATGAAAGATCATGCAAATAAGGAGAGCTCTTCAGGTCAGGAAGATGAGACTGGAGCCATTTCAGTGGTTGGGGTCTTGGGTTCGGAGTTGTCTTCCCAATCAGCTTGTGTGAAGCCTGCTGAGGTGCCTGTCTATTTTGTTGTTGTTGTTTTCTTTGTTCACAGCTCTAAAAGAAGTAATTATTTTCTCTGTTCCCAGGGTAATATATATTGTTTATGATTTATTTTTTGCTGGTCTCATTTTTAATGTAGGACATTCTTGTCATTTATCCCTATGTATCAAAGAACACTTAATATATATTATTGGAGAAATGCTTTTGTCATGTGAGGGAAGTACTTTGGAGATGGTTTTTTATGCAGGTAAGATAAGAGGGGCTGCCACAGAAGGGTCTTTTGGATAATGGGCCAGATCTATCCCAAGGCCCATGTGGCAAATCCCACTCGTGCATATGACAAGACCTATCACACCTCTAATTGTCATGTGGAGCCCATTCACTTAAGTTTGCAATTGGTATGGGTATGGGCATTGTTCAGAAACTCGAAATCATATTACAAATTCGTTCATACCCATGAATGGAATTGAATTGTGCATCGTATTGCTAATTGTAGGATTTACTTTTCTAACAAAAATGTAAAATAATTATATATTAAAAAAGAAAAACAAAAAAGTAGTTATTCATATTCCATCTTTTTTCTCATTCACAATAGTATAAATACAACGATAAATAAATTTATCATATCATGAAAATCATGACATATATCACTATAAAATAAATGATATTTGTAAATAGTTAAATAATTTTAATGCATCAATATATATATATTGTTATCTTTAAATCAACATATAAAAAGGTAAAAATGAAATCCAAACCATCGATTTTACACAGTCGGATATCACTTGAAGTAAATGTCTGCGAAGGGAAAAAACCGAAAATATTATTTAAAAAGGTAGATATAGACAAGCAACATTTGTACAGTCGAACGCTTTAGTCAAATATATATTCTTTATTCATCTTTAAAACCTCTCCAAAGCTGCAGAGATTCTTAAGAGGTTTCGTTAAATACTAAATAACCTTTTAATAGTAAAAGCGCTTAAAGAAAGAAAGAAAAACAAAAACAAAATAGTAAAATATTATTATTATTAAATTATTGGTTCTAGCTATTCCCGCTTAGTCAAATTGCTTGAATTGTAAGATTCGATAAAATGAGTATCGAATTGTAAGATGTAGATTCATTTGTAAATGGGATTCATTGCATGGATACGAATTGTTTTCCTTAGGATTTGGGATATGAATTGTATGATTCTGATAACTATGGGTATGGGTGTGTGTGTGCGTGCATGTGTTTGTGTGCGTGTCACTCAAGTGCATGCATTTGTCATGTGGGACCCACCTACACATCTAAAAGGAAAGAATCATAGTATATTTAAATTTGTTCTTATTTATCATGTTAGTATTTCTTTATTTCTGAAATCTTGTTTTATTTAGAAAGTTTAGTAGCAGATAGAATAAATCTTCGGGTAATTAGGTGCCAAGTCCTAAACGTAGGAGAAGATAGTCTGTCCAAGTATGTGAGATGCAAGTTAGGAGATGTCCATTAGTGTCTGTATAATCATATATTCCTTTATGCGTGGAGGCAGTAATTAATATGGAAACGATGATTTGAGTGATTGCTTAGGTGTTCGAATATCAGTGGTGCTGAATCCATGGTCATGATTTTGCATTCTCGAGGCTTTGGCTTTGAAGGTTGAAGGTTGACATGTTTCTCAATCTTCTCCCTCCTTGTCTGCATCACACACACATATAATGAAGTACAATCTTTATGGAGAGGGTGGGTGGTGCCTTCTAGTAATTATTATGGCTTGAATATTTGATGAACGGGAGAGTTTGATGAAAGTATCGGATATAGAGCTCATAAGGGTTATAGAGTATGATCATAATGTCAGGGTGGCTTATTGTGTGGAAATCAATTGCTTGGTGCTTAATTTCCGTTCCATCTTTTTAATCTTTAGTAGTTCACATGGGTTCTCTTGTTGTGGACAACGTAATAGTATCATCAGGAGGGAGAGTAGCATAGTCACCTATATTTCACCTAAATCTTAATGATGGTGTGATGGTCACATATGTTGAGTTGTTACTAAGTCTAGATGAAATTATTGTTTCAAATAGAGGGGGTGGTGCTAATTTATAGTGGCTTCCTCATAAAGATTTTTTTTTTTTTTTTAAATAAATTGTTCTATGATAGGTCTTGTTGATGGGTTGAAGAGGTTATTTTGATTTTCTCTTTATATGGAGGATTAAGGCTCAAGAAACAATATATGCATAAAATGGATGTAGTAGAGATGAGAATTTGAGGTGAATGTGTGGTAATTGGTATAACGAAGAAGGATGAAGTTACAAATGAGCGCTTTCGAGAGCATTTAGGATTAGCATTAATAGGGGATAGAATTAAAGAAACCCGTTTTAGTTGGTTTGGCCATGTCCAACACAGGCTGGCAACAACGGCAGTAGGGAAAAGCTTGGCTATGCAAGTTGATGACCTACCAAGGGAAAGAGGTAGTCCGAAGAGGACGTGAATGAAGATAGTAAAAATAGATATGAATAAGTACAATTTTTCTGAAGATTTGGCTCAAGATAGATCCGAATGGAGAAACAAAATTCATGTTGCCGATAAGTGTTTGATAATTTGGAGGCAGTAGGTCACAACTTGCAGCAATATTAGAGGAAATGTCCATCTTGAGGAAAATGGCTCTTGATCTAGTATGGTTAAGAATGTCCTTCAGGGTACTCTGCCATGGCCAAGCTGAGTTTCTGAATATTTGATGATTCCTCTCTTTCCAAGTATTCCAAAGAAAAGCCAAACAGGTGATTTTTGCTAGAGTGAGATTATCATCTTTGCTACTGTCACAATTGCTTACAAAACTGTATAGCATTTCTTCCAAAGTGCTTGAAGCTGGAACATACAGGTGAAAATTTTAAAGTAAAGAGCTTCATATTTGACATGAGTAAGGACAGCCTATAAACAAATGGTATGCAGCCAACTTAAAAAAAAAAAAAAAAAAAAAGGCATGTAGTCTCAGCACCATTACTGCAAAGCACACAGTTTTGGTCAATAGACAAATTACTTTCCAACAGCAGGGATTTTTTTGTCCTGAATGGAAGGTACAATTAATAATTGAGAATGAGTTTTTTTATGTGTTGATATGATACTATCTTTTGATCCATTGCTTGTTTACTATTATGGTATGAATGGCTAACATTTTCTTTTGGCATTGAGTGATGCTCGAGACTGTATGGGATTTTTTTTTTCTCCCATTGTAGGCTGTAAAGGAGATTTTAAACATTTTCAGATTGTGTATAAATCTTGCGGGGTCTTTGGGGTCTATCTCTCATGGTCGTTACAGAGTCTTTATTATTTGAGAGGAATTGCAGAGTTGTTCGGATTCAAATTAATTCAATGAAGTAGGCAAGACTGAAAGGAAGATGTTCATTGGGATGTTCTTCTAAAGTGCTTGATGCGGTTAATGCTTTTGATTATTTCTATGTTGGCTGATCACAGAACATTTTGATGCCCACCCTATTCCTATGTCTGGTCCTATACCTTGGAGCACTCTTTCAGGCTGTTGAAGCAAATCCTTGATGCGAGTTTCCCAAAGAAGACTGTTGGGAGGTATTAGCGGGGTGATATGCAATTTATTCCTATGAGGAATCATAATTGATGCAGGATAGACCCATAGCCCCCATGGCTTGACCAATCCTTTGGGCCCAGCCCATATTCAGTTTTAATTTTATGTTATCCTCTTTAGAGTTGTTTAGTTTATTGGCTTATGTTTTTAAGTATGGATATTTTAACCCCAACCCTTATAAAGTGTTTCCTATGGTTGAGATTAGATTTAGGGTTAGTCGTTTTCTTATTTAAAGTATCGTGAAGCCCTTGAATTCATTAGACAAGACCACGATGAATGAAGGAAAAAAAAAAAAAAAACCCCCGAGTGCTTTTGAGATCTTCCCCAAGTTCTCTGAGTTATCATTGCCTCTTGTATTGGAGTCAGGCGTGGGGCCAATTTTCTGGTGTAACGCCTGATCTATCCCCGATCCATTCCATCTTTACCTTGGCCGCCCTGCATCTCCCCTCTGTTCCGCATTAATAATGCATTCCTTGTGGGTTGTTGGGAGCTATAGTACCGTAAATACATGTTATGAATGCAGTTAGGAAGGTGTCTCAATATTTACAATCCAATGTGTGATCAAAACAATTCTTCCAAAAAAACAAGTGTGATCAAAATAGCTACTCCTTATCTCACATGACTCTTATGTATTGAGGAAATGAAGGTGCTATATTTCGATGGTCGGTATGAATTTAAACATACCCTTTTGGAATGAAATGAGGTGGCTTATCTATTAGCTAAAGAGGTGCTCTTAGACTGATGTAGGACAGACCTATGGTCCCCATGGGTCAACCAACCAATGGGCCCGACCCATCCATCTCGACCTATCGTTTTGGGCGAGACCCACATATTCTATCATAATTAGAGTTTAGAGTTTTATCTATATTTTATGTTATTTTTTCTTAGATGTTTTAATCCTAGACATCGATGTGTGAAAATTTGAATGGTCCAAATTAGCTTTAGGGTTATGTTTTCTCTAAGCATTGTCATGCCTCTTTTGACTTTCGAGGTTTAAATAAGAATATGATTATTGAAAATTGTTTGAGTGCTTTTGCTCTCTTTTGCTTGATGGGAAGCTTTTCCTCACCTTTGATAGGGAGTTTGGCGCGAGGCCAAGATTTCTAGGGATTCCCTGACCTACTCCACCCTGCATCTCAATCCGCTGCCTGCATTAATTGGTCTCAAAGCCGAAGATCGATCAACCTGATATAAAAATCGGTACAAGGTTTCGTTTCCCTTCATCTTTTTCTCCACAACTTCACCATCAACAACAACAGTTACACTACTAGAATCCCAAACCCCTTCTCTGAGCATCCCATCTCATCAAACCCTTTTTAGTCAACTGCTATGGATTACAAAACCCCATATCTGAACCCAGCAGTCTCAAAACCTCACCAAATCCCCACACCCTAATCGCAGAACCCAACCCCATCCCTGAAATCCCCAAATCAGAAAACCCTTTGCACCCTAAAATTCCCAAATCTCCCTCAATTTGGAAACCTACACCTCAAATCCCCAAATTACCCAAATTCTAGATCGTTAAAAACCCAAAATTCCCAAAATTTCCCAAACCCTAAACCAAATCCCAGCTTCTGAACTCAAAATTTCCTAAATCCCCCCTCAATCTGAGTCCAATCAACCAAAATTCCCAAGATTGGAAAGCCCTAACTGATTATTTCCCGTTAGCCGATTCCTTTCTTCCACCTTACACAATTGCCAACCAACCACCCATGTGCCCAAAATCATTCAGCCGGCTACCCTACACTCTAGATCCCATCTGCTAAGCATTAAACCCATCTTCCATTCCCCTTCTTCGAATTCCCCAACCCAAAGAATAAAAAAAAAAAAAAAATCAAAAGGAGAAAAGCAAAAGCAACTGTAAAAAAAAGAAAAAAGTAAAACGGAGAAAGAGATAGAGAAGAGACGAGCATACCTAGCCCTATCGACTTCATCACCAACAAGTCTCCATTGTCCTCGTCACCATTGCCGAGCACCGCCGTCATCTCCACCTTCTATCGCCATCACCAAGCATCATCGTCGTCTTCGTCTTTGTCCATCTCCATCACCATCCACCTGTTCGTTGTTTGACCCTGAGGAACCACTGAAGGCCACCAACCGTTGTCACCTTTTCCACTTAGAGTGAGGCAGCAATAGCGCCCCGTCACCACCCTCCAGTTCTCGCAAGTGTTAAGCCCCATCTTCATCATCGTCATCATCTTAATCAAAGCAGTCTTCGACAAAAGCAGTAGGCAAAGGAAGAGTTCCGAACTCTTCGATCAATAAAAGCAGCCAAGGTTTTGCCTCCAACCCTATGCACGTGTCCCAATACACGCAACACATGCCGCAATATCCTCTGCGTTTGAACACTGACCTAGCTTTATACATATTGGGCCAAATCCGAAGTCTATTGAGGCTAAAGCATATTGGGAAGCAATTTGTGTTGAGCACTTGATAAAACCTTATCGTTTCCGAAAAGCTAAGTTGCAAGAAGGAAAGTCTTTAGAAACAACAAAATGCTAATGTAGTGGAACCAATTGTGGAGAATGTGAAGACTAATGTTGATGAACAAAAGCGAGAAACAGATTCCACAATCAACTCAGGTAAAGTGGAAGAAAAAGAAACTGAACCTCTTTCTTTTGTCAATGTTGATCAACAATTACAGTCAGCAAAGGAAGAAACATTGGACATTGAAGATATGACTATAATCAGCAAACCAACTGATCATCTAATGGAACCCATTGTAAGCCCGCCACCTGAAAAGCTAATTCCATCATTAGAAGAGAAAGATATTGTTTAAGAAGTTGCGAATGAAGATCAAATCAATGAAGTTCCCCACATTGATTTCATATGCAGGGATAAACTATTGATATTAGAAGATTGTGATCCACTGATACAACGTCAACAACTGATACATTTGTCGATCAGATCTGAAGCCAATGCTGGATTCAAACTTCAGAAGAAGCCACACCTCCATTCTCCTTCTACATGGATGAAAAGATTGAGTCAAGCCTCCAAGTCATGTAAAGAAAATGGAGATCAAGTGAAAAATCAGAAGTTTGTACGGTTTGACTTTCGATCCTGGAGGACATCGACAAAACTCAAGGTCGAGTTCTGTCCAAGAAGAGGAGAATTGATGTTGGACAGACCCATGGTCCCCATGGGTCAACTATCCAATTGTCCAGCTCATCTATTTCAACTTATCATTTTAGGCCCGACCCATATTCTATCATCTTTAGAGTTTTATTTATATTTTAATTTGTTTTTATCGTAGATGTTTTAATCCTGATCATCAATGTGTTTGAATGGTCCAAATTAGCTTTAGGGTTATGTTTTCTCTTATTTACAAAATTGTAATGCTTCTTTTGAGGTTTAGACAAGATTATGATTAATGAAAATTGTTTGAGTGCTTTTGCTCTCTTCTAGTCAATGGGAAGCTTTTCTTTGCCTGTGATAGTTAGTTTGGCGTGAGGACAAGATCTTCAAGGTTCCCCTGACCTACCCCACCTCCATCTTCCATCTCTATTCTACCCACGTCACATCTCTATTCTACCCATTTCGCATCTCGATCTGCCATCCGCATCATAGACCCTTATTAGTCATTGTATGATGTGTGGTTTTTTCTGTAAGATTGTATCATTGTTTCAAGTTGGGTACTAAGATTTTGTTTGCCATTTTAAAAATTGGGAATAGAAATAAATGCTCATAAAACATGAGAACAGAAGTTGGGATTTCTATCTTAGAAGTTTCAAAGTATATGTGACATGGATGACTACTGGGTACAGACAAGAAATTTCTTCAGAGAGCAGCTTATTGCAGTCCCCTAGCTTCTCTCATTATTTATTTGGTATAAACTGAAATGGATAGGGTTGTTTCTTCTAGATTTTGTTCACTGGACTCAAGTATTAATGTGTTGTTTTATTATAGGGAAATCCTTCAAGCTCATCTTGGAGTCATTTGAAGTCATATTTTGTGGGGATGGGGTTCTCGCCAACTCTTGTTGAGAAAGTAATTGAGGAGAAGGGTATGCATACTTACGCAGAAGATGTGCATCTGTGAATAATTAAATATACATCTGCATTTGCTTTATTTTTAATTTTGTCAAATGCATATATGGATGGATGTATTTAGATGGTGATTTTCGTTTCAAGACTTACTTCTTAAGTCTATAAATTGATTTCTAAAAGTTTATCTTCTTATGTCCAGGTGAAGATGACATCAACTTGCTACTTGAGACCCTTTTTACGTATTCTGTAAGTACTATACAAGTAAGCTGGCTTCATTCAATTAGTTTCATTGATTGCTGCACATGCAAAGTGGGCTGTCAAAAAGGAGTTTAATGGTTTGAACATAGAAAACATTCTATATAATTGGATCGATCTTTATAGTGTCTGGTACCTTGAATGATAAGATAGTTGGATATTGCCCCACTCTGTGTTTTCTTGACCTTCAATGTAGATTGTGCAACTCATGTATGCTTCATGTGGTCAACACCATCATATATCATCAATCAAAATTGTCTGCCAGCTTGGCTCTTATTTGATGGTCATCACTCAAAAATCAAAGAAACAAATTTTCATGACCATTGGTTCATTCTATTTTTATTTTTTATTGTTTATTTATTTATTTTTTGAATGGTAACATAGATTTTATTAAAAAGAAAACAATAAGCGTTCTATTGATTGGATACAGTCGACTATGTTTTAAAAATGTGTCTGCTCGAATTCATAATCAGCATTAAGCATATGTCTTCAATCTGTCTTGTTTGGGTTCTATTTCTTGGAACATGGGAATTTATATTTAATTCGGTTTTGTTATCACGATATGCATTATATCACAATAATTGAAATCATATATATGGATGATTTTCAATTTGTTTTGGAATGATACAGGAGGCTCTTCAAAAGTCAAGTTCTGAATATTTGGATCTTCCAGATGGCATAAGTACTCCCAGAAAAGATGAAAATACTTTACCTGCTAAATATACTGCATATGAAATTGGTCAGGAAATAGAGGTAAGCCGTGATGGTTTTGTTGGTAACTTTTCTTGAGTTACTTACCTTCATCGGATGTTTTCGTAACAATAATAAAGCCTCAGCCTTTGTTTCCGAAGGAGAGGCTTTGTTTTTGTGATTTTAGTAACTTTGGGAATGAAAACAGCTTGGTACTTGGTATTCAACAGAATTTTGGTTTGAAGAATCCCATTTGTGGAAGTGAATGATATCAACATTTGACGTGGCTGTGATCCAATATGTATCAGAGATACGATATGTATTGACTGCTTTTTTGAACCATGCTAATCAAGCAGTTGGGAGCTTGGTAGATAAAGAATACATATAATCAATTCTAGTTCCTATCATAAAGGTGTTTTTGTTTTTCCATCCCCTATCCCTCAAGGCTCTTCTGTTCTGGAGTTGCATATGGAATTATTCGAGGTTATATATGCCTGTGTGGAATTCTTATTTAATTCATTTATCAGGTCTTGAAGACGTTTATCCAACATCAATTTTTGCTCTAATTTTCCAGGTAATTACCAGTGAAACTTTACCTGGGTTGATGGACAAGACACTGCAACTGCGTGAGATGGGGTTTTCTGAACCAGAAATTTCTTTTGCTGTTGAAAAGTTGGGTAAGTACACTTCATAATACTATCTATTTCAAGAGATTACTCTGGTTTTAATGAGAGTTAACATTCAAAAAAAAAAAATTATCAAAAATTTTTTATTTCAAGAGATTACAAGATCACTTTCCTCAAGGCCCTTAATAACATGAATAGATCACATGATGAAATCTTGTTTGTGAGAATTTTCTGCGAAAGGTGATACTTGTTCATCCTACTTCTGAATCTCAGTTCCCTATTTGCACGTACTAACATTTGAGAAGGGTAATCTTGCCTCCTATGCACTTGAGTTTCTTCCAAAGAGCTCTCACGTTCTGTGTGGCTCAAATTTTTTTTCAATAGTTTCTTTTTCTGCCTCGTTATCAATATAAATCTATGCCTGATGATCATGGTCAGAAGTGGTTGATATAAGGAGTCAAGTATTTTCTTTTCTTGCTCTGTGCCTCCTTTTCATTTATCTTAATGAAACCTACAGTTACTAATGAAAAAAAAGTATCTTAGGAAACGTGTTTCCTATCATGTAAGAATGATCGTTTGAGTTAACCACAGAAGATTTTCCAGATGTACTGTTAGAGGAATGTTGGCTGGGAAAATATAAGGACCAATCGTGTAAATTTCAGAGGCCCAAAGAGTATATCTCAGACATGATGCTTGAACATGGTTTGAGAGAGGAATCAAACACAAATCAAAGGTTTGAGAGAGGAATCAGTGTATATAAAAAATAGAAAACAATCAGGGGCTGATAAACCAGTTTCATCCAATTAACAACTGGATTATCCAGAATAAATTCAAATTTTTAAGAATCATCCCAAAAATACTTCTGGACGAATTCATTTTAGTCAGCAAGTAGAGGCAAAATACTGCCCTTCTGTTCAACTTGGTCCAGAAAATCTGAAAATATTGAAGGCATCAAAATTCGTACACAAGAATATAATTTCTTAAATCTTCATGAAATCAATGAAACTTGTTTTGGAGCTCATTATTGTACAATGCATAGACTATACTAAAATATCCAGGTATAAAACCTTTTTCTAGCACTGACATCAGATTTAAGGGAATCAGCAATTTCTGCAATTTTTGAAACATTCAGAGAGATCGGAGATTACATGCTGTAAATGACATCTGAACGTCAAATAAAGTTATAAAAACCTCATAAATCATCACAATCCCCCATACTGCAGACCAGTTGTGGGACATCCATCTGTATGGTTCATCATGCCAGCATTATAGGTAGGGTAAATTAAGGCAGATTGACTAGATGGATCTAAATCTCATCTCTAATGTAGAAACTTGGTCTGTAGGTCTGAAAGAGAAGATTCTAAAGAGAGAGAGAAACAGTGTGAAAAGTTGTATAAGGGAATAGATGTCAGATGCGTTGTCTCATTGTGGCTGCTATCTATTTATTATTGGGATTTGCTAAACATAGTATTACACTGCAATCGTTTCCTTCGATATCTCCCTGATAGATCAGATAATGCTGTGATGATGATCTCCTAATCAGAATACATCTCACTGGAACCTAGCTGCAATCCTGCTAAAACACAATCAATTTGATACTCAAGGTAACTTTGCTTTCTTGCTTCTCGGGTATTTAATGTTTTCTACATGCTGGATGTTGTAACCTTGATATACATGGTTACACCGTTCTCTATCAGCTTTACCTTCTAGAGTAAGTGGTTGTCAACACTAGAGAGTCTCTCTGGAAACTTGACATGGCTGAAAGAGAAACCGAATAGCTCAATTAAAATTCCAAGAGAGTATCCACTACCTTGGTCCCACTTGCCAAAGGATTAACCACCCATCACATGAGATAAAGAGGAGGAAAAATTCAATTTCATTCATTCAACACATGGCAGGTTTGCGGGCCCTAAGTTCCATCAGATAAAAAGAGGATTTCTGGATTAGTGGATTACTCATTCGATAAAAACCAGATTCAACGGACCTCGCCCTTCCTTAAAGGACATCAAATGGATTGTCTAAATAGTATTGTTATCTTTATATCACAACCATCCATTCCATGGCTTTGGATCGGAGTCATTGGACAGCTAGCAATGTCTTAATATTAAAGTAATCACTAATGAAAACCTGTACTATTGTAGATTAGATATTACAGTCTGAATGGACTCTGAAAATGAAATCTTTAATGCATTCTGCTGTCTGGTTATGGCCTTTTACATCTGCATAAATTGATATTGGGATTGAATTTCTTTGATACGTGATATCATCTAGCATATTCGAATACTCGTATATTTTTATCCTTATTTCTTCTTTTTTTTTGTAAAAAAAACTTTTTAATAAATCTCATTCGTGTTCCAGGGCACCTTTTTTTAGCATCTGAATTTAAATAGTTGCTTATTTAAATTAGAAATATTGGTATTCGCCGTGACCCTACTTCCTTAGGTTCTTTTAAAGTAATTATCAAATCTTTTTGTCTGCCACTAAGATTTTATCTGTAATTGACATGCTTCCAGTGCATACCCTCTATATTATTATGTTGTCGTTGTTGATGGTGACGATGTTATATTTATCATTTCTATATGAATCTTTAACAATGAGACTTGCTTCTCTAGCTATTGCTGCTGTTGTTACCCCCCTCATAAAGTTTGGGACTTTAGAGTTCATGGAATTCATCTTGCATTAGTTGTGAAAAGTTACCATTTCACCATGGGTAAACATCTTTTCCTCAGATACTGAAACCCGTGCTTACTTTCAGGTGCAGAAGCTCCAATCTTAGAACTCGCTGACTCAATCTTTGCAAACCGATTTGCTAATACATCTATACATGAAGACAAGGTTATGTTTCACTCTAATCAGTTGATATTTGTTTTCTGTTGGAAATACTCTGGCTTATCCATCATTATTTGAGTTTTCTACATTTCATTCGAATATTTTCACTTATGCATTTTTTGCAGGTGAAAGATTTTCTATAAATCTTAGGTGTATCTTGGAATCTTAGAACACACACACAGACCTTGTTTGGTTATTTGGACCCTAGTTGCCCTGCACGTAGTTTACCTCAAAATCTACCTGTAAATAGTTGATGGTAAAAAATCAACTGTCCCTTACAGCTGACTTAATCTAAAGGAAGAGTAATTTTCTCCTGCAGATGTTCCTTGATACAGGCAATTGACATTGTCATGGTTGGCACTGTGAAATTCAGGGGGGTCCCAGTTTTTCGATTCCTTTGATGGGGCTCCTGCCTCTTTAACATTGCGGACATCACATAGGAGAACTTTCATTCTAACAGCGTGAAGCGTCATTTACAATGAAACTGATTTACCTGCATTCCATTTACAAAGATCCAAACGGGCCAATAGGAAGTAGAGGTTATCCTGCATTTCACTAATATTGATCATAGTTACTAAGAAACAGTGTGTCTCGATTAACAATTTTCATTGTCCTATTTTGTGATTCTATTCAAAATAATATGCTTCTTGCATTCATTTCCCATGATCTCCTGCATCCATTTCTTGGTTTGGCAACTATGACTAAATCTATTTTATCAAGCTGGTGTTTTGTCTGATGAGAGTGGGGACCACACAACGGGGCGTATCCATATGAAGCCCAAATAGGAGAACAAAAAGGAAACAAACAAGATACCCAAAAAAAAGAAGTGTAGAACTCCACACCCGAACAACTTTCCTATCAAGTATTTTATTTGAAGGAGGTCTCTCTTATGTTGGCTTAAGTAGGAAATTAGAATTAGGTTCTTATGTTCTACTAATTTGGGGACTGGGATGAGCATAATTTTACATTGATAGCTAGAGCTGTTACCGGTTTCTTTTTCTTTATTTGCTGTTCTATTTTCTCTATTACTTTGGCATCCTTTTCATTCTCATCCATAATACTCATAATAGAGGAAGCCAACAGTGTCCATGCCTTTTCTGATTGCTTGGACTATGAGCAACTCCCTATTTGTATATGTGGCACATGTATGGTGATCCAAACTCTTCATCCTGTAAGACTATTGGTGACATTTAGCCTATCTATTATCAGAAATCCAAACCCTTCATATGGAGTATTGCGCGATTCCCTTTTTAGAAAAAAAAAAAAAAAAAAAAGAAGGATGGTCAGCTATGTTGCGCACCTGATGATGTGAATGCCACATATAGTGGCACTTATTTGCATTGGCAGGATTATATTGGCATTATCAGAAATCCAAGATGTTTGTATGGAGTATTCTACTATTCTTTTTTCAGAAAGGAAGGATGGCTAGCTATATGTTGCACACGAATGACTGCCACATATAGAACCTATTTGCATCAGCAGGATAGCATCGACTAGAAAGTTTTTTTATATCCGTAACAAACTATTAAAAAGAACCAAACAAGAAAATCTTTTAGAAATGTATTTTATATAAATGTAGGATATTTATTTGCAATTTCTAATCCTTTCTCAAATTATCAACCAGGCAGAATGGATATAGACAATTCCTAGCTGCCTTTCTGTTATTTGATCGCCAGAGTGCTGGAAAAGATGTAATTTTGGATAACTATGCAGTTCTTTATATACCATTAGACTAGATGATTGTTTGTGGGTATGCTACAGCTTTTGAATCCTTGTTTCGTTACTATAAAAATGTGACTTAGAAACAATTAAAATCTGTTTACTGGCAGGTCTGTTACTTCGAAAAACTGATGTTCTATTATGGTCTTTGTTACTATGTTGCAGATTCTGGAAGATGATGCTTTAGAGTTGAAAATGAGAATGCTTCAAAGTGCTTCTGTGATTGCTCTGCTTTGACAGGGCTTGGTTCATTTTATTCTAACTTTCATGGCATGGGGGCTCAAGTTCCCATGATGCTTCCCTTACCTGAAACAAAATATCAAAATATAACTCTTCCTATTTGCTATAAGATTACTTTGTCATTATCGTTCTCATGGAAGCCACATCCAAGTTAATGGGCTCTAAGATAGTTCCTATTCTCTCTAATCTACCACCATCATCGTATTTATCATCCTAAAAAATATTATCCCAGTCCAAGTGCTCTGAGCTAGTGCATGCGAATCATCCAATAATTATTTGACCCAAATTATGGTACAGTGATCTACTAAACAAATGGTCCAATTAAATTTAGAGCGAGCGAGATCATAACGATAGGGTTTGTTTGAATCCTTGGAACTCGGTTGCCCTGCAATTCTGCATCCCCTGCATTTGAGAAAAAAAAAGCGACTCTAAATAACATAAATAATGTAAATCATAGAACTTTGCCATTGACATTGTGGCAGGATGCAATCCATGTTGCAGCCGGAATGCATATCCAGGCTGCAGGTTGCTCTGTTCTGTTGTACGTTTGTGGCAGCGCGAAAAATTGATCAGGTTTCTATATAATACCATCTAACGCTGCCTTCTGTTACGTGACAATTGAATAATTCAGCCCCACCCACCAAAATGTTTGATTTCCTTGGAATCTTCATTTGTATTTCACTCCTCGCCTCTCAGTGGAAGAACGCAAAATTGTTCATCCTTTGTGGGGCCTCTACTATGAATAGAAGGTTAAAATCATTTATCTGTCGCCCCCACTGTAGTGTCTGGATTGGTGGAATCAGATTGAAATGGATTTTAAGAAATGAAGTGGTGGATTTCAATAGAAATTCAGCAGGCAACTTGGGGTTTGTTTACCAGTTGGACATGGGTGCATCTGAAGCTATTAATCTTCTGACAGGAAATGAGGATACCACTTCTGAAAATGGCTATCGTCCAAGTTACAAATCACAATACAAATAGTCAAGGTTATAAGAGGTGAGGGTGAAGGACATTAGGTAACAATATAGATGAAACATTGACTTTCTTGGTATTTGAATTACTAAGACAATGACTTGGTATTTATTTATCATATTCTCTTGATTCAAATTCATTGTAGGGTGGAGTTTGAAGACAACATACATCGCACATAGGGTTGCAAATGGGTATCAGATTATCTGATTATCCAAAGTCTCCAATTGCAAATAAAGCAGGGCTCAAACCTATTTTTTGGATTGGAGAGCATACTTGAATGTTATATAAGGTTTCAAGGGCGTACATAGCTTGAGTTACATTCATATTTAAGAGTATGCTTTACTTCAGTCACATACCTACGTAACTTGAATGTTATATTTGAAGCTCTTTTATCCACTTATACTAAATACAATATACATCTTATTTTGGATCCGGAATTAGAACTGAATTTGTTTGTTTGTTTTTTTTTAAGTTGAAGCCGGAACCAGATAAATAAATAAAAAAAAAGGCTTCGTGTCAGAACCCAATTATGAAAACTGATTTGCATCGAGATCCACCATCATTTGGCCCTGGATCCAACCTGTTTGCATTCCCAATGGCACATGACATGAGCAACACATGATGACTTGACTTCTTATTTTTCCTTGCTACATTTGGGAATCAAGCTCACGCACTCTCACCCACGTGCTCATGTCTCTTACCAACTGTGCTACACTTGGAGACACACATGATGTTTATTTAAGCCAATGGTTTGTTGCATAAGGTCTTCGTTCTGTCATATGTGATACCAAGATGATGTGCAAGCTCTTGAACATGACTGTGTTAGCCTGTGGCGCCGCGTAGGGGTGACAAAACCTTAACGTGCCCCACTAACCTACCCATAACCTGATCCATATTTGACCCACCAAACCCAACCCGCATAAAATACTGGTGTCCACGGGTCAATTTTCTTGACCTGCTTAAAAAAGGACCGAGTTGGGCCTAACCGCCACGAGCCCTATTTTACCCAAAAAAGATTTAATCCATAGAATTTTTTAAATGAACTTGGGCTTGGGGTAAGCATTTACAAATGATCCAGAATCAGATGGATCGGTTCAATGCATGGGCTAGAAGAATGTTAATGGACCTTGGCCCAGCTTTTTACAAACTGAAAAGTAGAAAATGGACTTCATATACTTCTAAAACAGATAATGGATCTCATATGGTTCTTAATCTGAAGTTGACCCTGGGCCAATCTTTTACAAGTTGGGTCAGGTTAGGGCAAGTTAACTTGGTTGACCCACACAATTCATGTGTTATGCGGGTTCGGTCGGGGTCATCTAATTCATTTTTAAAATGGATCGGAAATTGGTTGAGGTCCAAATTGTGGACCACACCTGTTGATCCAACCCATTTTGACCCGATCCACCCCGTTTGCCACACCAGGTGCACCAGAGCCTCCGATTGGAGATGAACCCTCCGGCACAAATGCGAAGTTGAACAAAATATCTGATAGTAGTACATGGGACATAACTTTAGAAATTGAAACATGGGTCCCACCTTCATATGATTAAATTATAATGTGGGTCTACCTTTATAGGAATTATAATGTGGGCCTACCTTTTAAAATTGTGAACATATGACACACCTTTAGGAATTACAAAGTAGGGCCACTATTTGTGATTGTGAAGATGGACCCGTCATGAAAAATTGTTGTAATTGGGGCCTAACTTTTATGTGAATCTAATGTAGTTGTTTCAACCAGTTAGATTAAAAAACAGAGTCTAATTGATTACTGCATGAATCTTAGTCTAGTTGTTTTCATATGTTCACTTCAGAAATTGGAGGCTACTTGATAAGTCCAAGCATCACTTGAACTTCTACCCCAACTTTTAGATATGATCTCTCACATGGAACGGTGATGTGCAACTACGTAGATATTCGATTGATAGGTTCATAGAGAGAGTTGCAAGATGCTTGAAGGGGTGGGTCGGACCTATGGGAGAGAGGAAGTGAGGGGCGATGGAGATATGCCCTTAGAGCTTTCGATGACTACATGCTTAAGATAAATCGTTTTTCATTTCTTAATCCAGTCAGCCATTTCCAGGATCGTTCCCACAAAATTGGGATTTAGAACCCAATTTACACTTACCAAACATGGTTTCCACGATTTTATCCCGTGGGAACACGGGAACATCAACCACTTGGCATGATGCCAAACAGGGCCTTAGTTCCCAATTAGATCGCAATTCCAAATGTTTGTTTTTGAGCTACGCTTGCATCAAATAAATCGTATGGCTCGAGCCCTAAGTCATGCCGTTACTCATTGGTTTCAACTAGGGGAATTGGAAAAGTGGAAATTCTATTACTGGCAGTGGTGGTTGTTGATCCATCAGGAGGGACAAATCAAGAGCACCAAGAATGGATCTTACAATCTGAAAAGTCAATTGGTCTCATAAGAAAAAGGGGGTAATAGCTTTACCCAAAATTTGGATTTAGACCAATGCATGTAGATAGGAGGGTTTGCATGTACTCTTAGAGATTAATTCTCGGATGTCCAGAATTAAGTGTCCCTCGGGGCCAAAGGCTTCTGAGCTGAGCGAAAAATACATTGGGTTATAAAATAAATAAATAAAACCGAGAATACTGATCTTGCAACATAGAGCATTTGCTCCAGGTCTAAAAACAGTATAAAAATCTTGAGTTAAAAGCAGTTAAAACCGATTCGGTAGGGTAATATGTATCCCTCAGTGCACTAGTAGCACGAATGGCTTACAGTGATAATGAAGATGATATTTTTGAACATTCACTGTTGGATTTCATCATTCCAACATACTAATAATATAAACATGTAAAATACATAATGAGGCCAATCTTGATTCAGGGTGTAAAAGGTGGCATATCATTGTCTGTCTGTCCAACCCCAAAACAATAATTAAACAAATAACCATTATCTAATCAAAAGTACCAGGTTCAGGGGAAAGATGCCCTTGATTTCTCTGACCCTTTTGCGGGCATTCCTCAGCAATAAATAAAAATTACCAGCAAGGGGTTATCAAGTTAGACAAATCTGCTATCCCAGCATGGATTTTCTAATAAGCTAATCGAGCTGCCCCATCAAAGGCCAGAGGCAAAATAGCATGAACTGAAGCTGATGCAACATCAGTGCACCAAATACACGTCAAACAGCACTTTTGATAGTTTTATTATATAGGGTCCAGTCTGATTGTTTTTAAAAAGGCTTAAAACGGCATCTGTAGAAACAATTTAATTGAATTTGTAGCTCATTACGGTACACAATTGTTATAATTAGATAATCAGACCACCTCTTATATTATTGGCATATCAATTTGAAACAGGAGATGCAAAAGCTTAACAGGTTTGAAAGCATCACAAGTTCGAATTAGCGTTGAACAAAAAACAAAACAGGTATCTTATTGTCGCTTGGAGGAGAAAGATTAAAGTGATCAAGCTTCTACCTTTCCAAAAAGGCGTTTACGGATCTGCAGGAAAGAAAAAATAGTACAAAATGAGAAGTGAGTATCATATATTATGAGGGTACTCTATTTTTCATCTTTCTAAGAGCTGCTACACTAAAACACGGCTATGAACAAGAGAACGTCGAGCTCCCACATAAAGACATGACACTTATCACATGTTTGCTACATCCTATACAGCAAGTGTAACCACTATACAGGATAACGTGGTCAACTAGTAAAATGGCTGTCTATGAACAGCAGAGTTTCTTCTCTTTTTTTTTCCTTATGTCGAGCTGTTCATTGATTCCACCTTAGAGTACTTCTAAGGTTAGCATACATTAATTCCACCATTTATTTTATAGTTCACATTTCAACGCCTAAAAGTAGTTTCAATGACAAGTTAAATGCCATTATAGATGGGTTGTTTTAAGATATTCAAAGGACCCAGGAATTATGATTCTGACAGTTACTTTATAAGTTACCAGCTAATTATCTTTACAGTGAAGAGAAAATATGAATTTAAGATATTTTTGTAATTTTCTTTATTTTATTGAACTGATGGTTAGGAATAAAAATGTTTAATGGTTAAGATTAGACTGGGGTTTCTCCCTTTGAAAGAGACACATGAACAGCTCTCTCTCTAAAAATGTTTAATAGTTAAGATTAGACTGGGGGTTCTCTCTGAAAGATACACATGAACAGCTCTCTCTCTCTCTCTCTCTCCCCTACGTATTTCTCTACCATCTACTACTTTCCTTCTACAGTGAATCAGCTTTGCATCTCATTTAATATCTAACCACCGGACAACCTGGTACCATAGACTACATCAAATTTTGTCCATGTTAGACCATGTTGAAGCTCATGGACCAAACAATACATGAGTGGGCTTGTGTCTATAGATCTGCAAGCAATAATCCAACTTCACAAACCTTATAAAAATAGACAACAATCTCATCGAGTTGTCAGCGTGCTTGTTTCTAAAAGATGGTGAAGATATAGGAGGTTGCCCACCAGGTTACCTTGATGGGGCAGTGCACAATACAGGGATCTGGTTTGTTTCCTGTTTCAGTCCAGCACAATAACAAGGGGCTATGACGTCTAAGCCCGTATGGCCACTTCCAAGATTTCTTTTGTGAGTGATTCTCACCTAAACGAGAATGTAACTGCACAAGAAAACTTTAATAGAAATAGGGATATGCTGAGTTCAGGTGGGGACGGAGACAATGTAAATAGGAACGGAGATTATGAAAATGGGAAGGACACTTTTTTTGGGTGTCGTCCTTACGAGATAGGGTACAAGTAGGAGAAGAAGGTTCGCCGATTGCAGTGCATAGGGGCAAATCGAACAAGGGCAGAAGTCTGAAGACGACTCAGGACAGTTCATCAGCCGGTAATCTCAGATTGTCCGAGGTCCCTGGTTTGGAAGGCGCTAAGCATTCATGGTACTTGTCGCAAAGAGGTAAGAATGGGGTGGGGAGGAAAAATATAAGGCTAATTCTTTTCCACTGATGACACCAAAATTGAGGAAATTATGGGGAAGATAATTGGGGAGGAAAGGGACAGCACACTTTAGAAGGGAAGCTATAGCGTCTTTAACGTCTGCTGAGAAGAAAAGGTCCGCTGCTGAAGTTGACAGTGTCAGTCCTATGCAGGTCAAGTTTTCAGATAGACAGTCAAGCAGAAAGAAACTGGAAGGAGTGGATAATTCAGAACACCACATGTATTCTCCAATGGAGGAAGGGAGGAGTGTGGTTGAAAACCTGAAATCGGTAAAGGCTGGTGGTTAGTTTTGGGGTAAATGAACAAGAAGCAATACTCCATATTGCGAGGTTTGAGATGGAGATAGGGTTCGATCAAGGCAAAGGAGAAGGGGAAGATAACAGAACAGGGAGAGAGGCTGGTGGACAAACACCATAAATTAGATAGGCGCATTATGGAGGCTTGCTAAATGTAAATTAACTATGATTATTGTAAGTTGGAATATATGAGGATTGGGGAAACCAGAGAAAAGGGCGGTAGTGAGAAATATGGTCAAGAAACAGAAGGTTAGTCTTCTCTTATTGTAGGAAACAAAAATTTCAAAGAACATTGAACATATAATTCAAGATATTTAGGGGTCGCGAAAATGTAAATGGGAGTGGGTGCCTTTTGGTGGCATGAATCACTCGATGCATGGAAAAATTTTCAGTATTCATTAATGCAAATGAACTAATTGAAATGCCTATGGTGGGAAAAAAATACACATGGTCTAACAACCAAGATAGGGCAGCTCTGTGCAGACTCAACCACTTCTTGTAGCAAAGGAATGGGATGAACATTTTATGGATGATTAACTTCTTCATAAAGATTTCTTAGAGAAGATGAAAGAGTGATGGTCTCTGTTGCAGTATCACGGGTATGCAGGTTTCTCTTTAATGAAGAAGTTGCAAGGCCTCAAAGCTAAAATTAAGGAATGGAATCAATTGGAATTTGGTTAGCTTGATGATAGGAGAAATGGTCTGGATCGGGAATTGGAGGAGTGGGATAAGTTAGAAGAGAAGAGATTGCTTGACCATGGTGAGCTAAAGGAAAGGAAGGATGTGAAGGAAATTATGGGAGATTAACCAATTGGAGGAAATTTCATTGAGGCAAAAGTCAAGAGTTTTGTGGTTAAAGGAAGGTGACAAGAATACCAAGCTTTTCCATCAGATGGCAAATGTGAGAAGAAGGATAAATTACATTGGAAAGATGAGATGAGATAACAGGTTGATATAAGATCCACTTGAAATTGAGGAAGTAGCTCAGTTTTTTGAAAAATTGTATTCGACAGAAGATGTGGTGAGACCAACATTGGATCGTATTGACTTTCCTATGATCCGGAGTTGGAAAGGGATTTCGAAGAAGAAGTTACCAAAGCTTTAGCAGATTGTGCAGGTGACAAGGCTCCAGGGCCTCATGGTTTTAACTTTACATTCATCAAAGCTTCTTAGGATGTCCTTAAAAAGGACTTTTGCCATATGTTATCAGAATTTCATCGAAGGGGTAAGCTGAATAGGGAGATCAATGCCAATTTCTTATGTCTCATTCCAAAAATTCCAAATCCTGCAGCTTTGAAGGATTTCAGACCCATTAGTATGGTGGAAAGCATTTATAATTTGTTGTCGAAGATTTTGGCCTACGGGTTGAAAGGAGTTTTACCTCTTATTATAAGTTCTTATCAAGGAGCTTTTGATCATAAGAGACAAATCCTGGATGGTATACTCATTGCTAATGAACTCATTGATTCAAGAAGAAGAGGGGGAAAAAAAAAAGAATGAAAGAGGGAGCTATTTTCAAGATCAATCTGGAAAAGGCTTATGATCATGTGGATTGGAATTCTGTAGATGAATCAGTAGGCGAATAGGATGGAATTCTAACTGAGTGGCTTTCAGATGGTTTGATGGAATTATCTAATTACTGAAATATGTTGGGAAGATTTGGTTTTTATGCTAGGTCGCGAGGTTGGATTAAAGAGTGCATTTCTTCTATATCATTCTGAGTGTTATGAATGGTTTGCCATCGAGGATGTTTCAATCTAAGACAGGTGATCCATTATCTCCCTTTTTATTCACCATAGTGGCTGAAGCTTTTGGGAGCTCTTTTAACGAAGGTAAAAGAAATGGGTTTGATCAGAGAATTCGAAGCTTGTAAGGGGGAGAACGGGTTACACATCTTCAGTTTGCAGATGACACGGTCTTATTCACTTCTACAAATTGGCGTGAAATTGTGACATTGAAACGAATCCTGGGGCTGAGATGTTCCCAAATTGCTTCGGGATTGAAGATTACCTTATCAAAAAGCTTCTTGGTGGGGGTGAGTTGTTTAGAGGTGAAGATACAGTTATTGGCATATAGACTGCATTGTAGAAAGGGTAGTCTTCCTTTCCAATATCTTGGCTTGCCTAATAGGAGAAATCCCCATTCGGTTTCCACATGGGATCAGGTGGTAGGAAATTCTGAGGCAATATTTCTCCTTTGGAGGGAGAATCACTCTTATCAAATCTACTTTATCCAGCTTACCAATATATTACATGTCTCTTTATAGGATGCCAACAGCAGTGGTTAAGAAGTTGGATCGGATTCGGACAAACTTTTTCATGGGATGGTTACTTTGAGAGAAGAAAGATGCATTTAGTGAAGTGGAGTGAGATGATAAAGTTGAAAGCAACGGGAGGTTTGGGTTTGGGTGGCTTGAGTTAAAAACTGGTCTTTACTAGCTAAATGGTGGTGGATGTATGAGGAGAAAGAGGCCTTGTGAAGGAAGGTAATAATGTCAAATTATGGGTAAGAGCTTGGGAGTGGGTTCCAAAAAGAGTCCCTATGTATAGGTTGTTGGGCATATGAACTGTAATTTCTAGTTTTGGGGATCAGTCAAAGTTATGAGGGGAGGTCTTTGCCAAAGGTTTGGGGTTCATAGTGGGGGAGGGAGATAGTGTCCGTTTTTGGTACGGTGATTAGGTGGGAGTGGGTCCTTAACAACTTTTGTTTCCTAGAGTGTTTAGGGTTGTGTCCAACAAAGAGTTCTCAGTTGAAGAATGATGATTAGGTGGGAGTGGCCTTTACAACTTTTGTTTCCTATAGTGTTTAGGGTTGTGTGCAACAAAGAGTTCTCGGTTGAAGAATGTTATGTTTGGGTTGAAAATGTCTTGGGACAAAACATAAGTGTTGGGAGAGCCCTTTGTCAGTCTGAGTTAAGTGCGTCAGTCCTTGTTGAGTCTTCTTGCTAACATGTTTTTATGTAGGGATTTTGCTACCTATCACATTTCAAAGTCAGATTCAGTGGGTTCATTTTCGTCATAAGTCTTTTTGGGAGATCGATCAATGTAGCACAGTTCGATCTCCATGTGCTTTAGTTTGGATGGGTCTTGGCCCACCCAAAGTTGAGTCTTTTGTTGGGTTGCAGTGGCAAGCAAGATCTCAATGGCAGACATCTTAAGAAAAAGCGTTTGATGTCGGATAATATTTCATAAATGTGTTGCCTTTGCAGGAAGGAGTTGGAGTCAATAAATCATTTGTTCTTCATTGTAATGCCGCTTCGTTTATTTGGGGGTATTTCCTCAAAGAATGTGGTGAGAGCTGGTGGCTTCTGTTTGAGGCATGGAAGGGGACTCCATTGGTTACCGTTCAAAAAAAAAAAAGGGGGGTCCCTGTTGGTTGGAATTGGCAGGATCTTATGGAGGATCATTCTCTTTGGTCAGTATAGAAAGAGCACGATAGAATTTTTAATAGAAAAGAATCAAGAAGGGAGGATATACTGTCAGTTGTGCTTTTGAGGATCGCTTAATAGGCATGTGTTAGAAAGGATTTTTTAGATTTTAAGATAGATAAGATCTTGCAAAATTGGGGAGCTTGTTTGAAAATGGGGGCCCTTGAGAAGAAATAGGAAGTTTGTTGGTGCTTTCCTCCGTATGAATTTCTAAAACTCAATGTGGACGGGGCAACAAGGGGAAAACTGGGTTTGGTAGGCATTGGAGGTGTACTAACTACTAAGAAATCACAAAGGGGAGATTTTGTCTATTTTTTCTAAGCATGTTGTGATCAAAGACTCTAATGAAGAAGAAGTTCTAGCAATTTTGGAAGCTCTCCAAATTTATCATTCCTTATATTGTCAACAGTCATCTAAGCTTGTAGTTCTCATTTTAGCATGTCAGTAGATCTACAAATAGAATGGCGTTTTGTCTAGCGAAACAGGGGGTTGATCGGTCATGTAACCTCAGTGCTTCTATAGTGTAGTCGTTGGGTGGTAAATGGTAAATTTCTCTTGTACCATTCCACCTATGAGAGGTTTAATGTATGAATCTTCTTGAGCCATATCTTAATTCCCTTTTATAAATTATTACTGTTGCCAATAAAAAAAATTTACAATAATCATGTCGACGCGCAATCTTTAAAGTTCATCAGTACCCCTTCATTAAACCCCATGACAAGACATTCTAAATCTTGCATCACAAATTGGCATTACAATGATTTGAGGGGCAAGAAGGGTACTGCATTGTCTGGGATAATGTTTTTCCAATTGGCACTATCATGATTTTGTATAAGCACCCCTACAATATGTGTTTGGTTCAAATTTTTAATCAGAATGGACATTTATTCCACCTGCCATGCACTTTGAGCAGTTTAAACACAGAAGTCACACTGGGTGTAATATTGTTTTTCCAGTTGGCATTTCACATGATTTATGGTAAGAAAAGGGAAGAAACTATCCCACTTATTATGGTTGCTAACTTCTGCACCTCTCCAAAAACATGGCTCTGTAGATGACCATGCATGGTGCTAAATATATCCAAATCGCAAGTGATTTAGGGTGCATCTAAATGCACCATAAGTATTACATACTTCATTCGAGTAAAATATAGAAGATAGATCCAGATAAATATATAAATAGTTGATTAAAAAAAAAACATACTTATGGGACACAGATTTCAGTAGGTACCTCAGGCAATTTCTGGCGGAAAACAACATCCAATCTTGCATCCAGTGTATTCTCACAGACGATCTTCCCATCTTGTGAAGCCAACACGACTCCTCCAGAGCTGTTATATATCGAAAAGATATATAGATATAAAAAAAAAAGGTTCCGTCATTCATTCACTGGGATACAATGCATAGAGAAAATGCCACGTAAAGAATCACCATGCAATTATTATTGCCATCTTTTTTTTTTATTGGTTTCAACTTGTAATTATGAAATAAATTACCACCTCAAAACAAAAAAAAATATTAATTTTGATGTTTCTGTTTATACATTCACACCAAAGTCAAAAAAGTCATATTTGCTTGGGGATTTGGGTTTCATTGGGAATGATCTGTACCTGTATACATACATATACACATTTCACCATATATGAAATAACTGCCTCAATCCAAACCGTTCAAATTTTGGTTCTACAGAGGATGGGGATAATCTAAGACCCAATAATCTTTCTTTTTCCTCTTTCGTTTTTGTGGGAATAGCAGTAATCCAGCCTGGACCTCTCCCATAATGGGAGTATGACTTACCATAGCATTATGTGTTGGTTTGGAGATCCCAATTATACAATTGGTGGCAATAACCGGAAGGTTAAAATGAAAAAAAAAAAAAAATATATATATATATATATATGTATATTATAAATGCCATTCTTTGGGCAGCATACAACTACAATGAGATCCACAATTTTGATGGTTTAGATTGGCATACATGAATGGCAGTATGCACGTAGGTTGATGCTAATGCTCTGTTAGAGACAAGTCAGACAACGACAATATCTTAATTAAAAAAATGATGGTAGAAAAGAAGATGGGATACTCTGGGAATTCTGAAATTCAGGGAGCAGCAATGACCAAGTAGAGGACTCATAAAGGTGTATTTTCAGATTTTATGAAGAGAGCCACAATACCGGGACACTTAAAAATAGGCAATGTTTCCATATTATCATATCCGTAATTTCATGTGTGTGTACATCCATGCCTCTATCATATGAAGGCATCATAAGAGGCAAGGAAAGATGCTATCAGTATGATGCGGCCAAGATAGGCATGGGATTATAAACTATGATGACTAAATACGGCATGGACATGGCAAGGACATGACATAGATACAATAGTGAAATATCAGATACAATATGACATGATGGTTGCCTATTATGAAGTATCCTGGGATAATTGATCATAAAGGCATATGAACTTGTTTATGGTCATAGGGTTGAGTTACTAATTTTTGTACAGTTAATAATTTGGTTACAAATTTAAATCCTAGCCAAGAAAAGTTGAGAAGACTTGAGTTGCAGACTCTCTAGGCTATGATGCAGGAATGTGGAGACTGAGTTGAACCAGTGACCAAAAGTTGTTGACCAATCGAAATTCAGTGGGTTCAATTTGGTTGGCTAGCTACAAATGTTTTGCAAACTTTGGCATAATGAAAACATCGGGAAGCTGATGATCTACTAGAATGGCATTTTGCGAAGCATCTGTGTTTTTCACAGATTCTCATCCTTTTTTCCCTTTTGGTGCTAGACTCAACACAAGTTGAACCAATATTGGAAACTTAAGCTCTTAATTTTAGCTTCTGAAAGCTGAAACTAACTAAAGAGTACAACATCATAGAATATACGTAATAGGTGTGCCTCATGCACATAACAGAATTAGTGGAGGAATAATCAAATTCCTTTGGCGGATGTGTGGAAGTGGATAAACTGCTTTGGAAGATCTTATTCTTTCACTGCTAGTAAATTACTAGGGTTAGTGATTGGCAGCCAGGTTGGCCCACTCCATTCCAGGCATACTACGACACAGGCTGGACTCAAGCCTGATTTACTTATTTATTTATATTTCTGTGAGCAGCTTCATTCTGTGTGGCTTGCTAAATAGATGAGCTAAGTAAGGCCCATATTTGAAGGCTTCTTTTGAGGGCAGGTGAGCGACGGACCAGCCCGTTTATGACTGAAGGCCTAAATTTCTAGCATAATTAAATGGCCCAGGACCGAGTCAATATCAGAGTTAATATCAGGGTGATCAATAACAGCCTGGGTTAGGAGCGACCAAGGTCTGGTCCATCACCACTTCTGTAAGAAACTAAACAAAAATAGTTTTCTTTATAAAAATAGGAAGAATTCAGGAGTTTGAAAAATACCAGTGAAGGCCATGAGCATCATTACGACTTGGTGCTGGTGGAAGATATACACGCTGATCAACGGTAATTTTAGGGAGATGGACTTTTGTTTTCTCTGCATACTCTTTCTTGGCTTCCTCCAGAACGGATTCCACAAGTGCTCGATCAGCCTCTCTGCACCGGAGCAACACTGATGGCTCTTTCAGCCGTAGTAAACTCTGAAAGATTGTATTAAAGGAAATCCAGTCGTGACCATTTTATCATTTTGTTGGTTGAAAGTCATAAGCAATAGCATTTGGGGAAAAAGAATGAGAAGTCATTACCATTACTTTCAGAATTCACTATAGTAATGGAAGGATAACATAAAAGAAAAAGAAATCCAATTTACTTGACCAAGAAAAAGAAATCTGATTTACTTGACCATAGATGTGATGGAAAATAGATAACGCACAAAAATCCCCCATGAGTTTGTGTATGAGCGTGTGTCCATATCGTAACACAGGCTAGTGACATCTTGAGCGACAGGCTGGTGAAATACCAGTGGGGCCTACTTGAGTCATCAATGGAAGGGAAGGGGGATGGAAAGTTAAATAAATGGAAAAGGGGTGGACCAAAAATCAGATTTTTTTTTTATTTCAAATGGTGTAAGTTTTAATAGACCAAAATCAAGGATGGAAAGTGATCAAAATTTTTAAAACTAACAAGAGCAGTACCCATGCTGTTAGTGAGGAGAAAAATTACTCAACTTGCTGTCAATTCGCCCTTGTCATAGTAAAATAAATCTACAAGATGTTGGTTCTTTATGTGATGCCCTTTTTTATAAATGGTTGGTGATTCCCACTGTTATTAATATGCATGATAACAACAAATAAAACAACATTCTTCTAAAGAAAAGCAGACTTGGCAGATTGCAAACTTCAAGGGGCTGTTTGAGAAATTTACTTGGATATAGGAGTATGTGCTTCATCCAGCAGTTGAAGTAAAACTGTCAGGTGGTACAGTCCTTTTCTTGACAGGAGCTTTTACACACTCCACTTACCACACATCCAGATATATTCAATAGGAATGGCTCCCTTTGGAATTCAAGACAAAAGAGCAACTACCAGAAAAAAAAAATCCAAAAAATAATAGTACGATGGATGCACCAGGTCCGGATGGATGGAAACGGCCTTCTTTGCAAAAAAAAGAAAAAAAGTATGAACCAGGCAACACATGCCCGGGACTCCATCGTGGAGCTCACATAGAGATAATCTACAAGGATGAAAATATCGGCCGATACGAAGCGTATCGGCCGATATATCGGCTGTATCGGCCGGTACCGATACGCTACAAAGAAGTTATCGGCCGCCACGGGTTATCGCACCCGTGGCGGCCCATATCGGCCGATACATACCGCCACGATACGTGGCGGCCGATACGACGTTATAACCCCCCCTTTTGGACTTTTTAGGGTTTTTTACCCTCCTCTTTCTTCTCTTCCCCTCTATGGTTGCTATTTTCACCTCTTTGTGGTCCCAAGTGTCTCCCAAATCCCTCTCTTCAAGATATCTTGCCACCAAATCACCAACAATCCATTATTGAAAGAAATCTAAAGATTCAAAAGTCAAAACAAGATTCTTCATTAAGGTATATGTGATTCTTTTTTCAACTTTTGAGATGATCATTTCATTTATCACTCTCTAACTACTATGAATCACAACATAATGGCATCATTGTGTTGTTTTATTGTAGATCCATGCTTCCTTTTGATCTTGCATGCATATCTTTTGTTTTTTTTTTTTATATATTGTTATTTTTATTTTCGGATTTATGTTATTTAAAAAAAAAAAACATTATCACTTATGGAAAACTCATGAAACAACTTGAAAATAGCTTCATATTGTTAGATCTATGTTTCCCATAGATCAAATCAACACATTTTGAATGTTTATTGATTTTTCTCTATTTTTTATTTTCGGATTTATTTATTTTTTGAAAAAAAAAATGTGAATACTCATGGACAACCCATGAAACCACTTGGAAATTGCTTGTAAATGATAGATCTATATTTCCCATAGATCAATCCATCACATTTTGAATTTTTATTGATTTTTATCTATTTTTTATTTTCGGATTTATTTATTTTTTGAAAAAAAAAATGTGAATATTCATGGACAACCCATGAAACCACTTGGAAATTGCTTGTAAATGATAGATCTATGTTTCCCATAGATCAATCCATCACATTTTGAATTTTTATTGATTTTTCTCTATTTTTTATTTTCAGATTTATTTATTTTTTGAAAAAAAAAATGTGAATATTCATGGACAACCCATGAAACCACTTGGAAATTGCTTGTAAATGATAGATCTATGTTTCCCATAGATCAATCCATCACATTTTGAATGTTTATTGATTTTTATCTATTTTTTTATTTTCGGATTTATTTATTTTTTGAAAAAAAAATGTGAATATTCATGGACAACCCATGAAACCACTTGGAAATTGATTGTAAATGATAGATCTATGTTTCCCATAGATCAATCCATCAAATTTTGAATGTTTATTGATTTTTATCTATTTTTTCATTTTCGGATTTATTTATTTTTTAAAATAAAAATAATTTTTAATATTTGAATACCAATCAAATGTCTTGAAAATGGTTCCTATATTTGTGATATAAGTTTCCTCTAACATGTTTCTTTGTTTTTTTTAATTTTTAACATACTAGTTACTAGTATACTACTTGTTTATATTTATAGGGAGTCAGGTATTCAATTTCAGTCCATCTGTCTTTGCCATTTGATAAGTGAAAATGCCTCGTGATATTGATCCCGCATGGAGCTTTGGTGAGGCAGTTGAGAATAATAGGTTGAAAATCAAATGCAAGTTCTGTGGAAGAGTGACCCATGGGGGCATTACAAGATTCAAGCACCACTTAGGCCACATATCTGGCAATGTTGCTGGCTGTACCGAAGTACTGAGGGAAGTAAGAGAACAAATGAAAGCTTTGGTTGGCCAAAACAAAACTAGAAAAGTAGAGATAAAAGAAAAGAGGCGGCAAGATGTTGATGCTGCCCGTTATGATGTATTTGGGGATGAATATTTTGATGAGGAGGAAGATACACAGATGGAGGCTGCACGGCGAGAGTCTTTGATGAGTCAACAAGAAGAATATGAACGTCGTGCATTTGCTGGAAGCAAATATTATGATGCAGGGGGCTCATCGTCTACTGTGCCAAGCAGGGGCAAGGTCTTTGCGGGGTCCATACGTAGGGCATTTAGCACCCGGGAACGGGATGCTGATGTAGAAATTATCTCTACAAGAAGAGCAGTTCCTCCCCTTGTTGATCCTCTAGCACATAGAAAAGAGGGAGCTAAACAACCAAAAATATCAAGTGTTATGAAAGGGGTAATGAAGGCTGCAAGAGATAGATTGGCCAAAGCTACAGCAAAATGGCTAATTCACAAGAACATACCACCTACAGCAATAGATTCCCCATATTTTCAGACTATTCTTGCTGTTGCCGCCGAAGCTGGGCGGGGTATACAGGCGCCCTCCGTATATGATGTAGGCACTAAATATCTTGAAGAAGAATATAAAGAAATAAAGGCTTGGGTGGAAAAATTTAGACCCATGTGGCAACAAAATGGTGTTACCATCATGTGTGACGGGTGGACCAGCGGCACCCAAACACAATTAATAAACTTTTTGGTGTATTCAGTCGCTGGGACCGTCTTTGTGAAATCCATTGATGCATCTGAACATAGACGGACAGCCACATATATATACACTCTTATGGATAAAGTTGTAGAGAGTATAGGAGAAGAGTATATTGTACAGATTGTTACAGATAATGGCGCCAATTTCAAGGCAGCAGGTTTGAAATTAATGGAGAAGATGACCCATTTATTATGGACCCCATGTGCAGCACACTGCATAGATCTCATCTTGGAAGAGATTGGAAGGAAGACAAAAGTGGCTTCATTGATCAAGGCATGTAGAGGAATTACAAGATTTATTTATGATCATTCATGGGTGTTAAGCTTGATGAAAAGATACACAAATAACCATGCCTTGCTGTGTCCAGGATTAACAAGGTTTGCAACCCATTTTCTGGCTATGGAAAGCCTTGTAAAGTTTAGAACGGAGCTCATTCAGATGTTTGCATCAGAAGAATGGCTTCGTTCGAGATGGGGCAATGCAACTAGTGGTCCGGAGTTTGAAGTCCCAAACCTGATGAGGGACAATAAATTTTGGAAGAAAGTGAAGAAGATATTAAAGGTTTTTGAGCCTTTAGTTAAAGTGTTGCGGCTTGTAGATGGTGATGACAAGCCGACAATGGACTTTATATATGAAGCAATGGATCGGGCAAAGCAATCCATCATGGAAAATGTTAGATATCACGAAAAATATATAAAGATTATTGATGCTCGTTGGAACGATCAATTGCACCATCCATTGCATGCCGCAGGTAATTAATATATATCTTTGAATTTGATACTTTTTTGTTTTCCTAACTAATGTATTTATTATCTTGCTTGCTCACAGTACATTCTACATATTTATAATGTAGGTTATTTTTTGAATCCCGAATTCTATTACCGCAATGTGGAACTACACACCGAAGCAATAGATACGGACTTGCGGGTAGGATTACGGGAGGTGTTGAAGAAATTGTTAGGTCCAGATGATCAAATTGATGCCATACAAGAGGTGAGTGGGTGGTTACTTAAGAGAATTTAATTATGTTGTAGGGGTTTATTGACTTATATCTAATTTTCACATTGTAGATATCTATATATACACAAAGGAGAGGAACCTTTGCTGACCCTCTTGTGATACGATCGATTGGAAAGATGCCACCTGGTATGACTATGAACAAAAGACATATCCACATTGCAGATATCTTGTAATACGATCTAATTTTCTTTATTTATTTTTTGCATTTCAGCTGATTGGTGGATGAATTTTGGAGAGAGTGCTCCACGTCTAAGGCGTGCGGCTGTTCGCATCCTTAGTCAAACTACAACATCTTCCAACTGTGAAAGAAATTGGGGCACTTTCTCTTTGATCCACACGAAGGTCAGGAATCGGCTTACCATGCAGAAACTCAACAAGCTTGTGTATTGTCATTACAATCTGAAGTTGAGAAACAGAATTAGGGAGAGAAGGGTAAGGGATAGTCCTGATTATTGTCCCATTAATTTGGATCACATATTTAGAGATGACGATCCCTTACTCCCATGGCTAGCCGAGATAGAGGATCCACTGCTAGATTCAGATCCGGGGTTTCAGGAAACGGTTCAAGAGTTAATAGGTGAGGACATGGGTGAGGCACCTGCAGAAGGTCAGCCACCTCAGGGAGAAGGTACCAGTAGTAGGACTAGGAGGAGTGGGAAAGAACCTGCTTCTGAGAAAGCTAGTTCTACCACAGTCTCTTCAAGTAGCCATGGTGGAGGAGATGGAGGAGGAGACAGTGGGACAGGTGGTACTAGTGAATACTATCAACATGATGAAAACGATGTCATTCCTGTAGAGGAAGTACAGGAGTTACCTCCATCTGGAAGATTTGATCCAAGCCGTGGTTATCAACGGCGCCGAAGAGATTCACCACCTGGGGCTGGAGGTAGTACTGAGCAAGGAAATATGGGTGGAGATTTTGGAGGACAACAAGCGGCATCATGGACTGATTCGTGGAACCCTGGTTACAGTGGACAAGGACCCTCACACTCACAGTATTTTGACTTTTTTCCATATGGTCAAGTACAACAAGGAGAAGAACAGTCTTCAACTTCGGGGTCCTACTCATATGGTGACTATGGTGAAACGCAATATGGTAGATATCCACCTGGACCACTTCCACCTCCTCCAAGTTCCTATGATGTGGGTGCGGCTGGCTTCTTTGGATTTGTGGATCCCAATACTCATCAATATCAAATTCAATATGGTGCCAATAGAAATGATAACACTGATGGTGATGAGGATAACCATAGCCCCTTGAATCTTGGTAGACATTCCTTTTGGTGGTGATCAAAGTATTCCTAATTTCCTATTTCTTTCACTAACTCTCTACTCTCTTTGTCATTTCTAAATTAGTGTTGAATGTTGATTGTTGATCACTTCATAGTTCATTCACTTGATTGAATTTGAACCTTGAATGCTGAAGTATTGATATTTGATTGTTCAATGTTCACTAATGACCTAACTCTTAAGTCTTCTTAATTCTTATGCCTGTATTTCATGTTCTAATTTTTTTTTAATGAGCTTTTCATTACTTTTTAAGTTAACATGACTAAGAAACATGAATACATGTGAAAAAACTAATCATTACTATTATTTTCTATTTATACAGCGATACAGGACCTCATATATTGAGGGCACCGATACGCCCCATTTTCTTACTTACTTTTGCAAAAGAACCACATTTTCTTTCATTTTACAATTTTCTAGATTTTCTGGAATTTTTTTCAGATTTTTTTGGTGATTTTTTAAAATCGCACCGCTACGCAACTACGTATCCCCGATACGCTACGTATCGCCCGCTTCGTATCGATTTGGCGGCGGGCCGCTACCGCTATTTTCATCCATGATAATCTAAACCATTCAAGATGAATCCCATACTCACCAGAGGTATATGCTAAAAAATCAGATCAATGGGAGTGGGGCCCACAGACCAATTGAGCACATGATTGGAAACATGACTGGGCACTGATGTTGCATTGTTGCCCGCATTTTTTATAAAACATTTCTCAAGAGAATGGGATTTAAAAAAAAAAAAGTAGAGTTTGTCCAACTCTAACAATGTACGATCTCGTGCAGAAAAAGATTGGTTGAGTCTATATGAAATCGTACAGAAAAAAATGGTTTGAGTCTATATGATATCGTACAAAAAATACAGTTTTTGAAAAAATATATATATATATATCTCCAAGACTTAGGTCCAACATACGTCAAATGCCCAAAAAATCCTACGTGTATTTATGAAATTTTACATTTCTCCATTCTTTTAATTTTTATTTTACTGCTGATGAATGATCCAAACATTATAAAGGCTCAATTTCCTTTACCATAACCATCCAAACACCTTTTCATTTGACCAAAAAGTCAACTCTACTTTCAAACCACTACCAATTTCCAATGAGGTGATTTATAACTTCCTCCTACTATACAAGTACAATTCCTAAACAGCCCCGAAAGAAAAAACCAAAACAAAGTCCTAAAATATACTACTATATAATCAACTTAATGAAAAATCACTTCGAATCAGAACTCAACTGTCTTACATCAGTTCATAGATCTGAACATGAGATATTAAATGGTCCTTATGCATAGGAGCACGCAAATTGCATTATGTATCAGTTTTGAAGAAGTGGAAGACTAGGTTTGGACAATAGTGATCCTAAGACTGTTGATCTGATTGGTGACTAACTTTCGAAAAATCATTTAAATTGAGGGATCCTGTCAAACCAATGGGTTCCTCTTTATGGAAAAATACTATATAATTTTTTTTTCCTCAAGTGTCTACTTGTAGTCCTATGATTAGAGGCTAGGATCCACAATCTAGAATACTTTGTTCGTGGTGAGGTTCATCAACAAAGCTGATGAGGGGCCTGAATCAGACCTTGGTCCAAGTCCATTTAGGCGGGCTTGGAAATGCATCTGGGTCTGACAGGTCACAAATAAACTCGTGTGTAGGGTCCAAACCAGTAAAAGGCCGGATCCATGCCTAGGGTCACAAGTCCATTCGACTCTTATTATGCTTGTTTAAATTTTATATGCATCTATCTCTCTCACCATATGATGGTGAGAGGTAGCTTGATGGGGCCAACCTAGGCCACAGTGATCAAAGGACCACGCGCATGGTGGTTTGTTGGGGGGGGGGGGGGGGGGGGGGGGGGGTGGGACCACGCGCGATCAAAGGACCACGCGCGTGGTGGTTTGTTGGGGGGGGGGGGGGGTGGGGGTGGGGGTGGGGGTGTTGGTGGGTTGGTTTGGCTTCTTGGATGGGCCTAGATATCAAGTTTGAGGTCAATCTCATGCCTCTAACCCCTTCATCCATAGCCCACAAGTTTAAAGACAATGTGACCCTCAACCCAAGGGGGCTTTAAATGGTCAGACTTAGGCGAGTTGAACCTGCGTATTTCCCAAACAATCGGACCCAGGTCCGAGCTATAAGGTCCTTGTGGATGCTAACCGAGATTCAGACTCTTCAATTGTAAATGAACTCAGGCATAGATACAGGTGAGAGCAGCCCAAATGCGACCCATTTACAGCCTTACACTCCATCAGATTTAAAATCTGTATCCCCAAAATTAGATTGAGGATTCCTTTCTGCACCCCATGAGTTACCAGACACGTAACCTAGCCAAGTCAAAGTCACTAGACCTTAGTTGGGTTTCTCCAATCCCTCGGGTCTTATTTGACTCTAGAAAAGTACTTTACAAACTTAATTCACTTGCAAAACAACTCATGTATGGCCCCTGCCAGAATTTCCCAATACACTTGAACAAGTGTTGGATAGATTCTATGATACCCTAACAATTTAGAGAAGGCAAATATTCGTATTGTATTGTATTCGTTCATTTTCATGTGTGATCCAGATCCAAGCTGTATCTGGAAAATTTGATTGGGTTAGATCAATCTTGAAAGACTTCCAATGTCTCCATGGTGCTGCCTGTCTCCAACACATTTTAAAGGCTTGACGACTTAATCAATATGTATCCAACGCTGTACCCAGGTAGCCAAGACAACTCTACTGGAGACCGATCTTATGATGAGCTGGGTCTCGTGTTACTTTACATCCTGCACTATATCACAGTAAGGTACCTGAACAATCAAGTCCTTGAGAAGCCTTCCATATGCTTTCTTTTCATCAGCAACGCGCAGAAGCTCCTTTCCAGCAGTATCCTTCATCAAGTTCACTAGATCATCTTGAGCTTGCAGAACTTTAAGACGCGAGGCATTTAGCTGCATGGAATACTCACTGGAAAAGCAACTCATTCAGATGAGAAAGGTAAACATGCAAAACTCAAATATCTTACGAGAATGCAAAGAACTAGCTGTTATTAACACGACATAGACTAAAGAATTGTATAAAATCAAGCATCTTGCATGATTGCATTACTGTGCCAAAGCAACCTAATTAATTTCCCGAACCGCTGATTCTAACTTCAGCTGAAAGAGGATTTATAAGCAAGCATCTTCTGGACTAGAACTTGTACTGTGAACTCATGGTTTAGTGATCCATTATAGCTGATCTGCTAGACTGACAGGCCCCACCATGTCCAAACCAAGCAGAAAATAAGCATCCACTGGGTTTTTATTCAGTTGAATTTGGCCTGTCACTTTTCTTGAGCAATTTCTAGGCCACCAATCAATTTCGGGTTAACTAGTATGGTTGGCAACAATTCCAGGCCCAGGTGCTCATAATTCAGGTTTGGGTCTGGGAACTGTACAATTGGTGTCAGAACAGGACATATTATCATTTTTTTCTGATCCAGAATTGAGTATAATAAGGACCCTACCCTAACCCAATTCAATTTAGCTGCATTGGATACAAAGAATTCTCTATAGTCATTCATGATGCATGCCTGAGGGGCAAAAAGTATTAGATGAAAGGGCTACTCAGGGTATCCAATGTTGTACAAAATTTAGATATGCAGTAGTCCCTGGCCTGGCCCAGGCTCATTGGGTGACACTTGCTAGGGATGGATGACTTGACATCAATCATTTCAAATGGGTGGATTCACAATTCTGATTGATGGACATTCTTTTTGAATTTGTCAATATTTGTGCTGTCGATTTGTAGGTTACTGATTGAATAAATAGGATCATCAAAACATGAGGTTTTCTTTGATTGCTTATCTCCATTCAGACCAGAAACCATCACATCACATGCCTGTGCACTACATGCCTTCACTAGAGTGTGGTCTGCAGGTTAGACTTCCCAACACTGTAATGGTCATTATGTAAGCCCTCCCAATGTAGTGGCAGGTTATTAAAAAAAAATTATGACACTACAACAGAAGTTAATGACTTTATGTACAAAAAACTAGCATTAGATGGTACACATTCCATGAATTAGTACAGTGATAAGTCAATGAAATGCTTCCAAATGAAAGCATTATTTGTTGATTTCCAGGTATTTGAAATGTTTTTCTTAAGAAAATGAAAAATCAAGAGAATAGTAAAGCCATTTCGATATATGATATGAATAACTTTCCAGTTAGAAGCCTCTTTGAGGCTTACTACCTGTTTCTAAGACCATTTCAGGATTTACAAATTAGAATATCTATTTCTATGGATTTTAATTGCTTCTAAGGAAGGTTTTGCTCTAAGTAGAGCAAAGGTTAGAAATAGAGATAACGGAGGGCTAGGACTAGAATAGGTCATCTGTAGTTAAAACAGAATCCTCTCTCTCTCTCTCTCTCTCTCTCTCTCTCTCTATATATATATATATATATATAATATAGGGAGATGCTCCTTTGAGAGATAGGGGTAGGGGCCCTCACATTTAAGTTGTGGGCATTGGATATGAATGTGAGGGTCACCACCCAATTTCTCATAGTAAGGTGAGAGATGCTCTCATAGGAGCATCTCCCTATATATATATATATATCCCTCTAACTCTATAATATATATCTATATATATAATAAGAATTTTTTTCATTCTTGAGATTATGTGATGAATAAAGAACCTTTCTGTTTCAGTGGTTCCCTATTCTATTAATGAGTGATTTTTTTTAATTTATTAGGAGTATCGGTCAGAATAGGACAATTGACTTGTACGATGCCAAGTGCTAAACCTCTTATAGGCACTGCTCAAAGTCTGCAATTTAGTTTTAAATTATCTCTTTTACTTCTTGAGGTTTTCCCCATCACACCTATTTGGTATGAAGATGCTGAAAGCACACTAATATCATAATCAAAATGAGGTAACTTTGCATTACTTTCTGTTAGATGGAGTAAATCATTTACTTGAAAACGTCATTGGTTTAATGCTAATATTGACCACTAGTAGTTTTTTCACTTACATTTTTTTACGAACATCAACTTGCTTCTCCTTTCTCTCATACTCTTGCCGAATCTTACGCTTTTCAGCTTCAACAAGTTGCAGCTTTTCAATGTTGAACTCCTGTAGAAAAAAATTTATTAAAAAAGAATATTCAGAAAATTAAACTGTGTTTGCAACTGCAACAAATATCTAGGAGGGAATTTTTTTTTTTTTTAATTGAAAGTTAAGAGAAAAACTTAAGCAGCTATGAAAACTGATGGCCCAAAAATGATCACTTAAGAGAAAGGAAAATCAAGAAATGTCATTTAAGATGATTTGTGCATGTACAATGCATTGAAGGGTAACAACTTAAAAGTCGAAGGAACTTGAGGGAGGGGGAGACTGATAAAAACCTTGAACGTAGTAGAGTAGGAAACGACATGAAAGATTATGGAATGAGAGGGAATCCGGCCTTATATAGGGTGGAATGGAAAAGTGGACTCACAAGACCACAAATAGATGGGATAAGGCTTCGATAAGATGATTACAACATATCACTTTTAAGCATGCATGCATGCATGCATGTTTGTCGACCTAAGTTCAGTGGCTCAAAAGTGTTATTTCGAGTTTTGACACTATAGACAGGGATGGTGACAATAGCATTTGGCATTAGATTTGGAAAATCCGAAAGATGTAGTATTATGTAGTTCTTTCAAACAACGTGTATTCTCTTGCTTTCTAATTTGAGCACAGAGCCAGTGCTGGGATTAGATTTCAAAATCAAAAGTATAATGTATTTTTTGAGGTTGTTTCAAACAACACTAGTTCACTTGCTTTCTGATTTAAGCATAGAGAGGAGCATAATGAAATCTCATTTCACACTCCTTGAGGATTTCATTCTCAACTTTTCAATCCATTCAAATTTCTCTAACATTTTCTTCAAATTCTCCTTTTCCTCATCAGATTCTCAAATATTCCTCAGGCCTGTTTGTTTGGATGGAAATAAATACATAGGAATTCATGGTCAAATGGGCTCCAATTGAAGAGATGAGGGGTGAAGGATAGGAGGCGGAGATGTAGATGGGATCTTGACATTCCTAGGATTTGAATTACATGTCGGATCTATGCATTCGTGATCAACCAATGCGAACCAATTATCAATTTCCATCAAAACCTAGAATCCAACATGCAAAGCACAAACAAAAACCAGATCAGATCTATGCCACCAATCACATACACGATTATATTATTAGAAAAGGGCGAAAGCGAATTTGGTATAACAAGAATGAAAACAGCCACCCAATTCAAATAGAAACTTTTTTTACACAGAAAAGAGAAATCAACAGATTATCTTATCCAAACAATATATGGAGATGATGTAAAGAAAAGAGAGATTGGGGTTTTTCTACCTCTTCAGCGGAGACGGAGATCTCGTTGGCTTTCTCCTCGGCTTCCTGGCGGATGAATCTGACCATCTGTTGGATCTGCTTGGAGACATCTGCATCGTTCATCTTCTCCTCTCCTCCGGATCTACTAGGCTTTCTTTGTTTTCAGAGAGAAACAACCGTCGAAGTCTGCCCTTTGGTTTTTCTCTTTTCTTACCCTCTGTGCTCTCTCTGCGTTTTCTGGTGGTCTCGCCTTCTTCACGTTTTGTTCTGGATTTTGCTAAGAATAAGCTTACTATTATACCAACCTGCTTGAGTTTTGTGAGATTTGGAGATCGGGGATTGGAGAACGGGTAGGTTGCGGAGGGAGCAGTGCAGTTTCCAAGTTTGCGGGTTTTTAGAAGTGACTCTGACCAAGTGCGATCATGGGCCAACGCACTCCGAACTCCAACCCCAACCTATAAACTAAAATGAGTATAAAAACCTCGATAATTCCTCGGACAAGGAGAGAGATTCGGGTAAAATTTTAAAGTAATGCAGTTTTAAATTTAAAATTTTTAGGTGCAAACTGTGATTTTAGGCGAACTGAACTACCCTTCGAGATTAACCAATTTTGTTAATTGAGTTGACAATCTCAAAGTTATATTGGTTAGTCTCCATTTTTTTTTTCATTGAAAAACAAAACTGGAGTGATTTGATTTGGAAATCGAAGCAATTTCACTCTCAATTTTAGTTTTGAATTTGGATTTTTACTAATCTTTTCAAATGAAAATTGTCTCATCAAGTAAAAAAAAAAAAAAAAAAAGATGAGTCTCAATGCAACGATGACTCATTATGCATGGGATAATGAAAATTCGCAATAAATATCAACCCCTCCAATAATAGATACTAAAATTTTCTTTCAATAGACGTGAACCTCACGAGTGCATGATGTAATTGTGATTAGATGGTGATGAAAATTAGTCTTGTTTGCAACTATTACATGTGAACTTTCATCAGTCTTGTTTGCAACTATTACATATGAACTTGCTTGTCTCTAGAAATCTAGATAGTGCCCACATAATGAATGCCCCTAGTGAGTTATTTAAGATTATATGGTCATCTTACTATGTCAGAAACTTTATATTTATTGAAGTCTTTGAATTTAAATCCATGCCATGCCATCCCATGACAAATCCATTTAAGTCTCTTTTATAGAATTTAGTAAACTTTCTACCAGACTCCTAAAACTTTAAGATGATCTAAAGAATTTACTTGAACATGGGGTTATCTTATCATCTGTCTTGAGTGTGCAATTTTGAACTTATAACCTTCGGGTGCAAACTGTCTACCCCTTAGGATTAGCCATTAGGAGCAAACTAAGGAAGTAAGAGTTAGGATTAGCCAAAGACTTTGAAAATGTAAGTATGAATGAACGGCCACATTTGAGGTTTGCACAAGCTCACTAAATCTCTCGATGCCTGCTTTCATTCCGTATCCTCTATCTCTTTTAAACCATTCCTAGCCTAATTCAAATAAATCTTACTTTATCTAAATGGAATCCAATATTATAGCCAATATACTTACTACGATGTGCAACCATTATGGCTTCCTGTTTTGGCCGAAATAGTTCTTTTCTTTTCTCTGTATTCTAGAGTCGCGTTTGGGCTTAGTCTATTGAAATTATCACTAATATTGGACATGCAAAATTCATATTGGATAAATTATAGAGGAGGCAATGGGTTGGTAAGAATGAGTTCAGGTTGGATCGAGAACTAAGTGTAACATGCATACAACATGAACCTAACACATTTATTAACTTGGTTGAAAATCTCATCTTGAATGTCTAATTAAAAGGTCGAACTCAACTCACACAGGGGTTCTTCTTCTAGTACTTCTTAAGTATTTCAAATTATATCATTCTAACACTACTTCAATATATGATTTTCATATTGTTTGTATTTTATTTTCTTTTCAATATTGGATTTGGATACTTTCAGTTTTCTCTCTTAAAGCTTTATATTTATTTATTTATTTAACTATTTTTAACAACTCATTTTTTCTATATTTGGAAAAAATAATATACTTTTTTCTTTATTACATTAGATGGTGATCATGGACATCAAAATCTATGAATGATATGATTTATGAAAGTTGAGTTTTATTTAACTATTACAAAATGCTTCATAAATCTCTGTGAAAGAAAATGAAAAGACAATAAACATTTTTTTATATCAGGCAACAATTTATAATTTAATTTAAAGTTTTACAAATAATATTTTCGTTTTAATTTAGATTATCTTTTTTATTGAATCCTAATTATTTAAAGAATATTAGATATTCTCATGTGATTATAAGAAATATATTATATAAATTAGAGGATTTTACCAGAAAAATCCTCTAGGTGGGTTGAAGATCAAAAAGTGCCCACAAACTTTCCATGTACCACAATGGTCCCACAAGTCTGATCAGGCCTATCTTTTATCACTTAACCCAGAAAGGGGATATCACTGCTTATATTCTCCTTTGTATAATCGATGCTACCCATTCCCCTTTTCAACTTCTTCCCTTTTCGTTTCCCTCCTCCATCGTTTACCACTCGACTGGTCCCCATCTGCTTCAACACTTCCACTTGCCCCCATTTTCACCTATTACCAACCACGTGAAGATCTCAGTTGGCTTCTTCCTCTTCATTGTCTTCTTCCTCTTCGTGGCCCCCAAGTTCAAGATTGAGGAGGGTTTGTGCACAAATCAAAATCCACTAATAAACCACACTGCTCCACGTTATGGTAAACCACGTATGTATCTTGCATGTATTCCAATTTCTATTTTGGTTTTGCTTTCAATGTCATGTAGGTTCCATCCCTCTGTTTAATGTATTTGATTTTAGGTTTGAATCTGTTTGATAGAAGTGGTTTTCCATTATCTTTCTCATATGAAGACCACGTACGTTCCTTGCATGTAGGTTTGAATGTGTTTAATAGAAGTGGTTTTTTATTGTACTTAGGTTTTTCTCTTTGCCATATATGTTCTTCTCTGTATAGTGTATTTGATTTTATGTGTTTGATAGAAATGGTTTTATTCAAGGGAAAAAGAAGGAGAAGGAAAGGATAGGAAATAATCCCCATTCAAACTCTCCATCTCACATACGCCAATATTGTCATAAATTCTCATACTGCGGGTTGGGTATGTTCTGGCATAGTAGCACTTTCTGAACTCAAGCCCCTCGTGCATGCCTAGAGAAGTATAAAAGGGCATGTGGAAGTGTTGAAACAGATGGGGGATTTGCACATTTCACATATGAATTTGCAACATTATGAAAAAAGCAGAATGATCTTTATGGGTTAATGTGAATGCTAAAAAAGCACCATTTTGTGTCGGGATCATGTGAACTTTTTTTTTTGTGCTTTATTGGTCTACGTGACTATGAACTTGCTCAAACTAGTGGAATTGTGAAATGTGGGTGGAGGATGTGAATGTGGAAACGGTTGTACAAATGGTGGAATGTAATGGTGTAATGTGGGTTTTACGGAAAAAAAAAAAGAAAGAAGAAGGGTGTGATGTGGGTGGAGGATGTGTTGTGAATACCATATGTGCAGTGTCTAATGGTTGATTAAGAATGCTAAACCGGACCTGGCATGGTTTATTAAGCTGAAAGTTAAAAAAGACAGCATTGTTTCAATCTGACTGTGTTCCAAAAGTACGGGAGTTGAAAATCAGAAAAATGTGATTGTTTTGTCCTGAAAAATAGCAGATTTATAGCTTATAATGAGAACTTTAAGACCCCCAAAATTTCAGCCCACAAATCGATTGGGAAGTGGGTCAAACAGTTGCACGAACAGGGGAATGCAGCAAGGCAGATTCGGATTGTAGCAGCACTGCATTTTCAATTGGGCGTCATTAAATAGTCATAACTTTCTCGGTTTAAAAGATTTTTGCTCTTTGTTTTTTTTTTTTTTGTTGGATTCATGCAACATCAAGGTTCAAATTTCAGCCATTATATTGACTTTTAGATGATCTTAGGCAGGTTGTACAGTTCAGCGAAAACAGCCATGTGCATAGTGTTTTTCATACGTAGAATTTTTTAGCATTCTTCAGATTTGATATGTTTCTTGAACAGATAGTATACATCAAACTTTGATATTTAAAACACCTTAGAAACATCAATGGTGGCCTCCCAACCGGATTCATGTGCAAGAAAGTTAGCTGTAAATAGTGAGAAAAGCAGCATGATCTATATGGGTTTAATGCTAATGCTAAAAGAGCACCATTTTCGTCGGGATCATATGACCAAATTTTTTTGTAATTTTACTGGTCTATGTGACTCTGAACTTGCTCAAACTAGTGGAATTGTGAAATGTGGGTGGATGATGTGAATGTGGAAACGGTTGTACAAAAGGTGGAATGTATAATGTAACGTGAGTTTTACGAAAAAAAAGAAGGGTGTAATGTGGGTGGAGGATGTGTTGTGAATACCATATATGCAGTGTCTAATGGTTGATTAAGAATGCCAAATCCGGACCTGGCATGGTTCATTAAGCTGAAAGTTGAAAAAGACAACACTATTTCAGTCTGACTGTGTTCCAAAAGTACGCGAGTTGAAAATCAAGAAAATGTGATTGTCTTTTCCTAAAAAAATAGCATATTTATAGTTTATAATGAGAACTTTGAAACCCCCAAATTTCAGCCCGAAAATCGATTGGGAAGTGGGTCAAGCAGTTGCATGAACATGGGTACTCAGCAAGGCAGATTCGGATTGTAGCAGCACTGCATTTTCAATTGAGCGTCTTTAAATAGTCATAACTTTCTCGATTTAAAAGATTTTTGCTCTTTGTTTTTCTTTTTTTTTGTTGGATTCATGCAACATCAATGTTCAAATTTCAGCCATTATATTGAGTTTTAGATGATCTTACGCAGGTTGTACAGTTCAGCGAAAATAGGTACGTGCATAGTATTTTTCATAGGTAGAATTTTTTAGCATTCTTTAGATTTAATCTGTTTCTTGAACAGATAGTGTACAACAAACTTTGATATTTAAAACACCTTAGAGACATCAATGGTGGCCTCCCAACCGAATTCATGTGCAAGAAAGTTTGCTATAAATAGTGAGAAAAGCAGCATGATTTATATGGGTTAATGCTAATGCTAAAAAATCACCATTTTCGTCGGGATCATATGACCAGATTTTTTTGTGATTTTACTGTGTGACTCTAAACTTGCTCAAACTAGTGGAATTGTGAAATGTGGGTGGAGGATGTGAATGTGGAAACGGTTGTACAAATGGTGGAATGTATAATGTAACGTGAGTTTTACGAAAAAAAAGAAGGGTGTAATGTGGGTGGAGGATGTGTTGTGAATATCATATGTAAAGTGTCTAGTGGTTTAATGTGAGGGGATATCACCGATAGGTTTTTCTAAGAGAAAAAATGGTCAACTTCATCTATTATGGGAGGGGATATCCCTGCTCAATTTGTGAAGTTTATATCTAAGGATAGCGATATCCCCTCCTACGACAGGGTTTTTTAAGGGATGAAACAACCACTTGGGAGGGGATATTCCCGCTCAATTTAGTGTAGTTTATATTTTAAGAGTGGAGATATCCCCTCTCGTTATAGGTTTTTCCCTTGGTTGAACACACTCAGCTGGGAGTTACATCCATCATGTGAAGGGATATTGCCGCTAAATATGTGATGCGCGGTGATTTCCCTGTGCATGACATGTTTTTTTCAGTGATGAAGCCTCGTCTTTTATGTGAGGATATCCACGCTTAATATTAAAGACTTTATATAGCCAACATTCTTTAAGAGGACCAGATTTAGGTGAAGAACTTATGTCAGTCTTAGTGATGAGTTATAAACCCATGTTAAAGATGAAGAAACTTTCTATTATGTTATTTGCTTGATCTATGGTTGGAAAGTACTAATTGCATGCATTAGAATTAGGATAGTGTTTGAACGTATTTTTTCCTCTGAAAATACGTGATTTAATAGTTGACTAAGAATGCAAAATCTGGACCTGGCATGGTTTATTAAGCTGAAAGTTGAAAAAGACAACACTGTTTTAGTTTGACTGTATTCCGAAAGTGTGCGAGTTGAAAATCAGGAAAATGTGATTGTTTTTGTCTTGAAAAATAGCAGATATATAGTTTATACTGAGAACTTTGAGACCCCCAAATTTCAACCCAAAAATCGATTGGGAAGTGGGTCAAACAGTTGCACGAATATAGGTACTCAGCAAGGCAGATTCGGATTTCAGCAGCACTGCATTTTCAATTGAGCATCTTTAAATAGTCATAACTTTCTCGGTTTAAAAGATTTTTGCTCTCTGTTTTTTTTTGTTGGATTCACGCATCATCAAGGTTCAAATTCCAGTAATTATATTGAGTTTTAGATCATCTTAGGCAGGTTGTACGTTCAGTGAAAACAGGCATCTACATCATTTGCATGTCCATCATTAGTATTTTACGACGGTAATTTTATTTGACATTGAGAACTGAAAGGTAAATGATGTTTGGATCATGCAGTTTGAAGAAAAAAGACCGAAGGGATATGAGAATATCCTCTTGTATGACCAACAAAACCACATATCTGAAGCAATTACTAATGGATTGGTATGTCTCCATCAATGTTTGTTTTATATTGATATGGTTCTTAGTTATGTTTTTGGGATCTCTACTGAAAAGATTATCTCAAATGTGTATTTTATATAGATATGGTTCAGAGTCACATAGACTAGAAAAATTACAACAAAAAAAAAAGTCACATTAACCCGACACAAAATGTTGTTTTTTTAGCATTCATATTAACCCATATACATCCTGTTTCTTTTTTCAAAATGTTACAAAAACTATACAAATTCATATATAAAATGTGCAAATCAAGGATTCACCGGTGGATTGCGACATCTCTGGTGATTGTGTCCCCTTTGTTTACAGATTGAGCAGGTAACCACCCTGTGTTGCTGGGTCCAATCTTCGGTTCGAATCCTATTCTTTTTTGGGCGACTGGGCTGTCTGGTAGCACGTGGAGGTAATACTCTTTCGTCTGACCTATGCTCCCATTGTCTTCTATCACATGTAGCATGCAAAACCTCATTGTACGCAATTCGATAAGTAGATGTTGAGAACCATTGCTCGCAGGAATCGTATGGATTTAATTTTCTCATTTGCATTGCCGCTAGTGCGTGTGAACAAGGGATTCCAAGCAATTCCCACTTGCGACATGTACATTTCCTTTGAGCTAGATCAACCACATCAATGAACTTGGCAGATTGAACCTGAAATTCTACTAGACCAGCAACACGAACATGCTCTCGGCGAGATTCTTCAGCCCAAGGAGTTAGCCGAGTATTAATCAATTGAGATTCAAATTGACCTTTTTGGGAGAATTCCATAAGCTTGTCACGTATCTCTTCCACTTGTGTTGTTATGGGGAGCACACGTATGTCCTTCAAAAGAATATTTGTGCACTCGACAGCGTTTCTTATGAGCATATCATAGCGTTGTCCTGCAACGAATGCATTTGCCCAGTGTTCTTTCCCAATTGCGTGAATGTAATTATAAGTGAGTCCATCAATAGCTCGAATATCATTCATGTATGCCTCATACTCACATGGCCTATATGACTTTGCAGCAAACCAAAATTTCCTAACAATAGCATCATCTTTGAAATTCCCCTTCACATTTTCAGTAATGTGATGACAACAATAGCAATGTCGTGCACTTGGAATGGTGTTGGCAAGAGCAGGTACAAGTCCTTTTTGCTGGTCAGACACAATGGTCAAATTCAGGGGCTCATCGAAGGCAAGAAATAAATTTGTGAGGAACCACTCCCAACTGTCACGCCGTTCAACCTCGACGAAGGCAAAGGCAATAGGAAAGAACTTATGATTCACATCATGGGTTACAGCGACTAATAACACACTTGGATACTTACCTCGAAGGTGTGAATCATCAACAGAAATCATCGGCCTCAACGTCCGAAAGCCCAAAAGAATCTCTGGAAGGTGTCGTCATCTGCCTTTCAATATTTGTCACTGTACCTGGATTCATCTTCTTCAATTCAATGCAATAGAGAGGGAGAATCTGGAAGGACTCTTCATAGGATCCTCAAATTGCACGAAGGGCTATATCCTTTGCTTTGTGTGCCCTCCTATAAGTAATAAGACATCCGAACTCTGTTTGATACTCCTTCATAATCTCCTTTGGTGTCAACTTATTATTAAATCGGACCCTATCTAAGATGAATTCTGCGATCAGTTCTGTAGACACTTGCCGATGTGTCATGCCCATCATTGGCTTCGAACACGATTGTGTTGGATAATACGTTCGTATTTGAAATTGTGGCCCAAATTCCACCATGGAAGCATGAATACGCTAAAGACAGTTATTATCACTGCAACGGTTTGTAACTTTGGTGTGGTTCGTCTTCAAGTGCTTTAGAGTGAAATTATTGTAAATTGAAAATTTCGCTAGAGTTTTGCAAAACGTGTCACGATCCGGAAACTTTCTCCCTAACCACATCTCTCGTGCAGACATCTGATATGGCTCCATAATCTGCTCTAGAGGAACCATGGTGTCCTCTAAGTTAGCATTCGGCACAAACATTGAGACGTCCGCATCATTTATTGGATTAGCAAGTTTTGCATTTGGGCCCTTAACGTTTATTGAGTTTCTATCCAATGGTACATTATCAACTGCCTCTTCATCCTCCCTTTCTTCAACAACACGGTCAGCTTCTTCGAGTTGCTCAATGACATCATTAGTAGGTGCCTCCAAGAAATGAATATCATTGTCTTCGTGAAGATTTATCGTGGGATATTCCTGCACAGGTGTATGAACCTTCTTTTCTTTGATGTTTTCCGTCCGCATATTACACCCATCGCGACTTGTCCCATTTAAACACATTCGTTGAAACCTTCAATACAACAAAAACACAAGAACTAAAAGTTGTACTTGACAAAATATGGTACTCTTTTTTTAACAGTATCAAATTTCTAAAGATGACACGTACTTGGATTGGTCTTGAGGTGGATTAGTTGCTTTCTCCTTTGCACTTCTGCTAACGCATAAATATAACTCATTCATACTTTCTGATGCTCTAAACATTGCCTTTACATCCACATCTTCTTCTATAGTAATATACGAGAATGCAATTCCATTGTGAAAAAGGTATTGTAAAGTCAGCTTCTCACCAGGTTCTTCCCACTTAGATACTTCAAGTGCAATATTAAGCAACGATGTATATGACATGTCATTGGAGAGATACCTCATCTTTTGTTTTCCATTTTTGTAAGAAGGACACATAATATCATAATCAATCTCTCAATCATAGTGGAATATGGTCAAAGCTTCATCGTCTGGCATCCTATTGATATATGATACAAATCATTTGACTTGTATTAGCAGCCTTATAAATTGAAATAACTTCATAACTTATAATGGAAAAAAAGTTAAAAATACCAACGAGGACATACCATTAGCAATGCCTATTAACAACTTAACTTTTGATACCTTTAAACTGTTTGCTTCTATGTGTCATGGTTGGGTCACTATGTATATCAAGAGTTTATGACAGAAAATAAATAAAATTTTCACCACATGGTAAATTACATATTCTAAATTTCTTTCGTAGAATTAAATATTCTTGTTGAAACACAAAAAAGGAGGACTACAACAATATGAAAAAAAAAAAAAAAAAATGAAAACCAAGTGGGATGTATTATCCATAATATGACCTATGGAAGTGGTATTGAAAGACATATGTGTTATTTCAGTAATAGTGGAACCTAGGTTTGCAGTGTGTAGTCTCCATGCCTATGTGAAATGCTACCAATGGAATTGACCAAACTCCATAGTGGAGTATAAACTACTGGCTAATCAACAAAGAAATTATATGTTTGAATACAAAGTTTTAAAAAATTGATTTGAAACCCTCAAACCATATATTATGTTCTTGGGTTGTGTATCTACCAACCTCTTCAATGGAGTCCAACGTCCCCTTTAATAGAGTCCAACTTCCCCTTTAATGAAGTAAAATAGATTAAATACCCAAAAGGTCAAATGAAAGAGAAAGGAGTTACAAACATACCTTAAACCTCGTTCTGACCAGAAAAAAGTGTAATGGGAAAGAAGAAAAGGGCAGAACAAGAAAGGAGAAAGGAACCCGTATGATATATATATATATATATATATGAGAAAACACGAGCGGCGTTATCACTGTTTATTTGATTTAAGTAGTGGCACTATAACTGCCCATGAAAAGCAACAAACAAATGAACCAAAAACAGCCCTTGGGACCACTCTGGGCCATAGAAGTTTAATGTTTCCTCTTTGATCTATACCATATTTAGGGGGATTTTTTTGGGTAAAATCCCCTATACACACACACACACGTGTGGGCGTGCATTTGCTTGAGCTTTTGGAGGAGCGACAAGGATGAGATGACACATGTTTTTACTAGTTCGACTGCTATGGAGTAGTTTGTGCAGTCAAATTTCAAGCTTCCAATCTAAATCCCTTCGGATATTTGATCCTCCTTCTCTCCCTCCTCTTTATTCTCCAACTGTGATCTCTTAAAACCCTAGTCTAGAATCCCTTATTTAATTTCCTTCTCTAATGCCAAAATCTCATCCGGATTAAAATTCCATCAATTCTTATTCACTTTTATCAAATGATTCAAATTTTGAGAATTTTGAAAATCTTAACTAGACACTTCAAATTCCAGTATCAGAAGATCATTGGCACGACGGTGTAATGCAATGTCTCGATGCTAGCCAAGGAGAACCCAACAAGTTCTAAAGCTTGCAATTAATAAAGAATACAATTGCCAAGCAGTTTAAGGCAACTCTCATATCTTCTGAAGATGCAAAGAGTTGCATAGATGCTTTGGAACAACAATTTAAGGGGTTTGGAAATTCAATTGGAGCATCTTTTTGGAGTTGACTTGATAACTGAGGTATGATGGTTCCAAAGGTGTGGGAGAACATATCGTAGAAATGGTTAACTTGGCGGAAAAACTTAAGAAGGCCAAAATGAATTTCTGAGCCAAATAGTCCTAAATTCACTTCCATCCTCATTTGACCCCTTCATAATAGCATATAATCAAAAGGAAGAGAAGTGGTCTATGAATGAAATAATTGTTAAGTGTGATCAAGAGGAGAGGGAGATGAGAAAGGAAGGGACTTAGGTTGTTAACGACATCTCTCATAAATTTTGTAACAACCTCAAGGGTTAAAATAAGGAAGATGACTCAGTTAAGAGAGAGACAATGAAAATGAAAGGCAATAAGATGGGTGGAGATCTGAAATGCTTCTTTTGCAACAAGAAAAGGCATATAAAGAAGGATTGTTTAAAGCACAAGAATTGGTTCGAAAAGAAGGGTAAGATTTCTAATATTTCTCTTGTGATTTGTGAAACAAACCTTATTAATGTACCTTTATGTACCTTTATGTACATGGTGGATAAACTAAGGATTCACGGTTCATATTTGTAATTACAAGCAGGGTTTCCTTTCAAGATTAGGTAGTCCAAATCTAAGGTTGTAAACGGGTCGGTTCCGATCTGGGTCCATGGTGGACCTGGAACGGAACTGTTAAGGGGTCGGTGGAACCGAAACCGGAACCAGAATTGTTTTGGAACTGATTTCTTGGCGCCAAAACCAGAACCAGAACCACATATTAGACGGGTCTGGATTCAAATCCGGGTTTAAGTAGAGAATGATATAAAACCAACATGATTTTTATGAGAGATTTAAAAAAAATTTGAGGTAATATGTCGGGTCTCGGGTCCACGAGTTCGAACCAAGGTGGAATCGGATGCATACCCATTTACTTATCGGGGCCTAAATAAGGACGCAGACCCGGTTTTTAATGGGTCAGAATCTTTGGGTAATCGGAGAATTGGGGACCCATTTACATCCCTATCCAAATCTAATTAGGATCTAGTTTCCTCTTAGCATATGAAACTCTATTAGGTTAGCAACTTTCCATAAACACCAAAGATATCTCCTTAGGGAGACTTACTAATATAGGAGTGCTTATGTGAGTTGGCCTTCTAAGTGGGGGACCCACATGGGTGTGTGATCATTGGGCCATACTTAATTAAGCCCAATAATTTTATCATTCTCTCACTTTGTCCACATGACCACAAGTAGGGTTGCAAACATGTATCTGATTCTCTAATTACCCGAAAGTTCCGACCCGTAAAAAAGGGGATCCGGAACTTATTTTAGATTCCAATTCATAAACGGGTCCGGGTCCGGAACCAAATTTAGGTTCCGATTGATAAATGGGTCTGGTTCCGGGTCCATATAGGTTCCGACCCGTGGACCCAAGACCCGGCATATAAATCTTTAATATTACAAATATGTATCTTAAAATAAACTTTTTTTGACATATTTATTTATAATACTGGAGGTAATAGACTTGATGCACTATTATAAATTGAACGATATGCTTATTTTAATAAAAAAAATGATAATAAAGAGAAATTAGAATTGATTTTGGAACTAGATTATAGTTCTTGAGGAGGACCCGGTTCCGGAACCGGGTCTGGAACCAACAAAACAGGTTCCGAGTCAAAACCGGTTCTGGAACCGGTATTGTAATTTAAAAACAGGTCCGGGTCCACTATAGTTCCGATCTGGAACCGTTTCGTTTGCAACCCTAACCACAAGCACTACTCCATTATTCTTTGGTTACTGTGATTACAAAAAATTCTCAAATATGACTCTTTTTGTGCTAATCCTTTATACTCTGATCAAATGAAAACCTGCCAATGCGAATCATGGCAGTTACCCATCATTATTGCGACATGCTTCCTTCCATGCATTAGACTCATCAACAATCCTCACTTGACCAAGTCTTTTATAGAGGTAATATGATCTTTTTCAGGATCATCTTATTAAATTGGTTACACCAAAATTGTCATATCTCATATTTTTGGCTTTATTAACCATTATCACACGTGCATAAATAGATAACATAAAGCAAAAGGACGAACAGTTGAGATGTTTTCTTAATTGGCTCCCAAATAAAATCAACTATGCGAAGCCCTTGTCAAGGATCTTTTCAAACATTTGACTTTAATTATTAGGTGGAGCGTCCTCATTGACTTGTCGACATCCCAGGTTTCCAATGAAGGATGTAAATATATATATCTTGTCATTAGTTATCTAGTTAACACATTATTACTAAAGACATGCATTTTCTGATACCTCATCCAAGCCACTAATTGCACTACTGGATTGAGAAAAGACAGGCCCAAGGCCCACCTAAAGTGAACCTAACGGTTGCAATTACTACTGTGGCCCCGGTCAGAAATCAGAAAATAGTGTGATCTATATAAAAAAAAATATTGAACTTAAAAAACTCAACAGACCTATTTCAAGTGGGTGTTTTTTTTTTTTTTTTTTTTTTTTGTGTTGTAGGAGGGTTTCTAGCCCTTTGGGCTGGACTAATCCCTTCGGGCCCAAAGGGAAGCCGGATAAACTCCCTTGTTGCCCTAGTATGGTTGTGCAATTTCGAACTTACAACCTCCGGTTGCAAACCGTGGTCATAGGCCTGCTGGGCTACCCCTTGGGGTTTTATTTCAAGTGGCGTTAATTGGGCAGCATTTGCAAATCCATTTCCACATACGCAGTAGGACAAGAAACTCACAATCTTTATGTATCATAGGATGTCCTAATTACTAGTTTTATTACTTATGTTACCAAGATATGTTCCTTATTAGTTTACATATTTGATTGGACCATCTTATTGGTGTCCTAAAAGTCTTGCTCAAGCTGAAATGTAATTTGAATCTATGTACTCTCCCTTTTGGACTTCATCAGGGACCACAATGGAACCATGCTTGCAGCCTGTGCAGGCCAAATGCAGTCATCAAATCCACCGCAAGCAGAAATGTATGCCTTGCAGAAGGGGCTGGAATAAGTAAAATGGTCTGCCATGTTTCCTACTGGGTCAGCAAAACAGGTTGCAGACGAATTAGCCACCTTGGGCCCACCCCTGCTGACCACTTTTAAGGCCACTCTTCCGATTCACATCAACCACTCTAGCTTTGCTTTATATTATACTCACAGGAAAAACCCTACTCTACTTATCTTACCGTACTTCAGAGTTTCAGTTTAATAAAGCATCCTTCAAAAAAAAAAAATGTGGTTTTTATTTGAAGTGCAGTTTTGAGATGGGTCCCACAATATGAACCTGTTCATGGGTGAGGTCCATTATTTGGATCTTACAGTCTTACTATAGGTATATTTGTCCATGGGCTGGGTCCAATGCATGGGTCTTCAAGGGCCAGGTTTATTTTGTGATCCTACAATTGGAGTGGTATCAATCAGTCCAACTATCAAAAGGGGGCACTGAAGCAGTTAAAAAAAAAATGCAGGGATACAAGAGGAGATCTATAGTGGGGCACCCAATTTTTAGAATGCAACTTCATAGGGATGTGTGTGGGCAGCCATTTTGTTAGTCCTTGGGAAATCTCCACCTTTGATCCTGGAAGCTTGGTCCCTCCATATAAGCTCAATTTTTAAGGATATCTTCCATAAGAATTAGCAAACAGATCCTTTCAGAAAATCCCAAATATCATCTGAGTTGAGGAAGTTGTATTTGCCTGAGGTTTTACAAAAAAAAAGAAGACTTTTTTCATCATAATTTCTGACGAAACAAAACAGAAACTTTAGTTTTGATGATTGTGACTCTATCTATAATTCATGGTATTCCAACAGTACTATTTCTTTCAACTATTGTATATTCATAAAGTAATGTAATAGGAAACAGGTAGATTATAGGGGCATCAATTCCACTTCTACTTAGCTTTGAGCTCTAGAAATCTCTTCGACGTATTGTAAAAATGATTAAGTTGAAATATTGAATGACAGATTGACATGAAACTATAATGTCTTCGTGCATAATTTAAACCTTGTGGTTGTTTCTGTGACGATATTTTGCAACCTTTCCAAATCTCTCCAAACCGCGTAGTAGCATGCCTTCAAGAAAAGGTCTCAATGTCTGGAGAAACTCATATATAAGAAAAAAATTAATATTCAGCATTCAAAGAAATAACCTTGAAGTAAACACAAACTCTATGTTAAGTTCAGGATACTTACCGATGAAACTGGAATTAAAATTGGAGGCACTTCAAATGAAACATTTAGCTGAAATGGAAAAATTGCTTCAACTGTGGGCCTCTTTTCTCTTTTCTCATTATTTGTTTTCGGAAAAGATCGCCAATAAAAGGATGAAAGATAGCAGTAAGGGTGTGTTTAGACAGACTCAAACCAAGATTTGTTTGAATATTATGGGAAGATGGGATGGCTGTCTGTTGATCTGTTCCACTGCCTGTTTGTGGATGTATAGGAATCATTAAAAAAATTTGTAGGAATAAACTTTTCCACCTACTTTAATTATGGGTATAGAAGCTGATAATAATTTATGGTAGAAGATGAAATATTCAAACCATGATTTATGGATAAGATCTGGACTTCAGTTGGAAAGCCATGATTTATGCCAAAATTTTCAAATCATGTGAGGTTTGGAGTACAGACAAACACACCCTAGAGAATTTGACAGAAAACTTCATCAAAGAAATTTTTTTGACAGTAATAAAGAGATCCAGATATCATATCAAGAATACTCACTTCTATTGAGCATGATGATGGGCCTTTTGGGTAAAATCTAACAGCTCCTCTGCAAATGGAAACACAATTAAGTTCATTAAATTCTAAACATGAGCTACTTTTGAGAACATAGAAAATGCTGAAAAATAAAAATAAATAAATTAGACATTGTATTTCTTTTATCCGGTTGAAACAGTTTAGGCATGTAATCAGAAGATCAGAAACAGCCCTCGGTACAGTGTTTTAAGTTCTGAAACAGCCCTCATATGAAGTGTTTTAACTGTTTCCAATTTAAGAAACCAAGGGAAGGGGAGATCAATAGAGACCAAGAATGAAGAAAGGCAGAAAAATGTTTTATATCGTGGAGTTACAGAGCATATGGCTTTAAAGAGGCTTGTGTGGAAATATAGAAGCACCAAAGCTGGTTCTAAATAAAAGGGATGAGGCTTTTATTATGTTAATGACACTTGGAACAATACAAATGTGATAGGGCATTTATGATGATAATGACCCTGGTATTTATTCTTTAGATCAGCCAAACATCCATTCATCAAGCTCAGATTCTCATCTAGAAGGAGAAATTTTTTTCCTTAGAATGATTCATTAAAAAATGTGTTCACATGCAGGATTTAGTAAGGAGCAACAGTCCTGGAAGGCCCCATCTATGCTAATATAAATTAGATGATAAATGACAATGATGGATATCCATAGGGGAGTGGCAATGCCGGCAAACAGTAATATTAAACTACAGCCTGATTTCTATAAAATCCTATAAATGGAGAGAGCGTAATTCTGGAATAAAAAAAATAAAAAAATCAGCTTCATAGATACTAATAGTATAAAAGGACTTGCTGTAGGGTTAATTTCTGAAATGATTGCATATCTTAGGATTTACAAGTAAGAATAAGCTTACTTGTTACGGACACCATCTAGAGATTGCCAATGAATCTTATGATTTGGGATTGGCTGCAAGTTAAGAACATGTTTAAGGAAACCATCAGCATGCCATTTTAATAAACTATTGAGGAATCAAGAAGAGAAATAAGATCATTATTATTACCTGCAAATTCCTGGCAAGCCAGGAAAATTCAAACTTTTGACCAAGGACTTCATGCTCCAGCAACCAACGTGAAAGGTCAGGCTTGTCGTCTAAAACCTGTTGGTTATAATAGTTAAGCATGTGACTGTGAGATCAAAATTTATAGACAAAATGAATTCTTCAGTCTATTGAAGTTATTGAGAAAAAAAAGAAAGATATCTTCAGTATTTTTTGGATCCACTGAATCTTAGGAGCAGAGAGATTTTTCTCCAGGTTCCAGTGATCTTCAGATATGGTTCCACAACCAGGTGAAAATTCTTGGTTCCCAAAATGGCAATGTGTCAGACAAAGGCTAAAAGAAAGGAATCAGAAGGACTCCTGTATTGTTTCTAGAAGCATGTAGAACTCAAGTGTTCCAGAATTTCAGGGGGCAACTGCAGAACCCTAGCTAAATCACAATTCGTGACAGTGGATTTAGGAAAACTAAAGTAATTCGTTGGGATTATGCTAGTAAAGTTAGAGAAGTAGTCTTCTTGTCGCATGTCTCATATACCATGCAATTTGAATTTTCTTTGTTCATCCGACATCAAGAACCAAGAGGAAAGCCTAAAAAATTATGGTTTTTCCCTTTTTTGTTTAACATATTCATTATTGTTCTTAAGTTACAGCAGAAACACAGTTGGATTGGGAAGTGAGAAAGATGAAATGTGTTAACATGAATTCTCAATCCAGGTATCTCACATTATTTTCAGCTCAATTCACTCCAGCAATTCTGCCGTGAATGGTGATTCATTTCATAGCTTTGGCATGTGTTAGACATCCAGTTCTCAATATAGATTCCATTTACTGTGTTGCAGTAAGATATCTTATTCATTCAAAGAGAGGAAGTGGCTAATGACACAGAGTAATCATTAGCCAAAGAGGGTTCTTTGCTACAATTAAAGCCTTTTAGTACCGGCATTGCCTTAAATATTGTAAGCCCAATCATTCTCTCTTGACCTTTATAATGATCGCCTTTAGGCATTCCACTGTATCTTTTTACTGTAGAAAAGATAAAATTCATCCTTGTGTCCCTAGCCCTTCTCCCCTCTCCATTTAGTTTCTTGGAAGCCTGCAATAATTATCATCGTATTATCATATTGTCTGCATTATACCTAAGAACACTAGCACGACTTTTGGACTAACATCACCACCTAAAGATGTCTCTCTAATAGGGTGGGACTAGGAACTGCTGCTTATTTCTCACGGAAACTAAGCATCTTGTTATTCACGATTCTAGAGGACATCCTACCCCATGTTTATCAAGGGGGTGGGAACTGTTGTCAATTTCTCATAGCAAGCGTCTTTGCTGCCTACTATTCTAGAGGAAACCATACCCAGCCCATAGCTACTACTGCTAACTGTAACTATGCTCCATGGTACAGATGCTTCTAGGGAATGTCTCAACACAAAGATGTCTTCTTTAATATTACGACTTTAAAAAAAAAGTACTTATAACAAATGTTAATCTGAATGTTGTCTGACAGTAATTCTCCCTTGACAATGCTTAGGACAAACATATGGTGGAGGGACAGGACAGGGACGAACTGTGTGCCGTTGCTTCCTTCACAGGTTACTGTGGGTGGTGGGACCACCTCTTGGACGCGCACCTTATGCATGGCGCGCATACACACTGTGCGCAGGTGAATATTGTCCATGGTGGAGAAGGTTCTATCCAAGCATTCCATTAGTCCAAGTTATAGGCTTTCTCTGCTTGGATAGGACCTAGGAGTTGCACCCAGTTGTCCTCTGAGTCAGACCAATGGGCTACATGGAGTCACACCAGTATCACACAACAAAGCAAAAGGCTGTCTATACTCCATATGGGAGAACAACAACAATTCATGATCAAATTACAATATAAAGGCTTTTCTAGGGTTGCAACAGGTTAGGATAAAAAGTCCTAATTACAATTCAATACTTGATTTTGTTGACTGAAGTCACTGAACACTTCGTACTTCCTAAAATGAACAAAAAGAAAACTACTATCCTGGATTACTAACATAAATAGGACACTCAAAAGACTTTCTAATAAAGTTGTTAATACAACTAGATCTCAAACAAACTTGATTATAAAACTTTCCTGGCCAAAGAAGGATACTTAACACCATATGACTGAATTAAAGACTTGTGCATAAGTCAAACCCTTTTTGTTAACACCATATGACTGAATTAAAGACTTGTGCATAAGTCAAACCCTTTTTGTTTTGTATGAGCCCTTCCCTTTGAAGCTATGTCATCCACATCAGTGAAATTGTATTGGGTCCAGACTCCAGACCACCTGTGTAATAAGAGTGTGTGTTCATATGTGCACTTTATGCCATCATAAACTAAGACCAGGTGTGTGAAGGCTTGTAAAATCACTTTCAAACTTGCATGTGTTGTCAAAAGAAATTTCAAGAAACAGAGAGTTCAATTTTAAATGCCCTGTTGTAATGCAATTCTCGTGACAAGAAAGACAATTTCTTGGAGCTTTATATGATTTGATGGTGCATAGATCTCTTATAAATAGGCAAATATCTCTATACTCTAAGCACCTTTACAGATGATATGAGAGGCAACCAACGTGGAGTTGCTTCGCGGTCACTATAAAAACTGTAGGCAACTGAACAAGGAACGTCAACTTCAACCTTTACCCTGCATCCAAAATGATCAAATTAAACTTCCAAGCGCCTTCAGTTTTGTTATTATGCTTCTCCTGTGTTCATCTTTTTCCAGCAAAGCTCACGAATTGGCAGAAAAAGAAAAGGTATGGTCATGAAATGACAGTGATTATCTACTAACAAATTAAATTACAAGAGTGCATGAGTTAAAGGTTCTCATACAAATTATATAATTCTAGCACTAAATTGCAGGCATTTGATTATTTATGGATGTCAAAACATAAGATCGAATCATTGGTGAGACCTATATTTCATGTGATTTAAGCTACTCATCACACAAAAAGAGAGAGAGAAAAAGAAAAAAAACCTCAACGCAGTCAGCAGTAGCACTCATTGAGTATTCATTGCCTCATATGGAAAATGTTTGATCAATGTCATGATTGCTCTGCTGTGAATGCCAAAGGCTCGCAATTGAAAATTTAGTACATTAACTCTAGCTAGTGGAATTGTCCATGCAAATGAAAATCCTTGGTCCGCGATTGCACTTTCTTCCCATGCCTGAGGGAGTACCAATCAATTGGTTGGGGCCACACACATGTGATCAGATGTGGGCCCCATCAAGATATGACAACAAAAGGCTGCAAAAAAAAAAAAAGACACATGATTGAGATCTAGATTCATGGGGACCGTACTCAGTTCCAGGTGATCTAAAAACAACAACAAATCGCAATGGTTCCTAGTCCTATTGACTAGGTTGTTAAAAAAAATGAGGTGACAAGGCAAAGTTTGATTGGCGGCTATCAAAGGTGGGGCCCACGAGATGGATGATCCGGATCATCATAGATCCTTATGATCCAGAAAGTGGCCGTATGTGGTGGCCCTGGTAGCAGTGGATCGTATCATGATACAAAGAAGTAATGACTGAAATCCAAGATGGATTTAAACCTTTTGAAACAAAATATTAAAAACCGACAACAGCACTTGAAAATCAGATAACAACAAAAAAAATCATGCTAGTTGGTTGATTCTGGCAAAACCCATTTCAATTTAGGAACTCCAAATAAAACGCATGCCCAGAGAGAGAAGAAGAAACAAGATCAAGAGACTTTAGATGATGAAAAAACAATCAAAAGAAGAAACAAAAGAGGGGCTTGTTGGTTTACCTGCAATGTTGCCATTGCATGGCAGGTGAAATAGGTCTGATGGCTTTTGAGATGGATATTCTCTTCAGTACCCCAGATGAAATTCTTCTTCTACGAAAAAGATGAGTGATGAGCGGTGATTTTGAGGACATGAAAATGGCATTAGAGAAGGCTTCATGTCGTGGTGTTGTTATGAATGTATGGGCCTGTAGTGAAGCAGGTATTGAACTGATGGGAAGGATTGTTGTAACTGAAGACATTGGTTGTGGCCAAGAAAGTAGAGACTCTAGAGAGAGAGAGAGAGAGAAGGGTATTTAGTGAAGTGGGGGAGAAGCATCACCAATAAACACGCCTCCTGTATACATGTACGAAACCTCTAATTTGCAGGAGACGTGGAAGAAGCAGCATCTAGGATAGATGAGTTTTCAAACTGTGCTAACTTGAGAAAGGTGGGAGCACCTGTTGGTCATCCAATTAACGTGAGATGGTTACCAATTAAAAGTAAACCTGCTACAGATACATACAAATGGTCATGGTCCTACCTCTCTGCTGAAGGCAATGCATGAAATCGATTCAGCGAAAGTAAAAACGCCACTTTCATTGTTTGTTCTGTTAGATACTTTATTCTGCATCCGTAGTGGTCGTAGACAAACCATCCATCGTTCCTTTCGTGTCATAATAAAATGTTACGGAAAACTTACATTGCAATTAAAGCCAACCATTTTGGCTTTAATTTTGAATGTCAGTTGTAATTGTGACTAGCAGTTTTTTTTTTTTTTTTTTTTCAAATGTACCGTATTTTCTCCCTACTACTTATCTCTATTTATCTCATGTAATTAGCTATTTATAGTTTTATCTCATCAAACCAATCACCTCAGCTCTCTACTTTTTCACTTTTTTTTTATTTTTTTTGTAAAATCCCTCGTTCTGTTTCGTCTCAACCCCAATTATTGTGGCTCCACCTATCTGTTTTATTCCTTTTCAAACCCAATTCTTCTATTTCCAATATTGCGCTACGGAAAGAGGTACTCTTATAACCTTTTTAATCTATCAATATTTTTAATTTGCAATGCATAGGCATATCCATGTTGAGCACGGATTATTGTGCTAGTATTATATTAAAAAGAGATGCTCTTACGAGAGTTACTTTCAAAGTACTATGAGAGAAATGGGTGGTGGCCCTCGCATTTAGGCGGTTGACATTGGATATGAACGTGAGGGTCCTAGGGATGTCAAATGGGTCGGGCCAACACGGCATGACATGGCCCCAGCAAGGGAGTCAACGGCCTGTGGCTCGGCCTAGCACGGTCAACGACACGGCCCGTGGTTGGGCCCGGTCCTTGTCCAACGTTAAAAAAATGACTATTTTTTTAAAAAAAAGACCATTTTACCCTCCAACATCCATAAAACGATAATATAAATGGGTATTATGTGTCCTTTTGAAATTTAAAAGGTCTATAGATAGTCTCACCCTCTCATTCTCATTTCTCACCAATATTACACAACTCTCTCATTCGCTCTACACTCTCTAACTCTTTCTCAAAGTATTCAACTCTCTCACTCTCTTTAAAAAGTTTTTGGAGGGCCAAATATCAAGTCATCAAGAGACAAGATTAAAGGGGCCTTCAAAATTTTGGAGGTATTTATGTCATTTAAATTTGAGACTCCATATTTATAAGTCTATAATATATTATATTTACTCTCATCTTCTCCCATTTCTTATATTAATTATTGCAAAAAGAAGGCTATTACTATTACTATATAACTTTTGCTTTCAAGTTCCATTTTTGAAATATAACTAGTCGATCTTCTAAAAGAATTCCCACACAATCTTTTTCCGTTAACTTAGGAGAAGAAGATGATTTTGACGAATTGGAAGAGGAAGAAGAAGGTGAAGTCCCAGTACAACCCACTAGTTCCCGTATAACGTTCAAAAGAACTAGAACATCTCCTGTTTGGCGAGTGTAAGACCCCGACCCGAGTGAACCCGATTAGTGCTAATTAAGTTGGGTGTTAGTGCTAAGCTTGATTAATGATTTTGGCTAAGTTGGGTTTGGAATAGCTTTGGTTTTGGTTTTGGGCAAATTTGAGTGCTTTGGTAACTAGTGGGGCCCTTTGGGGGTTCCCCTTCTAACTTGACATTACTTAGAGGATTTTCCGGAATCTTTGGGAATTGCATTTTTATCCCGTTTCATTTATCTTAGTGATCGCTACAACTTTCATGTTGATCTCGTGTCCATTCGAGGCCCCGAAACCCGATTTACTAGCCTTGAGGGCAAAACAGTCCTTTTACACTAAACCTGTACCCAAAACTTGATATCCCGAAACCTGCGAAACATATACTTTTTGGAAACTAGATATTTCGACGATCAATTCTTCCTTCTTCGTCGAATTCATCCGAGATCCCGAAAGAGATGATTTCAGCCAAACAAGCTTCTTTAGTTGTGGGACCCAACCCCATTTGTTAACAAAGGAAACTCACTCTTCATTTCATTTCATTCTCCATTGTTCCAGCACAACAACTGAACCTAGGGTTTTCTTGCAACTCCTTCTTCTTCTTCTTGCTTTCTCCATCTCCAATCCACACTAACCTTGCACCAACATCAACATGGAGATCACCATTCTCTTCCTTGTATTGAGAGCTTCCTTTTGATACCTTTTGTAGAGAAATCCATCAACTTTGAGACTTCTTTTGAGTTAGCTCTTCTCATTTGAAGGTCATCCAAGTAAGTAATCTTCTTCATCTCCTACATTAGTGTTCCTCTAGCCCTAGAGAAGCTTCATTTGTATTATTGAAAGTTCTATCCTTTTCAATCTTTGTTTGACCCATTTTAGGGTTTGTTTTTGGGGTTTTTTTTATTGTAACTTGGAATTGAGCTTAAGAGGTGATTAGAAGCTTGGTACTGCTAACTTGGACTTGAGGCAAGTGAATGATTGGGTGTTTTGAGTTTTAAATGGTTTGGTGAAACATTAATGGATTTTCATGCTTTTATTGATTTTCATTGTTGAAATGAATGCTCTTAATGCATCTTGATAGCTTCATTTAATGTCTTGGAAACATGAGTTTAATGTCTTTCTATCTCTAGTTTTGTATGGTTGTATATGTGTTGGAAGGAGGGGAAAAAGAGGAGGACCAGGCCACTGCAGAACAGAACCTGGGTTCTGTTCCGCAGTGTGCCCGGTCGACCTGGCAGGGGCCAGGTCGACCTGGGACACACTGACGAAAATTTCTGGGACCAATTAAAGTTACAACTCCCGGTCGACCTGGCCCATGGCCGGTCGACCGGGTACACAGAGGCCAGGTCGACCGGGCCCATTGGGAAAATTCCTGCTAGAGTGAATTTTCAACCTGATTTAGAATGGTTTTAGGTGGGATTTTGGCTACCCTTTTTGGACTGATTGGACTATGTGTGAGGATGTCTTTAGTCGACACTCCTCACGGTTGGTTCGGTGGCATCAAAGTTCAATCCATTTCAATCTTGAACGGTATGGGACGACGCGATATCTTCCTTATATCTATACGCGAAGTCTATTTCCTTGGTTATCGCGAATCCTATTCCTTTCGAAGACTGAGTATGTTGCTCGATGTTTCCGGATTAACATCATACTTAGGATGGACTGTTTATAGTCTTGATTTTTCTATCATAGCATCTAATACTATCCATAAGCTCATTTTAAGTTTTGAAAATCGTAAAGTGCATAAGGAGCCCGGAATGTCTTCAAACTCAAGAAGTACCAAGTCATTATGATAATTGACATACGAGATCCCTATTCACCTCAAATAAATCTTGAAACCAATATTTTCCCGAAATTGTAATAGTTCATTATATTCCTTCATTTCCAAGAGTTACATTACATGATTTGTTTTCCCGAAAGCATGATAGTTACACTAGTAACATTGACTTGTCCCGAAGAGTATTGCCCGACAGGAAATGAAAGTTATGCATTTGAGTATTCTTGCCCCGTTCATTTATTTACTTGAACTTGATGTATTTTTCATATGTCTTGATTTGTTATTTGACCTATGAGTCGGCATCACTAAGCTTGGATAACCTTGTCAGTTTGATCCACCGACTTGGAGATCCCTCTCCCGTCCCGCCAGCTGCAGTTTGGATCCCGATACCCGGTTTATTACCGTGGTCCCGTCCCGATACCCGGTTCGCTACCGTGGTCCCGTCCCGTATATTTATATTGTATATATGCTTTTCGTTGAAACTCCTCACCTTGTGTGATTGAGACCAACGTCCCGTTATATTTTTGTCACTTTAGTGATAGAGGACTTAGCTTTATGTGATTGTTATTTTGTTAGTTCCCGATTCCTTGGTTACCTTACATGTTTTATCTTATTTAGTTGTTTTCTAGTAAATGATTTATCTCATTTATGAGAGTTCTTGCTTAAACAGATTTCTATGCTTTTCAAGATATTTCCTTTATTATATATTGTTATATCTTTTCACTTTCTTGCCAGACCGTCGTGTCTGACCCATTTGCTTTGGTACTCAGGTCCCGTTGCCGGCTATCTTGAGGAGGAGCCGGAGGAGGCGGTAGGTGAACCGCAGCCCTTAGTCGAGTGGCGTGCTGACGATGTCATGTAGACATCGGGATTGCTACGAGAGACGTGACATGCTGGGGAAAACTATTTAATCATTCTTGGATTACTGTTTTGTTATATTGGCCTTTGTTAGCCTATATTTTTGGGGAAATGTAACTAAATGATCTTTTGTTTAAACTTTAACTACTTTTGGGAAACATGCTTATGATCATTGCTCATTCTGATACAGTATTTTATACTTGTGATATTGTCTTTATGACTAAGGATAGTTTGACTATTTGATTTGCTACACGCTTCCGCACTCAAAAGAAATATTCATTTATGGTTGTGATATCCTCACCGCGGACACCTGTGGGAAATTAAATAAATGTATGGTATTATTAAACTGTTGATGTAGATTATCATCATTATTAGTCCCGATCCCGGATCAGTCCCTTGGGGGCCCGGTCTGGGGTCGTGACAGACTGGTATCAGAGCGAGACGTGTTTCAAGCAATTAAAAGAAACTAAAAATCCTAAGGACGTGGCGATGATCCGTTAGATCTTTCGTTAGCTAGTATCGTGTGAGCAATGTGTGACCCTTTATATTATTATGTGCCAACAATTTGTTTTGCAGCATCATGCCACCTCGTAAGAGACCAGTGAATGACAACCCTTCTGCAAGCAATAGTGATCACACAGTCCCACTGGAAGAGGATATGGTTGATAACAACCCACCAAATCAGTTCCAGCAAATGATGCAGGCCATGCTTGACCAACAGCGTCAGGCTAATGAGAATCAGACTAGGCTGCAAGAACAAATGCTCAAAAGAGAAGAAGATCACGCTAGAGAATTGGCAGATATGCAGAAGCAGTTGTTGGGAGTATTACAGAGAAGGCCCAAGCCGGTTCCACCTCAACCCACAATTGTTATCAATCAAAGGCAGCATGACCAGAACGCTTTGTTTGAGCGGTTTCAGAAGAGGACTCCAAAGGAATTTCTTGGAATAGAGGACCCAATAGCTGCAGATGATTGGTTAGAACATACAGAGAATATATTTGAGATATTCCAGTGCACAGGAGGAGAAAGAGTTAAACTAGCATCATCTCTCTTCAGTGGTACCGCGGACAGATGGTGGAAGACAGTTCGGGAAGAATATAGGACTATGCCTGATGCAGAGGTTTGGGAGAACATCAAGAGGCAATTCCATGATAAATATGTGCCCGCCCACATCAAGAGGCAGGAAGGCAATAGAATTTCAGCAGCTTGTCCAAGGGAGTATGACAGTCTTAGAGTATCTCACCAAGTTTGAGAGACTGTCCAGTTATGCCTCCAGAGTTGGTGGATACCGTTGAGAAGAAGATTGCCAAGTTGTTTGGGGACTTAACCCTTTCATTGAGAGGGATGCCACCGGAGTGGTGCCACCTGCTACTTTCGATGAAGCGGTCAAGAGGGCTTACAAGTTTGAGAACTTCCACAACAAGATCCTTAGAGTGCAAGGCAAGAGTTCAGCTCAGCAGCAGAACTACCAACCCCAGAGAAATCATCAGAACAAAAAGCAAAGGACAGGGCCAAATGTTCAGAATCCAGTGGTTTGCATCCATTGTGGGAAGAACCATGCCAGTGATGAATGTCGTACCATTACAGGAGCATGCTTCAGGTGTGGTTCGATGGACCACAAAATGAGGGATTGTCCTAGACCGAATAGGTAGAATCAGCAGTAGCAGTAAGGACCACAACGTCCAGCACCACCACAGAATGCATTGGTTGTCCAAAACCAGGCAAGGCCACTCCAGCAACAAGCACCACAGCAACAACAGCATAGACAGCAGCAGGCCCGTTATCAGCAGGGACAAAACCAGAATCAGCGTGCACCGCAGCAGAATAGGAATGCACAACAAGGCAGGCCACAACAAGCCCAGAATAGGCCACATCATTGAGGGCAAATCTACGAGGTCAATAGAGTTGATGCAGAGGCAGCGGGAAATATAATGGAAGGTACACTTCTTGTTTGTGGGATAAAAGCTAAGACTTTATTTGACCTTGGCTCTACACATTCATTCTTATCCCATGAATTTTCTAAGTTGATTGATATGCATGCTAGAGAACTTGAGTTTATTTTGACTGTGGCAACCCCAGTAGGCAAACAAATTATTTGTAGAACATATTATCCTAGTTGCACAGTCCAGTTAGGAGAAGTGGTTTTAACCGCAGATCTCATTTCTTTGGAGATGTTTGATTATGATGTCATCCTAGGGATGGATTGGCTGGCAGGGTACCATGCCACGATGGATTGTTTCCATAAGACCCTTACTTTCAAGTTAGTTGAGACACCAGAAGGAGTGTTGTTTCAGGGAGAGAGGAGGAATTTTAGTACAAGGTTTGTTTCAGCGTTGAACGCTGACAGACTTTTGAGAAGTGGTTGTGAAGCCTATTTAGCGTTTATCACGAAAGATAAACGGTCCCAAGGGGTGGAGGAGATTCCAATTGTTTAGAAATTCCCGGATGTTTTTCTGGAGGAGATTCTAGGCTTACCACCCATCAGGGAGATTGATTTCACTATTGAGTTGTTACCAGGGACCGCTCCGATATCTATTGCACCATATAGAATGACTCCAGCAGAATTGAGAGAGTTAAAGACTCAGTTGCAAGAATTGTTGGATAAAGGTTTTGTGAGACCGAGCATTTCACCACGGAGAGCTCCAGTCTTGTTTGTTAAGAAGAAGGATGGTTTGATGAGAATGTGTATAGATTACAGAAGATTGAATCAAGTGACCATCAAGAACAAATACCCATTATCAAGGATAGATGAATTGTTTGATCAATTGCAAGGTGCTTCATACTTTTTGAAGATTGACTTGAGATCCGGTTACCATCAGCTGAGAGTCAGAGAATCAAATGTGTTGAAAACAGCTTTCCGGACAAGATATGACCACTATGAGTTTCTAGTGATGCCATTTGGGTTGACAAATGCACCGGCAGTGTTCATGGCATTGATGAACAAGATATTTGCAGAGTATCTAGATCAGTTTGTGGTAGTATTCATAGATGACATTTTTGCGTACTCCAAGACCAAGGAAGAGCATGAAGAGCATTTGAGGATAGCATTGCAACTCTTGAGAGAGAATCAACTATATGCGAAGCTCAACAAGTGTGAATTTTGGCTAGACCAAGTAGCATTCTTGGGGCACATTATCTCCAAGGAAGGATTGTCAGTGGATCCGTCCAAGATTGAAGCAGTAGTGAATTGGGAAAGACTAAAGAATGTGACAGAAATTAGAAGTTTTCTGGGATTGGCAGGTTATTATCGGAGGTTTGTGCAAGGATTTTCGTTGATTGCGTCACCATTGACGAAATTGACAAGGAAGAATGCACCATATGTATGGACAGATCAGTGTGAAGAGAGTTTCCAAGAGCTGAAGAAGAGACTGACTACAGCACCAGTCCTTACTTTGCCATCCGGAAGCGGCGGTTTTACCATTTTTACCGATGCTTCGAATGTTGGACTTGGTTGTGTTTTGATGCAAGAAGGAAAAATGATTGCTTATGGATCTCGACAGTTGAAAGATCACGAGAAGAACTATGCCAGCCATGATCTTGAGTTATTGCCGTTGTGTTCGCGTTGAAAATGTGGAGACATTACCTCTATGGAGAGCAGTTCGAAGTCCACTCCGACCACCGCAGCTTACAGTACTTGTTTTCACAGAAAGAATTGAACATGAGGCAGAGAAGATTGATGGAATATATAAAGGATTACGATTTTCCAATCAAGTATTACCCGGGGAAAGCTAATGTAGTTGTCGATGCCTTGAGCAGGAAATCAGTGGGCTTGGCAAACCTAAGTGGCACTTGTATCTTTGAGCAATTTGAAGAGTTGAGTATAGACCTGCAGCCACTAAGGAAGGGTGTTTTGTTAGCAAACATGTCAGTTTCAGAGCCTTCTTTCATTCAGAAGATCAATGATAGTCAGTTGCAAGATCCAGAGTTGGCCAAGATTTCAGAGCATATAGTAGAACGTCCTGACTTTTGTATTGTTGATGGAGTTTTGTACTACCGTGACCGTCTATGTGTGCCTAACATCGAAGATTTGAGAAATGACATCATGACCGAGGCTCACAGTACGAAGTACTCTATGCATCTAGGCAGCACAAAGATGTATAAGAATTTGAAGGGCAGATTTTGGTAGAACAATATGAAGAGAGAGATTGCAGCGTTTGTCTCCCGTTGCATGACCTGTCAGTTGATCAAGGCAGAACATCAAAGGCCTCCAGGGTTGTTACAACCGTTAGAGATCCCGGAATGGAAGTGGGAGCACATTACTATGGACTTTATTTTGGGATTACCGAAGACTAGCAGAGGCAACGATGCGATATGGGTCATTGTGGACCGTCTCACCAAGTCAGCGCATTTCCTTGCTATGAAGACTGGAAAGAAGATGCACATGCTACCTTTGGCAGAGTTGTTCGTCAACGAGATTGTCAGTCGTCATGGGCAGCCAGTTTCTATCACATCCGACAGGGACAGCAGATTCGTCTCGAGGTTCTAGAAGACGCTACATGAGTCTATGGGTACGAGATTACAATTCAGCACGGCTTATCACCCTCAGACAGATGGCCAGTCAGAGAGAACGATTCAGACCCTTGAGGATATGCTCCGTGCTTGTGTGTTAGACTTCAAGACTCAATGGGATGAGACTCTACCATTGTATGAGTTCGCTTACAACAACAGCTACCATTCGAGCATTGGGATGGCGCCTTTTGAGGCTTTGTATGGCAGAAGGTGTAGGACACCTGTATGTTGGGAAGAAGTCGGCACTCGTAGTTTCCATGGACCGACTATTGTAAGTGAGACCAGCGACAAAATCAAGTCGATTCAAGAATGTCTGAAAGTGTCCAGGAGTAGACAGAAGTGCTACGCAGACTCCCACCGCAGAGATTTACAATTCAAAGAAGGAGACAAGGTCTTCTTGAAAGTGTCACCTACAAGGGGAACATTGAGATTTGGACAGAAGGGCAACCTATCACGGAGATACATCGGACCCTACGACATTGTGAGTAAGATCGGTGACGTGGCTTATAGATTAGCCTTACCACCCGAGCTATCCGGCGTACACAACGTCTTCCATGTGTCTATGTTGAAGAAGTATGTCCACGATCCGTCCCATGTGCTCCGGCATGAGCCATTGGAGATTCGAGAGGATGCTACTTATGTTGAGAAGCCCGTTGAGATCATCGATACAAAGGAACAAGAGTTGAGGACACGGACTATTCAGTGGGTAAATGTACTGTGGGAGAACCATGGACCGAAAGAGGCAACGTCGGAATTACGAGATCAAGTACAAAAGAAGTATCCACATCTACTACCTGATGTGAGTCTTATGTTTCATTTGGAGGACCAAATGCCCTAAGGGGTGGAGGATGTAAGACCCCGACCCGAGTGAACCCGATTAGTGCTAATTAAGTTGGGTGTTAGTGCTAAGCTTGATTAGTGATTTTGGCTAAGTTGGGTTTGGAATAGCTTTGGTTCTGGTTTTGGACAAATTTGAGTGCTTTGGTAACTAGTGGGGCCCTTTGGGGGTTCCCCTTCTGACTTGACATTTACTTAGACATTTACTTGACATTTCACGTGACCTTTCACCAATCCATTTTCCTTTTTTTTTTTTTTTGTAAACTTATGGAATATTAAATGATGATCTGAACCATTGAAACTCTTCACATGATCAAACGCAACATTATATTCAAATTTAAGCCATTGATCATTCTCAAATCTCAAGATATTTGCAAAAAACACGGTACCATAGATTCACATTTATGGAATTATGTGGGTCCCACAATCATGATCCTAACCATTGATTTTCATTGGAATACTGAAAACAACCATGGGAACAAATTTCAGGCCCTAATTCATTGTAGATTTTGAGAAATTAATGAAAAATTTTGAACCATTGGATTTTTAAACATCTACTTCAAACAGTTTTTGGTCCAGCCAAACATGTTAGTTTTTAAACATCTATTTCAAACTGCCCCATTTGAAACAGATCTATATTATGCAGATCTATTTTATATAGATAAGATTTGCCAAGTAAGCCCTAAATCCATATAGATAAGACTTGCCAAACAAGACCTAAAGTGAAAATTTACGTGCCAACACGAACTACTTAAATATGCATGTCATTTTCTTCTCAGTGTGTGTCTTAATTTTTAATTTTACGAGTTAAACCGAAAATAAAGAGACGTAAGTGTAACATCGAAACAAGAGGCACGGTGGGCATGGCACGGCACGGCACGAAACAGGCACAACCCGCAACACATCCTAAAGGTCCCCCACCCTTACTCTGATAGTACCGTGAGAGTAACTCTCACAAGCATCTCTGTACATTAAATTAGTGTGCTGGGAATATAGTATACGGAACTTACTTGGTAACATTATAAAAGTTTTGTTTCAAAGAAGTGAAGCAAGAAAATCATATGATCTACAATGTGGGACCCACCTTTTATTGTTTCAACACTATTATTACCTTACATGGACCTACTTGTTGAAATTACAATGTAGTACCCACCTTTAAAAATTAGAAGATGGGGCCCATATTCATATAAGGTTTACAATGTGGCCCCCGCCCACCTTTATAGGAATTATAATATGGGGCCACCTTTTTGTAAATGTTAATATGGGACCCACCTAGAAATTACAGCGTAGTACACACCTTTAGAAATTAAAATATGGGGGCTACATATATAGGATTTACAATGTGGGTCCACCTTTTGTGATCATAACCATGTGGCCCACATTTAAAAATTACAAAGTGGATCCACATTTGTTGTGATTTTGGACGTAGAATCCATCTTTTAAATTTACAATATGGTGCACTTTAGAAATTAGATCATGGGGGCACATTCATAGGATTTACAATGTGGACTCACCTTTATAGGAATTATAATATGGGGCCATCTTTTTTGTTGATTGTGAACACATGACTCACCTCTAAAAACTTCAATGTGATACTCACCTTTAGAAATCAGATAATGGGGGGCCATATTCATAGGATTCACAATGTGGGCCCACATCCATAGGATTTACAATGTGCTCCACCTTTTGGTGATTGTGATCATATAACCTATCTTTAAGAATTATAAATTGGTGTCACATTTTCTATGATTGTGGACACAAGATCCACCTTTAGAAATTACAATTTGATGCCCATCTTAAGAAATTAGAACATAGGGCCCACGGTAATAGGATTTACATTGTGGTCCGGTCATTATAGAAACTATAATATGGGCCCACCTCTTGTTGTTGTGCCCACCTAGGCATGTAAATCTGGTTGGGCAGCCCAAGCCCAGCCAGAAAAAACCGTGCCTGGGCCGTTGACTTAGTCAACGGGCTGGCCCGGCCCAGCCTGAGAGCAACACCTGGGCCATGTAGGGCCAGGGCTGCCGGCACAAGGCACGGATCTTCACCTGTGCCGTGCTAGGCCAGGGCTGCCTTCCCAAGGCATGGATTTGCTGGGCCTGCGGCCCCAAGCCCGCGGCTGGCCCGGCCTGGCCAGACACGAGGCACGGCCCGAGGAGGGCCCAAGAGTCATATTTTTTTGAACCCCCCCTCTCAAAAAACATACAAAAATCTTTTTTGTTTTTTTACACTTTTAAACCACCCCCCAATAGCTATAAACGGTCAAATGGGGGGGGGGATGTATTAGCGTCTTTTGATCATTTTTACCATTGTACCCCCAACTGCTATAAAACGGTCATATGAGGGAGTATTTTATGTCATTTTATCACTTAGAAATTCTATAAATAGCCGTAATTCCTCTCATTTCTCACACTCCCTCTAAGGTTCTAAGGCTCTAAGCTCTCTTAAGTCTCATTCTAAAGTCTAAGCTCTATACAAAGTTTTCTAAGAAGTGAAGAGTGAGAGTGACTTCTCTAAAGTGGAGGATTCAACTAAGGACAACTTCTCCATTAGCTCTCCCTTTCTCATAAAGGTATTTATTATTTTTAATTTTGAGTTTTATTTAGTAATAATATACTAATATACATAGTAATATTATATATTAAGTCTCATATTCTCCCTAAATTATCACAAAAAACATATTATACATCATTATTTATTTAAGTTTTTTTTTTGAAAATCTTTTATTTAGAAAAATGGCTGGACCATCACAACCTTTCAACCTTAACTTCTCTCTAAATAAGGAAGATCCTAAATTTATTCATTTAGATCAAAGTCAGGGTATAGAACTAGATAGTCGTAATCCCCAAGAACCCGAACCCACTAGTGGTGAAGAGCCTGCATGTTCGATTTCTATAACTAAAAGTAGAGAAAAACAAGATTGACTTCTCCTATATGGTCTTATTTTGTTAAAGTTAAGGTCTCAAATCCCAAAGGAGGAACAAATGAAAAGGCACAATGTAAATATTACAAAGATCTCCTCAATGCCAAATCATCAAGTCATCAAGTAGCTCTGGCCATGTTAATAGACACATGAGTAAGTGTGTGCCCAAAAACACGAATACCGCTGACGTTGGGGTAAGAGGTGGAATCATCCAAACACAACTTTCTCAAACAGATTCATCTGGTGGTTTAGGAGTTTTTCACTATGACCCTAATAATGCTAGATATCAACTTATTAAGTTTATAATAGTTCGCCAATTACCATTTATACTTGCCGAAGACCGATCTTTTGAAAGATTTTTAAGGGAAGCCTGTAACGCCCCACCCTTCACGCATGCATGACATTGTCCGCTTTGGCCCATAGGCCTCATGCAAGGTAAGGGTGTAAGCTCTTACATATAACCCCATTCACTTTCCTCTCTATAGTTGATGTGGGACTCCGGCGTTACACTCCACCCCCTTTAGGGCTGCACGTCCCCGTGCAGTAGCCTGCCAGTCCCTGTAGCCTGCCAGCCCTCTTGGCCCGCCCACATGGAGACCCGCCCACTTGCACCAGGCAACGGCAGGGGACCCACACTCGAACTAGTCGAGAGTCGGCTCTGATACCATTTGTAACGCCCCACCCTTCACGCATGCATGACATTGACCGCTTTGGCCCATGGGCCTCATGCAAGGTAAGGGTGTAAGCTCTTACATATAACCCCATTCACTTTCCTCTCTATAGTCGATGTAGGACTCCGGCGTTACAAAGCCTCTGTTCCTTCATGGCAGAAAATATTTACAGTTACTGCTAGAAATGATGCAATAAAAACTTTTTTGAAAGAAAAAGAGAGTTTAAAACATTTTTTTCAAAATATACCTGGAAAAGTGGCTTTAACTTTATATTTATGGACCTCTTAACAAAATGTAGAGTACATTGCAATTACATCACATTATATTCATAGTGATTGGGTGATGCAAAAAAGAATGATTTCGTTTCCTTTATTAGAGTTCCCACACATTGGTGCTAGGATAGGGTCCACCATCCTTGAAAAACTTAGAGAATATAAAATTGAAAATAAAATAATTTCTATAACTTTAGATAATGCAAGCACTAACAATGTCGCAACAGATTTACTAAAACCTGCAATTCAACTTGATTTAAATGGATCTCTATTTCACAATAGATGTGCATGCCACATCATAAATCTTATCGTACAAGTAAGGGTAAAATCCATTAGAGATGATTTAGAAAGCATTAAATGAATTGTAGGATACATTTTTTGTTCTCCCTCGCGAAAACAATGGTGGAGGGACATATGTGTAAATTTGGGTCTAAGATCAAAGAAAATATTACAAGATGTCAAGCATAATTGAAATTTTACCTATAAAATGTTAAGAACAAGCATGTGCCTATAAAATGGCACTAAATCAATATTGTCAACTTTATTTAATACAAGAAAATATTTTTATAAGTGGTGATAGATGGACCCTTCTTGAGATAAAAAGAGATTTTTTAGAAGTTTTTCATGATGCAACATTATTTTTTTCCGAGGTATATTATCCCACATCAAATCAAGCTTTAACCCATTTTTATGAAATAAGTCTTACTTTTAAAAAGCATAGAGATTTTCAAGTTTTTCAACTTATGTGTGTACAAATGGAGGCAAAGTTTTCACAATATTGGAGAATAGCACATTGAAAATTTGTATAGCTGTTGCATTAGACCCTAGATTGAAATTAAAAGGTGTAGAAACCATTCTTGATAAAATAAACTCTAACATTAATACAACTAATATAAATGACATGTCTACAGTTAAGACACAATTAAAAATACTTTATTTGGATTATGCTACCTGATTAGGTAGATCCATAGCAGTAGCACCCACGGTCCTAACAGGCCCTCTCCAAGTATATAAAGGGAAAAAGAAGGTCATTTGGAGTATTATGAGGAAATCTTACAGATGTAGCTCCTCTTCTTCTGGAGGATCCTCTTACAACCTTAATGAATCAACAATGTACCTAGGGAGCGATCCTATTTCAATCTCGGATGATGAAGAAGATGCTTTTAATCTTTTGGCATGGTGGAAATCATTCGAAACTAAGTCTCTTGTACTTTCCACCATGGCCCATGATATACTAACAATACCAGAGTCTACAATTGCATCAGAGCAAGCATTTAGTGCAAGTGGGCGTCTTATTGACCCTAGGAGGACTATGCTTACAGAAGAAACAATTGAGACCTGCATGTGCTTACAGGATTGGTATCAAGCAGAGAATAGGGAACAACACATCGATGATGATTTTGAGATAGAAGACGAGCTATCGGCATTACATATATCATAGTATAATTTTTTTTAGAATGTATAATAGGTTTTCAACTTGTAATTTATTTTTTAGAATGTATCATAGGTTTTTAAAGTTGTACTTTATTTTTTAGAATGTTTCATAAGTTTTCAAAGTAGTTATTTATTTTTTAGAATATATCATAGGTTTCTAAAGTTGTAATTCTATTTTCATTTATCAGAAGGTTTGAATTTCATTATATATATATATATATTGATCCAGGTTCAAACTTGTGATTTTTTAAACTTTTGTAACTTAAATTTCAAGGAAATACAATTGATTTGATGTATTTTTTCAAAACATCATTAGTGTTATTCTACTTATTTATTTATCTTAATTTATTTATTTTAATGAAATTGGTCCAAGAGTCTAAGTCCAAGTTAGTGACTTTGTGTCCATCCAATTTTTAAAAAAATTAAAAATTACAAAAAAGGGGGGGATCTGTGGGCCGCCCATGGGTTGCACAGCCCAGGCCCGACTGGGGCTCGGCCCAGCACGGCATGACCAGGGCCGTGCCTTGGGTCGTGCTGGGTTGACCCCCAAAGGGTTGGGCACGGCACGGCACGGCTGGCATATCAACATGGGCTGTGCAGGCCCGGCCCAGGCACGATAGGGCCCGGCCTTGAGTGGGCCGTGTGGGCACGACACGGCTTAGATTTTCATGCCTAGGCCCACCTTTAGGAATTATAAAGTGGAGCCACCTTCTTTGAGATTGTGAACATGGGGCCTGCCACCTACCTTTAGGATAAGTAAGAGGATTTATTGTATTTAAATGAAATTCTTAAAAAGGCAAAAGATAAGTAGGAAACAACTGTGCTACCAAGTTGTTTCTTAAAAAAGATTATTTCATTTTGACTTTAAATAGAGCCGTCCTTGGCTCTATTACCATTTGTAACGACTTGGGCCCAATGGTCACATAATATTGTCCGCTTTGGCTCATGGGATATCAATCCAATTATGTCGCATGTTTTTAAAAGGCCATATGTGGGGTTAAGGCCAGGCCGCACTTATATACCCAAGATCAGGACTTGCATGTTTTCGAATGCACCATTGCATCCCCCACCCTAGGCGGATGCTCGTCGGACCCAATACCCTTCTAGATGGGAGCCACAGGCAATACAAACTCAACGGGTTAAGATTTTGGAATTCCTTCGAGCGAGATCCAAATTTGGAATATTTATCTATACACACCAAACATGTCTTTCACAACCTCATATCGTAGGAACATGGGAACATCCGAATGGCACAACGCCAAACGCATAAGTTCTAATATTTTCAGTATCTTTGTCAAATATGGGACTTTGGTGTGTGCATTGAACTTTTAATTTTGAGTCTTATCATGTTCTATTTTAAAACTTCGCATATTCAAAATTAAGTTTTATTTCTTGAGCAACCATGCTCACGATAAATTGAGCACATTTTCTTACGAGGTCCACCCGAGGCCCACCTAGAGATGCCGCCCCCTTCCAAAAGAGTACATAGTCAATAAGCAGTCCAATCCATTTGAATGGGTGCCAAACCCAAGATCGGTGACTATTAAAGGACCCCTGTTTTATGATCCACTTGGATGGATCATAAGGTAGGCCTCACTAGATATTTAGGAACACAAAGCTCGCCTTATCACGATCACTAGTGCTTTACGGAGGTTTTTCCTATTTTTTTAAAGATAATTATTTAAATTAAGCATATTAGTAAAAAAAATTGCGACAGTTTTTTTTTAAATACGAATAAGTTTTTCTTGAGAAATAGCTTTGTAATACATGCGGAATTTATGTATTGTACATTTTACTAAAACTTCTATGGATCAATTATATCTTTTGAAAGATTTATCATTTGACACATGCTTTTGAAAAAATCTACACGTGATGCAAAGATGCATATGAAAGGTCCATGATCATAGTCAATAATCTACACGTGATGCAAAGATGCACATACTACAAATTAACTATGATCATGGAGCTTTCATTTTTGCATGTTCTTGATTCCGTGGTTGTGACCATCATCATATCAAGTTGAAATTGGATGCATTTATAATCATCAACATTACACCATCATCAATCCACCGTGGATATGGAATTCTATTTTCCAAACAAAGAAGCCAAATTGCTTTTGTAATTTCAATAGCATAGAAAAGATGGTGTGGTGTTACAAAATTTTGACATACAAATTCCACACAAGAACCATTCAGAGCCCCACAGAAAAAGGGAAAGAAAACGTAGTAATGATGCTGACATCTTATGTACCCAAACACATGGTCCCAGCATCACCCGTATACACAACACCCAAAATCTCCAGGAACATGAGAGCTATGCCTTACCCAAATAACATCTAGTCCACCTATTCCATATGGAAAAAATTGGAATCAAAGATATGGTCAGATAGATTACTAGTCTTCGCGCATGTCAGGCCTCCTCTTCGCCTGCAAGGCTAAACGGGCATCCCTCTCCCGCTCAAATTCACGAAGATCGGTTCTCTGTAGAAATGAAACCTTCTCCAAATACTGATTGGAGCTCTTCTTATATGCATCTAATTCATCTTCCAGGCCCTTGTTCTCCTTGAATTCTCCCCAATCCTTCTTCGTCTTGTTAAGTACACTGAACTTTGGTTTTTTCTTAATTTGCTCAAGAACAGCGTCGAGGCCAGAAGGTGGCCCTGCTGCTTTCTCAGCTGCCTCCTTTGAGTTCGCATCGACAAACTTCCTCACTTCAATGTTCTCGCCTGCAAAATCTCGAAGCTCGGTGATCTGTGGCACATAAATAAAAGAGCGAAATATAAGTTCTCTACAAAACAAATGGCGTGATGCAAGAAGGTAAAGAGAAAAATTGAGTATTTATTGTTCAGCCAAGTTGACTTGATTTGGCTATGTAAAAACTGCAAAGTAGGCCGAGTTGATGACATCATACAAAATTGTTTGTTTTGTTGTTCATGGACTTGGAAGGATAAACCTGCAAAAGTCATTCTACACCATTAATGATGTAGGACAAACCCACGGTCCCCCATGGGTCAACCCGCGACCAATCCATCTACCTCAACCAAGCTCTCTCGGCCCAGCCCATCTAGTATCATGTTTCGGTTCATTAGAGATTTATTTTATATTATTTTATTGTTTATGTTGGATGTTTTAATCCTGGCCATCAATGTGTTTGGATGGTCCAGATTAGTTTTAGGTTTTATTATTTTTTCGTATAAGTGATGTAATGCTTCTTGGCTTTAGTAGCGAATAATGAATGAAATTTTCCTGAGTGAGTTATCTCTTTTTCCTCGCCCGTAATAAAGAGTATGGCGTGTGGCCAATTTTCAGGCGAAAGCCTAAACTACACTCTCCACCCTCCATCTCTGCCCGCCCTGTGCCTGGGACGTCGCTCCGCATCATTTGGTATCAGGGCCGAAGACCGGTCCACCCGGATTCGATATTCGATATTCGATATTCGATATTCCTCATCCTTACCGACTCATCACCACCATCACTAGTCCTGTCCATTGCCATCCACAAACTGGACAAAACGCACTAGATCCCATCCAAAAATAGATCTGCAGCAAACAGACCGAAACCCAAGGGAAAGAGATCCATGTACTTAACTATTTATTAGGATAGATGCGATCAAACCAATGTCATCAAGGTTGCAGCGCTCACTATTTCAAAGTGGAAGCCCTAAAATATTTTGCGTATTCTGTGTCTGATTATAATCTCCCATTTTCACTTTTTTGAGCAACTCTCCTAAGGTGTTTCGAAGCAGAATAAGGTCTACGGTTAACTTCAAACAAATGCACACAAACTAAAGGCAAGGTAGAGTAAATTGCTTTGTGAAAGATGTCATGGGCTTACCAAACTGTCAAAAGGCAACTCGTGATCCAGTCATAATGAGATTTAAGGGTTGATTCAAGAAAGTCAGATCCAAATGGTGAGGGCTTAAAATGATAGAAATCATAGACGTGGCATCCCTACATGGCCCAGTTTTAGTGGAAGGTGATACAAGAAACGCGATTGCTTGGGCACTAGGAAAAGTCAGTCAGTTAGTGGCACTTTTTTATGTTCTAAACATTAATAGATATTTAGCCATTAAATGCACCTTTTTGCTATGTGCCAAGGGAAAATGATAAAGAAGTAGATAAACTGGCTAAATGAGAGTAGAGAGGGGATCAATTCTAATGTATCATGGAATGCTAGATATATTCCGTGGGATTGTAGTTTCACTTCCTTGTATCACAGCCTCCTTTATTCTAAAGGGAGAAAATCACTCTTTGTACATATTACACACATGAATAAACTTTGTTATCTATTTTTTTTTTATAGTAAAATTTGTTACCTTGTTATTGTAGAGTTCAATACATTGATTAGTGCATATGTATATAACTTTATATTTATTTCCACCCATTTTAAAGATTTTGAAAGTAAGAGCAGATTAAATAGGATATTCAAAGGAAACACTAATTGGATGGTACTCATTTAGTTGACTTGAAGATGACTGGAGAGGACGAATAAGGGAGGGGCTAGTTGCCTAATTCTTTCACGCTTCCCGTGAGGGGTGTGAAACTCTAGAGTGAAGCCCACCTCTTTAATATTTAAACCACTCAAAATGAACTCACTTCCCCTTAAGTCAGCTTGCCCCAAATTTTACTCTATTAAGAGTTGGTCCCAGCATAAGATCAAGTATATGATCATGAATGCCATATGCCCAATCTTATGGTGGGACCAACTCCTATTGATATAAAATTTAGAGTAGACAACTAAAGGCAAGGGTCATCATTTTTAGCAATTTGGATTTTCAATGGGTGATCCCCACATTGGAATTCTATTTCTCTCGCGGTAGCATGAGAACCCTCAAGGCCTCAAGCCCCCTGCCTCCGCCCCTGATTATTTGTGTTTTGAAATAATTCTCACGGGAAATAAAATAAAAAAAAGATTAAATTAGCTGAGAAAATCATTGAATGATTTCACAGTTTGTGTGATGCAGCGTAGACCTCATGGCCACGTGTAGGGCCCACTTAGATATAGGATATTTTATTAACTAATTATATGTCATTAGTTTCTGATTTTATTTAAAGAATTCTATTTAGGATTAGATTTCCGATTTACTTAGTTTCCTAGTTTAATTAGGTTTTTTAGGGCCTAAGTTATCTTTTTTTAATTAATATGGCATTGTAGTAAAGAATTATTGAGTTGTTGATTAATGAAATTGGGTTCTATTTAGGATTAGATTTCCAATTTATTTAGTTAATAAAATATCCTAAATCTAAGTGGGCCCTACACATGTGGTCATGAGGTCTACGCTGCATCATTGTGGTATTAGCATTGTTTTGAAATTCGAAACCGTATATAAATAGTTCAAGGGATCACATCGAATCGAATCAAGAACTATGAATCGTATGATATTCTGAAAAATGAAAAAAGTATTAGAAGTTTTACAAATAAGGAAAATAGTAGCCATTCATTATCCATCCGTAGTAGCAACAAGTGTTCTTCAGGTTTTCAGTATATCCTCCTATACCATATTTTTCTTTCCTCATTAATGAAGCTATCATTAAGGGAAAAAAGACAAAAAAAAAAAAAAAAAGAAAGAAAAGAAATTCCATGTAGCAAAATCAATATAGTGACAAATAAGACTGATATAATCAGATGACGAATATAGGCATATCAAATAGATCATATTTGACATTGTGAATAGTTGAATATGTTTAACATACTAGCACTACAAGGGAAAATAGACCAGTTGCATTTTTTTCTCTTTAAATCCTAAAAAAATTAAAATCCAAATCAACATTGCATGATTAGGAAATGTTGCTTTATGTTAAAGAATTGATTGTAGGAAAAAAAGAAGAAGAAGAAGAAGAAAAGAGGCTGAGAGAGAGACAGAGAGATTAAAAAAAGTTAAATGTAGTCATTGGGCTATTTTGTTCCTGCTTTGACGAATCACCTCAATCACAGGATTCAAAACAACAAGTATCAAATCATAGAACTCAGACATGAATCCTAAGAGTAAAAATACAATTTTGTTCCCTAGGATCAGATAGGAATTATATATTTGGAGAACATGACAACAAAAAGCCCATTCCCCAAGGGAGAGTATGTTGACCAAAAAGTTAAAACAAATGTAGCTTTTAATCAGAACAGAATTTTTATTTGACTTTCATTTTTAGTCATGTCCATAAACTAAGATTTTTGTTGATCTAGAAGACGGAAAATATATTTCATATGATTGTGCTTACCTCTACTTTCCCTTTGTTTGCCACAGCAGCTGCAGCAGCATCTTTAACTGCAGATAGAGCTGCGGCAGCAAGCTGTATGGCTTCTTCAGTGGTGCCATTTTGCAGAGTAATCACTCTCTTCTGTGGCATGTCTTGTCCAGCTGATGCTTTTTTAGGAGCCAGACCAAGGACTGCCATCCAATTCTATTAAAATATGAAAATCAAATAAAAAATAAAACGCATGTTAATATCTCCCATACACAAAATCAAAGAATTTTACAGCTATCACAAGTTGGAGAAGAAAGGCATTCTCACAGGGTAAGCTTTCTGTTGTTTTTTGTTCCCAATAGAAGATGGCTTATTAATAGAAGATTGGGGCATCTTCTTTAGAGACATTCCACTGTTCATTTGCTCCCATGCAGCATTCACCCTGGCTTTACTTTCTACAAAAACCAGATGAGTAGATGTAGGGTCCTTGCAGTAAAGGTATTTCAAGTAGAAACAAATTGAAGTGGCAAAGATGGAGAGGAAAAGAATCAATTCAAATCAGGTAAACCATATTATAAAGACGGTACCCATGTAGCATGTGCTTACATTTGTGCTCTAAACAGTAAAAGGATATAAGTTATATATTAAAAAAAATAAACAGTGAAAGGGTATAAGGGTATAAACAGTAGTAAGGTTTTTAACTTTTCGAGCCATGTTTGTGTTTTGTAGCCGAGTATTGATGCATGACTTGTACATCTAAACAATTTGGAGCTAAAGAAATTGATAAAGAAATAATGTGCACGTCATAATTAGACAAAACTTAGTATGCATTTTTTTCCCTCTTTCTTATTGGAACAGTAAATTGTACTTTAAGGATAAAAGTCTACTTAAGAGTCTCCGAAGCAACAAAAAGAAAAGAAAAGGAAGCAGAAGGATTAAAACACAAGCTCTGCAAATGTATCAATTGTATCAACTAGCTGTTTAGCTGATGAGTAAGCCTCCTCATTAGCACTTCTCAAATTACTGAAAATGATCCACTGTTATAAGCTTGCAACATTCTTTTGATCTCATTTAGAAAAAAAACTCATTCCCGAAGGATGACCCTCACCACCCAATCCCACCCAACTTATAGCATTAGCATGGTAGCTCTCCACTATCAATCGAATCAAAAAGAGCTTTTAAAAATTTTCAGTCCCTCCCTAATTGCTAAAAACCTCCACTTCATTAGAATCCTTAATCGTAACCGATCACAAAAAGACTAACTTCATTGAACCATTGCTGTCATGATAAATTCCTCCTATTTTCCCAGTTAACCTCTTGCAATTCCATCAAAATTGAACTAAATATATCTGGTTGGAGGAGGCCCACTTATGCATCCCATCCAAATTCCGAATAAATCATGTATAGTAATGCCTGCAAACTTGATTAGCTCACACATTTTAATGAGCATCCTTTCCTCATCATTTTCTTTTGGCATCTCAACCTTCATATGTGCCTCCCAACTTCCTAATAAATCTATTACAACATCAATAACAAATCCTTCATTGAAGAGGCCCATTTCCGTATCCTCACCTGGATTAGCTCACACATTTCAATGTGTGACCGGTCCTTTACCTTGAATATTCTATCATTCCTTTCCTTAGAACTTGGTATGGGTTAGATGCATCCTAGCTTGCTGTTTGATCATTATGGAATAAATAAATAAATAAATGCAGAACGGTTGGTATCAGTCCCATTATGCACACTTGGGAGAGGCAGAAATCAGTAAAAGAATTAAGCAGGATGATGCTTTCATGCCTTTTCCACCCCCAACTAGTTATCTTGTCCACATTGATGTGTCAACTTAAATGAGTAGTAGAGAGTTTGGGAGTTTTTTTTTTCACCCAAAAAGCCTTAACTGCTGTCTACAGGGGTACAAAAATTTTTCTTTTTGGCTGCATGTGCAGGGTCCACATGGAGCCAATTTGCAAACAACCCCACCCAATATGATGTCTGATTTCCATATTTCCTGAAATGCACATCATAAGGGATAATTGGGTTTGGGTACATCCAAACGCATCCTTAGTGTTACCAGCGGATACAGAAGAAGTAAGAACTAAAAGAACTGAAATAGGGAAAAAGGAGGAAAATAACTATAAATGCACAACCAGAAACTTTGATTCACTCACCAATTTCCTCAATTTGTGCCTGTGGACTAAGGACTAGTTCCACTTCTTGCACAGTGTCAACCAAAGATCTATCTTTGTTTCCTGGATTAACTGCAACAAATAATATTTCAGATATGAGAAACATTTTCTAAGGCAAACCACAACAGGTGATAGACAAAACAACATTTAAAAGTAATAGTTCTATTTAGTACATGGATGGGAGAAGGTTTTATTTAACCAGCTAAAACACACATGCACAACAAACCGATTCATCTTTCATTTAGTTTAACACATGGCCTTGTTTTTAGTATGGATTGAAGCAACTGCCCTTAGTTTAAAGTGTAAAGTACAATACCACTAGTGTAATTATTTTCCTTCCACATCGTTCATACGCTGTATATTATATTCACAAAAATGGGAACAACATAGGATTTTAAAAAGTCAAGAATGGTTTCATAATTAGAAGTACTGTGAAGCTACTTCAGATATGTGCTAAAAAGCTAACTACAGCATCCCTTTTTTTTGCTTTTTATGAGTAAGTTTGGAGTTTGAATCCTTGATTATAAATGTATATGACAGATGATCACATGCAATATTGGATTCCAAGGATCTTCCTACAGTCCTTTTGTGTATGCTCCATCCACAGTCGGGCCCATTGTATCTGGAGTTTGGATCACCAAACCATGAATCCCACTTGTACAAACTAAAAACTACACAACAAAGAATCTCATTTATTTATTTTTATGAAAAAAAAAAAAAAAGCATGGCAAGCACTGCAGAATTTTAGGAAAATATTGGGTGAAAGTCTGGCGTCCTGTCCAAATCTAGTCTTGACTACCATTTTCATAATTCCTAAAAATACCTGATCTCATGTCCCAATCTCATACTGGCCCACTTTAAACTATATCTAGATGAAATTTCCCTCACCACGGTTTTAGACAAGACTCTAATTTTATACATTGAGAATTTCTAGAGGCAGATTTTAACAGTTGTCTCATATAACAGTCAAAGTCCCACATCAAATTGTAACCAGGAAACAGTGACTTTTCAGTAAACTCTATATGCGTTTTATAACTACTGGGAAGAGGGAATGGGGATCTCAGGCATATAGCACAAAATATGTTTTATCCATAGTTTTCAAGAGTGTCTCGCCAACTTGACATCGGACTCCGTGAATCAAGTCTCTCAAAACTTGGAACAGCATCACATCCATATGCAAATCACAGACTCGTACCTACTCAAATTGTAAAATATTGAAAGCCCAATTCAAGACTTGTAGCTTAAAGTCAGACCAACTCGGTGGGGGCATCCATTCAAGTGTGATTTTGAGGGTTTTAGACTACGGGTTTTAAGGAAAATCCAATGTTCGGGCACATTTCAATTGATGCTAAGCAAAACCCATTCGCCAAAAGGTCCATTGGGTGTTTTTTTTTCCTTACCCAACCCACAAAGCGATTTTCATCAAACCCTAAGTAGAAATCACACAAAGGAAAGAAGGGAACAAACAAAACGTAATCTGAAATCAAATGCAATGGTTTCTATAAATGGTGGGGAAAGTATCTGCATTTCTGCTGCTGCACCATCCAGCTGGGTACTGAACGTTTGATACTTTCTCAGGGTCCTTTGAAACGGGGAAAAAAAGGCACGGAAAGGAAAAAGAAGTGCAGAAAAACGGATTCTTGAAGGTAAGAGAGAAAGAAAGGCAGGAGATAATATAACGTACAGATGGAAAGCGTACCAGAATCGTCGGAGCCGTCGGTCGCCATGCATCCTTCCATTCGATTTTTGAGAGAGAGAGAGAGAGAGAGAGAGAGAGAGAGTTGGAGGGCAAACGAGGTCTGTCATTATATAATAATAGTATTTGAAAATCTTTCATAGAAATTCCATGTGAATTTGATTGGCAGGCAAACGGGGCCAACCAACATATGATGAATTTCTTTTTTAAAATATGATTCACCATCCATTGGAGCTTTAAATTATTTCATCCCCATATTATAGTAAGTAACCATAAGCAGTGGCGGATCCAAGATCTTCATTTGGGTGAGTTAGACGATGGTTAATTAAAAAATAAAAAGGTCAAAATCAACGCCAACTACCAATAGTCTTCATATATTATATTATATGGTTTAAAGACATTTTTTTAGATTTTTGAAAAATAAAATATAAAAAACTCATATCCCACTACCAATAAACATATTGCTTCCCTATATATTGTGTAAAGGTAGGGTGAGAGGGCGGACATTTATGCTATACTATTGTATCGAGCCGAACTGTATCAGCTTGAAGTAGAAGGAGAGCCGTTGAGCAAAGAGTTTTAAGATTTTTCGTTCATCTCTAAAACTAAGAGCGACAGGTCTTTTGTGACCTGAGGTGTGACAATTACTTTATAGGAATGGGGCATGAGCCCTATGGCCATATAACTTTTAACATCTTTTGAATCCGTCCTCCAACGAACGCCCCAAGTCCACATAAGGTAAGTCTGCCACTGACTGTAAGTATACCATGTGTGTATGGATAAGATGGTTTGCATGTGTCTAGGATTAGTTCTTGGCTTTCTAAAACATCCATACAGACCTTGTAAAAATTTCATTTTTAAAAATTAATTTAGTCATATGAATAGCAGAATCTTAGACATTAATAATCATATGCATTAATTACATTATCAGCAGCAGAATATTATGCATTAATTATAATAGCAGTCATTTGTTCAATCTTAGGGCGGGAATAACTCTTATTTCACCTGGATGGATGAGTTTACCAGCCTGATTCTCAAACATAACACTAGAAGATGGGTATGGATCCCATCAGTTCCATGTTCTTGATCTCCCACACTTACTACAGAAGCAAGATGCCCAACATTGCGACCATGATCATAATAGTCAATTCAAAATTAGATGATGGATACATTTAAGATTTCATTTTGAAAAGTGACACAGCACCGATGCCTGCAATAAGGTGAGTACCGTGTGCCTAAATACCTGGTGTGGCCTACTAGGCGATCCATCCGATTTGACCATAAATCAAGGACCCTCCTTGATGGTCACCAATTTCAGGCTTAACACCCATCCAAATGAATTGGATTGTTGATATTTATAAAAAAAAAAAAAAAGTTACATAAAAGACTCTTGCTCTTTAAATTTTTTCTGAAAGAAAAAAAAAAAACCTTATTTACTGAACGAAACCAACGAAAATGGGCCCAAGTTGGGAATGAAAATTTTCACATGGGTTGTTCAATCTGAACCGTCCATGACGGCCTAATCAAACAAATCGCGTTCCCATCACGTCCCACGTTTGTTCTAAAACTCACTCAAGTCAAATAATAATAATAATAATAACCAAGTCGATTTGACTCCAAGTCAAAATAAGTCCGATCTGTCTTGTATGGTTTGGATGATTCCACTATCAGGTTTAAAATTAAAGGATCCGGATGCTTCTTGTTGCCACCAAATGACGACATGGAACGATGAAACTCAACGTGATTTTAACTACCTTACAGTCAAACCTACCAGCTCCATGTAATATCACTTGTGCCATCAAGCATCCTCCAGAAGAGAAGACTCACAATAACAGACCAAACACAGTTGCAACTGAGACAGAGAGAGAGAGCTGAGAGAGAGATTGGAGTCAAAATCTCCAATTGATTGTAGTTGTTTGATTGCAGATCTAGTAGTAATGGCACTAGTGATCCACTGGTATGATTTTGTGTGCTTTGGCATAGTTGGTGCAGCCATACTGGGAGCCTTGTGGGTGCTGAGGAAGCGGGAGGGTCCTGGAAAGCGCGAGGATGAGCCCAGGTATGAGAGCTTGTTGGCCATTGGAAGCAATGGAAATGAGTTGTTGCAAGTGACGCGAAGCGGCCATGTGAGCTCCTTTCAGCTGTGGATGAGTTGCTGGTGCGGGGTGCGCCCTGAATGGCTCCTGGTGACCCGGCTAGCCTCTGCCTGCATCATGGCTGGGTTTTTGGTCTGGGATATCCGTCGCTATGATGCGACCATCTTCATTTACTACACGGAGTAAGATCGCTTCTAACTCATATTTAATTTATTATTACAGATGGTGATGAATGAATATTCATTCATTAAGATTTTTCTCTATTTTCCTTTGAAAGTGCGTTCGGATATCGCACTGGTTTTGCGAGGGATCTGAATAATAATCTTGTATGGACAATTATCCATTCCATGCGCAGTTCATGAAGTGCAGCAATTGGAGATTGTGTTAGACTGTTAGGTGGGATTATGTTTCTGCCTTTCTAACCTGAATCATTGTTTATATGATACTGATCTGGGGTAGCAAGGGTTGGAAAAACAGAATATGAGTTACTTCATGAGGCATGATATGGATCTGGGGTACTAAACAGGGTGTTACATTATAAGAAAAGATCTCAACAGCGTAGCCCATATTTAGTTTTTTATCTCATGGAGTAGAAACTAGCTTGCAATTGCTTCATGTGCACGTCTGCTAATGTTAAACCGATTGTTGATACTCAAACTCAACTTGATGTATCATGAGTTGTCGGGTCAAAATCCATACAACAGGACTACCTTTCATGAAGGCAGACAGCTGGATTAAATACTACACAATGGGATGCTCTTTTCAAAGATTTTGGCCCAAATAAGTATCATTTCAATCATAGCATTGATGCGGCAGTCCTGGAAAATATGCAATGTTCCACTAATTGTGATTCTGATTCCTGCCCTGCATAGTAGAAGGGATGATATTTACTATTGAATTGACGCTCTCACAATGCACTTACATAATGATGCACTCTTGTTGAATTGAACTTTAGATTTAATTTTGCATAATATGTAAATAAGATCTCTAGTAACAAGTAACAACTACTGTCTGATATCCAATTCTTTTGCAATTGATTTGCAGGTGGACATTTACATTAACCATTATCTATTTTGTGGTATGCCCTGCTCTTTCACTCTTATCCATTTTTAAGAGACAGGATTTGATGACAGCGATTCTAGTTATATATTATGAGATGTATACCATCTAAATAACAAAATGACTCCTACTTATTCCAAACATGATAAAAGGGGAACTACAAATTTGGGTAGGTTTTAAATGCAAGCAAGTGAAGTTGGGAGATATTTTCAATCCTTCCTCACTTTACCTTTGACAATCTCTGGTTCTAGCTTGGGTCACTGATATCAATTCATGGGTGCTGGATATACTCAAGCCTTCCAGTCGCAAATGAGGAAGGCAATGCTTCATGTGAAGCAGATCTAGAAGGAAGTAAATCTGCTAGTAATACTCTCAGAACAAACAAAGTAATAGCTGCCATCAAATTGCAAAGCTGTCTTGCGCAAGAGGAGGTAGAGCTAAAAGCCAGATTTTGGGGATATCTGTTGCAGACTGTTTATCAGGTTAGTCAGTCCAAACTTTGAACTAATGTAGCTTTCCATTCCTCATTTTATAGACTCACAGGGATACGTGCCTAATGACAAAAATAGAGTGAAACCATCATTGCCTTCACTCAAGTTCCGAGTCCATGGTAGCCAGATATTTCTATAGGCCGAGTGATGGTTTGCAGAGGAAATTATAAAGAGATATGCATGAGATATGGCTTCCATCGTATTCTGTTATACTCGAATATATTAATACACTTGGTATATTACATCATTTGTGATGCATCCGGCATCATATTTTTTCTGTATATATTTGTAGGTATGCTGCAAAAGTATATGAATATAATATGAACTACCAATAAATTAGGAATGATAGAAGTCACTATACTCTGAAACTGTTTGCTCTTCATTTCCTTTCTAATTGATTTGATCTCTGTAAAGGCATGATCATTGATAGAGTTCCCTTATATTGGATAGACAACATTATTTGTATCTATGTTCTAGTGTTCTGAAACTATTAGCTTTGTCCATACCAATACTTCATTTCATGGTCACAGTATAACTTGATGGTTGCTTTCTATTATGTATGTCATGCTTTATTTGATATCATGGGAAAGAATTACCGCTGAATTCATTAGAAGCATATTTCTGCAGCTACCTTGGAAAATTTTCTTTGTTGAGAGATTCTTCAGGTGGGATAGAGATTCTTGCTTAAGTATCAAAACTGAAGTTGTTTTTGCTCATTTGAGCAGACTTGTGCAGGTGCTGTGGTGCTGACAGATATTGTTTTCTGGTGTCTTATAGTTCCATTTCTGTCTATCCAACATTTCAGTTTAAACCTGGTGAGTTCTACTTGCTCCATCCTTCTCCTCCTGAAGGTTGCAGAACTTAATATAAAGCCAATTTATGTTGTCAAGATCTATGAAAATAAAAACTTTGCTTAGTATAATATACTTTAGGGAGAGTCAAGAGAAAGCCTGGTGGAAAGAGGCGTCTCATCTCACGTAGCCATCCAGGAATTGATCATGGGAGGCTAGGTTATCCCTCATGTAATGTAATATTAACCCAATCTAGTCAATAAATAAATAAACTTGAAGGTGTTTGCCTATAAGAAGCTTGGGCAGGTAGCCATTTATTGTACACAGATAGAGTATCACATACTTTTTCCTCTTTTTGAAAATGGAATGTCCTTATTACATAGTAAGATGGGAATATGATATTCTTCCTTTTCTATGAACATATAGGAAAGTGAGTTGCCGAAATGACAGCGAGGAGAACATCTTTTTTTTTTCCTGGATAGGTAACGACGTGAACCCACAACCTCAAGGTTGCAGTAGTGAGCACCTTCCACTGTGCCACAGGCTCTTGTGGACAACGGGGTAGACCTCAAGGTGACATTTGTCATACAACTGGAATATTCCTGTAGAAGGCATGAGGTGGACAACCTTGGAAGATAAATAGGTCCCTATATGGGTTTCTAGGCTGTCTGTTTATCAGACCGACCTTGGTCTGGTTCTTCTCCTTTTCCACCCTTAGTACTAGAGGAATGCCCTTCTTGTACAAAATCTAGATAGGGAGAACCAAAAAAAAAAGATCCTATATAATGAACCCTCAATTGCACTCCTAATCTATCAATCCTAATTCATCTGAGGAAGCTCACCCTCTAAGAATCCTATGCCACAGGCATCTTAATCAATCTAGAATTGAGTGATATTACTGACTTGAAATCCAAGTGTTTCCATATCCCCAATTTTGAAGTGAAAAATAGAGACCAAGTGGGATGCTCCCTATGGTTTCCCACCTGTGGGTATCTGACTACATGGATGTGCCCCCCACATTGAACAGAGTTTCCACAGAAAAATGGTTTGCCACCCTACTGTACAAATGAAAATCTTCTCATTAGGAAGATTTGATGCTCTCCATCCTTCATTGTACAATCTTTTCTAAATTGTTGTACCTTTTCCTAGAAAGATGCTACTTGCAGTCAGCCTGCCACCCACAACCCCATCCCCCAACCCCCCCTAATTCAAATGCATGGTGCAGCCATCCAGGTTTAGATTTTTCCAAAATTAGCATATATCATAACCATGTTTTGTTAAGATGATCGAATTAATTAATTGCAAAAATGTCAGGAAGTATGAAAATCTCTTGCTGTTGACTGGTTTTAAAACTGGCGTAAACCTTGAATCCCCATGTACAATCTTTAGTCTTTAAGGTCCCCATCTTACTTTTAGGAACCATTTAGTTATCAAAACCAAAATAGTATATGAACACCAGATTTGAAACCTGCACTTAGCGAACCCAAGGGTGACTGTAAAAATTTACTTGATAAAACTAAACCAAATGTGATTTATCAATGAAATAAGGGTCAGAAATATAAGACAAATCTTCCGATAGATGATTTCATCTCTGATATGATCTTTCTAGGGTGATTGAAAAAAAAAATTAAATAAGGGTCAGAAATTTAAGACTACAAGACACTTCTGATAGATATTCCATCTCTGATATGATCATGTGTGCATAGACTGTTGATGCTGAATCTTGAGATATGTATGACCCTGCTCTGTTTTCCATTGGTAATATGATTCAAACCCGCAACTTTCTGGTTGCGACAAAGTAACTCACCAACTGTGCCATGGGCTCGTCATTGGTGACCATATTTAAATAAATCAAACACATATATCCAGGCCCCCTTTTAAATTAGTTTAAGAGGCACGCTTCAGCTAGAAGACAAGCAATTGGAAATTACCTAGTCACTATGTAAAACTAACAAAAGGCATTCCTCCAATCAGATTCACAATTCAAGAATAATGAAATGACAGTTGTTTCAATGCAAATAGTTGGCATCCATTGAGATTTCACTCCCTATTCTTTTGTTAAAAATCCTTAGCCAACCAATCTAACTTAAAAATGTTCAGGTGACTTATCAAATGACTACAGTACCCGTACGATACCTAATGCAATTTTTTAAGCTTAGCTTTATATATTTCAGTCATGGATGCTTCCTCAAAGCTTTCATCTTCTTCCATACATTGTGGCAAAAACATAAAAACTAAAGACCTAAAAGTAATTGTCCTTTGAAACTACTCACTCAACCAGGATGAGAAAGAAGAACTATAAAAGCAGTAGTGTTCAATTTTCCAGAAGCTGCTTTCATCATTTTTCCTACCTGTGCATCTGTATCTTGGAATCAATTCCTTTTATTTTAGTTGTACCCTCTAATGTTCTGTTGAACTCTCTTTGCAGTTAATGGGGTGCATGCATAGTCTTAATGCTGTGTTTCTTCTCCTGGATACTGCTCTCAATAGCATGGTAAGTAACACTATTCCTGTTATACATGCTAGAGGAATTAATACCAAGCCATAGTTTGAAAACTTGTTTTGAGTTCTGACTTTCCCTAACTTGGGCTAATTCAACGCAACTAGGTAGGTTACAGAGTGGAGCAACTAGAATGAACCCAACCACATACTCAGCCTGACTTGCCTGAGTTACTCGACTCATTGACCTTCTGAATTGCTCAAGTTTCCAAGTTCTTTAACACTACACCAAACCCAAGATTTTGAATAGCTATTTTGTTCTTAGCAAGTGGAGGTCCATGGCTGGTGATCCAGACTTGAGATCATCAATCCAATTGGCCCATGCTGGAAAAAACATAGCCCCAGAACAGCCAGGAGTGCTAGATCCTGGCCATGCAATACTTCGCATTACCATTTTGAATTTGGCCCATTGCCTTCTCTTACTCAGTCTATCAGCCAGCTATGGTAGACCAATAGTTTCACCATCAGGGTGATTTCGTGGCATGACCAATTGATATTGGAGAGTATTGGATCAATGGCTTGGACCAAGTATTCATCAAACCAGGCCAAGGATATTACTCTTTTTTCCTGTATCCCAAACACAGTAATCTTTTGGATTAAATTCTTACGAACTGAATTATTGATGCAAGCCATTCCCATGGTTCCGAATGGGATACTTTGTGCTATGGAGCTGTACCTATGTCATCTTTCAATGGGTTCTTCACGCTTGCGGCTACTCATTGTAAGCATTATATGTTCTTAATCTAAATATATAGTGTTTTCCTTAAATGTAATGTAAATGAATGAAAGCTCAAAGCTTCCAGTTTGAGTTTATCGCGGTGTGTGATTAATGAGATTTTCTATCAGGTGGCCTTACCCTTTTCTTGAACTCTCAACTCCCTGGGCACCACTCTGGTAAATTTCAGTCCTTTTAAAAATCATCATCCTTTTTCTTAATTTCATTCTTCCAGCAGGAGAAACTAACAGCTGCCTTTTCTTTCAGGTACTTCTGCCTATCAGTGGTTCACATCCCCTGTTATGGCATATATGCACTTGTTGTGAAGGGGAAGAATACGATTTTCTCCAAGTTGTTCCCCAATGCATATATAAGGTCATATTAGCATCTTGATTCCATTTTTTTCTCATCGTGAGAGATCAGGTGCATTTATTTCTGACGGTTAATTTGAGAATGTGCGTACATACTATATACCAGAGGGAGGATGACTACTACCAATTTCAGCCATTTAGTTATAGTTCCTCTCCTCGGTTACGAGATTGTGGCTTGTAATGTAATTTTTTCCAGTAAGTTTCCATATCGACTTCTTCAATTTGATAGGATGATAACAATTAATAGCATGAGGATTTATCTTTCGTTCGTCTTATCTTTCATCTATTACTTCTTTTTTTTTCCTTTTCTTTTCTCTTTTAGAATCTTGAGAAAACTACAAAAAAATTGACTCTAGATGGCCACTAACCAAAAGAGGTACCCATAGTTTTTTATGCAACAGAACCGGTGTTCTGGCCAGAATATTCATTTTTTTTTTTTGCCTTTTTTCAACAATTGATGATGTCGTCGCTTAATATAGAGAATTAGCGACGACGTCGTCGCTAATTTGCCAAATCTGCATCTTCTCCGATCTTCATCATCTGCAATTGCTGGTTTTCTGTACCAAAGTGAACCAGAACTCTATGTTATTGTTTTACACACACACACATACACACACACACACAGAGATATATATATATATATATATGAGTGTGGGTCACGAATATGGAAGAGCAAGGGAGAGGCTCAAGAGGCATCTAAGAAAAAGTCCATCGACTGCTTGAAACTGTTGAAAGGAGAGCTCGAAGATAAGCCATTTTACGATGGCTAGAGCTTGAGGTATGTGGATGTGGTGCTTGTTTAATCCACTTGCTGGTTCTACACGTATGAGACTGAAGACAATTTCAACATAGAGAATGAGTGCCCTAAGCTAATTGCTTTGGTGAAGAGATGCATGGAGAAGGAGAGTGTGTCCAAGGTCCTTCCAGAACCTCACAAGGTCTAGGACTTTGTTGGCAATTTGAAGAAGAAGTATGGAGTAGAGTTCTAGTAAATGGGGTTTATGGGGGAAAACGATGGGAGGAAGAAGGCATCAATGGGGGAAATACATACTCAAAAGGACCCTAGATTCAAAACCCCATTAATGCCTTCTTCCTCCCATTGTTTTCTCCCATAAACCCCATTGAGCATCTCCCTTGCTCTTCCATATTCGTGACCCACACTCATATATTTGTGTATAAAAAACAATAACATAGAGTTCTGATTCATTTTGGTACAGAAAACTAGTAATCGCAGATGATGAAGGTCAGAGAAGATGCAAATTTGACGAATTAGCGACGACGTCGTCACTAACTCTCTATATTAAGCGACGACGTCGTCACACCTTTAAATCTTTAATATAAAAAGCGGTAAATCTATAATAATAAAAAAAGACGGAAGTGGTCACAGGGAACCACTTCCGTGCAATATTGACTAGTGGCCTCTTTTTCAGCTTGGGGCCATCTAGGGTCCTTTTCTTGGTAGTTTCCTTTAGAATCTTTCATGAGAAATAAAAGGTGCAACTGTGCAAAAACATGGATAGGGTAGCAGTGGACTAGAGGGAGATGTTGGGTTTATGTCTTGTATTCCGACCTTCCGGGTTTACCGGATTGGTTCTTTGGGTTGGCCAGCGACCAAGTTCAGGGTCAAGGGTATTTTGGTCATTGTACCGGGGCTTTCTTGGGTGGGGGAATTATATATTTATGCAATATGTAACCCTAGACTCTATGAGAGAGGTGAGAGCTCTCTCTCCCATGGTGTCGGAGTTTTTCCCAAGGGGAGAGGCTGTGAGAGCAAAATTGAGATATGTGGGGAGAGAGTAGGTTAAGTGTTAGAGGGTTTAGAATGCTTGTAATGAGTAGCACAATTCTTACATAGTGAAATCGAAAACGCTCATAGCCCCGTGGATGTAGGCGAGTTTGCCGAACTAAGGAAGTCTGTGTGTTTGTGATTGCTTGTGGCTGTGATTGATCATGTGTGTTTGCCCTAAATTATCCCCAACTGTAGAAACAATATCAATCTAATCAAATGATACCTTCCCTTAATTTTAACTCTTCAAAGCTTTTTATCATACGAGTTTGTTTGCATAATCCAAGTGGAGAATAGTCTATTGATCGAGTGACAAGCTAGTTTTAGAGACAAACTTAAGAGGGAGTAGATTTTATATAGAGGATTTTACAAAAAAAAAATACTTTAGGTGACCCATGTGCCTAAAAGATCATTTTAACCGACTTTGCACTAGAACAATCATTTTGCCTGAAAAGGTGTTTTTTTTTTTTTTTTTTTTTTTTGCACTTTCAACTAGCATCCCTAGCGACCTTAGTTTTATGATGCTAGGGTCCCCAGGGACCCCACGGTGTACACAGATTAGAACAAAAAAGGCGTCATTGTGGGCGGGACACAAAGTTAGCATGACATTTTTCCACCCAAAATTACATGCAATGTATCTGATCCTTGAAACCAAACATTCACATTGTATAATTAATTTACAGTGGAAAGAGCCCCGTCCCCCAAAAAGAAAATCCGATCCCACACATTTCCACTCTATAATACAGTCCCAAAAAATCATCCAATTTCGAGAGAATTGCAGAAGAAATGTTGAAATAAGGCTACAGAATATAGAGGCTTCTGTCAAACAGAATGTAAATAAAACAGTAGTACCCGATTGATGAAGAATTGATGAAGGCTGCAACTGTGATTTGTAGGTGGAAAAAGAAGAGTAGCAACGGCAGCAGATCTGTAGCCGAGGCACGTCTGATGACGCTCTCTTTAGGACGAGTTCCGCCCCTTGGGATAAAATCCAGGTGCGAAGGTTCTCAATAGAACTGCCTCCAGGATACAACGACCTTCCTCATCGTTTAGGTCTGGTCGCAACGTAGCCCTGAATCGTAAACTCCTTTTAGAATGCTCAGAGGGAAAGCAGAAGAAAAGAGAACAAGAGTAATAACTGCCTTTTTCTATTTTGAAAAAACAATAACCCAGATGGCCCTAATATATATTGTGATTAGTGTCCGTTGGGCCATTAAACCTCTTCATTTAAAATCATTAATCCACATTACATCAGCGATTAAAATAGGTTTAATCCTCAATGTTTAAAATCATTAAATTCACAACGTTAATCCACATTAAATCAGTGAAAATAAAATAAAGGCAAAAGGTTGCCATTTCTATATCAATCTATGGGTCCCTTTAGGCCAGGCGACTGACCTGGATTTGCAACCCCCTACGCGTGATATACACACAGGATGCCTGTCGCGGACACACGCCCGGTTAAACGTTTTCCGGACCTAGCACCCTAGGTCAAGCCTGGCTCGCGTGCGCGCATAGGGCCCATGGCAAAAGCCTTCAAAAGTTCTTAAAGAGTAAAAGAGTGAAAACACATATAAACCCACTTCAAAAGTTAAACTTGAGCAATGTGGGATGAGTTGTTTCCAAAAGCCTACACAACCCATAAAGCAAAAGTGAAAAGGACAAAACACCTTAAGAATTTTTGAAACATCAATAAAAAACCAACAATCTCCCCTCTGTTTCAAAAAAATCAATGAACATCTCACTGGTAAGGTGACAAAACTTGAACCTCACCGTCATGACATAATTTCAAACCTTTAGGAGTTGGAGTGAACAAGTTTCTTGAACTTCAACGTTTTATATCAGTTCAGGAATTATGTCAATATTTGATCTTGGAGTCATTCGGTCAGCACTTTACGGCCATGTGCTTAGTCCCAGATTTCATGAGTGATTTAAAGAATCTGCCCAAATTCTCATACGAAGCGACCCACTTCCACACTCATATAGGTGAGTCTATCAAGAGTGCACCCGCAACTATGCACCCCACCATATAGAATATAGATCTCATTAAGAATTAAATTCAACCTGATTCGCTACAGGTTATGTATCAACTATCAAAAGAATCATACACAACAGGGATGAGTTCAGAGTAACCATACTCTATATGTCGGTACTCCACATCATCGGGATAGCTTGTTTTTCCCATTGAACCTATTTCTCGGGATCTCCGGTCATTAGGTTGGGTTCCCGCTATTGATGATTTATGGGCTTAAGACTCATCCCTTTAGTTGTTTCTTTTATTTTTTTTGCCTTGCAAGGCCTTTTGTCAAAGGATCTGCTAAATTATCCTTTGATCTCACATAATCAATTGAAATTACTCCTCCACCAAGTAATTGTCTCACATAGCTATGTTGTAGTCGCACTTGTCTAGACTTTCCATTGTACGTGGTATTGTTAGCAATAATAATTGCTGCAGTGTTATCACAATGAATAATAATAGGAGGAATTGGTTTAGTCCACAAGGGAATATCAAATAATAAATTTCTAATTCATTCAGATTCCATCGCAGCAGCTCCCAGAGCCAGGAATTCTGAATCCTTAGTGGAATGAGAAATTGCAGTTTGTTTCTTTTATTTTCAAGATACTGCAGTACGTCCCACAATGAAAATATATCCACTTGTAGACTTAGAATCATCTAAGTTTGAATTCCAGTCAACATCGCTGTAACACTCAACTACAACTGGATAACTTGAATAACACAATGCATAGTCTATAGTATGCTTTAAATACCGAAGTACTCTAGATGCAACATTCCAATGTTCAACACCAGGATTACAAGTATATCTACTCAATTTACTCACTGCTTAAGCTATATCAGGGCGAGTACAATTCATAGCATACATTAAGCTACCAATTACACTAGCATAATCAAGTTGAGATACACATTGACCATCATTTTTTACTAATTTAATACTTGGATCAAAAGGAGTAGACACATGTTTACAATTAAAATGATAATATTTTTTCAATGTAATGTGATTGGGATAATTTAATTCCAGAATCATCTCTTATGATTTTAATTCCCAATATAACATTTGCTTCTCCCAAGTCTTTAATGTCAAATTTGGGGGAAAGAAGACTTTTGTTTCTTCTATGCATTCCAAGCTAGATCCAAATATTAGTAAATCATCAACATATAAGCATATTATAATTGTTGAACAACCATCAGATTTATAATAAATATATTTTTCAGCCTCATTTGTTTTGAAGCCATTAGAAAGAATAACCTCATCAAATTTCATATGCCATTGTTTAGGTGCTTGTTTTAGCCCATATAAGGACTTTATTAATTTATTCACCTTTTGTTTTTGTCCTTTTATGACATAGCCTTCTGGTTGATCCATATAAATTTCCTCTTCCAAATCTCCATTTAGAAAAGCAGTTTTTACATCCATCTGATGGATTATCAAATTATGAACAGCAGCAATAGCAATCAAGATTCTAATAGAACTGATTCTAGACATAGGTGATTAATATCAAAGAAGTCTATTCCCTCTTTTTGCCTAAAGTCTTTGGCTACTAGCTTGGCTTTATATTTCTCTATTGACTCATCAGGCCTAAGTTTTTTCTTGAGAACCCATTTACACCCTAAAGGTTTAGTACCTAAAGGTAAGTCAGCTAATTTTCAGGTATTATTGGCTAAAATTGATCAATTTCATCATCTAATACCTCCTTCCAAAAAGCAGCATCATGTGCAGTCATAGCCTCCTGAAAAGTAGATGGATCTTTCTCTACTAGTTAAGTTTCAAAGTCAGGACCAAAACTAGTAGCAGTCCTTAGTCTCTTACTCCTTTTGGGTTGAGATTCCTCTTCCTCATGAGTTTCTAGAAATCTATTCAATGAAGAAGGTTTTGATGTAACCCTAGTTTTAAAAGGAAAAAAGTCTTCAAAAAAGTCTGCATCTCTAAACTCAACTAGGCTTAGGTCTTCTAATTTCATGAATCTGTAGGCAACACTATCTTGTGCATAGCCAATGAAAACACACTCCCATGAGTGGGGTCCCAATTTAGGCCTTTTTGGATCTACTATCCTGTCATGTGCTAAACACCCCCAAACTTTAAAATATCTAAGGTTAGGCTTTCTCCCTTCCCAAATCTCAAAAGGTGTTGAATTAGTCTTAGAATGTCAAACTCTATTTAAAATATGACATGCTGTCAACAAGGCTTAACCCCACAAGTTTTTAGGACTACTAGATGCTATTAACATAGAGTTAACCATTTCAATCAAAGTCCTATTTTTTCTTTCTGCTATTCCATTTTGTTGGGGTGTATAAAGGGCAGTACAAGTTCTCTTAATTCCTTTAGATTCACAATAATTTTAAAAATCTTTTGAGGTGTATTCACTGCCTTTTTCACTTCTAAATGTTACAACTCTTCTATTCAATTTATTTTCAACTTCAATCACATAAATTTGAAATTTAGATAGTGCTTCATCTTTAGTTCTTAATAAGTATACATAAGTATATCTAGAACAGTCATCAATAAAAGTATAAAATAGTATTTACCACCTCTAGTCATAGTATTATTTAGATCACATATATCAGAATGAACCAATTGAAGTAATGCAGATTCCCTTTCCACATGTTTAAATAGCTTACGAGTAATTTTGGATTGAGAACACATTATACATTTCTTATGATCATCTTCATATTTATCAATTAATCCATCATAACTCATATTTCTCATAGTTCTGAAATTAATATGACCTAATCTACCATGCCATTCATCAACTGAAGCCATAATATAAGCAGAAGAAGATGCAATATTATTATTGACAATATTCAATTTAAACATACTCTCACATGCATAACCCTTACCGACAAATACACCTTTCTTGGTGATCACAAATTGGTCGGATTTTATTACTTGTTTAAATCCAGCCTTATTCAGAAGATAACCAGACACAAGGTTCTTTCTCAATTCCGGTGCATGGAACACGTACAACAATGTCACTGTCTTCCCGAAAGTGAACTGAAGTTCAACCTTCCCTTTATCGATTACTTAAGTAGTAACAGTAGTTCCCAGAGCGAGCTTACATTCATTCGTGACCTTCTCATAAGTCTTGAACACACCTCTGTTAAAAGTGACATAGTTGGTTGCACCAGTGTCAATCCACCATCCTTCGCTCTTTCCTGTGCCAACATCATTTACCTCAGAAATAACAGCAACAAACTGTTCGGCTTCAGTAACATTAGCTTGAGGCTTGGTTGTCTGAGATTGTTGTGGACATTTCTTTCGGTGACGACATTCTCTTGCAAAGTGTCCCGACTTGCCACAAACAAAGTAACTGCCTTTAGCCTGTGGCTTGATAGTCCCTTGATTTTTACTGAACTTTTTGTTCTGGTTTTGGTTCAAATTCTTCCTCTTAAAGGAAGGACTAAACCGCTTATTCCTGCCTAGATGTTGGTCAAACTTCCCTTTCTTTTCACCATCAACTTGTGATTTAGAATCAGCTAAGTTTATTTTGCCAGCTTCTCAGCCAAATCCTTTTGATCACTATTCCGGGCTTCTTCCTCAATTCTCAAGTAGCGCTGAAGGCGCTCCAAAGAATAATCCTTTTCTCTTGTGTCGAATGGTTTTCTGTATATCCTTCCAAGTGGGTGGTAATTTTTCAATAACAGTAGCCACTTGGAACTGTTCATCAATTCGGATCCCTTCTTTAACAATTTCATTAACAATGGTTTGCAAGTCATGTGCTTGAGGAAGAATGGGCTTGTCATCTACCATCTTGAAATTCAGATAGCGACCAACCACATACTTCTTAGCCCTAGATTCTTTAGTTTTATATTTTTTTTATCAAGAGCTCTCCAGAGGTCTTTAGCAGATCGGGCTTCAGAATACATATTATAAATGTTGTCTGCTACCAGGTTCAGAATATGGCTTTTGCATAGGTAATCAATTTCTTTCCATTTCTTACCAGGTTCCGTGCATAAGAGCCGTCTAGTCCTTCTTCACGTTCAGGGCAGGGTTCGGTAAGGACATAAGCAATTTTAAAAGATGTCAGCAGAAATAAAACTTTCTGCTGCCAACGTTGAAAATTAGATCCATCAAAATTATCCAACCGAACTAGGTCCTGATGCATGAATTTGACAGCGGAAGTAGCTATAGACTTCGTCCTAAAATTGTTGAAATAAGGCTACAGAACATAGGCTCCTGTCAAACAGAATGTAAATAAAACAGTAGTACCCGATTGATGAAGGATTGATGAAGGCTGCAACTGTGATTTGTAGGCGGACAAAGAAGAGCAGCAACGACAGCAGATCTGTGGACGAGGCACGTCTGATGATGCTCTCTTTAGGAAGAGTTCCGCCCTTTGGATAAAATCCAGGTGTGAAGGTTCTCAGCAAAACTGCCCCCAGGATACAACGGCCTTCCTTGTCCACATTAAATCAGCGAATTGAAATTGGTTTTTAAAAAAATAAAATAATGGAAAAAGGTTGTCATTTCTATATCAATATATGGGTCCCTCTAGGCACCTGGATTTGCACCCCCCCTGCGCGCGATATACACATAGGATGCACGTCGCGGACGCACGCCCAGTTAAATGTTTTTCGGATCCAGCACCCCGAGTCAAGCTTGACTTGCGTGCGCGCATAGGGCCCATGGCAAAAGCCTTCAAAAGTTCTAAAAGAGTGAAAACACATATAAACCCACTTCAAAAGTTGAACTTGAGCAATGTGGGATGTGTTGTTTCCAAAAACCTACACAACCCATAAAGCAAAAGTAAAAAGGACAAAACAGTTTTTACAAAAAACACCTTAAGAATTTTTGAAACATCAATAAAAACCAACAAGAAATTCATGTAGATCCATGAACATGCAATCCATTCCAAGCAAACAAAAACCCAGAAAAGATTGAAACAAAATTTAGCAAAGGAACCAAGAAACCTCTTCGATTCTGGTAAGATGGAGATGGAGAGTCGCATTGATCCACGTAAGGATCTCGTTCCTTCCCACGAAATACGCTTTATCCATTATTCCTATATTCGTTGCCACAGTCGCCATCACCTTCTTCTCCGTATAGTGTGTGTGTGTGTGTGAAGCAGACAAAAATCCAAAAGAAAACAAGGATTTTGATTTTGGGGGATAAGAGAAATGAAACAGAACAAGAGCAGCAACAAATGTGGGAAATGAAAATCTCTCTGGGCAGTTTCTATGTTCTCTATGAAAAAAAAAACAGAGAGAGGCAAGAGGGATTTGTGAGTCTATTTGTGTCTATGAGATGAACCAACCCCACTCAAGGATCATGAGAAGAAATCTAGTCCAGACTACTCGAAAAAAAGTTCAAAAGGGGAGCATCCAACATCACATATCTTTGACAAAGAGGATGTTGGAGGGGGACCACAGTTGGTAGGAGGGCAAGGAGCAGGAGCAATAAATGAAGAGGATGTTGGAGGGGACCACAGTTGGACGACTGGATCGGAAGAAATTGACGCAGACGAACGAAGGAAAATAAACTTGTTGACAATGAAACACAAGGACGAAACACAAGGAAACACGCCTATTTTGTTCTAATTTGTGTACACCGCAGGGTTTCTAAAGACCCTTAGCGTCATAAAACTAAGGTCGCTAGGGACGCTAGTTGAAAGTGCTAAAAAAACATTTTCAGGCAATATGACTGATCTGGTGCAAGGTCGTTTAAAAGGGTCTTTTAGGTCCACTGGTCACCTAAAGGTTTTTTTTTTTTTTTTTTTTGTAAAATCCTCTTTTATATATATATATATATAAAATAAAATATACGGGGATATTCATGTGCATCCTTCCCTCACCATATGGTGAGGGATAAACTTAATGGGCCCACCTAGGGACCCACATGGGGATGGGGATGAGGGGATTTCAACGACTCCCTGGGACCCTCTTCTTTGCAAAAAATCAGTCACAATCGTGATTTCTATCATGTTCATCTAAGCACCAAAAGTATCATGGTCAACAACCCATTCAGATGGTACACAGTCAATCCAACGGTTCAGTAAATTCGGATTTGATAGAATGTTGGTGGACATGTGCAATTCACGGGATTCATGTGTTTGGTCCATTTAGATGGACGAAGGGTGGGCCCCACAAGCGTGAGCTTATGGAATTTTATCCTAATCGCTTAGGATAAAATTCTGTTGGGGGCACGCTACATGGCACCCAGGCGTTTTGGAGTTAGAATAAAATTCCATAAACTCAAGCTTATGGGGCCCACCCTTCATTCATCTAAATGGGGCACCCAAGCGTTTTGGAAAGAAAAAAACAAATACCCCCTCCATTCCAAGAATTGCAATTTGTGCGGGGTGGACTTCTCATTTACTTTTAAAAAACTTAATTCTAAGGAAAGATGAGTTAATGTTTGAATAGTTCCCTAGTTTTTCTCTTCGTTAAAATCATTTATTGCTTAGCCATTCCTACCTTTTCTCCTCCTCAAATCATTTCAATCAAACGAAACATGGATTGATGTTATAGAATTCAAAGAAAGAAAGAAGTTCGACGTTTCTAGAATGGCCCACATAATTTTCATTTTTATAGGTGGGCTTAAGTGCTAAAAATAATTCTATGGGACCTACTCTTATTGGAGAGTGAGAATTTCAAAGTTTGACAAAGCTACCCTTATAGAAAGGATATTCTATGGGTCATTTCATGTAGGTTTAACAAGAAGCCAATAAATGCAAAGTGATCATACTTGTAAATCTTCTGGTCTTTTTAACAAATTCCAAAGTAAAAGGAATTCTATTTACCATCGCTGGCTTGCATTGGATGAAAGTCATGCGGTAAGTTTTGGGATTTGTGACTATCAGGGGGTTCTATATTGGTTGCTCGGTTTGGATGAATTGCTAGTTGGGCCCCACAAAAAAGTTCTCATATAATAGTTCTCACTTGAATATTTCCCTTCTTTAGAATTCATAAATAAATATAAGTATACATATATATATAGATGCTCCTACGAGAGATGCTCTCACCTTACTATGATAATGTGGATGCCCTCACATCCATATCAAATGCCAACAACTTAAATGTGAGGGCCCCACTCCTATCTATCATAGGAGCATCTCACACACACACACACACACACACATATATATATATATATATATATGGGAGATGCTCCTATGAGAGAATATGAGAGATAGGGTGGGGGCCCTCACATCCATATCCAATGCCAACAACTTAAATGTGAGGGCCCCCACCCCTATCTCTCATAGGAGCATCTCTCATATATATATATATATATATATGGGTAAGGGTCCTGTAAGGACCGTCCTTACAGGTTTTCGTATGGACTCATCCCATGCGTCCGTTCTTTCAGCAGATCCAACGATCCAGACCGCTCACATATAACATATGAGTGGGAAACGAAAAGTGGAAAAATGAGAGCTCTCGCCCAAATCGACCCAAATCGTGAAGAGGAGCAGCTGCCATTTCGCCGGAGCCAAATCCCTTAATCCAGTTTGATCCCTCTCTCTCTCTCTCCTATTGGTATATCCTCTCTCGCAATCGGAAAATCCCCAAATCGTTGTGAACCCTCCCTGCGTCGCATGAATAGTAGAAATCCATTGCATTGAGTCATCTCCGGCTTGGGATCTTCTTTCTCGAGAACGTCTCACTCTCCCTCTCACCTCTCTCGATCGGCGTCACATCTCACTCCTCTCCCCTCTCTGCGTCGCATGAACAGTAGAAATCCATTGCATTGAGTCATCTCTGGCCTGGGTTCTTCTCTCTCGGGATCGTCTCACTCTCCCTCTCATCTCTGTCGATCGGCGTCGCATCTCACTCTCCACTTCAACAAAGGACTCATAAGTTGGATATTACTATGCATTCTAGCTGTTTGAAGAAATGCTTCCATATTTTCATTTTCATTGTTCATATTAATATGTCTTGTAGATATTTGAAGAAATGCTCAGGGAATGCTTAGATACTCTGTTTTTCTAACTCTTTTTTTTTTTTTTTTGCCTGTTAGTGAGAAAATGGATTTTTTTTGTCTGCCTAGGAAAGATGGGTGAGATTGGCTTCTCCCATGACTCTTGCATGCTGTGGGTGTGGATGTACTTCCTTATAGAATGGCTTCTCTTAGATTTCAAATCCTTGTATAAACGGTCCAAGACTCATTAGTTTCATCTTAGATTTCAAATTTAATTTTGCTACTGTAGTTTCATCTGAGATTACAATTTCCATATTAATACTATAAGAAATGTGAATTGAGTGCTCTCTGCACATAAATGTGTTAAGAGAAATCTAGGCATGCATGAACTCATGTTTTAGATTTTCAGTGACTCTTGGATGAGAGGGTATTCATGTATGGATAGGTAGTTTAAAACTAAATAAATGGTTTGAGTCAGCTTGCTGGAACCAACTAGAGTATATTTCTGAATCAGGTGCACTTGAAGCAGTTCAACATAAGAAGAAAAGTTGCACAAAACAGTGTGGGAGAATGATTCAAATACACAAGGGCAATTTCATAAAACCTCAAGTAGAAATATTCAAAATCTACCTTTTTCTTTTTTCCACAATCCAAAGAGAAAAGAGAAATAATTGAAAAATAGAAACAAGCACAAAGGCTAGAACTAAATGAACCCATTGCTGAACTGTAATGGGTTTAGAAACGCACCACATCCATTTTCATTCTACATAGGCTGAAGTTGGTATCCCTTCATCTGCACCATCCAGTTCGGTTGCAGACACAAGTCCCTAGGTTTGCATTCACTTGTGTCTCTAGTTTTGCATTCACCCTGTCATGTTTCACTTTCACCATGGCAAAAGCAAAAGTGTCCACAGTTCCCAAGTAACACATACCTGCGTATAAGGTAAATCAAGTTCCAGAGATCCTAATGGGTCCTGCAGAATGTGGTTCCACTATTAACACTTTGGCATTTGGTTCATAGTTCTCAACTGCTGGGCATAGCAATCCGACTCCCCCTTTCAGAGCTTCATCAAACACGTGCAGAGCTTTTAATAATAGCATTGGCATTTGAATCATTTCATAGGATGTTAATCACATCCCATACAATTTCTAGGCAACAAAAACTGGCCCAGAGTTTCAAATAGATACAAAAACTGGCCCAGAGTTTCAAACAGATATTTTTATTATTGAAAAATAAAAATAGAAAAAGAAACGAATTAATGGAACTCTGAGACCCAGTTAAACAGTAGGAGAAAGATGGGTAACAGGAGAAAAAAATGGGTCATTTAGAAAGATGGATAACAGGAGAAAAAAATGGATTAAGGAAACTGGCCCAGAGTTTCAAATTTCATCTACAAATCATCCCCACCCTCATTTACCATCATAGTTGTCATTCAGAGATCACTCACAAATGCCCATGCAGAGATGTTTATGTTCCACATACACAAGACATGATGTTAATAATTTATAGAAAATATATCCCCAAATCATGTATTTGAAAATAGATCCCCAAAGCATGTATTTCATGCCTTGCTGAACAGAAAAAACAAAGATTATTATACAACATGTGACTATAATAGCATGATAAATTTTTCATAGATACTCATTTCGAATTTTCTCTACTTCAATAAAAACACAGAATGAACTTTCAAGCTTTTCAACGACCGCTATCAAATTGCTCTTTTCTTCTCTCCAGTTTTCTCGTTCACAAGTCGATGAATTGGCTTCAGGTTGCTGCCAATTTGCTGCTTCATCTTTCCAAAGGAACGCACCACATCCATTTTCATTCTGCATAAAGATTTACGCACATAAAAAATTGTTAATGATGGATTTGAAACCTTGACAATGTATATTGACTAATCTATGAGGTAGCCTAAACACCCTTACATTCCAATTCGGGCATTTCCAAACTTTTCTATTTGGATTCAACTGCATACGAGAAGTATATAATTTCATGTCTCCTGCTCCACATCGGCATTTTGGAGTACACTCAATCGGATTGTATTAGAAGATGACATTCTGAAGAAAAGATAAAAAATTCAGGTAGACATAGAAAAAGAAGGTATTATATGAAGGAAACCAATACAAACAATTAGAAAAAAATTCAATCGCGGAACAAGGATTGAGACCATTCTATAAGGAAGTGCTTTTGTGGTGTGAAGTGGGAGAGGGATGTTGTCATAATTGGGGTTTTGAATAATGCATCTTTTTCATTTTTTCTGTCAAAGTAGGCATCATTTCATCTGTTTGCCTTAAAATGGGCTTAATTTGGATGAATTGGGGTGTTGTAGGTTGTTGGCTTAGTTGAAAATGTCATTAGCCTGAGCCTTCTAAGGTGCTCTGCTTATAATCTTTTTGACCCTTTCTGATTTTAGAGAGTAAAGGAATCTTGCTACCATGTATTAATAAAATCCAGGTGGATACAATTTTCCGAGGTTTCATCAGGATGTTCAAGTTTGCAACAATTCATTTATCTGATTTTTCTGATGGCTGAAGCTGGAGCCAGTGAGCTACTATTTGTCTGCAGAATTGAACCTGCTGCAAACAACCCATTACAGTTCAGCAATGGGTTCATTGAGTTCTAGCCTTTGTGCTTGTTTCTATTTTTCAATTGTTTCTCTTTTCTCTGTGGATTGTGGAAAGAAGGAAAAGGTAGATTTTGAGGGGGTAGATCCCAATTTCTTTCGTATGGCTGATATTTCAAATATTTCTACTTGAGGTTTTATGAAATTGCCCTTGTGTATTTGAATCATTCTCCCACATTGTTTTGTGCAACTTTTCTTCTTATGTTGAACTGCTTCAAGTGCACCTGATTCAGAAATATACTCTAGTGGGTTCCAGCAAGCTGACTCAAACCATTTATTTAGTTTTAAACTACCTATCCATACATGAATACCCTCTCATCCAAGAGTCACTGAAAATCTAAAACATGAGTTCATGCATGCCTGGATTTCTCTTAACACATTTATGTGCAGAGAGCACTCAATTCACATTTCTTATAGTATTAATATGGAAATTGTAATCTCAGATGAAACTACAGTAGCAAAATTAAATTTGAAATCTAAGATGAAACTAATGAGTCTTGGACCGTTTATACAAGGATTTGAAATCTAAGAGAAGCCATTCTATAAGGAAGTACATCCACACCCACAGCATGCAAGAGTCATGGGAGAAGCCAATCTCACCCATCTTTCCTAGGCAAACAAAAAAAATCCATTTTCTCACTAAAAGGCAAAAAAAAAAAAAAAAAAAAGAGTTAGAAAAGCAGAGTATCTGAGCATTCCCTGAGCATTTCTTCAAACATCTACAAGACATATTAACATGAACAATGAAAATGAAAATATGGAAGCATTTCTTCAAACAGCTAGAATGCATAGTAGTATCCAACTTACGAGTCCTTTGTTGAAGTGGAGAGTGAGATGCGACGCTGATCGACAGAGATGAGAGGGAGAGTGAGACGATCCCGAGAGAGAATAACCCAGGCCGGAGATGACTCAATTCAATGGATTTCTACTGTTCATGCGACGCAGAGAGGGGAGAGGAGTGAGATGTGACGCCGATCGAGAGAGGTGAGAGGGAGAGTGAGACGTTCCCGAGAGAGAAGATCCCAAGCCGGAGATGACTCAATGCAATGGATTTCTACTGTTCATGCGACGCAGGGAGGGTTCACAACGACTTGGGGACTTTCCGATTGCGAGAGAGAATATACCAATAGAACGCCGGGGGGGGGGGGGGAGAGAGAGAGAGAGATCAAACTGGATTAAGGGATTTGGCTCCGGCGAAATGGCAGCTGCTCCTCTCCACGATTTGGGTGAGAGCTCTCATTTTCCCACTTTTCGTTTCCCACTCATATGTTATATGTGAGCGGTCTGGATCGTTGGATCTGCTGAAAGAACGGACGCATGGGATGAGTCCATACGAAAACCTGTAAAGACGGTCCTTATAGGACCCTTACCCTATATATATATATATATATATATATATATATATATATGGACCAGCTCTCCTAAGCTAAAGCTTAGGATAAGGTAAGCTGAAGTAAGCTCAATTGTGTGGTGGGGCCCACTTGGAGACCCATATGAGGAGGGGGGGCGGGGGGGGGGGACTTCAAGGACTCCCTGAAAAAAATCAGCCCCAACCGTGGTGGGCATGTGCAATTTAAGGGGGTCGTGTGTTTGGTCCATTTGGATGGACCAAGGATGGGCTCCAGAAGCGTTAGCTTATGAAATCTTATCCTAAGTTTAAGTTTAGGAGAGCCTTGTCCGTGTATATATATATATATATATATATATATATATATATATATTATAGGAAAAAAAGATTGCAAATAGGTGTCAACGTATGGGCTCGGGAAGAGGAGGATGGCCAGCACTAATTTTTCTATTGCTCATTTGGTCAGATTTGGCTGACGTATTCTCCAAATTGCTGGACACCTCCTGTTGCAAATCCATATCCTTCTCAGCTGACAAGAATGCAAAGCAATGTATTTTCTTCTCTACCATATATTGGCCATGGAGCTCAAGGAATTTTGTTGTTTTGATAAATCATCCCCTTCCATTCACAATACCAAAAGGCTACATTGGATCCACCTTAAATTTGAGTGGGATCTTTTGCTGAGCCTTTAATGGCTCTCTACCTACCCTCACCTTAAATGGGGTGGTCTACATCTTTGCATTTCTTTTAGCAGGCTATTACTGTTCTTTTGTAGTTGCAATCATTCCTGCAGAATTAGCTAGGATCATTCTTATAACTATGAACACAATTCAGGTCCAATTTTGAGTCTTCTTAGATTAAAACCTAATGGTGATGTTGTGGGGAATGTAACATAAAAACACACAACTCCGTGAATGAAATAGTTGTTACATTAACCTGTCTGTCTCAATGTACTACAAAACACCATGCATTTAGATCCAAGAAAATCAAGAGGTCTGATTACGACTACCATTGGAAAACAGAGAAACAGAATGCCTAGCCTGTTCTTCCAAATAGTTATCTCAAAATATTTACAAGGTGGCGTCTAAAAAAATCAGACCAACAGTTTGGATCATCCAACCACACGACCACATAACTTCAAGCCGCAACATAAATCTATAGAAACTTTCATGAACTAAGAGTATACTAATTCATAAAGTTGGAAAAAAAATTTTCTTGTGAATCTCAGTTTTCTTATGAATTTAAAAAAGCCTAATTTAATTCCTGTGCATTTTTTGATGTGAAAGAAGTCCCTACAAACCCAACTGCAAACAATCTCTAGGAGCCTGAATCGTTCATTTCCAGCTTTCATTTGATCTTGAAAAAGGGGAAAGTAACACCACCCACCACCAATTCAATGGGAATTGATGTTAATGGATATCCAATTCCATACAAAGCAGACCAAAATTAAGGCCAATTTCACTTTCTGCACTATAATCTTATCAAGAAATTTACCCCATAAAGATCGCATGACACCTAGAATTCTACAACAATGCAGACCCATAAGATTCTTAAGAACCCAATAAAAATCAAGAATTTCAAGAATAAAAGCCATTCAAATTCCATACCCCAGAAAAACTTATCCCCATTAGAAATGTACAAATTACACATGGCCGCTATTTCATTTGTCCCTTCAAAAGCCCAAATGGTTGAATCTCAGAATATCCTTTGAAAAAGAGAGAATTTCAAGATGGGTCTTACCAGCTAGAACTTATTATATGTCTCCCAGTTCAGGAAGGATAGATTACGAGGTCCAAAGACATGGAAATTTGAAATTGTGCGGATGACCCTCTTCGGATGTCTTTGCCGAGCTTTTGGCCATGAAAGTAATTCCACTGTCTCTACTAATACCTCAAGGTTTTGGCAATGCCGGATTGATTAGCGGACCAGTTGGTTCAGATACCATTTTAAATTTCTTTAGCTAACCATTTCTACCAAAACCGCAAGCATTACTAGAGACAGCATAAATAGTTTTTAATATTCCCTTTGGGTGGAACCCACTCCGCAACACGCATAACATAAAGCTCAGATCACACCACTCACAAGTAAACCGGTCCTCTGAGGTTCTAGCCAGGCACATAAAATACAAACCAACTACAAGTCATTATTTATACACGAGTTGACCCGCCATTGATCACATGTAAATCAAGTAATGATAAATAAAAAAAAAGGATTTATATTCAAGTCAATATGGCTAGCTCCTCCTATAACTTATATTTTAGCATATCACCTATCAAATAACGAACCTGTGCAAAGCAATTGCTTGAAACATTTAATAAATTTGTTTGAGAACTTCCACTGATCTAGCCCTACTTTCCGGCGGGCTCTATAACTATATTTGGATTCAAAGATGCTTTTCTTTTGGCCAGTGCATGTGCCCCCGAACAAAATTTATGACAACGAATTTTCATCCTCTGGAGCTTTGGTGCTTTTGTAATCAGATGGTTTACAAAGTCCAATTCAAGAGGCTCTCCCATGAAACCATTCATTGTCACTGTCTTGAGGTCATAGTAAAAATAATCAATCGCATCCCATTTCTGCCAGTAACCAGATTCAAACCATGACAAAGTTGAAGAGCTTTTACTTCTGTCCCAACCAGAATATTGTTCAATCTGAAGAAATTTACACAAATAGTAAGCACGACTTATTGATGATCTTATTAGTTATAAAAAGAGGGGAAAAAGAAAAGGAAAAAATGAAAATAGCTGAAGATAACCTCAAGGTGCAATACTTGTATATGGACGCAATCTCTAAGCACATAACCAAGCACAACGCCATGCCTTATGTTGGTCAGTTCCACATTGATGAATAGTTTTTGCAGCTTCACAAACTGATTTCTGGAAGATAACTGACCCCAAAAACAAATCAAAGACAAGAGAAGAGTTTATCAGTGGGTTTTTAGTTTGATGTGGACTGAATGAATCTATTATTAGAGAAATGGAAAAGCTTACCCCATAAAGACCAACACATCGTGACAGAAGATCCATATTATCATCGCAGGTTTCAAGCTTTCTCTTTGTAATAGTTCCCATTTCATTGATCCTTCCCTCGCAAAGATGATCAATATGGAAATTTTTTATATTGGGGACTTCAAGTTTGATAAACATTCTAACACTTACAGAGGATATAACCAAAGTCGTGAGACTTGGAGCATCAATATCAATGTTTCTCAAGTGAAACAAGCACTTGAATTCTAACCACTTGAGCCTTCGGGTATGAATCTTGACACTGTAAAAAATGTTGCAACTCAGCAGAAACAACCGCTCCAAAGCTACACATTTACTAATGATATCCATGATTATTTCTTCCGTTAGATCAACAGAGCTGAGTGTCAAGGTCGTGAGACTTGGAGCATCAATATCAATCCTTTTCAAGTGAAACAAGCATGAGAATTGCAACTCCCTGAGCCTTGGGGAATGAATCTTGACACTGTCCAAAAGTTTGCAACTCTGCAGAACCAACCACTCCAAAGCTACACATTTACTAATGATATCCATAATTGTTTTTTCTGTTAGATGAACAGATCTGAGTATCAAAGTTCTAAGGTTTTGAAAACCCAACAAAGGAGTAGCATCCACCAATTCCCATGAACTTAATACCAGGACTTGTAGAGAACTGCAGTGGATAATAGTTGATTGGACGCGTTCCCATGTGTCTTCTACCGTTCTACTTCTACCATGGCAAGCAAGCACGAGCTTTTGTATACCTTTTTTGCTCAGATGCTCTAACCATTGAGGTATATTGGATTGGCAGTTGTGTGAATAATGCAAGATTCGACAGCTGAAGATGGTTCCTAAGTGAGATGAGAATACATGTTTGGCAATGGTAGCCAATCTCCCGGCCAGTACATAAAAAGGTTCATCTTGTGAGTAGTATCTGGTGTTTTGCAGCTGATGGTCGAAATCGAAATCAATGGAAGGGATCCACTTCCATAAATGTCTCCATCTGCAAGACAAGACACTTGTTCTCACAGCATCTTTGATGGCAAGCTTACTGATTATGGAAATCAGAATAGAGTCTGGAAGTTTATCTATCTCATTTGCACCTATAAGACCAGAAGCCTTGAGTAAACTACTTTTCACCTTTGCAAACAATGACAGAAACAGAGGATCCATTCTTTTTACATAGTAGTGAGAGATTTGGTGTTTCAAGATAAGAGTACTATTTTATTCAAGATATTTTTTTTTTTCAATTTTTTTACTTCTTTTCTCCAATAAATACTCACCCACCCACACATCCCCTACATAAATCCGCGAACGTCTGAGCTGTGGAGAGGGAGATGCCTCACCAGTGAGCTACCAGTGGGTTCTAGCTAAGAATTTTAAATGGATTTTATGACCATATTGTGATAAAGGATTGTTTGTTTACAGGTTTGCATTAAAATACATTGCAAGTCATGGTGAAATGAACTCTAACAAAGGATTATTAATTATACAGTGGTGAAGGATATGAGGTGTAGATGTAGATAGAACCTTCACTTTCCTATAGATTAAATTACAAGGTTTATGGCTGGGTATTAATTTCCTACCTTCTTTTGATTCTTTTTCCTCAAAAGGAAAAGTGTTTTGACGTTCTTTTTTGGAAATTCACCTTTTATCTTCATTTTCAACAACTTATGGCATGAATCCTATGTATTCAATTCATATGTAATATAATGCAAACAAACAGTCCCTTAATGGATTGAATACATAGAAATTGTAAGATTTCTATTAAAATGGTAAAAATTGAAGCAATAAATGTAAATCTCCAGAATTGGCAATCAAACTATCACCCTTGTAATGGACAATGAATCACGGAGATGTGGGCAATGAATACCTAGCCACCATAGTTAATTCATATCTAACAAAAAATTGTAATAATTAGTCTAATTGTAATGTTATAACATTAACATCTTGCTCTAACAATTTACTATATGTGAAGAAAGATATGTGAAGAAAGAAAAAAGGTCATCAATGGTATAAAAAACAGCCACTTACCTCAGGGGTAAGAGGCGTTATTTCTTACCTGGTTGCTCAGAGCTTGAACCCTGGGCATGTCACCTTCTCTCACATGAGGGTTCCCTCACCTCACCCAAGGGCTACTTCCCTCGCCCGTGGGCCGGGGTTCCAAACCCCTAAGCTGGGTACCAAAAAAATTCATCAATGCTATCGACTATAATGGTCAATTTACCATTGTAAATTTAATAGTGTATGTTACTCATCAATCCACATCAAGGTAATACTTTGAGGGCAATATCTATACCTTCTTTTGCATCGCTAATCACATAACAACATTCTTTGGGCATAATTTCACGATTACTTCACAAAGGATGTTTCTGACAATTAATTATGACAATTATTAGGGCCCACAATATTGGAATAATACAATTATAATGCATTTGTTATTGGGAAAACTAGCATATTTGCTTGTTTGAGACATAAGTGGGCAATACTAGTATCCCAAATTTGACAAGCCAATGATATCATGAATGGACATATTTGGCCACTAATAAATTATTGGTCCATATTTTAGAGATAAGTGGGCATCTATCAAGGTTAATTCATGTAGCCAAAGCCGACATAATTGGTACAAGCTTTTGATGATGATGAAGATTTAGGCCATTATCTAACCCTCATTATGGTTGTTCCTAAACAATTTTAGACCCACCCAAACATGCCAAGTAAAGCAAAATGGTCTAAGTCGGCCTTACAATGGACCAGATGTTGTTCTTAATATGGGCCCGACAACTCTAATTGCTGCCTTGAAAGGATAATCATAGCCCTGTTCAAATCTGGTCCAAACTGTAGATGCTGCTTTAATGGACCAAATCATATATCATGACCCAAACACACCCAAACATTCCAAACCGAACCCCAACATGCAGCAACCTTAACCAGACCCTTTGAGGCAAGAGTGTGGGTCCATTGAATGGAGGGCTTAGCTGTGGGTCCTCAAAGCTGTGAGCTTCCCAGGTCAACCACCTTTTTTTCAGAAATGGTCAAGCCACTTGTAAACGAGTCTAGATCCTCTTATGCTTTAAAACTTAGAGAAATCCTTTAATGGCGGCAACCTATTGAAGATCCAAGCCCCTCTATAGAAGGCTTTCCCACTTTACACAGAATCCCAAAATTTACATCAATATCTCCCACCAAATGGTTTATTAGAAAAAAAAAACTGGATTAATACAATCTTATGCAAATTTTATGCATTAATCATTATCACATTTTCTATGAAAAAGTCAGTCGGTGGGAATAACTCCTATTGCGATAACATTCGAAGATACCCCATATACAAGAAGGGCCTTTATTTTGAGAGGGCTTTGATTTACATTCGGTTGGCCTCATTATCGAGCTCCGCTCTCTAAGATCATGTTTAGCAACTAAATCCTCAGGGGAAAAAATTTCTGCATGGAAAAACCATGTCCGGCAATTATAAATCTCCAATTATTTTGACCAATAGTGATCATCATTTTTTGAGGACTTTAGATCCAACCTGCACCATAGGATTTGAAAAATCCTCATATCTATATCTGCACAACCTTCACCAGCTACCAAACGTCCCCGAATAAAATAAAATAAAATAAGCCCTGAGGATCCGGACTCGTTACAAAGAGCACTCATTTTCCTTTTTGTGGGTGAACTATAAAAATCTTTGCCGTCCTGCATCATCTGCTCAACATCAAGCCCTTTCTATGAACCAAAAAAGGCTGTTGCAGTTTCAATATCATTTGAGTTGGGTTCCTTTCTATACAGAATTCTATCTTTTTATCAAGAAATAGAACCCAACTTGGAAAGGATTCCCACTATGCATCTTAATGGACACACCATTAAAAAAAGGGTAGAAGAAGATCAATAAAAAGAGAAGATGGAAGAGCAACAAGACACAAAAACCAGAAAAACCCTCTACCAAAGTTTGCCAAAGCTCATGCAAAATAGATTCTTGTTAATAACTAGTAACAGTAAAACTTTTTTTTTAATGAGTTGTAACAGCAAAAACTTCACCAAATAAAAGAAGAAATCTTGAGATTTTGATTGATGCAGGAGTGAGCATTTTAACTTCGGCAGAGGATGCTTATTTTGGTGGCTACATGATTTTACAACATAAATCGAACTTAACTTGAATAAGATTTGGACAAATGTAATAAATTAGACACATACCTAATTCACGGTCGGTCAACTTTCTTGGGTTTGGAGCAATTCCTTCCATTGCGCAGGGAATGATTAAATTCATCTCTTCCTTGCTCATCGCATGGGAACACAGAAATTAGGTTTTTTTTTTTTCTTTTTTGGTTAAACACCTTTTAACCCTTATTTATATTATAGTTTACTCCGTGGGAAAATATAAAATCCCTAAACCCTATTAACCAACCCAAAGCGGACCCAATCCAACAAACTCCTCGTGGACCCATCAATCCAACCAGAACCTAACTCGGTAATTAAAATCATTTTTTTTTTTACATCTATGCATCCTCTAATAGCACCTCCATTTTAAGTTAAGATGGTATCAAGGTAGCCGGTCGCGAGTTCGAATCTCATCGGTAAAATTATAGTATATTTTGCTAGAGGGAGTTCATTCAACTCTAATGATTTGGAGCATCAGTAGGTGAGCCCCATGGTGAATTCCACACATCTTCCTCAAATCATGTGACTCACTCTTTTATGTGCATTGTAATATATCTCATAAGTTTGGTGAGCATGAAGGTGGAGGGAACTTCAATCACAATCAAAATTGGGAGGGGGTGCTAAAATACACCTTGATAGTTTGGAATTTGGTTTGATCATAGGAGCACTACACTGTACAAGATTGAAGGGTTTTATCATTCATCTTTCTTTTTCTTTTTCTTTTTTTCTTTTTCTTTTTCTTTTATTGTGAAGTTTTACTCTTTTATTTATTGCGCATACAAAAAGAAAAACTCATATAACCATCTACCTCTTGGTAATCTATTATGGCATAAATTTGAAAATAGGAATATATTTCTTTCTAATTCTATAAATACACACAAACAAGAACAATGGGAAAGTGCATGAACTGCTTCTGAGTTTCTTAGAGAGGAAGAGAGCAAACTAAATAACCAATGTTGTGAATGGGATTATGAACATAATCTCATATTTTAGCATCAACCATAAAATGCCCTGAACCTTTGCCAAGCAATTGCTTGAATAACGTTTGTTTGAGAACTTTCACTGATCCGGCCCTACTTTCGGGTGGGCTCTATAACTATTTGTTTGAGAAATTTCACTGATCCAACCCTACTTTCGGGTGGGCTCTATAACTATGTTTAGCTTCGAAGATGGCCATCTTCTAGCTAGTTCATGTGCCTCCGAACAATATTTATGACAACGAATTGTCATCCTCTGGAGCCCGAGTGCTTTTATTATCAGATGGTTCACAAAGTCCAATTCAATATGCTCTCCCGTGAAACCGTTCACTGTCACTGTCTCAAGGTCATCGTAAGGATAATCAATTGTATCATCCCATCTCGACCAGTAATCAAATTCAAGTCATGACAAATTTGTAGATCTTTCACTTTTGTCCCAAGCAGAATATTGTTCAATCTGAAGACATTTACGCAGATAGTAAGCACAACTCATCAATGATCGTGTGTGTGGGTGGGTGCCACAACCCGGACCCGAGATTATGATTAATCCGAATTAACCCCGAGTCGCGACGCATACTTACTCCCGTGAACTTCAAACACATAAAATTCACAAGGGATATCAATTACACATTATGCGGAATATAAACAAATATACATAAGTATACATTGCTTATGTATAAAACAAGAACTCATTTACATTATTTACAAAACCAATCACTTGCATATTTAAATACAATGCAAGGATCAAAAGTGTGAAACGTTTTAAAACCATTTTCTACAGGTTTTCTTTCTTTCAAAAGTACATCAATTGTTTTCGCTTCATTTCCACTCTACTAATCCTCCTGGAGGAACCGGAATGGTCTCCTCCTTTGGCGCTGTGGTCTTTGAAGGACCGGTATGGGCAACTGTGCCTGTAATGATATTAATAACACTATGAATTTGACAAATTCAGCAATGTATAAACAATTATATGATTAAACATGCTAATTACACATTTAATCGGTCTAATCCAATGTTAGACTAATACAATTCTCATTTAATTCAAAGCAATAAGAGCCTTTAGTATATTTGACAATCTACAATAGCATTTCACTTCAATTCAAATCACATCTTCCTAAAAAGGAAGAAATCACATCTTCCATACGGAAGGAATCATATATTGTGGGATTTATCAGTGCCCGGGCCAGGGACAACTGACATCACCACGGAGTTCCGGAACACTCCTACAGAATCTGCTACAGCAGTAACAACTCTAATAAGCTTAAAGAAATCGTCATGTAGTGCCAGACTCAAGAACAATACAGTACACATATTAACTCCATTCAATTACAATTTAACGGATTCAATTCAACATACAAACTCAAGTAAATAATATCATCCATTCAGGTGTAATACTCAATTCTTTAATGTAAGTGTTATTATCGATGAAGATTACATACATTAAAGTCTCTTTAATTAACACCCATGGAGGTAAAATAATATTCACAATAGCCTTGATCTAATCAATAGGCTCCTTTCCTTAAAACTCAGAAATTAATTCTGAAACTTTATTAATTTCGGTTAACTAATCAATGTCTTACCGGCTCGCTTTAGAAGCTAATATTATTATCGAATTACAACTATTCAGCTTGGATTAACCTTTTGGTTAACACTCAATTCATCTTGGATCTAAATCCAAGGATATTATGCTATGAAAAGGGTAATTAACTTACTACTCCTTAATTAGTCTTCAAACTACTTATGATCCTAAAACCATCAATTGGTTCAAATAGAATAAATTCACCTTCATCTCCAAATCTATGATCACTAGGAGGTGTATACCATTGGTTTCTATGTTTCAAGAGCTTTCTAACGATGTATGGAACTCAAAAATCGGATGTACGGGTCAAAAGTTATAGCCATTCAAAGTTGGCATTGTTGACCCAATAGGCCGACCTACTCGAGTGAGCCCAATTCGGCTAGCCCAATTCTAGGCAAAATTTCAGCAAACACAATCTGTTACTGTACTGTGTTTCCACCCCCTTCTTTCCAATCCTTCCTACTCCATCACAGATCATTTCATAAACCAGTTAAATAGGATTTGAGCCTTCTTACTACATGCCTGCAAATCCAGCCATTCCCCATCTCCAAAGAATAAAAACTAAGACTAAGAAGAACCCATTTCACAGTAGGCTAACATTAACATGCAAGGGATTACTTTCAATCAATTTTCAACTAAGTTTGATTCAAAGCCCTGTTCAACAATCAATTCATACATACACAACTTCTCCAACCCATCTAAATACCATAAAACCCATCTTCTTTTCCAATAAATCAAGCACATACATACAAATCACTCAAACATAAGGCTGAACTCATATTTCACAACAAAAGTCAAGAAGAAAAAATCACAGTGACTAGCATTTAACCACACTAATTGGTTATACTTGCCTTTGAAATGAATCTAACACAAAACCTCTTTGTTCCAAGCTCTAATTGATTCAAAATCACCAACTTCCAAACCCTTTGCTAACCTAATACCATAAGACAATCCAAAAACAGATTTTCTACATAAGTTGTTGAACAAACAACAACTTCAACACCTAAATATCTAGAAATCATTCAAAAGGGTTTGATATACTTACTTGTTGTTACTATTCAAAGAAAACCACAGACTCTAATCTCTAAAGAAACCAAGCAAGTTGATGAAGAAGATGACAACACTAATTCCTCTTTGAGAATCTCTTTCCAAAACCCCTTTTCAAACATTCAATAGAGATCCAAACAATCAACAGAAAAGAAACGAAAAAGAACCCTGAGTTCTGTTCTTGAGTTCTCTAGAACCATCGAATGAACTCATTTTGGATTCATTTAGAACCTTATAACATACAGTTTTACATTTAACCCCCACGTAACACACTTATCTTCAATTTAAGTCAAATCTAAGCCTATTTGACTCATTTCAAGTCAAACGAAAATATGTGTATTATGAAAGTTGACGTACTCGTCGAGATGCACACGATGGTATCCATTTTCATCACATTCGACGAAATACGCTTAAATCCGTATTTACGACAAAGCCCTTAATATCACCACTTTGAGTCTAAATTCAACTCAATTAAGCCAATCTCTTCCAAATTCGTTCATTACGCTTAATTCATTCATTTAAGACTAATTTGATCCATTTCAATCACTAATCACTATTAAATTGACTAATCATGCTTCATATGCATTAATCTCGAGTAATTATAGTTAAGCTTGATTAACTCGGGTTGGGGTGTAACATTCTCTTAAACTTTTAGAAGCATTCGGTCCTCCGAATGAAACATAAATAAAAATAAACATAATAAGTAAAACTTACCTGAATGAATAGCTCTGGATATTTCAAGCCATTTGTTCTTCCAATTCCCATGTGGCTTCATTGGATTCATGATGCTCCCATAAGACTTTAACCCATTTGATCGTTCTTGTGCGTAGAACTTGCTCCTTGGTATCAATAATTCGAACTGCCTTCTCAACATATGTGGTGTTCGGTTGAACTTGAATCTTATCATAGTTAATGATATGAGTAGGATCTGCCACATATTTTTGAAGCATAGATACATGAAATACATTATGGATACCAGAAAGTTGCACTGGAAGATCTAGACGATAAGCCACATCTCCAATTCTACTCTTTATCTTGAAATGCCCAATATACCTTGGTGAAAGCTTTCCTTTCTGCCCAAATCGGATTGTACCTTTCATTGGAGAAGTTTTCAAAAATACCCAATCATCAATGGCAAATTCTAAATCACGCCGACGATTATCAGCATAACTTTTCTGCCTTGATCGAGCTACTTTCAATCTGTCATGTACCTTCTAAACTCTTTCAGTTGTTTCTGCAATGATCGTAGGACCATGGAAACTTCTGGTTCCCACTTCTTCCCAGCTAACTGGAGTCCTACATCTTCGACCATACAATGCTTCAAACGGTGTCATTTCAATGCTGGAGTGATAACTGTTGTTGTATGCAAACTCACACAACGCAAGATGCTCATCCCAATCACTACCAAAATCCATAACACTGGCATGAAGCAAATCTTCCAATGTCTGAATTGTTCTTTCAGACTGCCCATCTGTTTGTGGATGATATGCAGTACTAAATCGGAGTCTAGTACCCATTGAATTCTGAAATGATTGCCAAAATGTGGAAATAAACCGACTGTCTCGATCTGATACAATCGAAACTGGTGTTCCATGCAATCTAGTCACTTCCCTCACAAACAACTTGGACATTTCACTGAATCCCATATCCTTTCTAAATGGAAGAAAATGTGCAGACTTCGTAAAATGATCCACAATCACCCATACAGTGTCATGATGTCTTCTGGTCATTGGCAAACCAGATACAAAGTCCATAGTCAAATGTTCCCACTTCCATCTAGGAATATGCAAAGGATGAAGTAATCCAGGCGGTTTTCTATGCTCAAACTTCACACGCTGACAGGTTAAGCATGAAGATACATAACCTGCTATCTCCCGTTTCATATTATTCCACCAAAACCTATCCTTGAGATTTTTGTACATCTTAGTACTTCCTGGATGCATAGAATATCGGGTGTGATGAGCTTGAAACATCAATGCCTGTTTCAAATCTTCTTGTGCTGGTATACACAATCTGTCTCTGAAATAGAGAACTCCTTCAACCAACAGAAAATCTGGTCTAGCTGCAATGTTATCCCTGTTTTTTACTAATTCAGGATCTTCAAATTGTCTTTCCTTGATATCTTTGATAAGAAGCGGTTCAAATACAGACATTGCTGCAATTAATTTTCAGTCATTTACTATCTCGACAGACACGTCAAGATCTTTGAATTCATCAATCAGATTCCACCCACGCTCCAATGATGCCAAGTTAGTAGATTTGTGACTTAAAGCATCAGCTACAACATTACCTTTTCCAAGTACATAAGTGAATGGAAAATCATAATCTTTGATCAGCTCTAACCAACGGCGTTGCCTTAGATTAATATCCTTCTGAGTGAACAAATATTGAAGGCTTCTGTGATCATAATGAACTTCAAAAGTTTCTCCATACAGATAGTGCATCCACTGCTTCAAAGCAAATACAACAGCCGCGAGCTCTAAATTATGAGTAACATAATTTTTCTCATGTTCTCTTAACTGACGCGATCCAAAGGCAATGACTCTGTCATTCTGCATCAGCACACATCCCAATCCTATACTGGAAGCATCTGAATAGATTACAAATCCTCCTCTTCCATCAGGTAATGACAAGATTGGGGCTGAGACTAATCTCTGTTTCAATGTTTGAAAACTGGACTCACATTCATCATCCCATACAAATGGAGGTGCTACAAATGAATGAGTAGATCCAAAGTCAAACAATGCAACTGCAGGTCTATTATCAATATAAATTATACATTCCACCACGTTAACTGCAACTTCAACTTGTTCCCTATTGGCAGCATAAACTTGTCCTGCAACCTGAGGCCTATTCTGTTGTTGCTGCTGCCGTGGTTGTTGTTGCCTCTGACGTTGCTGCCATTGGTGCTGTTGTTGTTGTTGTTGTTGTTGTTGTTGTTGTTGTTGTGGAGGAGTAGGAAATGCTACTTGTCCCTGAGGAGGTTGTTGCTGTGGAGCTCGATTATCTCTTCTAATTTTGGGACATTGAGCCATTTTATGCTCCATTGTACCACAAGCTAAACATGTTCCAGTGTTTCTCCAATAAGCTTCAGTTTTGTGAGCTTTACCACATGTCTCACAAACCGATTTAACTTCAGTTCTAGTAACAAATTTCTGCTTCTTATTCTTGAATTTGCCTCCCTTTTTCAGCCATGGGCTACTACTCCTTTTAGGACCAGTTTTTTTATTCTTGTTTTTCACGATGAACTTCTTCAATAGCATATGCTTTGTCCACCGCATCATCAAAATGTACAGGCATTTGACATGCCAAGACCATTTTCTTGTACGCTGGGTTCAAACCGTTTATGAACCTTTTAATCTTCTTCTCATCTGTATCTATCAAGTCCTTGGCATATTTTGACAGTTTTATAAATGTATGTACATACACTGTCACAGTCATCTGCCCTTGCTTCAGATTCAAGAGCTCTGATTCTTTTCTCTGTCTCACATGCTCTGGAACAAAATTCCTCTCAAATTGTTTCTTGAAATTCTCCCAAACAGTAGCTGCAGGTGTTTCCATTATTGCATCTTTGATACCTTTCCATCAATCCTTTGCTACATCTCGTAACATGGAAGAAGCAAGCAACACCCACTGCTTTGAAGTACACACAATGGTATCAAACACATCTTCGATGTGTTGTATCCACTCATCAGCAACTAATGCATCTTCTTTACCCTGAAACTCAGTGGCTCCTCGCTTCCTAAATTGTTCATAAAGAACATTAGAATCCTTCTCCTTGGTCTGCACTACCACCTGAGTACTAACATTAGGCAGTGGTTGAACTGGTGGTCCCTGTGGAGTCTGAATCTGAGCCTGCATCTGAGTTTGCACTTGTAACATCGCAGCAATTTGTGCTTGCATATTTATTTGTTGTGTTTGCATATTCAATTGAGCTTCATGACTCCTTGCTAATTGTTCTAAGATAGCAGTGAATTTAGCATTGCTATTAGGAGGAGTAAGAGGTGTAGGACCTTCATTCCCACTAGGCACATAATCAGGATTATCATTCCCATTGCCTCCGTTACCTGAGCTAGATGCCATTCTGAAAACAACACAGGAAGTTAAGATAGATATCTTTATACTTCTATCACATATATATATCACATATAGTGAAAGCAAATCACATTAGTGAAAGCAATAAATCACAAATCCGAAAGTAGGATTTGATTAGTAATTAGTAATTTTAAAGTTTCTTAACTCTTTAATCAGCTCTGATATTGTGAGGCCCCACCCCTTATGGGCCCTCAATTTAAATTTTTGAATACTATTTAATAATATTTATTAGCTAATTATCCTAATTAGGGGTTAGTAAGGGTAGTATATTTTTCTAAGTTTTAGTTAGATTAGCTTAGTTGAGTTAGTAGGGAGTCTTTTGCAATTTTTAGGGTTAGTAGTGAGTGGAGGCCTTTGCTAGGAATTAGTGTGTTCTATAGGGGGTATCCGCAAAAACCTTTTCTAGAACCTTCCCCACCTAAAGACTTATTTGCCCCCTACCCTAACCCTAATTCTATACAAACAACAAGGACATTTCAGTCCTTAGCCAAACCCCCAAACCCTATAAATCCAGCCCATTTCCCAATGTAACCTAGCAACTATTCACTCTCTTCCATTTCCCTCTCCCTTCTCTCTCTCATTTCTCCCCTATAGACCTGTGGGTTAGACTGTTCTTGTGCTAGGAAAAACCTAGGAGCTGCAACTTCTTCTTCTTCTTGCATTGGATTGGGTTTCTCTTCTTCTATCTCTCTCTACAATCTCTCATTTCCATAAGGCAAGTACAATATACTGATTTAGCATAGAATATATGTGGTTTTATTTCCTTGATTCTGTATTTTCAATTCATTTAATGTTTATATGCTAGAAGTACCTATGAGCTTAGAGTAGATGGATTGTTGGCATTGATGGATGGGTTTCACCCCATTTGGAAGATCAATGGCCCTATTTGGTGTTGGATGATGGTGCATTGTAGTGTTTTCGTGTTTTCTATTGATCTGATATTGTTTGGATGAGAATGGAGGAGGTTGGATGGAAAAACGGGTTGAAAAGGAGAAAGCCCCACAATTGGGCCCCACAAAAAAGTCCCAAGTATCCCAAGTATAATTTTAGGAAAGCAAAATAAAGGAAGGAGCCTGTAATTAGTAATTACCTGGTTTACCAGTTGGGGTCCACTCATCTTGGGCGTGTGGTCTTCTAAGTACCACCTGACCATCCGGTACTAGACAACTAGTTCTCTCATAAATTGTTTGGTTTCGGCCAAGTGCGTGTGCTAATTGTTTTAAGGAAACGGATCCCCTGTTTGGTCCAAACGAAAGCCATTGCTTTTTATGCAAGTAAACACTCATTAGCTAAATAGGATTCACTAAGAAACAGTTGCTTTTTATATTCTCATTGTAAAACTGATTACAAAGTAAACATGGCTTTAGATACATGAATCGGGATCCTCTGAGGGTTTTGACCCACGGTGACCATGAGCAGACCAACCACGATCCGTCATGTCACCATGGGGCAAAGGGCGGACCATTATAGGTCCACTCACGGTTACTGTGGGGGTAAATCCTCACAGGATCTAAACTCCTAGATGCATTTAGTTCCACCAAAACATGGCTTAACTAAACCGACAAGCCCTACACCAATTTAGCTCCTATTTAGGGCTTGATTGGTATCTCTACTCTTCTCTGGATAGACCCATCAGAAAAGAGCCATAAAAAAAGAGGGTAGAATCAAAAGAAGTGTTTGGTAATGCAATGATCTATTTTATATCAATGGTTGATTTTTTTTTCTTCTACAAATTTCTTGAGATTCACAAGGTATCAAGTGTTGAAAATTGACCCCGTAGCCATGTTTATCCTTCCAAAGAGATCTAATGGTTTGGATCTTGTGTTTGGAGCCCATTAATCCAAAAATACTATCAAATAGCTCTTTTTTTTTGCACATATATAGAGATCGGTGATGATCCATCTACTGAGATTTGGTCCTATAGCAATGTTTGACCTTCTAAACAATTTCAACAGTTTGCATTGTGATTTGCTGCCCCAAAAATAATTAAAAAGAGGAGAAAATGGACTAATCCAAAATTGGGTATGTTGCATCAATGGCTGATATTGTTTTGCAAATATCTCAAGACCCAAAGGTACCAAGCTTTGAAAACTGACCCTATAGCCTTGTTTAGCCTTCCAAAGAGATCTAACTGTTTGGATCTTGTGTTTAGGGCCCACAAAATCCAGAAAATTTCATTGAATTTTTTTTTTTTTTGCACATATCTTGAAATTGGTGATCAACCAACAACTTAAATTTCGTACTATAGCCTTGTTTGATCTTGTGAACATTTTCAACAGTTTGGATCTTGATTTATTGTCTCGGATTTAAAAAAAAATAAAAAAGGGCATTGTGGTTCCTTTAATACTGTTCATCCGCCTCCACTTTTTTGCCTCTACTTTTCAAATGCATGCTTGTGGGGGCAGCTACTTCTCTAATGTGGGCAGAGCTTGGAAGCCACTACCAATGTCTCTATTTTCAAAAACTCTATCCGATTTAAAGATTTAGAGGTAAAAAATAGAGCTGCCAAACAGAGGCTTACAATAAACCTGCATTCAAACCTGCTCACACAGTCATATAGCATGATTTAAACCAATACAAGACCGCTCTTCTAACAGAAATTTATGCTGCTGAGAACATAAGCCCATATGACACTACTCACAAGTAAACCTGATACTTCAAGTTGTAGCTCAGCTAGCAAGGGACCTTGGTGTGTGATTGGGAGTGCACCAGTACAAGCCTCCAATGTAGCGAAAAAAGAAATAATAAAAAAAATAATGAGCCCAGTCCTCTAATCAGGCCTAGCCTGGCGTACAAATCCCTTGGTGAGGCTCACCTTTAAATACAAACCACTCAAAATCAGTCTCCCTTGTATGCAAACTCAGACAAATTCACTCCTATCAGAGTTGATCCGACCGTTGATCAAGTATAAATCAAGTAATGATGGATAAATAGAACATCTAATTACAAAATTAAAAAAAATAAATATATATATATGTATATACATACCTCAAAAGATTTAAATTCAAGTCAATATAGCTATTAAATGACCTAAACCTGTACCAAGCAATTGCTTGAATCATTGAATAACTAGTTAGATAACTTCCACTTACCTGGTCCTACTTTGGGCGGATTCTATAACTATGTTCAGATGCAAAGATGCCCTTAACAACAGGCTTCTTGTAGCTAGAGTATGTAACTCCGAACAATGTTTATCACAACAAATTATCATCCTCTGAAGCTTTGGTGCTTTCTTTATCAGATGATTTGCAAAGTCCAATTCAAGAGGCTCTCCCCTAAAACGATTCATGGTCACTGTCTTCAGCTCATAGTAAAAGTGATCATTCTCATCCTGCTCAAACCAGTAGCCAGATTCAAGCCTTGTCAGAGTCGAAGAGCTTTCACCTTTGTACTGAGCAGAATATCGGTCAATCTGAAGGCGTTTGCACAAACAATAAGCACAACTCATCAATGATCATATTAACTATAAAAAAGAAAAATAAGAAAAGAAAGAAAGGAAGACGGCAGTAAATAAATTTTACCTCAAGGTGCAATACTTGTATACGGACACAATTTTTAAGCACAAAGGCGAGTGCAATGCCATGCCTTATGTTGGTCAGTTGAACGTCGATGAATAACTTTTGTAGATTCTTAAACCAATTTTTGCCAGACATCTGACCCTATCAAAAAATCAAAAGAGGAGAGAAGTTGAGCAATGGGTTTTTAGTTTAATCCGGACTGAATGAATCTATCATTGAAGAAATGGAAAGACTTACCCCATAAAGACCAACACATTGCGACAGAAAATCCATGTGTGCCTCGAAAAAACCATCAGTACGAAAAATCTGGATATTGGGAACTTCCAGTTTAATGTACCTAAATCTTACAGAGGATATTGCCAAGGTTGTGAGACTTGCAGCATTGATATCAATTGACCTAAAGCTTACAGAGGATATTGCCAAGGTTCTGAGACTTGGAGCATCAATATTAATGTTTAAGCAAGACAAGCACTTGAGTTCTAAGACCTTGAGCTTTGGGGCATGAATATTGACACTGGGAAAAATTTTGCAATCCAGCAGAGCCAACCACTCCAAAACTGCACAATTACTAATGATATCCATGATTGATTTTTCTGTTAGAACAACAGATCTAAGTGTGAGAGTTCTAAGGTTACAAAAACCCATCAAAGGAGTAGCTTTCATCAACCACCATGACCTTAATTCCAGTTCTTGTAGAGAATTGCAATGGACAACAGTTGAATAAAGGCAGCCCCATCCCGATGTGTTGTTTGTCGATACACTTTCATCATTACAAGTGAGAACGAGCTTCTGTATACCTCTTTTACTCAGATGCTCTAACCATTGTGCCATGTCGAATTCACAGGTGTACGAATAATGCAGGATTTGACAGCTGGATATGTGTCCTAAGTGAGATGAGAAGACATGTTTGACAATGGTAGCCAATCTCTGAGACTTTTGACCTACCTTTTTTCCCAAATTATGGTTGAAATTGAGGGAAGGGATCCACTTCCACAAGTGTCTCCATTTGTGTGACAAGACGCTTGTTCCGACGGCTTCTTTGATGGGTAGTTCATTGATGATGGAAATGAGGAGAGAGTCTGAAAGTTTATCTATCTCATTTGTACCTACAAAACCAAAAGCTTTGATCAAACTCGTTTTAAGGAAACAATGACAAAAACAAAGTAGGAACCATTCTCTTTCCTAAGTAGATTTTTTCCATTGCTTCGGTAAGCGCCACACGCACCCCTACACAAATCCTTAACCATCTGAGCCCGTGGAGAAGGAGATGCCTCACCATTCTCCATTGAGCTACCAGTGGGTTCTAGATAGAAGTTTTAAATGTTTTTATGACCATACCCTACATGTTTCCTCTAATTGAATAGATAGGAATTATAAGACTTCCATTTCCAAAAAATGGTTAAAATTGAAGCAACAAATGTGAGATTCCAAAAATGGCCACTAAATTACGTCCGTTCTAATAGAAAAGGGAATCAAGGGTAAGTGGGAAATGAATACCTAGCCACCACACTGGTAATTCAAATCATAGGAATGTGAGGATTGCACCTAAGTGTACCTTATATTCTTCATCCTTCACCTCCTTAATAATCATTTGGCGGAGCTCGTTTGAACATGAATTCCTATGTATTCTATTCAAACAAATAGGCATGAATCATGATTGTCCCATCTAACCACTTAATGGAGGAAAATCGAATGCAACTTGAATTCCTATTTATTGGTTTAACTGTAATGTTATAACTTTAACATCTTGCTCTAACAATTTACTGTATGTGCACAAAACAAGGAAGAAGCAAAATCATCATTGATTTCAACTACAGGGAACAAGGTAATACTTTTGAGAGCCATTTCTATGATGTCTTTTTGTGGCTTCTAAAATGATTTTGTGGATTTTAACTGATTATATGGAAAATTTAGCCTGCCTTATAATATCGTCAATGGCATGTCAACAGTCGTTGGGCTTAATTCCATCATTAATTCAAAAGGAGTCTTCTGACAATTTATGACCATGGTTAGGGCCCATGGTTTTCCAATGATACAATTATAATTTATTTGAGACATAACTGGGTCATACTTGTGTCCCAAATTTGATATGCCCAATGATATTTTGAATGGACACACTAGGCCACACTAAGTAATTATTGGGGCATATTTTATAGCTAAGTGGGAGCTTATCTTGTCAACTTTAGTTAGGCCATTATCTATTCCTCATTATAGTCATTCCTAAACAACTTTAGAGAGATCTAGATATGCCAACTAAAGCAAAAGGGTCTAGTTTGGTCTGAAAGTGGACCAGATATAGTTTCTTAATATGGGCCCAACAACTGCCATTGCTGCCTTTTAAGCATAATCAAGCCCTGTTCAAGTCTGGTCCAAACCATAGATTCTGGTTTAATGGACCAAATCATGTCGTGATAAAAAAAAGGAACAAGGTGAGTAAGAATGGGTCTGCTCAATGTGAACCAGAACAGGCCCAAGCATTCCAATCCGATCCCAATGGGCCTGGACAAAACAGGGCCTAAGAGCTGGGTGTAACAAGCTTTAAACTACATAAGCCTCTGTCAGTTTCTATCCAATTAGCCTTAATAAAGACCCTTTGAGGGCAGAAACATATATTCACCAGTGTGGGCCCTCCTCTTATAAAATATCCTTTGAGGGCAGAATTAACTGTAAGATCATTGCGACAGGAAATCCTCTCACCCCGTCAAATTTATATAAGCTAATAAAGAACCTATGCACGTTAATATATATATATATATATTGAAGTAGAGAATTTTGGATATATTTAATTTTGACAATACTTTTTAATTTTGACTGCAAGTTACCTCGAGTTTTTACAACTGTTAACATGTTCACTCCCCACTTCCATCTCATGCACTCTCCCACTTATGCAACTCCCATCTACCCTATTTCTTACAAACGTGCCTCTTCATGCACTCCCTCCTCTCTCATCAACCACTCATTTCAAAACCCATTCTATCTCTCTCCTTTGCTCCTTTACTTCACTAAGTCACGCAAAGAATTCTGAGGAGGAAGCTCGGAGGAAGCTGGAAGCAGGGGGTGCACCATTTGCTTTTTGTGTGGTATACACGTTTTTTGCTTTATTTAATTACACAAGGATAAGCGAAATCAATTATGAATCTGAGTGTTTGATATTTATTCCCTCTTTTAAAGTCTCTAGTATTTAGTCTCAAGTAGTCAAGACATTATCGTGATTTTCATTACGAAGTTAATCATTTACATTTCCATAAATTTATTAATGTTTAGTTGTTGTCTGTAAATGATGTTTAAGTTTATGAATGTTTAATTTACCACATAGATCGTTTAATTTTTTGAATCTATTGTTGTTTAATTTGCATTATATGGGTATACCTGTTCATAACACGGGCTTTTGCGCTAATAAAACTTTATTCAAATTAAAATCTTCTAAGATCTCTCACCATTCTGATTTTTATCTCCAAAACACAGAATCCTATCTCTTTATATAGAGAGATGGAACCCCACTTGGAAAGGATCTCGATTCTACATCTCGTGCGCAACTACTCCAAGAAAGGGAATTAGAAAACCCCAAGGGTCTTGTTTGTTTGTATTAGAATACATAGAAATTGAGATAATTCATGCTTGAATCAAATCAGAAGATGCCCAGTCATCACCCCTAGTAATTCAATACCTAGGAAAGCCATGGTCTCATCTACATCTCCATCTTATTTCCTTCCCTCCTCACCTCATATTCTTTGCCATTTACCTCTTTTAAAGTCCATCATTGAGCTCATTTAACTTAGAATTCCTATATATTCAACTTCTATCTAATCTAATGCAAATAAACAAGCCCTAAAAGAAGAGAGAGCACCAAAAAGACACAGAAACTGAAGTCTGCCAATGGAACATAGAATCTTTAGTAGCCTTGTAGTAAAACTGCACCAATTATAGAAGAAATCATTAGGCATATTTGTTTCGTGGGTGCATCTTGGGACTATTATATCTATTCCATTAGTGTCTCTTTAATTACAGTTGAAACTGTGAGATTTCATATGATTTTACAGATTAAACTTAATGAAGTAAGATTCGAGCAATGCAGCAAATTAAACAAATACCTAATTCATGGGCGGTCAACTGATTGTTTCTCATCCTCCTTTTCGTAGCTTCTTGCTCTTGATGCGTGATCGAACGGGAAAGTGAGGAGAGAGAACTTATAACCCTAGGATACGGTTTCCTTCACGAATCTCTTCCGGCCGTGAAAGAATTGCATGAGGTTATCAGTTTAAATGGGAAATTCTCAAAAAGACCCCACTTAAAAAAAGGCCCCAATTCCATCCTTGATTTTTTTTTTCATGGACCATGTTGAGTCAATATAGTCTTTTTACACACATTAGCCCATTTGAATAGTCACAAGTCCAAATCTGACACTCATCCAACTTTTCCTCATGATTGGAATGAAATCATGTTAAAATGATGTCTCTAAATCATTAGATTTTAGGCCATGGATCAAAATGTTAGTATGATCTTATGGACTCAAGGTTTCACATATTGGTAGGCCTCATATGGATCTTTCCATCCAAAAGACTACTATGATCATCATGGATCCTAGTGGACCCAACTAAGAGGGTCATTTTTCTCCTAAAAAATGCACGAGCACTTTGTAGCGCTTCCCTAGTTAAATAGAAATATATATATATAGGCTCCCACCTTATCTCTCATAGTAAGGTGATAGATCCTCTCATAGGAGCACCTCCCATATATAATTGGGATAGTAATTTTAGGGTATGTTTGTGTGGCATCACGGAAAACCAAATCTCCGAGGAAGATTTTCCATGTTTTATGAGAAGCCAAACCCGAAACCCACGGTCAGTGAGGGTTTTTTGTGGTCACACTCAATGTGAATTTTACTTGTAGAGCATAAAGGTGTTTTTGGTTTTCATACTTTTTTCACGGAAAAGTAGTCACACAAACGTGTCCAAGAAAAATAAACAAAGAAAGGGCTTCTAATTGTGAACAATATTCTTTAATGGGTAAGATGAACAGGGGTGGTAGTAGGGATGTAAATGGGTACCTGATTTTCCGATTATCCAAAAGTTCCGACCCGCTAAAAACCGGGTCTGGATCCTTATTTAGGCCCTAATAAGTAAATGGGTCCGGGTCCGGTTCCACCTTGGTTCGGACCCGAGACCCGACATATTACCTAAATTTTCAAAAATCTCTTCTAAAAACCATGTTTTTTTAATATCATTCTCTACCTAAACTCGGACCCAGATCCAGATCCGTTCCATATATGGTTCTGGTTCTAGTTCCGGAGCCAATAAACCGGTTCCGAAATGGTTCCAGGTTCGGATCCGGTCTCACCTTCTCCTTAACGGTTCCGGTTCTGGGTCCACCATGGACCCGGACCAGAACCGACCCGTTTACAACCCTAGGTGGTAGGGGCCATGGCCCCCCCAAAATTCCAAAAAACCCCTTTAGCTTCTCAAAAATTTTATAATATTTTATATATGGCCCCCTCATAATTTTTAGAAAAGCCCCTATATATATTGAAAACTATATTCATTTTTTATATGTGGCCCTCCTAAAAATTTTCTCCACACTGTGGCCCCTCCAAGGAAGAATTCATGGGTCCGCCTGATGGATACTGTGAATATGAGTCCAGCTTGAGGGGTCCTCTTAGATACATTCTTTTCGTTGAGGTTTGGATGGATGGAAAGATCTCTTCATCGATAAGAATCATGCAGAAAATCATCACCATAAGATTATCCTTGCCCTTGATGTAACATGGTTAAATGGTCTATGAACCATAAACCATAAGTATTATTATTTTTTAGATTCAATCCAACAATGAGTAAAAATTTCCTGAGCAGTCAGCCCGTTTCGGCTCAGCCCGGCCCGCCAGTCAAAGGCCCGATCACCGGCACGGCTCGTACCAAGGGCCGTGCTGGGCGGAGGGAACTAGCACGGCCAGCCCGTTTCGACACGGCACGCTACGAGTCGACCCGTCCATAACGGTCGGCATGCCAGGCCCACAAGGCACGGCCTACCTCGCCCGTCTTGGGCCCTATTTTCTAGCTTGACAATTAAGTGGACTATGGGCCTTTAAATGTTTAAGGCTTGAATATTAGGCCCAGTACTAGATGGTTGGGCTTACACAACCTTCAACCTGGCCCATCAATTCTCATTAGCACCTCTATTAATAAATGGTCAATATGGATGATTGAGATTTTCATGTAGGAGAGTGATGTGAAATTTTCTCCTGCAAATGGACTATATATTCTTCATATTTGGTCAAGTTCATGCATGTTATGGAAGGGTAGAGAAGATGGAAATGTCTTGTTGTAAATAAGGATTAGGCAAATGATTAGCTCGTCTAGATTATCCTAATACTTGATTTAATATCCTTAAAATTTAATCATCTTTTAATAAAATATTTCTTACGATGCAATCCAATTGGATGAGTCTCGAGTTGTTCGTAGCGTCAATTCACATGTATGGGAGGAAATAGTTGGATAGACTATCTACAAATGTAACTATTCATGTAGGGGGCATGTTTGTTTCATGTAATTGAATTTCAAGGAATTATTTAAAAATGAACGATCAATAATAAATATTCAAAATAATCATAAAAACCTCTTTTTTAATGGAATTGAATCGATGGAAGATGTCAAATGAATATCCAACAATCTAGGTCCCATCTAAATGTCTATATTCTTTCCTTCATCATTCATCACATATCATTCACCCTCACATCTTTAATAGTCTTGGTTTAATTTGACCATGCATTCCTAAATTCTAGCAAAAAAAAAAGGAGGCCCTTTGCTGTGAAATAACCATCTTATTTAACATCAGTGTTTGTATTTTAATTTTTAATTTTAAATTTAATACTGGAAATGTAAAAATTAATTGGAAAAAAAAAATTAAAGAGGCACGCCGAGCACGGTTGGCACCGTACGGCCCAGCCCGCAACCAGGGTAAATGCCTGGCGGCACGGCCCGTTTGACATGCCTACGTTAGATCATGGGTGATAAGAATGAGAAGGGGTGCCATGATCAAAGGTGGGCCCACCCCCATAGTGTAGATGCATACATAGTCCACTCGTAGGATAAGATTCTCTCTAATTACATGGTCCACCATGTAAGGCCCACTCATTTTAGACGTCCGGTCATGTAGGACCCACATGACTCTCCAAAAGTTTTTTTTTTGTCTACCTATACAATTGATCCGGAGGTGGAGATCTTGGTGGGGATCGGTTCCTAGATAAAGCGTGAGGAATTTCCTAGTGCGGACTGTCGCCAAACGTGCCCTTGGTAAATAAAGAGGAATCCTCTATTTGGAGGATTCACTTGTTCTCCTGGATCCAAAATATCCTTTGCATGTTTGGTAAGGGGAGATGAATCCTTGGTGCAATAGAATTAGACATTTATCGGTGAGGATTTTTGATGAAGAGAATTCATGCATTCCATGTTTGGTTAGCATGGATGATTCCTGCACATCCATGTTTGGAAAAAATATCAGAATCCAAGAAGAAAAAAAAAAGAAAAAAAAGAAGCAATGACAAACAAATACGGATTATCTCAAGGTCATCACCGCCGCTCATCACATCTTACATCCGTTATGACTCTCTAACCTAACCCACTACCTACCTATCTCCATCTCAGATTCCCCACCTTCATCTCAGCCCATTTCAAAACCTCATTTACTAAAAGGGTGTTCATGGGTCGGGCTAGGCTGGGCTAAGGAATATTCAAGCCCGGCCCGACTTCTAGACGGTATGTCCAAGCCCAGCCAAGGCCTGAATCGGGCTACAAGGAGTTGGCCCAAGACCGGCCCGCTTGAAAATGTGTAAGCCCAAGCTCAGCCCGAGATTAATATATAATTTAAAAAGAGAGCTAGAATGCACAGTGTGGAGTGTAGTTCAATTGGTTTGGACTTGACCATTAAGTTGAAATGCCACTGTTTGAATTCTCCTCTCTACACATTTTCCTATTTGGAATTTTCTCAATCGGGCTGGGCCGGGCTTTGTCCTCTCTACAATTGAGTCCAAGCCCACCCGATCTACTAAACGGGCTGCAATAAGATGTTTGAGCCCAGCCCAATGATTAAAACAAAAGGCCTAAGCCCGGCCTAAATCAGACTGGCCCGGGCCAGCCCGATCCATGAACACCCCTTATTTACTATTCCTTACTTAATCTCAAACCATATTTGAAATCCAATCATCATCACTCTATCTTATGTTCGTGATCACCATCCCAAAATTCCCCAGGACTAGAAGTCAAATCCACACATTTCAAATCCATTCAACCAAAGTAAAAAATTACCCATCCTCCCCAACATGTCAATCTCATTCCACAGATCATATACCCATTAAACACAACCCAATCGCACTGCCCACCACCCTTCTGTTCTTTAAAAGAAAAAAGGAACGAAAAAACCAATCTACCATAATCGGCTCCATACATTCAAATTTGAAAAATAAATTAACATAATCAACAATGGAAAAGCTAACAGCACAATTAGAAGATGTTCTCAAATCACAGGGTTATGTCATCCCACCTATATTCACCCATCAAATAGAAAAAGGCTCTTATATTGTGGTGATACCCAATTGTTATTTGAGTTTCATGACTAGGAAAATATGCAAAGTCTCCCCATCATTTTGTACGAAAGTTAACATCAAACATCAGACTCAGAAGCCATTTTGTAAACACGCTCTCTGAGCAGTTTGTCTTCAATATATCAAGTGCAAAGTCCAAGCGAAATATGGATTGTTAAAAAAAAAAAAAAAGCAACTTGCATACAAAAAGAGAACATTGGAATTGAGATTTACACAAACAAAATCTGTACGCCTGAGATGAAATCTCCACAAATTTCATCTGAACATCTGACATCAAAACATAACATTCATAAAGTTCTAAAATCTAACGTAGATGATCTATGTAATTTTTTTCCTGCTATCGGAGGGTTCCCAACCCTTTGGGCTGGACTAAACCCTCTGGCCTAGAGGGAAGCCGGATAAACACTCCGGTGGCCCCATGGTGGTAGACTGGTAGCACTAGTGGACTCAACCTTCGATTCCTGAAGAAGAGGAAACTGGGGGTCGATACCAAGACTTCTAGCTTTGGAAGATGGAGGAGCCGTGGCCCTGACCACTCCATACTTAGATGATCTAGGTATTGATCCAATAGGATGAGATATATATGAGTGGTTTGTTTCCATTATATTGGATGAGGTTTAGTGTGGCTTGTTAAATCATATACTTATTCTTGGCCAATAATTACATAATCCTCGTAAGATTAAAAATGACGTCAAATTTGCATTGAGCTCAAAAATAGTCTCACACCCCAAAGTTTCGCTAAGAAACTCTACAAGTCAAAACTTTGGCACAAAAACATGGAAGAGAAACCCTACATTCATTCAATATTTCATAAATTGCCTTATTCACCAGCCATATATTATTCTTTTTTGAAAAAACTAAAACTCTAAAAGCAATTGCACAAAATGTATTGGGTGCAAAATATGATGCCGTGTACAAGGTAATTCAAATTATTCGGAGTTTTTGTTTTCAAAAGGTTCATCTGATAATCATTACTTTCCTAAAATGAGTGAGACAGAGGAGGATATAAAGAAAAAGAATTTTAACAAGCCCTGGAGCTAAATTCATGCAGTTTGGTGGTTTTTTAGCAACATCAATTCTCACTTGGTATAGAAAGAGTCAGAAATTTATTCGTAAAAATATTTGCAATTCTCTCTCTCCGTTTTCTTTTGGTTGCCGAATTGCAAGTTAAATTAAGAAAGAGGAGGATTTACAAAGGCTTGAAAAGGACATGCCCCAAAAGTATACAGCAAAGAAGCACCAGCCGGAAGACGGAAGACGGAAGACATAAAAAACCAAAACAACAAAACATGGAAAAATAGAGTAGCAGCTGAAAGAAACTAATTAACCCATTTAAAAAAGATGGCTTAGTGATCTTCAGATAGAGGAAAAGAGCATTCAGGAATCTTTTCAGAAAAGGCATAAAGGTTGGCCTTTAAGTTCAGGAGGATCTATTGTCAGCCACTAAATCAATAACTACTAAATGGGTTTTATTCTGTATTAAACCTTGGGGTGTTTGGCAAGAGGTGCCTGAACCTTTCACTTTGTGGTGTTAGATTCACAATTTTTTTTCATAGTGGGATATGCCATTAATAATGATCAACTACCATTTAATTGACCACGTAATGAAATCCCATTAATGAGATTTTGAAATAAATTCTAAAAAAACACTAATAAATTAAAAAAAAAACGCAAATAAATTTCAAAAGATCCAAATAAATTTCAAAAGAGTAAATAAAATTAAAAAACGCAAATAAATTTCAAAAAACGCAAATACATTTTCCAAAACTAAGAGAAACCAAATTTTCAAATTTCGGAAAAATTTTCCAAAAACTCAAGTAGTTTTGCCAAAACTCAGTTAAATTTATTTAAAAAAACACAAATAAATTTGAAAAGACGCAAATAAATTTCAAAAGACACAAATAAAATAAAAAAACACAAATAGATTTCAAGAAATGCAAATAAGTTTTAAAAAAAAAACTATGGTAGATTTTCCAAAAACACAAAAAGATTTCTTCAAAAACTCAGTTAAATTTTCCAAAATGGAGATAAATTTTTTAGAAACTCAGATAAATTTGTGAGAAACTCAGATAAGTTTTCTAAAAATTCAGATAAATTTGTTAGAAACTCGGATAAATTTGGAAAAAAAATTCATATAAATTTATAAAAAACTCAGATAAATTTATCAAAATGGATCATCATAGAACCAGTACGGTTCTTCTGCCCTCCTAAATCAGAGAGAGACAGAGTCGATTCAGACTCTGTTTGCTCTATTGAAAATTGGATTGGATTTGGTCGAAGATGGGCCACACAGAACAAGTTGATTTTGTGATCAAGAATTGCATAACACAGGAATCAGAGGCTGAGATCTAGGTGCTTGGCTCAGATCGGAGGAGACCTCAAGGTCGCTTCTGTCAATTCCTTTAGTTGCAGAAATCGATTTCTGCAGGAAGAGGAGGGAGTTGAAGTAGAGAAGCACAAAGGGTCCGGACTCTCAGCCATGTCGCTGGAAGCAAGGTAGAAACAAAGAATAGAGATCCGCCGATACTACTTCTGCAATCAGGGCGACAATGCCCTATTTCTTCTCTGAGTCTGGTGACGATCTCCGGTTATGGAAATTGTGATCCTTTGCTTCTACAACAACCGAAAGAGTCCTTAATGCTTCTCATGCAAGGGAACAACTAAAGATCAGAAAAAAAATAGTTTTCAGCCTTTGATCTGATGAAAACTTTGTTGACCTGGGACTGGCACAAGATAGGTCATCTTCCTTTTCAATTCATTTCTGGTTTTGCAACCAGAATCTCTATAACACGCCCAATAGGACACAATTCTGCAACAATTTATGAGGGATTCGAAACTCCAGGCATCGAGCGTTTGCACTCCTCTCTGGGCGTTGTAGCCTTGCTAGAACTGGAGTTTCTAAGTTGCATAACTGTCGCGAAAGATCAGAGAAAGAGATCGAGTTGATCTCTGGTGGGGCCATACGAATCTCGAGTTGCAGATTGCAGAAAAAAGGATGGACGCAGGGGGATTGTCACTAATATGAGAAAACCAGATTCGGTCGGAAAAAGAGGGTTCGGAGTGGTTGCTGAGATAGAGGATCCGACGTCGTCCCTGTTACGGAAATCCGAAGCAGAGGATTTCAACTTCCAAAGTTGAGGTGGGGTAAGAGAATTCAGACGCTATACTAAGATCTGAGGACTGGTATTGATTGCAATTGTTGTCGGAGAGGATGACAAGTTGACCGCCGGTCGCTACTGTTGTTGCCGGAGGAGCATCTTCGTGCAGCCATGCAGTCGTCGCTCATTCTCAGAGAGAACGAGGAAAAAGGCAGAAAACCTCAAACTCGATCGTTCTGTTTGCAGAACTGTTTGGGAAGACAAGAGAAACGAAGAAGATCTATTATGGGCTGGTTCTCCGGGACAATAAAGAATGAATGCCCTATGAATGAGGGAGAATGGAAGATTTGAAATTTTAAAATTTAAAATTTAATGCCTAAATAGTTAAAAGGGCAAATCAGTCATGAAAATGTCTGATGTGGCGTATCTAAGGATCTCTCGCCAAATATATCCAACTGTATGGACTATAGGCATCAGAGAAAAAGTTGTTGGATAGGAGACCTTATAAGACTATTTTGAGGGACCTTTCGCTAATTTACTCTTAAACGTTCTAAACAAAGGAAAACGAAGGCTTGCAGTTTTAAGATGAAACGTGATATTTCTCTAACTCCGCATTCTCGTCAAGTACATGCAAAGTCGGCCCAGTGAGAGACCCTCACCTTGAGGTGAGGATAACAATTTTGCAATATTTTTTTTCACTTTCACTCATATTCTCCATTGGATTGGCTTCAAGATCGAACGGCCCATAATAGGCCACAATCCTAAGGATTGCGATGCTCACGCCACTATCAGTGCATTTGGCAACCAAATATTCCTCAAGGAATAGAAATTCACTTTCCATAGTGTTATGGAAAATCCACATTTGGCAATCATAAGTCCTTTAGACATTCTTTGGTGAGAATTTTTCAGGGAGAGTATTCATCGCAATCTACGTCTGGCTAGCATGGAGGAATCAATGATGATTCTTGTAAATCTATGTTTGGAAAGAAAATCAGAATCCGGGGAAAAAAAAGCAATGACAAACAAATACTAATCATCTCGAATTCATTTGAAGTTCATCATCACCGCCAACCATCACATCTTACATCCGTCATTTAAATGGTGTGGATGGATCCATAGTTGTGTTTTGACTACTCTGATGGGGGCTCCTGAAAGTGCAGGCTAGGGCCAATGACTAAGTCCTAAAGGGAGGGGGGGCGAATAGGACTAAGGGTAATCAATTACCAATTTAAAATTTTTTAAGGCAATTTTAAAATAACCAGAACAAAGAACAGAACAAACACAATAAAGAGAATGACTTAAGTGGAATATGTGTTCATCAAGACAGTACTTAAACAATAAAGATGAGATACAATTAGATGTAAGTTGATAAGCACAAGTGTGTGTGTGTCTATTGAGTTTAGTGATGAAATATCATACACAACAATTTCCACAATATATATATATATATAGAAATGTGAATCATGCCATAAGGAATAGACACAGGAAAATTATAGTGGTTCGGTCACATAGACCTACATCCACTCTTAAATGTCACATAGTCCCTTAGTTCCATTAAGAGGAATCAAACTACACAAGTACTGATTCAACTTCAATTTTGTTATCAAGGTTCGATTACTCAGATCTGCTCCTCCTCACACAATTACAAAGTGATTTAGTCACACGGATCTGAATCACCATCACAGATTGTAGAAGTTTAAAGAAGGGGGGGGGGGGGGGGGTGAACACTTGCCTTTGATGAAGATGGAAAGAGTTCTAAAGAGCTTTGACAGTAGTCGAAGCTTTCACCTCTTGACGACGCCTTAGAGTTGAGAAGGAAGCTTCCATCGCGTAGCACAACCAAGGTTCAGAGGTCTGGTCTTCTACGATAACAAGGATAAGGCTTTCATACAATAAGGGATCCTAGAAGAAGCTCTTCTCACACAACACACTCATCTTGGAGCTAATGAAGCTCTTGGATTTTCCTAAATCTAACACATGAGTGTTTGGAAGAAGATTTGAGAGCTTAGGTTTGTTGGGAAGAAATAACATACAAAGCTCTTCACAAAAATTCCTCTCAGAAGAGAGAAACAAGCTTCAGTTTTATAGAAAATAATCCAATGGCTATAATTGGCGGCTAGCCCTTCAGAACGACGGCTAGCCCCTTTTCAATTTCTCAGAGATAACGGTCAGAAATTCTAATATGGTCAGCTCACAGTTAGCCATTGGTGACCTTGGGGGCTAGCCGTGAGGCAACCGCTGGGGTGACCGAGAGAAGGTTCAGAAATCAAGTGCTCTCTGGAAAACAAACCATGACTCACGGTTGCACTACAGTTAGCCGCTGGAGTACACGGCGGTTAGCCGTTTGGTAGCCGAACTCCAACCTGATGAAAAAATTAGCTCTCTAGAAAACAAACCGTGAGTTTGGCGGTTAGCCGCTTTTTGCAAAGGGGCTAACTGTTTCGGTCACCGAACCCTCTTTTAGAAAGACTATTTAAACTGAGAGAGAGAGAGAGAGAGAGAGAGAGAGAGAGAAAACAGTTTTTAAAACTCTACTTTTTCCCAGGGTTCTAAGGATTGGACTGGGTCTAAAATACCTGAAAAGGTTGTCAAACACATGAGGAGACTTCCTTTGATGAATCTGGACTTTCCAACAGCTTGATAAACCGTCTGAATTAGATCTACCTTGATGCACTTTGGGAGGCAAGGTCTTCGGAACACATTGGCACGGAATTGACAAAACAAACTTAGTGCTTACAGAAATGAGACGCTAACAATCTCCCCCTTTGTCAATTTCGTGACAAAACCATTTAGCTAATACAAGATTACAAGAGATATCCATTACAACTCAAAGAACAACCATACACTAGGTACATGACCTTTTACAACTGAAAAACATATACAAGAACAAAAAGGAATCAAGACTAGTACATATAGCTCTTCATATGAGATTGAGAAGATGAACCTGTAGAAGCAGAACACTAACAAACATAGATTAAAAGCATGGGAAATGGAGATAGATTCTCCCCCTAAGATAAATCCTCCTCCCCCTCAATTTGTACCTGCAAATTTAAACCTCACTCCCCCTTTTTGTCACAAATTGATAAAGATATAGCAACCAATGACGAATAGAAGACAAATAATAATGCAATAGAGAATAGACAATGAAAGTATAATAGCATGTAATAATACCATACAAACATCCATATCAAGTTAGAGTGAACATCCATAGATAGTAAACATAAAAAGTTTTTCAAAAGCAGAGGAGGGGCAGCCACAAGCCAAAACAACACCACCAAAATGAGGACAACCAATAAAAATACATGTGGCTAATAATCTCCAAATGAGCTAATCAGATGGAGGTGAAGGAGATGGAGGCATGGAAGAAGCATCTTGGGTATGGCAAGCCTTTGACAGTCCATTGAGATATTTGAGAGTCTTCTTTAGAAGCTTTTCAGTTTTGGACTGATGGTGCTCGATTGCATCCAGCCGATCTGCAACACTCCTGGGAACAATTGGAGGAGGAGCGAGCCCTGTAGGGTCCTGCTGTTGTGGAGCTAAAGGGACTTGGTGTTGAGGATGTGGAATCTCTGCATGAGGGGGTACATCCCCTGCTTCTTCGTTTGGAAAAAGATACATCTGAATAAGATTTGCATTGCTAAAAGGTGCATGGGAAATAGGAGTCTCATTTAGGCGGAGAACACCAAGAGAACGAGCTATTTGAGATATGAGAAAGTCGAAGGGGACAACTGTCTTAGAGGCATTGGATAGATGAAAGCAAAATATTGCTCTACAGATAAGAGAAGGGAGACACATTTGCACACCAGTAACCACTTTGGAGAGGACATTCACTACACCAAAAATTGGAAATTGGAACGGAAAAGCGTTCCTAATCCTTCCGTTCCTAATCCGTTAAAGTGTTCCAATTTCCGTTCCAATTTGGTACCAACCGTTCCTAATCCAAATTGGAACGGAAATTGGAACACTTTAACGGATTAGGAACGGAAGGATTAGGAACGCTTTTCCGTTCCAATTTCCGATTTTTGGTGTAGTGATTTACCATATAGGTAGTTAATTCGGTCCTATTTCCTTTACGAGGATAAACATTAAAAGTGAAGAGGTGGTGCAACAACCTGTATTTTGGAATCAAGGCTCCTAAGGGAAGGAAGTTCTTTTTGTGATCCCATGAAGCAGGATGACCGCAGATAACTAGAGTAGCTTGAACCTTTTCAGCTTCAGTAAGCGTGTCAGAAACCATGGATAGGCCATCAGGGTTCACGGGAATGTTTATGATTGACGAAATAAGATCTGGGTCAGTGGTAACTCCTCTGTTTCGAATGGCAATAGTGAAGGAGCAGGAGGCAACTGAAGATATTGCACCAGTAATTGAAGCATACATGCCAAAAACAAGAGAAGGATAGGCTTTGTCCCCCCAGTCTAAGATGTTGTCTCATCCAATCTGAGCAAGAATGGTTGTTGTCTCATAGGAATTTGAACAGCAGAGCCCGGCTGTGGTGGAGGAGAAGGAGGAGGGGAAAGAGAAGGTGAGGTGGACTGAGAGGGTGGAGGAGACCTTTCTCTATGAGAAGAAGAGGCAGGTGTAGATCGTCCTCGTTTAGAAGGGCGGTTCACAACTGTTTTCATTCTTAGAGGCATTTCTACAAACAGTTAGAGTGCACACGAAAAGACTAGGAAGGAGAAAACACAACACAGATACAAAAGGCACGATTAGAAGATACAAGGAAGAGAGAATGATAAGACAATTAGTAACAGGTAAGAAAGAAAACAATGGAAGAGAGAAATGGAATGAGGCTAGAAAGCCCTAAGAAGGGAGGAAAGGAAAACACAAAACGAAAATAAAATAAAATGGACTGTTAAAAAAGAGAAAATAAATTTTAAAGAACTGAAATGTAAAAGAAAAGGAGAGAAGATACCTTGAGAGAAGAGAGGAGATGAAAACCAGAGAACCAGTGACGAAAAGAACCAAATGGAAGAGAAGACAGAGACAAACGACGGAAGAAAGGGAAAAAGAAATAAAACCAATTTAGGGGCACAGGCCCGTGAAGACGGTTAGCCGCCAAGAATGACACGGCTAGCGGAAACCCCCCTTTTTTTGTTAAAGAAAAGAACTACTAAACTAAGAACAAACAAGCAAGGAGAGGTCATCCAATATCACAAACACCAAGGGATTTTCGCATATTTTCAAATTTGGAAACATCCAAGGGTTTTGTTAAAATGTCTGCTAGTTGTTTTTCTGTAGGAATATGCTCTAAAATTATGACTCCTTCTTCAACCAATTCTCTAATGAAATGATGTCTAATATCGATATGTTTGGTTCTAGAGTGTTGGATGGGATTTTTGGAGATATTGATAGCACTAGTGTTATCACAGTACAAGTTCATGCTACAAGTTCAATACCATAGTTTTTGAGCATTTGTCTCATCCACAGCATTTGAGTACAACCACTACCATCTGCTATATATTCTGCTTCAGCTATAGATAAGGAGATGGATGATTGTTTCTTGTTGTGCCATGCAACAAGACAGTTTCCTAGGTAAAAACACCCACCGTTTGTAGATTTTCTATCATCCACATATCCAGCCCAATCAGCATCTGAGTATCCAGCAATGCAAGTAGATGAGTCATATGGATACCATAAGCCATATCCTGAAGTCCCTGAAACATATCTAATGATTCTTTTAACAGCTTTCAAATGAATTTCTTTGGGATCGGAGTGATATCTGGAGCAAACTCCTACACTGAATGCAATATCAGGTCTACTGGCTGTAAGATATAATAAGCTGCCTATCATGCTCTTATACAGACTAGAATCAACACTCTTACCACTCGACTCCCTAGATAATTTGAGTGTTGTGCTCATGGGTGTGTTCATGTGCTTGGCTGAATCTAATCCAAACCTTTTGATTAATTCTTTAGCATGTTTGGTTTGCGAAATAAACATTCCATCAGACAATTGTTTAACTTGTAATCCTAGAAAGAAATTAAGTTCACCAACCATGTTCATTTCAAATTCAGATTTCATAAGATTATCAAACTTTTCTGTGAGATCATTACAAGTAGATCCAAACACTAAATCATCAACATAAATTTGAGCAATCAAAATGTTATCATTGTTTGTTTGAATAAAGAGAGTTTTATCCACACTACCCCTTTCAAAGCTTTGATCAATTAAGAATTGAGTAAGCATTTCATACCAAGCTCTAGGGGCTTGTTTGAGACCATAGAGAGTCTTTCTAAGATGATACATATGGTTAGGCTTCTTAGGGTCTTCAAACCCTTTGGGTTGCTCAACATAAACTTCTTCTTCCAAAATTCCATTTAGAAAAGCACTTTTAACATCCATTTGGTATAGTTTAAATTTTAAAGAACAAGCAATGGCAAGAAGGATTCTAATGGATTCAAGTCTAGCAACAGGAGCAAAAGTTTCTTCAAAATCTATTCCTTCAATTTGAGAGTACCCTTGAGCAACCAGCCTGGCCTTGTTTCTAACAATGGTACCATTTTCATCAAGTTTATTTTTGTAAATCCACTTGGTACCTACAACATTTTTGTCATCAGGTCTAGGCACTAGATCCGAAACTTCATTTCTAGCAAATTGATTTAACTCTTCTTGCATGGCATTTATCCAATTATCATAAGAAAAAGCTTCATCAACATTTTTAGGTTCAAAAGTAAAAGTAAAGCAAAGATAGCTAATAATGTTTTCTAATTGTCTTCTAGTCTTGACACTAGCCAAAGGATCTCCCAGAATTTGGTCCATAGAATGAAGTTTTACATTTACCAAATCCTTAGAGATTGGAGACGCATCCAGATTTTCAGTTGGGACATTTATCTCATCATTATCAGGGTTTTCTTGATGACTGAAATCATTTAGTTTGTCATCAATGACTACATTTATGGATTCTTGTATGGCTCCAGTGTTTATATTCAACACTTTATAGGCACAACTGTCTTGAGAATAGCCAATGAAGTTGCCTTCATCACTTTTAGAATCAAATTTGCTCAAGTGTTCTCTGTCCTTGAGTATATAGCACTTGCTACCAAAAAAATTTAAAGTAGCTAATGTTAGGCCTTTTCTCATGCCATAATTCATAAGCAGTTTTATCCAAGCCAGATCTCAAGTATACCCTGTTTATGATGTGACATGCTGTACTAACTGCTTCAACCCATCGATCTCTAGGAACATTCTTTCCATGAAGCATACTTGTGGCCATTTCTTGTAATATTCGATTCTTTCTCTCAGCAATTCCATTTTGTTGAGGAGTTTTAGGGGCAGAAAATTCATGGTGAATTCCATACTTATCACAATATTTTCCAAACTTAGTATTTTCAAATTCACCACCATGATCACTTCTTATTCGAGCAACTGCTCTTCCTTTTTCAAATTGGATCCTTTTCACAATCTTTTTAAATTCAGCATAAGCATCAGATTTCTCTCTTAGAAATGCAACCCAAGTGAATATGGAATAATCATCAACAATAACAAGAAAGTATTTTTTGCCCCCCTTACTCTCTTTCTTTGTTGGACCAACCAGGTCCATATGGAGAAGCTCTAGAGGTCTAGAGGTCTTTAGAGACTTGGTCTTTTTGTGAGAGTTTCTGATTTGTTTACCTTTTTGATATTCTCCACAGATTGTTTTTGACTCTTTGCTGATTTTTGGAAGACCCTTAACATATTTGTTCAATTTGGACATGTCTCTAAAGTTCACATGTCCAAGTCTTTTATGCCATAGTTGAGCTTCATCAAGATGAGCAATGTGACAGGCCGAACTGGATGATTCTTTGTGGTTACTAATAACATAACAGTTGTCATTGGTTCTAAGACCTCTTAGAATAACCTTTCCAGTTTTTGGAGATCTCACAACCATGACTACTAAAGTTAACAACATGATCTTTATCACATATTTGAGAAATGCTTAGCAAGTTATGTTTCAAACCAACGACATATAAAACATTTTTAATAACAGGCATTTTGGGAACATTCCATGTACCCTTACCAACAACTTTAGCAACATTTCCATTACCAAAGGTGACAGTTCCACCCTCATATTCAATTAAAGATGAGAAATGTGCTCTATCCCCAGTCATGTGTCTAGAGCATACACTATCTAGGTACCACAAGGATTAGTCAATAGCTTTAAGAGCTGTGTGAACTACTAGGCCTTTGTTCTTGGGAACCCATATGAATCTTTGGATGACAGGGATTTTACTAGGACCTTGAGATCTAGTTTTGTTAGGATTTTGTTGGTGAAAAGATTTCTTAAAGTAGTTTTCAGTTGATTTAACAGTTCTTGTATGATTATGGAATTGCAACTTTAGACGACCAATTTGTTTCATCAACACATTTAATTGTTGAGAGAATGAGTGATTGATTGAGTTGTTTTGAGAAGATATTTTAGTTTGTTTATCTTTATGGGGGTTGACACAAGTTTTGGTGGACTGTCTTTTAATTTGTTTCATTTTGCACTCATACTTGTCATGTCCTTTGCTTCCACATGAATAACATGTAATTTCAGAGTTGTTTTGACTACTAGAGGAAGCTTCTCCTTTCACAAACACAATAGAGGCATTAGGATTAGGTTTGTCTTCTTTGTTGAATCCTAATCCATTTTTGTCTCTATGATATTTTCCCATTTTAAAGAGTCTTTCAAAATTTTCTTATCCATAGGTAAATGAATATTCATATTTCTCTTTAAACCATTTCAAACGAGTGACTTCATCCCTTAATTGTGTGTTTACTTCTTTTAGAGTTTCAGCTTCTTTTTCATTTTTCTTAAACTTGATTAATTTTTCATTACCAATTTGAAATTTAGAATTAACTTCATTTAGTTCAATTGCCAAGAAATTCTTTTCATCAGTTAAGGTTTCAATTTTGTCTTTTAAGACTTTGTTCTTGGATTTTTGTTTGCTCATGGCTTCAATCAATTTGCAGCTTTCCTCATAAAGTCTATCATATGTTACTTGAGGATCTTCATCATCTTTTTCATTATCTGAGCTTTCATAATCAGATTCAGACTCATTTTTAGATTTTTCAACATCAGTTCTTTCATAATTTTCTGTTATCTCAAGTGATGGATCACACACTGTTCTGGCCATTAGTATAGTGTAATTTTCTGTCTCATCTTTGTGTGATTCATCTGAGTCTGATTCAGCTTTAGAAGAGTCATCCCATGTAGCCACAAGAGTCTTTTTCTTAACTTTCCTTTCCATTGGACACTCAGTTGATATGTGTCCAAACTTTGACAATTATAGCATTTTACATTTCTGGATTGATATTTAGAAGAGGAGCTGGCTTTACTTTTATCAAAAGGTTTCTCTTTTCTATTAAACTTAGAAGTTTTCTTCTTAAATTTTCTTAAGAATCTTTTAGTAAGTAAGGCAACATCTTCATCATCACTTTCATTTTCATTGCCTGATTCTTCTTTAGATGGAGATGGTTGAGAAGCCTTTAAAGCTATAGATTTCTTCTCTTTGGATTTATTAGAAGCATTATTCATTTTCATCTCAAAGGTTCTAATGTTACCCGACAGTTCTTCTACTTTCATAGTTTCAGGGTCATTGTACTCTTCTATAGAAGTCACTTTGGGGTGAAATCTTTTAGGTAGAGACCTAAGGATTTTGCTACAAACTTTTCCTTTAGAGATTTGCTCACCGAGTGACCACATCTCATTAACGATTACCATTAGCTTTGTTCGAAAATCATCAAACATTTCATCTTCTCTCATTCTTAGAGATTCGAATTGGGAAGTTAGCATTTGAAGCTTCGCCCTCTTAACAATGGTTGTTCCTTCATAATTTGTTACCAACAACTCCCAAGCTTGTTTAGATGTGGTACATGTCATAATCTTTTTGATTTCTTCAGCATTCATGGCATAGGTTATGGCATTCAAAGCCTTAGCATCATAGTCTCTCAATGCTTTTTGACTAGCTATCCATCTGGCCTTTGGAAGAGGCTTGACAGTGCCATCTTCAGCTGTGAAAGTAGGAGTAGTCCATCCATCCTCCACGGCATCCCACACCTCTCCACTAATGGATTGAGAAACACGGCCATTCGGGCTTTCCAAAAGGCATAGTTAGTACCATCAAACAATGGTGGTCTGTTTACAACACTACCTTCTGTATTAGACATTGGCACACGAGAAAAAGAGGTAGATCAACTCCGGGTTGCAAAACCAAAAGGGAGTAACCCGCTTTGATACCAATTGAAAGTGCAAGCTAGGGCCAATGACTAAGTTGTAGGGGGGGGGGGGGGGGAGGGGTGAATAGGACTAAGGGTAATCAATTACCAATTTTAAAATTTTTAAGGCAATTTTAAAATAACCAGAACAAACACAATAAAGAGAATGACTTAAGTGGAATATGTGTTCATCAAGACAGTACTTAAACAATAAAGATGAGATACAATTAGATGTAAGTTGATAAGCACAAGTGTGTGTGTCTATTGAGCTTAGTGATGAAATATCATACACAACAATTTCCACAATATATATATATAGAAATGTAAATCATGCCATAAGGAATAGACACAGGAAAATTATAGTGGTTCGGTCACATAGACCTACATCCACTCTCAAAGGTCACACAGTCCCTTGGTTCCATTAAGAGGAATCAAACTACACAAGTACTGATTCAACTTCAATTTTGTTATCGAGGTTCGATCACTCAGATCTACTCCTCCTCACACAATTACAAAGTGATTTAGTCACACAGATTTGAATCACCATCATAGATTGTAGAAGTTTAAAGAAGGGTGAACACTTGCCTTTGATGAAGATGGAAAGAGTTCTAAAGAGCTTTGATAGTAGTCGAAGCTTTCACCTCTTGATGACGCCTTGGAGTTGAGAAGGAAGCTTCCATCGTGTAGCACAACCAAGGTTCAGAGGTCTGGTCTTCTAGGATAACAAGGATAAGGCTTTCATACAATAAGGGATCCTAGAAGAAGCTTTTCTCACACAACACACTCATCTTGGAGCTAATGAAGCTCTTGGATTTTCCTAAATCTAACACATGAGTGTTTGGAAGAAGATTTGAGAGCTTAGGTTTGTTGGGAAGAAAATAACATACAAAGCTCCTCACAAAAAGTCCTCTCAGAAGAGAGAAACAAGCTTCAGTTATATAGAAAATAATCCAACGGCTATAATTGGCGGCTAGCCCCTCAGAATGACGGCTAGCCCCTTTTCAATTTCTCAGAGATAACGGTCAGAAATTCTAATATGGTCAGCTCACTGTTAGCCGCTGGTGACCTTGGCGGCTAGCCGTGAGGCAACCGCTGGGGTGACCGAGAGGAGGTTCAGAAATCAAGTGCTCTCTGGAAAACAAACCGTGACTCACGGTTGCACTGCGGTTAGCCGCTGGAGTACACGGCGGGTAGCCGTTAGGTAGCCGAACTCCAACCTGATGAAAAAATTAGCTCTCTGGAAAACAAACAGTGAGTTTGGTGGTTAGCCGCTTTTTGCAAAGGGGCTACCCGCCAGGTGACCAAAAGGTCACCAAACCCTCTTTTAGAAAGACTATTTAAGCTAGGAGAGAGAGATAGAAAAAAGTTTTTAAGACTCAACTTTTTCCCAGGGTTCTAAGGATTGGACTGGGTCTAAAATACCTGAAAAGGTTTTCAAACACATGAGGAGACTTCCTTTGATGAATCCGGACTTTCCAACAGCTTGATAAACCGTCTGAATTAAATCTACCTTGATGCACTTTGGGAGGCAAGGTCTTCGGAACACATTGGCACGGAATTGACAAAAAAAACTTAGTCAAATAATACAAAATACAATAGAAAAGTAAGAAAATGTATCTAACTTCTCAGGAGATTGTGGGGACTCGTTCAGATCGACGGTCGCAAGTCATGTATGGACTTCGCCATTGTCCTTCAGATGAGAACGCTTGATGCTTTGATTCTTTGGCTTGGCTTGGACCTCAGTTTTTTAGAGGATAAAGACCAAGGAGAGGTCCTATATCCAATGAAAATCCGAGTAAACGAGCTGAAGAGCCACGTTTAGGCCATGTTGGATAGGAAAAGAGAGGGGACCTTGACTTCGATCACCTTGTGGTGTTTCAGCAGCAAAGTAGTAGGATTTCTTCAGAGTTTTTCTTCCTTGCTTATGAGTACGAATCTTTCTCTCTGTGTCTGCGTATCTCTCTCTATTCCTGTGTATATGTCCGTCTCTGGATCTCTTGGAATTACCCATTTTTATAGGCTTTTGGTAGCCATGGGGTGATTTATGGGATTGATGACCCATGATGAGGGAATTGATGGCATTGATGCTCCATGATGAGAGGAGTTACAAGTCTTAATTCTTGATTTTGTAACTCCTTTTTCTTGGCTTGTGATTGGCCGGTGGAGAATGATGGGCATTTAATCACCCTTAATCTCCATGATGAGGGGAGTTTCATGGTTTTAATGCCATGATTACTTGGATTTGTAACTCTCATTTGCTTGATTTTGATTGGGCTGTCCAAAATAATGGGTTAATGACCGCATTAAGTTGTCATAAAACAGGTCAATTAACAACATTAAGTGGTCGCCAGGGCATTTGAAGAGTCGCGGGGCGTGCCGCGTCTTTTGGAATTCTTCTTGTGATGATCGCCGATGGATCCGCATGTTGTTTGATGTCGGATGGTGATGCAACTTCAGACATTGGTTGATACCAGCGGGCCGATGACATCTGTCTTGTCGATTTCTCGATCGGTCAGACAGAAAGTGTACTTTCTTGGTCAGCCAATTGGCGATCTTGGAGCGATCAATGATGATTTCATGCTCTTGACGGCGGATCCGAGATGTTAACGAAGATCAGTCGATTTCGAGTATAAAAAAATCAAAATTTCAGAAAACCATAGGGGCTGGAACTCTCAAAACGCGGAAAGGGCGGAAAACGGGCCATCGGACGACAAATCCGGCGACCCGGGCGACCATGGGTTGGGGTCGCCGCATGGGGATTGTTCCTTTCCGGTCGTCGTTTCTCGGTCTTTTTTCGGTCTTTTTCGATGCTTTTTCCTCCTGTATTTTTCTTGACATTTCTCATCATTTATTGTCTTGATTCTCCTAAAGAAAACCTGACAAGAAGTCGTGCAAATCGGAGCACAAAGTTTCCTATTTTTAGGAAAAGCCGAAGACTTTGTAGCCGATTTTTCGTTAAGAATCAAAACTAGGTCAAACGATGTCGGAATGACCTGAAATTTGAGGTGAAACCTCATGAGCAGTAGATAGGACCAACCATGAGTTTTTTTTTTGAGTTTTGAAGTCGTGTGGGGTCCCGTCGCAAGTAAGCTTGATTTTGCAGCGAGGAAGATGCCGCGCTTTGATGTACGGTCAACCGATGTCCGATCGACTTGAAATTTGACAGGGAGCCTATTGGAGTCATTTTGAGACAATCCGTTGGCTCCGTTTTGGATGTCATGGTCCCGGGGTGCTCTGCCGCCGGTAGCCTTGATTTTATTTTGGAGCGTCAAAGTTGGGTCAAACGTTGTCAGAATGACATAAAATTTGACGTGCAACCCTTTGGAAGCATGTTGAAGTCATCCATGTGCTCTGTTTGATTAGTAATAGTCTCAGTGGTTCTTGCCGCCGAGAGGCTTGATTTTATTGCTCAAGGGTTGATGGAGGGTCAAACGCTGTCGGTTTGACTTGAAATTTGACATGGAGCCCTTTGGAGGTATTTTGAGACCATCCGTAGGCTTTGATCGAAGTTTTGATGTCTTCGACGCCATCGCCGCCAGGAGCGCCTGTTCAGCTGCCGGAGTAGTGAAGTTGGGTCAAATGATGTTGGAATGACCTGAAACTTCATGTGAACCCCTCTTTTGGCTGTCATGAAGGATCTTGTAGTTTTTGTTTGATTCTGACAAGATCTGATGCTTGAAGTAGCATTGCCTATTTTGTAGTAGGATGTAGCTTCATGTGGCTTCTTGATGTTGAAGAGGCAAAGTGACATTTTTGGTATTAACGTGCTCACTTTCCATTTTGGTTAATGGATCTCCTAAAGTTTTTTTCAATAATTCAAGAGGCTTGCATCTGGGAGATCCCCTCTCTCCTATGCTTTTTTGTCTTGGTAGCTGAAGCCCTCAATGTGTCAATGGAAAGAGCCAATCAATCAATTAAAGGTTGATCTCCGGTTTCTCTATTCAAAATGCGGACTATGAGGAAACCCATTTATAGTTTGCTGATGATACAATTATCTTTTGTGATGCTTCTTCGGAACAGGTGGATAATTTGAAATATATTTTGCGGTGGTTTGAGATGTTATTAGACCTAAAGATTAAGTACGGGAAATGTGAGTTGATTGGTATTCGCATGGAGGGCAATTATGTAAAAAAACTTGGCTGATGCTTTTGGTTGTAGAGTTGGAAGGCTTCTAACTACATACTCGGGTCTGCCCTTGTGTTTGGGGCTGCCTAAGAAAAGTTTGTGGGATCCAGTGGTGGAGAGGCTGGATAAGAAACTTAGTTCGTGGAAAGCACGGTATTTGTCTTTTGGTGGTCGTCTTACTCTTCTTAAGTAAGTTATTTCAAGCATTCCTAAATTCTTTTTGTCTTGTTTCAAGTGTCCCAAGAGATTTCTGTGGAAGATTTAGAAATTTCAATGAAACTTCCTATGGAACGATTCTGTGGAGAGAAGGAAATTTCATTTGGTAAGGTGGGAGATTATTTGTAGACCTACTGCTCAAGGAGGATTGGGTATCCACTCAATTGAAAAAATAAATATAGTGTTGCTAGGAAAATGGTTGTGGAGGGTGGGTGATGCGTCTCAAGGGCTGTGGAGGCAAATCCTTATTGATAAGTTGGGATGTGCCAGATCAAAGTTATTAGGCATCAGGTTTATAGAAGTCTATTCTTTCTGTCAAGGAAGATTTTTAATCATTGAATTAGGTATAAGGTTCATGATGGGAAACAAATATTTTTTTTTTGGCATGATGTTTGGTGTGGAAATACTACTATGAAAAATCAGTTTCCAAATCAGTTTCTATTAGATAGAGTTTTGTCCAACCCATGAATTAGCCAACACAAAAATACTAACAATCTCCCCTTTTGTCAATTCATTGAGAAAACTCCCTATTACAAAACAAATGATCTACCCAAGAGAAAAGCTCAAAATACATGAATTTTCAACTCAAAAAATATATATATCAGCACCTGCAGATCTTTGCTTGTTTTCTCCCCTTGGCTTCAATATTCTCCCCCTTTTTGTCCATAATTGACAAACAATTATCTTCAAGCAGCTTCTATCAATTTGGATTCTGCAACTCTCCCTCAAATTGACTCCCCCTGAAGATGATCTTCATATTGGCACTAGGGTGGGGGCTTGATCTTGTAGATCAGAGGTGATGAAGCTTTGGCACACACACTTGCATATTCAGATAGTTCAGCAAAGTGTGTATCAAGACAGATGGAATGTCTTCTTTCTTGACCCAGACAGCTTTGGTTTTCATAGGTGACTCTTCCTTATGCTTTTCCATTGCTTTTGGTTTGGTGACTTTCACAGCTTATTGCAATGGAGTCGAATGTATCCTTTAATTCCACAGTGATGGCAAGTGAGAATTCGTTCATGACGTGGCACATTCTTCTTCTTGGCAGCTGTATTTGTAACATGAACGACATGATTAGTAACAACTAAATTTTGAACAAAACAGTTAATACATTCGGCTTTTGATGTTGATGCCCAGTCAGCGTAGCTAATGCCATGCATGGTAGTCTTTGCCTTTTGACTGCGCAGGATGTCATCAAGTTTTTTAGACCCAGTATTCATCATATTTAGTGAAGCCTTGCTTGTATCCAACTCAGAAAGAACCATCTTAAGTCTTTCCTTGCAAGTCGGTATTTTCAGCTTTCAATGTCTTCATATCGTGATTAATCAAAACATACTTTTGTGCTTCAGCAATCAATTTATCTGCCAACTTGTTATTTTCTGCCTCTAAGTGACTCACTTTTGTAAGAGCTTCAGACAATTCAGTTTTTAATAAAGTATTCTTCTCTTCATATTCTTTCTAGCTTGTAGCCACTTTTTCATTCATCTTTAGCATCTTCATGGTCTTTGTAAATAATATATGATATTCAGCTTGCTAATCATGTTCTGTCTCTGACTCACTAACATCTTGATCAGTCCCATCATCAGAAACTGGTGGAGTAGTAGAAACTGAAGTTGCCATGAATGCAATGAATTTTTCTTTGCTATCTTCAGGCTTCTCAAACTCAGGTTTTTTACCATCTTCCTCAAAAGTATCATCATCCCAAGTCAAATTGAAAGCCTTCTTTCTTGGCTTTTTGTTAGCACAGTCACTAGCAATGTGTCCATAACCATGATAGTCAAAACATTAAATCCCTTTAGAAGATTTCTTTTTTACAAAATTCTTAGGGACTTTCATATCACTTTTTTCCCCTTTATAAAAGCCAGAAATTGCTTCATAAATTGTACAGCAACATGGGGATCAATCTCATCAAAATCAGAATCATAATTAATAATAATTTTCTTGAATGATTTTTTGGAGGCTCTCAAAGCAATACCTTTGGATTTTGATTTCCCATTAATCCTTAGGTTTGCTTCAAAAGTTTGAAGGTTGCCAACCAAACCTTCAGATTTGAGAGTATTCAGATTTTTATTCTACTCAATGGCCATAACCTTTGCATCAAACATTTTTAGAAGAGATCGCAGAATTTTTTCCATAACTCTATTCTCAGGAATTAGCTCTCCCAAAGTAAAGGTATCATTCACAATGGCATTCAGCTTCGAATTGAACTCATCAAAAGTTTCATCATCTTCCATCTTTATGGTTTCGAAAGCCGTATACAATTTCTGAAGTTTTGACTATTTGACAGTGTCAGTCCCTTCATGCACAATCTACAGAATATCCCAAGCTGCTTTTGCAGTAGTGCATATAGGGATTCTACAAAACTCAGATATGCTAGCTCCATTATAGATGACATTCAAAGCCCTAGAGTTACAAGTGGCAGCCAACTCTTCTTCCTTAGACCACTTATCTTCAAGTTTGGGATCAGTCACTCCATCAGCAGTAATAGTGGGCAAGGAATAGCCATTCACAATAGATTTCCAAACTTTTAGATCTATGGCTTTCAAGAAGGCAACCATCATGGCTTTCCAATAAGCATAATTGTCACCATTCAGCAGAAGAGGCTTATTGGTTGAAGTGCCTTCACGGTAGGTATCCATTCTAGCAAACTATGAATCAACACAGTAAAATAGTGCAACCCTCTCTGATACCAATTGAAAGTTTTTGAAGGCTACCAGAATGGATTACTAGTTCTAATTTAACCAATCAATGCAACGGAAATAAACCAATCAGACAATATAGAACTAGCTATCTGCCAATCACACACCACAAGAAGGCAGGCACAATATTTAGCATGGAAACCCTATCCAGGGAGAAAAACCACGAATCACAAATCAAGAGCTCACGAACAGTTACAAGATATACTCATAAGCTCCTTTACCTTAGTATGTACCTTGACCTAAGGACTGTAGTTATTCTTGCAAAGAATCCACTGACATGAAATCCATCATGCCCTGTTTTCCTTGATCTCCCCGCACCTTGTCAGTCAAGATGAACTATCTTCTACAGGAAAGGTAGAAGCAACAACAACCTTCTACAGCAGCCCTTTAGAATAATCTCTCAATGGCTATAGAGAATAAACTCTCTCTAAGATCTATCTGACTCAGATTAATGAGAGTGGTGGTGGTAACTTCTAGGGTTGAGAGTAACACCCTATTTATAGCCCCAAATTCGTGCGTCAAACTTAGTGCACAAGTAGGATTCAAATTGGGAAACATAGTCTCAAAGGGAAACTAATTCGTCGCAAAATAGGAGACTTCCCCATTTCTATGCACCTGTTGTTAGGGATTTTGTGTATTGCAATTTGATGGATGCATTATCATTCTAGCATCATTTGAATTTTCACACATGCATTGATTTAGAAAATCTTGAAATCTTGATTTACAAATGCATTAGTTTTTAGACTTGTAGAAATATTGATCTATGCATGTTTTGTTTTTAACTTGGATGCATTTTCATTTGAAAAAGAAGTTTTATGAATCAAGCAAGCCTATGAGTTTTAAATCTTTCAAATCATTTTAGGCTTTTTGTGTTTCATGATTTTAACCCTCTTAGTTTGATTTAAATCATGATTCCAAGCTTGATTCAGTGGCCCAAAAGTCCCCACATGAAATTACTTTGAAATTTACAAGTTTAGGGGATTTTGGTCACAGGCCCGGGTCGACCCGCAGTGTGGTCGGTCGACCGGCCCAGGGGACCCGGTCGACCGGCCACACTGCGCGGTCGACCGGGAAAGAGCCGTTGGCTCCTTTTTCAAACGGTCAGATTTCTGACCGTTGAAGGCCAGGTCGACCCGGGGGTCATGGGGTCGACCGGGGAAGAGCCGTTGGGCACTTTTTGGCTATAAATAGTGGTTCATTCCTTTGAAAAATGAGAGGATTAAGAGGCCCTCCTTGAGGTGTTTTGAGGCCAATCAAAGGGGAATGAGCTAAGGGATGAATGGGGTCATTAGAAAAGCTAAAGCTTGGTTCCATTGAGTTAAATCACTAAGTAAGCTTTACTTTTCTTAATCATATGTTTTCATGCTTTGCTTTAATTATTGGTAAATCTTTTCTAGCATGATAAACTATGATTTGTTGTAAGGGTATATCTAAGTAAATCATGTTAATGAAAAAATCTTTGAAATTATATGTAACATGATTCCTATACTTGGTTGAATCTATGGTTGTTGTTTTTCATCATAAGAAAATCTCTTTCAAATCTATCTTATGTTTTAGATTCAACAACTTCACAAATCATTTGTACTTTTGTTTTAAAGTTTCACAACTTGCCTTGCTTTGATAGGTATATCATTTTCAAGTTGAATTTATAATTACATATGATTTGTCCCCTAATTTCAATCAAATCTATTTTTATGTTTTATGCTTATAGTATACACATATTGAGCTACATTGTTAATTTGATTGACATCCCTATGCATCACATGTTTTGTTCTTAGAATTTTACAACTTGTTTAGAATACATATGTATATCTTTTACAAGTTATTTTTAACATGTGATTAGCATTCTTCCCTCAATCATAAATGTTTTTATGTGCTAAAACTTTCAAAAGCCTTTGGCATACATTTATGAGCTTTCATTTTCAAATTGATTGAGGACATCATGCATACACATTGTGCATTCATCTTTGCATTCAGTGTGTGTGTGTGTGTGTGTGAATTAGATTTTCACTTTCATATCCGCCTAATTAAGAGGCATTGTAATGAGCTATTAATTGTATCTCCATCAAGTGTATTATAGACACTACTTAGAGAGATAACCAACCTTTTGGTTGAAGAGGTTATTGCTTAGCCTAAGAAAAACATAGTGTAATAGGTTGATGCTAAGCCTTGAAAAACATCTTTGTAAAGGTTATTGCTTAGCCTATTGAAAAGCATAAATAGTGGAAATCCGGTGGGGTGTTGGATCACAAGCCGGTAGTGGATGTAGGCATTGAGGCCGAACCACTATAAATCTTTGTGTGATGGTGACTGATTTGTGGTGATTGTTTTTGTAAGCTTCCGCATTTATTTACTTAATCACCACTTGTAACTAGTTTAATTTAAAAAAGTTAAAATTGGTCATAATTGAAGCTCACCCTATTCACCCCCCCTCTAGGGTTCGGATCCCAGGACTTTCACCTGTCCAATCGATCGGATAGTGCTTCTGATTGATCGGACCACCCATTAACTGGGCGCAATGTCAGTTCGATCGATCAGGCCTGGCAGTGTTCGCCGTCTTCTATTTTTTCTTCTCTTCGGCTCTTCCGCGACACAACCATAATCCATTCTAAAATAAATTAGAAAATACAACTCAATGGACCCAGAGTTCTGTCCAACCCATGAATTAGCCAACACAAAAATACTAACAATCTTCCCTTTTGGCAATTCATGGACAAAACTCCCTAGTACAATACAAATGATTTACCCAAGAGAAAAACTCAAAATACTTGAGTTTTCAACCCAAAAAAATATCAGCATCTGTAAATCTTTGCTTGTTTTCTCCCCCTAGTTTCAATATTCTCTCCCTTTTTGTCCATAATTGACAAATAATTATCTTCAAGCAGCTTCTGTCAATCTGGATTCTGCAGCTCCCCCTCAAATTGACTCCCCCTCAAGATGATCTTCGCATCAGCATTGGGGTGGGGGCTTGATCTTGTAGATCAGGGGTGATGAAGCTTTGACACACACACTTGCATATTCAGACAGTTCAGCAAAGTGTGTACCAAGACAGATCGAAGGTCTTCTTTCTTGACCCAGACAACTTTGGTTTTCAAAGGTGACTCTTCCTTCTGCCTTTTCCATGGCTTTTGGTTTGGGGCTTTCACAGCTTATTGCAATGGGGTCGAATGTGTCCTTTAATTATGTATGAGGTTTGGACTTAGTAATTTAAAAATGATGCCTAAAATGTTATTTGAAAGTTATATTTGATCTTTTACATTTAATATTTGGACTAACAAATTATATAATATGCATGTTTTTATTTTCCTTATTATAGTAATTCTCATGAATACATGAATTTCTTAATTTGAATTGATTATAATGAATGCATGTAAATAAATGTGTTTTTATATTTTATAAGTAATGGATTCATTTATAAGTGTTTTTAAAATTATTTAAAAAAAACATGACACTCCCGAGTCTCCGCATTGACTCCATCCGAGTCAATTTTTTTTCCAATAAACAAGTCTGACTCCGTGTCACGAATTTCCAAACCTTGCAATTAACTAGCTTCAAGTAAACTGCACTATTCAAATTTATTTGTTTAAAATGTCCTTTCTTGTTTGGTTATTTTTCCACTATATAAGTCAACAAGGTCCATTTTTTTCTCATCTTTTCTACAAGAAGATCCTTTGAAAAAGGAAAAGGTACTGCAAATATATAAAGAAAATAAGATTTATAAAAAGTCCATTTAAAGGTTGGGCCCAGTGAGAACATGCCTCAACCCAAATTTCTTTTGTCTAGTGTACTCACTGGATAGATCACATGGAGGTCATAATTCGTGGTCAAGAGAATTATGAATGGTTAAACCAAAACGACTGCTAATAGACATGATTGGCATCATGTCATCTCTCTAGGAAATCTTTTGGAATGAAATAATTTTATCCATATTGCATGGTGGTACCATGGATGAATAAGAAAGTACCAAGAAAAGTAAGAAATATGTTTGCCAACACACTCAACCAAACACACTCATGGTTGAGTTGAGTGGTGTTTGCACTTTAATTTCACTCACATGTCCAAGGATCAATTCCTAGGCCCTCGCATTAAATTATCACTCATTGACGGATATTCCAACATAGTAAAAAAAAAAAAAATAAATAAATAAAAGAAATAGGTTTTCTTTCTCTCTAAGACCAAAAAAAGAAAGATAAAAAAATAGAAGAATTATCTTTTATCTTTCATTAGTCTCTCAGAAACACAAAAATAAAAATAAATTTCATCATATATTAATGGATCAACTGATAATCACATAATTTTAGTATTGCTGGTAGAGGATGATGCATGCCCAAAGATTAAATTAGAACACTTACTTGCTCTTTTTTCTTCAATGTGCAAGCCCAATTCCATTTATGCTCCACATTCATTCCGAGAGAACACGTATTTTCTCGGGAAGAGTTTTCTAATTAGGCATATCTAAAAGTTGGACACTTTTGAGAGATGACATTGCTTCTTCCTCGACTATCCATTCCTCTAAAGGTAAATCCTGAAGTACCAGCTTTTCCTACCGAGGAAATCCTCCTAAAGAGCATAACATTTTCTTGCTATCATATGATTTTCTCCCGAATATAAGAATCTTAAGGTGTTGAAGTTTTTCCAGTGTGGAAATGGCATCCTTTTCTAATTTAGACTCCCACAAAATCAGCTCTGCAAGGTTCGGTGGCCACTCTGGTAGTTTCTCTATTCTTCCTTGAAAACTATCTCATAGAGATACAAATGATGTGTAAAGGGCATAAATGGTGGGATTGAGCCCCCATTCCATAATTCAAGTGATCGGAGGTTGCACAATTTGTGAATAGATTCAGATAGTGCCTTGTGTTATGAACTTACTTCTCCTTCTATTTCCAATTTTCTAAGATTGGTCAACTTTCCTAAGTCATCTTCTATCCAACTCCCAGCCTGTAACGATAATGTGTGGAGATTTCTTACATTGATGATTTGTGGATGCCCATCAACAGAACAAGAAGGAGCATGTAGATGCCTCACTTCCTCCAAATTCCAAATTGCATTAGGTAAAATGTAATCAGAACTTATTACTAGAGTTAGTAGGTTAGAGAGGTTACCAATGAATGAAGAAAGACTTTTGGTGCTTGCAAATGTAGAAATCCTCAAATACCTTACATTAGAAAATTCTCCTTCCTTAGTTGTCTCTCTCAAAATCTGTGCCCTAGATGCATAAAAAACTCGCAGCAATTTGCCAATTAGGATCAATAATCTTGGCAAATCATCTTTATAGCCGGAGAACCAAAATATGGAACGAAGAGTTGCAATCGAATGATTTATATGTTTATGCCCATCAATGTTGCCATAAAGTGCCAATCATCTCACACTAGTTGAAGATGAACTAGTGCCATTATCATTGTGCATTGTGAAGAAATTGTTTTGTCTAGCTTCAGAGATGGAGAGATCCCGTAAAAGATCGTGGATCCGGCATGTTTCGACAGATCCATTAGAGTACTTACTTGCGACTTGAATCATGCTCCTACCAACCAACTCTAAGTAGTCTTCAGCAACATCTTCCATGATATTGTTATCCTTTTGTGGAATGAAACCTTCAGCAATCCACATATTGGTTAGTCTTCGTGAACTGATTTCTCGATCCTCTGGGAAAAGGCCAAAATATAAGAAGCATGGTTTCAGGTAATATGGCAAATCCCAGTAACTCAAAGCTAATATATCCCTACATTGATCAGGGCTTTCAGTGAGATGCCTGCTTACACTCTCAAGAACTTTGGACCATGCAGTGAACGTCTTGTCTTTTCTTGATAAGAGACCTCCTAAGACCAAAATTGCTAGTGGTAGACCTCCACATTTTTCAAGGATCTTTCCCCCTGTTTCCTCAAACTCTGCAGGGCAAGTTGTTGAGGGATTTCCTCCAGGAAATATTTTCTTAGCCCTCATAATCATTAAGAAGGCACATCTCATGGGGATGGCATGATGCATCAGCATGTAAAGCTACATCTTTGATGCGAGTGGTAAGCATTACTCTACTTTTGTTCATACCAATTGGTAGTACGAGTTTTAGTGTGTCCCATGCTTGTGTAGACCATATATCATTAATGACTAGTGTTAGGAATTTTCTAGATTGCAATTTGATGGATGCATTTCATTCTAGCATCATTTGATTTACACACTTGCATTGGTTTTAAATAAACTTGAAATCTTGATTTATTCATGCATTGCTTTTAAGATTTGTAAAAGTATTGATTTATGCATGATTTGTATCTTGGATGCATTTGATTTAGAAAAGAGTTTTCAAGAAATCAAGCAAGCCTTTGTTTTAAAAGTTTTGAATCTTTTTAGGCTTTTTATGTCATGTTTTAAAAACCATTAGAATCTTTAAAACATGTTTTTATAGCTTGATTTAGTAGGCAAAAAGGTCCCCCAAGCAAAACCTTCATATATGCAAAAGTTGCATTTTTTGCAAGAAGGGGGAAGTCCCGGCAGTGTCGCCGGTCGACCGAGACACAGGTCTCGGTCGACCGAGACAACTGGAGGTAATTTCTGCAGTTTTGAACTGAAACCTCCAACGGTCAGAAATCTGACCGTTGTGCCTTCCCGGTCGACCGAGACCTCTTTGTCGGTCGACCGAGAACTAGCCGTTGGGCACTTTTTGCTATAAATATGAGTTCTTTCCCTTGCCAAAAGTTGGGAATTTTTAACCCCTCCTTGAGAGGATTTGAGGCATATCAAAAGGGAAAAGAACCAAGGGATGAAGGGGATGATTAGGAAAGCTAAAGCTTGGATTAATGAAGTTAAACCACCAAGTAGGCTCTTCCTTCCTTAATCATATGTTTTCATGCTTTTGTTTTATTTTTGGTAAATCATTTCTAGCATGTTAAACTATGTTTGTGTTGTGTCCTTAACATGTTTTATGTTTTGAGTTGATTTATTGTTTTGGATACAACACCATATGATTCAATCCAAGTAGTACTTAACTTTGGTAAATCTAAGTAGATCATGTTAATGAAAGAACTTTGGTAAATCATATGTAACATGATCCATATACTTGGTTGAATCTTTGGTTGTTGTTTTCCATCATAAGAACATCTCTCTCAAAACTAACTTATGTTTTGGATTCAACTTCTTTACAAATCATATGTTTTCATGTTTTGTTTTATCATTGGTAAATCTTTTTAACATGTTAATCTATGATTTGTTGTATCCTTAGCATGTGTTATATTTTGAATAGATCTATTGTTTTGGATACATCACCATTGATTCATCAAAGTAGTACTTTATCTTTGGTAAATCTAAGTAGATCATGTTAATGAAATATGTAACATGATTCATATACTTTGTTGAATCATTGGTTGTTGTTCTTCCATCATAAGAAAATCTCTCTCAAATGTATCTTATGTTTTGGATCCAACATCATTACAAATCATATGTGTATTATTGTTTTAATGCTTCACAACTTGCCTTACTTTGATTGGTAAATCTTTTTCAAGTTGTCCTTTTTAATTACATATGATTTGTCCCCTCTTTTCAATCAAATCTATTTTTATGTTTTGAGCTTCATTGATGATTTGATTGACATCCCTATGCATCACATGTTTAGAGCTAATCCATTTCATACAACTTGTGTATCTTTGACATCATTAACAAGTTGTTACTTTTAACATGTGATTGCATTCTTCCTCAATCATAAATGTTTTTTAGCTAACATTTTCAAAAGCCTTAGGCATACATTTATGAACTTTCATTTTCTAAATGATTGAGGACCACACACACACACTTCATTTGTTTTCATCTTTGCATTCATAGTGTGAGTGTGTATTTGTATTTCACTTCCATATCCGCCTATTTAAGAGGCAATGTAATGAGCTTAATTGAATCTCCATCAAGTGTATGTTAGACACTAAATTAGTGAGATAACCAACCTTTGGTTGAAGAGGTTATTGCTTAGCCTATAAAAGCATAATGTATAGGTTGATGTTAAGCCTTGAAAAACATCATTGTAAGGTTATTGCTTAGCCTTGGAAAGCATATTGTAAAGGTTATTGCTTAGCCTATTGAAAAGCATAAATAGTGGAAATCCGGTGGGGTGTTGGTTCACAAGCCGGTAGTGGATGTAGGCATTGAGGCCGAACCACTATAAATACTTGTGTGATGGTGCTTGCTTTGTGGTGATTCTTTTGTTAGCTTCCGCATCTTGTATGATAAATCATCACATGTGACTAGTTTGTTTTAAAGAAGTTAAATTTGTTAAAATTGGTCATAATTGGAGCTCACCCTATTCACCCCCCCTCTAGGGTTCGGATCCCCATGGAATTACAACTAGTGTGTGGGGCAATTCTTAATGCGTAAGTTACGCTAAGGCCAGCAATAACGCCAGCTCTTGTACTCCATTTCGACTGCGTGCGTCTCGGCACGAACGCTGGTGCGCTGCAGAGACCAGCACCGATTGCCACAATCTCGACCACATGCCTCGTCAAACAAGTGGTGCATCTCGGCTACGGCCGAGGTGACGAGCTGCTATCCGAGACAGGCACTGACAATCACGTCTCACATAAGGACACATGGCAGGATGGAGGCACGCGCTGATGGGACAGATACACCATCCCGGCGGTCCATCCTCATCAGATCTCTGACAGAGCCACATCCAGTGGCTGCAGCCATATCAGGACAAGGCCCAAGAAGGGATCCGATGGGACCTTAGCCGCCAACAGATCAAGGCGAAATCAGGCCCAATGTGACTAGCATTTAATGCAGTATGGGCTAATCGGACCCTCATTTAATGTAATGTGGGCTGTGATGGATCCTCATTAATTACTCTATGGGCTAATGAGACCCTAGCAGTCAAGTCATTAGGCCTAATAGCAGGCATCTATGATTTTTTCTCATAAAAGGTGATTTACCACCTGTTGACACAAAAAATGTCACTTTGCCTCTTCACACCAAAAGCTACATGGAGCCGCATCCTACCCCAAATAGGCAGGCGCCACTTCAAGCATCAGATCTTGTCAGAATCAAACAAAAACTGCAAGGTCATTCAAAACAGCCAAAAGAGAGGTACACATGAAGTTTCGGGTCATTCGACATCATTTGGCCTAGCTTCACTTCTCCAACAGCTAAGCAGCAGCTCCCGGCGGCGACAATGTCGAAGACCACAAATCTTCGATCAGAGCCTACGGATGGTCTCAAAATACCTCCGAAAGGCTACATGTCAAGTTTCAAGTCAAACCGACACCGTTTGACCCTCCATTAACTCTCGAGCAGCAAAATCAAGCCCTTAGGTAGCGAGAATTACCGAGGTCCTCACTCATCAAACAGAGCACATGGGCGGCTTCTACATACCTCCAAAGGGCTGCACATCAAATTTCAGGACATTCCGATGACGTTTGACCCAGTTTCGATGCTCGGAAACAAAATCAAGCCTACCAGCGGCGGAGCACCCCGGGACCATGGCACCCAATTCAGAGCTTGTGGATCATCTCAAAATGACTCCAATAGGCTCCCCGTCGAATTTCAGGTCAATCGGACATCGTTTGACCAGAAGTCAAAGCTCGGCATTTCCCTCATGGTGAAATGAAAGTCAAAACCTGAAGCGGGACCCCAAGCGGCTTCAAAACCTGAACAAAAGCCTATGGTTGGTCTCGTCTACTGCTCAAGAAGCTACACGTTGAATTTCAGGTCATTCCGACATCGTTTGACCTAGTTTCGACGCTTGACAAAAAATCGGGAGTTCTCCACAGCAAAGTCTTCGGCTTTTCAGAAAATGGGAAACTTTGCAATCCGATTTGCACGGCTTTCCGTCAGGTTTTCTTGAGGGAAATTCAGCCAATAAATGAGAGGAAATTCCAAGAAAAATACAGGAGAAAACAGAAGCGAAAAACGACGAAAAACGAAGAAGAAAAGGCGACCGGAAGGCGGCCGACCATGGGGCACAAACCCCATGGTCGCCGGCCGGACCTCGCCCAAAAACCCCGTTTTTCGGGTATCTTTCGCGTCCCGAGTTGATTGGCCCCTGTGATTTTTCCAAATTCTGATATTTTGAGCATGAAATCCGTCGATCTTCGTCGACGTCGTGGATCCGCCGCCGGAATCATGGAATCATCATCCGACACCTCAAAATTGTCAACCGACCGATCAAGAAAATGCACTTTTTGCCCGACCGATCGAGAAATCGACTGGACAGATGTCGCCGGCTTGTTGATATTAATCAAAGTCTGAAATTGCATGATCATCCGATGTCGATCAACATGAAGATCCATCGATGATCATGGCCAAAAGAATTCCAAAGGACGCGGCGCGGCCCGTGACTCTTCAAGCGACCGGGAGACCATTTAATGCTGTTAATTGACTTGTTTATGGCAACTTATTACAGTCATTAACTCATTATCTTGGACGGCCCAATCAAAAGCAAGCAAATGGGAGTTACAAATCCAAGTATTCATGGCATTAAAACCATAAAAACTCCCCTCATTATGGAGATTAAAGGCAACTAAATGCCCATTATCCTCCACCGGCCAATCAAATTCAAGGAAAAAGGAGTTACCAAATCAAGAAATTAAAAACTTGTAACTCCTCCCATCATGAGCATTAATACCATAAATGCTCATAAACTCTCCTAAATGGCTACCAAATGCCTATAAATAGGAGGCCATTCCAAGGAAAAAGGGGGGCCAGGGAAAAATTATCGAAAAACTCTCCGAAAAATCCAAGAAAAATCCAGAACCTCTGCAACAAACTCTCCTCTATTGAAGAAAACTCTGCTGCAAGAAGCACTACAAGGTGATCAAAGCCCCTTGGGGGGCCACCCCCCCCAAGGCCACCTCTCCTTCTATCCAACATGGCTAGATGCGGCTTTTCAGCCCGTCTACTCAGCTTTTTATCGGATATAGGACCTTACCTTGGTCCTTATCCTCTAAAAATCTGAGGTTGGAGCCAAGCCAAGAAATCAAGCATCAAAGTTCTCATCTGAAGGACGATGGCGGAGTCCATACATGACTCGCGACCGTCGATCTGAACGGGTCCCCCCACAATCGCATGAAAAGTTAGATTCCATTTCTTTCTTTTCTATTGTATTGTATTTTTTCTTAAAGAGACACAAAATTCACATTTCTTGTCTTTTCATTATTGATGAGATTTGTAAAATCGCCTTTCACGGCACCAAAATCGCCTTTCACGGCAAACAAAGAAAATCGCCTCTCACGGCATTCAAAACAAACTTGTCTCTTTTCTTTAAAATATGTGTGCAATGGAAAGTTAGGAAAAAGTTGATTTCCTTTCTACTTGTGAAGGTGAATCTCCGGATCACTACTCTAAATTCCAAGTAGAAAAGAAAATCTGGCATACCCACAAAATGTTGATACCCGCCTTTCTTTCTTCCCTCTCCCTCCTTCCGGACCCCGACAGACCCGGGGCGGATGGCAGCGGAGGAGGAACGGAGGGGCGCGGTCCATCAAGCTGGCACACCCGGTGGGACCCGTTCATTTGAGAACACAATGCTTGGATTCTTTGGCTCCATTCTAGTTGGTGGCCTATGTCGGATCTTGCATCTAAAAAAAAAAAACATGAGATGGGATTTTTGGAAGTTTCTTTCTTTAAGTTTATTTCCAGCCTTTCCAGTTTCTAAAAAAAAAATCTCAAAAAAAAAATCCGATTTAAATTTTTTTTCAGATTTCCCTTTTTTGGGTTTAAGTTGAGAAACTTTGGCTTCTTCCTTTTCGGATTTTGAGATCGCAGAAATGTTGAACTCATTTTCGGAATGGAACACCATTTGCTCTCTTCTATGAATCCACAAAAAAATCTGATTTACAATTTTTTTTTTCAGATTTCTCCCTTTTGGGTTTAAGTTGAGAAACTTTGGCTTATTCCTTTTCGGATTTCGAGATCGCAGAAATGTTGAACTCATTTTCGGAATGGAACACCATTCGCTCTCTTCTATGAATCCATAAAAAAAATCTTTCAAAAAAAAAAGCCACTAAGGTTGCACCAATTGCGTTCTTTGACCAAAGTGGATTTAAGAAAAGCCTTGTCCAGAGTGTGGAGACAGCTAGACTGTTCTAGGCAAGGGTCCTCCAAACGGGTTCATTAAGTAATCCTACCCTTACCTGGGGGCTGATCTATCAACTGAGATTTTATAAGATCGAATTGGAGATCTATGTGAACTCTTAAAAAAAATCTTCAAAAAAAAATTTTCTAAAAAAAAAAGAACAAAAAAAAACTTCTATCACTTTTGGATTCATATTTGAGAAATCCTGGTTCCTTCCTTTTCGGATTTTCGAGCTCGCAGAAATGTTGAGCTCATTTTCGGATTGGAATACCATTTGCTCTCTTTTATAAGTCCAATCTTGACACTTTCAAAAAAAAAAAACTTCCGTCACTTTTGGATCCACACTTGAGAAATTTTGGTTCCTTCCCTTTCGAATTTCGAGCTCGCAGAAATGTTGAGCTCATTCTCGGATTGGAATACCATTTGCTCCTTTTTATGAATCCAATCCTGACCTTTCAAAAATCCCATCTCGTGTCCTTTCCAAGGATGCGATTTGCAACATTTGTGCCTAACGGTCCTAGTACGCCCTTTCGGGTCTACTGTATTCGCAACCGACACATTTGTATCTCAACCTTATATCATTTTACCTTGAGTGAGCTTTGCTTCTCGGTAATTTGAATTAAGGTTCACAATTGCTTCTAGCAGTCACTGGGACACTCATTCTGAGCTGACCCTACTTGCGTTTAGAACAATTGTGCCCTCTATGGCTTTTCTGCCTTCCTCATGTTGCTTGGGCTGGGCCATGTCCCCTCGGGCGACTTGAAGAGGCGAAACCATAGTATTTTCCATTTATGATCACCATATTCTTGTGATTACTAATGGATATGGTCTTGTTTCAGAAGCTTTCCAAAAACTAACAATGGCAGCTTCATTAACCATCACCTTTGATGAGAACAAGTACCAGCTGAAGCTTCAAGAGAAGCAAACCAAGCGCACCTACAAGCGCCCCGCCAGTTGCCAAAGCATCACCACCCTTGGCGACTCCCAGAACACCGGGTCGACCTCAACTCCCCGGACCATCGTCTTCGGGTCGCTGGGACCATTCCCTCTTCCCGTAGAAGAAACCGCAATTGCCAAGAAGCAGAAAACTGCCACCGGACATGTCGCTGCTTCGACACCAAAGGCGGCCATCAGAAAACCTGAAGCCCGTGGTAACCCCACGAAGCCTCAACCTACAAGAAACCAGGTCTGCTCAAAGATTTGGTCCCCAAGACCTTCACCCAAACAAAGAAGGTCACAAACACTTGCAAAGCCAGCATACCTGGCCCCTCTCAAGGAGAACCGGTTCTACCCTCTTGCTTACATGAAAGAGGAGAAACCTACCCTCCGCCAAACAAAACCAACTCAGCACGAGCCGGCTTGCTCCTACAAGCCCAAAATCAAATTGTGCATCGTAAGGCCTCCGCAGGAACCTGCAAAGGCCTGCACTCCTGCGACTCGACCCTTCCTCTCAACAGGGGCCGAACTCGCCAAATTCAAGGCTTTGCTGCGACAGGCAAAGGACCGCGTCCGGATCCTGTCCCTGCCAGTCTTCAAAGAAGACAAGCTCGGCTGCTGCGCACTAGGGACTACGTCCTTCATTGCCAGAGCGCAGCCAGAGTTAACCGAAGCTCAAATTACTCGTCATATGCGCCGCCGCGTGGCATATCGACGAAAGAGACTAGAGAAGCAAAGAACCCAGCATTCTGCACTTCAGGTCTCCAAAAAATAGGTTGAAAAAGAAAGACCCAATCAAGTTGCTGTTGTCCATAGGGTTGGAAAAAACAGAAGACATCAAAAGTCTGCAACTAAAATCCATGTCAGACGACCGGTGACTCGCAGCGTCACTCGGACAAGAAGACATCCAGAAGATTCTCCCGCCCCTTCAAGTCAAGGACACCAGAGTAATCACTCATCGAGCTCTTCATCTAAAAGAATGAGCTCCAGCTCAGTCACCAAGACTGTATCCTCTTTCGACTCTCGAAGAGTGAACATCTTGGTCACAAATGCTGAGCAACCTCCGCCACATGATGACATAGCTGCACGCATCCAGCAGCTGGAACAAGGACAACAGAGAATAGAGGCCCTAATGGAAAACCTCCTTCTCACTATCCAACATCCGCCAAACAATGAAGCTCCTCCGAGCCATCAAGGCGACGAGGAAAATGCGGAAAACAGTGAGTCACACGCCCTTACCAAAAAGGACATTGACGATATCCTCGCCAAAGCAAAAGAAGAGGATACACTAAAGGAGCATGGGATCAAGCCACCATATCCCTTGTGGATGGACTCGGTCCCGTTCCCTACAAAATTCAAGCAACCTACTCTCCAAACATATACGGGGAAAGGTTCAACCAGACAACACGTCATCCATTTCAAGATCCTGACGGGAGCTATTGCAGATCAAGATGCCCTCAAAATCCTCCTCTTTACAAGTACCCTAAAAGGTACGGCCTTTGATTGGTACTCCACTCTGCCGGAGGACTCCATTCAAAATTGGGCCATGCTGGAGACACGCTTCCTAACCCACTTCAAAGGTGAGGATCATCCTGTTACTATGGCGCAACTCTGCAGCCTAAAACAGGGAGAGAGTGAGTCAACATATGACTTCATTCACAAGTGGAAGGCAATGGCGTACAAATGCTCAGATGTATTGCCACAAGCGTCGCTAGTCGACATCTGCCGTAACAACATGAGAGCAAGAATCCGCTCCATGATCATCGGCAACAAATCAAAAAACCTAGGTGAACTCCTAGAAGCTTCTATGGAGGCTGAAACGGTGATCAAAGACCTCAACAGTCAGAAATCATCAAAGAAAGAGCCGACCACCATTGCAACCTCAAAGCTAAAGAAAAAAGAGGTTCTCAATGTGCAAACCAAGTCAGCTCCTCAGCCGCCAAAGAAAGCTGAAAACAAAGCTGCAGGTAAAAAGCCTGAACTCTCTGATGCCTTCAAAGAACGAGTAGAGAAGAAATACCCGTTCGATGAAGATGTTGAAGAAATTTTTGGGGCACTTCTCGCAAACGGTAAACTCACCTTGCCTGACCCCAAAAGACCGGGCGATGTTGGCAAAACCAACGATCCTCGGTACTGTCCATACCATCAGATGGTCTCGCATCCTCTCAATCAATGCTTTGTTGTGAGAGAGAAGATAAATGAGATGTGGAAAAACGGAGTCATCACCTTCGACAAGAACTATGGGTCTGCCTCCGTCAACATGGTGTCGTGTGGACAAAAACAAAAATCACCAAAAGAGAAGATCACTACTTCCTTCAAGGTGATAAAGATGACCCAAACGTCCCAAGAGTTGGTACCATATCCAACGTCAGACGGACAGCCCATATGGGTACACCCCGATCTCCTAGAAGATGAAAATTGGGAGGTCGTCAAAACAAAGCCAACCGCTCAACAGCGAAGGCAAGCCAGGAGACAACTCCGCAAACTCAAACAGCAGGAGAAAGTTCCGAAAAAGCAAGAAGTCGCTGAAAAGGCAGAGACCTCCTCTACCGCTCCACTGGGGGCAACAGAAGAGTCTCCTCCCAAGACTTCAAAGGCGGCAAGAAGATTCACTCTTGGTGATTTCATGCCACCGCACCTCAAAGATGAAACTACGCAGGGGCATCATACTCTTGCAACTCGGTGGTCGGATTCCCCATGGATGGATACGAGTCCAGTGACACCGCTAGCGACATCGATGAGTGGGAGGAATCCCTCGAAACAGGAGAATATCTCTCCGACGAGGAATGGATCCCTGAATCTCATCTTATGCCAGTAATCTGGTATAACCCATTACAGCCGCAAGGATCCTGGTCTGATGATGAAGAAGACCAAGAGGCTGTCCAAGAAAATACTCCAGTGGAACCCAACCATGTTGAACCACAAGGAGCAGACGAAGAAGAAGATTTGGCCCCCATGCCTGATCTCGATGAATACGCAAGGATCTTGCAGCACCTTGCTATAGAGCAAGAACAAGGTCGCATCAACCAGCTTCGTCACAACCCAGCACCGGAAGTTCCTGAAAATCTACAGGAATCTCCTCTGGTAACCCCGGAAAACGAAGAAAGCTGTTGGATTGATGATCCTCTTACATCTGAGGACGAATCTAATTCTCAACAGTTCATCTTGGAGGCATCTTCCGTCAAAGTTACTTGCAATGCAATAGCTCAGGATGATAATTCCTCCGGAACCACACCTTCTCAGGCTTCGTCTCCTGGAACAGTGACATCGGAACTCAAACCTCTTCCGACTGATCACCTTGAAGAAATTCCAGTCGGTGAAATCTTCTTCAGAGAAAATCCGGTCAATTGGTCCCAAATGCCCGATCTCATCGGTGATGTCTGGACCGACAAAATATTCGATAAAGAAGGAAAGTTGCTGGATGCTGTTCAGGACTTGCTCCCGGAAAATGCTCCATGCAACACAATTACTGAAGATGGCAATGCTGACACAGAGACATCTTCAGCAAATGAGAAGGAACAACCCCTCGATCTCGAGGGTGATCTTCCAAACAAAGACCCTTCTCCAGAAGCTCTTGAAGTTGCTAGAGGTACCCGTTCTGGCCGGGATTACCACAAAAACTACAACCAACCTTCTGCTTCTTATGTAAATCCTTCGGGAAAACAAGTTGTAAACGCCCCTAGTGGCAAGAATAATGAAAATGCAGGCCCCAAGGAGGCTTTCAAGTACGACTTGATTCAGCACTTCAAACACATACCTGCACGTCTGCACATCCTAGACTTATTACGAATGTCACCACAGACTCGTGATAGTCTCATTTCAGAACTACAAATGCTGGATGCGGATGTCGACAAACATGCCCCACAAGTCCTACAAATTGAAATGGACTATAGGGTCAAAAAATCAAAAACTCCCTCAAAAGGAGAAAAGAAGAAAACTGAGCGATCCTGCATCGAATGCCTCTCGGTTCAAAAAGCAGCAAGTGCAACCATCGCCTTCACCAAGGAAGACCTCCTGCTAGGCGAGACAAAGCACAATTGACCCCTGTACTTCACCGGGTACATCAAAGAGGTGCCAGTACGCAGAATCCAGATCGATCCAGGTTCTGCACTCAACCTCATCTCCACTTCGGCACTCGAAGAACTGGGCATTCCGCCTAGCAAGATGAGCCACACGTCTGTGTCCATCTTTGGATATGATGGCAGCGCTCAAAGGCCGATCGGCAAAATCAGGTTCAAGTTGCAAATCGGTGATCTTATCTCCGAGGTCACTGTCTATGCAATAAAGACCCCTTCATGCTACAACATCCTTCTCGGACGCCCCTGGATACACGAGAATGGTGTTGTCCCTTCGACTTTACATCAGTACATCAAGTTCGTTGGCAATGACGGCTTGATACATCGAGTGTTTGCAGACAAAAAGCCCTTCAAAGGCAAAGAAGTCTATTTCGCAGATGCTCAGATGTACAAAGATGAAAAAGAAGAAAGGGAGGAAGAAACAGCACCCTTTGCCGAAAATCTCCAGAAAGACAAAGGCAAGGCTCCTCAGCAATCAACGGAAGAAAACAAACCCTCTATCAAAACCGAAGAGAATAATCAATCTCCCTTCATGGTCTCCCTCAAGTCTTCAAAGCCTCTGGTGATCACCACCAAAGCAAAGAAGACAAAACAAAAGGCTGGGGGCAAGTTTGTTGTCTCCTTCGTGTCTATCTTGCAAGACACGGATTCGGACTCAGAGCCAGAAGACGACACATCGTCAAACCAAGCTGATGATCAACAAGTCCAGCCCGCTCTCACTCCGATGGAGACAACCGTTGACATAGAAGATCCGGCATCTGCTTCCTTCGTTGTTCCAGCAACATCAGCAGAAGAAAAGCCAATCTTCTTCCATAAATCGGGAGTTTCTTCATCAAATTCTTCGCTTGAACCTTTCCAAAATGAAGGTATGCCTTAACTATCCCTGTATAGTCCAATGGCACAAGCTATAATGAAGAAAATGGGCTACGACGCTCAGAACCCAATCGGTTTGGGAGGTGGCCGTGGTATTATCACGCCATTGGAACCAACCCTGACCAAAAGTCAACTGGAAGGTTGGAAACCCCACCGCCACATAGAAAAGTCTTCACATGGGCTGGGGTATGATCCTGACACTCCCTTGAGACAGTTGACACAAAGGCTGCAAAGTGGTCTTGCCGACCAAGCCTCAACATCTCATATCAATGAAGACATCGATCTCCCCGGATATCTCTTTGAAGAGTCACCCGTCGAAGATTTAGGAAGCTCACCCAATTGGTATGATTTCTCGGATGATGAAGAGGAATTGACCAATGATACGGATACACGATTTTCTAGCCCAGAAGAACCATGATCTCCAAAAGAAGTGCCCTACTTCGACCTAGTTTCAACAGGTGATTGGGACCATCTCATAGCAAATCTTGAGAAAAGTACCAATCAAGAAGACCCATGGACAAAAGCAGAGCCGTGGTCTGTAGATACCTTTGGAACTCCAGAAGGCTTTGTTGGGCTGGAAGCCTCCGAAAATATTGTGGAGGAACCACCTTCAAACCTCCCAACTGAAGATTATGTTCAAAAGATAGACTTGGGAACACCTGATAACCCACGTCCTGTATTCATAAGCAAGAATATAAAGGATGATGAGTTACCCGAGTATATCGCGTTTCTTCGTTAGTTCGTTGATTGTTTTGCATGGTCTTACGCTGAGATGCCTGGCTTAGACCCCAAAATAGCAGTCCACAAACTCAATCTTCAAAAAGATATCAAGCCTGTCAAACAAGGCCAAAGAAGGTTCCGTCCTGACGTGATGGACAAAATTGAACAAGAAGCTCAAAAACTCAAAAGCGTTGGCTTCATCCGTGAGGAACAACATCCTGAATGGTTGGCCAACATCGTCCCCGTGACAAAGAAAAATGGGCAAATCAGGGTCTGCATTGATTACAGAGACCTAAACAATGCATGCCCAAAAGATGAATTCCCGCTCCCTATACCGGAGGTGATGATCGACAACACCTGTGGGTTCGAGCGAATGACATTCATGGATGGCTTCTCTGGCTACAATCAGATAAAGATGCATCCTGAAGATGAAAAACACACAGCATTTCGGACCCCGTTTGGCGTGTATTGCTACACTGTCATGCCATTCGGTCTGAAGAATGCCGGCGCTACATACAGGGTTTAAAATAATGGCCGTTACCGTTACATAACGGCCGTTATGTAACGGTAACGGCCGATACCGTGCCGTTATATTGAATATAACGGCCGGTATGTAACGGGGGGGCGAAATTCGTGTAAATAACGGCCCGTAACGGCCGTTATTTTGAATATAATTATAACGACCGTTATATTCAAAATAACGGCCGTTATAACGCTGACAGGGTTTTTTTTTTTTAAAACGTGTGATGTCTTGTGATGTCTTCTTCCTTCACTTCTTTCACTTCTTTCTCTTCCCTAAGAGCTTCCTAAAGGGCTGCAACAACTTCTAAGGCATGGAGGAGACCTAAAAGCTTAGATCTAAGCTACTTTTGGGTGGATTTGTATGTGGGAAAAGCTAATCAAACTCAAGGGACCTCTTTGGTAAGCTTATTTTTTTATTTTTTGGAGTTATTTTCAAGATTCAACATCAAAATAACTTAGAGGTGGTTGAGATGTGTAACATGTGTTAGATCTATACTTTTGGAGCAAAAAAGTTCAAGTTTTAATACTTTTTGTAATATTTTTCATTTTTTCATTATTTAAATCCGAATTATTTTATGGTTTTTTTTTTTTTTAAGATTGTGTAATACACTAATTCATGAACCAAAGGCTTTATATTGAGTTAGATATGATGTTACTCACTAATTTTTCCCTAGATCTAGTATTTTAAGGTGTAGATCTAGATTTTTTTATTTTCAAAATTTGGGGCTTTTCTTGATATCATTTACATTTTTTCAAATTAGTGTTCAAATGCATTTATAATATGTTAGTTTAAAATAAATCTACACTTTTGAAACAAAAAAGTGTGATTTTTAGCACTTTTTGTAATATTTTTCATTTTTTCATTATTTAAATCCGAATTATTTTATGGTTTTTTTTTTTTTTAAGATTGTGTAATACACTAATTCATGAACCAAATGCTTTATATTGAGTTAGATATGATGTTAGTATGTTACTCACTAATTTTTCCCTAGATCTAGTATTTTAAGGTGTAGATCTAGATTTTTTTATTTTCAAAATTTGGGGCTTTTCTTGATATCATTTACATTTTTTCAAATTAGTGTTCAAATGCATTTATAATATGTTAGTTTAAAATAGATCTACACTTTTGAAACAAAAAAGTGTGATTTTTAGCACTTTTTGTAATATTTTTTATTTTTTCATTATTTAAATCCGAATTATTTTAGGGTTTTTTTTTTTTTTTTGAGATTGTGTAATACACTAATTCATGAACCAAATGCTTTATATTGAGTTAGATATGATGTTAGTATGTTACTCACTAATTTTTCCCTAGATTTAGTATTTTAAGGTGTAGATCTAGATTTTTTTATTTTCAAAATTTGGGGCTTTTCTTGATATCATTTACATTTTTTCAAATTAGTATTCAAATGCATTTATAATATGTTAGTTTAAAATAGATCTACACTTTTGGAACAAAAAAGTGTGAGTTTTATCACTTTTTGTAATATTTTTCATTTTTTTCATTATTTAAATCCGAATTATTTTAGGTTTTTTTTTTTTTAAAGATTGTGTAAGCTTCCTAATTCATGGATATAAAACATTTAATTTTAAGCTTCTATGTTTCAAATTCTAAACTACTTTGCTTTATGGATTATGTGTTTACTGTTATTCTTTGGTAGAAACAATGGTACGTGAAGTTGACCCGGCGTGGCAACATGGTGTTGATGTGGATGGAAAAAAGAGTAGAATTAAATGCAATTATTGTGGTAAGGTGGTAACTGGGGGAATCACCAGATTGAAGGAACACTTGGCACATAAATCGGGAAATGTGGCAAAGTGTACCAAGGTATCCCCAGAGTTAAAAAATGAAATGCAAGCATTCTTAAATGCAAGGAAGCAAAAAAAAGTAGTGGCTGAGAAAAGGAGAGAGGCAGAGTATGAAGCATGTAGAGAAGAGGTGTATGGGACTAGGGAGGTGCTTGACTCAGATGATGATGATGAGGGGGAATCAGATGTAGAAAGAGCAAGGAGAGAGAGCATGAGATCATATAATGAGGAAGAAGAGAGGAGAAGAATGATCTATGAGTCTACTTCTAGAGGTAGAAAGAGCAAGGAGAGAGAGCATGAGATCATATAATGAGGAAGAAGAGAGGAGAAGAATGATCTATGAGTCTACTTCTAGAGGGGGCCAATATGAGGAGGGGGGTGACTCTGGCTCAGTTAGTGGTGGTGGTGGGATGCTGCGTAGGATGTTTAGTCAAAAACAGACTCGTCGACCACCGGATTGATTGGAGTCAAGTGAATCACCCACACAACAGGCTCGCAGACCAGAAGTTGTGGGTCCAATTGACCCTGCTGCATATAGGTCTCCATCTGCAAAGCAACCTTCTATGGCCAAATCCTTGAGCGGGAAGATGGGTTATGCAAGAAATAGGTTGGTTAGGGCAGTTGGTAAATTCTTCTTTGATGGAGCCATTGCACCAAATAAGGCAACTTCACCCTATTTGAAGACCATGTTGGACGCTGTTGCAGAACATGGTCCGGGTATAAAGCCACCCACACCATATGAGATTGGCCACTATTGTGTTAAAGAGGAATATAAGGAGACGGTGGATTGGGTGAATACCTTTAAGAGGATCTGGAGAGAGAAGGGTTGCACACTCATGTGTGATGGGTGGACTACCATCACCAGACGGTCCCTATTGAATTTTTTAGTATATTCATCTTTAGGGACTGTTTTTATTAAATCGGTTGATGCAACTGAGTACGTCAAAGATGCGACATACTTGAATAAGCTTTTCAATTAGGTAATTGAGGATATTGGGGCAGAATGTGTTGTTCAGATCATCACAGATAATGATGCAAGCATGAAAAAGGCAGGAATGATACTCATGCAGCAAAGGCCCAATATTTTTTGGTCTCCATGTGCTGCACATTGCTTGGATTTAATGATTGAAGACATTGCTAAGAGGAAAATGATAAAAGGTGTGATATTGAAGGCAAAAAAGATCACTAATTTTATCTATCAGTCAAACCGGCTCATAGCGATGATGAAGAAATATACGGACAACCATGAGCTACTACGGCCCGGCATTACAAGATTTGCCACCCACTTTATAGCTCTAGAAAGCCTTTATAAATACAGAGGAGGGCTACACCAACTATTTACATCACAAGAATGGTTGGAATCAAAGTGGGGGAAGAAGCCGACGCCCCAAGCAAAGCAAGTTGTAAAGATTGTACAATCTAAGAGATATTGGCCATTTGTTGGTGAGACCTTAAAGGTCTTAGAGCCTTTGATAAAGGTCATTCGGTTGGCCGATGGAGATGACAAACCTATAATGGGCTTCTTGTACGAGGCCGTATATCGAGCTAAGTTAGCCATACAAGCAAATTGCAAATACTACAAGGCTTATTGGAAGATCATCGACAATCGTTGGGAAAAACAACTCCATCATGACTTACACGCTGCAGGTTATTTTTTCAACCCACAGTATCGATTCTATGAAAATGAAGACAGAAGCTTAACAGATGAGATACGTGTAGGTCTAAAAAATGTTATTGAAAAGCTTGCAGCGAATGCGGATGATGCATGTGAGGCTATTAACCAAGTAAGTGTAATGGACTAATGGGATATTTTTTTAATTTTTTTTTTAAAGAGCATAAAGAGTTATTTCATCCTTATTTTATTTTCAATGAATCACCAGATTGATATATACAATGAAGCCTTTGGTAGTTTTGGGACACCGACCGCCAGACGAGCTATCATGAAGTCATTTCCAGGTAAAGATCATGGTAATTTCATTCATTCTACGTCAGTTTAAAAGTTGAGTCATGTTACTCATGTATGATTTAATTAATAAATATACTTCCATTTTATTTTCAGCTGAGTGGTGGTTAAACTACGGAGAAAGTGCTCCAATACTAAGGAAAATAGCAATGAAAGTCCTTAGTCAAACAACTACATCATCAAATTGTGAGAGGAATTGGAGCACCTTTTCATTCATTCACACTAAAGTGAGAAATCGGCTGACGATGCAAAAGTTGAACAAATTGGTGTATATACATTACAACATTAAGCTCCGCAATAGACAAAGAAGAAGGAGAGAGTTTGAGGACCAAATAGATTACTTCTGCCCAATCAATCTGAACTATATTTTTTCAGAGAATGATGATGTGTTGGCACAATGGATAGAAGAGGTAGAAGAGCCAGTGCTAGATCATGATGAACAGATTGGTGATATGGTCCAGGATTTGACTGGGGAAAGGCCAGAGCCAATGAGAGTTGCCGAGCGCCTACGCGAGATAAATCTTACCCATCAACGAAGGCGTGGGGTCGACCCTCAGGAGATGCGAGATGAGGTTGATGATGAGGACACTAGCCTCAGCAGTACTAGCTCATCTTCAGATGTGCCGCATGATTCTGATGGGGATGGCGGTGGTGATGGTGGTGGAGACGGTGGTGAGGTACCACCCCATATGATGGAGACAGTAGAACATTTTCCTTCTTCAGGTAACATAGACCCGACCCGTGGGTACCGGAGAATTGTCCCACCAACCGAATCATCACATGCAGGTGCTAGTGGTAGTGGATATGGCGGGGGAGAGGGTACTAGTGGTGGTGATGTTGGCCACCAACAAGTCATGTATGGTGATTACTATGTATTACATCCAAATCAGCAACTTGAACTTCCCCATGAATTTTATTAGCAATACAAGTACCATGACTACCCTCAGTCATCTCAGTCTACTAATGACTCGGCCTCACTTTATGAAGCAATCTTCGTTCCTCAACCACATCCACAGGCACAACAATTTTATGGGCACCATGGGAGTGGAGGCTATGTAACACAACAATTTGGTGCCTTCTACCCTTCAAGAAATAATGATGATGATAATATCGAGCCAGGACGCCACTCGTTGTGGCATTAGGCACATGCACTAACTCTATTAGTATTTATTGCTTGATTGTAGACTTTAAATGTTTAAGTGTAAACTATTAACACTATTAGTTTGCCCAAAATTATGGTTGCATTATGTCAAATTTATGATATTTCAGCTTATTTTAGTATATACATCGATATAACAATGAATGCAGGATGTTATAACTTGAGGGGACCGTTATTTTGCTTTTAAGTATGCACTAATGGAAAAAAAACATTAGTTTCTATCATTTAATAATATTCTGGATTTTTTGGATATTTTTTTGGATTTTTTTGGGGTCAAATAAAAATTCGCTCCGCGATGCCCGCGAACCACGATGCGATGCCCTCGAACCGCGATAACCGCGAGCCGCGACGCGATGACCGCAAACCGCGATTTTAAACCATGGCTACATATCAGAGGGCTATGATGAAGATATTCCAAGATATGCAGCACAAGACGGTCGAATGTTATGTCGATGACCTCGCCGTCAAAAGCAAAAGAAAAGAAGACCATCTCAAAGATCTTCGAGAAGTCTTCCTCCGACCTCGCAAACACAAACTGCGAATGAATCCCCTCAAATGCTTCTTCGGTGTTTCATCGGGTAAGTTTCTCGGATTCATAGTACGGAAAGCTGGCATAGAGCTTGACCCCACCAAAGTCAAGGCTATCCTAGAAATGCCATCTCCAAGAACCCTAAGACAATTAAAAGGGCTCCAAGGAAGATTGGCATACATTCGACGGTTCATCTCCAACCTATCAAGGAAGTGCCGTCCATTCTCTCGGTTAATGAAGAAAGGTGTCGATTTTGTCTGGGATGCTGAATGTGAAACCGCGTTCCAGGACATCAAGTCATACCTGACTAAACCTCCAGTGTTGGCTGCCCCCACAACTGGAAAACCATTCCTCTTGTACACAAGAGCCCTTGACTGTTCTTTAGGCGCTCTACTCGCACAAAAGAATGACGAGGGAAAAGAAGCTGCTCTATATTACCTTAGCCGCATGTTGGTAGGTGCAAAGCATCGCTACTCTCCAGTCGAAAAAGAATGCTTGGCAGTGATGTTCGCCATACAAAAACTGCGTCACTACCTGCTAGCCAACACAGTGTACCTGATTTCGAGGATCAACCTCCTAAAGGTCTTTGTCACAAAAGCAGGTTCTCTCAATGACCGACTAGCAAAATGGTCCATCCTCCTGTCACAATTTGACATTAGGTATGTACCACAAAAAGCAATCAAAGGCCAAGCTCTAGCAGACTTCCTCGCGGAGCATCCATTGCCTAAAGATTCTCCACTCAGGGACGACCTCCCAGACGAACCGGTCTACAGTGTGGAGACTTCCTTATAAATGCTTCCTGGCACATGTACTTCGATGGCGCAACCAGGACAAATGAAAAGGGAAATCAAATATCGGGAATTGGCATTCTCTTTGTTAGTCCCGATAAATACATGATTCCGCATGCATTCTCGCTACTGGAACCATGTTCAAACAATGCAGCTGAGTACCAAGCCCTGATCATAGGATTCGAACTCGCCCTCGAATCCGGCATCACTACGCTGGAAACTTTTGGAGACTCTCAACTGATCGTCAACCAGATGAATCAGAAATTTGAAGTCAGGAAGCCCGATCTGTTGCCTTACTACAACAAGGCACAATCGCTTCGACAAAAGTTCGACATCTGTCACATCACCCACATCCTCAGAGGTGAAAACATTCGTGCAGATGCCCTGGCTGGACTTGCTGCGTCTATGGCAATCCAAGAAGGGGAAAACATGCAAGTTACAGTGTGTCAAAAAAGGATTCTCCCTCCTCTCAACACACATCAAGCAGTTGTTGAATGCCACCAAGTGGTTGGAAGTCGGATCTCCGTCCTTAAACCTCTGATCGGCGGCTGGAGGGATCCGTTCATTGATTACATAATGTTCGGAATCCTACCTGAAGATCCAAAAGAACGGGTAAGCATCCAAAGACGAGCCCCGAACTTTCATTTGGATATTCCTTCAAAAATGCTGTATAGAAAATCCTACAACGGAGTACTTCTACGCTGCTTGTCACAACAAGAAGCTGAAGAAACACTCAAAGAAGTACATGATGGTCTTTGTGGAGCCCATCAGGCTGGCCCTAAGCTCTACGATCAGATAAAAAGGTTAGGTTATTATTGGCCTACCATGGTGGCTGATGCAATGCAATTTGCTAAGCGCTGCCAACAATGCCAAATTCGTGGAGACTATGTCCACATGCCTCCAGAATGGCTGCATCCTACAGCGATCTCATGGCCTTTTGAAGCCTGGGGTATGGACATCATAGGTCCTATCTCCCATCCATCGAGCAAAGGACATCGCTTCATCTTCGCCGCTACGGATTATTTCTCCAAGTGGTTAGAAGCATTCTCGCTTAGTGAAATGAAGACCTCATTAGTCCTTCAGTTCTTGCGCACCAACATCATTTGTCGCTTCGGCATACCTAAAAGATTCGTCCATGATAACGAACCGCAATTCCGGGATCACAGATTCTACAGGTTCTGCGACAAATACAAAATCCAAAGTTGTCCTTCAACTCCGTACAATCCGGCAGCGAACGGACTAGCAGAGGCTTTCAACAAGACGCTCTACAAAATCCTCAAGAAAATGGTCTCTAGTCACAAAAGAGATTGGGGCGACAAACTGCCTGAAGCTTTGTGGGCCTATCGAACCACCGTTCGAGGACCAACCCATAGCACACCATTCTCCTTGGTCTATGGATGCGAAGCTGTTGTCCATTTGGAAGTTCAAATTCCTTCCTTAAGGATATCTCTACAAAATGACATGACGCAAGAAAGCAATGTCAAATTGAGACTTCAAGAGCTGGATAATCTCGATGAGAGACGGCTCGAAGCTCTACAAAACATTGAACTCTACCAAGCACGCATGGCAGGATCTTTTGACAAGAAGGTCAGGCAACGCGCCTACAAAAAGGGAAACTTGGTTCTTACAGTAAGAAGACCTATGGTTTTTGCTCACAAATCCAAAGGCAAATTTGAACCAAAATGGGAGGGACCTTTCGTAATCGACAATATCTTCTCCAACGGCGCATACGCTCTTTTAAATATGGAGGGTGACAGGTGTATGCTGCCCATCAATGGAAAGTTCTTGAAGCGGTACTACCCTTGAAGGCTTTCCCCACCGGGTCAGAGCAATGTCTACACGGCCAAAGCCTATTCCTAGGTATCTGCTCGTCAAACCCACTCCTTTTGGAAATTTCATCCTCTTGTTGAAATTTCTAAAAAAAAACCCCTCAAAACAATGTTTCTTTCATCGTTTCATTGTTAAAAAAAAAAAAGCAAATTCAAAAATCCAAGTTTAGGAGCCTCTTCCCAAACTTGACCAAAATTTTCGATCCTTGAACCCAAAATTCATGGTTTGAAACAAAATCAGGACCTAGGGATTTTAGCCCTAGTCCACCCTGGCTTTTACCACCAAAATGGTTTTGAGTCAAAATTTACGACCCTCATGTCTTTAAACAAAAAATGGTTTTTTAAAAACCGCAGGGAAGCGACGTTCAGTCGATACTTGCAAAACCCAAAATCGGAAGGATGCGACACCCATTCAATACTTCCAAAACCCCAAAATTTCAAAAATCGTGGAGACGCAACTTTCCTGTTGATATCCACAACCCAAATCTCAAAACAAACAAAAAACAAAACAAAGGTTCGAAAAAACCTCAAAATTCAAAAATCGTGGCGAAGCGACATTCCATCGATACCCACAAAAAAAAAATTTCGAAGAAAAAAAAAAAGCAGGGAAGCGACGCTTAGTCGATACTTGCACCCAAATCCACGGGGAGGCGACATTCCATCGATACTCGCAACCGAATGATCAAGGAGGCGACATTCCATCGATACTTGCAATACCATTCAGCAGGGAGGTGACTTTTAGTCGATACTTGCATTTTTGAAAACCAAAAACCTGGCTTTCACGCCAAAAAACCCGGCTTCCATGCCAAAAATCCGGCTTTCACGCCAAAAAATAAAAAATCCGGCTTTCATGCCAAAAATCAAAATTCGGCTTCCATGCCAACAAAACAAAACTCGGTTTTCAAAAAAAAAAAATCTGGCTTTCATGCCAAAAACAAAAAATCTGGCTTCCATGCCAAAAAGAAATTTCGGCTTTCATGCCAAAAACAAAATCTGGTTCTTACACCAAAAACAAAACCGGCTCTCATGCCACAAACCAAATCTTGGCTCTCATGCCACAAAAAATCTTTGGCTCCCATGCCATCTCAAACTCGGCTTTCATGCCATCCAAAATTTTTTTGGCTCTCATGCCATCCCAAAATTTGGCTTTCACGCCACCAAAATCGGCTTTCATGCCACCTCAAAATTTCGGCTTCCACGCCATCCAAAATTTTGGCTCTCATGCCATAAACCCAAATTTCGGTTTTCATGCCATCTCAAAATTCGGCTTTCATGCCATCTCAAAATTTTTTTGGCTCTCATGCCATCCCAAAATTTGGCTTTCACTCCACCAAAATCGGCTTTCATGCCACCTCAAAATTTCGGCTTCCACGCCATCCAAGATTTTGGCTCTCATGCCATAAACCCAAATTTCGGCTTTCATGCCATCTCGAAATTCGGCTTTCAAACCACACACAAAAAAAGAAAAACCCTGGCTTTTGCCGCAAAATCTGGCTTTCATGCCAAAACAACCCTTTTGACAAAAGATTTTCACAAAATGACAACCTTTTGATCAAAATTCTCAAATAAACATTCTCACCCAACCTTTGCTTATTTTCACCAAAAAGAATTTAAGTAAAAGGTACATAGAGTACCTAAAAGGTTTTACATAGAGGTACCAAAAAAGAAGAAGAGAGAAAAGAAGAAAAGAGTTTGTTATAAATCAAGAGCTCAGTCTAGCATGGTCTTCAACCAAAGATCCAGCTCCTCAAGCAGACTCTTGGCCTTAGCCTCTAAAGCTTCCAGGCCGCGCTTCTTCCAGATCTTGCCATAAAACGCGGCAGAACGCCGCGACCCATCTTCGACACGAGGAAGCTCTTCCCAGAGAATTTGCCACTGCTCATACTCCTGAGTCTTTCTCCGGAGGCTGCTACCGGCTTCTTCAACCTGGCGAATCAGAGTTCCCTCTTTAGCACGGGCTTCTACAATGGCAGTCCATTTGGCAGCACTTTGTTCTTGCAATTGCTCAAGGCGCTGCCTAGCTTCTGTGACCTCCCTATCAAGACAGTGCAGGTCCTGTGTTAGCTCGATGATAGCCAACTCGGTAACGTTCCTCTCCCGAACGAATTGCTTCCGAGCCCGTGAGATCTCATCCATTTCAGATTTGATCTTACCGGATGGCTGCAAAAACATCTCATTGAAGAAGTCACCGCTTGGGAAATTCTTGGTCTCAGTCCATTTGTCACCCAAAGCAATGACTTCATCAACAAAGGCCTTGGCACTTGCAACGTCCAGACCGACCTCTGCACTGTCAGCAAGGATGTCCTGTACATGCTTGACCATGCCAAAACCAGCTTACAAATGGCCAGAAGAGAGAGTTTCAACCCATGAGCTCAATACACTCTTCAACACCTTCTTTGCATATTGGAGGGATGGCCCAGATGAAGATTCACCACGATCTGTTGGCTGACTGCCCATGTCAGGTCGTGGTGGAGAAGAAATCAAAAGGCTCTTTCCAATCGGAGCCACTGAAGAAGCAATATCACCACAAAATCCCGCCTCCGCCATGACGGGACTGGTAGAAGAAGCCCCTACTTCTGGATCGGCTGCTAGCATCTCCTGCTCTGGCCCTGAGGAAGACGAAGGAACTTCTCCTGTTGCTTCACAACCTGCTGGCAAAAACACAAGAAAATGTATGAATATGATCTTATCAAAAAAAAAAAAAATCAATGTCAAGATTATTACTATGAAATACCTTTTTCCATAACTGGTGGAGTACTTTCTGCCTCCATCTGCTCATCCGAGGCATCGTCGAAAGCCATATCCATAGATGGCTCGAAGTATGAATCCTCTGGCAAGTCAGCTGACAAAAAAAAAAAAATGTCAGCATTCAAAAAAAATAATCATCCTCATACCAGGTGGAGATTCTGGGTCCTCCCCAGAGTCCCTCAACTCTTCTTCAGATGCCGCAACTGGATCCATCACCCCTTCATCGACAGGAACCTCGGGCATCACCAAGTTTTCATCTTCTGCAAAAGAAAGAAAACGTGCAAAAAAAAAAAAAAGAGAGAAAAAAAAACAGTACATGGTAAAAAAAAAAAAACCGTGAGCAAAAGAAAAAAAAAAAAAAAAGAAAGAAAGGAAAGAAGAAAAAAGAAAGAAGAGAAGGAAAAAAAAAAGCGTGTGAAAAAAAAAAAAAAAAGGAAACACGTGAAAAAAAAAAGAAACTTTCTTTCTACTCCTACATGCAATTTCTTGAAAAAAAAAAAAAACTTACTTGAAGCCATGGAGGAAGAAGAAGAAAAGCTTGAAGATCTTTGAAGAAAAGAAGGTCTTGGAGCTCTCTTGAAGACTTTTGCAAAAAGAAAGCAATAGGAGCAAGAGATCCCACCTCCCTTGCTTTTATAGAAGAGAGCAAACCAAAAGAGGAAAGAGGAGAAAAGTAAGGAGGTAAGTGCTAAAAATTGGCAACCTTCCCAAAAGAAAAGGAAACTTGGGATATTCTCTCCCAAAACAAAGATTCCTTGAGAAATTCTCTCCAAAAAGAAAGGGAATGATAGATATTCTCTCCCAAAGAAAGATATTTTGAGAGAATCTCTCCCAAAATCAAGGAAACTTGAGAAAATCTCTCAAAGTAAGGATATTTTTAGATATTCTCCACCCAAAGGAGATATGTTTAGATATTCTCTACAAAAACGACACCATGTGAGATCTAAGCCATCTTTCAAAGCTTAAGGTCCCATGGGTTAGCCCATATGAGCCAGGTTTGACTACCTAGGCATTAAAAGTGGCTTTTAGTCAAAATTCCTCTTACCAAGAGCATACAAAAAAAAAAAATGGTTCCATGCCTCTTTTGAGTTGATTGGGCCATACAAAAATTCCAAGCCTCATGAGCTTCCAAAATCCAAACCATCCCACCTCATGAACCAAATTAAGCCAAAACCTTGAAATTGACATTCTTCCAAAATCCAAAACCACTCCAATGGACTCAAAAAAAAAATTTCCCAAAGAGTAACCAAAAAACCAAACCATGGTCCCCTAACTTGCCACATACAGCTTGTTAGGTCAGAAGGCCAACCAAAAACCCACTTTCGGTCCCCTAACTTGTCACATACAGCTTGTTAGGTCAGAATGCCAAAATAAAAAAACCAAAAACCCGACCCCCTAACCTGCCACATACAGCTTGTTAGGTCACAAGGTCAAAAACAAAAAAAAAAAATCCTACTTGACCGCCTGATGCGCCACATAAAGCCTTTAGGTTCACAAGGTCAAAAGGGAAAATCCAAAACCCAAAAAATCCAAAACCCAAAATCCAAATCCCAAATGTCAATTCTCAAAACTTTGCCTTGAAATGGTACGTGATCCCTCCCACTACCATAAAATCCCCTGCAAGCTCAAAAGGCTACTCTATAAAAAAAAATGCTCAAAGACTCTTGGTCAAGTCAGAAGCTCTCCTTCAAGATTCTCTTTGAGGCACATCGACTGCAAAAGCCATCGTCGCTATACCTCGAGGGGGCATTTGTTGACACAAAAAATGTCACTTTGCCTCTCCACACCAAAAGCTACATGGAGCCGCATCCTACCCCAAATAGGCAGGCGCCACTTCAAGCATCAGATCTTGTCAGAATCAAACAAAAACTGCAAGGTCATTCAAAACAGCCAAAAGAGAGGTACACATGAAGTTTCGGGCCATTCCGACATCATTTGGCCTAGCTTCACTTCTCCAACAGCTAAGCAGCAGCTCCCGGCGGCGACAGTGTCAAAGACCCCAAATCTTCAATCAGAGCCTACGGATGGTCTCAAAATACCTCCGAAAGGCTACATGTCAAGTTTCAAGTCAAACCGACACCGTTTGACCCTCCATCAACTCTCGAGCAGCAAAATCAAGCCCTTAGGTAGCGAGAATTACCGAGGTCGTCACTCATCAAACAGAGCACATGGGCGGCTTCTACATACCTCCAAAGGGCTGCACATCAAATTTCAGGACATTCCGATGACGTTTGACCCAGTTTCGATGCTCGGAAACAAAATTAAGCCTACCAGCGGCGGAGCACCCCGGGACCATGGCACCCAATTCGGAGCCTGTGGATCATCTCAAAATGACTCCAATAGGCTCCCCGTAAAATTTCAGGTCAATCGGACATCGTTTGACCAGAAGTCAAAGCTCGACATTTCCCTCATGGTGAAATCAAAGTCAAGCATTTGCGGGACCCGAAGCGGCTTCAAAATCTGAACAAAAGCCTATGGTTGGTCTCTTCTACTGCTCAAGAAGCTACACGACAAATTTCAGGTCATTCCGACATCGTTTGACCTAGTTTCGACGCTTGACAAAAAATCGGGAGTTCTCCACAACAAAGTCTTCGGCTTTTCAGAAAATGGGAAACTTTGCAATCCGATTTGCACGGCTTCCCGTCATGTTTTCTTGAGGGAAATTCAGTCAATAAATGAGAGGAAATTCCAAGAAAAATGCAGGAGAAAACAGAAGCGAAAAATGACGAAAAACGAAGAAGAAAAGGCGACCGGATGGCGGCCGACCATGGGGCATAAACCCCATGGTCGCCGGCAACCATGGTGCATGGTCGCCGGTGACCATGGAGGTCCGGGCCGCCGGACCTCGCCCAAAAACCCCGTTTTTCGGGTATCTTTCGCGTCCCGAGTTGATTGGCCCCTGTGATTTTTCCAAATTCTGATATTTTGAGCATGAAATCCGTCGATCTTCGTCGACGTCGTGGATCCGCCGCCGGAATCATGGAATCATCATCCGACACCTCAAAATTGTCAACCGACCGATCAAGAAAATGCACTTTCTGCCCGACCGATCGAGAAATCGACTGGACAGATGTCGCCGGCTTGTTGATATTAATCAAAGTCTGAAATTGCATGATCATCCGATGTCGATCAACATGAAGATCCATCGATGATCATCGCCAAAAGAATTCCAAAGGACGCGGCGCGGCCCGTGACTCTTCAAGCGACCGGGAGACCATTTAATGCTGTTAATTGACTTGTTTATGACAACTTATTACAGTCATTAACTCATTATCTTGGACGGCCCAATCAAAAGCAAGCAAATGGGAGTTACAAATCCAAGTATTCATGGCATTAAAACCATGAAACTCCCCTCATTATGGAGATTAAAGGCAACTAAATGCCCATTATCCTCCACCGGCCAATCAAATTCAAGGAAAAAGGAGTTACCAAATCAAGAAATTAAAAACTTGTAACTCCTCCCATCATGAGCATTAATACCATAAATGCTCATAAACTCTCCTAAATGGCTACCAAATGCCTATAAATAGGAGACCATTCCAAGGAAAAAGGGGGGCCAGGGAAAAATTATCCAAAAACTCTCCGAAAAATCCAAGAAAAATCCAGAACCTCTGCAACAAACTCTCCTCTATTGAAGAAAACTCTGCTGCAACAAGCACTACAAGGTGATCAAAGCCCCTTGGGGGGCCACCCCCCCTAAGGCCACCTCTCCTTCTATCCAACATGGCTAGATGCGGCTTTTCAGCCCGTCTACTCAGCTTTTTATCGGATATAGGACCTTACCTTGGTCCTTATCCTCTAAAAATCTGAGGTTGGAGCCAAGCCAAGAAATCAAGCATCAAAGTTCTCATCTGAAGGACGATGGCGGAGTCCATACATGACTCGCGACCGTCGATCTGAACGGGTCCCCCCACAATCGCATGAAAAGTTAGATTCCATTTCTTTCTTTTCTATTGTATTGTATTTTTTCTTAAAGAGACACAAAATTCACATTTCTTGTCTTTTCATTATTGATGAGATTTGTAAAATCGCCTTTCACGGCACCAAAATCGCCTTTCACGGCAAACAAAGAAAATCGCCTCTCACGGCATTCAAAACAAACTTGTCTCTTTTCTTTAAAATATGTGTGCAATGGAAAGTTAGGAAAAAGTTGATTTCCTTTCTACTTGTGAAGGTGAATCTCCGGATCACTACTCTAAATTCCAAGTAGAAAAGAAAATCTGGCATACCCACAAAATGTTGATACCCGCCTTTCTTTCTTCCCTCTCCCTCCTTCCGGACCCCGACAGACCCGGGGCGGATGGCAGCGGAGGAGGAACGGAGGGGCGCAGTCCATCACCACACAAAAAACCCAGGTACGCACACATGCATGCAATCTCCTAGTCGTTGCTCTGCCTCTCTTTTTCTCCGACCTTGGTCCCTGCACTAACTTAGACATTGGAGAGCCCTGTGCTGCCCACAGTCAGGGTCCTTTGATCATTCTTTCTTCCCTTTCAGGTCCCTGAAGCGGATAGGTCTTCATAGTCGATCGGATAAGTCCTCAAAGGCTCCCCTTAATCTTGTGAGTTATATTTTCAGCACTTACAATTGGCACCGTCTGTGGGAATCGATTTGCAGAGTCTTCCTTGACATCATGACTAAGAAAGCTACAAAAGGCGGAGAAACATCCAAAACGCGGCAAACGGGACCATCCTCTGTCACCCTTCCCGCCAAGAAGAGGGCTGAGAAGAAAACTGTTGCAGACGACTACGATGAACGTGGTTTCATCCTCATCAACGTCCAAGAGCATAATCTTCTCTTGGAGTCACTTTCGAGGGGAATAACAGCGTCTCTTCGGCGAGGAGACCCTCGACAACAGCCTAGAGAAGATCCTCTGCTGGACCAATCTCCTCTGCTGGGTCAAGCTCCACCACGGAGTAAGTCCCCAATAGTAGACATGCCAGTTCTCTCCGATCATCACGAGGACGACGGAGATGAAGATTATAACCTTGACGAAGAATTCGATCCTACTCTCGAGGAAATTCGAGCGCAAAACGTCACCATCAGAGAAAATGATGCTTTGATCCACCAGCTCCAGCAGCAGCTGGAGAGAGCGACAGGCTCGACCAGGCAGCAGCAGTCACGGCGACATGATGAGGGGAGAGTTTCTCATAGCAGGCAGACTGCTCCCCCCAAGAGAGATCTGAGAATCCATCTGAACGAGAAGAAGCGTGATCGAGCTCGTGATGAAGGCTCGAACACCAGTCGAAGCCATTCTTCAGCTGGCCACTGCCCATGAGAGGAGACCCTTCCTCCCGAGATCAGTGCAGGTTTTGTGCATATCACAATCAGGGCGGACATAAGACCGAAGAATGCAGAATACTGAGGTCACACTTGGAGAAGTTCGTCCAAGACGGACACTTGAAAGAATATATCAAGGCGGGCGCCGGGGGTGACAGCCAGGTTCCGTGCCGGGATGAGAGGGGCCAAGACAGTGATGAGTCTGAAAAAATCATCAATGTCATTCACCTAGCTCCCCCTCCCAAGGGAAGTAACCGAGCTCGTGCCGACTCCAGGCGAGCCTCCCATGGTGAACAGGTGATGGCGGCCGAACTCGGATCAGCTCCCAAAAGGACTAGGAGAGAGCGGCCCAAGATCTGGTTCGCAGATGCGGATTTGGAAGGGGTCCGCTCCCTCACAACGACCTGCTCATTGTCACCTTGAAACTGAAGGATTGCACAGTACAGAGGATCCTCGTTGACCCCGACAACTCATCCGAGATCCTATACTTCGATTGCTTCAAGAGGATGGGCCTGACGGAGAAGGACCTACAAGAAGCCCGAACTCCCCTCATAGGCTTCAGTGCCAAGCCGGTATACCCGAAAGGGAGGATTTCCCTCAGAGTCCGGGTCGGCGGAGCGTCTGTGATGGCAGACTTCCTGATGGTTGACGCGCCTTCCCCCTACAACGCCATAATGGGCAGGACATGGCTCCGCAGTATGGAAGCAGTCCCCTCTACTCACCCCCAGAAGCTGAAGTTCCCATTGGAAGGTAGAGGTGGCAGGGTGGAGATCGTTACAGTTAGAGGAGACCAGCAGATGGCCAAGCAGTGCTTGATGGCCGTAGTGTCCTAGGTGAGAGAGCCCAAGCAGGTCAACATGGCCGAGATGGAGAAGAAGCTGGACGAGGTCGGCCAAGACCCGGAGACAAATAGCGTGGAAGACTTGACCGAGATCAGAATCGACCCTAACGATCTGGAACGATTCTTCCTGCTCGGAAGCCAGCTTACTGAGTCAGAGAAGTCAGAATTGGTTGATTTCTTGATGTGGAACAGACACGTCTTCGCCTGGATGCCCTATGCAATGCCCGGCATAGACCTCGAGGTCATGTGCCACAAATTGAATGTGGACCCTAGCCACAAGCCAGTAATGCAAAATGCTCGCAGAACTAGGATACCACAGACAGAAGTCGTGATCGAGGAAGTGGACAAGCTGTTGGAAGCCGAAGTAATAAGAGAAGTCCAGTATCCAGTCTGGTTAGCTAACACAGTGGTGGTCAAGAAAAAAACAGGCAAGTGGAGAGTGTGTGTCGACTTCACCGACCTGAACAAAGCTTGCCCCAAGGACAGCTTCCCTCTCCCAAAGATTGATCAAATGATCGACGCCACCACTGGCTACGACAAAATGAGCTTCCTCGACGCATACCGGGGTTATCATCAGATACCAATGTATGGGCCAGATGAAGAGAAGACCGCCTTCATAACACCCAGAGGCACCTATTGCTATAAGGTGATGCCATTTGGGATGAAGAACGCGGGAGCCACCTACCAACGACTCGTCACCAGGATGTTCCAGGCTCAGCTCGGCGAGACCATCGGAGTCTACATTGACGACATGGTCGTCAAGTCCAAACAAGCGCAGAATCATTTGGGAGAACTGGCTCAAGTTTTCGACGTCCTGAATAAGTTCAAGCTCAAGCTCAACGCTTCTAAGTGCGCCTTTGGTGTCGGCTCCGGCAAGTTCCTTGGAAGCTTGGTCACGAGCAGAGGAATGAGGCTAATCCAGAGCAGATATCCGCCATCCTCAGAGTGCAGAGTCTAACCACTATGAAAGAAGTCCAGAAACTCACTGGCATGGCTGCCGCACTGAATCGCTTCATCAGCAGATCCTCAGATAAGTGCCGGCCTTTCTTTCAGCTTCTTAAAAAAAACTTAAAATTTCAATGGACTCCAGAATGTGACCAGGCCTTGCGGAGCTCAAGGCCTATCTCTCTTCACCCCCTTTACTCTCAACTCTGAAACATGGAGAAGTTTTGTACTTATATTTGGCGGTCTCGGATCATGCGGTGAGCTCGGTCCTCATCAGAGAGGAAGACAAGATGCAAAAGCCAATTTATTATACGAGCAAAACCCTCATTGACGCCGATACCAGATATTTACCATTAGAGAAGCTCGCGCTGGCGCTCGTCAGCGCCTCGCGCAAACTCTCCCACTATTTTCAAACTCACATTATAATGGTTGTTATGGAACACCCACTTAAATCTGTTTTCAAAAAGGCTGACTTTTCAGGAAGAATCTCTAGATGGGATGTCGAACTGGGACAGTATGATATCCAATATCAGCCCAGGACAGCGATTAAGGCCCAAGTGTTGGCAGATTTCCTCGTGGAGTTCTCTCCGAGTTCGGCACCAACCCAGCTCGACACCGAACTGGGGGGGCAGGGGGCATGAAGCATCCATGGACTCTTATGAACAATCACAAGGTCAAGCCCTCACCCCAGTTTGGAGAGTTTTCGTCGACGGGTCCTCCACTTCAAGAAGAGCAAGCGCCGGAGTTGTCCTTTAGTCTCCAGAAGGGCTGGTCATCGAGTAGGCTCTGACCCTGGATTTCAAGGCGTCAAACAATGAAGTTGAGTATGAAGCCCTAATAGCAGGACTAAACAGCGCCAAAATCCTCGGAGCTCAGCAGCTAGTGATCTTCGGTGATTCACAGCTGGTGGCGAATCAGCTGACTGGAGACTACCAAGCTCGTGACGATAGGATGGCCGCCTATCTAGCTCTTGCAAAAAAGATGCTCTCTCAGTTCCAGACGGCCGAAATTAGGTAGATAGGCAGAGAGTTAAATTCTCACGCCGACGCCCTTGCTAACTTAGCCTCTGCTGTCAAAATAGGAAGGAAAAGAAACATTGAAGTAGGATCGTTGGCCATGCCCAGTTTAGAGCTCCATCCACCTCGGGAAGTACTATGCCTTGATCTCGGCCTCAGCTGGATGGAACCCATCATAGCTTACCTAAAGGATGACCAGCTCCCCGAGGACAGAAGTGAGGCTCACCGAATCAGACTCAAAGCAGCCCGGTTCTGGTTGTCTCCCGAAGGCAAGCTCTACAGGAAGTCATTCACAGGCCCATACCTTCAGTGTGTTCATCCGAGCAAGGTCGAGGACTTCCTCTATGAAATACACGAAGGGATCTGCAAAAGCCATATTGGAGGAAGATCACTAGCATACCGAGCTATCAGCCAAGGTTACTGGTGGCCATATATGCAGAGGGACGCGCAGGTATACGCTAGAAAATGCGAGAAGTGTCAAAAATTCTCCCATTCCCTCCATCAGCCAGCACAAGATCTAAGTCCGCTTTCTATAGCCCTTGGCCATTCGCCCAATGGGGGCTCGACATCGTAGGACCACTTCACCGAGCTCCGGGGAATAGAAGGTGGTTGATAGTAGCCACCGACTATTTCACCAAATGGATTGGGGCAGAGCCACTATCTTCCATCACGAAATAAGACTCGAAGAACTTCGTGTGGAAGAACATCATCACGAGGTTCGGTATTCCAAGAGCTCTGGTCTCGGACAACAAGACCCAGTTCGATTCCAACCTCTTCAGGAACTTCTGCCAAGAGCTCAGCATCCGGAACCACTACTCCACCCCAGAGTACCCGCAGAGCAATGGCCAAGCAGAAATCTCTAACAAGGTGGTACTCGATGGACTGAAGAAGTGACTCGACAGAGCCAAGGGAAGATGGGTAGAAGTGCTTCCAAGCGTCCTGTGGGCCTACAGAACAACTCCAAGGCGCTCCACTTCGGCAACGCCTTTCTCCTTGGCCTATGGGATGGAAGCGGTCATTCCCTTGGAGATCGGCCTCCCAACCCTGAGATCCGAACTCTTCGATCAAGGCCGGAATGAGGCGAACTTAGCTCTGGAGCTGGACCTGGCCGACGAAGGCAGAGAAGCAGCAGCAATCAGGTTGGCCGCCTATCAGCAACAGTTGGCCAGAGGCTATAATCAGAAGGTCAGAGAGAGGAAATTCTAAGTTGGCGAGCTGGTTCTGAAGAAGACACTCCCAGGCGATAAGGATCCTAATCAGGGCAAGTTAGCGCCGAACTAGCATGGACCATTCAAAGTAATCTCTACTGCCGGACAATCAGCGTATAGACTTGAAGATATGGAGGGCCGACAGCTACCACGGCCATGGAACGCGTCGCATTTCAAGAAGTTTTATTTCTAATATGTACTCAATTTTCAAGATCAATGAAAGCAATCTTCATTTTTGTCCATTGATTCAGTTAAAATCCGGTTGCGGCTATGGTAGTTCGGCGACAATGCCACTGATGAGATTGCCTTTGGGTCGGAATATATTCCACCCGAGCATGAAGCCATTACGGCCACTGATGAGATTGCCTTTGGGTCAGAATATATTCCACCCGGGCATGAAGCGATTACGGCCACTGATGAGATTGCCTTTGGGTCGGAATATATTCCACCCAGGCATGAAGCCATTACGGCAACTAATGAGATTGCCTTTGGGTCGAATATATTCCACCCAGGCATAAAGCCATTACGGCCACTGATGAGATTGCCTTTGGGTTGGAATATATTCCACCCAGGCATGAAGCCATTTCGGCCATTTAGACTGCCCTAAGGTCTTTACACCCCGCTCGCACGAATCCATTTCGGCTAACAAGATGACTCGGGTTGATACAAAATCTTCCACTCAAAAAGGTGTCTAAAGGCCGGTGTATCACAAAACGGTGCCCCGGTATATGTCAAACGTGTTATATATGGTACTACATATTGTGCATCAAAGACGTTACATGACGAGGTGTTGGAACCATGTCGAGCATGGGAGACAATGGAAAGCCACTACCTATCTCATAAGGTGTTTCAACTCGGCCATACTTTCCAATTCGGATCATATATATAGCCGAACTTGAACACTTACGCAAAAAAAGAAAAACAATAGAGTCCACAATGAAGCAAAAAATTCAGTTTCATTGATTTTTCTTGATATTACAACTATTTCATTACAATTGAGAGATAAAGAAAAAAAGAACAAAAAAAAGAAGAAAATATAATACATCAGCAGAATCAAGCAGCCGCGTCAGCATCGACATCATTAGCAGGGCCTTTGTTCGGAGTGGGGGCAGAGCTTGGTTCCGGATCCGAGCTTGGGAACTTAGCTGGGCTCCTATAAATCGGGTCTTCCTCGGCGACGCCAGCCTTATCCAACGCAGCGAGCCAGCCAAGTTCCCATGCCTTGTCTCGGATGGTCAAGACCCGTGCCTCGTACAAGGTCGTCGCTTCGGCCACCCCCTCATCGTAGGCTCCCTTCGTCTCGGCCTCCAATTTAGCCTTGGCTTCCTCGGTCTGCTCGGCCACCTTCTTTTTATACATTTCGGTCTCGGCCTTCGCAGCCTCCACCTCGGTAGTGAGACTTTGGATCAACTGTTCTTGCTCAGCTGCCTTCTTCCCACTCTCCTCCACTGCGGCCTCCAATGCCCTCCTCTGAGCCTCCGCCTCAGCCTTCTCGATGCCACTCTGCCGGGCCCTCTCCAACTGTACATGGGACCTCTGCACTAGCTGTAAGAAAATAGAACACTGTGAGAAACCCATGATAGAAGTCAAAATTCATAAGGAACTTAAGCTCTGAACACTCACCAGGAGCCCCACCTCCATCGATGCCATCGCTAGCGCCACATCATCATGGTCCCTGTGCCGGGCCATGTCTTTGGGCAGCGAACAGGCGGCAGCGAGGGCCGCCATCACCAGAGGATTCCCTGGGACCTGGTCCTCCACCGAGACAGGCCTCCCGGGACCAATCTATAAAGAAGGTCTCCAGGGGGCAGGCCCGAGAGGTGGCACCACGGAGGTCTCCGGGGTGTCCTCGACTGCAGCCTCCTTCCTAGGCCCGGTCTCTTCCTCTGCTGCGGCCCCCCTAGTTTGTTGTTGGTCTTCCAAATTCGGGGGTGGCATGGGAGCCCTGTCGACGACCGGAGCCGAAGTGGCCCGGGGAGTCCGCCTTGAGTTGCAAAATGCCAGCGAGCTCAGATCCCTGATGGCAGGCTGACGCTGCGGTGGCATCTCTTCTGTCAAGCTGGGCGAAGGGCGGCAATGTCGTCTGATGAGAGGGCTCCCGCTCAATTCCGTCTCGGAGGTGGAGGCCTCAGCGTCGGATGCGACCCTGCTGACCTTGGGTGCTATCCGAGAAGGACCCACCTCGGTCTCGGGTTCCCTTCTCTCCGGGCTCCCTTGCGGTGATTGCTCAGCGACTTTGGCCCTCTTGTAGTAGCCTTGGTATTTAGGCTCGTAGCCTAGAAGCGCCCAGGCCGCCCTGTTTGAGAACTCTGTGCACCTGGAGACCCGCTGATGCCAGGCCTCGTTCTTTCTCCAGCCGACCTGCCCGGCTTTCCTCTGTCGAGCGGCTCCAGGGTCAGGAAAAGTGTTAGTTCGGGAAAATGAAAGAAAGGACGGGAAGAAAAAATCAAAACTAGAAGATATCATACTTGGAACGACCCCGGGGCGACGAGGGACACTGTACACTCCGACCTCTTCGGCGCCGAACTCCCAATTGCCCGAGACAAACAAAAGGTCGTCCCTCGCGTACTTGTTGGAGTCTTCAAGCGCCGTGACGAAATTCTTTCGCTTTGGCTAAACTCAGAGGTAGTAGGTGTCCTCCTTTGATTTACAAATATTATATACGTCCTTTATGTCGTAGACGCCGAGGTCTATGTGGAGGTGCCAATTGAGCGCAGCTGTGCCCATGATGATCTTGTAGGCGTTGGGCATCAACTGGCTGGGGGTGAGGTTCCAGGTGCTAAGGCAAGCCCTAAGCAGAGGGTCTAATGGGAACCTAACGCCCCCCCTCTATGACTACTATCAACGGGATGGACATCCAGCCTTCGGAAAACGAGCGGCTCATGTAATCTATGGGGTCTGCCCGCCAGACGAAAACGTCGTCCTGTATCCCGTACGCCAACCTAAGCCCCTCTATGGCCTCTGCACTGTCTAACCAGTGGCTGTATACCCCCATGTCTGGTAAAAGAAAGAGAAGGGGAAGGAGATTCAAAGGGAAATAATAAAGAACGAAGGACTCGAGGAACTTACTAACACGGGGAACCTAGGACGGAGATGGACACTGCTGTGAATGCACTGCCGTTGAAGGTGGCTCTGCTCTGATTCCTGGCTCTGGTTCTTGGAAATGCTCTTTCGAAAATGAAAAGTAAGAAAGGGGAATAAGGAGAAGATGCTGCTATTTATAAGAGGGAAGCGCCAAGTAATGGCGCCTCTTCCGAAATTCAAAAAATGTCGCTTCAAAGACTGCACGCGTACCCTGCGTGGCTAACCAGATGGAGACGCGTGTCATCAGCGATTTATCTCCTGCAATAATTCGAGCGTGGCATTTATTGCAATTAATTACCCCTGGCGTGCGAAGAGAACTTGAATAAGTGCCACGTGTCAACTGCTAACGTCAGGGCAAAATTTTCTGGTGGTTTTTCGCAATTATAGCTCCCGACCCCAAGGAATCCGAGATTCCAAGAAGTCGGAAGCTAGGGGGAATTGTGTGGGGCAATTCTTAATGCGCAAGTTACACTGTTGAGTTCATGAATTAGCACATTCACGCATCATTTTAGGATGAATTAGATATTTAATTGGGTGCATTGCATCATTATTCATCTAATTTCATCATTTCATGCATTTTCACTTAGGAGCCTGAATTTTCATACTTTTCGTACATTTTCTGCATTAACTTAGATTGTTTTGCAAATTTTCTCCGAAGAGTCCCAGTTGGAGTAGAACTCTATCTGGATGGGTCCCGCTTCAATATGGGTTCTTCACTATTTAATGTGTTAAATTAGAATGTGCAGAAAATGAGAATTGCATACCTCTGTCACGGAGCCCACTTTCAAGCACGCAGTCATCCTGGGCCCTGCATTGCTGAATTGAAGATTGAAAAGAAGTAAATTGAAGAATTCACTATGTGGACCCCACACACAAGCCATATGCAAATCAATCAAAGGAGGGGTTCACTCATCATGTCACTTGAAGAATCCTAATTACAGTAGAAGACTTCTCATGGGACTCACTGTTCAAATAGATGAACTGTCTCACATGGCAGGGTCCACAGTGGTTGCAAATTTGAAATTATTAATGGATAATTCAAAAAGTATCATTCTGATTGGAACAAAAGAAGAAGAGTTTGAATCATCCACATCTGATGTCCTTTCAAAAAAGAAAGTTGTGCAGAGATAGAATCCATTGCAAATCAAATTTTAGAAGTTAATTCCATTTTTCTCAGGACAACTAATCTTCAAATGGCAATAACTTTCAATCCGACCGTCGGATCGATAAAACTTACCTACCGTTGGAAAACTTATTCAGAGTAGATACTTGTGGAGCCCAAGAATGTGCAAATCAGAGCTATATTTACAAAGTTATGGGTCCGGAGATTTTCATGTTCATTTTTAGATGGGATTGCAAATTAAATTCACACCGTTGATAATCAATTGTTGCACATCCCTTGTGGGACCCCATTTGAAGATTGGCCAAGCCACCCAGAGGTTTTCAGAAGCTTCCACCTCATTCAAATTCAAAAGAGGATAAGAGATATACCTTATCAAAGAAGAAAAATCAAATCTGCAGAGAATGTGTCCAGATTCAATGTATCTGATAGATAACCGGAGAAATAAAAGGAACCAAAAAGTAGCATACGAGAGAAACTCTCTCCCCTTAGACGTGCATAATCATTCTCTCCTCTTTTTCTTCTTTCTCTAATCAATAGATTTTAAGAATTATTTTTGGGTATTCTAAAGCCCTGTTCCAAAAATTAGGATTTTTAGAAAAGAGATTTCTGAAAGATCATTGTACAAGGAGATGCTATCAATGAAATTAGTTATGAAGTTCTTTTCAATGGCTAGCTAGATTCCTGGATTGGAGCATACAGATGAAGCTAAGTAGATCTTTAATTTAATCTATGTGATTTTCTATTACTTTCTTGTCTCTTTTAAATACATGCTCTATTAGAATAATAGATTTGTCTTCATACCTTAGGCAGTCTTTATTTTGATTTCTATTGAAAATAGTTTGATGATTTATACTTATTTTGATAGATTATGCTTAGGGTTGAGATCCTTTGATAGTTTATGCTTAATTGGATGAATCATGCTTATGATTTTTCATTCTTTTATGAGGAGAAGGAGATCTTGGGTTGACCTTATTCTTTTTATTAAAAATTGATTTCTGCGAAAGACAAATCCTCCGGATCCGAATAATTGCATGGATGGATTAATTATCTTGCTTAGTGGATTCTAGATGCTCTGATCTGTTTTTTATATTTGATTGGTTTGTGTTTCTGAATTTTTCTAGTTTTTCTTAGATCTCAATTATTTATTAATCTTTGGTTTTAAAAAAAAATTCAGATTTTTAAATTTTAACTTAGTAGAGCTCCTTGTGGGATCGACCTGTAATTGCCACTATCTCAACAAGTTAATTGTGCACTTGCAGTAATTTTAATGGATTGATTTAATTCACATCAAGTTTTTGGCGCCGTTGCCGGGGAGCCAAATCTGAGTTTTTATTAGAAATCTGAATTTTTTTTTTATTTTCATTAGATTCATATGCATGCTCATATTTAGGTTGTATTAGTTGTTTAGTCATCAAATTTGCATTAGTAGTGTTCTTTGCAATTGGTATTAGTTAGTATTTCACTTTGCTAATTTTTCAGACTTTTTTTATTTTTTTGATATTTTTTTATTAATTGAATTTTCGGAATAAATAATTAATTAATAAAAAAACCAAAATTTTTTTTTGAAGGATTTCTTTTAATTCCTAATTTCAGTAAATAAAGAAAAAATTATTTTAGATTAGTTTAACTAGTGTCCTGATTAGATTAGGATTACTAAGATAAAGTTTAAAATCTTTAAGATTAGTTGTTTTGATTAATATGCTAACTTTTGAATTATGAAATAAGGTAGTTAGAAATTTTAAAATTCTATCTCTTAAGTTGTTTAGATTAGTTAGAGTTTTAAAATCTAAAATTTGAATTGGATAAGATTGGATTTCATATAATTGAAATCTTTTTGAAAACTCTAACCATATATAGACACTTGTTTGGATAATTTAGAATTTCTGATTTTTTTATTTATTTTGAAGACAGAATTTTTGATTTGTTTTAATAACTTAGAATCCACTTTGATAGAGTCTTTATTAACTTGGTTTCTTTTGAATATTCTTTTTTTTTAATTAGGATAAAATAGTATTTTGAGTTGATTTGTTAACTTAGGATTTACTAACAAGAGTTTCTTTTGAATACGTTACCTTGGTAAGAGGAGAGTTGCACAAAAACAGGAAACTGCGTGGATTTGCTCAAAGCAAACAAGTTGCTCTCAGAATTGCTAATAACAAATTGCTCTCAGAATTGCAAAATTTGCTATAAAAAAAAAGCGTGGGCCCGCTGTAAGAGTTTCTAAACTTTACCCCACGAATCTTTTACTTGCAGTGGGGCTTGGGTGATTTAAATTTCAGCAAGTATGATTGTATGATTGACACATCAAGTAAACTGGACCCCACACACTTAGTTAAGGGCAATTACCCCAATCAGATAAGGACTGGATTTCATCACCAGATCCTTGCCCAATTAGGTTTAACCACCTCTCACATAGTAACCTAAACATTAATTAAAATCAAGTAGAAACGAGACCATAGGACTCGAGCTCAATAGGACGAAGACCACAAAAGGTTGCACCAATTGCGCTCTTTGGTTAAGTCGATGTCTAGGTAAGTCCTGTCCCTACCAAAAAGGGTTGGCAGTCTCTGTTCTAGGAGTTTGGTTCTTAAGCGGGACCCTTGCCAAGTGCATTGTGACCCCACCACTCATCCTGGGGACTTACCTGGTCGATTTGACTTCATAAGACCGGATTGGAGGCCTTAGTGCACTCTTCAAACCAGTTAGGAGCTGTTTAGTGAGTTAGGTTAACCCTAGGATAATTTCTTGTGCTCAATCTTTGTGCTTGACTGCTTGTGCATCATCTAATAAGACTATTAGGGCCCCGCATATAGATTAGGCTTGCATTTCTTTAAGGTTGAACTCGATGCATGCGCTCTAGACCTGAGAGAGAAAAACTGTGGGTACGCAAAAGTAAAAGGTTAGTCAGGATAGAGCCCGAATTAGCCTTAACCATTGTTGGGAAGTCTTCCATCTTTGAAGAAATAAGTAGGATGGCTGATCAAGTGGACCCACCGATGACTTTGAAGGACTATATGTACCCCACCAGGACAACTCAACCGTCTTGCATCACCCTACCTCAGACCAATGCCACATTCGAGCTGAAATCTGGCAAAATTCAGATGCTCTCGGTATTTCGTGGGCTAGACCAGGAAAACCCATATCAACATGTTAGGGAATTTGAGGACATTTGTGGGACCATGAGAATCAATCACATGACTGAGGAGGCCCTTAAACTTAGATTATTTCCTTTTTCCTTAAAAGAGAAGGCTAAAGCTTGGCTTTATGCCTTACAGGCTGGGTCCATCACTACATGGGCCAAGCTAGTCGAAGAATTTTACAAAAAATTCTACTCCAAGCAAAAAACTACTTCGATTAGGCAGGCCATAAATGGATTCCATCAAATGGAAGGGGAGACACTTTACAGTTTTTTGGAACGGTTCAAGGACCTCTTAATCTAGTGTCCCCACCATGGGTTTGAAAAAATCCGATTAGTCCAAATTGTGTATGAAGGCATGGATTACCCAACTAAACAAATGGTGGAATCTTTCTGTAGTGGGAATTTTACACAGAAAACAGCAGAAGAAGCTTGGACATTTTTGGAAGATACCGCTGAAAACACACTGCAGTGGGCCCCTATCAAGAGGGAGCCCATCAAACCCACCATTCCTGAAAAAGGGGGGATGTTCAAGATTGAACCCAAAATTGAGGCAGATGCCAAATTAGCCACACTGGTGAGGAGAATAAAGGCCTTAGAGCTAAACCAAAAACCCACTCCAAACACTTTGGAGTCATTAAAATATAACCAGGCCATGAATGGAGGGATTGACCCAACAACTTTGGGTCAGACCGAATCTGTTGAGGAGGTTAATGCGCTATATCAAAATACTCGTTTTGACAATCGTCAGAGGTATGACCCGTACTCTAACACTTACAATCCAGGTTGGAGGGACAACCCGAACTTTTCTTGGACCAAAGGCCCAACTCAAGGTGGCCCATCTCAGTCCACTCAATTTCAATCCAATCAATCTCAAGTCAATGCCCCCACCTGGTTTCCAAAAGCCCAATTTCAACTCCAATCCATTGACCCAGAGGGTAGATTCGTTAGAAGAGGCCATGAAACTCCTGACTCAAACCACAACCCAATTGTCTCAGACCACTACTCAACTTTTGAATGGCCACACTCAAACCCTTGCAAAATTGGAATATCAAATGGGCCAACTGGCCAACTCCATCAGTGCCAGAGACGAGGGAACCTTCCCTAGTCAACCCGAACCTAATCCCAAGGGCCAAGTTGTTCATGATCCTAAAGGAAAAGGCCCAGAACAAGTCAAATCCATAATCACTCTTAGGTCGGGTACACAGGTTGATAATAAGGTCAAACTACCCAAGGAACCTGAGGAAGAATCAAGTAAGATAGTGGAAACTGAGGAACCAAGTGCGAATGCTGAACCCACATTAGAACCAGAAAACCCAGTCAATACTGAACCATCACCTAGTGAGCCCACTCCTAGGACCTATGTTCCTAAGGCACCATATCCACAGAGGCTACGCCTAGTAAAATCAACTGTTCAGTTGGATAAAATGCTTGAAGTATTCAAACAAGTGCGGATTAATATCCCACTACTTGATGCTATCCAACAGATTCCGGCCTATGCAAAATTTCTGAAGGACCTTTGCACCTTCAAAAGGACTTTTGCACCTTCAAAAGGACTACTAATGTGCCCAAGAAGGCTTTTCTAGCCCAACAAACTAGCTCAATCATTTCCTGTCCAACCCCGATCAAATATAAGGACCCAGGGTGTCCTACCATTTCTTGTCAGATAGGGGACCATCACATAGAGAAAGCTTTGCTAGACTTGGGTGCAAGTGTGAACCTTCTTCCGTACTCTGTTTATGAAGAATTAGGTTTGGTGGAGTTGAAAAAGACCCATGTGACCTTGCAATTGGCTGATGCATCAATTCGATACCCAAAGGGGGTAGTTGAAGATGTTCTTATCAAAGTCGGAGACTTTGTGTTTCCTGTCGATTTTGTTGTCTTGGATACCAAACACACATCTGGTGCTGAACCCAAAATTCCAATAATCTTGGGGAGACCATTCCTTGCCACCTCAAATGCCTTGATCAATTGTAGGAATGGAGTGATGCAAATTTCTTTTGGGACCATGACAGTCCAAGTGAATATTTTTAATGTTAGTAAGAACCTCCTGATGAGGATGATGGGGTTTTTCACATTAGTTACATTCATGAATTGGTGGAAAATCACGTACCCCATTTGCAACTTGAAGATCCACTAGAGGCTTGTCTGGCCCACTTTGGAAGTGATTTTGATGTAGATGGACATATTGAGGAAGTCAATGCACTGTTAGACTCAACCCCATCCATGGATTGCTCAAGGTGGCAACCGAAGCATGAGATTCTGACTCCATCTGCTTCCCCACTTGTCCCATCAATTGTAGAGCCCCCTAAGTTAGAACTCAAGCAGTTGCCAGATACCCTGAAATATGTGTTTTTAGGCCCACTAGAAACCCTTCCAGTGATTATAGCTTCAGACTTGGACCCTGTCCAAGAGGAAAAACTCGTGAAAATTTTGGATACACACAAGGAAGCTATAGGGTGGTCCATTGCAGATATCAAAGGAATTAGCCCATCTGTTGTCCAGCATAGAATCCATTTGGAAGAAAATGCAAAAACTTCTCGTGAACCACAGAGGCGACTGAACCCTGCAATGAAACAAGTGGTTAGGTCAAAAGTTTTAAAATTACTCGATGCAGGGGTTCTTTACCCCATATCTGATAGTGCATGGGTGAGCCCGGTTCAAGTGGTACCAAAGAAATCTGGAATAACAATGGTTCAAAATGAGGGCAATGAATTAGTCCCCACTCGGATACAGACTGGATGGAGGGTATGCATTGATTATAGAAAGTTGAACTCTGTCACTCGAAAAGATCATTTTCCCCTCTCATTCATGGATCAGATGCTCGAAAGGCTAGCCGGTCATGCATATTATTGTTTTCTTAATGGTTATTCAGGTTACAATCAAATTCCAATTGCACCCGAGGACCAAGAAAAGACCACCTTCACCTGTCCATTTGGCACTTTCACTTATAGACGCATGCCCTTTGGGCTATGCAATGCACAGGCCACCTTTCAAAGGTGCATGTTTAGCATATTTTCTGACATGGTAAAAAGATTCATTGAGGTTTTCATGGATGATTTTTCGGTCTTTGGCAACTCTTTTGAGGAGTGCTTACATAATTTGTCCCTTGTGCTTAAAAGATGCAAAGAAAAGAATCTAGTCTTAAATTGGGAGAAATGTCATTTTATGATAAAAAGGGGCATAGTCCTGGGACACATTATTTCTGATGATGGAATTGAGGTGGACAAAGCAAAAACTGATTTGATCTCCAAATTGCCACCACCAAAATCAGTTAAGCAAATTCGATCATTCTTAGGCCATGCTGGTTTTTATCGTCGATTCATCAAGGATTTTAATAAAATCATTAAACCTCTGTGCCAATTGCTGACAAAAGAGGCCCCGTTTGAATTTGATGAGAAGTGTCTAAAGGCCTTTGAGAGACTAAAAAAGGAACTAACTTCAACCCCTATAATTCAGCCACCTGACTGGACCATTCCATTTGAGCTAATGTGTGATGCATCCGATACAGCTATTGGAGTTGTTTTGGGTCAACGGGTTGGGAAGCTATCTCATGTGATTTACTATGCAAGTAGGACCCTCAATGATGCACAGCTAAATCACACAACTACTGAAAAAGAATTGCTTGCTGTGATTTTTGCCTTGGAGAAATTCCGGTCCTACTTGATAGGGTCCAAAGTCATCATCTACATAGACCATGCAGCTTTGAGATACCTTCTGTCCAAAAAGGATGCAAAAGCCCGATTGATCTGGTGGATCCTTCTGCTACAAGAGTTTGATTTGGAAATAAGAGATAAAAAAGGATGTGAAAATGTTGTAGCAGACCATCTTTCGAGGATACCTTTAGAGCCATCAAATGAGGTCCCACTGAAAGAAAATTTTCTTGATGAACAATTGCTCAGTATTTCTCAAATCCCCTAGTTTGCAGATATAATCAATTACCTTGTTACAAGGGAGATACCCGCCCATTGGTCACAACATGATCGATCAAAATTTCTAGCTGAGGTCAAGTACTTTTTCTGGGATGACCCGTATCTTTTTAAATACTGCCCAGACCAGATCATCAGAAGATGCATTCCTGATCATGACCATTACTCGGTCATTTCCTTCTGCCATGATCATGCTTGTGGAGGCCACTTTAGTTCGAAAAAGACAGCTGCAAAAGTTTTGCAGTGTGGATTTTACTGGCCCACTATCTTTAATGATTGACACTTTCTGTTTAAACTGTGAGAGGTGTCAAAAGCTTGGCAAGCTCAATAGAAGGAACATGATGCCCTTGAATCCCATACTTGTGGTAGAAATTTTTGATGTATGGGGAATTGATTTCATGGGGCCATTTCCAAATTCCTTTGGAAATCTTTACATTTTGCTGGCAGTAGACTATGTTTCCAAGTGGGTGAAAGCCATGCCAACAAAGAAAAATGATCACTATGTGGTGATTAAGTTCGTGAGAGATCATATCTTTTCCCGCTTTGGAACCCCTAGAGCAATCATTAGTGATGGAGGCACTCACTTTTGCAACCGTCCCTTTGAGCATTTGTTAAAAAAATATTCTGTTACCCATAAGGTTGCTACACCTTATCACCCACAAACAAGTGGCCAAGCGGAAATATCAAATAGGCAAATTAAACAAATTCTGGAAAAGACGGTCAATCCCACTCGGAAAGACTGGTCTTTGCGATTGATCGACGCACTGTGGGCCTATCAAACCGCTTACAAGACACCTATTGGGATGTCCCCATATAGGTTGGTCTATGGGAAGGCATGTCACTTGCCTGTTGAATTGGAACATAGAGCTTATTGGGCCATTAAGAAGTTTAATTTTGACTTACCCACTGCGGGCACTCTCCGCAAATTGCAACTCAATGAGTTGGAAGAACTTCGAAATGATGCCTATGAGAATGCCAAGATCTACAAGGAAAGAATGAAGTTGCACCATGATAAGTCAATTTTAAGAAAATCTTTTGAACTGGGTATGAAAGTCCTTCTGTATAACTCCCGATTACACCTTTTTCCAGGGAAGTTACGAACCCAGTGGACTGGTCCATTCATTGTCAGGACTGTTTACTTTCATGGTGCTGTGGAAATTGAAAATCCCAACAATGGGGATGTTTTCAAGGTGAATGGTCAACGGTTGAAACCATTTCTAGAACTGAAGGATAAAAACATTGAGGATATCCTTCTGGAAGACCCAATTTACCAAGACTAATCATTTTTTATCATGTTGGGCTGACGACATTAAACTTAGCGTTGTTTGGGAGGCAACCCAATTTTGGAAGGTAATTGAGCTGGTTGATCACTTTCTTTTGCAATCACCTCACACGGTAAGATGTTCTAATTTTCCTTATTGTTCATTTTCACATTACACATGCATTCATAACATTGAGTACAATGTTGAATTTAGGTTTGGGAGTGTGAGTTAGAACTTGACATGTGATCATTCGTTCAATTTTCATTCTACATTTTCTTTTTCGCTTTGCTTTGGTTTTTAGGAGATTTTAAAAAAAAAATTGTGTTGTTAGAGGGAAACTTTCAAGAGAATTTTTATTGGCTGAAGATATTTATTTTGGGGAAAAGAAAATAATGGTTCACCATTTTATTTATGGAAAGGGTTTTTGGAGAAGTGCTGAATTTTGATCCCTCACTTTTACACAGGTGGTATACGTTTTTAAGATTCTGATTGTGAAGCTATGATTTCCGGTTTTTTTTCTTTGATAAAAAAAAATTGGAAAATCGACCCTTAGTGTACAAAGCTTCCTAGTTCAATGGGTGGATACATGGAAAGGGCTGCCTATTGTTGGGGTCCATAAAAAAAAAAGAAAAAAAAAAGAAAAGAAAAAGAAAAAATATATATATATAAAGTGTAAAGAATAAAAGTTTTGTGACTAGTTTGGGTTTGTAGCCTTTTTAACCCGAGTCAGTAAGCTCGTAGGGGTATTTACATACCTAGTGCCCTAAAGACATCTGTTTTGGGAGTTACTGGCCTAATGCTCGTTACATGGGTTAATTAGAAAGCTTTAGGAACCTAGACATTGCACAGTCACAATTGTGTGTTTGAAAAAAAAAATGCGGCCTTTGAAAAAACAGTAGTGCGAAAGCCGTCATTATTGCCTTGAGAGGAAGACTGTTTTTCTTTACTAAGATTAGGCAACCCAAATTTTAAAATAAAATAAAATATATTCACGGAAATTATTAGTGGATCATTTAATGCTTATTACGTATACATACTTTTCACCGTGCACGATCAATTAGCATGATTTCGAGAATTTCTGACCAAAAGATAGGATTGGTGAACTAAATTTAAGATTTGGCTTTGAAAATTTCGAGAACCGAGAATAGTCAGTGTCTAAAGATTTTCTCTTGGAAGAAGTTTCCCTGGATTTTGATAGGTTTTAAACATCTTTTTCAAAAAAAAAAAAAAAAAAGGAAGGAAGAAAGAATTTTGTGGGTAGATTCACTGCAAACCCTCATGAGGCACAACTCGTCCACTAGGGGTTTAAAGGCTTGTTGCATACGCTAAATGCAACCGAGAACACCAGCGAAAGTGGTTTTGTTTTCATATTTACTTTTGTTTTTTTTTAGATTATGTCAAAGAACTTCAAACCTTTTTGTTCGCAACTTTTGCTAAGGGACTAGCAAAATGCTGGTTGGGGGGTGTGTTGAGTTCATGAATTTGCACATTTACGCATCATTTTAGGATGAATTAGAGATTTAATTGGGTGAATTGCATCATTATTCATCTAATTTCATCATTTCATGCATTTTCACCTAGGAGCCTGAATTTTCATACTTTTCGTACATTTTCTGCATTAACTTAGATTGTTTTGCAAATTTTCTCCGAAGAGTCCCAGTTGGAGTAGAACTCTATCCGGATGGGTCCCGCTTCAATATGGGTTCTTCACTATTTAATGTGTTAAATTAGAATGTGCAGAAAATGAGAATTGCAGACCTCTGTCACGGAGCCCACTTTCAAGCACACAGTCATCCTGGGCCCTGCATTGCTGAATTGAAGATTGAAAAGAAGTAAATTGAAGAATTTACCATGTGGACCCCACACACAAGCCATATGCAAATCAATCAAAGGAGGGGTCCACTCATCATGTCACTTGAAGAATCCTAATTACAGTAGAAGACTTCTCATGGGACCCACTGTTCAAATAGATGAATTGTCTCACATGGCAGGGTCCACAGTGGTTGCAAATTTGAAATTCTTAATGGATAATTCAAAGAGTATCATTCTAATTGTAACAAAAGAAGAAGAGTTTGAATCATCCACATCTGATGTCCTTTCAAAAAAGAAAGTTGTGCAGAGATAGAATCCATTGCAAATCAAATTTTAGAAGTTATCCCATTTTTCTCAGGACAACTAATCTTCAAATGGCCATAACTTTCAATCCGACCGTCGGATCGATAAAATTTACCTACCGTTGCGAAGCTTATTCAGAGTAGATACTTGTGGAGCCCAAGAATGTGCAAATCAGAGCTAATATTGACAAAGTTATGGGTCCGGAGATTTTCATGTTCATTTTTAGACGAGATTGCAAATTAAATCCACACCGTTGATAATCAATTGTTGCACATCCCTTGTGAGACCCCATTTGAAGATTAGCCAAGCCAACCAGAGGTTTTCAGAAGCTTCCACCTCATTCAAATTCAAAAGAGGATAAGAGATATACCTTATCAATGAAGAAAAATCAAATCTGTAGAGAATGTGTCCAGATTCAATGTATCTGATAGATAACCGGAGAAATAAAAGGAACCAAAAAGTAGCATACGAAAGCAACTCCCTCCCCTTGGACGTGCATAATCATTCTCTCCTCTTTTTCTTCTTTCCCTAATCAATAGATTTTAAGAATTATTTTTGGGTATTCTAAAGCCCTGTTCCAGAAATTAGGATTTTTAGAAAAGAGATTTCTGAAAGATCATTGTACAAGGAGATGCTATCAATGAAATTACTTATGGAGTTCTTTTCAATGGCTAGCTAGATTCCTAGATTGGAGCATACAGATGAAGCTAAGTAGATCTTTAATTTAATCTATGTGATTTTCTATTACTTTCTTGTCTCTTTTAAATACATGCTCTATTAGAATAATAGATCTGTCTTCATGCCTTAGGCAGCCTTTATTTTGATTTCTAATGAAAATATTTTGATGATGTATACTTATTTTGATAGATTATGCTTAGGGCTGAGATCCTTTGATAGTTTATGCTTAATTGGATGAGTCATGCTTATGATTTTTCATTCTTTTATGAGGAGAAGGAGATCTTGGGTTGACCTTATTCCTTTTATTAAAAATTGATTTTTGCGAAAGACAAATCCTCCGGATCCGAAACATTGATTTGTTTCTAATCTGAGTTATTTTGAGACAAATAGTAGAATAATTGCATGGATGGATTAATTATCTTGCTTAGTGGATTCTGGATGCTCTGATCTGTTTTATATATTTGATTGGTTTGTATTTCTGAATTTTTCTAGTTTTTCTTAGATCTCAATTATTTATTAATCTTTGGTTTTTAAAAAAAAATCAGATTTTTAAATTTTAACTTAGCAGAGCTCCTTGTGGGATCGACCTATAATTGCCACTATCTCAACAAGATAACTGTGCACTTGCAGTAATTTTAATGGATTGATTTAATCCACATCATACGCTAAGGCCAGCAGTAACGCCAGCTCTTGTACTCCATTTCGACTGTGTGCGTCTCGGCAAGAACGCCAGTGCGCTGCCGAGACCAGCACTGATCGCCACGATCTCGGCCACATGCCTCGTCAAACAAGTGGTGCATCTCGGCTATAGCCGAGGTGACGAGCTGCTATCCGAAACAGACACCAACAGCCACGCCTCACATAAGGACACATGGCAGGATGGAGGCACGCGCTGATGGGACAGATACACCATCTCAGCCGTCCATCCTCATCAGATCTCTGACAGAGCCACATCCAGTGGCTACAGCAATATCAGGACAAGGCCCAAGAAGGGATCCGATGGGACCTTAGCCGTCAACAGATTAAGGCGAAATCAGGCCCAATGTGACTAGCATTTAATGCAATATGGGCTAATCGGACCCTCATTTAATGCAATGTGGGCTATGATGGATCCTCATTAATTACTCTATGGGCTAATGAGACCCTAGCAGTCAAGTCATTAGGCCCAATAGCAGGCATCTAGGATTTTTCTCATAAAAGGTGATTTACCACCCAAAAAACCCAGGCACGCACACATGCATGCAATCTTCTAGTCGTTGCTCTGCCCCTCTTCTTCTCCGACCTTGGTCCCTGCACTAACTTAGGCATCGGAGAGCCCTGCACTGTCCACAGCCAGGGTCCTTTGATCTTTCTTTCTTCCCTTTCAGGTCCCTGAAGCGGATAGCTCTTCATAGTCGATCGGATAAGTTCTCAAAGGCTCCCCTTAATCTTGTGAGTTATATTTTCAGCACTTATGACCAACAAATATCTCTTCTCTCTCAAGTGATCAAGAAGCATCATCCCCAATTCCTCCTCATTCAGTTTTTCTCCTTCCTCTCGAGATAGACCCATTACGCATGTTATAATGCTCATCAGGACATCTTTAATTCCAAATTGCTCAAATAAGTAAACAAATGCATGACAATCAAAATCATGTTTTAACGTCATGATAAACTTTTTTGGCAAGAGTAGTTTTATCACACAACGCCTTGACCCCTCACTCATCAACTGCTCTTTTATTGTGTTGATTCCTTCTTGCTGACCAACCACTTCTGTTTCTTCCAGTAGAGCGAGAAGCCTCCTGCATCCTCGCAAACTTTGGCTCGAAGAGCTTGCCTCCTGTCTTCCTTCATTGATATCCCTTACACCATAAGTTTCCCTACTTCTTGTGATGTCACTGATCTTCACCCTTTAATGGCTAAAAGTTGTATTTGAAAAAAAAAATCCAATACATTTTGAAAAACTTATCAATTACATTTCCTGTAAATCAACCTGTTTCATGTACATAAACCTATTTAAATCATTGCAACCAAAGTCTACCAAGAATTACTAAAACTAATATTTATAAAAATTTAAATTACAAACTTTTTTTATTACATAACCAAAATGTTACAAATCATTATCATAGTACAACACTAGTTAACATTATATCACAAATCATTATCGAGTACAACACTATTTAACATTCTATCATTTGAGATAAATGTAAAAAAGTGAAAGTTTGCAGCCTGGTCATCTATCTGCTCCCTACAAAACAAAGAAAGGTAAATAATTAGGTCATCATTGTACAAACCATATAAATACAGTCATAAATAATAAGTAGGAAATAAATAAGTACACATACCATGATGATCCATCTGCATCATGCATCATAATCTGATATATAAAATCCAATTACCAAAAACGAATAGCACTTGCATGACCCACACCCCCAAATCTGGGCCCACTTGTTTATCTGCAAAGCTTACTTATCATTTTAATCCTTCATCAATGTCAAAGTTAGTTATTACAGTATTAAAAAAAACATATGTAAGGTACATCTTGTCCAACTAGTAAAAGGAGTTTGTTGCTTCCAAGAGTCACTCTGGATGCCCTCACCCATTACTGTAGTCAGGGTCATCCCATTTTCGAACATTCCCTTAGGGCCCGTTTGATACTTTACTAATACAATACAAGTCAAGTAAAGCCTCCATTTTCCAGACAAGATGTTACATCAAATTCACTTTATTCAAAATTTCCCCCATCTTTTTCATACAAAAAGTCAAAAAGCAACTATCTTTATCTACTAAAATACAAAAATACTCCACTCTTCCATATGAAAAGTAAAAAAAATTCCATAACAAACAACTAAAAACAAGATATCATCATAAACCACTTATATTTTATTCTTTCTTCAAAATCAACTTTACTTAACTTTACTCAATTAGTAGAGTTACCAAACGGGCCCTTAGGGCATGTTTGTGTCACACTTTTCCGTGGGAAAGTGAACGGTTTCCCTCGAAAAACTCATTTTTCCAGCGTTTAGTGCAGAATAATTCCACGGAAATGCTTTCCTGCCTCGTCAGCATTTTCCTTGATAATTGTGGAAATAGGTTTCCCATGGGGGGTATGGGAAATGGATTTCCTCGGAAAACTTCTCCCTCTTTTCCTCGCTCTTGTCCATTTTAACTCAAAAACCCTATAACTCTTTCATTTTTATTTCTTTATATAAATTATTATTTAATGTTAAATAAATAATATACATATTATGTTATTTTTTTTCAAAAAATTATATCACCAAATAAGAAATTTTGATTTTCTATAAGGAATTCATAGCCGCACCAAACATCTGCACCAATTCAATGAGGAAACTCTTTTTGCACCAAACATAAATTTCTAAATTCTACGGAAATCCTTTGCTGAGGTTTTCATTTCTATAGAATTTGCTGACGTGGCAATTTCCTCTTTCCACTGAGAGGGTGTATACACAAACGTGCCCTTAGGCCCCGTTCTTTTACTAGAATTCCCGATAGGAATTCAGGCTGTCTGGGAATTCTGTGTTTTATTACCAGAATTCCTGGGCATTTGAAATTCCAGGCATTGAAATCCTAAAAAGCTCGGCATTTGAAAAACCACTTTAACAAGGAGGATTTGGAAATCTCACTTGGCACAGGAATTCCGGGAGATGGACGATGGCATTCCGGGAGCTCAGACAAGAATTCAGGCCATGAATGAAACAACGAATTTAGAATTCCAGAATTTGGCAACATTTCAAATACTAGCATTTGAAATTCCCGGACAACCACCCGACATGAATTCTTTGAATTCTATTAAAGAAACGGGCTCTAGTAGTGAGAGTGTTACCCAGAGCTCCTCAAGGATCGCCAAGATTCACCTTTAATGACAAGAATCAGTGGGAACGAGTATATTCAACCTAAAAAATAGAAAAACAAAACAATGAAAATATCGAAAGTTCAAAACTTTGATTTCGATTATATCATACTTAAGGATAAGCCAAGAGTAGAAACCCCTTCAATGAATCAATGATTGTTAATTACAAACTAATTTCCAGTGAAGAATCCCTCTAATAGCCAAATCAAACATATGTTGAAGAACCAGATTACCAATTTTAGAAATAATATCACAAGTTACGGAAGACTAGTTCAAACCCAAGAGCTCCTCAAGGATCGCCAACATCCTACTTTAATGACAAGAATCAATGGGAATGAGTAAATTCCACCTAAAAAAAAAAACCAAAGACAATATTGAAAGTCAGAACTTTGATTTCAATTATATCATACTAAATGATAAACCAAGAGTACAAAACCCATCATTGAATCAATGATTGTCAATTACTAACTCATTTCCGATGAAGAATCCCTCTAATGGCGTATGTAAAAATGCCAATGCATCCAAGTTGACATCAAGAGCTCCAATTCCTAAAACATGGCCTCCATGTAATAAAGATAGAGAAACATAAAAATATATATCTCCTTTATATATATATATATATATATATGTACACACAAACCCAAAAAGAATAATTTTTATAAATAAAAAATTCCCTATTTTTTCTGATCCTTCATTTTTGTCAAGTTCGTCAAGATGATCTCTCTAAAGAGTAGAACCAAGTGCCACCAAGACAATCTGATGTGTGAAGCCATATACACCATTTAAACTGGACATAAAGGAATCGTTGAGTGAAAGCATAATAACGAACTGCCATAAAACAGAAAGAACCATGTTTCTTTGGATGAAGGAAACTTTTAAAGTCTGATCACTTCAGAACTCCATGGTACAAAGCAAGAAACCTATAGGAAACAGATAATTCACCATCACGACAATGACACTTCAAAATGTTGAACAAACATCAAGGAATAATAAGAAGAAGAATAAATGTGCACCAAAGAAGAAAAACACCCTATTCAAGATCAATGACAAACCTCTTTATGTAGAACAGATATCACGGAAAAAAAAAATAAGAACCAAAAATGTGAACCAAAGATAAAAATTCAGATCAATGCCAAACCTTTCTTCAACCTCATTTTAGTACGCCAACTATCCATCGCACGCATAGAATCCTGCCCACAACTATACCAGCTACTTGTATACATATACCAGTACTATATCGACCAACAAAAGCTTCCAAATGCAGCCTGATTCGAAGCCTGCCCACAATATACCACCCCTTTTTGTAAAACAAGTAAAGCGAAAAGTACTTGTCACCAACAAGGTCTAGGATCTTGTCACAGCCTAAGTGCCCCCGCTACATCCACCACCATGCAATTCCCACAAAATATGTTCACGGATGGAGGTAGCTGGTAGACATAGTCTTGTGCTGCAAAACAAATATCCATCATGAATATTGAGCGGATGTTAAGCTAGTTCGCCATTGAGAATATCAGTGTAGATGTGGCCAAAATCCTTATCTGCAGGATACTCTTTGTAGGATCTTACACCCCATTGAGCTACCACTAATCTCAAAACCAATTGGTGATAGGAAATGGCACAACAATAGTTTTATGGTGAGGGCAAGGGCTCGACCACAATTATGACCGCTCAGGAGCGAGGGTGGACATTGACCTCAACAATGCCTCCCTCAACGGCACACCCGCCGTGACTCTTGCTGCTAACTCGCAAAACGCGTCCCGTGACTCGAACACACGACCTACCAAGCTCTAATACCACTTGTAGGATCTTACACCTCATTGAGCTACCACTTATCCCAAAACTAATTGGTGATAGTAAATGGCACAACAATATTTTTATGGTGAGGGCGAGGGCTCGACCACAATTATGACCGCTCAGGAGCGAGAGTGGACATTGACCTCAACACTCTTGACGAATTTCTTCAAACCCAGGAACATTGATAGACATGGAGGTTAATAAATGCTTACAGCAACTCAATGCATCTGTAACTTGATATTCCTTGCCAGCCTTGTGTCGGATGACAAAAGTGAATTCCTGAAGATAGGAATTCCACCTTGCACGATGTGCACTCAATTTCTGCTGAGAATGTAAGTGCTTGAGGGCTTCATGATCAGAGAATAGAACAAACTCTTTTCCGATTAAATCGTGTCGCCAATGACAAAGAGTTTGCACCACATCATATAGCTCGAGATCATAAGGAGAGTATGTCTTCTTGGATTTATTTAGCTTCTCATTGTAGAAGGCGAGAGGATGACCTTCAAGACTAAGCATGCCTCCAATACCAACATTAGATATTGCATCACAATGAACTTCAAAAACCATATTGAGATTTGAAAGGTGCAAAACTAGAGCTTCTGCCATCTTGCGTTTGATTTGTTCAAATGCACGGGCGGCAGCACTGGTCCAATTGAATGCCCTTTGTTTCATACAGTCAGCAATGGGAGCCATTGTGCTATTGAGATTTTTGATAAAACGCCTATAAAATGTTGCAAGCCCATGGAAACTTTGAACTTTAGATATATAGTTGTCGGAGTGGGCCAATCAATAATAGCATTCACCTTGGCAGGATCCTCCTCTACACCTCGAACAGTGATGACATAACCCAAAAAAAGAACAGAATCAGTCATGAAAGCACACTTCCTGAGGTTGATATAAAACTTATCACGGCGTAGGGTTTCAAAAATAAGCCTTAAGTGGTCGATGTGCTCTTTCTTCGACTTGATGTATATCAAGATGTCATCAAAATAAACAATAAACTTGCCAAGAAAGGGGCGCAATAGCTAGGTCATCACACGCATAAAAGTGCTTGGTGCATTAGAGATATCAAATGGCATCAGTAGCCATTCATAAAGACCATATTTTGTTTTAAATGTTGTTTTCCATTCGTCAACCGGTCAAATGTGAATCTGTCAGTAGCCACTACGCAAATCAATTTTGGAAAAGATAGTAGATCCATGCATCATATCTAACATATTGTCTATCCAAGGAACAGGAAAATGATACTTTACCGTAATTTTGTTGATCGCGCGACTGTCCACAAGCATGCGCCAGCTTCCATCCTTCTTTGGTGTAAGGAGGTATGAAACAGCACAAGGACTTAGGCTCTCCCTGATGTATCCCCTTTGCAATAAGTCATCAACTTAACGCTTCAACTCCACATGTTCACTTGGGCTCCTCTGATAAGCAGGTAGATTTGACAAAGATGCTCCAGGAACTAAGTTTATAGCATGTTGTTGTATATCTCGCATTGGAGGTAGCTCTTTCGGTAGTTCTTCAAGAGTCAAATCGGAGAATTCATGGAGAAGGGCTTGAGCCTCAATAGGAATATGATTCTTAGAAGGCTCCTGCACTTGCTTAGTGAATAATGTAAACATCACATTTTGCTCTTTGGTTTCTTCCTCAAATTTATGCATAGTGAGAACATGTGAATTGGATGTAGTAGGAGCTACCGGAGAAAATGCTAATGGTGTCAATGGAAGAAGGTCCACCATTTGTCCTTTCCACTTGAAAGAATGCATATGCTTCTTTTGATCAGTAATTACCTCTAAATCAAAGAGCCAAGGCCGACCAAGAAGAATATGAGCAATGTTCATAAGAATTAAGTCACACCATATTTCATATTCATAAGCGCCAATTTTGAAAGGAATCAAACATCGACGAGTCATAGGAATGGAATGATCATTTACCCATGCAACCTTGTAAGGTTTCGGGTGGTTTTCAGTAGGCAATTTCAATTTATCAATCACTTCCTGTGCAACAATATTCATAGCACTCCCTCCATCAATAATTAAATTGCTCAGCTTACCTTTGTATCTCACACGCGTCCAAAAGATTGAAGTTCTCCGCCAATCTTCTTCTTCCTGTTCATTGATGGTGAGAAGTCTGCGTATGATAAGTAAAGGACTGCCTTCTTCTACAAGGGTGGTGGCTCTAGGAAGAGGATCTGACCGTTCTTCCACTGGTGGATTCTCAGGGCGTGGTTCCATCTTAATGTGTTCATCATATTTCTCATCATCATAATAGGCTTATTCTTCACAATAATAAAGATTTTGACCCAATGGGCAGTCATTGGCAAAGTGACCAGGTTGACTACAACGCCAACAACCGTCATTCCATCGATCCTGTCTTGGAGCTCCACGTCCTCGTGGCACGGCACCCCACTGGTTTTGTGTAAAAGGATGCTAATTAGGCTGGTTGTGTTGCTGCCTTTGTGGTAGACGACAACCTTGTGATGGAGCATGGTTATTCTAGAGCCGGGCGATAACCTTGTGGTGGAGCACGATTATTTTGGGAATTAAGAACTCTACGAGTCACGGACTCTCCGATTTGAGTACCGAAGCGTCTCGTATATTTGGTGACCGTAATTCCAGTTCAACTTTTTTTACATTGTTATAGATTTCATCAACTGTATCAAAATCATGCATGAGGACCTCACACTTAATTTCTTGGCGCAAACCAGTTCGATAGAGGTTGACAAGTTCTCGATCATCCTCTCGACGTTTGCACCTCAACATGATTTTTCCAAACGAGTCAAAGCTAAAGTGGCTGATTTCTATGGGTGCCTCAACCCAAAGGCTTTTATTGATTGGCTCAACTCTCTTGAAGACTACTTTTATTGATTGGCTCAACTCACTTTAGAAGCCAAGTCGCCCGTATTTGTATTTTCAATGCTTAGGCATTAGTGGAGTTCCAAGGTCTTGAAATATATACCTTTTCCACACCCTTTTTACCACTTGTTTTCAGTTATTTTTCAGTCATTAATTCTGAATTTTTATCTCATTATTCATTGGTTGTTTTGATTTAGTTTATGTTTTTGCACTTTCTAGTTCAATTAGGATTGCATAGTTTAGGTTTCCTATTAGACTAGGTTTCTTTTATTTATTGACAAGTTGTAATTGAACTCTAATTTCAGATTTTTAGTAGTCTTTTGTAACTTGATTAGTTCTATTTATGGTAGAATTAGTTCTAGGACAGGTTGGAAGGTGCTTAATTGAAACTGCTCCCTGTGGCTTCGACCCCGTACTCACCGGTATATACCCCTGCACACTCTTGCACCTGGGGGTGTTCAGCAATCAACAAATCAGACACGAACCCCATGTAATAGAGATAGAGATACACATAAAAGTAGGCATAAGAGTATTTCTACCAAAAATAAAAAATTCTCTACATTTTCGTATCCATCTTGAAAGATGCCCTACTTTTTTATGATCCATTATTTTCATCAAGATCTTCAACAGGATCTCTCTAAATTTTGTTCTCTTTAGAACCCTGCGCGGCCCAATCCGATGTAAAACGCCATATACACCATTTAAACTGGACATATAGGTATCATTGAGCGAAAAAGCATAAAAATGCCATAAAAAGGAAAGAACCATGCTTCTTTTGAAAAAGGGAACGTATGAAGTTTGATGTATTTTTCTTCATTGCACCAAGAGATAAACCTACAGAAACGTGATAATTTAACATCACGACATTAACAAATCAAAATGTTGAGCAGACATCAAGGAAAAAGTATTTTAGAAAAAAAAATGCACTAAAGAAGAAATGCACCAAATTCTAGATCAGTGGAAAACCACATTACTAATTTTAGAAATATTGACACAAGTTGCAAAACACTGATTCAAACCCGGAAGAACAACTCCTCAAGAATCGTTAAGATCCACTCTTGATGATCAAATCACTTGGAATAAGTATCTTCCACCTAAAATATGGACAAACAAACCAATGGGAAATTAAAAGCTCAAGACTTCGATTCTAAATATACCATACTAAATGATAAACCAAGAATTAATAGTGACACAGGAAAGGTTCAATGAATTGATGATTGTTGAAAAATAAACCAATCTCGGTAACAATCCTTTTGATAGGCTGGACAAATGCCAAATGCGCCCAAGTTATCATCAAGTGCTCCACTTCTTAAACACCAACATATAGTACAAAAGCAAATAAGATACGGTTCATCATCCACTCCTGAGATGTAGGCACTCTTGAGTGCCAAAAGCTACCATTGATGCCATACATCTTTCCTCCAAAGAAGCACCAAATTAAGCATATATTGAGGAATCAGATTACCAAGATTGCCTTGTTTGTTTTAGTCATTCTCTCTGGTTATCTCATGTTAATCAAAACAACTGCTCCAAACATTGATCTCTTTAGAACTCCACACTACAAAGTGAACCTAGGGCAGAACATTCAGTGTTATGATAGTTAAAACATCATAAACACCAAAACACCAAAATAACCCATAATTAAAGAACGAACCCTTTCTTTCTTCTCATAAGAAAATCCCAACGAATGTTAACCTCTTTGAAACTCCAGGGCATCTAAAAAGAAAGCAGTTGCAAACAGATAATTCACCCTAATTACAGTAATTCAACTTGGCATCGAACAGTCATCAAAGGGGGAAAACCAGAAAAGAACGAGCATAAAAAAAGAAACCATTCCAAACCAATTTCAGATTGTCCTTTCTCAGTTTTCTGTAGCATGAACAAGTAATGCAAGAGAACCAAAAAAAAAAAAGCTAGGCACAAACACGTCAATAGAAGCCGCAAAACACATGGCCTTTTCTAATGCTCAGCCCTCACGACCAGATCAACATTATCTTCAAAAAGTGCTTCCTATAAAATCTTGCTAACCTGGCATAGAAGAACAACAATATAGGCATATACAAAACAAAAACTAAGAATTCAGCTGTGGCGTAGAAAACCTTTAAACAAATTAATGATTGTCGAGTTCCACAACAATTTCCAATCAGCCCTTTAACAACTTGTAAGAAGATGCCAAACATGTTCCTTTAAGCATCCAAAGTTTTACTAAAAAACCAGCTGCATAATCATACATAAAGAAAATAATTGAACAAGTTCTAATATCAGCCTGCTTCCGATATGAACCCCATGAATGCAAAAAAAAAAACACTACAATTAATGTACAGTTGAGCAAACTGCATTTTTGCTATAGGAAAAGCACCAAACCAGGCGTGTCGAGGATTCGAACAACCAACTTTACAAATAACCACATGACATTATAAATGACTGATTCAAATTCAAGAAAACAACCATCTTCAGAATAGCTTACATCTCCATCTTATGACAAGAATCATTTGAAATTGCATATCCTCCCCCTAAAAATAGATAAAGTTAAGGTCAAAATCTAAATTTATACCATATGCATCTTAAGTAGAACCAAAACCCTCATCCAAGGTATCATCAGGAAGGATCCATTCCCTTGCACATTGTAATATGAAAGACCACAGTATATGGTGAAAGCAATCTTTTACAAAATCAATATTTTCAATACCTGCACATCAGAAGTGTATCAAAGAAGAAAAAGAAATCAGGATTTTATTATTAAAACCCCGTCATAAAGAGCCAAAAAAGATGTCCAAAGAAACAAATAAAATAAAATGAGATTAAAAAAATGATACTGTATGTGAAAACTTGATTGAAATATCATAAAATAGAATTGGCAGAGTAAGTACTATATAATCCATCGACCAAATGATCTTCCGTCAAAATGCTGGATGTGAAAACTTGATTGCAATATTATAAAATAGAATTGGTAGAGTAAGTGCCATAATCCATAAACAGAATGATCTTCCAACTCTGACAGCCATAATTTTTATAAACACGCACCATCCAAAGAAAAAATATATATAACCGAAAATCCAGATTCACCAGCATGAAACAAAAAAGCTGAATTAGAGAGAGAGAGAGAGAGAGTGAGAGAGAGAGGCACCAAGGAGAAATATCAGATTGCCTCGACCAGTAATATTTCAAATTCATAAAAAATCCCTCCTAATTCTTGCCACAGTGCCAACCATATGTACTAGCTAAAATCAAATATCTCTTCGAACAATAAGAAACAATACAGGAATTATGCCTTTGCCTCGTAGTCATACCATCCTTCTAACCAGCAACTTCCAACCTAAACTTCAAAAGCAAAATAGAAGATGATGATAATAATAATAATTTACCAAAGGATGGAAAAAGGAGAGTAAAGTGAACACAAATCACTCATCAAATATTCACAAGCGAATATCATAAAAGTGTCTTGGATCCTTTCAGGGATAAAAAGAACAAAAATACTAAAAACAACTTCCAACAATCAGTAAATTTGAACATTGGGCCAACATAAATCTTCAACAATCTAAAAGGTGAACAAGCTTAGTGGTCTATAAAATCAAAGATCAATCTTCAGCACCCACTTAAGAAATGCACTTAGAAAAAAACAATAATAATAATAACAGATATAGAGAGAGAACCTAAAACTAAAAAAACAGAACCTTAAGCGGAGCTGTATGTGTATAAAGGCTTGAAATAAAAACTAAAACAAGTATGATGACAAAAGTTAGTGGAAATGATCACTGCTTCATTTCAATATTAAGAAAGGCAACTAAGAAAATGGATCACCAAATTCACCAATGAGACCACTTCAACCACAACCATAGTTAAAAATCCTAAAGAGAGAAGCCATAACAAAACGAGCACGACTCTATATAAAATAGAAAGATAAGTTAATAAACATATAATTGAATAGTTTCAAACATAAAATATTACCCCCTTTTTAGGTAACATTGCCTTCTTTGTTTTAGTCATTCATTTTGGTCATTTCAGTCGAAACAACTTCTCCAAACAACTGAACTCTTTAAAACTCACACTATCTAGTGAACCTAGGCGAGATTTACCATTATGATAATTTTTTTAATAAACACCATGACCACAAACCTACTGAAATAACTAAAGAAAATACCATAACAAAAGAATAAACCCAGTTTGTTTTCATTATAAAAAGTCCCAATGAATTTTGGCATCTACATAGAAAGAAACCCAATAGGAAAAAGATAATTTACCCTCATTACAGAAATCATCAAGGGGGAAAACTAGAAAGGAATGAGCTTCAACAAAACAAACCATTCTGAATCAATTTCAGATTGTCCTTTCTCATTTTTCCATAAGCATGAACAAGTAAAACAGGAGAATAAGAAAAAGGTTAGAAACAAATACGCAGTTGAAGCTGCAAAACACCCGGCCTTTCCTGAGGTTCAGCCTCTCACATGCTATCTTCGACCATCAAAAAGAGAGATGCCAATAAAATCTTGGTAATCTGGTACAGAAGAACAATTATATACTGAAAATCAACTAAGAATTTCAGCTGTTGCATAGAAACCTTTAAATAAATTAATCATTGCAGAGTTTCAAACCAATTTTCTATTAGCAATTCCTTTGCCAGCTTGTAAAATGCCAAACGCATTTCTTGTAAGTTATAACATCCAAATCCCAAATCAGCGGCATAATCGTACATAAAGAGAACAAATGAACAAGTTCTATCATCAACCTGCGACTGATATAAACCTCATGAATGCAAGAAACGACAACTAATGTACAGTTGAGCACATTGCATTTTTGCTACTGGAAAAGCGGATTCAAACTGCCAATTCCACGAACATCAGCATAGATATTACAAAAGACTGATTCAAACCCAAGAAAACAACCCTCTCAAAAATAGCTGATATCTCCCTGTTATGGCAAGGATCACTGGAAATCGCATATCCTCCCCCATAAAAAATAGAAACAAAGATAAAATGGAGATCAAAATTCCAGTTTATACCATATGCAATAAGATTAGCTCTTATAGAACCAACCTCTATGAAGATATCATCAGGAAGGATCCCATTTCCTCTCACATCTTAATGCAAAAGCACGGCACTAGATGGTGATTGTAGTCTTACATGATCAAAGAATATCAGGTCAAATACCTGCATATTAAAAGAGGATAAAAAAGGAAAACAAACCAAGATTCTATTATTAAAAAAAAAAAAAAAAAACCCTAGTTATATAGAGGTGAAAAAAAAAATCCCTAAGAGAGAAATTGAACAAAATGTGACTGGATTGGAAACTTGATTCAAAAATAGAATTAAAAGAGTAAATACCAAAACCCATCCACTGAATGATCTTCGCCCAACCCTAGCCATCGTTTTTATAATTCTCTGCACCATCCAAAGTAAAGGAAAATAACCTAAAATCCAGATTCATCAGCATGATGACACGAAACAGCTGAATATAAAAGAGACATCAAGAAGAAACAATAAATTATTCCCTTGAAACGATTGTCACAGTGGCAATCACCTGTAGCTGAAATCAAATACCTCAATGAACAGTAAGAAACGAAGCAGGAGTCTCCTGCTCCTGCGGTCGTAGTCATACCATCCTTCTTTGCAGCATATTATACAACATGGAAGAGAAATATGAGAAGAAACGAAACAGAACAACTACATGGAATGGAAGACACTAAGGATCCCAATTCCTAAATGCACAGCCGCTAGTAACAAATCTATGCTAGAACAATAGTATATATCTCCATTCCTGGATGAACCATCAACACAGGCCCTCATTAAATCTAGCTAACTAGTTTGTTAGAGAAAAAAAATAACAATAATGGTAATAAACAAGTGAATAAATAAACCTTTCCAACTTGCTGCTAATGATAATTCAAAATCCAATTGTGTGGACTATACAACCCCTCATATAGTATCATGATTCAGTTGTTGACAGAAGCACCAATCTGAACATAGTCTCTGGCTGAGAATTGAAACTTCCAACTTCAAATAAATAGAGAAAATCAATCAGCAAAGAAAAAAGATCAAAATAAATTTGATAAAACAACAACTCACTCAGAAATCACTTCACTTCTCCTTCCTCAAAACAAAATCTGAAACAAGATTTTAAACGTCTTAAAAAGAAACATCAAACCCTCTTCCACAATCCATCACACAAAAGATGGAAGAAGATCCCACCGTCCACTGTCCCCCCTGTTGTGCAATTCAAACTCAATCATCACTAGAAAATAGGCATCGATCTCCTCTTACTAAATCAAGAAAGAATATGACACAGAGACGGGGAGATAGAGAGAGAGAAAGAGAGTCTCGGTTATAATATGACTTCAAAAAGAGCAAGGATAGACGGCGCAGAGTGAAGAGTGGAGATTAATGAATGGCGCGATCAATGGCATGCTTTGTTTTTTAGCAAGTGTTGTAGCGTCCAAGTCAATTTAGGAATGACAAATTCTGACCCAACCCAACAAGTCAAAAGCAAATTCATTGTGCGGCTCGGGCTGCATTGGCCCAGTAAACCTATTTAAATCTGAACTAGCAAACCTATGTAAATCTGAACTAGTAAACCTACTCCAAGGGCGATGCCAATGGGCCTAAATTCTCCCTTTAGAAGCAAGAAAAGGAATTTTTGTGCTACGGTAAAAGTAAAAGCGATATTTGATATGGCCATGAAAGTAATGTTTTACTTTTCTGCGATTCACAATTTTAAATGGGGGAGCGAAATCGATTTTCCACATAACGCAGGAAACCTTCTCTGCGTATCCGAGTTTCCACAGCACTACACATTTGTGCCTCAGCAAATCAAGAGAAAAGTAGTACATTACGGAGTAGGTTTTCTATTGGCACGTTTGTGTACAAATCTTTTTTATAAAATTTAAAAATTATCATGTCAACAAATTCTATAAAATTGAAAATCTCGGAAAAGAATTTCCACATAACTTAAAAATTTATGTTTGGTGCGAGTTTTTTTTCCTCGTTGAATTGGTGTTAATGTTGTTTGGTGCGACTGTTGTGTATTCGGACGTGAATTGGTGTTAATGTTGTTTGGTGCGACTGTTGTGTATTCGGGCGTGTTTGGCAATTAACTAGTTAAGTTAAAGTGAAGTGAATCCAGGCTAGAAATGACAAGGGGTCATCTCAAAAGTACATAATTTTAAAATTCACTCCGAATATTTCAAAAAAAAAGTAAAAAAAGTGACCTCCTTTCAAAAAAAACTCTACTCTTCTATACAAAAAGTCAAAAAAGTTTCATACCAAACAACTAAAAACAAAACACCATCATAACACCTTATATTTTATTCTCTCTTGATTTAATGTTTCACCTCACCATACTTCAATTCACCGTACATCCAAACAGGCTCAGAAAATCAAATTTTCTTGTTTGGTGAAACAATTTTGAAAAAAAATAACATTACATGTATATTATTTATTAAACATCAAATAATAATTTATTTAAAGAAATAAAAGATAAAAAAGTTGTAAGGTTTTGGATTGAAATGAAAAAGAGTGGGGAAAAAAGGGAGAAGTTTTTCAAGAAAATCCATTTCCCATACCTCCATAAGAAATTGTTTCCAATATTAGCAAGGAAAATATTGACAAAGCAAGAAAGCACTTCCATAGAATTATTCTGCATCAAACACATGAAAAATAGATTTTACGCTGAAAAGTGTTACCCAAACATGCCCTACGCGTATCTTTTTTTCTTGAACTTCTGGTGCACCTAAACTCTATGCAGACATATTTATTCAGCAACCTTTCCTTACAAGCCTAGGCTTCAGTTTCTACGGAAGGGGAATATAATAGGTTTCATATTCTGCAGCTTACAATAGATATGGAAATAGGGTTAAAAACGGAACGGTTTCGGAACTATAGTGGACCTGTACCCATTTCTAAATAACGGTTTCGGTTCCGATTTCGGTTTTGACTTGGAATCTATTTTGTTGGTTCTATATCCAATTTCGATAGGAAAATTCGGATCCGGTTTCGGAACCAGATCCACGTAGAGAACTGGAAGCATATTATTAAGCTTATAATAGTGCATCAAGTCTAGTACCTCTAATATCATACATAAAAATGTAAAAAGATAAATAAATAAATAAATAAATAAAAAGAATTGACTTTTAAATACAATTTGCAACATCAAAGACTCATATACCGAGTCTCAGGTCCACGGATCGGAACCTATATGGATCCAGACTCGGACCCATTTATCAATCGAAACCTAAATTATGTTTCGCACACAGACTCATTTATAAATCGAAACCTAAAATAAATTCCAGACCCGATTTTTTACCAGTTGAAACTTCCGAATAGTCAAAGAATCGGATACCCATTTACAACCTTAAATGAAAAGAGGTTCCGACCCATAAAAAATTGGTTTTGAAAACTCATTTAGGTTTCAATAAGTAATAGGGTCCAATTGCGGATCCTTTTGTCACGCCAAGGGACTAAACAGGTCCAATTTTGAAACCACCTCGGTTCCAACCAGCGGAAAGCCCCGATCCATTTCAGGAGTATAAATAACTTTCAATCTTTCAAGCCCTCCCCCAAACCAGAAATTTCATTTGTCTCATTCGCAAATAGGGGTGCTCATGTACTGGGCCGGGTACAAGTGTTGGGCTTTAGGACTCAGGCCAAGCCTGGCCTACAATATGGCCCGTTTATTATAAGGGCCGGGCATGAATTGAGTGCTAGAGAGCCCAAACCCTGGCCGTCCTGAATGAGAGAGACAGTTGAGCAAAACCACAAATTTTTTGGGGAGTTGAAAACGTGCACTTTCAAAGACATTCCAGCTTCCCAACCGACCTACAATTTGGAGTTGTGAATGGAAGCATTTTTTATTCATAAATATATCGTCCACCCAAGCTCGGCTTAAACCTTTTCAACTGGGGTGGGTTCGGGCAATGCACTTATGGCCCAAGCCGGCCTTGGGTGTATGACATGAAGACCTTATTTGCAAATTGCACCATGGGAAGGGTTTTTCCCATCAAGCTTCTGCTTCGTTGCTGCAGCAGAAACTCGTCCTGTACTAGGAACTGGTTCAGGCTCCGCTATGGAACCCAACCCAACCCATTTGCATCCCTAGGCTTACACAAACAAGCCCTTGACAGATGATGCCAAAGCCCTTTAATTGAAAGGTGCAGTCACTAATCAGCACAATATATAGAAAAAGAAACTGAAACCTACTAAAATTTGGATAGTCTTACCGAAGTCCTTGCAAAAATGATGGGATGCAAAAGAAACAAAAAAACAGTGCTTTCCAACCCTACTTGAGCCTTCACCGTAGTTTCAAGGCCACTCAATAAAGTAAAGACTATTCAGTTAAATAAACTGGCAATCAAACCCCTAACAAGGTCAAGGAATCCAAAGACTGGCCAAAACATAACCCCTCATCCTGCAAGCTCGTAACTAAGCGACAAGAATGACTGGATTAAGAAGCCCAGGAATGAGTTTTGGTCTTGGTGTTGGTTTCAAATCCCCAATTCGAGCTTTAGCTTGACACCATAATTTGAAAATAAACACATAAATAATGCGTAAGCACCTGTTTAGTCTATATAACCATTCAACAATCTCAGACACAACATCCAACAATCAAAACTACAAAAATTACGTCCAGACAACTAAATCGCCATTGAAACAAAAAAAAAAAAACATGGTCCTTCGTAACCGAAGCACAACCTCCTCCCGGTTCTGCCACACTCTACAGCCTCCTCCCTCTTCTACCACCCTTTCTGCGGGTGCTATCAGTGGGAATTGGAGTCACATCCTCTGGAACAAATAGGAAAAAACAAGTTAGGCATTCATTATGTAAATATAGCCACTACATAAATTTTTCTCTAGGTAACATGACTACTACTTTCCGAACCCTTTGAGCTGGACTGATCCCTCTAGGCCCAGAGGGAAGCCGGGTAAACTCCCCTGTAGCCCTAGTGTGGTAGTGCAATTTCAAACCTACAACCTCCAGGTGCAAACCGTGGTTATAGGCCAACTGAGCTAGCATCATCATGGTTGTGCCAATAAGCAAATTCCAACTATGCTGAGAGCTTTTGTCTATCTGTCAATGAATTGTCTTACCACTAACAATCAAGTTACTCGTAAAGAAATGGTGCATTTCTAGTGGCATCAGAAAAATCTCAAATAAATTTAAAATAGAAATTATAAAAGCAAATCTACAGAAATTTGGATTGGAATACCCCAAAAGACTTCCTAATATTCATGTGGTCCTTCAAATGAAAAATCCTCGAGTGCAGTGTTTCAGAGAAAATAGAAGTGTTAATTTCAGGGAAACATAATCCCAAAAAAATAAAAATAAATAACAACGACAGAAATGAGCAGGGTTTTTACAGAGTGACTCAGCTAGGGTGGAGTCGGGCCAATGAGCACCTTCCAACTATGTTGAGAGCTTTTGTCTACCTTTGTCAATAAATTGTCTTACTTACAATCAGGTTACTTGCAAAGAAATGGTGCAAATGCAACTGATCCAATGCAAAGGCATAATAAAATTCCCAAATTAAGCTTAACATAGAAATTTGCAAAAGCAAATCTACGGAAACTTGCATTGGAATACCCCAAAGGACTTCCTACTATTCATGTGGCCATTCCATTGAAATCTAAGCGACTCAGCCAATGTCGGAAGCTGCTCGACTCAGCTGAGTTTTAAAACACTGGAAATGAAACCTACAAAGGAATTGACGGCAAAGTAAAAATAAAAACCCACATTGGAATACCCCAAAGGACTTCCTACTATTCATATGGTCCTTCCATTGAAATCTAAGCGACTCAGCCAATGACGGAACCTGCTCGACTCAGCCGAGTTTTAAAACACTAGAAATGAAACCTAAAAAGGAATTGACAGCAAAGTAAAAATAAAAACCCACATCCCAAAACACTTGAAAAATGGTCATTACACTGCGTTTTCAAGGTATTTCCGATAGTTTAGAGCCCCTGGTTGCATATATGCAAGCAACCCCCTCAAGCAGGCAAATAAGTGACAACGCCACAAGTCCTAATATGGTTCTTTAGATTTATTTATTTTTAAATTAAAAAAAAATCTTTTTCAACATTAATAGTCAATTCATGAGCAGAAACCAATACTGGTGATCTATAATTTAGTTTGGAAATTTAAATTTTACTTTTTTACTCCTTCACCCTCCCTCCATCTCCTCAGTTTCATCAATGCCTGCACTTATTACAATTTAGATTCAACCAGCAAATGAGACATGCAATGCATGACACTGCGAGAACGACAAGAACAGTACCTATTACTATGACAATGAGAAAAAGAACAATGATGATGATGATAATGCCCAAGAAAAAATGAGTGTTGATAGCAATTAAAGAAAACAGTCGAACTTATTTGATTGCTTAAACTTAATTTAAAAATTCACATTGATGGCTGGGCTTGCACCCATGAAAAAAAAAAGGACAAACTTTTTAGTAGTGAAAGGCCTTACCAATGCGACCAATTCTCATTCCAGATCGAGCAAGGGCTCTAAGAGCTGATTGAGCACCAGGACCCGGTGTCTTTGTCTTGTTTCCACCAGTGGCCCGAAGCTTAATGTGCAAAGCAGTAATTCCAAGCTCCTAAAAAGAGAAGGCATGTCAATGTCACCAATATTCATTCAGAAGAATAAACTATTTTTGGCCTCATGGTAAAAGCATTTTTAACACTGCAAAAGGAATGGCGTCACCAAAACTTCAAAGTCTCATCATGGAGAAACAGGTCGTCTTTTTTTTTTTTTTTTCCAATCCTAATCTAATTCTTAAGATGCTACCAGATGATATATGCCAGTTCCAACTAGGACCCCCATCTACCTAGCATGTCTCCCCCTGGAGGAACTTTGATGTCCCTTAAAAAGATCACATACTCTAAAAATTTTAGAAGAATTTGGAACTCAGTTCTTCAAATGAACCAATAAGAACAAAATTCTTCTTAGGTTGATTAGTTCTCCAATTCATAAGATCACTACACACACATACAAAGTAATGATCTAAGGCCAAATATCATAGTCTTATCATGCAAGAAAGGATGATAAATGGAATTCAAGAATTTGTGACAGCATTGTCCTATTATATGCACCAGATGGGTCTATGGCACGCACCTTGCATCGTTGAGCCACATCTTGTGCTGCAAGCATGGCAGCATAAGGAGAAGATTCATCCCTATCGGCCTTGACCTTCATCCCACCTGCATAAATGAAAATAAACGCGTGTAACAGTCATGGTTATCAAAATCCTACGATTTGTATCCCCAATTTTAAGGAAAACGATTCGTATGTATGCAATGAATCCCATTTACAAATAAATCTTAAGGATCGGGTGTGAATCGTATGATTCGATACTCGTTTCATCGAATCTTATGATTCAAGCAATTCGATTAAGTGAGATTAGCTACAACCAATAAGTTAATATTAATAATCTTTTACTTTTTTTTCTTTATTCATTATTTTTTTTAATGTTTTTATTTTTCAAAGGTTATTTAGTAGCTAACGAAACCTCCTAAGAATTTTTTGCGGCTTTGATAGGGTTTTAAAGATGAATAAAGAATATACATTTAACTAAAGCATTTGACTGTACATTTGGTGCTTGTCTACAACTTCTTTTTTAATCTATTTTGGTTTTTTTCTTCATGAACACTTTCTTGACTTCAAAAACTATTATACTGTGTAAGAATGATGGTTTGGATTTTATTTTTATTTTTATTTTTTATTTAAAGATAATAATATATGTATATATATTGATACTTTAAAGATATTTAACTATTTACACATCATGTATTTCACATATATGTTAATATATGTCATGACGTTCTTGATATGCTTATATGATAGACTTACTTGTTATTATATTTATACCATTATAACCGGGAAATGGATGGTTATGAATAATTACTTTTTTTTCCTTTTCTTTTAATTTTTAATTCTTTTTCATTTTTATTAGAAAAATAAAAGAAATCCTATGATTCGCAATATAATTCGCGATTCGATTCATGGGTAGGAACAATTTGCATTACGATTTCGATTTTGAAAATTATGGTAACAGTTACTGTGTTCTCCCATCAACGAAAGCTATAAAGATAGCCCAGTGACTCCTTTGTATGTGAAAACCAATGATTGTTAAAGGGGAAGATGTGGCAAGTTGGCTGGCTACAATCCAACCAAATAAACGATGCGAGTGTGGATAAGCAACCTACCAAAAATAGGCCCATTCTTAACCAAGGAGGTGATAGGGACCCGCTCATTGATTGCTGCATTGGTTGTCCATTTCCTCATTTCTGATGGCTAGAAACATCTGAGAAGCTAGATGGATAACCTTCCAACACCTTCCACCCCTTTGGATAGTGTTTGTTGCCCAAGGGTCCATAACAGCAGACAATAAGCAAATCACAGCACTGAATCTAGAGTAATATCGAACACATTCACATCAAGGCTAAACTACCAGCACAGCACAAAATCTATTCGGTGACTTGGGCCAAATAATGTCAACACTCCAATAGGTTGGAAAATCTTGAGTTCAAGGGAAAGGCTGTATCATAGTATCATACCAAGCTATATCATACAGATGTTGTATAACCTTCACATACCATCATTTGACGTACCATCTAAACAAATGATAACAATTCAAGGGCATGATATTAAGTTAATCTCACAGTGTGATCGACAGTTTCTTCCACATGTTAATGATGACAACAAAAGGTATTTCAGATTAAAGGTTTCATTCATTACATACCAGTAATGCGAACCATTGTTTCTCTTCCAGACAGATCAGTTACATGCTACAATTTAAAAGAAATCCATCAGCAATTGAAAGGGTAATTAATTGAAGGAAAAGAGAAGATAAAAGTGAGAAGCAATGAGATCACTTACAATGAAAGTGTCATTAAATGATGCGAAGATGTGGGCTACACCAAAAACATGCTCTCCCTCTCGAACAGTCGGCCCAAGTGTCACATTCTCCTCTTTCACTTCCCTTGTCTTCCTTTTCGACTGTTTCGTAAACCCACCACACCAAATCAAAACGTAAGGACCAGAACAGCAATAATTCAAAAGAATCGCACTACCCCAAGAATCGACATTGGAAAAATGTCTGGATGCATGGATAATGAATTCGTGTGGTCGGTATTCATAGATCCATTTTCGCTCTCCAGTTCAAAAGATGAAAAACACCAACTTTCCTAGGTTATGGGTCATGCCCAAACAAGAAAAGAAGAAGGAAATGAGATTTTCCTACGACTTTTGTTGTCAATGAATTCATGTAGTCGGTATTCATAGACCCACTTTCACCGGCCAGTTCAAAAGATGAAAAAACCCAACTTTCCTAGGTTAAAACCCAACTTTCCTAGGTTATGGGTCACCCAAACAGAGAAAAGAAGAAGCAGATGAGATTTTCCTAGGATTTGTGCGAGTCACAACCCGGAAACTCCTTGTACTCAGCTTCACGCTTGTGTAAATCCTTCTAACGCAGCATTTTGTCATGGAACTTAAACCCTAAACCCTAAATCCTAAACCCTAGAATAGGAAAATTGGAGAAAGATAAAGATAAAGTTACCATAGCTGCGGATCAGATTGTTTGGAGAAGAAGAAGAATCGTTGCTTCCCTCGCAGATCTTGGAAAGAGTTAACGAAAGACTTGTTGTAGCCTCTCTTTCTGTGTGTCTCTGGGGTTTTATATTAGAGAGAAGAGAGATGCAGGGATTAGGGTTTTGCCGGTGGGTGAATGAAATTATTCGAGTCCCGCGTGTGCACAGAGATTTTTGTGCTTGTGTTGTCCAAAACGAGATGCATTCAGGGGTTGGCTGAGTGGTCAGAACCACGATTTCTCTTTTTTTTTGTGCTAGAGGTCTTAGTATCAACCCTTAATTTCTCCTCTTTAGAAACCGAAGGTTGAGTCCACTTGTGCTACCACGGACTATAGGGTTTTATCCGGCTTCTCTCTGGGCCCGGAGGAAATAGTTCAGTACAAAGGTTTGGAAACCCTTCATTAGCAAAAAAAAAAAAAATTCCTTGAATATTTTAGATCTTCCTGAATGTAAGAGTCCATATACCTTGCATAGTTAGTGATTTTTTGCCACTATTAAGACATCATGGAATGAAAGAACGGTCCAAATGCTGGCCATATATGCATGTAGGATGATCAAACAAGATGTAGCCGGCCCCAAAGCTACTTGAAGCCCAACCCATTCAATTTATTTAGGCCCAAAATTAAAAGTCAGGCCCGGATTTAGAGCATCAAACCCCTTGTTTGGCAATTCTACTATTAGAGTCAAGTAAGGTAAAGCTCAATTTCTCAACAAAAAAAAAATCACACCAAAAGCACTTTAATTCAAATTTCCCACTATATTTTTTTCTAAAAGAAAGTAAAAAAGTAACATCATTTCTCCACTAAAAGATAAAAAAAAAAAACTCCATTTTTCAATAAAAAAAAGTCAAGAAGATTCCATTACAAACAACTAAAAACAAAATGTCATCATAACTAACTTATATTTTATTATTTCTTCAAAATAACATTTACTCCACTTAACTCTACAAGTAAAGCCCCCAAACAGGAGGTCAAGTTGTTGGGCACCCCGGATTAGGTACCGTTTGGTAGTTTTACTTGTCAAGTCAAGTAAAGATAAGTATCAAACCAAAAGAACTTTAGTTCAAAACTTCCTCCATCTTTTAAAAAAAAAAAAAGTAAAAAAGCAACTACATTTATTCACTAAAAGACAAAAAAACTCAATTTCCTCATACAAGAAGTCAACAATATTCCATCACAAACAACTAAAAATAAAATATCATCATAACCCAATTATATTTCATTCCCTCTTTTTATTTCACTTCACTCCACTTTATTTTATTCTCAAAGCCAGTTTGCCAAGTCTTAGGAATATATATCGAGTGTTTATTATATCTGATTCTATTAGAAAAAACAAACATAACATGTTCGAAGAGTTATATAGGCAAATTATATTGTACTGAAAGATTAACATGTTTTTCTTTTTCTTTTTCATTTTTTTTGCTGAAAGGAAACTATTCATTGAACAACTACAAAGTATTTACAACAGTAGGATTACGTTAAAGTAGCATTTCACTCCTAGAACCATCCTACAAATTTTTTTATAAAGTAAAAGTAGCACAAATAGACTTTTTGAATATTTATCCGGTTGCTTTAAACAAATTATAAAAATGGGAAATGATCGGGTGAGAACAGTTCTCACCCGGTTCGTGCGAAGTACCATATGGGCGTCCATTATGCCTCACCATCCGACGGTCCACTTCAATGCTATATAGGGCTCCTTTCTAGGGAAAAAATAACTTATAAGTTTCAATCGCCCACTTTGTTTAGCTGAGGAGAAAGACCAAAACCTTCAACTGATGCTGGCTCTGACTCCTCAGCACGTTTCTTCTTCAACGAAAAAGGGATCGGAACATCTCATCCGTCTATTTCTCTTCTTCTTCTTCTCCCCCCTCTCCTCCAGTCGTCCTCGATGTCTCATAATCTGCCTCGCCTCAAAGCCTATCGATGAGTACACAAAAAAATCTTTATCATCCGACTCTTCCTCTTCGCGTTTGTTCTTCGACGAAAATGGGGGAAAACATCTCATTCGGCTCTTCCTCTTCTCATTTCTTATTCGACGGAAAAGGGGGAAATCGATACATATCAAATTTCTTTTGCACCAACTCACAATTTGATGCATTACTTACACCATCTTAAGGTGGGCCATATAAAGGGTCCATAATATATTTCTGTTAAAATGATCCAAAATAGTAGAAACTGTTGACTAGGATTCTCTTTGAATGAGTCAGACACGTAGGTAAGTAGTTAGCATTTTTGGTGGCACATTGAGCTTTTCTCTTGTTGGAATGTAAGTGGGTAGCCTCTGTATTTAAAGTAGTGCATTCAATAAAATGATCATCACTGATTTTCCATTAATAGTTCTCTGTTTAGTGCAATCTCCCATTTGAGATTTTATCATTTTAAGCTTCCTCTTTGAGCAATGATTTATATCTTTTCACTATGGCTCGAGGAATGCAAGAAAGTTCGTATCAATTGGTATCAGAGCAGTTCGATTATGATATGGAGGGCAATGCACGTGAAGCTCAAATGGTAGAATGTATGAGCAACCTACAGTTGTCTCAGGTTGAGTTGAAGGGGACCTTTGAACTCCATTCCACGATGTTAATTGAGATACTTGAAGGCTTGGAGAAAATGTGAGTCAATCAATTCCAAAATGTAAGAGTTGAAAAAGAATGTCAGACTTGCAATCTTGGTCGTCCAATGCTAGCATTGGTGGGCGAGACCTCTCCCACCCGTTGCCATTTACTGGATAGAGGTAGGCCTTCTCTTTGTTACTCTCCCAACCTTGGCGGCGTGATCTATGATTCCATATCCAACCATCGTCCTTTGTACCATGGATCAAATCGTCGCCATACCACATATTCGAGCCAGTACTCAAAGACAATTATGGAAGCTAGTGGACTTATGATGCCGATTCTCACAAGTATACGGTTGTCTCAAGTAATATAGACTATAGAAGTCCGAATATCGTTCCCACGAGAATCGTTACAAGGAAAATAACAATGATCAATAAAAATGAGTATCAACTCAAATATAGCTAACAAATGCAAATGGAGATAACAAAAACAATGGAAACACAAATCAGGATAATAACAATGGAAATAAGAGAATGCAAACTAAAAGAAAACAAGAAACTAGATAACAAAGAGATGTTAGTAAAAATAGAAAAACTCAAGTAAGAACAAACCAAGAACAAGATTAGTAACAAGTTAATAACAAAAGCAAAATGACATGGTTAATACAAGAACAATGGAGCAATGTTAGATAAATCAAGTGAATAAGTGTGTGAAAATAAGTGAAAGAACAAGATAAAAAGAAACTAAAAGCATTCATGAAAACTAACTAATAAGGAGAACAAGATAGAAAATGAGTGGATGGAGATAAAAGAAATGTGCTAAAAGTGTAAAATCAAAGGTGGAATTGATGGTGTGAATAGAGAAATGAAGTGTGAGAATTAAAATGAGTGAATAAATGTGTGAGAATGTGAATAGAATCTAACTAAAGTAAGTAAAATAAGCAACAAACAATATTAATGGATAGATTGAATCTTCTAGAATCCACTAAGTGACACTAATCTAACACTAATGCTCTTCTCTTTTCCCAAACAAATACTCAAATCTAATGACAAATCAATGCTTAGATTTGGAAAATATAACCTTAAAGTTCTAAGATAGAAATTAACAATCTAATAACTAAGACTTTCTTCTTTCATAAAAGAAAAGATTCCTAATGACTATCTATCAAAAGTAAGCATGAACCATCAAAAAATATTAACTTCTAAGCATGATTTATCAAACCTAAGCATAGATAGTAAAAATAATGCTAAGATAGAAAATAAGCATATAGAAGGTAACACATTGCAATAAAGAAAAATCTGATCTAGCATATTTAGCACATAAACTAAGAGAATTAAGAGCAAATGCAAAAGGAATAGTATTAACTTAGCTTCATCTAGAAGATCCAATCAAAGTGATTAGCCACCCATTGGAGAAGACAAAACTTTCATTATAAATCTTCTTATAAATCTTCAATTTTTACAAAGTTTTCCTCACTTTCTCTCTACAATTGCTCTCAATTACATGAATAGCTTAAGTAAATAGGAGGAGGCTCTCCTTGCTTCCGTTTAATTCTTAGAGCTCCATTTCTTATATAGAAACATTTGCCTTGCTCTCTTTTGGTTTCTTTTCAATGTGGGACTTCACAAGAATGAAAATATGAACATATGAATGTAATTCCCGTGTTAGAAAACAGTCTTCAGATTGATGTGCGATTTTGACTCCCAAAACGTCCGAATTGGGAAAAATGTTGCGCAATATGATTTGTAGATCTTAAAACAAGCTTTTCAATGCTTTTGAAATCACCTCAATCGGACACCTGAGTAAAAAGATATTGTCAAAATATCAACTCAGGTCTTTCATTTTTCTTTTTATTATTGGCTTAACTTTGTCATTTATTCATCCAATTGTCTCCCAAACTTATCCTTACTCTCTTTAACTCTTGAATCTCAACTTTAATCTTTAAATCAATCTTCAATTAACACCTATAAAGAGAAATTAACATAATTGAGAGTATATTCGAACATATTTTGTATGGAAGCCATTGGAACTCATATAAATGCATACATATAGTCATCTATAATGGAAAGATATGAGCAAAGCATGACGGAGAGGAAATTTATGATTTTTATGCTAAAAATAGTGTTTTGAGTTCTTTTATCTTTGAAAACTCATAAAATAATGTTATGAAAGTGTATCTTTTGTGAACTCATCAACTTGCTTCCCTTTTGATGCTTCTTAGAGGTTCAAAGGATGAGACAATATGCATAGCAGAAGCAGCTCATGGAGGCATGTCTGTTCATATTATCTCTTGTGATTCTTACACCATTGGTCGTGGCAGTAGTTGGCTGGCATGTGGAACCTTGTAGACAAGGTTCTTTAAAGGGGGTTGGAATGATACATAATATAATCTCATCAACTGTCAATTATGCATGATCAGGGGGGCAGGGGTCCCCACCAAGATGTTGTTATTTCTTTTAGGATTAATTAGCGAAAGGTCCCTCGAATGGAATGTTTCTAGCCTCCAGTCCAGGCGGATTCTTTTTAAAGGCTCTGGTCCAAGCAGCTAGGATGTTTGCAGCCTAAAGTCCCTTTATCCACACGGTTTCAATTTTTAAGACTAATTTACCCCTATAACCGTCACAGCATGCAGTGGAGTGGTCCCCAACGTGTCACGATTATTTATCCACGATTTAAGTGCATAAGTGGGAAAGTTATTACTGATATGCCCCTGTCATCCAGCGCAGATCTCATTTTTTGAATCTAAACCTGCAATCGCTTATGATATTGAATCTGAATGTAGAAACCTAACGAGAGAGAGATTCATTGTTTGCGAAGCAGATTGCAGATCAAACTTTTGGTAGGAGTTCTATTGTAATTGGATTATAGTCTCGTATAGTGATTGGCTGGGAAACAGTTCATTGGCTTGGAAGCGGAAACCAGATCCAAACGTTGGGAAGGGATTCATCTTTTTTGAGGTAAGCGTTTTTTTCTGTTTACATCAGAGATTATGCAGTTTTTGTTATTTGAATGTGTAGATATATATATATATCTGATGCGCATGCTCAGTTCTATTCTTATTGGTTTTTAGCTGTGTAGTTTGATTTACTGTATAGCAGATTTCAGATCTAACTTTTGTGTAGCAGTTCTATCTTTTATATGGACGTGAAGTTGATTTCAGATCTAACTTTTGTGTAGCAGTTCTATCTTTTATATGGACGTGAAGTTTTTCATTTTTCTTTTCGAGTTTTGATAGTTAGATTTCTTTAGTTTTGTTGGTGATGAAGTATTCAATTTGTATCAGCTCAATTGATGTAGAATTGATTTGATTGTCATGCATTTAGATTAGCTAGAGCCTGACTTATTTACCAGTCTTATTTCAGAGCTGCATTGTGGAAGAAGTAATGTAATCTAAGATATTTGACTTTTAACATGAAATTTATCTGACTGTTAATCAGACAAATCGTAGTTTGTGTAATTTTATCTGAGTTCTATACACAATATTTGATTTCTATATTGAATTTATCTGAGTTATATACAATTTATCTGAGTTGTGTACAATTTATCTGTGTTATGTACAATTTATCTGAGTTGAGAGCCAAAATTTATCTGAGTTATGTACAATTTATCTGAGTTCATAGCCAAAATTTATCTGAGTTATGTACAATTTATCTGAGTTATGTACAATTTATCTGAGTTCAGAGCCAAAATTTATCTGAGTCATATACAATTTATCTGAGTTATGTACAATTTATCTGAGTTCAGAGCCAAAATTTATCTGAGTTATGTACAATTTATCTGAGTTATGCATAATTTATCTGTGTTATGTACAATTTATCTGAGTTTAGAACCAACATTTGTCTGAGTCATGTACAATTTTTGCAATGATAGTGGCCATTTATATCCATTGAATCTTGTTGTTTTACAGATGTCGCAGCCGTTATTGCTTCTCTGTAAGTATGACATGCTTACGGCTGTTATTCATTTGAGTCGGGGTATGAGCTATGATGGTTTGATGCGTCAAGTTTGTAACAAGTGGAGAAATCTTACAATGAACATGGTTTGTTTTACTTATGCGTTGCCTGGCCACCCAAAGTGCTTGCTGGACAGCGATTCGGATTTAATGAGCTTGTCCATGCTGGCTTCTTCAATGAGATTGGGGACAGTTGATGTATTTGTATCAGAATCGCAGGAATCGGAGGACGATGATCAAGAGGAAATTGGTGATCATTTAGCTGAAGATGCCCTACCATTAGTGGGGTACGAGGATACAGATATAGAGACAGATCTTCTTCCACAGTTTTGTACCCACAAGGAGAAGATGTTGTTGTCTTCCGACTGGGCAAATGGTATTAGAGATGTGGGGCAGAGGTTTGAGGGTGGTGTTGGGGAGTTTAGAAGTGTATTGTGCAGATATTCAATTGAGGTTGGGTTTGAATTTGTATATGTGAAAAATGATAAGGTGAGGGTGACAGCTGAATGCTCTCGCAGTCATTCAATGGGATGCAGATGGCGTGTTCATGCATCTATTGAAAAGTCTAGTGGTCATTTTTGTATCAGGACATTAAACAATGAGCATACATGTGGTGCAGTAGTTCGAACGTCAAAGAACAGCCGTATGAATTATGAGACAGTTGCAGATTTAATAGTGGATCATATCCGTGAGAAGCTGCTCACCAAACCCATTGATATCGTGCACCACTTTAAGGCGAATTATGGGCTTACCATTACATATCATCATGCATGGTGGGGTGTGGAAAGGGCTAGAAATAAGTTGTATGGTGATTCGTCGCTATCTTTTGACCATCTTCGCTGGTATATTAAGGTGGCGGAGGAGGTAAATCCAGGAAGCCTCTTTGTGCCAGATTATGACCAATCAACTATGTGTTTCAAACGTCTCTTTGTGTCGTTCTATGCTTCAATTACTGGTTTTAATCATATTCGTCCTTTATTATTTCTGGATGATACTTTCTTAAAGGGCAGATACAAGGGAAACATGTTGGCAGCGACGGGGAAGAATGGAAATCAAGGTAAGTCGTAATGCTGTTTTTTCTGATATTATTGACCCATTTATTTATATTTATACTAATGATCAGCATGTTTTGATTTTCTGAATAGTATCAGAAATATAAAAATTTGTTAATTCATGGGACAGGTTTGTTCCCCCTTGCTTTTGCGGTCGTGGATTCAGAGACGGAGGACAATTGGACATGGTTTCTGCAGAATTTAAGGAAAATTATTATGTCAGATCGCACTATTACTTTTGTTTCCGACAGAAATCCAGGTCTGATAGAGGCTGTCTCAAAGGTATTTCATTTTGCCCATCATGCGTATTGCCTCCAACACCTTAAGGCAAATTTGAGGGACAAGTTGTCTGGTGGTTACACTAATGTATTTAGAGAGAGAACGATTATGATGCTGCGGGAATGTGCATATGCGCCAACCATCCCTGCCTTCCATGCAAAGCTGCAGTCGTTGAGGCGTGAAGGTGGTACTAATGTAGATAAATTTCTCTGTGGATTGCCTCATGAAAGATGGAGCAATGCATATTTTAAGGGGCAACGGTATGGTGAGATGTGTTCGAATGCTGCTGAGTCTTTCAACTCATGAATTAGAGAAGCTCGCCATCTTCCAATTACAAAGATGGTTGACACAATAAGGGTTCAAATAATGGAGCAGATGGCTAGTAGGAATGAAGTTTCCAGCAGATGGAAGTCAGTCATCTGTCCGGACATGGATAAGAGGCTTGATGCTGCTATCCGGCTTGGAAGGACGTGGACGGTCAACCGTTCGAGTAAAACTGTTTACGATGTGCATTCTTACCCGTCAGTGACCGTTGACATTTTTAATCACATATGTTCGTGTTATCAGTGGCAGATCAATGGGTTCCCCTACGCCCATGCTTGTGCGGCGATTCAAAAGAGTGAAAAGGAATTGAGTGTCTTTGTTGATCATTATTTTCACACTCATACATATAGGGCTTCGTATGAAGAGCAGATTTTCCCAATTCCAACCGTGGGAATGTCAGAGTCAAAAGGCGCTGATGTCGTTATTCTCCCACCTACTGTTAAACGACCAGCTGGTAGGCCGAAAAACAAAGAGGATCTTGTCAAGAGGGGAGATCACACGGCAGATAAAATGTGGGCGATGTGGTCGGATTGGCAGCCACAATAAGAAATCGTGTGAGGAGCCTCTTCTTTGACATTTCATTGAATTAGATATTGAATTTAGGTTAGGTCTAATATTATTGATACATTTGATGTAATTCTGATTAGTGAATAAAAAGGTCAAATTGACATTCCTTTTAATGTTGATTAATGTGCTCTTGCTTTTATAAGTAATTACTTTCAAAATGTGTCTAAATCATTTAGTCATTGTTCAAAATTGATATTGAAATTGCATTAGAGCTGAGATTATCTGGAATCATTAGCTTGACAGAGCAATCACATTACCCAGCTAAATATGTAGCAGAACTCAGATAATTTCAATCTAGACTCAGATAATTTCATCCATGAGTCAGATAATTTCACCCAGGACTCAGATAATTTGAGTCAGAACTCAGATAATTTCACCCATTACTCAGATAACTTGATTCAGAAGTCAGATAAATTCATTCATAAGTCAGATAATTTCACCCAGGACTCAGATAATTTCATCCATGAGTTAGATAATTTTACCCATTACTCAGATAACTTGATTCAGAAGTCAGATAAACTCATTCATAAGTCAGATAATTTCACCCAGGACTCAGATAATTTCATCCATGAGTCAGATAATTTCACCCAGGACTCTGATAATTTGAGTCAGAACTCAGATAATTTCACCCATTACTCAGATAACTTGATTCAGAAGTCAGATAAATTTATTCACAAGTCAGATAATTTCACCCAGGACTCAAATAATTTCATCCATGAGTCAGATAATTTCACCCAGGACTCTGATAATTTGAGTCAGAACTCAGATAATTTCACCCATGACTCAGATAACTTGATTCAGAAGTCAGATAAATTCATTCATGAGTCAGATGATTTCACCCAGGACTCAGATAATTTGAGTCAGAACTCAGATAATTTCACCCATGACTCAGATAACTTGATTCAGAAGTCAGATAATTTCATTCATAAGTCAGATTATTTCATTCAGGACTAAGATAATTTCATATATAAGTCAGATAATTTCATCCATGAATCAGATAATTTGATTCAGAAGTCAGATAATTTCATCCAAAGTCAGATAATTTCATACAAAACTCAGATAATTTGATTCAGAAGTCAGATAATGAAAATTAGAACCTAGATAATTTCATCCAAAACGTAGATGATCTCAGTCAGAACTCTGATAATTTCTATCAGAAGTTAGATAAAATTCCACCAGAGATTAGAACAAAAGATTGCATAGTGCTGACGTATGAAGACATTAACATGAATAATTCTATTTACATTCATTCACAAATGTGAGAATTACATTGACAGAAATGTTTGTCCAACCTTCATGTGAACCAAAAAAATACATTCACAAGTCTGTTGAACGTTCACTTTTCATATAAAGAGATTTACATAAAATACATCAACTTGATTGAAAACAAATTGTTTGTCTCATTGCTGTAGTTTTTTCGTCAGTTTTCGAAGTCATCATCAACAGCTAGTTGCCTGGCTTGGTAGTTTTCAACTGACCAGCTGCAATGCTTGTCGTTTAGGAACTTGCTTACTATCTCTGCCCTTAATCCGTCAATGACACGATGTGGCAGCTTCGAAACAATTACTTGTTTGTGAGTAAGTTGCTTCATAAGATAACAAACAACCACTCCGCAATCAACACTGGAACAGGACATGATATTGTTAGTCGATTGTAAATAAGGCACCGTCGAGTCAATTGAATTACTGTAGTTGCACAATGATACTTACGAGCCCATTTTCTGTTATGGGGCGTCTGCGACGCTTATCAATGGAGCTCCATATGGCTGTGTCTCCTCAACATTGACATAATTGTAGTTCTCCACATACTGTTTCTGCAGAATAAACCATCGAGCGCCCTGCAAATCCAATTGCACAAAGGCCCCAATTAGTCTACATTTTCATTAAGGTTTCTTAAATTCAACAGTGGTGTTGCTTAGGTGCAATGGTATGTGACTTACGCATTGCCCTCAGCTTCATAAATCTCCTTTAGCTTTTCTACGTCAGATGCATTCAGAAGCTTAGTGACCGCATTTTTTGGGAGTGTGAAGGGGATAGTTGATGGGTTCATTTTCCTCGTTGCTGTTCTTTTCTTGATTCGTTTTACCATGGAGGATTGTTTGACCTCCTTAATTGGCTTTGATGGTGCATCAGACGGCATGATCTTATCAATATTTCAATTATAAAAATATAGATTAATGAAATTAGAATTTTTTGAAGTCAGATAACTGTCATATAACGTCAGATAAATTTGCTGATAGTGTGATAAAATCATACAAAAGTCAGATAAATTTAATGAAAAGTTTTATAAGTTAATACAAAAGTCAGATAAATTGTTAGAAAGTCAGATAAAATGACACAGAAGTCAGACAATGTAAATAGAATTGTTAAAAGTTCATACAAAAGTCAAATAAATTTAATGAAAAGTTTTATAAGTTGGCACAGAAGTCAAATAAATTTGATATAAGTTCAAATAAATTGTTAGAAAGTCAGATAAAATGACACAGAAGTCAGATAAATTTGATATAAGTTCAGATAAATTGTTAGAAAGTTAGATAAAATGACACAGAAGTCAGATAAATTTGATATAAGTTCAGATAAATTGTTAGAAAGTCAGATAAAATGACACAAAAGTTAGATAAATTTGATACAAGTTCAGATAAATTGTTAGAAAGTCAGATAAAATGAGACAGAAGTCAGATAAATTTGATAGATATGCAAAACATGAATTCAATGCAAACAAAAATTTATCTAAACAAGCATGGTCGTCTACCTGAATTACCTCAGGTACATTTTCTACAACATTACGATCAGTTGTAGCCTGCTTCGCTGCTTTCTCTGCCATTATAAACCCTTTCTGTCGGGTACTAGTTTTTCTTGCAGGCTCGAAGATATCATCTAGAGTTTTCCCAGCCCATTGCAATCCTTTCTCTACGTAATCAATTGTCATTTCCCTCAAGAGCTGCTGCAGTTTGAAGTTGTTTGATTCCAGATTAATCAACTTTTTCTTCAAGCCCTTTACCTCATTTTCTGCATTTGTAGCTCTTGAGGACTGTACATCTGCCACTCTAATGGTGTGTTTCAGCTGCTCTTTGAGGGAGCTGACCATTCGAGTTGACTCCTCTAAAGTCTGATTTTTGTCCACACTGTGTGTTTCAAACGAAGTCTTCTCCTTTGTCAATTGCTCAACCACCAATAGAGCATCATCCCTTTCTCTTAGCAAGCTGGTGATCATTTGTTCAGTTTCAAGCCGCTGCTTTTTTATGATGTTTTTTTCGGCCGATGTCCTTTTAAGTTCAATAGCCATCCGTTGGATCTGCTCTTGTAATTTTGTCTTCTCCTTAGTGAGTTGGATGACTAAAGAATTTGCCCTATCACGCTCCTCAGTAAGATTTTTGATCTTGCTGTTTTTGGGAGTTTGTGATTGTTGTCTAGGACTAGGCAATGTATCACCAGCTTCTGGTAAGGATCCAGAGTGTGCTTCAGATGGCTCTTCATTTACTGTGTTGCTGGTCCTGTCAATTATGTCAGCTAAGATGTTTGCAACCAGCAGATCTGTTTGTAGGGACGTCTGTTCATAACCCATCATCTCTGCACCAAATGCTATAGACTGTTTTGCCACAGCAGGGAAATTTGTTTCTTCACTGTTACTGTTTTGCAGCTGCTCTTCCAACTCAGATACAACCAATGTGTCTGTCAGTATGTCTGTATCTGGTTGGGTGGCTTCAATCATTTTGTTTTGTTCTCCCTGATCTCCTTCTTCCAATTCATGCTCGCATTTTTCATTTCCATCCTCTTGATCGTCTCCTTGATCAACATTTTCTCCTTCTACTTCTACTGCTATGTCTCCCCCATCTCCTTACTTTTTGTGTGTTTGGCCATCATGATGTTCATATTCATCCGATTTGTCTTCTCCATCAGTGTTTTGTTTTTCTGTAAGTTGTTGCTCTCCTTCTATCTCCATCATGACCTCCTTTTCACAAGCACCACTGTCCGACAAGGACTGTAATCGCTGCACTTCAAGCAGCGTGATATCTAATTCGTCCCAAAAGACCTGCATTTGATACCAATGTTACAAAGAACATGTTAGATTAAAAACTTAGATAAAATTAGATAGTGAAAATTGTGAAAAATACCTCAGTAGCTAGTAGTGAATAAAGGGGCCTTTTCCTAACTGTCATAGTCACTGCCCTTAGATTCCACTTTAGTACTCGTGGGAAATGCACCGAATCATTTGGTGTGATCATCGTTGTATGCTCACACAACCAATACTGTTATAGAATCATAAAACATATATGTCAATAATTCTTTGTATATTGAAATTCAAATTTGTAAATTTGTAGTTGCATATCATACCGGTAATGCAATAAGGCAACCAATTACTCTGTCAGAACCACGGCTTCTGTTGTGTATCGACTCCATGAGAAATTTTGAAATCTCTTCTGCCCAGACATAGTGCTTCATATCCATGTAGTTTTCAACATAGCCCACATATGCCCATCCTATCGTGTTTCCGTGGGTTGCAAAAAAGAGTACGACAAGGATATACAGGTACAGTAGCCTAGCAACATCAGCAATGTCAGTTTCTGATTCTCCACTCAATGATAGAAGGAGCTGTTGCTTTATTTGTGGAGCTGACACCCTTGAACAGCCATGGAATCTTCTAGATATGAATTCGGTTGTTTTCCTTTTTGAATACTTTAAATCAAGCACTCTTGTTCCGTTTGGTATGCCGAATATCAGCGATATATCATTTGCAGTGAATGACACGTAGGACCTTCCTAATCTGAATTGCCTTCGTTGTGTGTTGTATGTATCAAGGATCAACATGATGTCCTTGTCATTCTTTCTACACATCTGTTCAGATATTTTGTTGTCCAGCATGCATTCTAAAAGGCTCCAGAATGGAGTCTTTCTTAATTCAACTTTGTGGACTTCAATGACCATTTGTTTGATGCTTTGGACGAGTGAAACAGTTGAGACCAAATTTGATCTGAACTGGTAATGAGCGCTAGTCTTCTCAGCATTTATGTCTTTACTGACTTCTTTCTTGTTTGATGGTGTATCTTCCACCCTCTTTCTCTTGTTGTGTTTTATTCCTGCGTATAGTAAAATAACTTAGATTCATATCACCAAAAGATTAAAACAACTGAATATAGAACAGAGATAAATTGCACAAGACACAGATAAATTTATTATAAACTCAGATAAATTAAAGACATATACAGAAGGTTTGTTGAATTTTCATTCCAAATATATATGTGTTTCCTTTCAACATCACACAGAACACAGATAAATTGCACAATACACAGATAAATTTATCTTAAACTCATATGAAGTTGATATAAACTCAGATAAATTTGATATAATCTCAGACAAATTCATGAAATAGACAAAAGGTTTGTTGAATTTTCAGTCCAGCATGACACTCTCTTGCTTTTAATCTCAGATAAAGTCAATAGACATTGATTCAACATCATACAGAACACAGATAAATTGAAAAAATACACAGATAAATTTATCTTAAACTCATATGAAGTTGATTTAAACTCAGATAAATTTGATATAAACTCAGATAAATTCATGAAATACACAAAAGGCTTGTTTAATTTTCAGTCCAGCATCACACCCTCTTGGTTTTAATCTCAGATAAAGCCAAGAGACATTGATTCAACATCACACAGAACACAGATACAATTGCACAATACACAGATAAATTTATCTTAAACTCATATGAAGTTGATATAAACTCAGATAAATTTGATATAATCTCAGATAAATTCATGAAATAGACAAAAGGCTTGTTGAATTTTCAGTCCAGCATGACACTCTCTTGCTTTTAATCTCAGATAAAGTCAATAGACATTTATTCAACATCACACAGAACACAGATAAATTGCAAAAATACACAGATAAATTTATCTTAAACTCATATGAAGTTGATTTAAACTCAGATAAATTTGATATAAACTCAGATAAATTCATGAAATACACAAAAGGCTTGTTGAATTTTCAGTCCAGCATCACACCCTCTTGGTTTTAATCTCAGATAAAGCCAAGAGACATTGATTCAACATCACACAGAACACATATACAATTGCACAATACACAGATAAATTTATCTTAAACTCATATGAAGTTGATATAAACTCAGATAAATTTGATATAATCTCAGATAAATTCATGAAATAGACAAAAGGCTTGTTGAATTTTCAGTCCAACATCACACTCTCTTGCTTTTAATCTCATTTAAAATCAAGATACATTGATTCAACATCACACAGAACACAGATACAATCTTTTCAGAAGAACTAGAATAAAGCAAATAGACATTGATTGAAGTTTGTTCAGAAGATAGATAAATTGAATATAAATTTGTATTGAGTAAATTAACTCAGATACATATCATCAAAGAGTAAGATAAGTGAATACATATCACAAATAAATTGCACAAGACACAGATAAATTTATCTTAAATTCAGATATTTTTTTTTTAAAATCTGAGATAAAATTACTTGAAACTGACGAAGTAGCAATGAATGTTATACATTTGGTTCAACATTTCTAATTTATACAAAAATGACAGACATTATAATCCAAAAAAAGAAAAAAATCTGTCTGGATACCTTCAACTCTCTGTTCCTTTTGATCATGGCTTTCTGAAAGTATTGAGGACTTCGTTCTGGCCATTTCCTGATTGGGTTTTTGTTATTAGAAGAGGAAGCAGAGAGAATGGTAGAAAATCATTCAAATCGGCGATTAACAGTAAGATAGGGTTTCCAAACAAAAAGAGTGAGAAACTTCGAACTTACAATGGAAATGAGTATTTTGAACTGTCTTTGTATGCTTTCGGAAACAGTTATGCAGTTGTGGAACCGTCTTCTGCAACTAGGGTTTTTATGTCGTCTTTCTTGTATCTCCTCTTGTCGAAATCGAAGATATCTTTGATGCAAACTCTAACTTGCAATGAAACAGTTAATCTAAGGAATTTTTTTGAAATTTTTATCTAACCTGCTGTTACTCGTTGCATGTAGTCACGGAGACGAGAATGTCGCCTTCTTCGTTGTGTCTTTCCTCTTTTAGAATATTCGAAAGTCTTTTTGCGATATGAGTGTAACGCTTTCGTTGGCCTTATCTTAATAAAGACAGAATGAATGTAAGGGCAAATCAGACCTTTTACGTACCAAATTGTGTATGAGGGACCTTTGGCTGGATGTTTTTTTATTGTGGACTGTTCGCAATAAAGTGAGGAGTTGAGGGACCTCCGACCAAAGTCCCCTTTCTTTTATTACTTTCAGTTGTTATTTCATTCATTAGTTTGAATTAGTAATAGTCCTCAAAAAAGTGTTTTCATTAGTTAGAGTATGTTTTCTCACGTTGGGTAGTTGTTGTAACTATTTCAAAGTGAAGCTAATTCATAGGAGTATGTAACTGATGCAATGAGTCTATAGGAGTCCTATATTTATGAGACAACTATTGAATAAAATAAGCATCTGAAATTATCTTTAAAAAAAGACACTCAGGTGCGATCTCCCTTTGAGATCATCTACATTTATTTCTTCTTCTTCTTTGAGTAGTGCTTAATATTTTGAGCACCACAACTCGGGGACGCAGAAAATCACATATCAATTTGTATCGGAGCAATTCGATCCGGATATGGAGGACAACACATTTGGTGCTCAAATGGAAGAAGGAATGCGCAACCTACAATGTTCTCAGATTGAGTTGAAAGAGACCTATGAACACCATGGCAAGTTGTTAACCAAGATATTGTGATGCCTTGAGAATCTCCGGGCTGCACATAGCGTGGCTAAAGCTAGAGACAATATAGCTGTTAATCTGCAAGGTGTTGATGGAAGCTGTCTGATGACTGCCTAGAATTCTAGTTTGGCAAGAGGAATTTGCAGGTATGGAACGGCTTCTGCACCTGAAGAGCCAATCACGCCACTTGTTCAAGTGAATTATTCCCAATTGCTAATTAATGGGCTGCTTGTTGATGCTGCATTAGGAAAAACTTTTCCAACCTTAGATCCTACCACTGGGGAGGTCATTGTTCAGGTTGATGAAGGTGATCCAAAGGATGTGAATTGTGCGGTTATGAAGGGTCTAAAATTCCATGGCAACACTATGTTGGCCACAATGAGGGCTGTCATTTGCCTCAAAGAGAAAGATCTTGAGTTCAAGATCGTTCCTATCAACTTAGCGGCTGGGGATCACAAGAAGGAGCCTTCCATCTCTCAAAATCCATTTGGTCAGGCCCAGGCCCCAGCCCCAGTTCTTGAGGATGGTGATCTCAAGTTAATTGACTTAAGGGCAATTATGAAGGACATAAGCCACGAGTACACGAGCAAAGGGACGGAGCCGATCTACAGGGACTCGAAGAAGAAGATGGCAGTAATGGTGTGGATGGAGGTGGAGGCACACCAGTTTGACCGGGAGGCCTCGAAGCAGGCATGGGAGTTGTTCTACAAGCCCATCTTCGGGTTGACAACGAACCCGGCCATGGTGGCCACCTCGACTGAGAAGCCAGGCAAGGTCTTGGACGTCTACGAGGCGAGGTGAGCCAGAATGAGAACTTGGGTGGAGAGACCTTTATGCTTATAGACCTGCATCATCTGCCATGTCTCCACTATATAAAGGAACAAAGCAGCATCTTGATGTGTTTTTTTAAGTATTGTAATAAAGCAAATAGTGGTGGAAGAAGCAAAGGAGCCAAAGAAGATGGTGACAGACCTAAAGAAGGCAACCTCTCTCGTTTTGGAGCTTTGCGGAACATTCTTTACAAGGAAACTCAGAGTATAATCACTTAGTGTAACATTCTTTATCTTCTTGCTCTCAATCACAAATACATTGTACTTGCTTACAATTCTTGAGATCAGCTGGCCTGGTTTTACATTAAACAAATGTTGGCAAAATGTCCAATTCTGGCCACTTGGTGGAATAAGCACCCATCCAGCTACTATCTTGCAATAGTTGTTGAAGATGATTGCAGGTGTTGACATTTCTGAAGTTGAGGATAATGACGATGAGTTTAGCAGAGGTGCACAATACATATGTTTCGGGTGCTAACCTTGTGGACAAGGTTTGTCCAAGGGGGGTGGATTGATACATATCAAATTTCTGGTGCACCAACTCACAATTTGATGCATTACTTACACCATCTTAAGGTGGGCCATATAAAGGGTCCAGAATCTATTCTGTTAAATGGTTCCAGAACACTAGAAACTGTTGACTAGGATTCTTTTTGAATGAGTCAGACACGTAGGTAAGTAGTTAGATTTTTTGGTGACATGTTGAGCTTTTCTGTTGTTGGACTGTAAGTGGGTAGCCTCCGTATTTAAAGTAGTGCATTCAATAAAATGATCATCACTGATTTTCCATTAACAGTTCTCTGTTTGGTGCAATCTCCCATCTGAGATTTTATCATTTTAAGCTTCCTCGTTGAGGAGTGATTTATATCTTTTCACTATGGCTCGAGGAATGCTAGAAAGTTCGTATTAGAAATCTTTTGCTAATCTCGCTTGAATTGCTCTTTCCCATGTCCTCCAATCGTCTTTCTCTGGTCTTCTGTCTCTCTCTGTTAATGTCTTATTCCTTCCATAAAGATGAAAGTTTGTAGGGATATTGGTAGGAGAGCGAAGAATCCAATGGGAAAAAGGCAACAAATGGCAATTACAAGTGGAATAGCAAAATAATTTTTTTTGCTATTGAATAAGGGGACGAGTGCACAGTGCACTTGATGCAGGGTTGGAGCATGTAAATTCAAGAAGCATTGGACCATATGATGTTGGACTTCGTAGGTGGTGGTCGTGGTCTTGCTTCCTGAATTTTGAATGTGGTGTTAATAAAGTAATTGATGATATATAGTCTTGATTCGGTTGATGTATGTAACAAGTTGTAAGCAGATGGTTACTTTATGCAAGTTAAGTTGTAAGCAGATGGTTACTTTTTGCAAGTTGAACTTGCTATAATGAATCTCAAAGGGACTGAATTAGCTGCGATGGACATGGAGAGGGTTGTAATGAGATGATGTTGCTCTTATGATTTATTGGGTGTTTGTAATATGATGGAGAGGGCTGTAATGAGATGATGTTGCTCTTGTAATTTATTGGTGGTTGTAATGAGATGTTAATAGAAAATAATTGATTTTTTCAGTTGTAATGGGATGTGTTGTGAATGAGGTGTTAATATAGGACACAATTGATTGGGTTGTTGGAGGTTTGAAAACAATGGCAAGAATTTTTTACATAGGACAACAGGTTTCTGCACTCATGTAATTGAAGATCTCTTGCAATGCAAGACTTAATAGTCAACCGTTTGTTTTTGGCAAATTGACAATTATACTTTCCATCGTGGGAAGTAACTTCCTATTGAGAAATTCCATGGGGCAAAACTTATCTGGGATTTGCATAAACTCATGCCATTTAGCACCACTATACAAATGCCATTCCTGCGTGGTGTAAAAATTAATTTTCTAGAACTTAAAAGGTACACAAAAATACAATTGCATTCCTGGTCTTGTGCAAATTAAACTTCTACCACTTGAGTTGTATTTAGAGGTTATATATTCATTTTGAAATCTGCACATTAAAATAATTGAAATCTCTTTTTTAGATTGTAGACTATATGGTTCAAAAACTAGCTAGTGACACAAGTTCTGAGCACACTGTATTCCTTAATTTGTAATTGACTTGTGCAACCTCAAATTTGAAACCTGTCATATACTAAAAAATAAATTTAACTCAACTATAATGTGATGTGTAACTCAATGCGTTCAAAACTAAATGTAACTCAACTCATTACATCAATTGTATATAATAAATGTAAGAATATATCATCAACTTGAGCTCATTTTCATACAATCTCAATTATAGAAACTGATTTCCTCCTATCTTCAGCTGGTCAAATCTATTCAATCCAGAGCACGTATTTTAGGAGAGCAGCCACTGGTAACTTTCAAGAACAACATAACATAGCCTTGCTGTGTTGGATCTGGCTTTTGCTACTCTGCTACATTGTCATGTGTTACATATCCCTCAAGATAACTGCAGACGCAAATGGAAAATAACCATTAGTCCACATTCATTGCAAAAGAATACTTCATATGCAATGGAAATCCGCCCATTAAATCTACAAAGAATGGACTCCAAACACTTTGAACCACAGTTCAATCAGGCCTGTCACATCTCGGTGCTGAATCACCCTGGCCTATGGTAATCTCCGAGGTGTGGCACACGTACTCCTGTAATATTATACTTGTCTAGAATCAAGTATAACAATACAAAGGAGAATTTTTTTGCTTTTTGTTAGACCCCGTCCCGAGTTAATTGAGATGAACTCTAATGGATTGAGAATTTAGCTAATTAACTGTGGTTAATTAAGCTAGTGATGGTTTATAGCCAAATGAGATTGAGTTAGCCTAAACTGAATGATTTGGGCCTAATGAAATGATAATGAAAGAGATCAAATGAATTGGATGAGTTTTAAACTTAAACAAGAAAAACTAAGGACTTTTTTGTAAATACGAATTTTTGCGTATTTTTTTGAATATGGAAACTATTGATACCAGCGCGTGTATCTCGACGAGTACGTTAACTTCCATAAAAGACTCGAACTCGTTTGACGAATATCGGATCAAATGACCTTTCATTTGACTCGAATTGTAATTAAGAGGAATTAGTATACTTAAATGCAATTAGAAAGCTTATATAAGTTAAATGGGCTTTAATGAACTCATTCATCTTATTGCAAACCCTATGCACCTCTTTTCTTAATTTTTCTTCTTCTTCCTTCCATTTCCTCAACATCAAGCATCAAGATTGAAGCTTTGTGGGTGATTTTAAAGGGGATTTCATCCACTTCATCTTCTTCACCATTTTCCTTGAGTTTCCTTGGATTTTGAGCTTGAGAGAAACTCAAAGTTTCTTTTCATAAAACTTCAAGTAAGTAATTTGAACTCCTTGTAGAGCTTTCAACTTATTAGAGTGAGTTGAATTGCTTTGTAGCACAAACAACTCATAGAAATTCTATTTGAATTGATTTTGATTTTAGGTTGGAAAGAGACTTTAAGTTGAGAAGTTTTCATCTCAATCCAAACTAAGCTAAAGGGGTTTTTTGTCAATCAATCTTCAAATAGAGGCAAGTGTATGCTTTTCTATTGATTTATGATATTATAGGACTTGTAAGAACTCAAGAGTTCAAATTTCAGGATTTTACTTCAAAAATTTTGAATCTCTGTAATAGAGTTCTGGGAGCAGTTTGGTCGACCAACACCTGACCGAACCTGTCTGGGTTCATTTCTCAGTGTGGTTCAGCTTTTGGAAAGCTAATTGACACTTGACCGACACCTAACTGAACTTGTCTGGGTTCATTTCTTAGTGTGGTTCAGCTTCTGGAAAGTTGACCGACACCTAACCGAACCCACCTGATTGAAATGCACAGAAGATTCAGCTTCTAGAAAGTTGACCGAGTGACTTCGGCTAACCGACATTGTGGCTTCGGTCAGCCGAGGGCCGACCAATAGGTCAACCGAGGCATCCTTGAAGTGTCAGAAATTCTAAATTTCTAGATTGTAAGCTGGGGTAGACCAAGAAGTTAACTGGCAGAGTTCGGTCTACCGAATGGCCGACAGAGAGATGACCGAACTTGGAGGAAATTTTCAGAATTAAAGTATGATTTTCCTAGGTAAAAGCATATTGTACATGGGCTGATATTAGTGATATCTAAGCCTTCATAGGTGTTAGCTAAGGTTATTTTAACGTATAAATTGCTAAATAAAGTGATGTTCATCAAGAATAACACGTACGTTGGATAACTAGCGCTTCACCCATTTGTTTGGTTTAGAAATCTAGATTAAACGATAGATTGAATAGAGTTCTCGAGTCTTGGTACTACATAGTGATTTCTCAACTCGTTATCACAACGAACTGATTAATGTAATGAATAGTTACTAAATGTAACACTGAATAATGAACATGTATTAAATGTAATAATGAATTAATGAACAATCCTGCTGCAGCAAATGGACTGGGGTGTTCCGGAACTCCGTGGCGATGCCAGTGATCTTTGATCAAGACACTGGTAGATCCCACACATATATGGACTGAAGAGTCCCACTTGATAAGTCATCTAAAAGAAATAGATTGAAAAGTCACTGAATTCATAAGCCATTTAATAAATATTCAATGAAATCAATGAATGGAATACAAATGAATGAACATGAAATGAACGACTACTTCCTTTAGGCAGAACTGAACTAAGTTGAAATAAATGTTATTGTAGTTGCCAATTAGTAGTTGATATTGCTTGACTCATATGCGTAGTTACTGTACTGAATTGAATTGTTTAGAACTGTTAAATTGATGAATTGACAGGGTATTGTATATGGTAGCATGAATTATCATAGAATTGTATATACATTATTGAACCGTCGTGTTTACGGTGTTATTAATGAACATTATAGGTCCAGTTGCCCGTGCCGGTCATGCCGAGGCCGCACCACCAGCGGATGAGGCCCATCCGATACCTCCAAGACGTTTAATCGAATGGACGTGAATCAGAGTGCCAGTACAAAGGATGTTTTAGGAAATGTTTTGATAGATACTTTCGTATATTCATTTTGATTAGTAATTAGATGTCACCTACATTGTATTTAAATATGCAGTGGTTGACTTCGCTAGGAAGTGAATTATGTATATTGACTTCATTTTATGTAAGAACTTGTTCAGTTTTTAATAGTTGTCAATGTATACATACGTATGTTTCTGCAAAATGTACATTAACAGGTACATATGTAAGATCCCTTGTGGACTTCGTCTTAACTTTGGTTGATTCGGGGTTTACGGGAGTAAGTATTGTTGGATTCGCGACCCGAGGTTAATCCTAATTGCTCGGATCTTGGGCTCGAGTCGTGACACTTTTCCACTTGTGAGTCTAGCTCACTAACCTGTCAATCACATTTAACAGCGGAAGCATTTCGAATAACAAGCTACTAGGTACTATTTCATTGCACAGTCCTATTTAAAGTTAAATGACAAGTTTATACAAAAAATAATTACATATTCAAACTAAAGTAGGGATTATAAAATCACCCTACATTCTATTACAAAAAAGTATCTTTATCACTAACTTCTAATCTAATTGGTGTGACCCACACAAAAAGGAGTCAGTCACACTCTCCATTTAAGCTCTCAAAAGAATTAGTCAATCACTCTTCGTGGACTGAACTACTTAGGGCTATTTCTTAGCCACTCCTCTAAACCTAGAGGAACCTCTTCGGTTTCCTCATCTCCCTCTTGGGCCTCCTCAGGATTGGGAGCTGCACCTGTATTTGTGACACCAAAGATAGCATTATGAATACGATGATTTGACAAGTATAGGCATTAATCATAAATCACATGCTATATCAAAAATCGAATAAAAGACAATTGATTAAAAGATGCCAATGATAAGTACACTAGGCAATTGTGCAATATCAAATAATCATGCTTCTTGAATCAATTAAAGGATAAAGCACTTTAATTGGCTACTACATTAAGCTCATCCTCTCAAATACAGAGCGAATCTAGTTGGGATGTCACTAGCAGCCCGACCAAAGGCTAGCTGGCTACCCGGTTCTAAAGTGTGCTCCATACGATCTACTACAGTGACCTCAAATAATTAAACCACACTTAATCCCGTCGGGTATTGTACGATCGAAGCTAAGTAGTGCCGACTATGTGAATCGAATAATTAAGCATATGAGTAAGATTGTTTTTACTTGAATCGAATCGAATTATTAATATCAAGAATATTTCGCATAAACTTACTCATCTCGAAGTTCAATTGAAATACAGTATAACTGTACAAATATAACAACGAATGGAATTAAACAAATTATGCATAGAAATCATTATTTGAGTTTGGAATAGAAGATAAACCCCAATATGCACATACATTGATTAAGGAGAATTAATGTAATTTACTAGGCTCTCGTCCTTCACATTCTCACATGATGAAGTTTAGAGATTCAGTGTATGGCTATCTTTAATTGGTACCATTTTGTATAAGTATAGTACACCGGATCTCCAAGTCTCATCCATCTCAAGATGCTAGACGAAAGATAAAATTCACATGAGATGATCTCAGCCTCAATGATATCTCACGTGGTTAATTACCATTGGTTCAGTGATCTCATCAAAGTTTCCATTTTCTAAGGTCCTACAAGTCCCTCAGAATCCAAGATCCTAATTGGTTTTGTAAATACACAAGCTAAGGTATTCGTCAACTTTTAGTTGTCAAAAGGTAGCATTTTGGTCAAAAAACCCGGGCCCAACAGAACCCTTAGCTTGCAATAGCGAGGTCCATCCTCACTATAGTGAGGGGCATGAAAGTTCCGGGGATCCGAACCCTAGAGGGGGGGGGGGGTGAATAGGGTGAGCTTCATTTATGACCAATTATAACCAATTTTAACTTCTTTAAAACAAACTAGTCACATGTGATGATTAATCATACAAGATGCGGAAGCTAACAAAAGAATCACCACAAAGCAAACACCATCACACAAGGATTTATAGTGGTTCGGCCTCAATGCCTACATCCACTACCGGCTTGTGAACCAACACCCCACCGGATTTCCACTATTTATGCTTTTCAATAGGCTAAGCAATAACCTCTTCAACCATAGGTTGGTTATCTCACTAAATTAGTGTCTAACATACACTTGATGGAGATTCAATTAAGCTCATTACAATGCCTCTTAAATAGGCGGATATGGAAGTGTAAATCTAATACACACACACACACTATGAATGCAAAGATGAAAGTACATGATGTGTGTGTGTGATGTCCTCAATCATTTTGAAAATGAAATCTCATAAATGTATGTCTAAGGCTTTTGAAAGTTTTAGCTCATAAAACATTTATGATTGAGGATAGAATGCAATCACATGTTAAAAGTAACAACTTGTTAATGATATCAAAGTTACACAAGTTGTATGAAATTAATTAGCTCTAAATATGTGATGCATAGGGATGTCAATCAAATCAACAATGAAGCTCAAAACATAAAAATAGATTTGATTGAAAATAGGGGACAAATCATATGTAATTATAAATACAACTTGAAAGTGATATACCTATCAAAGTAAGGCAAGTTGTGAAACTTTAAAACAATAATACACATATGATTTGTAAAGATGTTGAATCCAAAACATAATATACATTTGAAAGGGATTTTCTTATGATGGAAAAACAACACCCAAAGATTCAACCAAGTATATGAATCATGTTACATATTTCATTAACATGATCTACTTAGATTTACCAAAGATAAAGTACTACTTGGATTGAATCAAATGATGATGCATCCAAAACAATAGATCTATTCAAAGTATAAAACATGCTAAGGATACAACACATCATAGTTTATCATGTTACTAAAGATTTACCAATGATAAAACAAAACATGAAAACATATGATTTGTAAAGAAGTTGAGTCCAAAACATAAGATAGTTTTGAAAGTGATTTTCTTATGATGGAAAACAACAACCAAAGATTCAACCAAGTATAGGAATCATGTTACATATAATTTCAAAGGTTCTTTCATTAACATGATCTACTTAGATTTACCAAAGATTAAGTACTACTTGGATTGAATCATATGGTGTTGTATCCAAAACAATAAATCAATTCAAAACATAAAACATGTTAAGGACACAACACAAACATAGTTTAACATGCTAGAAATGATTTACCAAAAATAAAACAAAGCATGAAAACATATGATTAAGGAAAGTAAAGCCTACTTGGTGATTTAACTTCATTAATCCAAGCTTTAGCTTTCCTAATGCTCCCCTTCATCCCTTGGTTCTTTTCCCTTGAATATGCCTCAAAACCTCTCAAGGAGGGGCTTAAAATTCTCAACTTTTGGCAAAGGAAAGAACTCATATTTATAGCAAAAAGTGCCCAACGGCTAGTCCTCGGTCGACCTGCAAACAGGTCTCGGTTGACTGGGATCACACAACGGTCAAAAAAATGACCGTTGGTGCGCCAGGCCACTTTCTGCCTGCAGTGTTCCCGGTCGACCGGCGACACTGCCGGGACCAAAATTCCCACTTTTGCATGTTTCAAAGATTTTCTTTGTGGAACATTTTGGGCCAATAAATCAAGCTTAAAAACATGTTTTAAATCATTCTAAGGGTTTTAAAACATGGAACATAAAAAAGCCTAAAACATTTTGAAAGATTTAAAACTCATGGGCTAGCTTGATTTTCTAAAACTCTTTTAAAAAACAAATGCATCCAAGTTTTAAAAGCAAATTATGCATAAATCAAAACTTTTACAAATCTTAAAAGCAATGCATGAATAAAACAAGATTTCAAGTTTATCTAAAACAATGCAAGTGTGTGAATCAAATGATGCTTGAATGATTATGCATCCATCAAATTGCAATCTACAAAATCCCTAACAGGCACATCTGTGTCCACTCTTTTTTTTTTTTTTTTCCAATTCCATACACTATTCCACCATTCTACCTGCACTTTACATACACTATTCCACCTGCACAGCCATTTATATAAACATTCCACCTGTACTTTACATGCACTATTCCACCTGCACTATACATGCACCAGACCACCTGACACACATTTATGTACACATTCCACCTGCACACATGTACATACACTATTCACCACTCATTCCTTCCAATGACCACCCATTCCACCCAATCTCATATGTACCATTTTCCAAGCAAACCCAGACCCTATTCATTTTCAAGTTTTAACCAAAGAGGCTAATCACAGTAAAAAGGAGAAAATAGAATTTGATACCCAATCAAAAAAATAAACAACATGTATTCTTAATTAAAGCTTATACTTGCATCAAATTAGCTTTCCAAGCCCTTTCTCTAACCTTTACTCAAATGATTCCAAAAACCCCCAAATGACACACCCTATTCACAAACCCAAAGAAAATACTAATGAATATGCATGTATGAGTACATGAGAGTCTCTTGATTCCATTTCAAGTCAAAAACACTAACAAAGATGGGGTTTGCTTCTTACCTCAAGAAGAAATCCAAATTTGGAGAAAAACCGAGTTCTTGAACACAAAGTAGACGACGAGAAGGAAATGGAGAAGATGAAGATGAAGATAACTCCCACTCCGTATATCTCAATCAACAAGCATCAAGTGATTTGAGAAAGAAAGATGACTTGAAAGAGGGATAAGGCTCTCTTTCTATCTCCTTTTAGATGCAACAACCCAATGAAATGGATGGGTGAGGTTTTGAAGTAATAAAGGATGTGCATTTTGTACAAAAGTCCATCTATTGACTGTATTTCTATTTTAAGGCAAACGATGGCCTACTTTAACAACGAGTGATCAAATGAAATAAAGCTGAATATGAAAATCGACGTGCTTCACGAGATACAGACAATGACGCCAAGATGACATGTATATGGTGCAAAATGAGAAAATCGATAATTACGCAAATGCAAAAGCCCTCGACTATACCCAACCGAGTCAAATCGGTTCCAACTAACTATTCAAGACTCAAAACTCAACTAACTCATCTATAAAGAACTAATAAGCATTAATTATCATAATTAGTAAATAAGTATAATTAAATTGTATAATTAAATTAGCTAAATCATAATTAATTAGTACAAATTAAACTTAAATTGGATCGGGGTGTAACAAGGCCGATGACTTTCCATTTAATGCAAATGAATGTTGCTTAAATCATTGATGTCAGTCGCTACATATAATCTACATATCCTAAAAGAATAGTTTGAAGGTGATGTACAACAAAGATACCTTACTCACTACCACTCAAGGATCTTATTTCTCACATTTTAAAATCTCCAACAAAGAATGCATTGCCAAAACTGCATTCCATGCCCCTTAGAGCAATCGAAAGCCTAGGAAACCAGTTTCATGCTATTATTAACATAAACACCAAATTTAGTATTACTAGGGAGATAAAATCCTGAAATGGGTATGGCTCAGGAATCCTCATTTCGTTTCAACGGAGGGTAGATTATGCACATAGACGGTGTTAATGAAAATTTGAGAAAATACCCAGAAAATAAAATATGCTCTGTTCTATGAGTCTGTTTTATTTGGTACCTGCTCAAGCCAAAACTGATTTGTACATCATGAGAACTCAAACCTCAACCCTAGCAGCCTAAAACCCAATTGCATTTTTATAGTGGCTAGGAGAAGGCCAAATTGCATATCATGTTTTCCCCCCTTTATGTCGAAGAACGAACACAAAGAGGAAGCGTCGGATGATAGAGATTTTTCTGTGTAGTCGTCGATATGCTTTGAGGCGGGGCAGATTTTGTGGCATCGAGGAAGACCGGAGGAGAGGGGGGAAAAGAAGAAGAAGAAGAAGAGACACATGAGATGTTCCGATCCCATTTTTGTCGAAGAAGAAAGGCGCAGAGGAGCCGGAGCCGGCGTCAGTTGAAGGTTTCGGTCTTTCTCCTCAGCGAAATGAAGTGGGCGATTGAAACTTGTAAGTTATTTTGCCCTGTATAACATTGGAGTAGACCGTCGGATAGCAAGGCATAATGGACGGCCCAAATGGGACTTTGCACGGACAGTTCTCACCCGATCATTTCCCTATAAAAATTAGATAACCAAATTTTCAAAAGAAAGTAAAAAAGTATAGACATTCATGTCTACTTGAGAAAGTTATCTTTTTATTATGTTTTCAAAAAAGAGGTGAAAGATCCTACAACTCATTAAATGGGAGATCAACATGAATTTTGCAAAAAATCTTGAAGCGCTCAACACATCTATTTTTATATTTAGGTCACAGTTGGCACCCAAATCTTTGGGAAAAGATTTTCGATTTCTCTAAAGTTGTGGTAAATCCATGTTTGGAAATTGTAAGTTCCTGAGGATTTTGACTAATGGAAATCTTCATTTGTTAGGATTTTCAAATCCGACCACCCCTCATAAGATATGAAAATCCTCACTTAAGTGGATTTGCACATCCAACCCTATTTTTCTCTACTATATGTATCGATACACACTAATATCAATATAAAATCATCAACTATATAAATCCCTAGCAAGGAATCATTGTTTCAGTTGTAGTGAGAAATCATCATATCTATGAATTCCTCGCGTGTTACCAAACTTACTTAGGTATAAAGGAAGATCTCATTACAACAAAACAAAGTAACTGCAAAGAGCAAAGATAATCCACAGGCCACTTAGAAAAGTAATGCAACCATAAAAAAAAAAAAAAAAAAAAAAAAAAACCCTTCAAATGGCAAAGAAGATTTAACAAAAGAGATTCATAACACCTACTAGCAGGAAGGCCCGTGCGCTGCATTGTCGTATGATCTTAATTTAAATGCAATGATTCTTAAATGAAATTGCCTTTGTGAGATGCAATTTTAAAATGCAATTATTCTTGTGTTCATTTCAATAGGTTGTATCATGATCTTAATGGAATGTATGGTCTGAATTGTGGTGGAAACATTATAAATTATATGCAAGTGCTATGAAATTTCATAACAGTCAGAAGCTGGGCCCGATACTGTAGATCCAATGTTTTTTGTATAAAATTTCTACCAATGTCATAGAATAGTTCCATCCAAAATCCTTGTTTTAACGATGCCACATACTTTGATGTTTTCAAAGTTTTATTTTGTGTCTTTGGAATCTACTTTCACAAATTTGTACAAATCTGATGTCAGCCACATACAAGATCAGCGAAAGTCAGCATCGTTATGACCAAGATAGGATGAAGGCGCAATTACCGGAAAGGAAGAGATTTTTCTAGAATTATGTAAAGAATCCTATATAAACAAGGGATTTGATCAAGTGAGAACTGTTCTCATGGAGAGAACTTTTTTGTGGGGCCCATTGGGAGTCCCATTTTGGGATGGAACCGGTGGGGATTGAAAGATCTATATGGGACCGTCCCGAATATCAAGTTTGGCCCTAATCCCATGCTCCTAACCCCTTCATCCATAGCCGACAAGCCTAGTCCATTCATATGGGTATATAATTGATCCAACGGTCCAATTCATTCACATTGGTGCCAAACCCTGGGTGTGCGACTAACAATGGGGTCCCTATCCATTGCAAGGTTTGGATTGGGTGATAGGTGGGCCCCACCCATAGTTCTCAAGTTTTGAACCGTGAGAACAATTCTCGCCTGATTATTTCCCTATAAATAATAGAGGATTTTACTCGAAAAATTCCAAAATGTAGTCATTGATCACAAAAGGTCTGCACAAATTGTGGAGCACTAACGAGGTCCTCTCGCTAATTTTTTATATTTTTTTATACTTTTTTTTTAGTGACGCTCGTCAGAATATCTCCTAATGTCTTCTTCTTCCTCCCGTCGTCCTATTTCTCCATCTTGTCCACATGGAAGACTTTCACCTGACCCGCATCCAGTTGAATGGTGATCTCCCCTATAATCTCTTTGAAGGTGTTGTGTAAATTAGAAGATCATAGAAACAAAATGTTTTTGGTGTCGATCACTGCAGTGCTTTTGGAGGAGTATACGTTCCTCTCGACAAGGGTTCTGGAGCAGCTATTTCACGGGGCACCATTTCCGACGCGATTGCAGCTTCTCATACTGAGGAATATGCCTTTCGCTTCGCGTCCTCGCCTACAACTACCACAACAGGGCTTTGCTCCTCCTTTTATTCTCTCTCTCTCTCTCTCTGGTGTTTTTGTTTTCATTTGTGATAAGTCCATGAAAGTGCATTTCTTAGTCATCATTTCATATAGAATTATGGAATTTTTTAGGTTAAATTCATTAAATTTCATAAAATCATGCATCATGGTATTCAAAGTGTATTTCATGTGAAAATTGGTTTAAGTTCATAAAATCACACGATTTTTATGAAATTATTCCTTTTTATTATTTTCGATTCACATGTAAACATGCATAATTTCTTTACACCACTGCATGATTCGTGGAATTTCAATCAATATGGTATATTCATACGCACACATACGTGTAGAATTGGGTCCCATGCATAGCATTATTCTCTCCCACATGAAAAATTATTCTTTGACTTTGTGCAGGGACAATTTAGATTTTGGGACCCGCTTTGAGAAGAATTTGAGAGAAAAATTAAAAAGGAAAGAATTGAAGATGACCTTGTGGAGCAAGAAATCAAGGAAGTAAAGAAGAAATAAAAAAAAAAGAGGATTTACAAGACATGCAAGGACGTCCAAGGGAAGTGCATGCCTAAAGTGGGGTCCACCCCATTCCAATTGTTGCAAAAAAAATTTGAAATTCAGATTTGATTAATTTTTTAAAGTGCAAAGTGGGCCCATGAAGGAGATATTGTAGCAAATGAAAGTCCTAAAGTTAGGAGTCTTGCTAGCCAAGAAAACAAAGGGGGAAGTAATTTCAAATTTCCAAAGATCTTTCCAAAACCGACTACAACTTAGACTCCAAGTTGGACAACTTTTCAATACCAAACATCCAAAGAATTCCAACACACGTACAAGACCATTCCAGCCCCCTTTTTTTTTTATATATTTTTCTTTCCTCTCCTAGCCTCACCATCTCTCTCCTTTCTCCACTCACACTCCACCCTCTCTCTCCTCTTTCTTCTTTCTACTTAGGGGCTAAAATCAAAATCTCTTTAAAAGATAGAAGATGAAGATGGAGAGGTGAGAAAATCTTTGTAATTCAAGAAGAAGGAGAAGTTGTATCTTTGATTAAAACTATGGACGGTTGATTTCAATAAAAAAGTGTGTTTTTCTTGTTGTTTATTTTTAATTTTATTTTCATTGTCTAATGTTTCTGAGATTCGTTATTTTTTTCCGGATATAGTGAATGCTTAGGGGCTTACAATAATTAAAATATGTGCAGAAGCCTTGAGTCTTGTGAAATCTCTAATTAATTTAACAATTTAAAACCGCACCTTGGCTCATCCTTATGTGAGAGTTTGAATCTACACCATACATATTTTTAATGCTTAGATCAACGGATCCAGATGCTTGAATTACAAAGAATCATAATCTGATTTTTATTTTTTCTCTCTGAATTTTCTGATTTTTTTATATATGCAATTGGTTTTTTTAACTCTTCTTATGGTGATGCAGTCTACTAGTTTAGGATCTTTAGCCTTGGTCTTTTTAGTGTAGGAATTTTTAATTGATTGTAATTCTTGTAATTAATTTTAATTTTCAGAATATTAGACTATACATGTATAGCTTCTTTTGGGCTAGTTTTAGATTTTCCATAAGACAGGTGCGAGTTAATTGCCTCTTTTTCGCTCCCTGTGGATTGACCTCGGACTAACCGAGATTATTACTACATCGCACCCTTGCACCTGGGGCCGTCGATCAGTTTGAACAGTGCAGAGGAGCATAGTTTGAATCATGGATTTAAAAACCGGCCGATACCGGTTCATATCGGCCGATATGAACCGATATCGGCCGATACCGCACCGATATCTCACTGAGATATCGGTAGCGGTTTTTTTCTTCAATATCTCGGCCCATCTCGGCCGAGATAATGTCCATAGCGGATTTATCGATATTTCGGCCGATTGTATAAAAGGGTAAAAACCCTAATTTTTATATTTTTCCCCCATCTTCATCTTCTTCTCCTCTCTTCTCAATTCCTTACTAGCCATAGCAGTAGCCACCATCTCTCTTGCATATTTTCAAATCTCACTTCTATTTTTTGAAGAAAATATTATCTAAGGTAAGAGGAAATCAACTTAAAGCATATTCTGTTTTTTATTTTTTATTTTTTTTTATAGATGAAGCATAGAGGTTTGTCACTTACTCACTTATATAATTGTGTTTTTTTCTTCATTTAGAAGTTAGATCTACATACTTTCATGCTAGATCTACTCATACACATGATTTTAAACTTTTTTTTTTAATTTTCTTTATTTTTGGATTTTTTAATATTTGAATTATAATATATAATTTTTTGGAGATTTCATCATAAATATGTTGTTTTAATGATCTTATATTTGACACTAATAAATTGATCATGAGCAGAGCATCAATAATGTTTGCATTATATGAAATACTGGAAAAGAAAGTGAACTGCGAGTCTGTGACACAAACGGGACTCATAACTTAAGGTGACCGAGATTTTGATTTATTGCTGTTATTAATGGAAACAAATATTGTTTTCCAGCATTTTCTAATATTCTGGATTTTTTGGATATTTTTGCGAATTTTTTTGGATTAAAAAAAAAATTCATACTGCGATGACCGCGACGGACCGATATCCGCGACCGATACCGATATCATATCGGTTTTTCAGCCTGGCCGATACCGCGACCAAGACCGAGATTTTGAACCATGGTCTGAATGCCTCTGTCTCTTCAATTGTGGTCTCCCAGTAGACTGTATCCCACCATTCGACTGGATGCGTGTCAGGTGGGAGTCTTCCATGTGGACCGGATGGAGAAATAGAAGGAGGAGAAGAAAAAGAAGACAATAGGAGATGTTCTGACAAGCGACGCTAGCGTCGCCCATGGTGATACTACCGTCGCTAAAAAAAGTATAAAAAAAATATAAAAAATTGGCAAGAGGACATCGTTAGTGCTACACAATTTGTGATGACCTTTCGCGATAAATGATTGAATTTTGGGATTTTTCGAGTAAAATCCTCTAAACAATATGTAGATGTCCTGTGTTATGGCTATTAGACAGGGTCCTATTTTATTACTCAATCACATATGTAGTGACGGAACCAGAAAACTTACCTTAAGGGGGCCAATAGAAAAACAAATTAAGATTTCTAGGAGGGGCCAATGTAAAAAACACTCTAAAATTCCCTATAAAATCTAGGGGCCTTTGAAATTTTTCTATGAGATTTCTAAATATAAAGTAATATTATTATGTTCATACGTAGCTAAACCGGTAGACATGTGCGTGGCCAATGAAAATCTTGGGCTGTTTGGATGTATGGTGAATTGAAGTATGGTGAGGTGAAGTATCAAATCAAGAGATAATAAAATATAAAGTGTGATGATGGTGTTTTGTTTTTAATTGTTTGGTATGAAATCTATTTAACTTTTTGTATTATGGAGTTTTTTTGTCTTTTAGTGGAGAAAGGATGTTACTTTTTTTACTTTTTTTTTTAAAAAGATGGAGGGAATTTGAAATTGTGTACTTTTGATATAACCCATTGTCTTTTCTTGTCTGGATAGTGGGGGCTTTACCTCACCTCACCTCACCTCACTTCACACATCCAAACACGCGGAAATGACAGAAATGAAGTTTGTAAAAATCTAATCATATGCATATATAATGTTTCTTAATTATCAAAGATCCACAATGCTAAATAAAGTTGTATGTTATAATAAAAGAAGCACATAGGTTATGTCTAGTGCAACCATAGTTTTCCAAGCATCATTAAGTAATCAACATCGCATCAAATTCATATTGATAGTTATATCTCAAAACATGTAAAGAAAGAGCCAAAGCGGTGAAGATGTCGATGAAGCTTTTGTTAATGTCGTGAGACTTCTTTGGTAAATCCTTTTAAAGTGCATGCACTACATCCTGCTATTTCTTTTCTCTGCATAGCGGTTCACCAAATGATTAAACAGCAATAATAATTGAATGGCATGTTATTAAAGCATAATATAACTTTAAAAACTTCAATTGTTTATCCATTTATATTTTGCAATGAATGTCTTTACATATATAGGGAAATATTCAAGTGAAAACTAGTTTTCACTTATTATATGAGAACTTTTTTGCGGCTCAGCTTGCAACTCATCCAAACCTAGCAACAAATAGGGAACCCCCTCATAGTCACTAATCCCAAAGATTGACACATCCGAATGGACTGAACCATTGGATCGATGGTTGAATATATATATATATTTTAATATGAAGTCATTAAACTTGTAGGCTACGGATGAAGGAGTTAGGGGCATGTGTTTGGGGTCAAACTTGATACTTGAGGTGATCTCACATAGATCTTTCCATCTCCCCTAGTCCCATCCCCAAATGAGGCCCACAAATGGGCCCCACAAAAAAGCTCACATAATTTGTGAGAACAGTTCCCACCTGAATATTACCCATATATATATATATATATATATGGGAGATGCTCCTATGAGAGCATCTCTCACCTTACTATGAGAGATAAAGTGAGGGCCCTCACATTTAAGTTGTTGACATTAGATATGGATGTGAGGCCCCTCACCTTATCTCTTATAATAAGGTGAGAGATGTTCTTATTGGAGCACCTCCCTATATATATATCATTAAATAGTTTCTTCTACCTTGTTGCCATCTTTACCTCAATAATATTTTGGTGGTAAAGGTCAACCACTTGAGGTGGCTTTTGACTCTTCTATTCCTGTTTTTCATAAACTTGCCTCAAATTATAAGATTGATTCTTGATAATAATTTTCTAGAAGAATTTAATTTGGAATCACGGTAAATATATATATGAAATTTTGGAAGATAAGTAGTTGTTAGGTTGTCATGATACCTGCCTTGTCTTTAATTTTTTTCATCTATTTTCTTCAGCATAGTTTGGCTTTCACTTTTGAATTCAATTTTTTCCACCTTGGTTACATGTAGCCCTTTTACCATTGAATTGTTGTCCATGTCCCGGTCAATGTTAACAGTAAATAAATATTGGGTCCAAAGTACATATCGTATGTCTTCTGCTACCAATTCATAGCATGAAATATTGTTAAACCAGTAGAAGATAGACGTCAAGTATCTGATATTCTTCAAGCACTTGGGTAGGGTAACTAGTCTTTTGCTATAAAATACTCAGGGTCTCTCAATAGTTGCCTTTGTTCAGCATCAGCATCAGCATGCCAAATGCCAAGGTGACAATAGGCATCAGAATAAAAAGGGTAAGCAGGGCGGGAACAAGTGTGTGCCCAAAAATCAAGACGGCACTGTCATTTATTTAGTGTAAAGATTTTCAATAAACTCAATTTACTTAATGCAAAGTAAACAAATAAGCTCCAGCAGTTTGATGATAGAGAATCATTACCCAAAGACTTTAGAAAAATTTGGGTTTTTCCTCAGATCATTAATAGAAAAACACTGTAAAAAAGTAATAAAGTTAATATACAAATGGTAATTTTTTTCTATAAATGAGAGAAGTGTTTATGAAAAGAAAAGGAACTAAGATTAAAACTTTATATAATAGAAGCCCCCAAAAGGAATCTTGAAATGTCCCTCAGCTGTAGCTCACTTAGGGCCTGTTCATTTACTAGAATTCCTAGAATTCTTGTATGGGGAATTCTTGAATTCCTAGACAAGGTGGAATTCCAAAATCCTCCTAAGGGCATGAGTATTTTGGAATTCCACCAAAATGCAAAGAAGGTTGAATTCCAAGAATTTCTAAAGGTTATCATGTGCTGGAATTCATAAATTCCTGTAAAGAAACATGGAATTTGAAAACCCCAAGAGACATGATGTGACATCATGTCCCCAAAAACCCCAACCACTAGAATTCCAGTCAGGATTTCTAGTAAATGAACAGTTGGAATCCCCAATGTAGGAAGGAAAAAAAAAGATCTTGAAGTGGGTCTACTTTTTCATGTACAAGTGATAATAAATAGGCATATTGTGTGGGCCTGGGTTTATCCAACAAACATAGGGATTGATCCGTAACTGTATTTGTGGCTGGGGTATCAATGGATTGGGAATAGTTTGATCTCAATTCGTTCATCCTTGCTAGCATTAGTCTTGTAACTGTGACAAGAAACATGGCCCAATCATCTTGGGCCCTCAAAGTAAGTGGAGTGTGATTTAAAGTGGTACTCTGGACCAGGTAAAATGTTGTTGTTTTATATTTTAATTTCCCACCAAGCTTAGAACCGCTTCTCTGTATCTTCTCCTTTTCTTCTTTAGTTGCATTTCCCCTAGGCCTTTGTGTTTTATTTTATATATACATAGTTAGGTCTTTATTCAACTAGATGGCCAAATTCAGTTGGAGAATACTAGTTCGTGGTGGGAGAGTGGAAAAGAAGGAAAGAACCAAAAAATGACTCATTGGGCTGTTTTATGCAATATATTCAAAGTTGGCTGAAAGATTTGTTCTACAGGAGTCATCTATAAATACATTCAGGAAGGCAGGCAGGGGCTGCCAAAACTTTTCTAGGGTTCCTTCAATTACAATAACTTGAAGAAAAAGAGAGCAGACTTAGCTTGCCTTTTCCCAAGCCTGATTTGCTGTTGCTTCATCTTCCAGGTGCATTCTCTCTCTCAAAGGGAATATTGCTGTGGTTGCTTCTTGGGGTGGGTAGAATTTGGTTGAGATGTGCTCTTTCTTTCTGAAGTTTATTTAGTTAGTGGGCCTTTTCCTTATTTCTGTATGGTATTTGCTGGTGATTTCCTAATTTTTTTTACTTGATAGTTGTTTGAGACCAAGGTTGATGACCAAGGTTGAATTGGAGACATATTCTGTTTTCAAATATTCCTCTGTTTAGCTTCTTCATCTGTCCTAACAAATAAGTGATGTGTAGGTGACCCAGTACCCATGTGAAAGGGTCGGTTGAGAGGTGGTGGTGACATCATGAGAATGGCAGTGTTGCCTAACAAAATACAGGGCACTGTGATCAGTTGTTTGAATGCCACTCCCTTAGGCAGCATCCACTAATCTGGAACTTAATTTGGAAACCGTATATCGACCTGGATGTTTTTAGGAAGCATAGATGAATATGAACCATTGTACACTGTGAATGCTGTCTTAAGGATGACTTCTGCCCCTCTAGAATCTCTAAATGTGAAAAGTTCCATCAGAAGCAACCTAAGATAGAACCACCGTCTTTTGTGGTGTTGATTTTGGCCGGTCACAATCTCACTTTAAGTCGGACTAGAACTCTAGGATTCACTGTTGTTCGTGGAGGGATTGTTGTTTATTGGCTTTAGAAGCAGAAAAGGCGGCCAAGTTAACATGCACAAAACAGAGAGGAAGACAAGGAACTATGGCAGAGTTAATGCCAAAACTAAAAGGTGGGGTTTTATTATAATTGTTCACTTAGCCTTGCTGAATAGTGGACCATGTGTCCCACGACTTACTGAGAGGGCTCTAGTAAATCTCAGTAACGCCCACACAGAGTAGCGACAGCACAAACATGACATGAATATTTTTCTTTTAAAAGAAAATTTTAGCAAAACAAGCACTTACTATGTGAGGATTATAGCACCCCAAGACCCCCAATGAACCATTGTGTGCACCCCTCTCAGCACCTGTGTGTGCATTATGCGCAGAGGACGCTCAACTTGGATGAGTGCCTGTGTAACTTGTTTCCGGGATCCAACCATAGGCTAAGTGCAGCTTGTCAAAGTGATCCACTGGACCCAGGTTAATAACCCAAGTCATCCACTTAGGATCCACTCTTGGGATCCACTCCATTTATGGCAGAGATATCCTCAATATGGGTGACTGCATAGTGAATATTACCATTCTAGGAGATTTTGATTGTGCTGTAATTAGCATTTAGATTCATTCTTTGATTGTACATTGACTGTAATTGTGGCCAATTGATTTCTATATAATGATAGTCATCCCTAAGGGAGATAAGGACTTTTCCACAGAAAATCTTCTCTTCTTCTAAATGTTATACCTTGCTGTCATGGTATCAGAGCACTGATATGATCTGGGTTTGCTCTCTAAAGTTGTGCTGTTGGGTATTGACAAACATTGGGTCTGTCTTTTGAATCTATAAAGAGGATCTATCTTCAGACTTCTCCTAAGCTATTCTGGAGCCTCCCGAAGAACAGTCACCATCGTCACTGTTCATCATCATTTACTGTTGTTCCATCTGAGTTCAAATCTACTATCTTCAGCAAATCGATTTTCTAGTAATCGACTGTGGGGTGATTTCTTCTTGGAACATTCATCTATCCTGTTTAAATAGATTCGGACTTCTCTTAAGCTTTTCTGGGTTCTACCGAAGAACAATCACCATCGTCTCTATTCATCATCTTCTACAGTAGGGTCACCCAATTATTCTGAGATTTTTCCTGCATTTTTGGGGCATCAGAAGGCTCTTTCCTGCTTTAACAGTTTTTTTTTTTTTTAAACTGCTATGATTAATAGTGGAAATCTCTTTATTCAATCGTTGGATGTGGATGAGTTTTTGTACACACCTACTGTAATTACATATCAACATCATTTGTGACCTGCATTATTGATCAAAGATCACTACGGTTGTTTCCTTTGTGAACTGATTTTCTGAAATCCTTACTGCAAATGGATAAGATTGATGTAATTCCAGTCAAATTCAATGGTACCAACTATGTCGGATGGTCCTTCCATCTCCAACACTTCGTCGAAGGAAAAGGGCTGGCTGAGTTTTTGCATGGAACTACTGAACCAAAAGACGCTAAGGAAAGGCATACTTGGAGTCAAAATAACTCCAAAGTAGTCACATGGATTTTAAACTCTATAGATCCTTCAATTTCGTTGTCTCTGCATTCTTACAAAAAGGCTTCTGAAATGTGGACTCATTTGAAAACGCTTTATCACCAAACAAACAAAGCTCGAAAATACTATATTGACACAGAATTGGCTAAGTACAGTCAAGGTGATAAATCTGTTCAACAATATTGTAATGGGTTTCTTTGTGGAACGAAAAGCGGAAAAGGATTCAATGATCCTTGAAAATGTGTCCAGTACTGAACATGCTGAAGTGATTAAAGTGCAAGAAGAATCACATATTAGTCAGTTCTTAATGAACTTGCAACCGGAATTTGAATCCGTCCGTGCAGCATTGATGAATAGAGCGACCTCTCCGCATTTGGATACTTGTGTTCAAGAGGTACTTTGAGAAGAGATATGCCTAAAGCCTTGCCTTGTCCGCGGCATGATTTCCTCGTCTCCAAATTGTTGTTTAGTTCTCACCCACATCAATTTGAGGGGGGGTGTCAAAGTGACCCATTGGACCCAGGTTAATAACCCAAGTCCATTATCCACTTAGGATCCACTCCATTTATGGCAGAGATATCCTCAATATAGGTGACTGTATCGTGACTGTATATTACCATTATAGGAGATTCTGATTGTGCTGTAATTAACATTTAGATTCATTCTTTGATTATACATTGACTGTAATTGTGGCCAATTGATTTCTATATAATGATAGTCGATCCCTAAGGGAGATAAGGACTTTTCCACAGAAAATCTTCTCCTCTTCTAAATGTTATACCTTGCTGTCACAACTTGCATGTGTGCATAGCCTGTATAGCAAATGCCAAGAATTTTACAAGCCAAATATTGCACACATTATGGTCTAGAAGTATTGCGCGTTATGTCAACACCTTGGAGTTCATTAGCCAGCACATTGCAGCCATGTGCTTAACTTGGGTTTCATGAGTGCTTAATGAGAGTTCACCCAAATGCTCATAGGAAGTGACTTCTCTTCCACACTAATATCAGTGAGTCCTGAGTTATACACCTCACTTTATTTGCCATTGGACTCATTTAGGACTTAATCCAGCCTCAATCTCTTAGGCAAATGCACTTGCTAACAGTTAATTATGATTAAGTAGCATGGATCAACATTGAGAAACATGTTTTCTCATTTGTCAATAATCAACATCATCATCGAGCTAGCCTGTTTTTCCCATATGGATATTGGAATCTCTGTTCACTAGGTATTGATGATTAATGGGCTTAAGTCAATAATTTCACACGTCTCAAACATCTCCTCCCTTGCAGGGCATTTTGTAAAAGGATTTTCTGGATTATCCTTCTATCTAACATGAATGATAGAAATTACTTATATAAATGCACTTCAAACATATTGTCTGGATTTTCCATTGCGTTCTTCGCTTATATTCACTTGTAGACATCTCTTCATTTCTCCACTTAGTGGGGATTCTCCGGTGATTTTCTCTCGTCCAACAATCCCTAAGATTCTTGCCTCCGTCTTTCGTTTACTTGATTTCTAGAGCATGGAACTTCAAAGAATCCTAGTCATATCTCTATAAGGTGATATTCACTATGGGTTATCATGATCTATGAGTTTTGTATAATCTTCTTATCCTAAATGGTCTTTATCTTTTGAAATTAGCTTCTTCTTCTTAATTTTCTTGGATACCTTTTTCCTTTTTGTATGCATATCTGCTTCATCTGTGTTAAGTATATACTGCATGTTATTGATGACTAAGTAGGCCAAGCCCACGTTTGGTTGATCTCTTTGTTTGTTGATTGCAACTTCCATTTTGATTGTGATTGTGCAGTTTTGAGATCAAATGGAGACCTTCTTGTTCACCTCTGAATCAGTTAACGAGGGTCACCCTGACAAATTGTGCGACCAGATCTCTGATGCGGTGCTTGATGCCTGCCTTGCTCAGGACCCTGAAAGCAAGGTTGCTTGTGAGACTTGCACCAAGACCAACATGGTCATGATCTTTGGTGAGATCACTACCAAGGCCAATGTTGATTACGAGAAGATTGTCCGCGATACCTGTCGAGCAATTGGCTTTGTCTCTGAGGATGTTGGTCTTGATGCTGACAACTGCAAGGTCCTCATCAATATTGAGCAGCAATGCTCTGAAATCGCCCAGGCTGTCCATGGTCACTTCACCAAGAACCCAGAAGAGATTGGTGCGGGCGACCAGGGCCACATGTTCGGCTATGCCACAGATGAAACTCCTGAGTTGATGCCCCTCACCCATGTCCTTGCAACAAAGCTCGGTGCGCGCCTCACTGAGGTCCGCAAGAGTGGAACCTGTCCATGGCTAAGACCAGATGGAAAGACCCAGGTCACTGTTGAGTACTTCAACGACAATGGCGCCATGGTCCCCATTCGGGTCCACACGGTCCTCATCTCCACCCAGCATGACGAAACTGTCACCAATGATGAGATTGCTGCTGCCCTCAAGGAGCATGTGATCAAGCCTGTCATCCCTGACAAGTACCTTGACGAGAGGACCATCTTCCACCTTAACCCATCAGGTCGTTTTGTGATTGGTGGCCCTCATGGTGATGCTGGGCTTACTGGGCGCAAGATCATTGTTGACACGTATGGTGGATGGGGTGCACATGGAGGAGGTGCCTTCTCTGGCAAGGACCCAACCAAGGTGGACCGCAGTGGTGCCTACATTGTGAGGCAGGCGGCCAAGAGTATTGTGGCCAATGGGCTTTCCCGAAGGTGCATTGTGCAGGTTTCTTATGCTATTGGCATTCCGGAGCCATTGTCAGTGTTTGTGGACACATTTGGCACGGGAAAGATACCCGACAAGGAGATTCTAAAGATTGTGAAGGAAAACTTTGACTTCAGGCCGGGAATGATTTCCATTAACCTGGATCTTAAGAAGGGTAGCAATGGGAGGTTTTTAAAGACTGCTGCTTATGGGCACTTTGGCAGGGATGACCCTGACTTCACCTGGGAAGTGGTGAAGCCCCTTAAGTGGGAGGACAAGGCCACTGCTTAGAATTTCTTTAATGGAACTTCATGCCTGTGACTCTTATCTTCTTGCCATGCCACCTCCAGTGTTCTACTACTTATCATCTTGTCTTAGAGTTCAATACGTCTGTTTTGATATGTTACACCCTTGATCTCCTAAAGTTTTATGTTTCTTTTTGGCATGTTAGTGAGAAAATGGATTTTTTTGTCTGCCTGGGAAAGATGGGAGAGATTGGCTTCTCCCATGACTCTTGCATGCGGTGGGTGTGGATGTACTTCCTTATAGAATGGTCTATTTATGTATTTGGCTGAATGGAATCATCATAGTTATCATCATATTTTCACTCCAGAATGCCTTTTGTTGTCCTATACTGTTGTCATTTGCTTGTATTTTAAGCTCTTAAAAGCAAATAAACCGCACTACAGTTGCAGGAGGAAGATTTGCAAATGATGGAAGCAGGGCGAGCTTAAATCTGGAACCTGGAAAGGTATGAGGCTCTTCAAATTTTTACTATCCAGTGTTTTTGTTCTTGTGGGAAAGAGGTGGTTAAAAATCCATGATCTATCATCCAATCTTTTGTTGGAAGTACATCCATGGCATTAAGTTTTGACTCTGAAATTGTAACCATGCTTAATTAGACTTTTTTACAAGTCTTCCAACCAAATAAGACTTGGACATCCAATCCATCATTTGAACACCCGAACATATAATTCATTTTAGTTTTGTACTGTCCAAGAAGAAGATTGACATAATCCTAATATGAAGCATTACATTGGTTTCTGAGACAGCAGCAGCATTACATTCTTCTAGTCTTCCTTTTATTTAGATTGCTTGTAACAGGGATCGTCTGTCCCTTCCTCACCCACTTTAAACTGAAGCTTCAGGGAAATTTGCAAGAACCAACCGCTGCAAGAAAAGATGAACACTCTATTACCAATCAAGATAATGTTGTAATAATATAAGTTCAATTAAAAACTATCCTCTAACCGATGTGGGTCATCAGATTACTGGTTGGTTTGGATGATTGGATCACCAACTGGAAAATAAGTTTAGTGATGGCAGAGCAGTGAGTGTCTGACCCCATAGAATGGAATGGTGAAATAGAATTCACATAGCTGACCCAATATAGCTAGAACAGGGCTTTGATGATGATGATGATAGATAGATAGGGAGACTCACATGGGTCTTGAAGAGTGATAATACCAGTGCCCTCGAAGTCGCATCCCCAATCAACACAGAGGCGAGACTTGTAGTAGAGATTCATGACCACAGAGGCATGGAAAGCGATGGTGTCGGGGCTGTGACATGGTTGCCCTTCCCAAATAGGCTGGCAGATCACACCCGGAGTAGAGCAGCAGTAGTCTATGTTCTTCTGCAAGATTTCTTCGCTTACTTTGTCCCTTGCCACGCACCATTTCCCTGCGCAATCACCATCATTTGGCTGCTGCTACCAAAGATAAAGATACCCCAAAAACCAATGTGTCATAAAAAAAGAAGAAGAAAGAAACAGAGAGAGGAATTAAGAATAAAGAAAAAGAAAAGAAAAGCTGCAGAGAGTAGAGAAAGGCTTCAAGAAAACTCCAAGAAAGTTGGAGCCTTATCTTCTGTCTGTTATCCAAGAAAGCACAGCCAAGCAGTGGTTGAAATGGTAACTGAATCTTTAAAAAAGAGGTTCCATTTCAAATGAACTTGGCAAGATGAAAATGAGCATGACTTGGCACAAGTGACATGACTCCAAGGAGTTTGTGTCTCAAAAACATGACTCATCTAATGGCTAGCCAGGAGTCTACACTCAACTACTTAGCTTGCAGAGTGGAGACAGATGAAGCACATTATGTAGCAAAGTTTACAGGATAGATGAGGCTTTGGACATTTGCCCTCTAAAAAATCCAAGATCTCTTGAAAGTTGCCAACTATCTCATTTAAGACGATGAAATAAATATTTATTATATTATCTTAAATCGGATAGCTAAAAACGATAAATAGATTTGAGATTGAGATGGCTAATCCTCCATTTATTTTTCTAATTATACCTAGAAACTCTACCATATATCTTACTTTTAAACAATCAAGACTTATATAGCTTTCACAATAAATAAATAAAAAAAAAGAACTTTGTACTACTTTTTGTAGTAGGCCAAGCTTTTGGAATATCTATACCCTTTTAGGGCACGTTTGTGTTACATCCATGGAAAACTGGTTTTGTGGACATTTTTTTTCTTTCAATAACTTTTTTTTATTATTTTATTCCTCCCAATAGCAAAGGCTTTTCCACAGAATACTTTGTGCTAACCCTCCTCTATTTATAAAGCTCATTTTTGTACTTTTCCTCATGGAAAATTGGCCGCGATGTAAAAATAATTCACCGTAGATAAAACAGCCAGATTTTCTATGCCATTTCACGAAAATGCGGCAGTACAGACATGCCCTTGAGAAACAATAGAGAACTTCCCGCTGTAGAAACTGCAAAGTATCTTACTTAAAAAGAAAAAAAAAAAAAATTACTTCCATCGAATGAAAGAAATTACCGTAACATCACTTTTTCTGGAAGCATTCGACTCTGCATGGGCATGGGAGAGCAAAATTTATCAGAAGCAGACCACATCTAATAAAAATATGATAAATTCTGACAACTACTGAAGAAAAACAGCCTTCCCTAGGAGATGGGCTCTATCTGAAGGCCAAGTGAATATGATAAGGTAGAGACTATTAGGATCTATCAAAATTTTCTCATCTTGAATGAATATAATGGTACATTCTAAACCTTCACTCTTGACCCTTCACCCAGGCACCTCTGCTTTCTCTAGGCATTTGCCACGATAGCCTAGAATGAAAAACTGTTTATCAAAATTTTCTCTAGGTCATGTATGTTTTCAACTCCTTCCCTGAAATGGAGCTGCAATCAATGGTAGCCCTAGGAAGTCCTCCTTGAGGGGCCCATAATTTTAAAGGAAAAAAAATTGTAGAGGCTCAATGTAAAAACACACAGATCTCTGGAGAGAAAAAAAAAAAAAAACCCACAATGGGGCACATATCCCTCTCCCTTGTCAATGGTGATGATTTGGTTTTAGTTAAATATATAGAAAGATGATATAGATGAAAGTAACAATGATTGATATAAAGAAATGCAACCTATTTAAGGACTTGGCCCAGAAAAAAACAATTAGAATGATAGTACATAATTCATATAGCTAACCCAACTTAATTGATACAAATGCTTTGATTATGATATAGAAAATAGATCTATGGGGCTCTCTTTAAAAAACTGAGATTATATCTATCTTTATTTCCATCTTCCTCCCACCTGGTAGCTAGTGGAGTGGTGTAAGGCATGGGTTTGCTGTCCACGACTTGTGTTCAAAATGCCCTAGATTTGCCCAGCGTGGGTTTAGCGGTTGCCACGTGTGCTTGGGATTAGTCTTGTCAGGTCAAAGCCCTTCCGAATACCCACATCATAAAAAATAAAAATAAAAAACAATGGGGCACATATCCCACTCCCTTGGCTATGGTGATGATTAGGTTTTAGTTAAACATATAGAAAGAGGACATGGATGAAAGTAACAAGGATTGATATAAAGAAATACAACCTATTTAAGGATTTGGCCCAAAAAAAAAAAAAAACAATCGAAATGGTAGTACAAAATTCAAATAGCTGACCCAACTTAATTGATACAAATGCTTTGATGATGATATAGAAAATAGATCTATGGGTTTCTCTTTAAAAAATTGAGATTATATCTATCTTTATTTCCATCTTCCTCCCACTTGGGAGCTAGTGGAGTGGGATGAGTTTACTATCCACGACTTGTGTTCAAACTGCCCTAGATTTGCCCGGTGTGGATTTAGCGGGGGATTCATCTTGTCAAGTCAAAGCCCTCCGGGATACCCACATCATCATAAAAAAATAAAATAAAAACCGCATATCTCCATCTTTCATGGGAAGAGGTCAAAAGGACACAAAATCTAATTTGAAGGCCATGTGATGAAAAATAGATGTACTTTATGATGATTGTGATTATAATTACATTAGCAAAACCTGTATAGGGATTGTAAAAGTAACACAAAGAGCAACCTAAAGATGCGAAAGAAGGCAGCAGAAAAGAAGAGACGAGCACGATTGAGATCAGAGCCAGATTTGCCATGGCTTAGCAAGGATGGCTGCTTCCTCCAGTATAATGGCTAAGCTGCTTCAATTTGTCTGCAAGCAGACGCATTGGGTTTATTATATAAATGAAGGAGTCAAACACCATTAATTAAAAGATAAAGATTTCATTATATCATGAGATTGCTAATTGGATGTCCTTTCTACAAAAAAAGCAGCTCTGTAGCTGAATGTGTCCAACCACACAAGATTCTAAATTCATAAGCCAGTAAAAAACATAGAATAACAATCAATAGTATCAATAATTGGCCAGGCCACACCATCTAGTAATATAACCAAGTTGACTCAGCTTAATGAGATATGGTTCTAAAAGAACAAGTTTTGTTTATTTTAAGTATATTTCCTTTTTCTTTTATTTTTGAACCTATATCAAGTAATGGTTCTTTAAACCTATATCATTGTTTTCATAATCACTGTTATCTCTTATCAATTTGTATATATCCTTCTGTTTACATTTTTTTTTTCATATGACTTTTCCAATCATCATCATCAATTGAGCCCTATCCCCATCTCATATGAGTTTCTTTTTGTAGGAATAACTCAGCTGAAAAACTTAACTAGAATTTATTAAAACCGAAGCAATCAATTTTTTTTTTCACTCTATATCTTAGAATGCCCTTTTTCTCACACTGCTCTTCCTAAATCTTGGTGAAAGAATTAAACTCTACAAGGGGTATGCCTATTATAAATTTAAACAGTTAAAATGTGCGCCCTCTTTTACTGGCCATGACCAAATTTTACTATAATATGATGAGTTTGGTCCATCATAAGATTGAGCTTTTATAAAAGAATGAATAAAACAAATACAAATATATCTGTTCAATAGAATAGTGCCCATTTTTACGAACCTGTAATCATGTATTTTATACAAAATGCTGAAATCTTGGTGCCCAAACTTAAAGGTTAAAAGGACATTTCCAAGTAAAGTATAAAGAGATTTTTAAAATAAAAAGGTTGCTTTTACACTTTATAATAGAAAAAGTGAAAAAAAAGATAAAAATCAGATTAATGGAGAGAGAGAGTTTTTGACCCAATTTAAATTGGGTTATGTATTTCGAACAAGAACTATATGGATTTGAACAAAAACCAACGATAAGAAAATTGAAAAACATTAGGTTTTTGTCTAATTAGACATATTTTAAATCAAGTTATGTTATCTAAATAAGCACATGTATGCATTTGAATATAACAGGTTTGGTTTCGAGAAAAAATTGGGTTCAAATGGAAAAACAAGCTGACCCCATGAGCCAAACCACATCCCATGCATCAAAAGATAAATTTTTGTATTTTTTAGACTGAGAATTATAAATTAGTTTTTTTTTAAATTATACCTTATTTGGTAGTGACTTTAATTTGAGCTTCATAATTTTAATGTTTTGAATTGAAATAGACTATACTCATTTACATGTATGATATAGCGGGCAGTGTAAAATAAATTAATTCTTTTAATACTTTATTTAGATTTTTATAAAAGTTCAATCTTATAGTGGGACAAACTCACATTGGAGTTAAATTGTGCTATGTCCCATAAAAAGGAGGATATACAAAGAAAGAATAAGAGGGATAAATGGAAATAAAATAAGGAGAGGGCATCTTAAATTTGGAATTCCTATAAATTCTCTCTTTAACTTAAAGCGACATAGAAAGATCCAATGAGGGGAGGAGCTTCGTCTCCCTAGCATTTTCCTTATAGGGAAAATTTCAAAAAAGTATAAAGCTTTTGGCTCATTTTCAAAAAAGTAAATATTTTAAAAGAGTACGAAAATTTTCTACAATTCTTTCAATCAAGTCCTCTCCATAAAAAGTTATTGAAAAATGACTAAAATGCCCTTATGCCATTTTTCAAAATCTTTCTTTAATAAATCATTTAAGAAAAAATGATCAAGTTTAACCCAAACAACTTAATGGGGTCCACTTCAACTAATGTTGTACATGGATGGTTAAAAATAGGGGATTTTGAATGGCTAAAAAACTAGATTCAGTAAATGGTTATGAGCATCAAAATCAAAATGATCAATTTTAGAGACGGAAGAGATTAAGGAAAAAGACAAAAACCTTCATAAGGGAAGGGGATTTTGTTATTTTTCAAAAAGATTATCGAGAGGACTTGATTGAAAGAATTGTGGAAAACTTTTAAACTTTCTTGAAGTACTCAAATCTTCATATACTATTTTGAAAATGAGCCAAAAGTTTATACATTTTTGAAAATCTTCCTTATTCAAGCATCGGGGCATGTTTACGTACAAGCCTTTTCCACGGAGTGAGGAAAGTGCCCATGCCAGCAAATTATTTGGTGGAAAGCGTTTCAGTGGAAGTAAAAAAAATCCATGTTTGGTGCCCCTTTTCTTTTCCTCAGTGAATTGGTCTAAAATTATGTTAGGCGCGGCTGCGAATTCCTTGGTTCGGACCATATCCGTACCTAGCCACCATCTAGTCTCCCACTACATTACCATCCTCAAATCCATCATCTCCTCTTTCTCATCAATTAAGTGTTGGTGTTTCAAAACCATTCTTGTTTCACATTCAATCAGTGATTCCTTAAGAAAATGGGGGTAGGGTCCGGCATAGGTGGACCAATCACGGTCCCCCAATCAACATGGGTCAAATCCCTCATAGGATCCCCATTTTCTGGGGAAATGAAATCCCAAAAAAAAAACACCAATTTCAGGTTTCTCAAGGAAATTGCCAATGTGGCAGAAATACATTTCCACATAAACACCACATGAAAAATCAGTTTTTGGAGGAAAACCAGTATCTTTTCCGCAGAAATGGATTACACAAACGCCCCGTGAATGAACACAACTCATCTGCCAATTTGGAAAAGATACTGGTTTTCCTTACAAGATTATTAAACCAATTTGGAACATGTGTAGGCCAAGCGTTCCTTACAAGCCCATCTTTAAGATTGTGCATCTGCCATAAATCACCTTGTACAGGCAAATTCAATCATTCCATTAGACATGGTCCGTTGGGTTTGTTTCCATGACCAGCTCTCTACAGACTACAAGCCAACTATCGGTGATAAGTGATCCAGTCCAATCAGTAACAGTCTATTCCAACCCATTTCGCAGGGCCCACCTCATCGTTATTACCATGAAATAAAGTCTAAATTAAAGCCAACATTGTGTGATTCATATCTGGTCATGCCGCATGATATAGGTGGTCACAGAGAGCCCCGCAAAGCATATTGGACAGACATCACATTATCACTGTGCTAGTAGGGCCATGGTCACCCCATATTAGGTCGGTGATGGAGATGGAGATGGAGATCACAAATAGAATCATGATTAAAATCATAATTGTCCAATTGGTAGCTTCAAGGAATGTGATGATGAAGGGAGAAAGATGGCATGGCCAGAAATTAGAGATTAGTTTTGCCAATCTGCACAGGCATTCATATATTTGGTCATGAACAAAACAATATCTGAGTCCAGATTTAGCTTATTTTTTCAGAAGACAACAATACAATAAGGAGAATTTAATCACACTTCCAAAGCAAATGCAATGCAAACCTGAGAATTGCATAACTGAAAATTATAGAAAACAGAACCTCTGGTACCTCTCACTTTCAGAAGTGGAAAACGCTCTCGTTCTAATATGATGGAAAATACATCAAGAAATGATACACAATCTACAGCCACCCAGATATCAAACAACCCATTTCCCAGTGTCTAGAGCAATAATCAAGAACATACACTAGTTCGGTGTCTCGCCTGGAGGTCCAGACCGAGCATGTAACAGAGGCTGAAGAGCTTTAACTACAATGCTCATGTTAGGCCGAAAATCAGCTTCATATTGCACGCACAACGCAGCAACTGCAGCCATCTGTTTTTAGTATGAAATTCCAGAGAGAGAGAGAGAGAGCAGGTTGGTCAAATTATTCATGTAGAGATTTATTAACATGAAAAAAGAATAACACCATAATTTTGCTTCTCTCATATGAAAGTTTGTCGTGAAAAAGGAACGGCAACACTCTCTGCATCTCTACTGATAATTTTACAAGAACAATCAAATGAGAAAATCACAGCAAGAAAGGTTTGATTGGTCTGTTTCAGATAAAATACAAACTGCTGATTTAGAACTGCCCACAATGAAACAATCATGTGAGAAGATCATGCGAAAGAAGCAACACTGACAAGGAAATGAACTCTGAAGTGGAGGGACTGAAAGAAGCCATATACCAAGCGATGGCTTGATTAGAGCATTGAGCCTCTTAATTTCAGGAAGTTGACATAGTTAAAGCAATAAACAATTTCAGTCCCAACAGACAACAAATCTAAATCTGTTTATGTACTTCTTACATTAACGATCTGCAATCCTTTCAGATTTGTCCAGAACATATCTAGAACATTATATAGCAATTATATCTTAAAGTTATTATTTAACAGTATATTTTCACGAGTTCCTAGTTTACATTTTTATTATAGGTAGATCAGTGGTCTGGAATCTGTCAACACAGTTCTATCCAATCTATTGGGGGTGACTTTGTGAGCCTAGTAGTAAAATTTGGTCTGTTTTGGATGAATTGGCCAAAACTATCTGGTTCAGTTAACTTACAAACCAAAAAAAAAAAAAAAAACCTCCATAAAATACTTGGTCCAGAATAAGGGCCCGTTTGGACAGAATCTCCGACTTGATTTAAAATTCAGCCAAAAAGGGCCCGTGTGATGCCCTTTTCTTAATCTTCTGCATCCCTTTTTTTTTTTTTTTGACAAAAATCCCTGAGGGAAATCATCTATGAATGGGAAGATATTTTATACCACCCCCACCCAAAAAACCAAACACACACACACGAAAAAAAAAAATCCCATTCACTATAATTGTGATCTATTTCTTTCCTTAAAGCATGTAGTTTATTCACTTTTTACTAGTTTTGAAAATTTTACCAAAAAAATCATGTTAGGCGTACACTATACCAAAACGGCCCTTTTAGTTGCGGTCGCACGAAAGTGGGTCCCCTGGGACCACTTCCAGTTTTTTTTTTTTTTAAATGAGAGGAGGGTCAATATCAACCCTCCGCGCGCAAATAAAACAGTTTCCGGTCATCTTCCTTCTCTCTTCGCCAAACACAACCCCATGGGAAAGACCAAATGAAGAAAAAAGGTCATATCGGTTTGTAGGTATGATTTTTTTAGATAATATGAGGATTCCCACGGAGGTAGAAGAGGAGATTTGCAGGGTTCCGGTTTAGGATGAAGAAGAAGAGGACATTAGATTCCCCCGGAGGAAGGAAGAAGAGGAGATTTGCAGGGTCCCAGTTTGGGATTCATTGCGGGAATTCAATGTCCTATTCGATTTCATCCCAAACTGGAAACCCTGCAAATCTCCTCTTCTTCCTCCATAGGAATCCTCATATTATCTAAAAAATCATATCTCCAAACCGATATGGCCTTTTCTCTTCATTTGTTCTTTTCCATCAAGTTGGGTTTGAGGAAAAGAGGAAGGTGGCCAGAAACTGGTTTTTTTTCCCGCATGCGAAGGGTTGATATCGACCCTTCTCTCATTTCACAAAAAAAAAAAAAACCCACTAGGGGGGCTTTTTGGGTAGTGTGCACCTAACGTGATTCTTTTGGTAAAATCATCTAAATTTTAATAGTTCCAAAAACAAAACTATGAAATGAAGCATTGAAATGCCAAAACGTCCAAAACACTTGTTTGTTTTTTTTAATGAAAGCATCGAAACACTTTAATAAGGAGTCAAAGCAAAACGGGGTAACAAATGAAACTAACAACTATGTTTATGAGCTCTCTGTGTCATCATAAATGGAGCATATACATCTAAAGTTATATTCTGTTAGTCTATCATATCTTTCCATTGGATTTTTTTCCAAAGGTTCTGGGAAGTTATCAAAGAAGATTTGTAGATTTTATGAGAGAATTCCATGCTAGAGGTAAACTCTGTGGGCACTTAGGAGCCACCTTCATTACACTTATTGCCAAGAAGTCTGGAGCCACTTGTATCGAGGACTTCCACCCCATTAGTTTGATTGGGTCTATTTATAAGATCCTTGCAAAGGTTTTGGCTACTCGTCTTCAGAATGTGCTGGCCAATTTAATCACCATAAATCAAGGAGCCTTCGTCAAGGGGAGACAGATTTTGGATGGGGTCCTCATTGCTAATGAGTGTACTCACTCTAGGAACCTTGAGAAAAAACCAGGCCTTATTTGCAAGGTGGGTCTTGAAAAGGCATATGATATGGTAGATTGGGATTTCCTTCAATATCTCATGTATCGAATGGGTTTGGACAGAGATGGAGGACGTGGATTATGGAATGTCTTCAATTGGCTCATTGCTCCATTTTGGTAAATGACTCTCCAAAAGGCTTCTTTCTTGTTTGTTATGGTGGGCGAGGCGTTGAGTCGTATGATTGAAACGGCAGCCAATGGGAACCTTATCAAAGGGTTTAGGTCTAGCAGTAACGGCCCAACAGTCAGCCATTTGCAGTTTGATGATGACACACTTATCTTCTGTGATGCTGATGAGGAGGAAATCAAGAATGTTAAGGCGACTCTGTTGTGCTTTGAGGCTGTATCGGGGCTCAAGATTAATTTTTTCAAAAGTGAATTGATTGGTGTTAGAGTGCCCCAAACTTGTCTCCTAGCCTTGGTAGAGCTTATGGGTTGCAAGGTGGGTAGGCTTCCCTCATCCTACTTAGGGTTGCCTATTTGCATTTGCGCTCCACCAAAACAGTTGTGGTTTCCAGTGGTTGAATGGTTAGAAAGGAGACCCGCTCTATGGAAGGCTAACTATCTATCCCTGGGAGTAAGAATCACCCTTATCAAATCGGTCCTCTCCAATTTGCCCATATACTTCTTATTTTTGTTCAAGTGCCCAATGGAGATTATCAAACACATGGAGAAATTACAAAGAGACTTCTTGTGGAGAGGTTCCAAAGTGAGGAAAAATTATCACTTAGTGAGATGGAATCTTGTTTGCAAATCTAAAAAAGGGGGTGGCTTGGGAATCAGACCAATTAAAACTATGAACCAAGCTCTTCTTGCAAAATGGTTATGGCGTGCATGTGGGAAAGGGAGATAATGTTTTCTTTTGGTTGGATACTTGGATTGGGAACTCTTCTTTAGCATCTCAATTCCCCGGACCTTTTCTGTTATGCAAAGAATAAAAGAGCCCTTGTGAAGGATTATGTGGAGCACATAGGAGATAATTTTATATGGGGACCTGTTTTTAGAAGAAACCTCACGCTATTGGAAGAGCGTCAATTTTGCTCACTCCTCTCCCTAATTGAGGGGTTCTATATCCCTGTGGATGGAATGGTCTCGCTCCACGGATGGTAGCTTCTCCGTTGCCACTTGTTTTGAGGCTTTCAATAGCGACGATTCAGGTGTTTCCAATATTGCCCAGCTATGGAAATTCACCTTGCCTTCTCATGGGTAACTTTACTGGGAGGTACTTTAACCATAGATAATCTTTGTCGTCGAAAATTGTGCCTTGTAAATGCTTGTCCCATGTGCCTGGCTGACGAGGAAACAGTGGATCATCTTTTTCTAAAATATCGGGTGGTACAAATCCTTTGGAATTCTGTTTTTGGAGGGTTTGACGTAAGTGGGGTTCTTCCCTCTACTCTTTCTCATCTCTTCAAATCGTGGAAATTGGGATTTGGGTCTTGTCGAGGTCAGATAATGTGGAAATCTTCATTTGTGGCTACATTATGGGTGATCTGGAAGGAGAGAAATAATCGATGCTTTCAAGATAAAACTACCAACAAGACTCTCCTTATGGACAAGATAAAATATCTGGTAGCTTCTTGGGTCTCTCCTCCTCCTCCCTTCCGAGATTTTACAGTGGATGTGATTCAAAGGAATTGGAAAGAAGTGTCGGGCTCCTCTCCAGCAATCGTCAATGTTACTCAAAGATGGGTCCCCCCGCCAAAAAACCTTTTTGAAACCAAATTTTGATGGAAGTTCATCATTTGGAATTATGTAGGCAACCCCATTCTCTCGTTCTTTGGGCCTTGCCGGTATCAACTCCTCAAATGTCGCAGAACTTCTGGCCATTACGACAGGGATTAGAGAGGCAAGGAGATTGGATATTCAGAATTTGATTGTTGAAGGGGACTCCATCTGTGCAATCCAGTGGCTTCGGGAGTTGCAAAAGCGCCTTGGAAGGTGGCTGGTGTGGTAGGGGAGATTCTTGATCTAGTGTAAGGCATCCAAATCTCCTTCTCTCATAGTGATCGAAGCACTAATTCAGAAGCGCATCATCTAGCAAAAGGGGGGGTTTCTCGCCGTGATTTGAATGTTATTTTGTATCCCTCGTAAATTTGTCTTTCCCGTTTGGGGTTTTTTGTGGGTGGGGTTTGGGTCCATATTTTGGTCTAGGCCTTGCTTTTCAGCTTTCTTTTATTCAGCTTCTGCCTTGTTTTCCTTGGGCTGGGGTTATGGTCCTCCTGTTTTTTGGGGACTTGGCTTCTTGCCCATTTTGCTACAATATACCTCTCCTAAACTGTATCGTTTTCTTCTATAAATACAGTCACTTTTTCATAAAAATAAAATAAGTCTATCATATCTTTCCTCACTGCTTCAATCAAATAGGGGTGTTGATGGGCTTGGTTGGGCCAGACCAAAGCTTGTCCAAGCCTAACCTTTCAGTTATTGCCCCATATAGTTAGGCCCATATTCAGCCCATGGGCCTGAAAGTTAGCACAGACTCTAGCAAGTTGCAAAATACACACCGCCTTCATGCCAAATGCGTCCAGCTGGGTCTTCAAGCATAGGACCAGGCATGTCCTATTTAATTGTTGGGCCAGAAAGGACCCAAGTCCCTGCTCATACACCAAAAGCACAGAACATTTCCAGCCAATGGCAGGCCATGTCTGTGTAGGATGAGCACTAAATTCAAGGTTTTTATTGGTCAACACCTTCTAGTTCCTTGAATATGTAACTTTCTTTTGGTTAAATATCTGTGGTAGACACCTTGATATAAGCAGGACCATTATTTCTAAATACATCATTCAAATTTCTCTGAGTGCACATTTGTGTAACATAAACAAAAGACTGCTGAGTGGACTTTTACTTTCCTGCTGAGCTGAACAGAAAAGCCTCCCGACCCCACTCCCATAGCGACCCCCGTCCCATAGGAAAAGGCTTTCTACCGCATATTAAAAAATTAATTGCTTTTTCTTGAGGAATATATGTCTCACTAAACTATGGAAAAACTTCTTCTCGAGGAATATATGCCGCGCTAAACTATGGAAAATGGACAAGCACAGAAAAGTGATGCATTTACCATGTATTTAAAACCTAACAGTGTTACATGGGCACGTTTGTGCGGAGCTGCGGAAAACTGAATCCGGGGAGAAACTTATCCACACTCTGCGGAAAACCAAGTCCGACCTTCCCCCATCAGACAGGATTTTCCACGAAATCGCAGAAAATTCAGTTTATTTTTTCATTTTCCCTGTAAAAAAGCAGCTACATCAAACGTGAATTTTACTGTAGCACAGAAAAGTGAATCTACTTTCCATGCTTTTTCTGTAGAAAACAGTCGCACAAACGTACCCTAAGGGACAGCAAACATGGAATTTACTACAGCACAAAAACATTTTCCACTTTCCACGCTTTTTCCATGGAAAATAGTGCATACAAATGCGCCCTTAAGGAAGCTTCTAGCTACGATCATCCTTCAGAGAAGCTCCTACACACTTTAGATGACAATGACTAGCAAAAAATAGCATATGCCCTTTTTTTTTTTTTTTTTTTTTTTGAAGGTTATACCTTGTGGCTTTACGATGTCAAATGGTCACAATCATAGTTCTAAAAATTGGAATTGTATCGCAAATAGTTCATACCAATGAATTGAATCGTGAATCGTATCGCAAGCCGTAGGATTTTTTTTTATTTTTCTAATAAAATGAAAAGTAAGTAAAAAGAAAAAAAGAAAAAGAAAAAAAAAGTAGCTATTCATAATTCATCCATTTTCCCATTCATAGCAGAATAAATACAATGAAAAATAAGTACATCATATAACCATATTAAGAACATCATGTCATATATTAATATAATAAATAATATCTGATATCTGTAAATAGTTAAATAATTTTAAGTTATCAATATATATTTATTTTTTGTTATCTTTAAATCAAAATTAAAAGTAAAAGTTAAATCAAAACCATCAATCTTACACAAGGAATTTTTTTATATAAAAATGAAGATATAGAAATGCATATTGTTTATTCATCTCTAAAACCTCTCCAAAGCCAAAAAAATCCTTAAGAGGTTTCTTTAACTGCTAAATAACCTTTTAAAAGTAAAAATGCTAAAAGAAAGAAAGAAAGAATAAAGAAAGAAAGAGGTAAAAGATTACTAACTTATTGGTTGTAGTTATTCTCGCTTAGCCAAATCGTTTGAATCACAAGATTCGATGAAACAAGTATCGAATCATAAGATTCACACCTAGATCCTAAGATTCATCTGTAAATGAGATTCGTTGCATAAATACAAATCGTTTTCCTTAGGATTCGGGATACGAATCGTAGGATACTTACAACAATGGCCACAATAATTAGTTTCAAGGGTGGGTGTGTTGGAGTTCCCAAAAGTGCTTTTTGGTCTTTGGCTTTTGAAAAGTTCAAAAGCCGTAAAAAGGTCATTTGGTTATTAGTTTTTTAAAATGGTTTTTTAAGAAGTAAAGGCCAAAAGTAGCTTTTTAGAGAAACAAACCTCAACCGACTTCGCTTTCAAAAAACACTTTTTCACTTTTATGGGAAGGGAAAGTGTGGTAAGAAGCAAAAAGAGGAGGATAGGGTTTTTTCTTTTTTTTTTCTTTCCCTTTTTTCTCTGTTTCTTCCATCCCATCCCAAAAAAAGAAAAAGTGGTGAGTAATCTAAGAGAAATCGTCCCTCTCTAATGAACATATCCATCCATGGGGTCTACCCATGAAATCCAAACTACTCAAGATAAATATCATCCCGTGTATCGTTGTCAGGTCATATGACACTCCAATCTAATTAGTCTAATCAGCAGATTGATCAATTATTCAAAAGTGACTAAAATACACAAATCAAAGGGAATAAAATGACTATTTAATATATGATAAATTTGATGGAGGGCCAAACTTTGATTGAAGTCAAATTTCTCCCATAAACATTATAAGAGTTTTAGGGTAACTCAAATTTTGTAGATGGGTCGTACATAATGATGAATGTCCTCATTATTCTATGAGATAATGATAGTGGTAATACCCCATAACACGGGCCTTGTACTACAAAGGATTTTTTGTGTGGACATTTTATTTACTTAAGATAGACTCGTATATTGTATAATTTTTTGCTATATTATTTAGTTGTAATACGCGAAAACTTTGTTTTTTTAGTATCCCAACCAAACAACTTGGGATACTTTTGCAATTAAGAAGCATATATAAAATTTGCACTAACCAAACAACCTTTTCATTTAAAAACCTACTTTGAAAAAGTAGATTTTCGAAAGCTACTTTTAGGAAAGCACATTTGCCTTTCAAACAACCAACTAAACACACACACCTAAGTCAAAAGTGCTTTCCTAAAAGTAGCTTGTCAAACGTTACTTTTTAAAGCAACTTTTTAGAAGAAAAGGTTATTCGGTCAACGCAAATTTTGTGTATGTTTTTTAACACTAAAGTACCCAAAGTTGTTTCATTATGTGCTTATAAGCTTTTAGCACATTAAACTAAATATATAAAAACCTTATAGGTATAAAATGGCCTCATATAAAATCCTATATGTGTCACAAGGCACATGTGATGTAGCATCACTGCTATCATTATCTCATATGAAAATGAGAAATGAGTCAAGACCTACATCATTTGATTCTCCATGTTCTAGCCTACCTACAAATCTATTAATAGGGTCGATCTACATCCAAATTACTAAAAATAAAGAAATCTTGTAATGGTTCGGGGAGAAATTTCACTCCAATCTACTTTTGGCCCATCACTAGATTTATCAACCCACCAATATTTATCACATGTAAAAAAACTATCATCTTGCTCTCTTTAGTTTTGTGTATTTTAATCACTTTGACTAACTTACATTAAAGTGAGATAGGACCCGATACCAATACACAAGACAATCTTGATCTTGAGCAGATTAGATTTCATAGGTAGACCCCATGAATGGAAAAGAAAAGTGGGAAAAAAAATTTCTCACTTCCTGCAAAAGTGAAAAAGAGCTTTTTGAAAGCACAGTTAGTTGACGCTTGTTCTCAAAGAGCTCATTTTGATTTACTTCTTAAAAAACTAATTACCAAATGAGTTCTTTTAAGGGTTTTGAGCTTTTCAAAAGCCAAAAGCCCAAAAAGCACTTTTAGGAAGTTGAACCAAACAAATCTTAAGGACTTTCTCTAGGGAAACCCAGTATGAATAAGATTTGAAGAGAGTACCAATTCTGGTACATCGGCAAAGCATGATACCTCTACAAGACCAACTCAAAGATAGGGAATCTGGAGATTATTACACTTGTAAATTAGTTCTTCCTAATCTACCCTTAAACATATTCTCTCTTTAAAACCTCTCCTTAACAGGGTATTCTTGTAATTGTACATTGAGGACATTAATATATAAACAGAGAACTCCTTCAAAGAGGGACAACTATTTTCATGCCAATTCCGAAATTGTCATGGCATCAAAGCAATCTTGTTTAACAAGGCCATCTCTGTGAGAGATATCCAAAAGTCTCTCATGAGTAGGTTGTCTTCTATAAGATCACAATAAAAGATCTCGACAATTAGTTCTGAGATCTACCAATCTCTCGCACATTTGGCATCGTCTTTTATATCTTATTTTTCTTCTAGGGTTAGGTTTGTATCTACTACAAGCACCTTCTTTCTCCCAAAGCATAGTCGGCTTTGAGAACAAACTTGATTCTAAGATCTAATTGCATCGGACTCCATTCCAGGGAAAGGGAAAGGGAGAGGGCGAGGGAGAGGGAAAGGGAGAGGGAAAGAGGAAAAAAGGGAAAATAAAGCCCTAGACAAAAGGAACCTTCCTTGAGGTTTGAAAAATCAAACTTGCTTTTGAGAAATCCAAATAGAGGAAAATAAAACCTTAGATTGAAACCTTAGTTTGGAAGAAAAAGTTAGAAACAAGTGAATATTTCTAGTATCAAACCTTTCTCAGTCAAAGATCTCCGAACTACAATCGACTCCTAGATCTTGGCACCTCGCAGCATCTCAACAGCCTTGAACTCAGATCATTTGTAGTTATAGAGCTTTGAATTAGCAACGTTCTCAGTCGCATCCCAAGATCCTGGCAGATCTCTGCATTACTTAGTAAAAGTAAGATCTTGATAGATCTTGGCCGTCCAACTCAAATTCATGATGTCGACAAAGTCAGCATCTTGGTAGAACTCTTCACAAGTTAAAAGACTCAACTTGAGTTTAAAAGGTACTCTTCACATAAATTAGAATAGACACTAAACCTATTGGATTTGGATATAGGTTTAGATTTGGGTTTCCAGCTCTTTTCTATTCTTGGCCAGTTCTCATATAGCATTTCTGGATTTCTTTATTGAAATCTTAGTCTTGACTTCATCTTAGTAGAGATAATGGCAGATAGAGGTGAGGTTTTATCTATTATAGTTCAGGGGAATTATTATTATTATTATTATTGGAATACAAATTTCAAATTTATGCTGAAGAGAATTACGGAGCTTTATTGATGAATCGATTGTTGTACCTATTGACCCAAAAGAAGCCGCAAAATGGAAAGCAAATAATGCAAAAGTTACATTTGGGCAGAGTTTTGTTAAGCCTGATATTTCCTTGACTCTTCATCCTTACACAACACCTCGGGAAAAGTGGCCACATTTACGTAGATTATACCATCAAGGAAATATTTCTAGAAGATTTTAGCTAGAATTCAAAATTGGAGAATACAAACAAGGCAATAAATATCCAGGGATAATGACTTTATGGCACTTTGGATTGGATATAGCTCCTTAGTATATTCTAGGGTGCCTAGTATATTCTACTGTTCCACCCACTTCTATTTCTGCCATCAAGAGTGTTCATGGTACAACATAGAAACAATAGTTTCTTATATGAACATGTTTGTGCAAGCCAATTGAGTTCCATCACCTTCAACTGGAAATCAATTTTCTCAATAACTTCATAAAGAAAACGGAGTTCATTCACCAGTTCTAATGGAGGAACAAAAGAACTTATATCCTTTGGTGGCTCTTCGCCTCTTCCAGAATTCCAGAATTCTATCATCTCCATCTGGGCGCCAAAAGTTTAATAGTCAATAGTCCATTCGGATTGGTACACGGTCGATCCAACAGTTCAATAAATTCGGATATGGCCGAAAGTTGGTGGACATGTGCAATTCAGGGGGGTTGTGTGTTTGGTCCATCGCCCCACAAGCATGAGCTTACGGAATTTTATCCTAAGCTCGTGCTTAGGAGAAACCTGCCCATATATATATATATATGTGTGTGTGTGTGTGTGTACAAGAGATTCTCCTATTAGAGATATCTCTCACCTTAAATGAGAGATTGTGTGGGGGCCCTCACATCCATATCCAATGCCAACAACTTAAATGTGAGGCCCTCCACCCATATCTCTCATACAAGGTGAGAGATCTCTCTCATAGGAGCATCTCTCTATACATATGTATATATATATATCGGATCTATTCAAGTGAAAACCTATTATATGAGAGCTTTCAGTGGGGCCCAACTGTGGGTCCCATTTGGGGATGGGACCACGGGGGATGGAAAGATCTATGTGAGACCACCCCAAGTATCAAGTTTGACCCCAACCCCATGCCACATGCCCCTTCATCCATAGCCCACAAGTTTAATGGGTTCATATTAAAAAAATGATTCAACCCTCGATCCAATGGTTCAGTCCATTCGGATGTGTCAATCCTTCGGATCAGTGACTATCAGGGGTCTCTATTCGTGCATGGTTTGGATGGGTTGCTAGGTGGGCCCCACCAGTAGTTCTCATGGAAGCACCGTGAGAACTAATTATCAGTTCTCACCTGAATATATGTATATATGGAGATGCTCCTATGAGAGATATCTCTCACCTTATATGAGAGATAGGAGTGGGGGCCCTCACATTTAAGTTGTTGGCATTGGATATGGATGTGAGGGCCCCCACCCAATCTCTCATTTAAGGTGAGAGATATCTCTCATAAGAGCATCTCCCTTATATATAATATATATGGGAGATGCTCTTATGAGAGTATGCATGTGTGTACACACACACACACACTCTCTCTCTCTCATAAGAGCATCTCACACACACACTCTCATAAGAGTATCTCCCATATATATATGGGGTAATATTCATGTGAGGGATTCCCTCACCATGTTGTGGTGAGGGACAACATAGTTGGGCGGACTTTATAATACATCCGAACCATCTACATACATAAAACCTCAATAAGTACACTAGATCCATCAAGTTTTCACCTATCCAAATTGATTGGACCATTGGATCGAAGGTCAAATTTTTTTTCTTTAATATAAAGCCGTTAAATTTGTGGGCCACGAATGAATGGGTTAGAGGCATGGGATTGACCTCAAACTTGATATATGGGTCCATCTAAGATGTCTCTTTCCATCCCCCCAAGTCCCATGATTAGTGGGGCCCATGTTAAGTTTGTCCCTCACCAAGAATCTCTCACCTGAATATTACCCATATATATATATATATATATATGGGAGATGCTCGTGTGTGCGTGTGGAATATATATGGGAGATGCTCGTGTGTGCGTGTGGATATTCCTCTGTGGTGAGGGACAAACTTAATGGGGCCCACCAAGGGACCCACTGATCATGCGGATGGAAAGAGACATCTTGGATGAGCCCATATATCAAATTTGGGGTCAATCTCATGCCTCTTAACCCCTTTATCCGTGGCTCACAAATTTAACGACTTTCTATTAAAGGGAAAATTTTGACTCTCGATCCAACGGTCCAATCCTTTTGGATAGGTGAAAATTCAATGGGTCTAGTGTACTTAAGGGGGTCCCATGAGCGTAGATGGTTCGAATGTATTATAGAGTCAACCCTACTGTGTTGTCCCTCAACATAACATGGTGACTTTATATTAAAGGGAAAATTTTGACCATCGATCCAATCCATTTGGATAGGTGAAAATTCAATTGGTCCAGTGTACTTAAGGGGGTCCCATGTGTGTGGATGGTTCAGATGTATTACAAAGTCAACCCTACTATGTTGTCCCTCACCATAACATGGTGAGGGATGGATGCACATGAATATTTCCCATATATATACATATATATGATACTGGAAAACAAGTGGACCATAATACTAGCAAAGTACAATGCTATAGCTGCAATGACTGAATTTTGCTAATCAATGTAAGAAAAAGAAACTCTGGAGCTGGACCACCTAATTATGATGGTCACAAATGCCCTCAAAATTATAATGTTCGTATATGATGCTATCACTAATATATCTTCTTGGAAGCTCAAACTCAATCACACCAAGCTACCAACACCATTGCTCTACCTTGCTGCTCTTAGTCCTGAAGCCCTGCTACAAATTGTGCAAGCCCTATCCACCATGGGGATTCTCTTATAATATCATTCCTTGCTCCACATGGTATCTCGACCAAGGATGAATATAGCGGTGGCGGCGGGTGTAGCGGCCTGCCGCCAAACCGCTACGAAGCGAGCGCTACGTAGCGGCGTAGCGGTGTGATTTGAAAAAATCGCCCAAAAATTTGAAAATAAAAATCCAAAAAATCCAAAAAAATGAAAAATGAAAGAAAATGTGTTTCTTTTGCAAAAGTAAGAAAGAAAAGGGGGCGTAGCGGTGCCCTTCATATATGAGGTCCTGTATCGCTGTATAAATAGAAAATAATAGTAATGATTAGTTTTTTACATGTATTTTATGTTGCTTAGTTATATTAACTTAAAAACTAATAAAATGCTTATAATCAATAGTGTCATCAATATTTTACCAGTACCAGTACCAGTACCAGTACCGTTGCTTAGAATATCACATTTCACAGTTGTATTTATATGGGGAAAATTTTTCTGCTAAAGAGAAATTTGATTGGGACTCTATTTCCTATCAGAGCGAAAAGGGCTCATTGGTTAAGGCCCTATTTTCTATTAGAGTTCACTTTGGTTAAGCACTATTTTCAATTAGTGTAAAAATTGGCTTTGATTTTATTTCTAATTAGAGTGAAATTTAATTGAGCTCTATTTTCAAGTAGAGTGAAATTTGGCTAAGGCCTTGATTTCAATTAAGCAATATTAGGCTAAGCCTTGGCTTTTTTATTTTTATATTTAGGCCCCATTGTGGAGCCTACCAATGGTTTAAGGCATTAGGTGCTTCAGGTTTTATTTTTTCAGAGGGTTTATTTAAATTTTATTTATACCTTTAAGGTACCCGTAAGTGGTCTTTAATGAAATAAAAGAGGGGTCTATTTAGTGTTTATTTATGCCTTTCAAACTGTCCATAAGTTCCCTCTATTTATGCATTTCAACTGTCCATAAGTGCCCTCTAATGATTCAATAAAAGAAGGGGTTGACACACAAATCGAGAAATAAAAGAGGGGCTCCATCTAATTTTTGTTTAGAACTTAAATATGGCTCATTAAGTGCCCCCTAATGAATAGAAACGAGAGTTGAAATTAATTAGGTTTATGCAGTTGACACACAAATCGAGAAATAAGAGAGGGCTCCATTTAATTTTTTGTTTAGAATTTAAATAGGGCCCATTAAGTGCCCCTAATGAAATGAATGAAAACCAGGCTGAAATTAAATAGGTTTTCGTGCCTGTGGCCATTCCCAACACAAGGGTTGACAAAAATCAAGAACGGGTAGAGGAAGAGAAAAGAAAAGAAAAGAGAAGAAGAAGAAGAGGCGGAAGCAGCAAAGAGAAGAAGAAGAAGAAGAAGAGGCGGCAACAGTAGGAACCAACTGCTACTGCTATTGTGCCGCCGCCCACTGCCTGTGCTGCCGCTCGCTGTGCTACTGCCCGCTGTCGCTGCCAGAGTAAGGACGGGTATGTTTTTGCATCCATTCTCTATTTTTTTTTTCTCTTCCTTTTTTCTCATCTTCTTCCTCCAGTCAAACAATATATATATATATATATATTTTTTTTTTCATTATAGCTAGTTGCGTCCGATACGCAACGTATCTGTGCGTATCGGCTGCTACGGGTAAATAGCGGCCGATACACACCAATACAGATGTGAACGGCGCTATTGCCCTTTTAGCGTAGCGGCCATGGCTGCTACACCCGATTTATCGGCCGCTACGTAGATATTTTCATCCATGATCTCGATTCTAGTGCATCACATTACATGACTATGGCACACCAGAATTTGCCCAACCTTAAACCATATATGTCAGACACACGTTTGTCCTACCAATGGTGATAAAATGCGAGTTTTCAATATCAGGCTCACTTCCGCTCCTCTTACATTACATGATGTTCTTTTTGTTCCTTACATGTCTCATAATCTTCTATCTATTGTATAGCTTGTTTTCCCATGATGTTTGTTTCATACAGGGCCAAGCAACTGGGAAGCTAGTCAGGAAGGGGCACAAGAGTAAAAAGAGTATGAAGCAGCCTGGATCCGCTAGCGATGATGAAACGGGGGTAGACCCTGCGAGAGAGTTTGCCGAATCCTGAACGGATTCCGATGAGGACCAACTCCGCAGAAGGGAATTAGCCGAATTCCTCTCGGAACTCAATAACAATCTTCTATTGAAGATAAAGAGAAAACCAAACAAACCAACCAATCTTTATTATTGAATAATGATGAACTACTCTCCTAATAGAGGGATCACATAATTATAGGAAGGGTTGGACATCCCCTTTCCTAATAGGACTCTACTTTCCTAAACGATAAAGAAAACTAAACTTAACTAAACTTGGTTACAATCCAAATAAAATAAAACTCCTAATTTTAATGACTTCTAAATAAATAACAACTCTCTGAATAAGACTATTAACTAATTAAAACTCTAACTAAATGAATGACCTATTGGGCTTGTAGACAGGGCCTAGTTAGTTGGCAGACCATGGGTCTGGCCTGCATCCGGGCATTTGCCTTGAATTCAAGTATTAAAAACCAGACCCAGACTTGGACTCGGCACAGTTCGAGTCGAGTTGAGGAGAGCCAAGTCACCTGAAACACAGTTTTTTTTTTTCTTTCATTTTTTTTAATTTCTAACATGAATTTATGTAGTGCTTCAAAAACCCAAGCAAGAGATTTGAACGGGAGAGTCAAAACTCGGGATTAGGGGTGACAGTGGGTTAGTTTATTCAAACCTAGTTGACCCTTTTTCAATCCTGAATTCACACCAGTTTCAGACTCTGAAGGATCGAAACATTCCACTGTAATGTTGCTTGTTATCCATGATCCAAACATTCCTACTTAACCCATAATGCACTCTATAGCAATTTGCAACAAAACCAAGAAGAACAAAACCAACTATATTTTATGTGCTCATCCACAAATTTGCTATAGAGTTTTTTTAAGCATAAAAAAAGCCTTAAATGGCTTCTTTTTAAAATTTCTTTATTAATTTGGATTTTTTTCTCCATCCAAAGTTTTTCCGTCAAAAAATTAAAACGTATGCACTAAGGAGACAATCCTAAACTAGATGATTCCTCAAATGTTTGTTACCTCTTTTTTTTAACCTAAAAAAATCTCTTTTACACCCGTCGCAACTGCTATTTTAATCTTTGGCCAATAGGCTTTACATCATTATATAAGTAAAGAAATAACCCTAAAACTACCCCTGACCATCCAAACACATTGATGGCTAGGATTAAAACATCCAACTAAAAACAACTTAAAACAACATTAAAACTTTATATAAAATAAAAATAAATGGGCTGGGTCCAAAGGATAGTCAACCCATGATTCTGTCCTACATCATGTGTTTTGGACAAATTTATGTATGTGATAATTGAGAAAGTAAAAGGCATGTTGCAACCCATGACAAACATGATGGTGAAGTTAGAAGTTAGATTACATGGCATAAGTTAAAAAATTTGAAGCAATTCAAGAAAGCAAGCTGAGAGTATTGTGATTACCTTTGCAACCGCCTTAGGAGGGTACTCGCCTCCTAGCCTTGTATCAACACATTGCTTTACCTTGTCTTCACTAAGTCTCGGTGTTGCCTGAAATGTCCCAAAATTTCCAGGCATCAGCTTGCCTATAGAGATCAGGAACACATGTCCAACCCAAGAAAAATCAATATCATGCAAATAGGCTGCTGCTAAAGATCCTGTGATACATAGATCCTTCATGGGCAGGAGGATTGGAATTCCGAGGGAGTGAAATGGCTACAGATGTGCTATTACAGTATCCTACCAATTTTGACTTAAGTAGCATGCACTCACTAATATCTATATTTGACCATATATTATTACTATTATATCCTAAAGACTATGAAAGATGTATGAATACATCATGAAACAAAAGAGAGAAAAATTCCATATAGTTTGGACAAGCTATGATTAGCTGTTAAAAAAATTTAATTGGGAGATCACTCATACTAGTACATGGTTCTTTAGAGATTCTAAGTTCCAAGGCATTATATATATATGGGTAACAGTAAATATTCATTGAGGAAAAGATAATAATACACAAAAGCAAAGAAAACCAAAGAACAATAACATCCCTGCAGGTATAAAAGCATTATACCCATGCCGCAAATCACAAATTACATTTCTATCCACTCACCATGCCATTCGTGGATCGATCCACTTAACTAATTTCCACCTGAAGACGTAAAAGCTTCGATCTCGTTTAAGTAAAATTGAAATTTCCATGGACCTAGAGTGCCTAAATTCACCCACCAAATGGCCGGCATGAAGGGAATCACTCTCCACTGTCAAACTAGGATGGAAGGCACTTGCTAAGATTCAAAGTGCTTCCTACATGGTCAAGACCTCTGCTTCGTTAGACTCTTTAACCCCATTATTCATTGAAAACGGAAGACCTCACCCCCTATGATTGCGAAGAACACCTCTGGACCCTGCTAGACCGAATTTGCCTCTAGCAGCAACATCAACATTGAATTTCAAAGACCCAAGAGGTGGCGGATTCCAAAGAGACGCTATACTGTCCCTAGTTGGGACACATTTCATACAAGCTTCCCAGTTATGAATAACGTCATCAATTTTAACATTAATAAACTCCTTCCTCACCAAGAGCCATTTTGCCACTCTCAAATCCACCACTAAAAGAAGTGCATCAACATGGAGAGAATCCCTGAAAATTCCATCGTTCCTCTCTTTCCGTATAGACCACATAATTGCAAAGGGAATGCCTCTCCACATCAACAAAACACACCCATGTAACAGACCCAAACGTTAAGTGCTAACCAAATCATGCAAAGAGCTGGAAAGACCCCATAATATCCCACATTTCTTTAGAAAGTGGCAGCACAGCTTTGAAGAAACCACACAATGAAGGAACAGATGATTTATAGTTCCCCCCTCCCTTCACACAATGAACAAGTAAAGGATTCTAGAAATGACAGGAAAAATAAATGAGAAATTGTACCCATGTGACGAGACTCTGCTGCCCACGTGGCAATGTATGATCAACAGGTTTGCGACCAGTCAAGAGCTCCAAAAGCACAACACCAAAGCTGTAAACATCGCTCTTTGAACTTAGCTGCCCAGTCATTGCATACCTGCCACCCATTGTCAGAACACATAAGATGATGCAACTCATGAGTGAAGGTGGGGTTTTAATCATGCATTTAAGTATAGGGATATAAGAAGAGATAAATTGCATGCAAAGTTCTAACATGCATCTTTCAATGTAGTAGGAAAAGAGATCTACAAGAATTGGTTTTAAGATCCAAAAAGTCTTACTCTGGAGCATGATAACCAAAGGTTCCAAGAACACGAGTGGAATGAAGGCGTGCCGCTGCATCAGGAGCTTGATTTGACAAATCAAAATCTGCTATCTTAGCAACATCATCATCAAACAATAGCACATTACTGGACTTGATATCACGGTGGATTATGTGAGGCTCTGCCTTCTCATGCAGGTATTCAAGTCCTTTTGCTGCTCCTACAGCAATTTTTACTCGTTGTGCCCATGATAGAACTGGACCTGGTTGTGCTCCTTTAACTCCTTTTCGCCCTACAACAAATTGAATAATAACTTTCCATTACTAACTAGATTATATATGTTTCGCTTGCAGGTATTAAAGCTTTTAAAGGTGACAGGTCCGGTAATATTATTAATAAGAGAAATAGAAAGAAAAAAGAAATGTGATTTGACCCATTTTTATCTTTTGATAAGTAACAAAGATTTATGTTATTGTTTGGAACATATTGTAAAGAGCTTGGCACAAATGCAATCAAAGCTTTGATGGTACTAGACGTTCACGAATTTGGTAAAGAAAACCCTCCAAATATCAATGCCGAATCAAACCCTTCCTTTGCAATCACAAATCAACTGAGCCATTTGTTTCTCTACCAGCATGCACAGATAAGATGATAGAAGTAGAATAAAGAGCCCCGATTCTGTCATAAATAAAGCTAAAATTTTGAGGTTGTTTATGGTTCTTGTAAGTGGAAGCCAATGAAACTGATGAACAGAATTCCATTAGCCAAACTATTGTTAAGAATAGGTGGGGACACAAACAAACAGCCTTTTGAATGACAAAGGCTCTTAGGATCCATCCATTCTACTAGTCAAATGGAGTAACGATACATGCAATAAATTAGTTAAAGATATTTTTTGCCTTTGGAAGCACTAATATTACAGAGGTATAATGCTTATCAAATACCGAACGCATACAAAGTCCAATAGGCTACGGCAGTATATTATTATATGATTTCATTAACAAAAAATAAAAAACAAATATCTGATCATTTAAAATTTTAACATTCATCTGTGCTTTCAAAATTTAATAAGGAAATGTTCAGTGAAAATGACCATCATATCTTACAATATTTTCATGGGCTCTTAAACTATCGCCATGACAATGTAGTAGTATTCAATCTTTTCTTATAATATGGCGAAGCATTTTCATGCTCAACTTGTCCGAGTACACATTCAGACACGAGAATAATTTTAGGACAAAAAAAAGCAGGAGCTACCAAAATTTTTCAAAGAATCCAGTATACACTTAATAAAGAATACCATCGCAGTCGATCTGTGGCAGCTACATGCATCAAATAATTAAAAAGTTAATAAATCCATCATACCGTGAAGAATATCATGAAGGGATCCCATAGTAGCAAACTCAAATGCAAGAATACGGAGACTTCCATCAACACAATATCCAACCATCTCAACAACATTTTCATGTTTCAGTCGCGATACCATAGAGATCTGCAAATACTTAGTGAAGTATTAAACCAGGACATCAAGAAATTAAAGTCTCATCAAATTTAAGTGCCTCTATGTAAAGAGCTAACCTGTGCTAGAAACTCTTGGTCTGGTTGCTTACTGGAATCTAACTTTTTTATGGCTGCTGCTTTCCCATTTCTAAGAAGACCATAATACACTCTACCATATGAACCCTCTCCAATTAAAGCCTTCTGCCCAAAGTTATCCGTTATTTCCTTCAGTTCATCAACAGAAATGGCAGGAACTGCAATAGGCTGGATCTTTACAGCCTGAGCACCCTTAGGAGCAGGATCGCTGGCATGATAAGGTCCATTATTGCCTGCATATATAATTTCTGCTCAGTTACATGGCGAACTGTCTGAGGCAAGGTTTCAACAAAGGCAAAAGAACACTTAAAAAGTAAATTGAAGAAGCTTAGAGATCTACAAGTAAGGTCTCACACACATCAGTTGCAGTTTCTGCATTGTGACAAAGAGTGACAAAACAGATCCATGCTCCTTAGACTTGACAAGGATCATCATAAATGCAAGAAATATAGAACACAAAATGCACATGGCAACTTAAACATGATTATATGAAATCATAAAAACAAGAGTGTAGCTTAAGGACCACTAGATAACCTGCTGAATTGTTTGCCACAAAGGGGAAACCAGTATCAGCAGCTTTCTGTGTCTCATCATCCTCACAGCAGCCAAAGCACCCCATGGCTTAATTATCAAAGGAGCTAACTTGCAGACTTGACAACCCCTCAACCTGCAATTTAGGAAAATTACTGGATTAGTAAAGGAAAGCTCACTTGACATTGTTGAGATATATTCTAACACAAACAGTCCAGACTTTCTACTGTCAGGACATCTTTTTCTCTTTCTTTCTTTTTTTTTTTTTTTTTTAGATATGTGAATTCACTAACCAAACATGACATTGAAACAGCCAAATACATCAATAAAAGGATCAGTGCTGTGCACCATTGTTCGACAATGCATTGGCATTCCTATATGTATGCTTGAAAACAAAATCTCTAGGAGAAGCAATGAATTTCTTTTATTTAATTTGCAATGCAACGTATTTCTTTAAATCTATTTACAATACATTATGGAAATGGGGAAGGAGCTGAACACCATCGAATATAAGAAATGGAATCATCCATTTACTATATCACTAATGGCAAGTCCCTAAGAGATTTAGTTTCCTTTAATGCTTATGAAAGTAGATGTCCAACCCTTCCTATAAATATGTAATCCCTGCATTGGGAGAGAAAGCTTTCAATATTCAATAAAGAATCGTTATGGATTTGCCTATGGCTGTGAGAATTTCTCTTCGATTGAAGAATGCTCGCTCATGTGTGTTAAGTTCCATGAGGAATTCGTCCAACCCCCATGGTGGAGTTGGTCCTTGCTTGAATCCATCTAGGATTCGGAAAACTCTGTCATGGAGTTTATCCGCTTTCGTTCGTGGATCCGGGGCAGCATCATAGGGATATAAGCATTTCAAGACACACAGACACAAAGTTGAGGAAACACAATCAAATCCAAAATCCTTATTTAGAACCAATTGTCCCAATTCCCAAAACCCATAACTTTGCACATAATCTAGAAAGCCCCAATACACCATATCATAAGCCTTCTCAAAGCACAACTTATAGAGCCCCTACCCCCCACCCACCCTCACACTGCCATTGTTGAGAATTTACACATTCCTGGGATATAAGGACGCCCGAATAATTGACCTCCATCCACAAAATTTGCATATTGACATAAGCTGGGCGTGGGTAAAAACCTTGACACCAGTTTTCAAACTCACAAAATTCATTGTAAATGCACCCCAGGAAAAATTCAGCAAGTTACCAAACTCCACTACCGTAAATATAATATATGGAATGGATCTTTCATGGACTTAGAAATAACAACTCAAAAAACCAGTGGCCCAAGGACACATTGATGCTTGATGCATGCAATTAGCCACTGTACATGTCCAAATCCTAGCCCACTAATTTCTACTACTATATGCTTGCACTTTAGGAAAAAGCAATTATGCGTGGCTGATATTAGCCCCAAACAAGAGTGACTCAGTTGGAAATGTGATCAAACATGCGGCCTCAGCAAACTGTCCAATTTATTTGATATTAAGCACTCAATGAAAACTTAGGATCTCAGGGTTTCATTAGGATAGAAAGGTCTGTATAATGTTAAATTGTTAATACTCGCTGACAACGCAGTCTTATGAAAACTGACCAAATAAAGTCGTCAATTGAGGCCCAATCAACCCTCCCTACCATGAGATCTGATTGAATTCAATTCCTTGCTCACTTGAAGTGAAAAAGAACAACAACAACAACAACAACAACATAAAATCCATTTCAGGAAGCCGAATTCATATACGCGCTAGGATAAGCATCATCAGATACAGCAAAATCAATAAATGATAAATAAACATATCAAGCCCTAGAGCTCGATCTGATACAAAACATAATCATTAGCAATTGAAGCATACCTTCAAATATCAAACGAATATTCTGAAGAAGAAACAAAAAGCAATAATATCTACAGTAAAATCAAGCACATCGACGATCTTCTTAAACAGGAAAAAATCCTCAAAAATCAGATTCCATGTTAACTTGATGCGTTTTCAAAACACATAAAATTGCTTGATCTTAAAGCGTAAGAAGGGAATTTTTTTTTTTTTTTTTTATAGAAAATGGGTTGTTTGAATCGATCAGAATCCGTAGGATCTTTCAATCCGATAGAACAAATCAATGACTCGGTTCATTTCAATGAAAAAGAGAAAAGAAAGTGGAAATTCTAGGGCTAAACTCACCTTCTTTGGCAGTTGTTTCTTCCCCAAAGAGAGAAAAATGGGAAAAGCAGAGCTGCGTAGGATAAGAAGAGTGGTGCGTAGGATTAGCATGCAAATGGAAACGGAAACACCAATGAGAGCTTCCTCGATTTATGCCGGGAGTGCGTTTGCTGGAGAGTTATTCTTGCTCCTCAGAACTATGGTGAATTCATACTCTCGCAGTCTTGGACCTAAGTAAATCTGCACCTTTGCATTGAATAGTTGATCAAAACCCCTAAGTACCTCTACCACAATCGGGAACTAGATTTCCTTGATTAGGATAATTTTCAAGACGTGACATACGTATTCCTGTTAAATTCGTATATATTATGGACTAAATCAAAATTTTACGAAGGAGAAATCACACTTCACGCATGGAAGGATTTACTAATGGCACATGTCACTATACATTTTGGGCGGAAGCGTATATTAACATTGGTATCAAAGTATGTAGGTCCATTAAAGGTCTCATAATACACAATAAGATTTATCGTTTAACAAAATTAAGAACTCAAAGCCCCTACATGAAATAATAGGGAAATGCTTGGTGGCTACAAAGTTAAGGAAATATGATCCTAAGACAAAGTAAATCTCGATTGATCGTATACATATTTGTAAAATAAATGCAAGAAAACGTAATGCAATATCTATTCTCAAACCCGATTATAACTCTTGTATGCTCTCTGACAATCAAGGACTAGAAGATGTCCTCTTTAATTCATTACTCTAATCAAGGAGAAAGTATTAGTCCTCCTCAGCCTCCTCGATTCCCGCAGGGGCAATTTATGTAACTAAATTTATGACACCAAGCGTAGCACTGTGAATACAATGATTTAGCAAAGTATAAGCAATTACCAATTAATATATGTTGTATCAAATTTGAATTATAAACGAGTGATTAAAAGAGGTCAAATAGCAACAAGCTAGGCAAATTGTGGATTATGAATTAATCGTGCTTTTCAAATAATAAATCGAGACTTAATTTTCTAGTTGGCTACTACTTCGGCTTCATTCTAACTTTGAGAGCAATTGGTATTGGAATGTCAAAGGTTCTCCTGGCTACCCGGTTTTGGAGTTCCGGTGCTTTAAACGACCTACTGCAATGACTTTAATTAACGAAACTAAATTTAACATCGTTGAGTATCATAAGGTCAAAGCTAAATAGTGCTGAACTATTCGAATCAATTAATAACACTTGAGTAAGACTATTCAATTTGATTTGATTCTATTAAATTCCATTCTTATACTTTCTCAGTTCGAATATCAAATCAATATACTTCAAATTTATAGAAGGATAGGAAAATATCATTTGTAATAACAATTTGGAGAATATTTCCATTCATGCATTGAGGTCAATAATAACGTCAATAGCAATACCAAAGTCTAGGAAGGCTCTGTTCAGTTAGTTTCCAAATCCCTCTTCATTCTAAGGATTTTCCTTCTCTTCCAACACACTCAAAAGAATATTTCAGGACGATGGTGGGTGTAGAAAGAAGTTGGGAATAGAGAGATGTCCTTTTAGATAATTTAACAACGGATATAGTGGTCATAATAAAAAGTGAAGTAGTGTATGGAGAGAAAAAATCAATGTGCATTTAGCCGTTTTCGTATGCATGTGTATATATATATATATATATATATATATATATATATATATATATATATATATATATATATACACACACAAACATACATACATCAAATACTTGAAAGTAACGAGCACTTCAATTTGAAATGAGTTTTACAGGGAATTGAGAAGTTTGTCATTTCAAGGGCACTTTGGATCAAGAAGATCTAAAATAGGCACGACCTACTCTGGCTCTATAGGAAATTTGAGGCGTCATTTTGAGCTTTTTTTTTCTAAATGTCGATTTTATTGTTACCGTTAAAAAAACCTAGTAGCCGAACTTAGCAATTAATAAAAAGAAACTAATGGGACCGAAACTTGCCTATGCTTTTTTATCCTCTTATTATTGTTACGTAAGATTTTACCCTTTGCTAAAATGCTCTAAAACAAGAAGAGCTGATATTTTAATGCTCTAAAACAGAACAAGTGATAGACATGATCGTATCAATGAGGGTTGCTGGGTCATATTCACAGCTAGTGTGGTGTGGTTGACGGGTCGCATTTCTCCTCATGACTATATCCATAGGACTAGATAATTCAGTAGTACAAGATTGCAACTCATTTGACAAATTGAAGAATGAACCAGAATAAGGAAAATGACTAACCAATGATTCGGATCGTTGTGACCCATACATGGATCATAGGCTAGAACTAGAACAAATACAATGATTGGGCCTTAGCTCTCACATGGCTATGGTCATCCCATGAGTGAATATTTTTTGTCTCACCGTCTACCAATAGACCCCTTGTCAAGTGGCAAAACCAAAAAATATAACCTGGAGGGGCAATCGGGAAAATAAAAATAAATTTGGAGGCCAATGTAAAAAAAAAAAAATCCAAAATATTCTATAATATTTAGGTTTTTTTTTTTCCAATTTAAGGGGGTCTATGACCCCTGCCAGCCCCCATTGGGATAAGCAAAAAATATAGTAGAGTAAAATTAAATGGGCCCTAACAGTTTAAAATCACAACTCTATCATGTTTGGATTAGTCTAGCCCAACAGATGAAGTATTGTTCTCAACCATATTTACTTCATTTCACTTCAACCCAGAATACTTCATTTCGTTGAGTAAAAGTAGATTCTATTCCAAATTTTAACTTCACACCAAGCATCCAAACTAAGTGAAGTGACGTACTCTACCTTAACTTCAACCCACTTCTCATCCACTTCACTCCTCATATGAAATTTACATAACTTTACTCCACTTTTCATTTATCCAAACAGGCTCTAAAATTTACATAACAATAATTGACTTTACTCCACTCTTCATTTATCAAAATAGCCCCTAAATTTACATAGCTATAGTTCAACTGATAAAGGACGTAAGTACATAAGTTTAAAGTGCTTGAGATCGAGATCCCAATGCAGAAACAAAAGAATGGACCCTTAATATATGAGCTTAAATTGGCTTGACCCTACACTCTATAACTTGCCATGTGAAAGTCAAATGTGGGGGGCGCGCTTGACCAGTTTTATTAAGCTCATCAAGCTTGAGAGTGAGAGATCCTGCATTTCTCTAACTTGCCATGCAAAAATCAATTTATCTAGGACCTGTATTAACTTTATTAATTATACAAACCTTCTTCCGATGGGGTCATAATCATATGCCAAATAATAATCTCACTTGTTACAGTCTTTGCCCTTTAATAATAGTAGCAACATTATGTATGCCCATTTTGTATCCTACTCGTTACATGAATGGATCATTTTTTATCCCCTTGAAAATGAAATTATTTTATATATTAAAGTAAACGGGGAGGTGGGCTGTGAGGGGTGCCACGTCAGTATCAAAGGAGTTCTCCTTTTAAATAAATATACACAACAACCTTACAATGATTTAAGGAGCCATGTCATCACATTCCACTATTTTTTCGCCAAAAGTATTGCTATCCATATCTTCCATCTCCTAAAGTCAGTATCCCCTAAAATCTCTTTCTATTGCAATAAAATCTCCTCTTCATCTACAAATGGAATTCTCCCCCCTAACCTTACTAATCTCCTCCCCATCCACAAACTATTTCTCTCTCCCTAATCTCTACTCAACGATTTTGTGAGTGATGCAATGGGCCCACATAGCATGTAAGGAAGACAATTTCTAAAAGTGAGGTCTATAATAACCAAACAACTTACTAAACCTTGCACTTGTACATCTACATGGGGCCACCCCTCTATGGGACCCACCAGATTGTAGATGGCCATTAACTTGTTCATTAAATGATTCTTATGTTTGCAATTGATTTTAAATAACTTACATTCATGTTTTGAAACTAAGGGGATCTCATTTTTAGATTAACCATTTAATTTAATTATTTGTCAGCGCTTTTTAAGATTTGGATCAACTTAGATGGGTAAGGTTTTTTTCATCTATCAAAATTTTTTTAATGAAGTTTTTATATCTTGGCACAACTTAGATTGGTATGGTTTTTAATCGTCTGTCTTTCTTTTTAACGTAAATTTTATATCCTAGGTACCTTTTGTTATCAATCGCTGTAAGATTTTAATGCCTTTTTTTTCTCTCCAATTATTTATACTAATATAAAATAAAATATATCTAATTTTAATAAAATAAAAATTAATTTTATTAGGGCCCGGGCTGAGCACGGGCGTGGAGCCTACAAGTTTGCTTTGACTAAATCTTATGATGGAATTAATTAGGATTTTTTGTGGAAGTTTGTTTACTGGTATGTAAGACCCATGGTTCAGATGTACACAAGAATGGTAATACATTTTTTTTCCTTAATTTCTGAATCGATTCATCTACACTAAGATGCTCCAAAGAATGATGGCATCTTTGGTTTAATTTGTACCTTATTTCTTTACAGGAAAGTGAAAACTAATTAAAGGATTAATTTCATTTATTTATTCATTTTACTTTATTATTTTTCCTTTTCTTTTCAAAGGACTCATCTCAGTCACACTCACACTCCACACGATGTACCTAATAGACTAAGCCCTAGCTGGGTATTGATGTAATTGTAGGAAAATGGATGCATTTTTTTTTCTCATTTTTTTCCTTCTTTGAATGGTATCATTTTTTCTTTTTGCTTTCATCCATAATTTTCTCTTTTTTAGTAAGGACTTTCAACCCATGCATTTTTTCAATTTACAAAGATTTTATAGGTGTGATATTAAAATATGATCATTATTATTTTTCATGATAATTTCTTTCTTTTACTATAAAATCTATCTTTTTCCACTTTATTTTCTTCTAAAAATTCTTAAAAATAATAATAGTGGATTCTTCTTTTATAGTTTTAATTATTATAATAATTTATTATATCTTTGTTTTGGCTTGGGCTCGGTAAAGGCGTTTGTTGGTAGTTATATATATTAAAGCAAACGGGGAGGAGGGTTGTGAGGGGTGTCACGTCATCACTAGGTGAGTTCTCATTTAAGAAAAATGCTTATAAAAACACATAGTGCTTTGGGTTTAATGTTGGCCACTACACCTCCCAAATCTCCTCTCTAAATCTTTCCATTTAAATTAAGATTATGGTTTCATAAACCTACATTTCTAAAATCCTTTTAACTTCCCCTAAAATCTCTCTTTTCCTAACTTTTCTATTTAATCTTCTTATCTTAATCCTCAAATCACTCTCTAATCTTCAACCATCTTAAAATTTGTCTAACAAATCCTTTTATCATTATGATTTTAGTATTAACTTTTTAAACTGTTGGATTCACCCACATGATGGATTCTCATGCATATTACATATTGCTATGCTAGGCCCACCCTGATGCACGCCCGCATTCACTAGGAGCATATGGACCATACAGGTGATTCAGATCCACAAGGTGGGCCCCACATAATTATTGGTATGCAATTGTTGTTAGTTTCCATGCCTTTTGGTTTCCAATTGGCAACATGGCTTGCACTATAGGCTCCACATGTGAGATTGCTACTTCACAAAGGCGTGAAGCCTAATTGAAGTGGCCCACCATATGCCATTAATCACATAAAAAAACTCATAACCCAATGATATGCATGAAGCTCTAAGATTTTCACTGATGGAAATCTTATAATAAATCCCTAAGCCCCACATGAGATATTTTACTTCACAAAGGCTTGAAGTATACTTGAAGTGGCCCACCACATGCCATTGATTCATAGAAATTAACCTTGATTCAAGGAAGACCAAGGGAGTTGGATGATCAATGTGGAAACAAATAGGCCCAAAAAGAAAATAATATGCATTTGCAAATGCATATTATTGATCATGCTAATTTCTTCTTTGATGCATCGCTAGGAGTTGGAGTTATATATATATATTAAGGAGTTATATATATTAAATTCCAAATATCATCGATAATCATTAATGTTTAGTGACAAAAACTTCATTAGTTATTTTTTTCTATTTTTTCCACTAATAAGAAGATTGAAAAAAGTTTTTTCTTCTTTGAAAGAATTTTCAATAGATGAATAATATATCTAAAACTCAATATATTGATTTTTGCTTGATGCATTTGCCATTGTGTTTTCTTGAAGTTCATTTATTGATTTTTAGTGATTCAGCCTCATGAAATGTGCACGTGAATGGATAATATATGTTATTTATTATTTTTTTTGTGTTTCTTATTGGTTCATGTTACACATTATTTTTTGTTATTAAGAAAAGATCTTCTCTATTCATTTCTCCATTGCTTCTTTTCCTAAATAGGTACTGCTGGGATGACCTAAGCCATTTTTTGAAATAATATATATATATTTATTTTATTTATCAATAATATTCTAAATAAAATATTAAATTAAAAAATATTTTTATTTTGCTTGATTTACTAGTCTACTTTAACTCAATCGAGAATGGTTAGCAAGTGAATGGACAGCAGTTGCCTGTGTGACTAGAGAGTTATTTATATGACAATGCGGTGCAGTGTACCACCCAAGTAGCGGCGGAACTACGGGGATGACTCCCTCAAAATTTTCTTTGCATTGGTCAGAGTTGAGAAATTTGTGGGGCACTTGCATAGAGCCATGAAACTGCTGCACCTCTTTGTGACCCTAGCTGCTTCATCAGATTTTTAAACCCCTCTAGTACGAAAAAGAAGGTTCAAATTTGGATCTCCTTTCTCAATTTGTCGCTGCCCCAAATGCCGAGGAAGGTGACGGATGTCGCAATTCCTTTCTACGGCTAAAGGCTCTACACAAATTACCAGAAATGTGTATAGGCATTTCAATTTTATGGCCATTTCCCTTCTTCAAAATTCTTTAGGGCACGTTTGTGTAGTTTGTGTAGAGGCCTTTTCCGTGGAAAGATAAAATTGTCACATCACCAAAATCTATGGAAGATAGATGCCATAAAAATAACTTCCATTGAAGTATCAAATCTATGTTTGGTGCAAAAAAAAAAAAAAAAAAAAAAAAACTGCTTCAATGAAATGGTGATTTTTTTTGTTTGATGCAGTTGTGGAACCCTTGTGAAAACCAATGACCTCCAACATCAAACTGTATGAGTGATGGGCAAAGAAATGCTCATCAACTAATTTAAGAGAAATAACGCTAGTGAAGGTTCGAGTATGAGATCTCTAGATTGGACAACTCAATAAAACAACCCAATAGTGTGCAAAAATAATAATCTATGCAGCAGAAATAAAATCACAAGCACACAATATAACGACACCAGATATAACATGGAAAACCCTAACCTGCTGAAAAACCACAGATCTGAATTGGATCAACAATTAAGCACTATGAATCTCGCAATTGTAAGAAGTTACAGATTCCTCCCCATATATCCCATACCTAAAGATTGCGATTACCTCTTTTGTCGCTTCACGCTGCAACGACTTCACGCCGTTGATGGCAGCAGACTCAATCATGCGCTTGACACCTCAAATCTTCTACAAAAGAAGATGATCTTCTACTAGGGAAGTAGAATAAGGTGCTCTATAGAAAATCTTTTCAGCACAAGTCTTCAAATAACTCAATAGAAGTATTCTCTCAATAATGATCTCTAACTCAGAACTTTGAGAGGTGAGGTGTATTTTTAGATTATCCCTTGAGTCCTTTAAATAGCCTATAAGATGTGTTTAAGGTTGCCTAACTTGATTAGGACTAAAACAAGCAGTTTGGGCATGATTAGAAACATAATACTAATTTTCGTCAGACTTTGCTGCCTTGTCCGCTCGAGTGGATAAGGTTCTATTTCAGCGCAAAAAAAAAAAAAAAAAAGCTCTGTCAGGCAACTGGGTCTTTCTAACTACATCCGCTCAAGCAAAGTCATGGGCGCTCGAGCGAACCACATTCTCGTTGATCCAGAATTTCAGCACTCCTAATCTCTCCCAGCTTTCTTCTTTCAAGTCTATCGACTTCTTTTTCTCCCTTTAGCACACTTCTAATTTTGTTTGATTTCCCACTTCTAATTCTGCAAGACTTTCTTCCTTTAATCTTTTGCGTCTTCTAACTTCTTATTCTTATAGTCTTCTAACTCCTAATCGTTCTAGGCTTTTATCTTCATAGTAGAAACACAGTCCTTTTCTAAAAATAAGAATTACAACTCAATGGACCCAAAGTTTTGTCCAACCCATGAGCTAGCCAACACTCAAAATCCTAACAATCTTCCCATTTGTCAATTTATGGACAAAACTCCTTAGGACAATACAAAATAGAACTACAAAAAAAACCCAAAATACAATGAATTTTTAAAATTGACGGTCAGCACAAAAATTGGCAATCAACACATGTAGATCTGCATCGTCTCTTTTTCCTCTGAATTTCTTCTTCTTCCCCTTGAACTGTCACATTTCTCCCCCTTTTTGTCCATAATTGACGAAGCTAATGATATCAACATGCAGCAAATTTGAGAATTAGGATCAATAGCTCCCCCTCAATAGCAACTTCCCCTAAATGTATCTTTGTAACAGCACTGGGAGTGGGAGCTTGATCTGCTTGATCAGGGCTTTTTATATGTACCCGCCCACACTTGTGTAGTTTGATCTTTCAGTAGAGTGTGAGCAAACTCTTTAGGTAAATTAGACGTTCTTACCTAGATTTGAGTCGTCTTGGGTGGAGAAAAGTTCTTCCCCCATTGCTTGGTCTTAGGTAGACTTCCAGTTTCTTGTCATGGGATTAAATGTGCACTTTCATTCCACAATGGTGACAAGTGGATGTGCTTGCAGTACGTGACACATGCTTTTTCTTGAAACTACTCATCACATTATGAACATGTGCAGTATGTGTGGTAGTATGTGTGGTAGTATGTGCAACACTTGAAACAAAAACTACTTTACCTTTAGCATCGGAAGTGGATGCACTATGATCATAACTGAGACCGCTTCTGTCAAAAGGAGACTTCTGACTACACAAGATGTTTGTAAGAGTCTTCGAATCAGTGTTCATCTTGTTTAGAGAAGCCTGCTTAACTTCTAGCTCGGACATAGTGATCTTAAACCTCCCTTGTAAATCTTTATTTTAAGATTTCAAACTCTCCAACTTGGTTTTCAAATTTTGAATCTCTTGTACCACCTTCTTAAGTGTTTTACTCTCAGTAGTCAAATTTTCAGCCATGTGTTTTTTCCTGAGAGATTAGCCTTCTTATTTGCATGCTCTAATTCTATCTTCAATGCAGAATTTTCTTCTTGAGCAGCCTTTAGCTTGATCGTGACCTTATTCCCATACTTGGTCATTTTTACACAATCAGCATACGTAGTATGGTACAGCTCTTCCCAATCTTTCTCTTGATCTGACATCTCATCATTATCTTCATCAGTATAATTGTCAGACATAGACTTAGCCATTAAAGCCACAAACTTGCCGTTCACAGTTTCAGAAGAATCAACATCATAATCTTTTTCTTCTTTAGAAGATTCTTCATCCCATGTTGTATTGAGAGCCTTATTCTTTGGACCCTTTTTCTTATTGGTACACTCATTAGCATAGCGACCATAGCCTTGACACTTAAAACACATGGTTCCTTTAGCAGAATCCTTATTCTCAGGTTTAAAACTCTTCCACTTGGCTTGTTTTGACTTCATGTATTTATTGAAGCAATTCATAAATTCAGCCATATCATTTTCAGCCCCAGATTCAAAATCAAACTCAATTTTCTTTTTAGGTTTCTTTTTTTATTCTAAGATGACTTTCAAAACAATACAATTGTCTTTAGACTTTCCCTTGTCCAAACGGTTTGCTTCAAAGGTCTGAAGATTTTCAACCAATTGGTTGACCTTGAGGGTGTCAATATTCTTATTTGATTCAATAGCATCGACTTTGGAATCAAACCTTGAAGGTAGAGACCTCAGAATTTTCTTGACAATCTTGTTTTCTAGAATTTATTTAGCTAGATTGAAAACAGAATTGACAATATCATTTAACTTAGCATAGAATTTATTGAATGTCTCATCTTCTTCCATAACAATGGTTTTGAATTCTTTAGTTAGCCTCTGCAACTTAGATTGATTAACAGTATTTGTACCCTCATAAACTGTCTGTAAGACATCCCATGCTTCTTTTGCAGTTTTGCATGTAGATATCCCACGGAACTCTTCAGTTTACACTCCATTGTATATACCATTCATCGTCTACTTATTACAATCTTTGGCATGCTTTTCATCCTTATTCCATTGGGCTTTTGGTTTAGGAATAGTTTGCCCATCAGTAACCACCGTTGGTTTGGAGTAGCCCTCCTTAACGATATCCTAACATCATCATCAATGGACTAAATGAACCCAATCATCCTTTGCTTCCAATATGCATAATTAGAACCGTGAAACAAAGGAGGCTTAGAAGTTGATGTCCCTTCTCGATTGAGTACCATTATAGAAATCTCTTAGGATCAAACATAACAATTTAGTGTAACCCGCTTTGATACCAATTGAAGGTTCGGGCATGAAATCTCTAGATTTGACAACTCAATAAAACAACCCAATACTGTACAAAAATAATAATATACACAGCGGAAATAAAACCACAAGCACACAATACAGTAACACCAGATATAACGTGGAAAACCCAAACCAGGTAAAAAACCATATATAAGAATTGGATCAATAATCAAGCACTATGAATCTCGTAATTACAAGAACTCACAGATTCCTCCCCAGATATCCCCTACTTAAGGATTGCGATTACCTCTTGTGTTGCTTTACGCTTCAACGATTTCACGCCGTTGATTAAAACAGACTCAATCCTACGCTTGACGCCTTAAATCTTCTACGCAAGAAGATGATCTTCTACTAGGGAAGTAGAATAAGCTGCTCTCTAGAAAAGCTCTTCAGCACAAGTCTTTAAATAACTCAATAGAAGTATTCTCTCAATAATGATCTCTAACTCAGAACTTTGAGAGGTGAGGTGTAACTTTAGATTAGTCATTGAGTCCTTTAAATTGCCTTTAAGACGTGCTTAAGGTTGCCTAACTTGATTAGAACTAAAAAAAGCAGTTTGGGATTGATTTGAAACACAATTCTAATTTTCGTCAGACTCTTTCGCCTTGTCTGCTTGAGGGGACCTTCCATATGCTCGAGTGGATGAGGTTCTATTTCAATGCAAAAAAAAAAAAAAAAAAAAGCTTTGTCAGGGAACTGGGTCTTTCTGACTACATCCGTTCAAGCGAAGTCATGGGCGCTCGAGCGGACCCTGTTAGGGATTTTGTAGATTGCAATTTGATGGATGCATAATCATTCTAGCATCATTTGATTTACACACATATGCATTGATTTATAAAAACTTGAAATCTTGTTTTAAACATGCATTATTTTTTAAGAGTTGTAAAAGTTTTGATATATGCATGATTTGTTTTTAATCTTGGATGCATTTGTTTTAGAAAAGAGTTTTAGAAAATCAAGCTAGCCTATGAGTTTTAAATCTTTCAAAATGTTTTAGGCTTTTTATGGTTCATGTTTTAAAACCCTTAGAATGATTTAAAACATGTTTTTAAGCTTGATTAAATGGCCCAAAAAGTTCCACAAAGAAAATCTTTGAAATATGCAAAGTTGGAATTTTTGGTCCCAGCAGTGTGGCCGGTCGACCGGCCCAGGGGTCCCGGTCGACCGGGAACACTGCAGGCAGAATCTGCCCTGGAGCCCCAACGGTCATTTTTCTGACCGTTGTGTGATCCCGGTCGACCGAGACCTGTTTGCAGGTCGACCGAGGACTAGTCGTTGGGCACTTTTTGCTATATATATGAGTTCTTTCCTTTGCCAAAAGTTGGGAATTTGAAGGCCCTCCTTGAGGGGTTTTGAGGCAAATAGAAGGGAAAAGAACTAAGGGATGAAGGGGGAGCATTAGGAAAGCTAAAGCTTGGATTAATGAAGTTAAATCTCCAAGTAGGCTCTACTTTCCTTAATCATATGTTTTCAAGCTTTGTTTTATTTTTGGTAAATCATTTGTAGCATGATAAACTATGTTGTGTTGTATCCTTAACATGTTTTATGTTTTGAATTGATTTATTGTTTTGGATACATCACCATTGATTCAATCAAAGTAGTACTTTATTTGGTAAATCTAAGTAGATCATGTTAATGAAAGAACCTTTGAAATTATATGTAACATGATTCATATACTTGGTTGAATCTTTGGTTGTTGTTTTCCATCATAAGAAAATCACTTTCAAAACTACCTTATGTTTTGGATTCAACTTCTTTACAAATCATATGTTTACATGTTTTGTTTTATCTTTGGTAAATCTTTAGTAGCATGTTAACTTATGATGTGTTGTATCCTTAGCATGTTTTATATTTTGAATAGATCTATTGTTTTGGATGCATCACCATTTGATTCAATCCAAGTAGTACTTTATTTGGTAAATCTAAGTAGATCATGTTAATGGAAAAATCTTTGAAATCATATGTAACATGATCCATATACTTGGTTGAATATTTGGATGTTGTTTTTCCATCTTAAGAAAATCTCTTTCAAATATATCTTGTGTTTTGGATTCAACAAACTTTACAAATCATATGCATTATTGTTTTAATGTTTCACAACTTGCTTTGCATTGATTGGTATGTCATATTCAAGTTGTATTTATAATTACATATGATTTGTCCCCTAATTTCAATCAAATCTATTTTTATGTTTTATGAGCTACATTGTTGATTTGATTGACATCCTTATGCATCACATGTTTAGAGCTAATTAATTTCATACAACTTGTGAATCTTTGACATCATTAACAAGTTGTTTCTTTTAACATGTGACTTGCATTCCTTCCTCAATCATAAATGTTTTATGAGCTAAAACTTTCAAAAGCCTTAGGCTTACTTTTATGAGCTTTCATTTTCAAAAGGATTGAGGACATCACACACACACACACATCGTGTACTTTCATCTTTGCATTCATAGTGTGTGTGTATTAGATTTTCATTTTCATATCCGCCTATTTTAGAGGCAAATGTAATGAGCTTAATTGAATCTCCATCAAGTGTATTATAGACACTAATTTAGTGAGATAACTAACCTTGTGGTTGAAGAGGTTATTGCTTAGCCTGTAAAAGCATAATGTATAGGTTGATGTTGAGCCTTGAAAAACATCATTGTAAAGGTTATTGCTTAGCCTATTGAAAAGCATAAATAGTGGAAATCCGGTGGGGTGTTGGATCACAAGCCGGTAGTGGATGTAGGCATTGAGGCCGAACCACTATAAATCCTTGTGTTATGGTGCTTGCTTTGTGGTGGTTGTTTTCATTAAGCTTCCGCATTTTGTTTAATAATCATCACTTGTGACTAGTTTGTTTTAAAGAAGTTAAAATTGATTAAAATTGGTCATAAATGAAGCTCACCCTATTCACCCCCCCTCTAGGGTTCGGATCCCCAGGACTTTCAATTGGTATCAGAGAGGGTTACTCCATTTTAGGGCTTAACAACCCGGAGTTGATCCTTGCTAGATTAGAACCCTAGTGTTGTATTTTATTGCATATCTTTGTAATGATTTCCACTATGTTTGAAAATGAATTTCCCCTAGCTTCATTGCACCACTCTAAGACTTTTTCAAGTTATATCTTCAAGAGTTGGTGAGTCCTCTAAGTGATCTCTCAAGGACATCCTTTTCAAGACCTTAGGTGAATCTTCATTGGTACACATTTAGACTAGCCTTAAGGCCTTGATCCCCCCTAGACCAACCTATTCTTTTTAGTTATATCTATTTGTTGGTCTTGTTACATTTGCATTTTGTTGCTTTATAGTCACATCTTTTAAAATGCAATGTTTCTTTGTGATCATTTGATTTTGTATTCATGAACTTTTAAGTTATATCTCATGGTTTTCAAAATCCTTTGATTGCTATACTTTCATGATGGGTTTGCATTTTGTTCATATAGTTATATCTCTTGTAGTGCTTATCTATTCATGATCAATTGATTACGATTTCAAATGCTTTCATAGCTAGTTTTTCCATGATCAATTGATATTGAAAAATCATTTGATGTTTGTCATAGTTAGATCCTTGTTGAAAATCAAATGATTTGTAGCAATTTTAGTTTTCCATTGAGTTTTCAAAGTAATATCTCTTGGTATGGAAAATATGTGTTCAATTTATAATTGCACACTTCTTGTTTTTCAAAATCACTTGCTCTTAATTCTATAAATGATTCTTTGTTGGAATTTCATATATTGAAGTGATTTGAGAAACTTTGGAAAATGTTCTAAGCTTTGTTGGTTGTATTTATAGAAGCATTTTCCTTGAATTTTTTTCCTTGTGCTTAATTATGATTATATCATTTGGAAGGAAATAATTTTTACAAACAATTTGCATCTTTGCTCATTTAGTTACATTTTTTATGCAAATTGATTTTGATGTCTTACATTGCTTGGTTGGATATGGTTTCATTGATTTGCATGTTTGTGCCTAACTTGGTATATTCTCATTAATGCATTTTGATGATTGTTTATGTGCTTTAATCTTGTTTTTGAGCTTTTTAAGTACATATGTGATTTTATGTGCTAAGTTCATTTGGTTTAAACCTCATATCCATTTTCCATTGCATTGTAAGCTTAGTACATTTGCTAAGAGTGGAGATGTTCCATGATAGATTGATCATTTTAACTTCATACCTTCTTGTGCTCACATAGTTATATTTCTTTTTGATGATATGGTATGAGTTTGATCTTGAGTGTTGATTGATCCTCTCTATGCAAATGTCAAAGTGTTCTATGTATGGTTGTGATCTTAGTTATATTTGTAGAAACCATACTAGAACTAAAATCCATCCTCTATGCTTACTAGTCATATTCTTTTTGGATGGTTATGATGTTGATTCATGTATTTTCTCTAAGTGATATCATCCTTATACATGTTTCAACTTCATAGTAGTGTTCTTGATCATATGAAACTCTTTGAAATCTATTTCTCATATTTCTATATGTTTGATGGATATCTTAGATGTTGAATTCATATGATTTTGACACTTTGGAAATTGCATGCATTACAAAGTTATATCCTTTTGCATTGCAATTTACCTTGTTCATCACTATGCTCAATAGTCATATCTTTAAGAGTGATGAATATCCATTTATGATGCTTGATGGAATGTTGTGTTTGTCACATTCTTGCTCTTAATCATGTTGTCAAATTCAATTGATTTTAATTGGTATAATTTTCTATTGGTTTGATTTCTTGTGATTGTGATAGACCTTGTGTACATTGGATTGAGCTTGATAGTTACATATTTGTTCCATGTCACACACCATTAGCATCATAAATTTCATGTTTGCCGCCTCTCTTGCTCATATAGGTATATCTCATGACCACCATGTTTATGTGTTCATAATATTGGTTGGTTATTAGTTGAGGTTGGCTTCATGATTGAATTTCATTTCACTCATCTTGCACTTTAATAGTTATATTTATTGATTGGATGAAATGATTTTCAAAACCTTCATAGCATATGCTTTCCATAGTTAGATTATTTGATGCTATGATTAATAAACCCCATTTCATCATGGATAGCTCTAATTTGGATTTTTCCTAATAGGTATATTTTTAAATCCATTTTAGAGTGATTGTGTTTAATAGACTTATCTTTAAGTCTCAATTGGTACTCTTTGTTTTTCCAATTGGTATCCATGATTGCTTTTCTCTTTAGACCTTGCTTTCTTTTGGTAATTTGATCATATTGAGCTTTATAGTTAAATGAATCTAATCCTTTCCTTGAAGTTGACCCTCATTTGGTTAAACCATCTTCTTCTTGCACCTAATAGTTAAATCTTTGTCAAATGTTTGACAAAAGGAGAGAATGGATTGAGGGGGAGTGTAAACCTTCATAGGAAGAATTAGTTTTGATCAAATTCACCCTTGGATTGACTTTGAACCCTTAGAGTCTTCTTCCATACATGATAGCCTGTTATGATTATCATTTTCGAGTTCTTTTGTTAACAGGTGCTACTAAAAGGTATTTTTCCTTATTTCATGTGTGTAGGTACCTTTGCAATTTAATGTCAAAGGGGGAGAAAGAATTCAGGTTCTCAAAAGGGTGAAGAGAATGTCCAAGCTTCCTAAGGGGAGAGTTGTGTATGATCTTCTACAAGGGGATCGAGAGAATGCATATCTTGCCAAAGGGAGAGAGATGCATGGTCAAAGGGGGAGAGCAAATAGAAGAAAGAAAGCTTGGAGCTAAAGAAGATGCTTGGCCATAAAGAAAGAAAGATTGAAGAATGATCAAGCACCAAGCATCAAGAAGATTGAAGAAATAGTCCAAGAGCCCAAGCTAAGAGGAGGAGCATCCAAGAAGATTTCAAGACTTGTCCAGCTGAGGGGGAGCTGAAGACTTAGTGTGTAAATTCAGTGGTGAGTGTGTTGCCATCAAATTGCGAATGGGGAGATTGTTAGGGATTTTGTAGATTGCAATTTGATGGATGCATAATCATTCTAGCATCATTTGATTTACACACATATGCATTGATTTATAAAAACTTGAAATCTTGTTTTAAACATGCATTATTTTTTAAGAGTTGTAAAAGTTTTGATATATGCATGATTTGTTTTTAATCTTGGATGCATTTGTTTTAGAAAAGAGTTTTAGAAAATCAAGCTAGCCTATGAGTTTTAAATCTTTCAAAATGTTTTAGGCTTTTTATGGTTCATGTTTTAAAACCCTTAGAATGATTTAAAACATGTTTTTAAGCTTGATTAAATGGCCCAAAAAGTTCCACAAAGAAAATCTTTGAAATATGCAAAGTTGGAATTTTTGGTCCCAGCAGTGTGGCCGGTCGACCGGCCCAGGGGTCCCGGTCGACCGGGAACACTGCAGGCAGAATTTGCCCTGGAGCCCCAACGGTCATTTTTCTGACCGTTGTGTGATCCCGGTCGACCGAGACCTGTTTGCAGGTCGACCGAGGACTAGTCGTTGGGCACTTTTTGCTATATATATGAGTTCTTTCCTTTGCCAAAAGTTGGGAATTTGAAGGCCCTCCTTGAGGGGTTTTGAGGCAAATAGAAGGGAAAAGAACTAAGGGATGAAGGGGGAGCATTAGGAAAGCTAAAGCTTGGATTAATGAAGTTAAATCTCCAAGTAGGCTCTACTTTCCTTAATCATATGTTTTCAAGCTTTGTTTTATTTTTGGTAAATCATTTGTAGCATGATAAACTATGTTGTGTTGTATCCTTAACATGTTTTATGTTTTGAATTGATTTATTGTTTTGGATACATCACCATTGATTCAATCAAAGTAGTACTTTATTTGGTAAATCTAAGTAGATCATGTTAATGAAAGAACCTTTGAAATTATATGTAACATGATTCATATACTTGGTTGAATCTTTGGTTGTTGTTTTCCATCATAAGAAAATCACTTTCAAAACTACCTTATGTTTTGGATTCAACTTCTTTACAAATCATATGTTTACATGTTTTGTTTTATCTTTGGTAAATCTTTAGTAGCATGTTAACCTATGATGTGTTGTATCCTTAGCATGTTTTATATTTTGAATAGATCTATTGTTTTGGATGCATCACCATTTGATTCAATCCAAGTAGTACTTTATTTGGTAAATCTAAGTAGATCATGTTAATGGAAAAATCTTTGAAATCATATGTAACATGATCCATATACTTGGTTGAATATTTGGATGTTGTTTTTCCATCTTAAGAAAATCTCTTTCAAATATATCTTGTGTTTTGGATTCAACAAACTTTACAAATCATATGCATTATTGTTTTAATGTTTCACAACTTGCTTTGCATTGATTGGTATGTCATATTCAAGTTGTATTTATAATTACATATGATTTGTCCCCTAATTTCAATCAAATCTATTTTTATGTTTTATGAGCTACATTGTTGATTTGATTGACATCCTTATGCATCACATGTTTAGAGCTAATTAATTTCATACAACTTGTGAATCTTTGACATCATTAACAAGTTGTTTCTTTTAACATGTGACTTGCATTCCTTCCTCAATCATAAATGTTTTATGAGCTAAAACTTTCAAAAGCCTTAGGCTTACTTTTATGAGCTTTCATTTTCAAAAGGATTGAGGACATCACACACACACATCATGTACTTTCATCTTTGCATTCATAGTGTGTGTGTGTATTAGATTTTCATTTTCATATCCGCCTATTTTAGAGGCAAATGTAATGAGCTTAATTGAATCTCCATCAAGTGTATTATAGACACTAATTTAGTGAGATAACCAACCTTGTGGTTGAAGAGGTTATTGCTTAGCCTATAAAAGCATAATGTATAGGTTGATGTTGAGCCTTGAAAAACATCATTGTAAAGGTTATTGCTTAGCCTATTGAAAAGCATAAATAGTGGAAATCCGGTGGGGTGTTGGATCACAAGCCGGTAGTGGATGTAGGCATTGAGGCCGAACCACTATAAATCCTTGTGTTATGGTGCTTGCTTTGTGGTGGTTGTTTTCATTAAGCTTCCGCATTTTGTTTGATAATCATCACTTGTGACTAGTTTGTTTTAAAGAAGTTAAAATTGATTAAAATTGGTCAAAAAAAAAGGAAAAGAAAATGAAGAAGAAGGAAGAGAAACACAAGAAGATTTGCAAGGGAAAAACCACAAATCCACACATAACAAAGGCAAGAAATAGATCAGCATCCGTACTCAGTATTTCATTACAGAAGGGGAAAAATTAAAAGAAGAAACAGAGAAAGATGAGAGGAGCTGAGGTGTGGTCTGGCACCTGGAGTCCACCATCGTCCGCTTGATGTTTCTACCTCCGCTATTCCAGCCATCACCGCAGCCGTTGTCGTCGTTGCCAACACCAATCATCGCCACGGTTTCCAATTTTGTAGCTTTCTTCCTCTTCTCCTCGCTCTCTCTATTTTTCTCCTTTCCTTCTCTCCTTCCTTAAATCTTCTTTTCCCCCCTTTTCAATGTTTCAATGCGAATGAAACCCTAAAAGGGGTTTCTGTTTTATGTTGAATGAGGATCCTATGGCACAGTATCACACAAAACCATGTACCAAAATTTTGAAACTCTGTAATAGGGCCCATGTAAAGATATTCCTGACTGTTTAAAATTAATGAGTGTTAAATATTACATATTTTATCCCTCATTAGTTCGAGTTTTATCAGGATCTCATATGTATATCATTTGCTTTACACAGAGATTTTATCATACTTTCACATTAACGGATTGTCCGATTATCATGCATAAATTCGATTATTTATAGCACATTTTTATGTAATTTCTCTTGTGTAGGTGGACCCCGCGACTATCCTAACTTTCCGGCTAGTGTCCCAAGGCATCAAGAGGTGATTTCAACAAAGAAGTTACATGAATAAATCTTAGGAAGAGTTGAAGAATTCCAAAATAAGAGGAGAAGACTTTAAAAATAAAAGCTGTTATTTTCTAACATAAAGGATTGGTTGATGTATTGGTTAGAACTTGGGTGGATATGAAACTTGTTATAGGTTTAAACCTTAACAATTACATATTTTTTCTACATAGAAGATATTTCATCTGCAAATGAAAAATAAAAAGCCTTCAAGTTGCAATCTATAAATTAGAATGTATTTGTAGGGTAAAAAAATGATCTTTTGGCAAGTTAGTATTTTTGTAATTTTATTTTTACTTTTAGATTGTAATTAGGAACTTCTTTTTAATTAACTAATCTAGAGAGAGTGTGTAATTGAAGATCATTAATGAAGATTTTGAGCTCTTTCTTGTTGTTTAGTGGCTAAAGCTCTTGGATTAGGCTCTTCTTTTGAAGCTAAGTTCCATCCATGTTTTAGCTTAAATTCCCTACTTGTGCCTTAATTGATTAGTAGATTTTAAATCTAATTGTGCAAATCTCTCTCATTTCTCATGTTCTATCTCTACACTTGATGCTTTGATAATTTCAATTGATGCTTTGTAGTTGGATTAAGTTCTCCCACATTGCATGCTCTAGAGCCCTTATCTTTGATCTTTTGTAGCTTGATTTTGATGAATTATTGTTAGGGTATCTAGATGATGATCTAGGATCTTGGCCTTTGATTTTCTTTACTTTGATCTTCGTTGTTATATCATCCAATTCAATCAGACAAGAGATTGCTAATTGGATTGTAGATTTGGGAGTTGAATTAGAACATGCATTGATTGGATTAATTACATATTTAGTGGATTTTGAATTGCCTAATCTCTTATTTTTCTTATTGTTAATTTGAATCTTTGTTTTAGAATCATACACATTTCACACAACTTGTTTTAAAAATCATACACATTTCACACCGTATCTCCACATTAAATCTTCCATTTCCACCACTATTCATCCAATAGTTTAGTGTAGTTTGTTAGATCTCATTAATTTCATATTTTAGATTGTTTAGTTAGAGTAAATTAGTTGCTATTTTAATTTTGTTCCACATTCCAATTACTTTAATTCCATTTTTCACACATAGTTTAGTATTTTTAATTATTCACTTCAATTTCTATATTAGCTATATTTTAGTTCAACTCTATTTAAATTGGATTCATTGCTTGTTCCATACTCTCTTCATGGGATCGATAATCCAAACTCTTTAATCCTTTACTACTTGATGACACTGTAATCTTGCGGTTAAGCGTTGCACATCTTAGTGTCAACCAAAAATGAATTTTATTCCCTCTATACCCAGATCCTCGAGTTTCAGTTCAAATCTCAAAAGGAGTGGGTTCCACCACCCCATTTACTGATTAGTCAAAATTTTAATTTCAATCAAATTTGATCAATTTGGTTGAGGGTCATCTCCAATCAAAACAAAATGTAGCTGGAACCCATTAAAGACAAGGGTAGTTGTTTAATGGTTCATATTTATAATTGGTAGACTTCATTTTACAAATTTATTGTGGACTTTCTCTCTCTTTCTTTTTTTTTTTGAAAGAAATTAGCCCTCAAATGGGTTTTACTTGTAAGTAGCTCTATATTTGATTAGGCCCATAATAAATCTCACAACAATAGGACTTGGACCTAATATTATATTGATGTTTTATATGCTAATAAAATATTAAAAAAGAATGAGTGTTAAAAAATAGGAAATTCGACAAGCAACCAATCCTATAAAAATGGGATTTCGTGAATATCATAGCAGAGGAGGGCATTTATTTTGATCATTATTTTTGAGTTTCTTGAATTTATATAAAAGCCAAATTCATGGTTTTATACATTATAATGCTAGCAAATAAATCAAACACTAAAAAGCTAACATATTTAATAGTTGTACATTAACTGAAATACATGATGTTATGATTTAGAAGGACCATTATTTTTCTTCAAATTATTTACTAATGGAAAACAATATTTTTTATAGCATTTTAGACTATTCTACATTCTTGGATATTTTTCCAATTTTTCTGGGGATAAATAAAAATTTGCACCGCGATGGACCTCGATGACCGCGAACTGCGACGCGACGCGCCGACCGAAATGATGACTATGACCTCAATTTTGAACTAGAACCCGATCCGGTACTGATGGACGACCTTGGATGCCATTACCTTTAGAAGAACGAAGAACATTTTAATTAAGCATATAAGGCTCCTTTAGATATTGTCTTAGGTGAAGTGGGACCCTACACTTGAAGAGGAGTGATGAATTATATTGGATTATTGTATATGGTCATATTTGTTGTTTAATATGGTTGAGACTTCATTTACTTGCTTTTATTCATTATATGGATTGATGGTATGGATGAATGCCATGGATGGGAGGTATAGGTTGGATTGAGACAATAAAGCCTGAGAGTGACACTTAGAACGTTGATCAGGCATGGCACTTAACACTTGGATTAACGATTACCAGATCGCATTATGGACTTGGGCATTTAGGTCAGAGCATTGCACTAGAAGCTTTAACTAATAAATATCGGAATACAATGATGGATACACTGATAAATGGACTGTAGGATGGGAGAAAACTAATTAAGTGTATGTAGAAGTGGAGTATATGTGATGGTAATCGTTGATGACACAATAAGAGAGTAACATCGACACCCCAAACTCCATGGATCATATACTTGACTAGTCTTGTCCCATGTAAATCACGATGAGGCAATCGGATTCAGAGTACCCCCACTTGGTACACTACGTATGGTATACGATGATATGTTTGAGCACCGTAGGTATCTTCGGATACTGAGAAAGCTAGCCTTTAGACTGGGAGTATTATGATGATTACGATCGTTATGACATGTTATACGATGAGCACGATAGGTATGAATGGATACCGAGACAGCCGGACACGGGAGTTGGGTGCAGTAGGTGTCTTCGGACGTTGAGATGGATATGGCTATGGATACTAATTATGGATGATGAAAATATGGATATTGATGGCTCCATTATTGATATGGTTACGTGGTGGTACAGGGACCATGGGGTGGCTATGATCTCCCATTGTTGATGTCCACAAGCCGTTTGTTTTACATATATGGACTTAGATGGATATGGATGTGATAGGATGTTTCTTATACCACTACGAGTTTCATTGTTAATTATATGTTAGATGTGGAGGATCTTTAGCCGCCTGCTGCTGATGATAATATGGGATTATAGTACTTAGTACTATCTCTTTTATCCAGATTTGTAACATGGTGACAATCCTAATGGCTTCATTCTCATTTCGTATCACATATTGTAATTATTGATTGTTCATACTGTGCTACATACCTAATTACCCATGGATCATTATACACCTCACTCTACGCTATTATACATCACACTGGAATCCTTGTTATTATTATTGAAATACTAACCGTGTAGGCATAGATGGAATCATGTATGACTTTCATTATTATTTACTATTACAAGTGATGTTATCTATACATACCTATTTGCTTGGCTCCATGAGCCTAACCCAATTCTTGGTGCTTGTAGGTGCCTACCCTTTTTTCCCTTGCTCGTGTGTGGGCTTAGTGGTTGTTCCGATGCCGCAGGGTATTGGAGAGATATGCAGTGGATGCATTGAGATGCCTTCGCATTGGAGTTTGTTATTTCATTTAGTTATCTTTCAGTTGGCCATATTGAGCCCAGGCTTGTATTAGCTTAATTGAAAACATTGATGTAATTCGTTAAAGTGGAATGTAATTATAGGACATTGCCCTTATTTTCCTACTCATATGAGATTTACATTTGCTCATTTATTGGATTTGTGTTATTATTTTGGTACTTTTCCACTAACGTCCCGGGATTCGAGGTGCCCGGATCATGGGGCGTTACACTTGAACCATAATCAAACATCAAACCCTTGTAGAGGGTCTCTTGAATGTGTTTTGCGCATTACAAGCATAGAAAAAAGAGAGGTCTTCAATGGGTTTTACAAGTAGCACCACGGCGAGAGAGTTAGAGAGGGGAAGGGGGGAAAACGAATCTTACATTCTGAGGAACATTTAATCCAACTAGAGGTCTTTTCTGATGGCTTGGGAAATGGAGAAGTTGAACAAGGGCTTGGGGTGAAGTTGAAAAAGGAGTTTTTTTTTTTTTTTTTTTTGAGGAACCAACGAGGAACAAAGGCTTATAAACAGGCGAAGAATTTTCCGTGGAATTAAAACCCGAACCCCCATATCGGACTTTAAATTCTGAACTTTTTGAGGAAAATGTGGGTTCCGTTAGGATATGGGCACATGCTTATCCATCTAAGCCCAAGCATACCAAGGTCAGGTCTCATCATAGATGTATGATTAGCCTTAGCAGGGCAAGATCTCACAACACAAACCTTCTGTATTAGGAAGAAATAAGATCTTATCTCCTAACGTGTAAATGATGTGTAAATCTTATCAAACCAAATCTACACTCTGTAAATGTACTATTAATACATACATCAATGAATATGGAAATAGGACGAATTCATTGAAACCTTTCATGGTATCAGAGCTCTTGTTCGTTCCTCCAGTGGATGTTCATTGTCTAGATCTAATCTATGACGCTCTCTATAGTTTTAAGTGCAGTTTGAACGGTGTTGAACAGAGCCTTTGTTATAAATCCTACTGTGCGTGGTGCACATATTTTTACTGTATTTCTGCTCCCTGTGTTACCGATCCGCGTGGATTGGTAGAGCTCTATCCTACGTGACCTTTTGTGCTTCAGATCGTTGTGTAATTAATCTGCATTGCTGGACACTGCCGACTGATACGTGTTGATTTGTGTTTCAAAAGTGCTCTTAACATCAAGACATGTTGCTTAGTTGAGCATTGTGTCGTCACTATGCAGAGACATCTACTTCCATTAATCTCTCTCTCACTACCTGCATAGTTCTTTGTGTGTGGCCCTTTTCAGACTTTTACGGAGGTTTGATTATTGTTTATTTCTCTGCTTGAATTTCACCATGGTCACTTCAGGTAATTCTTCTGCCGTACGTGATTTCATTTTCAAATATTGCTAGTCTCGTCTCTACTGTATTGTAGAAGAGCCAGTTCCTTCTTGTCATTCGGGTGAATAAATTACTAAAATATGTTTATGGTACTAGGATTTGTCCTGCAAAATTTCTTCATGACAAGAATGGTACTTCTATATCTGAAACCAATCCTACCTATGAACTATGGATGGAGCATGATGCACTTGTCCTTCTTTGGATTAATGCTACCTCCCCTTCCCCCCACCCCCTCGGTCTTACAAAGGGTTGTGGGTCTAGAATCTTCCCATGAGGTTTGACAAAGGTTGGAGAAACTACACCTAATTCAATCAAGATCTCAGGTTCTGTAGTTGAAACAACAGTAATTCCAGACACTTAAAAAGGGGGTCTCTCTATTACGGATTACCTTGACAAAATGAAAGGTATCTCTGATGCTCCTGAGGCCATTGGTCAACCTGTTACTGAGTATGATCTCTAGAATCAAGTTCTAAATGGCCTAGGACCAGAATATGATGTAGTTCACACCTTTATTGTGAACCGTGACACTTCTATAACATTTGAGAAACTTTTCGGGCAACTCTTAACTTATGAGTTAAGATTGGAGTCGCACCATTCTACTCCTATCACTGAGCAACCCACTGCTACTCTATATACGGCTTCCAATTCCCAAAGCCATGGTCGAGGACGGGGCTGTGGACGAAGTCAGGATATTAATCATGGCAGATCATCATCTACTTCATCTTCTCAATCCCAATCGCCAAAGCCACGTCATTTGTGTCAGATTTGTAACAAGGTTGGCCATCTTGCTCTTGACTGCTTTAGCCACTTGGATCTTTCAAATCAAGGAAAACAACCCCCTAAGAAGCTTCATGCCATGGTTACTACTAAGCATGGCGAAACAACTTGGTTTATTGATACAAGATCCAAAATTCATATGACCTCGGATCTTAGCAACTTATCACTTCACTTTGACTATGTGGGTACAGATGGGCTCGCAGTAGGTAATGGTAAGAATTTACACAGTTCCGATATTGGTGATTGTCGGTTTCCTTCTAATGGGGGTACCGACCTTTCGTCCTCTCCTTCCCACCCCTGGGGCTGCCAGGAGCATGGCGGAGGAGGGAAAGCGTGTCATCAACATTTTTTGTACAGGTATGCTAGATTTTCTATTCTACTTGGAATTTGAAGTGGTGATCGGAGATTCACCTTCACAAGTAGAAAGGAAATCAATTCTTTTTTCTAACTTTCCATTGCAAAACATATTTTAAGAAAAATACACAATTTTTTAATTGCCGTGAGAGACGATTTCATTTTGTTTGCCGTGAAAGGTGATTTCGTGCCATAGAAGGCGGTTTACAAATCTCATCAATGAAGAAAGACAAGAAATGTATTTTTTTGTTTCTTTTCAAATAATACAAAATACAATAGAAAAGTAAGAAAATGTATCTAACTTCTCAGGAGATTGTGGAGATTCGTTCAGATCGACGGTCGCAAGTCATGTATGGACTTCGCCATCGTCCTTCAGATGAGAACGCTTGATGCTTTGATTCTCTGGCTTGGCTTGAACCTCAGTTTTTAGAGGATAAAGACCAAGGAGAGGTACGATATCCAATGGTAAACGGGATGCATAGCGACGTTTAGGCCATGTTGAATAGAAGGAAAGAGGAGACCTTCGGGGGTGGCCCCCTAAGGGACTTCGATCACCTTGTGGTGTTTCAGCAGCAGAGTAACATGATTTCTTCAGAGTTCTTCTTCCTTTCTTGTGAGTATGGATCTCTCTCTATCCATGTGTATCTATGTATATGTGTCCGTCTCTCTTGGAATTACCCCCTTTTATAGGCTCTTGGTAGCCACGAGGTGATTTATGGGATTGATGACCCATGATGAGGGAATTGATGGCATTGATGCTCCATGATGGGAGGAGTTACAAGTTTTAATTCTTGATTTTGTAACTCCTTTTTCTTGGCTTGTGATTGGCCGGTGGAGAATGATGGGCATTTAATCACCCTTAATCTCCATGATGAGAAGAGTTTCATGGTTTTAACGCCATGATTACTTGGATTTGTAACTCCCATTTGTTTGATTTTGATTGGGCCGTCCAAAATAATGGGTTAATGACCGCATTAAGTTGTCATAAAACGGGTCAATTAACAACATTAAGTGGTTGCCATGGCATTTAAAGAGTCGCGGGCCATGCCGCGTCTTTTGGAATTCTTCTTTTGATGATCACCGATGAATCAGCATGTTGTTTGATGTCGGATGACGATGCAACTTCAGACATTAGTTGATATCAGCGGGCCGATGATATCTGTCTTGTTGATTTCTCGATCGGTCGGACAAAAAGTGTACTTTCTTGGTCAGTCGGTTGGTGATCTTGGAGCGATCAATGATGATTTCATGATCTTGACAGTGGATCCGAGATGTTGACGAAGATTGCTCGATTTCGAGCATAAAAAATTAGATTTTCATAAAACTATAGGGGCTGGAACTCTCGAAACGCGAAAAGAGCGAAAAACGGGCCACTCGGCGACAAATCCAGCGACCATGGGGATTGTTCCCCTTTTGGTGGCCGTTCCTCAGCCGTTTTTTGGTCTTTTTCGATGTCGTTTTCTCCTGCATTTTTCTTGACATTTCTCCTCATTTATTGGCTTATTTCTCCTGAAGAAAACCTGACGAGAAGCCGTGCAAATTGGAGCACAAAGTTTCCAATTTTTTTGGAAAAGCCGAAGACTTTCTAGCCGATTTTCCGTCAAGAGTCGAAACTAGGTCAAACGATGTCGGAATGACCTAAAATTTGAGGTGAAGCCTAGAGAGCAATAGATAGGACCGACCATGGGCTTTTGTTTGAGTTTTGAAGCTGTTTGGGGTCCCATCGCCAACATGCTTGATTTTGCCGCGAGGAAGATGCCTGTTGACACCAAAAATGTCACTTTGTCTCTACAACATCAAGAAGTCACATGAAGCTGCATCCTACTACAAACGAGCAATGCTACTTCAAGCATCAGATCTTGTTAGAATCACTTGAAAACTGATAGATCCTTGAAGACAGCCAAAAGAGGGGTTTACATGAAGTTTCGGGCCATTTCGACATCATTTGACCCAACTTCACCCCTCCGGTAGCCAAACAGGCGCTCCTGACGGCGACGACGTCAAAGACATCAAAACTTCGATCAGAGCCTACAAATGGTCTCAAAATACCTCCAAAAGGCTCCACGTCAAATTTCAGGTCATTCTGGCGACGCTTGACCCGACTTCGATGCTCCAAAAGAAAATCAAGCCTCTCGGTGGTGAGAACCACCGGGACCATTACTCATCAAACAGAGCACATGGGCGACTTCAACATGCTTCAAAAGGGCTGCACGTCAAATTTCAGGTCATTCCGACAACGTTTGACCCGACTTTGAAGCTCCGAAAGAAAATCAAGGGTACTGGCGGCGGGGCACCACGGGACCATGACATCCAAATCGGAGATAATGGATCATCTCAAAATTACTCAAATAGGCTCCCTGTCAAATTTCAGGCCAATCGGACATTGGTTGACCGCACATCAAAGCGTGACATTTTCATCGCAGCGAGATCAAGCCTAGCAGTGATGGGACCCCAAACAGCTTCAAAACTCAAACCAAAGCCCATGGTTGGTCCTACCTACTACTCAGGAAGCTCCACGTCAAATTTCAGGTCATTTCGGCGACGTTTGACCTAGTTTCGACTCTGGACAAAAAATCGACCACAAAGTCTTCGGCTTTCCAAAAAATAGGAAACTTTGTGCTCTGATCTGCACGACTTTTCGTTAGCTTTTCTTCAGGAGAATCATGCCAAAAAATGAGGAAAAATGTCATGAAAAATACAGGAGAAAAAAAGAAACAAAAAACTCGAAAAACGGCCGACAAAGCGGTGACCAAAGGGGAAAAAAATTCCCCCATGGTCGCCGGATTTCCACCGAAAGACTCGTTTTCCGATTCTTTTCGTGTTTTGGGAGTTCTAGCCCCTGTGATTTCTTGAAAATCTGATTTTTGATGCTCGAAATCGACTGATCTTCGTCTACATCTCGGATCTGCCGTTAAGAGCATGAAATCGTCATTGATCGCTCCAAATCGCCAACCGGCCAATCAAGAAAGTACACTTTCTGTCCGACCGATCGAGAAATCGATAAGACAAGTGGTGCCGACCCATTGTTAGCATTCCATGACTGAAGTTGCATGATCATCCGACATTGATCAACATGAAGATCCATTGTTAATCATCGCAAGAAGAATTCCAAAAGACGCAGCACGGCCCGCGACTCTTCAAATCCTCGGCGACTACTTAATGCTGTTAATTGACCCAACTAAATGCGGTCATTAACTCATTCTTTTGATTGGCCCAATCAGAAGCAAGGAAATGGGAGTTACAAGTCAAAGCCATCATGACATTAAAGCTATGAAACTCCTCTCATCATGGAGAATAAAGGCAATTAAAAGCCCATCATTCTCCATCAACCAATCAGATTCAAGGAAAAAGGAGTTACAAAACCAAGAAATAAAAACTTGTAACTCCTCTCATCATGGAGCTTTAAAGCCATCAAAGCTCATAAACACTCCTAAATGGCTGCCAAAGGCCTATAAATAGGAGATCATTCCAAGAAGAACAGATCCAGAAATCCATCCAGAAAAATAAGAGAAAATTAGCCTGAAAGATCGTCTAGAATTCCCGAAAGCTCCGCTACTCTGAAGAAACTCTACTACAACAAACACCACAAGGTGATTAAAGCCCCTTGGGGGGCACTCTGCCCAAGAAAAAGCCTTCTCTTCTCCTATTCAACATGGTCAAGACGCGGCTCTTCAGCCCGTCTCTTTGTTTTTTTATTGAGTATAGGACCTTCCCTTGGTCCTTATCCTCTAAAAAATTGAAGTCCAAGTCAAGCCAAAGAATCAAAGCATTAAGTGTTCTCATCTGAAGGACAATGGTGAAGTCCATACATGACTTACGACCGTCGATCTGAACTAGTCCTCGCAATCTCCTGAGAAGTCGGATTCCCTTTCTTACTTTTCTGTTGTATTTTGTATTTTCTTTAAGAGAAAAAAAAAACTCATAATTCTTGTCTTTCATTTTGATAAGATTTGTAAATCGCCTTTCACGGCACAAAATCGCCTCTCACGGCATTCAAAAAACTGTCTCTTTTCTCAAATATATGTGCAATGGAAAGTTAGAAAAAATGTTGATTTCCTTTCTACTTGCGAAGGTGGATCCCCGGATCACCATTTCTAAATTCCAAGTAGAATAGAAAATCTGGCATACCCGTACAAAATGTAGATGCCCGCCTTTCTCACCCCTTTCTTCCCTCCATTCGGCCTTTCTCGGTGACCCAGGGGGCGGATGGGGGAGGAAAGGAAGGAAAATCTGGTCCATCAATGTAGCGCTTTGATGTGCGGTCAACCGATGTCCGATTGACTTGAAATTTGACAGGAAGCCTATTGAAGTCATTTTGGGACGATCCCTTGGCTCCGTTTTGGATGTCATGGTCTCGGGGTGCTCCGCTGCCGGTAGCCTTGATTTTGTTTCGGAGCGTCAAAGTGTCAAACGTTGTTGGAATGACCTGAAATTTGACGAGCAGCCCTTTGGAAGCATGTTGAAGCCATCCATGTGCTCCGTTTAATGAGTAGTAGTCCCGGTGGTTCTCACCGCCAAGAGGCTTGATTGTACTACTCAAGGGTTGATGGTGGGTCAAACGTTATCGGTTTGAATTGAAATTTGACATGGAGCCCTTTGGAGGTATTTTGAGACCATCCGTAGGCTCTGATCGAAGTTTTGATGTCTTCGACGCTGTCACCGCCAGAAGCTTTTGTTCAGCTGTCGGAGGAGTGAAGTTGGGTCAAATGATGTTTGAATGACCCGAAACTTCATATGAACCCCTCTTTTGGTTGTCTTGAAGGATCTTGCAGTTTTTGTTTGATTCTGACAAGATCTGATGCTTGAAGCAACATTACTTGCTTTGTAGTAGGATGCGGCTTCATGTGGCTTCTTGATGTTGAAGAGATAAAGTGACATTTTTGGTGTCAACAAATGCCCCCTGGAGGTACAGCGACGAGTAGCTTTTGGAGTCGATGTGCCTCGAAGATAAACTTGAAGGAGAGCCTCTGACTTGACCAAGTGTCTTTGAGCATTTTTTTTAATTGCCTTTTGAGTTTCCAAGGGGATTTTATGGTAGTGAGAGGGATCACGTACCATCTCAAGGCAAAGTTTTGAAAATGTCATGAGGGAGTTGAATTTGGGTTTGGGATTTTGAGTTTTCTTTTTGACCTTGTGAACTTAAGGGCTGTATGTGGCACATTAGGCGGTCAAGAGGGTTTTTGGTTTTTGACCTTGTGACCTAACAAGTTGTATGTGGCAGGTTAAGGGGTCAGGATTTGATTTTTTTTGTTTTGGCCTTGTGACCTAACAAGCTGTATGTGGCCAGTTAGGGGACCAGAGTTTGGTTTTTTGTGGAATGTCAATTTCAAGATTTTGGCTTAATTTGGTTCATGAGGTTGGATGGTTTGGTTTTTTGGAAACTCATGAGGCTTTTTTCTTGTCTTTTTTTTTTTTTTTTGAATGGTTCAATCAACTCAAGAGATGCATGGTACCATTTTGTATGCTCTTGGTAAAGGAGGTTTTTGATAGGAAGCCCCTTTTAGTGCCTAGGTGGTCAAACCTGACTCATGTGGGCTAACCCATGGGATCTTAAGCTTTAGAGATGGCTTAGATCTCATATGGTATCATTTTGTAAATGATATCTAAAAATATCTCTTATGGGTAGAGAATATCTAAAAGTATCCTTACTTGGAGAGAATCTCTCATGCTTCTTTGTTTTTTGGAGAGATTTTCTCAAAGTATATTTCTTTGGGAGAGAATATTTCTCATTCCCTTTCTTTTTGGAGAGAATTTCTCAAAGAATCTTCTCTTTAAGAGAGAATATCTCAAATCTCCCCTTTGTTGGGAAAGCTGCTAGTTTTTAGCACTTACCTCCTTGGTTTTCTCCTTGTTTCCTCTTTTGGTTTGCTCTCCTCTATAAAAGCAAAGGAGGTTGGATCTCTAGCCCTTATTGCTTTCTTTTTGCAAAATTTTTCAAGAGTGCTCCAAGATCAAGAACTCCTCTTCTTCTTCAAGAATCTTCAAGTTCTTTTTCTTTTTCTGCATCCATGGCTTCAAGTAAGTTTTCTTCCTTCACAAGAAACTCCATGTAGAAGTAGAAATTTCTCTCTTTTCTTTTCTTTTCTCTCTTTTTTTCTGTATTTTTATTTTCTCTCTTTTTTTTTCTTCTACACGTGTTTTCTTTTTTTTTTTTTTTACACGTGCTGCTTTTTTTTTGTTGATGTTTTTTTCTTTTCTTTTCTTTGGCTGTACGGATAGGTCCGTACGGACCTGGTAGTACTGCCACGTGGCAGTGGGCCATGGTCTGCTGGCCAGTCCAATTTTTTTAAGAGATTTCTCTCTTTTTGTTTTGTTTTCTTTTTTTTTTTTTGTTTTTTCTCTTTTGCTCACCATGTAAATGAGGTTTATTCAATCCAAGATGTTCATGCATTTTTCTCCTTTTTATTTTTTTTTGATGCATCAAGATAGAAGGCTAGAGTCTCTAGGTCAAGCCAACATGATTTTTGGCTTGGATAAAGTTTTATTGGTTTTGACCAAGTTGGGTTGGAATTGGTCAAACTTTATTTAAAGTTTTCCTAGCATCTAATGCATGATGATTTTCTTTGATGCATGATTTTTAGTAAATTGATTCGGAGCATGATGATGCATACCTGGAGATCTTTTGCAAGTTTTGAGATTTGGAGCTCGCAACAATGTTGAGCCCTTCTTCAAGCTTGCAGAGATTTGATAAGATTGGTTTGATCTCGCAGTAATGTTTGAGTTCAAACTTTCTTTGAGGATGCTTCATTGACTATGAGCTTGCAGTGGTGTTGAGCTCATCTTCCCGCTTCCTATCTTTTTCGGGTTGTTTCCCTTTTATTCGGAATAGTCCTAGAACCATGCCAAAATTTCGCTAGAATTTTTTTTAGCAAAATTTTGTCATTTTTGAAAGTCCGGGGATCCTAACCCTAGAGGAGGGGGGGGGGGGGGGGTGAATAGGGTGTGCTACAACTATGACCAATTTTGGCCAATTTTAATTTCTTAACAAAAAAACTAGTCACATGTGATGATTAACAACAATATGCGGAAGCTAAAATAAACAATCACCATAAAAGCAAGCACCACAACACAAAGGTTTATAGTGGTTCGGCCTCAATGCCTACGTCCACTACCGGCTTGTGATCCAATCACCCCACCGGATTACCACTATTTATGCTTTTCAATAGGCTAAGCAATAACCCTTACAATGTTGTTTTTCTAGGCTAAATAACAACCTCTTAATGTGCTTTTCTAGGCTAAGCAATAACCTTTACAAGATGTTTCTCTTAGGCTAAGCAATAACCTTTACACAATGCTTTTCTTAGGCTAAGCAATAACCTTTACAAATAAAGATTTCTCTAAGAAGGTGTCTTCACAAAAGAACACTCTAAGAGATACAATTAAAGCTCAATGGAATTGCCTCTTAATTAGGCTAATATGAAAGTGAAAAACAACTCACACAAACACTTAATTAGGCCCATGATGTGTGTGTGTGATGACTTCAATCAAGTTTAACAAGAAAGCTCAATCAAATATATGCTTAAAGCATTTCAAAGTTTAATGCACATAAAAGATTTGATTGAAGTTTAATGCAAATCACATGTATGAAAATCGACTTGTTAATGATATGAAAATCAAAGACTAACAAGTTGTATGAAAATGACTAACTTAGAACATGTGATGCAAGTGCAATATTGTTTTCAAAACCAAATTAATTTTACTAATGTTTAAATGAATGAAAACAACAAGTAATGTTTCAACCAAGAAAAAGAAGGCAAGGTCAATGGGAAAAGCGATCATGGATATCAATTGGAAAAACAAAGAATACCAGTTGAGATTTAAGGATAAGACTTTTAAATCAATCACTCTAAAATGGATAAAGAATATAACTATTAAGATAAATCCACATTAGAGCTATCCATGATGCAATGGGGTTTACTAAACATAGTATTAAATAATTTAACTTATGAAAATCGTATGCTATGTAAGTTTTGAAAACATTTCATTCAATCAATAAATATGACTATTAAAGTGCAAGATGAGTGAAATGAAATTCAAGCGTGAAGCCAACCTCAACTAATAACCAACCAATATTATGAACACATAAATATGGAGGTCATGAGATATACCTATATGAGCAAGAGAGGTGGCAAACATGAAAATTATGATGCTAATGGAGTGTGACATGGAATGAAAACATATTACTTATCAAGTTCAATCCAATGAACACAAGGTCTATCACATACACAAGATAAGATATCAATTGGATATGAAATTAATGGAAAGTTATACCACATGAAACCAATTGAATATGACAACATGATTAAAAGCAAGGATGTGACAAACACAAAATTCCATCAAGCATCATAAATAGATATTCATCACTTTTAAAGATATGACTAATGAGTATAGTGCTGAATAAGGTAAATTGCTATGCAAAATGATATAACTTTGAAATGCATGAAATTTTCAAAGTGTCAAAATCATATGAATTCAACATCTAAGATATCCATCAAACATATAGAAATACGAGGAATGGATTTCAAAGAGTTTCATATGATTAAGATCACTACTTATGAAGTTGAAACATGTATAAGGATAACACCAAGAGAATCTACATGAATCAACATCATAACCATCCAAAAAGAAATGACTAGAAAGCATAGAGGATGGATTTGAGTTCTAGTATGGTTTCTACAAATATAACTAAAATCACAACCATACATTGGAACCAATTGTCATTTGCATATAAAAAGAATGTAAACAAATAAGCAAGGATGCAAACAACATACATTTCCATTTCTAAGATAATGAAACCAAAAGAAAAGGAAATGAGAACATGGAACATGCTTAACTAATGATGTTATAGAGCATTTCCATTCAAACAATCTTCAAATCATTTTGATAAACAAAATCCAACAATGAGCATAAAGAGAATGATTTTGAAGATCAATTTTCAACATTGTATTTTAAAGGATATAACTTAAATGAAACACGTACAAGTTGATTTTTCAAAACAATGATTTTCCATATAAAAGTATAACTTAGAAATCCATGGAAAAACTTAAGTTGATTCAAATCATTTGTTCAAATAATCTTACCATGACATCTATACAAATGATTTTGCAACAACAATTGATCATGAATAATCTAGCTATGAAAGCTTTTGAAATCACAATCAATTGATCATGTAGAAATGCAATGCAAAACATAAAACTAAATGTGAGCAAAAAGCAAATCTAATCATGATGAAATTATAATAAAATGATTTTGAAAACCATGATATGTAACTTAGAATGGTGCATGAAAACAAAATCAATTGATCATAAAGAAACAATGCATTTTAATAGATGTACCTATATAGAAATAAAATGCAAATGCAACATGACCAACAAAGTGATTTAACTATTAAAGAATAGGTTGGTCAAGGAGGTTCAAGGCCCTAAGGTTTGTCTAGGTAAATAACTTTTGGAATCCACCTAAGGTCTTGAGAGGGTTGAACTTTGAGGTCTAGTTTAGACTTCTCACCAACTAAAGGAGATTTGACTTGATAAATTTTCAATTTAAACTTATCACCATGATATTTAGATTTTACTAAATTTAGCTTAGATTGGTGATTAGTCTTTTGATGTTGGTGAGTTTGTTTCTTTGGGGATTGATTCACTTTTCTTTTCTTCTTATTTTCTCCCTTTACTTGACTTTTGAATTTTAAATTTAACTTTATTACTTTATTCAAAAGTTCTTTCATGGGTTTATATAAGGGAGATAGGTTGAGAAGCTTTTTGTTCATAGATTCTTTTAAACTTGGTTTACCTTGTTTAAACTTTTTAGAATCTATCTTAGGAGACTCCATTTTAAATGATTTAACTTGTTTAATCTTTTTGGAGTCTTCCTTGATTTTTAGTGTCTTACCCTTCATAGGTTTTGATTCTACCTTTTTGGGTTCAAAGATGGGTTTAGACACATGGTTTTTTCTTAATTTGCACTCAAACCTAAAATGCCCTTCAATGCCACAATAAATACATTTAGTTTTGGGCAAAGAAGAAAGAGTGCTAGAGAATGAGGACTCACCTTTCACAAAAGTTGGTGAATTTAGGTCATGTGAATTATATTTATTAAAACCAAGACCCGTCCTATCTCCATGAGGTTTACCCAATTTAAATAACTTTTCAAGTCTTTCTTCACTTTGGGTAAACTTCCACTCATACTTTTGTTTATACCCTTCAAGTTGAGTGACTTTGGTTATAAGGATTGAATTTTCATTTTTGACTTTTGAAAGTTCATTTTCAATTTCCTTATAATTGCTTAGCTCTTCATTGGCAAGTTTTAATTCAAGTTTTAGTTCATTAACAACTTTAGATCCAAGTTCTAAGGTTTTTAACTTACTTTGAACAGTAGTCATGTTTTCCATGGACATTGTCAACTTGGATTCTAAATTGATAAAGTCTTTGTCTTGCCTTTTTAATTGATCTCTTAGGTTTAAGTTTTCCTTTTTAAGATCATCATAACTTATCTTAATCTCATTTTGTTCATCTTTGATATTGGATAAGTTATTTAAAGAGATCATGAACTTAGAGTCCAAACATTTTATTACTTCTTCTTTTTCTCTAAGTTCATCTTTAGAAGAGACTAGCTCTTTGTTTAGTCTTTTAGATTATTCTCTTAATTTATTGTTTTTCTTATTAAGTTCTAGAAAAAATGTGTATAATTCTTCATAGGCTTGTTGAAGATCTTCTTCATTGTAATCATTTTCTTCCTCTTTTGAATCAAATTGAGATTCATTTAATTGAGGGTTTGAATCTCCAATAGAAGGAAGAATGAGGGGTCTAGGAGAATCTACACAAGAATCTAAACTATCTATCATAGTGGAATCCATCCTAATGATTTTCATGTAAGCACAACTCTAGGGTTTTTGACTCTAGGTTTTTACACCTAATCAAGAGTTTCAAACACTTGATCCTAAAAGATAGAGCACGAGGCTCTGATACCAATTGAAAGTCCGGGGATCCTAACCCTAGAGGGGGGGGGGGGTGAATAGGGTGTGCTACAATTTTGACCAATTTTAATTTCTTAACAAAAAAACTAGTCACATGTGATGATTAACAAACAATATGCGGAAGCTAAAATAAACAATCACCACAAAAGCAAGCACCACAACACAAAGGTTTATAGTGGTTCGGCCTCAATGCCTACGTCCACTACCGGCTTGTGATCCAATCACCCCACCGGATTACCACTATTTATGCTTTTCAATAGGCTAAGCAATAACCCTTACAATGTTGTTTTTCTAGGCTAAACAACAACCTCTTAATGTGCTTTTCTAGGCTAAGCAATAACCTTTACAAGATGCTTTTCTTAGGCTAAGCAATAACCTTTACAAATAAAGATTTCTCTAAGAAGGTGTCTTCACAAAAGAACACTCTAAGAGATACAATTAAAGCTCAATGGAATTGCCTCTTAATTAGGCTAATATGAAAGTGAAAAACAACTCACACAAATACTATATGAATGCAAAGATGTATGCTCATGATGTGTGTGTGTGATGACTTCAATCAAGTTTAACAAGAAAGCTCAATCAAATATATGCTTAAAGCATTTCAAAGTTTAATGCACATAAAAGATTTGATTGAAGTTTAATGCAAATCACATGTATGAAAATCGACTTGTTAATGATATGAAAATCAAAGACTAACAAGTTGTATGAAAATGACTAACTTAGAACATGTGATGCAAGTGCAATGTTGTTTTCAAAATCAAATTAATTTTACTAATGTTTAAATGAATGAAAACAACAAGTAATGTTTCAACCAAGAAAAAGAATCATGCTATATAAAGGAAATCAAAGATTTAGGCTAAGCATGATTAAGGAAGTTTTAAAAACAACTTGGATGAAAGAAAAGTGAAGAATCCAATCTTAATTAGATCAAAGATTAAGAGAAGAATGGATTCATCACATCATAGTTATCATGCTCAAAATCATTTACCAATAACTTAAACAAAGCATGTAAACTATGATTAAGAGAGGTAGAGCTTACTTAGAGATTTAACTTCTTTAATCCAAGCTTTAGCTCTCCAAATGACTCTTTGGTCTCTCTTAGTTCATCCCCTTTCCTTTGCCTCAAAGCTCCTCAAAAGAGTCTTCAAAATCTCTAACTTTTGGCAAAGGAAAGAACTCATTTTTATAGAAAAAAATGCCCAACGGCTAGTCCCCGGTCGACCTGGAAACAGGTCTCGGTTGATTGGGAATGCACAACGGTCATATTTCTGACCCTTGGAGAGGCCACTGTACAAAACTGCACTGATGACTTGCAGTGTTCCCGGTCGACCGGGACCTCTGGGCCGGTCGATCGGCCACACTGCTGGTCGACCCCCCCGGGACAAAAATTCCCAAAAATCTCACATTTCAAAGTATTTCTTGGGGGAACTTTTGGCCACTAAATCAAGCTTGAAAAACATGTTTTAAATCAATCTAAGATGTTTAAAAACATGAAACACAAAAAGCCTAAAATGATTCGAAACTTTAAAACCAAAGGCTTGCTTGATTTGATAAAACTCTTTTCACATTTAAATGCATACAAAAACGATTCTGAAAATGATGAATGTATGCAAGGCACAAACCTAAATCCTCAATTTGATTTCTCAAAAGTAATGCACAAAGAATTAGGTTTTCAAAAGAGTTTGGATTCTAAAACCAATGCATCCAAGTTTAGAAACAAAACATGCATAAATCATTACTTCTACAAGTCTAAAATCCAATGCATGTATAAAACCAGATTTCAAGATTTTCTAAAACAATGCATGTGTGAAAATTCAAATGATGCTAAAGTGAAAAACCATCCATCAAATTGCAAATACAAAATTCCTAACAATTTTGATGGTTGATTTTTTTTCATCCTTTGCAGGTAGTTCCTCCAGAGCAAACAAGGGCAAAGAGCCTGTTACTGATGTACCTCATCGGTCTACCAAGTCTCCTAATGTGGCCGTTTAGCAGGCTTGGGAAAAGGTCCAGTTTGTGGAGAGAAACTTGGAAGAATGTGACTCCCTCAACCATGATGAGATGAGACGGTGATTGATCGCTCTCAAGAATGAGGAGTTTTACAAGATTATGGTAAGCAACCGTCCTTGGGTCATGGACGATCAGTGCATTGTGCCCAAGCCTACCTTTTTCTTTGGTGACGCAGTCCCTGACGACTTGACGTACCAAAGGAGATGTTTTCAGTTCTCTTACACGGCAGATGGTGAGGAGAGAACTACTTCTACCCGGTCGACTTTTGATCGCACTATCTCGATCACAAGCCTTTCTCCCACATGTCCCAAGAGGGAAGATCCTCCGAGCTAGGTGAAGAGGACTAATGTGATCAAGACCGAGGTTTTTGTTGGCGGCCTTTCCGGTTATGCAGAGAAGTCGCCTGGCCGCATGGACATGTTGATGCCAACCAGCGGCTACCAAGGTTCTGATCGCCCATCGATCGATTTGAGACCGTGGGCCTTGCCATTTTCCAGGGTGACGGCAGCAATTGGGTGAAGCCTTTTCGACTTCGTAGCCGTTTTAGCGCTGACTCAAGCTGGGAGTCATGGACAGATCACATCCTGCAGGTTGGCGGGGCCATTTTGAAGGAGGCCTAGATTTTTGATGCGGTTCGCACTTTTCGGCAAACCGTGGTTTTCTCCGATGAAGCCTTCATGGCCATGTTGGAGTCATTCATTCCACAAACCAACACCTTCGTTATCACGAATGACGAGATTGGTTTCACTTTGAAGGAATTGAGCGCCATCACCGGGCTGCCTGTCATCGGCAAACTTTATGAGGAGTTTATGCCTATTGACAGCATCCTTGAGGAGCAGTCTGAGGAGTTCAGGCTCTTGTACTTTCAGCTCGTCGTCTTCTATGATTTTTTGAAGGAGAAGGAGGGCTCAAAAGTAAGGTCCAGCAGTTGGAGGAGTTTTGGCTCTTTGTTCCCCAACTTCTTTGACAGCAGAGAGTCTTCTGATAGCACGACCCGAGAGGCTAGAGCTAAGACTCCAAGTTCGAAGAAGGCTTCTGTCACACGAGGAGACTTGAAGGACTTCTTCATGAGCACATATGCCATTTATTCGGACATTGCGTTGTGGAGGGATCTCGCTATTTACCTCACCTACTGGCTATTTTTGCTGGAGGAGATGGTACGCACATCAGGCCGCATTGTATTTTTCTGGCTTGTTAGATGGCATTTGGAGAGCGTCTTGCTTTGGTGCCTGCTCTTTACTCCTATCTATGTACCGAACTGCAGGTTGCTGCTTTTCTTGTTCGGCTTGGGCTCCCTATGAACAGGGTATTTTCAGCCCATATTTTCTATTCATGGTACATATACTACTGTCGAGGCTTCCATCGATTAGGAGTTACGCAGGATGATGATCCTTTTATGATTCGGTTGGCTAGAGGGATAGCCGTTTCCGAATCTCTTTTGTCTGCTCGTTTGAGGATCTGACGGTTTAGGGACGTCGAGATTAGGTAATCTTCAGTGAAGCTTTCTTCAGGTTTGTCGAAGAAGGCTTTTGATTTTGGTGTCTCCCGTGATTCCACCATGGCAAGGTCGGGAAGACACTATTCTTTGACAAACGCAGAAAAGAGGTGGCTTTTTAACATACGCGTTGGTACGATGGTGTACCTTAGACATCTTTTTGTTGATATCCAGTCGTATGTCCCCACGCGTTTTCGCTGCAGTTGGGCTTCTCTCAAGGCGTTGTTGGAGCGCCTTCGAGCATGGTGAAGCGTTTTGGAGGTTTGCAGGATGGGAGGAATGCATGAGCTTTTTACAGTGCGGAGGACACTACCGCCATGATTTCCTATCCTGAGTTTCCCACTTTCCGGACTGCTGGCTTTACCAAATGGTTCGTAGAGAGCTTTTTAGTGTGCCAGTGACTTTCCAAAAAGGAGCTTGATGTGAAGCAATCTTCTGGGAATGGTCTTGGCAAATCAGATGGAGTCCGTTAAGAGGAAGTTCTAGCTTTCCTTGCTGGAGAGAAGCACAAGATAGGCTTTCTCGGTGAACAGAACGTCATCAGATTAGGAGTTGTACAAGAGATACTTGGTGAGGTCTTGAAACAGCTAGAAGAGGAGGAGGCCGAGATCGACGCTTGGATGCAAACGGAACGAACAAAGTCTTCCTTAGAGTCCACTGGGAGGAGCAGACCATCTGGCGAGGAATCAAGCGAAGGTCTCGACTTTGATGATGGGACGGGTACTTCGAGTAAACCGGCTCATAGAAGCAAGAGGAAGAGAGGGCAGCACTGTAATAAAAGATGACACAATGATTCTCCTGATCCAGAAGTCCCTCCCGCCATTGCTGAACAGATGTCAGGGGACGCTGATGAGCCTCCAGAAAAGAGGTGCCGAGAGGAAGAGATCGTTAATGAAGGTATGATTCCTCCTCTTTCTCTTTCTGTTTATTTCATTGAGGTTTCTTTTGTTTTTTTATTTTCTTTCTCTCCCCTTTTTAATGGGAGATGATGATTTGGTGATGCCTGAGGTTCCGACTGAAGAAGCAATGACGGATCCGATTGTGGCATCTGAAAAAGAACCGAGGGACTCTGGAGTGATTCCAGAACCTTCACTTGATAGGACTTCTTCGTATTTTCTTTCTTTGTTTTTTTTTTGTGCTGTCATTTGCTAACATGTCGTTTTTTTTCTTATCAGCTGACTTGCCACAGGATTCTGACAATTTCGAGCCATCCATGGATGCAGCCTTTGACGACGATTCAAATGAACTCATGGAGGCAGAAAGTATTCCACCGATCGTAAAAGAAGGTATTTGTAATGATAACTCTGATGATAATGATTTTTCCAACAGGATCACATTCATACCTTTTTGGTTTTATTTTGCTGGCAGGTTGTGAAGTAACAGGAGAAATTCCTCCGTCTTTCTCAGTGCCAAAGCAGGAGATGCCTGCAGTTGAACCAGAAGTAGGGACTTCTTCTTCCAGTTTCAATGTGACAGAGGTGAAGTCTTCTGAGGAGATTCCTTCACCACTGTCTCCGATTAGAAAGAGTTTAATGATCACTCCTCCAACAAGGAATGACACGGGCAGTCGACCAATGGAGAGGGGCGAGCCTTCATCCGGGCCATCTCTTGAGTATGTGCAGAAAGTGTTGAAGAGCGTTTTGAGCTCATGGGTCAAAACTCTTTCTTCTGGCCATTTAGAAGCTGGCTTTGGCATGATCAAGCATGTACAGGACATCCTTGCTGATAGCGAAGAGGTCTGTCTGGACATTGCAAGTGCGAGGGCTTTCGTTGATGAAATCATAGCTCTAGGCAACAAGTGGAATAAGACCAAGAACTTCCCAAGTGGTGACTTCTTCAATGAGATGTTTTCGAAGCCTTCTGGCGAGGTCAAGTCTAAGTTGAACAAGATCTCGCGGACTCAGAAGTAATTCGTTCGAGAGAGGAACGTCACCGAGTTGGTTATCATTGAGCTAATAGAAGACCTGCATTGTGTTGATAGAGAGGTCGTTGAGACTAGGCAGCATCTTGAGCTATTGGAGGAACAAGTTGCTGCAAAATGGACCGCCATTGTGGAAGCTCGTGCTAGATAAGGGACTCTGATTCGCCAAGTCGAGGAGGCTGAGAGCAATCTCCAAAGGAAGAGTCAAGAGTACGAGCAATGACAGATTCTTTAGGAAGAGCTTCCCTGTGCTGCAGATGGGTCGCAGCGTTCTGCCGCTTTTTATCGAAAGAGTTTGAAGAAGCGTGGCCTAGAAGCTTTAGAGGCTAAGGCCAAGAGTCTGCTTGAGGAGTTGAATTTTTGGTTGAATACCATTTTAGACTGAGCTCCTGACTTTTGTAACAAACTCTTTTTTCTTCTTCTCTTTTGGTACCTCCATGTAAAAACATTTTTGGTACTCTATATACTTTTTACTCAAATTCTTTTTTATGAAAATAAGCAAAAGTCGGATGTTTGTTTGTTTGAAGATTTGACCAAAAGGTTGTTATTTTGTGAAAATCTTTTGTCAAGGGGTTGTTTTGGGCATGAAAGCCAGATTTTGTGGCTAAAGCTAGGTTTTTTGATAGCTTGAAAGCTAGATTTTGAGATGGCATGAGAGCCAGATTTTGTGGCATAAGGGCCAAAATTTGTTTGTGGCATGGAAGCCAAAGTTTTTTGAGATGGCATGAAAGTCGAATTTTTGAGGTGGCATGAAAGCCGAATTTTTAAATTGGCATGAGAGTCGGGTTTTTGAATTGGTATGAGAGCCTGGTTTTTGAGATGACATGAAAGCCGATTTTGAGATGGCATGAGAGCCGATTTTTTGAGATGGCATGAAAGCCATATTTTTTTGAAAACCAAGTTTTGTTTTGTTGGCATGAAAGCCAAATTTTAGATTTTTGGCATAAAAGCCTTTTTTTGTGGCATAAAAGCCGAAATTTTGGTTTTGGCATGAAAGCCGATTTTGTTTTTGGCGTGAAAGCTGATTTTGGTTTTGGCGTGAAAGCCATACTTTTCTTTCAAAAATTTTGGTTCCGCGGGTATCGACTGAATGTCACTTTCCCACGAATTTTGAAATTTGAGGTCCTTTTTTGTTTGGACCCTGGTTTTTGTTTGAATTTTGGGTTTGTGGATATCATCTGGAATGTTGTGTCTCCACAATTTTTAAAGTTTTGCAAGTATCGACAAGGTGTCGCTTCCTTGCGACTTTTTTTGAAGTATCGAATAGGGTTCGCATCCTTCCGATTTTTGGGTTTTGCGAGTATCTACTGAGTGTCGCTTCCCCGTGGTTTCTTTAAAGCCATTTTTTTTAGAGACATGAGGGTCATAAATTTTTACTTAAAACCGTTTTTGGTTGAAAAAGTTAGGGTGGACTAGGGTGGAAATTCCTGAGTCCTGATTTTGTTTCAAACCATGAATTTTGGGTTTAAGGATCGAAAATTTGGTCAAGTTCGGGAAGAGGCTCCTAAACCTGGATTTTTTGGATTTTTTCTTAAACAATGAAACTATGAAAGTAAGCATTGTTTTGAGAGATTTTTTTTTAGAAATTTCAACATAAGGATGAAAATTCCAAAAGGAGTGGGTTTGACGAGCAAGTACCTGGAAATAGGCTTTGACCGTGTAGGCATTGCTCTAACCCGGTGGCGTTAGTCTTCAAGGGTAGTATCGCTTCAAGAACTTGCCATTGATAGTGAGCATACATTTGTCGCCCTCCATGTTTAGAAGAGCGTATGCGCCGCTGGAAAGACTTTGTTGATGACGAAGGGTCCCTCCCATTTTGGTTCGAATTTGCCTTTGGATTTGTGGGCGAAAATCATTGGCCTTTTTACTGCAAGAACCAAGTCACCCTTTTTATAGGGGCTTTGCCCGACCTTCTTGTCGAAAGATTTTGCCATGCGTGCTTGGTATAGCTCAATGCTTTGTTGAGCTTTAAGCCGTCTTTTATCGAGATTATTGAAAGTCCTGAGGATCCTAACCCTAGAGGGGGGGAGCTACAATTGTGACCAATTTAAACCAAATTTAACTTCTTAACATAAACTAGTCACATGTGATGATAAACAATCAAAATACGGAAGCTAATAAACAATGACCACAAATGCAAGCACCACAACACCAAGGTTTATAGTGGTTCGGCCTCAATGCCTACGTCCACTACCGGCTTGTGATCCAATCACCCCACCCGATTTCCACTATTTATGCTTTTTACTAGGCTAAGCAATAACCCTTACAATGTTGTTTTTCTAGGCTAAACAACAACCTCTCAATGTGCTTTTATAGGCTAAGCAATAACCTTTACAAAATGCTTTTCTTAGGCTAAGCAATAACCTTACAAGATGCTTTTCTTAGGCTAAGCAATAACCTTTACAAATGAAGATTTCTCTAAGAAAGTGTCTTCACAAAAGATCACTCTAAGAGATACAATTTAAGGCTCAATTGAATTGCCTCTACATAGGCTAATATGAAAATGTAATTCAAATTACAAACATACACTAAATGAGATAAAGTGTGTGCCCAAGTGTATGAATGCTTTTCTTCAATCAAGTTCAACAATGAAGCTCCTAAATGAATGCATGATGCATTTTAAAATCAAAGCTTATAAAATGATGATTGAAGATAAAACTAATCACATAAAAGATTCAAACAACTTTGAAGAAATGAAACAAACAAGTTGTATGAATGTTAAAGTCTAAGAATACATGTGATTAGGATAAGAGAGTTTGCAAACCAATCTAATTTACCAAGGAGGACGTTGAGTTTGCAAAACAACTCTTTAAAGGCTTGAAATCATGCATAAATGAAAATACAAAGGATTTGAACATGCATGGATTTCATTTGAATGTAAATCAAAATAAGTATATAATGATGTACCTTTTAAAAACTCAAGCATTTGATTTCCAAATAGCCCTCTAGCCTTTCCAACTTCTTCCCCTTTCTTTGGCTCCAAAATGCTCTCAAAAGTTCATGTATCAAGCCTTGAAAAAGGTTGGAAATGAATGGACTTTATAGCAAAAAATTGTCCAACGGCTAGTCGTCGGTCGACCATGAACACACAACGGTAAAAAAAATGACCGTTTGAAAAACTGCTTTTAGCGGCGGACACAGAGACCGCCGGTAAAAGTGGTTTTGTCCGCCGGTAAAAGTCCTGTTTGCCCAAAAATGCAACTCTTCAAAGTATTTCTTGGGGGAACTTTTTGGCCACTAAATCAAGCTTGAATAACATGTTTTAAGTCATTCTAAGATGTTTAAAAACATGAAACACACAAAGCCTAAAAAGATTCAAAAGTTTAAAACCAAAGGCTAGCTTGATTACATAAAACTCTTTTCATAAACAAATGCATACAAAAGAGATTCTGAAAATGATGAAAGTATGCAAGGCTCAAACCTAAATTCTCAAAATGATTTTCCAAATATAATGCACAAAGAATTAGGTTTTCAAAAGAGTTTGTATTCTAAAATCAATGCATCGCATCCAAGTTTAGAAACAAAACATGCATAAAACAAAACTTTTACCAAACTTAAAAGCAATGCATGTATAAAACCAGATTTCAAGGTTTTCTAAAACAATGCATGTGTGAAATATCAAATGAAGCTAAAGTGAAAATGCATCCATCAAATTGCAAATACAAAATTCCTAACAATTATCTAGTTCTTGGAGTCTCAATTTGACATTGCTTTATTGCGTCATGTTATTTTGCAAAGATATCCTTAAGGAAGGAATTTGTACTTCCAAAGGGACAACAGCTTCGCATCCATAAACCAAAGAGAATGGTGTGCTATGGGTTGGTCCTCGAACGGTGGTTAGATAAGCCCACAAAGCTTCAGGTAGTTTGTCTCCCCAGTCTCTTTTGTGACTAGAGACCATTTTCTTGAGAATTTTACAGAGTGTCTTGTTGAAGGCTTCTGCTAGTTTATTCACCGCCGGATTGTATGGAGTCGAAGGACAACTTTGGATTTTGTACTTGTCGCAGAACCTATAGAGTCTGTGATCCCGAAATTGTGGTCTGTTATCATGGACGAATCTTTTAGGTATGCCGAAGTGACAGATAATGTTGGTGCGCAAGAATTGAATGACTGATGAGGTCTTCATTTCGCTGAAGGCAAATGCTTCTGACCACTTGGAGAAATAATCCATAGCGGTAAAAATGAAGCGATGACCTTTGCTTGAAGAGGGAGAGATAGGACCTATGATATCCATACCCCAGGCTTCAAAAGGCAATGAGATCTCTGTGGGATGTAGCCATTCCGGAGGCATGTGGACATATTCTCCATGAACTTGACATTGTTGGCAGCGTTTAGCAAATTGCATAGCGTCAGCTACCATGATAGGCCAATAATAACCTAGCCTTTTTATCTGATCGTAAGGCTTAGGACCAGCCTGATGGGCTTCACAAAGACCAGCATGTACTTCTTTGAGAGTTTTTTCGGCCTCTTGTTGTGACAAGCAGCGTAGAAGTACTCCGTTGAAGGATTTTCTATAAAGCATTTTTGAAGGAATATCTAAATGAAAGTTTGGAGCTCGTCTTTGAAGGCTTACCCGTTCTTTTGAATCTTCATGTAGGATTCCGACATAATGTACTCAATGAACAGATCCCTCCAATTGTTGAACGGAGGTTTGAGGATGGACATCCGACTTCCAACCACTTGATGGCATTCAACAACTGCTTGGTGTGTGTTAAGAGGTGGGAGAATCCTTCTTTGACACACTGATTTGCATGTTTTCGCCCTTTTGGATTGCCATAGATGCGGCGAGTCCCGCTAGGGCAACTGCACTGATGTTTTCACCTCTGAGGATGTAGGTGATGTGACAGATGTCAAACTTTTGTCGAAGCAATTGCGCTTTGTTGTAGTACGACAACAGATCAGGCTTCCTGACTTCAAATTTCGGATTCATCTGGTTGACGATCAGTTGAGAGTCCCCAAAAGCTTCCAGCATGATGATGCCAGATTTGAGGGCAAGTTTCAATCCTATAATTAGGGCTTTGTACTCAGTTGCATTGTTTGAACATGGTTCCGGTAGCGAGAAAGCATGTGGGATCATGTATTTGTCGGGATTAATAAAAAGGATGCCAATTCCTGATATTTGCTTTCCTTTTTCATTTGTCTTGTTTGCGCCATCAAATTACATGTCCCAAGAAGCATTTGGTAAGGAAGTTTCCACATTGTAGACGGATTCGTCTGAGAGATCATCTCTTAGTGGAGAATCTTTAAGCAATGGGTGCTCTGCGAGAAAGTCTGCTAGAGCTTGGCCTTTGATTGCTTTTTTTGGCACATACCTAATATCGAATTACGACAGAAGGATGAACCATTTTGCCAATCAGGCATTGAGAGAACCTGCTTTTGTGACAAGAACCTTTAAGAGATTGATCCTCGAAATCAGGTATACTGTATTAAACAACAGATAGTGACGCAACTTTTGTACGGCGAACATCACTGCAAGGCATTCTTTTTCGACTGGAGAGTAGCGATGCTCTGCACCTACCAACATGAGGCTAAGGTAATATAGAGCAACTTCTTTTCCCTCGTCGTTTTCTTGTGCTAGTAGAGCGCCCAAAGAGTAATCGAGAGCTCTTGTGTAAAGGATGAATGGTTTTCTAGTTGTGAGGGCAGCCAATACTGGAGGTTTAGTCAGGTATGTCTTGATGTCTTGAAATGCGGCTTCACATTCAGCATTCCAAACAAAGTCCACGTCTTTCTTCATTAGGCGAGAGAATGGACGGCACTTCCCTGACAAATTGGAGACGAACCGTCGGATGTATGTCAACCTTCCTTGAAGCCCTTTTAGTTCTCTTAGGGTTCTTGGAGATGGCATTTCTAGGATAGCCTTGACTTTGGTGGGGTCAAGTTCTATTCCGCCTTTCCGAATTATGAATCCGAGAAACTTACCCGATAAGACACCGAAGAAGCACTTTAGTGGATTCATCGGCAGTTTGTGTTTGCGAAGTCGGAGGAAGACTTCTCGAAGATCTTTGAGATGGTCTTCTTTTCTTTTGCTTTTGACTGCGATGCTGTCGACATAACATTCAACCGTCTTGTGCTGCATATCTTGGAATATTTTCATCATAGCCATCTAATATGCTGCACTTGCATTTTTCAGACCGATTGGCATGACTGTGTAGCAATACACGCCAAATGGAGTCCGAAATGATGTGTGCCTTTCATCTTCAGGATGCATCTTTATCTGATTGTAGCTAGTGAATCCATCCATGAATGTCATTCGCTCGAATCCGTAGGTGTTGTCAATCATCACCTCAGGTATGGGGAGCGGAAATTCATCTTTAGGGCATGCATTTTTCAGGTCTCTATAGTCAATACAGACTCTGATCTGCCCATTTTTCTTTGTCACGGGGACGATGTTGGTTAACTAGTCGGGATGTTGTTCCTCGCGGATGAAGCTAACGCTTTTGAGTTTCTGAACTTCTTGTTCAATTTTGTCCATCACATCAGGACGAAATCATCTTTGGCCTTATTTGACAGGCTTGATGTCTTTTTGCAGATTGAGTTTGTGGACCATTATTTTGGGGTTTAAGCCAGACATTTCAACATAAGACCATGCAAAACAATCAACGAACTCACGAAGAAAAGCGATATACTCGGGTAACTCATCATCCTTTATATTCTTACTTATGAATACAGGACGTGGGTTATCAGGTGTCCCCAAGTCTATCTTCTGAACAGGATCTTCTGTTGGAAGGTTTGAAAGTGGTTCCTCCACAATGTTTTCGGAGGCTTCCAACTTAACAACACCTTTTGGAGTTTCAAAGGCATTTACAGACCAAGGCTTTGTTTTTGTCGATGGGTCTTCTTGATCGGTATTCTTCTCAAAACTGGCAATGAGTTGATCCCAATCACTTGTTGGAACTGGGTCAAAGTGGGGTACTTCTTTTGGAGACGACGGTTCTTCTGAGTCAGAAAACCGCACGTCTGTGTCATCGGACAATTCCTCTTCATTGTCAGAGAAATCATACCAAGTAGAAGAGCTTCCTGGATCCTTGACGGGCGACTCCTCAAAGAGATATCTAGGGAGATCAATGTCTTCATGGACACGAGATGTCGAGGCTTGGCTGGCAAAACGCTTTGTAGCTTTTGTGTCAATTGTCTCATGGGAGTGTCAGGATCATACCCTATCTTGTATGAAGACTTGTCTATGTGACGATGTAGTTTCTAATCCTCCAGTTGACTTTTGGTTAGGGTGGGTTCCAATGGAGTGAGAATACCACAGCCACCTCTTAAACCGATTGGGTTTCGAGTATCATAGCCCATTTTTTTCATGATAGCTTGTGCCATTGGACAATATAGGAATAGTTGAGGCATACCTTCATTTTGGAAAGGTTCAAGCGAAGAATTTGATGAAGAGGCTTCCGATTTGTGAAAGAAGATTGTCTTTTCTTCTGCCGAAGTTGCTGGAATGACGAAGGAAGCAGACGTAGGGTCTTCTACGTCGGCAAATGTCCTCAATGGAGTGAGAGCGGGCTGAACTTGCTAAGTATCAGCTTGGCTTAACGATGTATCATCTTCTGGCTCTGAGTCCGAGTTTGTGTCTTGCATAATAGACACGAAGGAGACAGTGAACTTGCCCCCAGACTTCTGTTTTGTCTTCTTTGCTTTGGTGGTGATTAGCAAAGGCTTTGAAGGTTTGAGGGAGACAACGAAGGAAGAAAGATTGCTCTCTTTGGTTTTGTTGGAAGGTTTGTTTCCTTCCGATGATTGTTGAGGAGCCTTGCCCTTATCTTTTTAGAGATTTCTGGCAAAGGGTGATGTTTCTTCCTCCTTTCCTTCTTTTTCATCCTTGTACATCTAAGCATCTGCAAGATGGACATCTTTGCCTTTAAAGGGTTTTTATCTGCAAATACATGATGTATTAAGCCGTCGTTGCCAACGAACTTGATGCACTAATGTAGAGTTGAAGAGACGACACCATTCTCATGTATCCAGGGGCATCCAAGGAGGATATTGTAGCATGAAGGGGTTCTTATTGTGCACACAGTGACTTCAGAGATAAGATCACCGATTTGCAATTTGAACTTGATTTTTTCGATAGGCCTTTGAGCGCTCCCATCGTACCCAAAGATGGATACAGACGTGTGACTTAGCTTGCTAGGTGGGATGCCCAGCTCTTCGAGTGCCAAAGTAGAGATGAGATTGAGTGCAGAACCTGGGTCGATTTGGACTCTGTGTATTGGCATTTCCTTGACATACCCTGTGAAGTACAAGGGTCGGTTGTGCTTTGTCTCGCCTAACAGGAGGTCATCCTTATCGAAGGCAATTGTTGCACCTGCTGCTTTTTGAATTAAGATGCATTCGATGCTTGATCCCTCAGTTTTCTTCTTTTCTCCCTTTGAGGAAGTATTTGATTTTTTGACCCTATAGTCCATTTCAATTTGTAGGACTTGTGGGGCATGTTTGTCGACATCCGTATTCCGCCTTTGCAGTTCTGAAACTATCACGAGTTTGTGGAGACATTTGTAATAAGTCAAGGATGTGCAGTCGTGCAGGTATGTGCTTGAAGTTCTCAATCAAGTCATACTTGAAAGCCTCCTTCGGGCCTGCATTTTCATTATTGTTGCTACTTGGGGTATTTACAATTTGCTTTCCCGAAGGATTTACATAAGAAGAAGAAGGTTGGTTGTAATTCTTGTGGTAATCCCCGCCAGAGCAGATACCTCTACCAACTTCAAAAGCTTCTGGATAAAGGTCTTCTTTTGGAAGATCAGTCTCGGGATCAAGGGGTTGATCCTTGTCATTTGCTGAAGGCGTCGCTGTAGCAGTATTACCCTCTTCAGTGATCGCGTTGCACGGAGCATTTTTCGGGAACAAGTCCTGAACAGCATCCAGCAACTTTTCTTCTTCATTGAGTAGTTTATCGGTCCAGACATCACCTATGAGGTCGGGTATCTGGGACCAGTTGACCGGATTTTCATTGAAGAAGACTTCATTGGCGGGAGTTTCTTCGAGATGATCAGCAGGAATAGGATTGAGTTTCGACGTCACAGTTTCAGGAGACGAAGGCTGAGAAGATGATATCTCTGTGGGAGTCACCTGAGGAGATGTAGCTCCAGAGGATATACTATCGGATGTAGTCTGAGAATCTGAGGCCTCGGCAGACGAAGCTTCAGAGGCATCACCATCCCAAACTATCGCATTGGAAGCAATGCATTGTTGAGATTCAGACTCATCTTCAGATGTAAGGAGATCATCTATCCAGCATCTCTCTTCAATTTTTGGGGTTGTCGGAGGAGATGTCTGTGAATTTTCTGGGATTTCCGGTTCTGGATTTTGATTCTGACGAAGTTCGTTGATGCGATCTTGCTCCCGCTCTATGGCAAGACGTTGTAAGATTCTTGCATATTCCTCGAGATCGGGCACAGGGGCCAAATCTTCTTCGTCATCTGCTCCTTGTAGTTCATCAATATTGGGCTCCACTGGAGCACTTGCTTGTGCTGGATCAACAACACTTTCCTGAACAGCTTCGTGGTCTTCTTCATCATCAGACTAGGATCCTTGTGGCTGTAATGGGTTACTGGCATAATATGAGATTCAGGAATCCATTCCTCATCGGAGAGGTATTCTGTTGTTTCAAGGGATTCATCCCACTCATCAGTATCACTGGCAGTATCACTGGACTCGTACCCATCCATGGAGAGTCCAATTACTTCGTTGCAAGAGTATGATGCCCCTGTGTAGTTTCATTTTTGTAATGAGGTGGCATGAAGTCGCCAAGGGTGAATTTTCTTACCACCTTTGAAGTTTTGGATTCTTCCGTTGCCCCCAGCAAAGCAGTGGAAGAGGTCTCTACTTCTTCAGGGACTTCTTGCTTTGATTGAGTATTCTCCTGCTATTTGAGCTTGTGGAGTTGTCTCTTGGCTTGCCTTCGCTGTTAAATGGTAGGCTTTGTTTTGACGATCTCCCAATTTTCATCTTCTAGGAGATCGGGATGCATCCATATGGGTTGTCCGTCCGAAGTTGGATAAGGAACCAACTCTTGGGACGTCTGAGTCATTTTTATCACCTTGAAAGAAGTAGTGATCTCCTTTGGTGACTTGGAAGTTTGTCCATATGACACCATGTTGACAGAGGTGGACCCATAGTTTTTATCAAAGATGATGACTCCATTTTTTCACATCTTGTTGATTTTCTCTCTCACAACGAAGCATTGATTGTGAGGATGTGAGACCATCTGGTGGTATGGACAATACCGGGGATCATTGGTTTTGCCAACATCTCCCGATTTTTTGGGCTCAGGTAAGGTGAGTATACCATTTGCTACGAGAGCATCAAAATTTTCTTTAACATCTTCATCGAACAAGTATTTCTTCTCTACTCATTCTTTGAAGGCTTCAGAGAGTTCAGGTTTCTTACCTGTAATTTTGTTTTCATCTTTCTTTGGCTGCTGAGGAGTTGACTTGGTTTGCACATTAAGAACCTCAATTTTCTTTGGTTTCAAGGTCGTAATGGCGGTTGACTCTTTCGTTGATGATTTCTGACTGTTGAGGTCTTTGATCACTGTTTCAGCCTCCATCGCTGCTTCTAGGAGTTCTCCCAGGTTTTTTGATTTTTTGCCGATAATCATAGAGCGGATCCTTACTCTCATGTTGTTACGGTAGATGTCGACCAGCGACGCTTGTGGCAATACATCTGAGCACTTATATGTCATTGCCTTCCACTTGTGAATGAAGTCGTATGTTGACTCATTCTCTCCATGTTTTAGGCTGCATAGTTGTGCCATAGTAACATGGTGATCTTCACCTTTGAAGTGGGTGAGGAAGCGTGTCTCCAGTATGGCCCAGTTTTGGATGGAGTCCTCCGGCAGAGTGGAGTACCAATCGAAGGTCATACCTTTTAGGGTACTTGTAAAGAAACGGATCTTGAGGGCATCTTGATCCGCGATAGCTCCTGTCAGGATCTTAAAATGGATGACATGTTGTCTGGCTGAACCTTTCCCCGTATATGTTTGGAGAGTTTGTTGTTTGAATTTTGCAGGGAACGGAACCGAGTCCATCCATAAGGGATATGGTGGCTTGATCCCATGTTCCTTCAGTGTATCATCTTCTTTTCTTTGGTGAGGGTATCGTCAACGCCCTTTTTAGTAAGGGCACGTGACTCGTTGTTTTCCTTGTCATCTTGATGACTCGGAGGAGCTTCATTGTTTGGTGGATGCTGGAGAGTGAGGAGGAGGTTTTCCATCAGAGCCTCAATTCTCTGTTGTCCTTGCTCCAACTGCTGGATGCGTGCTGCTACGTCATCATGATGTGGAGGTTGCTCAGCATTTGTAACCAGGACGTTCATCCTTCGAGAATCGAATGAGGATATTGTCTTGGTGACTGAGCTGGAGCTCATTCTTTTGGATGAAGAATTGGAGGAATGGTCACTCCTATGTCCTTCGCTTGAAGGAGCGAAAGAATCCTCCTGATGTCTTCGTGTCTGGGAGACGCTACGACTCACCGATCGTCTGACATGAATTTTGGTTGCTGACTTCTGGCGTCTTCTGGTTTTGCCAACTATATAGACAGCAACAACTTGGTCTGGTCTTTCTTTTTCGACCCATTTTTTTAGAGACTTGAATAGTAGAATATTGGGTTCTTTGCTTATCTAGTCTTTCTTGTCGATATGTCGTGAGGCGACGTATACGAAGGGCAATTTGAGCTTCAGTCAGCTCTGGTTATGCCCTGGCAATGAAAGATGTAGTCCCCCGTGCGCAACAGCCGAGTTTGTCTTCTTTGAAGTTGGGCATGGACAGGATTTGGACGCATTCCTTTGCCTGTCGCAATGAAGCTTTGAATTTTGCAAGTTCGGTCCCTGTTGAGATGAAGGGTCGACTCGCAAGAGTGTAGGCCTTAGCAGGTTCTTGCGGTGGCATGGTGATGCATGGCTTGATTTTGGGCTTCTAGGAGCAAGTCGGCTCATGCTGAGTTGATTTTTTTGTTTGGTGGAGGGTAGGTTTCTCTTCTTTCATGTGAGAGAGAGGGTATAACCGGTTCTCCTTAAGAGGGGCCAGGTACGCTGACTTTACAGATGTTTGAGACCTCCTTTGTTTTGGGGAAGGTCTTGGGGACCAAGTCTTGGGGCAGACTTGGTTTTTTGCAGGTTGAGGCTTCGTGGGAGTGCCACGGGCTTCAGGCTACTTGATTGTTGCCCTTGGTGTCGGAATAGCGACATGTTCAGGGGCGGTTTTCTGCTTCTTAGCAAGTGCAGTTTCTTCTGCGCGGAGTGGGAATGGTCCCAATGACCCGAAGACGATGGTTTGAGGAGTAGAGGTCGACCCGGTTTGAGAGTTGCCGAGGGAGTTGATGCTTCGGCAGCTGTTAGGGCGCTTGTAAATGCGTTTGTTTTGCTTTTCTTGAAGAAGGAGTTGGTACTTGTTCTCATCAAAAGTGATGGTCAATGAAGCTACCATTGTTATTTGGAAAACTTCTGAAAGAAGACCAGATCCATTAGTAATCACAAGATTGTAGTGATCATAAATGGAAAATGACTATGGTTTTATCTTTTCAAATCGCTCGACGGGACATGGCCCAGCCCAAGCAAGATGAAAGAGGCAAAAAGACATAGATGGTACACTTGTTCTAAATGCAAGTATGGTAGGCTCAGGGCGAGCGTTCCAATGACTGCTAGAAGCAATTATGAACCTTAATTCAAATTACCGAGAAGCAAGGCTCACTCGAGGTAAGATGATATAAGGTTGAGATATAAATGTGTCGGTCGCGAATACAGTAGACCCAAAAGGGCGTACTAGCACCGTTAGACACAAATGTTGTAAATCGCATCCTTGGGAAGGACACGAGATGGGATTTTTTGGAAGGTCAAGATTGGATTCATAAAGGAGAGCAAATGGTATTCCAATCCGAACAAGGCTCAAACATTTCTGCGAGCACTTAGTCCGAATGGGAAGGAACCATAATTTCTCGAATCTGAGCCCAAAAGTGACGTTTTATCTTTTTTTTTTGAAAGATCAAGATTGAATTCATCAAAGAGAGCAAGTGGTGTTCCAATCCGAACATAGGCTCAAACATTTCTGCGAGCGCTAAATCCGAAAAGGAGAGAACCAAGATTTCTCAAATCTGAATTCAAAATAACGGATGTTTTTTTTTTTATGATCAAGATTGAATTCATCAAAGAAAGCAAATAGTGTTCCAATCCGAATAAAGGCTCAAACATTTCTGCGAGCACTAAATCCGAAAAGGAGAGAACCAAGATTTCCCAAATCTGAACTCAAATGACGAAAGCTTTTTTTTTTTTTTTGAAAAGATTTTTTTAAGGGTTTTTTTTTTAAAGATTTTTTTGAAGATTCTTTTTTTTTAAGATTTTTTTTTTAAGAGTTTTTTGAAGAGTATACATAGGCCTCCAATTCGGTCGTAAGAAACCTTAGTAGATAGATCAGCCCCCAAATAAGGGTAGGATTACTTAATGAACCTGTTTGGAGGACCCTTGCCTCGAACAGTCTAGCTACCTCCACACTCTGGACAATGCTTTTCTTAGATCTACTTTGGTCAAAGAACGCAATTGGTGCAATCTTAGTGGGTTTTGAACTCTTTTTATGATTTTTTTTTTTTAGATTTCTAATGGACCCATCAAAGAGAGCAAATGGTGTTCCAATCCGAATAAAGGCTCACACATTTCTGCGAGCACTAAACCCGAAAAGGAAGAAACCAAAATTTCTTAAATCTGAATCCAAAAAGGAGAAATCAATTTTTTTTTCGAAATGAGAAAGAATGGAAATAAATTCAAAGGTAGAAATTTCCAAAAAAATCCAATCTCATTTTTTTTTTGGATGCAAGATCCAACATAGGCCACCAACTAGAAAGGAACCTAAGAATTCAAGTATCGCGTTCTCAAATGAACGAGTCCCACTGGGTGTGCCAACTTGATGGGGGCTCCGACCTTTTGTCCTCTCCTTCCCACCCCTGGGTCTGCTTGGAGCATGGCGGAGGAGGAAAAGTGAGTCATCAACATTTTTTGTACGGGTATGCCAGATTTTTTATTATACTTGGAATTTGAAGTGGTGATCCGGAGATTCACCTTTACAAGTAGAAAGGAAATCAATTCTTCTTTCTAACTTTCCATTGCACATATATTTTAAGAAAGAGACACAAATTTTTAATTGCGGTGAGAGGCGATTTCATTTTGTTTGCCGTGAAAGGCGATTTTGTGCCGTAGAAGGCGATTTTGTACCGTAGAAGGCGATTTACAAATCTCATCAATGAAGAAAGACAAGAAATGCGATTATTTTTCTCTTTTCAAATAATACAAAATACAATAGAAAAGTAAGAAAAGGTAACTAACTTCCCAGGAGATTGTGGGGACTCGTTCAGATCGACAGTCAAAAGTCATGTATGGACTTCGCCATCGTCCTTCAAATGAGAACGCTTGATGCTTTGATTTTCTGGCTTGGCTTGGACCTCAGTTTTTTAGAGAATAAAGACCAAGGAGAGGTCTTATATCCAATGAAAATCCGAGTAAACGGCCTGAAGAGCCACGTTTAGGCCATGTTGGATAGAAGGAAAGAGGAGACCTGGGGGGGGGGGGGGGCGGCACCGCAAGGGACTTCGATCACCTTGTGGTGTTTCAGCAGCAAAGTAGCAGGATTTCTTCAGAGTTCTTCATCCTTTCTTGTGAGTATGGATCTCTGTCTATCCGTGTCTATCTATGTATATGTGTTCGTCTTTCTTGGAATTACCCCCTTTTATAGGCTCTTGGTAGCCATAGGGTGATTTATGGGATTGATGACCCATGATGAGGGAATTGATGGCGTTGATGCTCCATGATGGGAGGAGTTACAAGTTTTAATTCTTGATTTTGTAACTCCTTTTTCTTGGCTTGTGATTGGCCGGTGGAGAATGATGGGCATTTAATCACCCTTAATCTCCATGATGAGGGGAGTTCCATGGTTTTAATGCCATGATTACTTGGATTTGTAACTCATCGGGCCATCTAAAATAATAGATTAATGACCGCATTAAGTTGTCATAAAATGGGTCAATTAACAACATTAAGTGGTCGCAAGGGCATTTGAAGAGTCGCGGGCCATGCCGCGTCTTTTGGAATTCTTCTTTTGATGATCGCCGATGGATCAGCATGTCGTTTGATGTCGGATGGCGATGCAACTTCAGACATTAGTTGATATCAGCGGGCCGGTGACATCTGTCTTGTCGATTTCTCGATCGGTCGGACAAAAAGTGTACTTTCTTAGTCAGCTGGTTGGTGATCTTGGAGCGATCAATGATGATTTCATGCTCTTGACGGCAGATCCGAGATGTTGACGAAGATCGCTCGATTTCGAGCATAAAAAATCAGATTTTCAAAAACCTATAGGGGCTGGAACTCCCAAAACGCGAAAAGGACGGAAAATGGGCCACTTGGCGACAAATCTAGCGACCCGAATATCCATGGTGGCCGGGCGACCATGCACCCATGGTCGGCGGCAACCATGGGCTAAGGTCGCCGACGACCATGGGGATTGTTCCGTTTTTGGTCGCCGTTTCTCGGCCCTTTTTTGGTCTTTTCGATGTCGTTTTCTCCTGCATTTTTCTTGACATTTCTCCTCATTTATTGACTTGATTCTCCTGAAGAAAACCTGACGAGAAGCCGTGCAAATTGGAGCACAAAGTTTCCTATTTTTTTGGAAAAGTCGAAGACTTTGTAGGCGATTTTCCGTCAAGAGTCTAAACTAGGTCAAACGATGTCAGAATGACCTGAAATTTGAGGTGAAGCCTCCTGAGCAGTAGATAGGACCAACCATGGGCTTTTGTTTGAGCTTTGAAGCCGTTTGGGGTCCCGTCGCCAGTAGGTTTGATTTTGCCGCGAGGAAGATGCCGCACTTTGATGTGTGGTCAACCGATGTCCGATTGACTTGAAATTTGACAGAGAGCCTATTGAAGTCATTTTGGGACGATCTGTTGGCTCTGTTTTGGATGTCATGGTCTCGAGGTGCTCCACCGTCGGTAGCCTTAATTTTGTTTCAGAGCGTCAAAGTCGGGTCAAACGTTGTCGGAATGACTTGAAATTTAACGTGCAGACCTTTGGAAGCATGTTGAAGCCATCCATATGCTCCGTTTGATGAGTAGTAGTCCCAGTGGCTCTTGTCGCCAAGAGGCTTGATTTTACTGCTCAAGGGTTGATGGAGGGTTAAACGTTGTCGGTTTGACTTGAAATTTGACATGGAGACCTTTCGAGGTATTTTGAGACCATCTGTATGCTCTGATCGAAGTTTTGATGTCTTCGACGTCGTCGCCGCCAAGAGCGTTTGTTCAGCTGCCGGAGGAGTGAAGTTGGGTCAAATGATGTTGGAATGACTCGAAACTTCATGTGAACCCCTCTTTTGACTGTCTTGAAGGATCTTGCAGTTTTTGTTTTATTCTAACAAGATCTGATGCTTGAAGCAGCATTGCCTGTTTTGTGGTAGGATGCGGCTTCATGTGGCTTCTTGATGTTGAAGAGGCAAAGTGACATTTTTGGTGTCAACACCTTCCAATAGATCAGCTGTTTATTTACGTGATATTCTTCATATCCCTACTATCTCACCAAATCTATTATTTGTTTCTTGATTTACACGTGACAATGATTGTTATTTTGTATTTGATGACTTGGGGTTTTTTTGTTAAGGAAAAGCAGTCGGGGAAGACCCTCTTGCACAGACCGATCATTAATGGTCTCTAGCCTCTTTAGCTTCCAATAAGCAGACGTAGTCAAGTGCCTACATCTCCTTATGCTCTTTCTAGTGTTTAGGTATCAAGTCTTCTCTCGCATCGTCGACTAGGTCATCCTTTGTTAGATTGTATGTCCTCAATCCAATGGAAGACGAGAATAAATTCATTTATTACCTTAATTGATTTATAATATCATGCTTTATTCATGAGATGAATGAGATTTTATATTATGGTTGCACATGATTAATACAAAATGACACGATTGTTCATGAGATGAACAAGAGCACTTAAGTATATTAAATGTGATCCATGTGTGTGGATGAGATTTACATACAGGAGGCATAGGTCACAACTCTTATACTTGAAACAATTCCACAACCAATGACGGGACTGGGCATCTTATCTAAAAAGGTTGTAGCACTACAATTGCTATGAGATGATATGGTTTGTCTCGACCATCAAAGTGGAAAACTCTGGATTGTTGTGCTAGTGCATTGGATGTACTAAAGAACCATGAGTAGCACCTTAAAGCAAATACTGTCTCTGATTAAGGAATATGTCCTCTAAAAAAGAATCATCCCCTTTGTCGATTAATGGAATTAGTCGTCGGTAAGTGCAAACCCGTCCTGATTAAGAGTTAATCGGATGGTATCGATGATTAGTATGATTAATTGGGTCTTAAAGATAATAAGAGGTTGATCCAATTTGGTTTGACAGTTTAATTCCAATGGATCCATGTATATAAACGATGGAGGGGCATGTTTGCAGTAGTTGAAAATTTTAGGGTCTTTTGTAATTTTCCTAAGACTAGAGTGCAATTGCATTTATATAGTGGACTTATTTGCAATTAACTGTGGGTCCGGAGTTCACATAAGATGTGGGGTCCAAATGCTTCAGTTGGAGCCATATCCATGGGATCCCTAGTGGTCCCCATGCTAGCCCTAAAAAGAGAAAGTTATATTCTAATTAGGACTCTTACTGAAAGGAGGAGTAGGACACATAAGAGAATTAGAAGTGAAACTTCTAAATATAGTCAGAAAGGAGGTTCTTAGAATCTATAAATAGGAGAGCTAGGGTGGACATCCAAGGCATGCTTACACACCTAGAGTTGGACGTCCAAGCCCTCTTCTTCTTCTTCTTCTCTCTCTCTCTCTCTCTCTCACATCTTCGTTGGTTTCCACTAGATTGCCTAGGGTTTTCTTCTCAATAGAGATCCCACCATTCTCTTTGAATAGTTCTCTACAAGAGGGTCGTAACGTGGAAGAACACAAGGCCTAGGAGATCAAATTTGCGAAAGAGTTTCTTGGAAATAAAAAACTTATTCTCGATTTGAGCGCAACCAAGCTCCTCAGGTATAGATCTATAGCCAATTATTTTTGTAGATCTTCTTAATTGTGTATGCTTGTTTAGATCTGTCTTTTGTTTATAGATCTATGATCTTAATGCATGAGATGAGGGTTTTAGATCTTGGGATTGTGTTCTTGGCCTTTTTGGGTGTTTGATCCATACATTAAGTGGGTCAAAAGTTTTGAAACCCATCCAGAAGGCCCACCTACTTCCAACATCCTTCACAATTCATCATGCTGCGTCTTCTCTCCTTATGCATGGTTCACCAAAGCTACCACATGTTTGTCTGGCTTGTTAGATGGGTAAAAGTTCTTGGCTTCCATTTACTTCATCTACTACTACTACTTCTTCTTTTTCTCCATTAGATCTTATTCATACAGATGTATGGGGTTATTCCCCTATACCATCAATAAATGGGTGTAGGTATTATGTTATTTTCATTGACGATTTCAACCGATATTGTTGGTTGTTTCCAATTACTTTTAAGTTCGAAGTCTGCGATACTTCTCTCACCTTTAAACCATTTGTTGGAACTACGTTTGAGAGAAAAATAATATCTATACAATCTGATGGTGGTGGAGAATTTGTAAGTCATAGGTTTTGCTCTGTCTTAAGTAAAAATGATATATCTCATAGAATTTCTCGCCCTCATAACCCATCTGAAAATGGCTTGGCTGAAAGAAAACACCATCACATTGTTGAGACGAGGTTGGCCCTTTTGGCCCACTCTTCTGTTCCATTTTCATCTTGGGATCTTGCCTTTGAAATTGCTACTTTTTTTTATCAATCACATGCCTACTCCTGTTCTAGTTAATGTTTCTCCTCATGAAAAGTTATTTGTAAAAACTCCAGATTTTAGTATTATGCGTGGCTTTGGGTGTACCTGTTTTCCATATCTTTGCCCATATCAATTTGGCAAATTAGCTTTTCGCACGAAACCATGTGTCTTCCTTGGGTATGTCCGTAACTGCGAAGGCTACAAATGCTATTACCCAATGTCAAAAAGAATATATATATATTTATGTCTCATCATGTAGTTTTTGATGAACTTGAAGATCCTTTTACCCGCAAAGATGATTTAGTCTCCACAAACTTCAATGCTCATGAACATCCCACTGTTGATCAAGTTGTATTGGGCCAATCTTTTTTATCACCTATTGCAAAGCCATTACAGAATTGCTCCCATCTCTCAAATGGAATCACAGGTACCAATGGGTCTAATGATCAGAATCAGGTTCCTACTACAACCACTATGCTAGGCCCATTAACAAGAGCGCAGGGTGCACAAGTTGGGTCCACACTGCACTCTGCCATCAACAAAAATTCTGATGTCATGCCTATGGGTGTAGCTCATGATTCGAATGAGGCTTCTAGTATGTCGTTGGTCAATCAAATGCAGACAAGTCTAATGGTTTTGATGAGGCAACACTTGATTGAAAGTGCCCTTACTAGAATGGTTGCTAGTCCAATAACCAATACACAGCCGAAGAAAAGACAAAATAGAAGAGAACTAGAAAATAAATCTACTAAATAATCACCACAAGAAGGTAGACACAATCTTTTACATGGAAACCCTATCCATGGAGAAAAACTACGATCTAAAATCAAGAACTATTGAACAGTTACACGATATATTTACAGCTCCCTTTCCTAGTCTATCCGTCAACCTAAGGATTGTAGTTGTTCTTGTACAACTTCTCTTGTTGCCATGACTTCCCCGCTGTGCACCGTTCCCTGCACTTGATCCAGTAGCACCTTGAGAACCAAGATGTACCAATTTTCTACTAGAGAATAGAAGCAATAAACTTTCTAGAGCAAATCTTTAGCACAACCTCTCAATGATGGCTTTAGAGAATCAAAGAATCTCTCATAGGATTTTCTCACCTCAGAATAATAAAAGAATTACTTGATGTGTCACTTAGGGTTGAGAGAAACACCTTTTATATAGCTCCAAATTCGTGCCTCAGTATTAGAACACAAATAGGAACCAAAGTGGGAAACACCAGTTGGAAAAGGAAACAAATCCGCGCAGCCCAATTCTGGAGATTTCCCGAGATCCGATCAATCGGGTAAAGTATCCGATCGATCGGGTCAGCCACATCTAATTGATCTGACCAACATCCAATTGATCAGGCCTCATGGGTTCACTCGGAATTCTTCTGATTTCTTCTCTGTCTTTGCTTCAGCTCTTTTGGTGACACAACAACGGTCCACTATAAAATAGATAGAAAAATACATCTCAATGGACCTAGAGTTTTGTCCAACCAATGAATTAGCCAACACAATAAAATCCTAACACCGATGGTATTCAACATTCATCAAATGATCAATTGATTCCACCATTTGGCACAATTAAACATGGATAGCTGCCTGGCCCCATTGCATTACAACCACATGCATCAGATGTACCCACTAATTCAAAACTAGCTAATGAAGTCGACACAATTCAAGATGTGTCACAACCTACTATATTTAGGAATCTACAAGTTCAGCCACCCTCCAGTTCCCATATTTCTCAAAGGCCCCATTCGATGCGGACTCGAGCTATGGATGGAATTTATAAACCCAAAAGACTTATTGCCACGCAATATCCATTGCCTCTGGCTTTACAAACCACAATTGCGCTCGTAGAACCAACTTCTAATTCTCAGGCTGTCAAATCTCCTGACTGGTGGGTTGCATAGGCTCTTGAATTTGAAGTCATGCAAAGAAAGGGTACATGATCGCTTGTCCTAGCTATATCAGGTTAGAATATAATGGGGGTGCAAATGGATCTTTAAACTCAAACAAAGGTCAGATGGCACAATTGAGCGATATAAAGATCTACTCATGGCTAATGGATTTCATCAACAGCCGGGCCTGGACTATAGTGATACATTTAGTCCAATAGTGAAACATAATACTATACGTTTGGTTCACTCCATCTCAATTCAGTCTGGTTAGCCCATTCGCCAACTAGATGTTCACAATGCCTTTTTAAATGGGGTTCCAACTGAAGAAGTCTATATGGTACAACCTTCGGGTTTTGTGGACTCATCAAAACCCAATCATGTATGTCGGCTCCACAAAGCAATTTATGGGTTGAAACAGGCACCCCGGTCTTGGTATCTTCGACTCACAAACTATCTTCAGAGTCTTGGCTTTAATGGGTCAAATGCAGATACATCATTATTTGTTCATAATCTTGGAGGCGAGTTCATTGTTCTACTCATTTATGTAGATGACATTGTTTTCACTAGAAACAACTCCCGTGCTCTTCCCAAGTTATTGGTTGATCTTGGCCACCTCTTTGCAATGAAAGATCTAGGTCCCTTACATTATTTTCTTGGGATTGAGGCACAACAAGTAAAATCAAACTTGTATCTCACCCAAACAAAATATATGTGGGATTTGCTACAGTGGACGAATATGCATGATGCTAAACCCATAAAATCACCAGTGGACTCAAGGTCCAAACTCTTAAAGTTCTTTAGAGACCTATTGTCCTCTCCACATGAGTATCGTAGTGTAGTCGAAGCATTACAATATGTCACTTTGACTCGACTAGACATTGCATTTGCAGTTAATCAAGTCTGTCAGTATATGCACAAACCAAGATCCACTCACTGGATGGCTGTCAAAAGAATCTTGTGGTTCCTTAAAGGAACTATCACCCATGGTATTTGCTTTTGGCTGTCAAAAGAATCTTGTGGTTCCTTAAAGGAACTATCACCCATGGTATTTGCTTTTGCAAAGCTCCCTTTACTCTTACTGCATATACAAATGCCGATTGGGACGTTGGAGATCCAAATGATAGAAGATCTACTTCGGGATACCTTATAATTTTTGGTCCAAATTTAATCTCATGGAATGCAAAGAAACAATTGACAGTATCCAAATCAAGCACTGAGTCGGAAGATAGGTCTCTTGCTCTTACTACTACTGAGTTATATTAGGTCAGAATGCTAATGTAGGACCTCAGACTTTTTCTCCAAAATCCACCCTTGTTTATTGTGACAATATCTGTGCTATATCTTGTTCGCCTCAAATCCGGTGTGCCATGCCCGAACTAAACACGTGGAGGTGGACTATCATTTCATCAGAGAAAAGGTTATTCGAGGTGATCTTCAAGTTCGTTTTGTGAGTTCTATTGACCAATTAGATATATTTACTAAAGGGTTAAGTTCCGTGTGCTTTCAATTGCTAAAAGACAAGCTTCGCGTCACAGGAAATCCATTTCGCTTGAGGGGGCATGTTAGGATAAATGCATGGGTTGATCCAGGCTGATCCATCTAAGCCCAAGCATGCCAAGGTCAGGTCCCTTCATAGCTGTATGATTTGCCCAAGCAGAGCAAGATCTCACAAGAAAAACCTTCTGTTTTAGGAAGAGATAAGATTGTATCTCTTGACATGTAAATGATGTGTAAATCTTATCAAACCAAATCTACACTATGTAAATGTAGTATTAATACATACATCAGTGGATATGGAAATACAACGAACTCATTCAAACCTTTTAGGTCCCACGGATTTTAATCTCCATGGAAAACTGCCGCACCAAACATAAAAAAACTTACTTTTCCACAAAAAACAAAAAAAATAATAAAAAAAAAACGTGATTTTTTTCCACAGAAATTGGTTGCACAAACATGCCCTTAATCTTTATGAGAAATAGTGAATTTGAGAAAACATTAACGGCAATCTTGTCTTCGTTTTTTTTCAAGAGGATAAGAAGGAACGAACGTTTTGTCCCCTTTCCTACTTAGAGAAAGTTGTGCTCCTTATTCTCTTTCATGAGTTGCCAAAACTAGGCATCTCATATCTCTCAATGGCTCTTTCAATTCGGTTTTTTTTTTTTTTTGTTTTTTTTGTTTTTTTTAAATACTCTAAAGCCTTTCGAGTGGATTTTGTGAGGCTAAGCCAGGGCCCACTTACGCATAATGAAAATAGTGCCCGAAATGCATATCCTCCAAGGCCGTATCCTGAGTGGGGCCCATTAGAAACAATCTAAATCACACAAAAAATGCCCTATTTTCTATGATAAGTTTAATTCAATATGATCTAGGCCCAAGTCATGTTGGTTTATATGAAATATCTGAATTGTTTAATATTTTATTTGAGTTTTCTAAAAGTTATCAATGTGAAGGTGGGTCGTTTGAGTGAAAAATGATAGGGAATATACACATGGAGATGCCCTATTTTCAATGATCAAGTTAGTATGTTTCATAAGTGGGCCCACTTTATGCAACTTTTCTATGACCCAATTTTATTTCTTCTTGCCTCTGCTATCATTTGTAGGAAACAAAAGAAGTGCACTCTTTATATATATATATATATATATATATATATATATATATATAAGAAAAAAAAAAAACAACTTTCCTCTCAAATACAATAGGCTTACCATCATATTGATCTCTTAAATATTTTCATAATATTTATCTATAAGTGTTCTATAAAAGTTACTATGAACATTTAAATGAAATCTTGTGAAACTATAAAAGGGAATGGGCCATCTTTTGAATAGCTTCAATTTCTCAAAAGGAAATTCACTAACTTCATTTACAGATTTTGACACTATGCAAACACCTTAAGAAGCATAGATATTTTTTGGTGGACATCTATAGGAAAATTGCTCATTGGACCAATTACTAAAACGACTGTTGATTATCCTTCCAATCATGCATCCCCTGTAGGCCCAACTTGGTTGCATCTCACAACCATGAGGTCAAGATTGAACAGCTCCTCGTAGAGAAATAGGATTGGGCAAGAAAATCAGCCCGATCGGATTATGGGTTATCCTTAACCTTTAGTTTATGGCCACAAACTTCAACAGAAGTTTAAATGGGCAAAGTGTCAATTCAAGTGGTGGGAGAAGGTGGATGAAGAATGAGGGAGTTGGATTGGTCAGAGTGTGCAAGATTGGACAAAATATGGCTTATCTAATAAAAGCTAATTATTGTACATGCCAAATGAAGAGCTTGGAATTGACAAGCAAAGGAAATGGACAAAATTATACATTTTATATATACTAAAAGGTCTATAGATGTAACCACACAAGCATATTGATTTCTACACTTCATCCTTTTCTAGCAACTCTGCAACCAAATTTGCAAAACAGATCTCCTTGAACACATCATTACCATCAGCAGAGTTATGTAAATTTGTACATAAATATGTCATAAATCCAACCCAAAAAAAAAATCCTACTCAACATCTACAGAAAGGAAAAAGAAAAGATATAAACTTCTTAAGGCCTGATATCTTCCTAAGTTGTGCTTTGTCTGAGAATTACCCCCTTTTACCATCTAATCTTCCTAGCCTAAAAATGGTTCACCTAATGATTAATCCCTTCTGCCCGTTCTTCTTATCCAGGATTGTTGCTTCTGTCTGTATCAGAATTTTCCTTCTGGGATTCAACATCCATAATCCCATCTGCTCTAGCCCGCCCGTGTCGCCGGTCCTGTGAAATTTGAAATGCTCTTTCTTAAATGACTATTTAGCAAGTTATCTCCTATAGATGAATGTTAAATGAAATATCATAACTTCTTAATCAAATGACTCTTCAGCAAGGTTATCTCAGATAAGATCATAAGAATGCAAATCTCTGCAACAGAATTATAAGTTGTGAATTGTGATAGATAGATATGCATGGTGTTCATGAAAGAAGATGTAGATTCAAATAACTAAAAGATGAGAAGCTTTATAAACGGTATTTGGGTTCTGAATCTAAAACAAGCTGATACCCTCCACATTTCTTGAACTGTGAACTATAGAACAAGTTAGAGAGACAAGAAGCAATCCACAAACCAGACTTTGGGAAAACATAAATTTCCATACTCCCAGACCGTGCATTATCTAAAAGTGACAACAGAAGTTTTAGAAAAAAAGGGAAAATTTTACTTCACCACTTGAGATGCAGAAAAATACATTGGAAGATTATGTTGTCAATCTTCTGCCAAACTTTCTTATGGTTGGAGATCGCTGTGGAAGCTTCGGATCAAGTGACACAAGTCCACTACAACACAAGAGACCAATCCAAGCAAAGGATGAGGTCTATTCGTCAAAAAGCTAGAGGAGATTTACTAGAAATCTCTCCCACTCAATCACACCCTATTGCCCACAGGCTTAGGGATGGATGCCGATGAATGAGCTAATGGGTACATGGACTGGATCTCAATAACAGCCAAAAGGAAGAAGAAGATGAGGATTCTCGATCTGTGTTTTCTTTTTCCCCACTGTATTCTCCTTATATAACCATGGAGAAAAGAACCGTTGAAGGGAGGCATAATGAGGTTTTCAATGGCCTTTTCCATTCTGTCATTGAAGAAGAGGAAATAGAAGAGTCATTTAGAGTGAGGGGCGTTTTTGCTATATGTGGTTGGGGCCAAAGCTAGCCTGACATGGCAGTGAGCCCCAATCCACTAAGGCTAACACTTTCACTGTCTCTTGGCGCCGATGGGATAGCTAACATAACCAGATGGTTGTCATTCTTGCAATTTTGAGCATATCCCTCCCGCATGGTGGACCAACAGAACAACAATTCTGACTTCTGACTACCCTAAAATGTTCCATATACACAAAGAAGATTTCAAATGGTCAACAGGTCTGCATTTCAATGACTTTTTATGGAAGTGATTTGCCTTTTGTTTTTGGTAAATATCCCTTGGCCAAAGCAGTTTCAAAATATAGGCTGTGCTGTATATTTGGTTGACAAAACAAATAGGTGCTTCTCTTCTCTAGGGTTTGTGTTGTAGTTTTGGTTCAAAGAATAGACAGACCTCTTGAGTTATCATTTTGTTACTACTTCCTAAGCTTTCAATCTTCTGAAAGCAGAGAAGCATCAATCTCATGCAGTATAAAACAGAAACGGTACCATGGGTAGCCATATACAAAATTGAACAGACTTCTTTACTCAAATGATATATAGAATTCAAACCTCACGTGGAAAGGGATACTCCTCAGATTCAAGGAAGCGAACTACTCGGCTCATCTTTGGTCTTTTGTCTGAGTCTGGATCTATACACCGCAATGCAATCAAAAGTGCTCGTTTAAGGGCTCTTGTTGATGGCCTCGCCTCAATTTTTGGGTCCACAACTTCTTCTGAGCGCCTACAGCCAACCATAATTTTGACCCAGTCCACGAGATTAACCTGTGAATGCACACAAACATGTGCAATACAAAGGCATGATATACATATAAAGCCACCAAAGGCATGATATATACACCAATAAAAAGAAAGCATGATATAAATATGAAGCAAATGTAATATAAAGAAGGCAAGTGTGAAATACTAAAACTGGTGGTGCAGAGTATTTTTCAAAATTTTACAGAATATGTAAAATACTAACACTATAAAAATGAGAGAAGTGCACACAGCTTAGAGCATTAGCTTGAACCTATTTCAGTGTCATCTTTTTAAAAGTTATTAGTTCTCCACATGGTGACATGCACTAAGATGGCATGACCGAGGCAAATTCATGCCATCCATCAAGTGGGCCTCACTGTTCTCATGCAGTGGCCCACAAGACTTCTCATCAGGTAAATCATAGTGTGTGGACTACCTAATGGTTATGGAAGTATGTATTTATTCAATACCTGGTGAGGAGCTTGTTGCAGTGAAGAGAGTGCAAATATAGAAGAGAGACAATCACACAAGAAGGGGACACAACTACATGGTTCACCAGTAAGGGTCTTCCCCATGGGCAAAGGAGAAGACCATTTCCATGCAAGAAGTAAAGTCCAATAAGGATTCTTTATAATAACTGAACTACCACTTTCTTTTTTCAACGAAGTTGGACCTGATTCTCAGGGTAGCACATCTGTGAGGCCTGCCTTTTCTACTTCGTACATACACATACCGATTCCTTGAAAAAGTTCCGATTAATGGACAAGTCAAACTCAATAAGAGGATCAGAGTGAGATGTTAAGGCTTTGAAGTTTATTAACTTATCACGGTACCGAATCTCAGTTGGCAGAGAGAAGGAAAATCAGTATTGTTGAAGATGATAAGCACATGCAATTCATCAAACTAAATGTTTGAATTTGGAAATCATGGATTTAGGACAGTATGGCTTGAATTGAATCCTTGGAACTCGTTGACCCATACTTAGGTTACCAGTAGATGGCTATGATAAAGAAAGATAGAACTGTAGACTTACCTGTAACTCAGGCAAGTCAAATGCAAGAACAGTAGCTAACACATTAATGAATCTACTTCCAATCAAGCTAGTATACTCAGTGGGAAAGAAACACTGAACCGATGAGATAAGTTTCCCCACTGTAGCATCCTGTGCATGATAATCTTGTTTCTCAACACAGCGGAACACAGAAAGTCCAAAAATTAAGGGGTTAAAGTTTGCAGTTCAACATGAAACTATTGGTAAAGCAAAAAACTAATGTATCAAGCAATGGCTATTATCGAAAGAGCAATGCACTGTTTAGCTATCATCAGGAAAACTGGAAAAGCATCACTTAAAGAATTCAGTTTATACCTCATCTGCAGGGCGATCATGATTGACAGGATCTCTTCCTGTAATTGCCTCTAATAGGACCACCCCGAAACTATAAATATCACTCTTCTCATTCAAAAGACCAGTATTTGCATATTCTGGTGCCACATATCTGTGGGATAAAAGAAACAAGTAGTACTGTCAACTGATATGGAAACTGAGAGGAAGGAAAAATATGAACTATGTACTGATAAAGCTAGCTGGATAAAGTCAATGGTAGGTTGTGGGTTAGAAAAATTTACCCAAAGGTCCCCATAACTCTAGTTGTGATGTGGCTTTCCCCAGAACCAAGAAGCTTGGCCATACCAAAATCTGACACCTTGGCGTCAAAGTTTTCATCAATCAATATATTGCTAGATTTGATGTCACGATGCACTACCTTTGGTTCAATTGCCTCATGCAAATACGAAAGGCTGCAACAAATTTGAATAATTACATCAAGTGTAATATAAATGCAGTCCAAGAGAAAAAGAATAAATTGGCAAACCCAACCAATAAAGAGGAGAAGCCAGGACTATTAACTTAGCATAAGGAGAAATGGAAATAGATTATTCACCATTGATCTTAACTGCTCTTAAAAACATTACTGATCCACTCAGCTTTAAAGTGACTCCGAACTCCAGACTTAAGAACAGGATAAGTGTGGTCCTCATCATTTTGAAAGGAGAGGTATTTTTTCCTTCTATTTGGGACTTAAAGACTCTTCCTAAACAATGAGTCAATGACAAAGTAAGCATCAAACTGACAACCAGACGTCCCTTAAACTATTGTGGAGAGTTTCGAAGCGAGGCATTTCATACTAATATTTGGGACTTTCTGTTATTCTTCAGTGGCAAGCTAAGCATCAAGCTTACTAGAAGTCTATGAATTATTGCCCTTTGTATACTTCTCCAAAGTCCCATAGATCAAGAAAAAAAAATTCCACTTCCAGAACTGAGAGATATGCAGCAATTGCAGCCTAAGTCGCTGATGAATGTCACAAGTTTCATAGAAATCAACGAGAACTTTATCTATGATATCCAGGTACTTCAAGATAGGCAACATATCTATATCATATCATTGTACCTTATCTGATACTTCATTTTATCTTTCACTGATTTGGCTGAGTCAAACTTGGAAATTCTTTGGATTCCTTAATCAAGCACATGACAAAGAATATAGCCTAAGGTTAACACTATAAAATATTAACCATAAGTTTATAATTAACAAACTCACGCCTTAGCAGTGCCAAGGAGAATCTTCATACGAGCCTCCCAAGTAAGATATCCCCTTTGACACATAGCTCCATGAAGCCACTGCTCTAAGTTTCCATTGTTGACATACTCATAAACAAGTATCCTGAAAAAAAAATATTTACAATGAATCAAGGTCTCAGAAACTTAAAAAATTGCCAATTGCATTAGCATTGCGCTAATTTACAGACTAGGGATGCAATGTAGTTGTCTTCATGTGAACTCTTTCGTGGAAGAGGGGGATCATTGAGGTAGTATTTAATAAAAAGCAATGAAATAGAGTGACACAAAAGCTCCAAATAGAAACAGACAAACAAAACTAACAGGTTTGATTGCATTTTTAAACACAGATCAAATTTCTATCACACGTAACAAAAGGGACCCTTTAAGCATTAGGGGCAAGATTTTCACTCCTCTAAACCTCCATCTTTGACCTACTTGAATAAAACATGTATCTACTTCAAAACTTCCTTTAGATACCAGAAACTATATCATAAAAAATCTAACAAAAGAAGAAAGAAATAGAACAAAGACATCTTACCTCTGGGTGCCTTCCATGCAGTACCCCAGAAGCCGAACCAAGTTTCTGTGGCGGACATGACCAATAGCATCAACTTCCACTCTAAATTCATTCTCTGCTTGGCCTCTGGGGAAAAAAAACAAAGGCTTACAAAAGGAATAAAGAGAATCTAGAAAAGGAAGAATATGAATGGCAACTAAAGCATTTAAGAATGGTAGCAAATGTCATGTGCAGAAGGAAACTCAGAAGGCACAGGTACATGTTGATTGCATAAAAACAAGATGATGAGACTTACAGGTTATTAAGGATCCTCTTAACGGCTACAGGAGTTCCATTGCTCAGTTGGCCATGGTAGACAATCCCATAACCACCCTCCCCGAGGATATTTTCCCTTGAAAAGCAGTTGGTCGCAAGTTCTAGGTCCCTCAATGTAAACCAGTGACCCCAACCAAGCTGAGAAAATTCTGGCAGGCCCGTCAATAGTGAAGTAGTAGTTACCGAAGAAGATGGTCTATACACAATTGCTGCCTGTGAACTTCCTCCTTCGCCTGATTGGGATCCACCATCTCTCTCCATGTAATTAAACGAGCCAAATTGACAACTATTATCTGCATTCTTTATTTTATCTATGCCCAAATGGATCATAACCTTATCTGAATTTCTATTGCTAGATTTATCATGAATTGTCAGAAGAATCCCTTCAAAGGGGATGAAGTTGTTAGCTGAAACATGCTCCACGTTTACCTCTTTGATTTCCTTTACAGCTGGATGGATTTGGATGAGGGGAAGCTTCTCCAGGGCCCTTTTATATTTCTTCCGGACAGTAAGGCATATTGGTATTACAGAAAGGATTAGTATGATAAAGACCCCAACAATTATCCCAATTAAAACCCACACCTTGAGACCAAAAATAAATGTTCTTTCAGATAATTCCAAACTGAGAGAGCTTCCTGATGACATATTTTTCTATTGCCAAGATGCCTAGGAAAAAGAAACCAAGATTAGATGGGGATTCAAGAATTGGGAGTACCTAAAACAGATATGCAAGAAACAGAGCAAGATAGGATAAAGATTAAGCAAGCTGTACCAAAGCTTTAACAGTCATATTTCCATACATGTAGCATGGACCACTATATATGCAGATATATGTCTTAATTATATGAACACACTAACAACTGTAAAATAATTGTATTTTAATAGATTCAAAGCATTCAGCAAACAAATATGTTTCTGATTTAGCCAAACAGCAGGAGTAGAATTGACCACATGCAAACACTGTGAAGTGCAGATGAAATGCATTCAAATAGCAGCAAGTACACAAGATATATGCAAGCAGAAAGACAACTAAAATGACAAAATCAGGGATTATTATTTAGGCTGTATTTGGCCAAATGGAAGAGAAAATTCATTTTGAATCCTGGAACTCTCACATCACCGGGAAGAGGAAAAAAATATGTCATGTCTTCTAAAAGTTCCTCTTTTGCAAGAGGAAATCTAAACATACAAACTTTCTGCACATAGCAGTTAATAATTTCTCTTTCAGAAAAAAAAAAAAAAAAGGAATGGAAATTTTAGAAACTAAAAAGTTTCTCTCATTTTGAGATACAGAGCCTTAAACAACATTATACAGACCTAAATGAAAAATGGCAAGATCCATATCCACAGATTCTAAAATATTTGACACCAAAATAACAAGGAATGCTGAGTTTCAATCACCTGAGAAAGAATAAGGGAAGCACAAACAGTCACATCAAGATAAAAGTGGCAAGAAACTGAAATCAATAGCACAAGGATAGAATAATTCTTCCACTTCATTCGCATAAAGAAATGTGCATTTCCTTGTATTAGTTTTGGTTACCAACATACCCAACAAACTAATTTCCAGTTTGATTATAAAGATGAAGAAAGATCTAAAGCATAATAAGAAAGCACCCACGTGAACATTTTTTTTACATTCTCTCTCATAACAACTTGACCAAGAGGATCAATTTCTACTCTTTACTGACATTATAACAACAAAACATCACAACGTCAACCCAATTGCGATCTGGGTTAGCATCCAAACTCTCTTACCAAACTTCCTACTTTCCTTTTCTCATACCTGTGATATGAAATTATGAATATGATCCCAGATCTCAGAAACCGGCCCAAGTCGCCCAACCCATGTGGAGGAAAAGAAAGCACAGCCAAAACAGCTCAAAGATGGGTTCTTTGGGATTGAAGTATTGACCCTAGAAACAGATGTCTTTTGTGGTATTGGTGAGATGGGACATGGGAATTCTGAGATGGGTTATCAGGATTGGGTGATGGGGTGCGACTGAGTCACTAGCAGTGAGAGAAAAGCATGGAATTCGAAGGTCTCATGCTGGTTTTTCCATTCAATTCGTTGAGATGTCAGACAGAAGGAAAAAAAGGCACATAAACACACACTCTCTATCCGTCCGACAGATATTTCGGTCCCCCAAAGCCGTTGTTGACTACTTACAAATTCAGTTTCAACCACAGAGAGAGAGTGAGAGATGGAGACAAGAAGTCTGTAGTGACCGTTGCCAGTTTCAGTGGCAGCGATTTGAACTAAAACTCTATCTGCACTGCGCTTGTAATACGTCATACGCACAAATTGAGATTCTAAAAGGAACTAACTTTAGAAGTAGCCCATGTTACGTTCATACTGAAAGATTCTTTATTTTCTTTCTGATTTTTAAGCTTCTTACCGTTTATATGGATTGTGTATGAAGAAAAAAGAAAGATGACAAAAGTAAAAAAAGCAAAGTAGTGGGGGAGAAGATGACAAAGAAGTTTGCCGTTGCATGATGTTTGTATGGCATATGCATTACATATGCTATCCCATTTTCTGCCTCCATCCTCTGTTGTGGCCCATGAAGGGCCATTGAAATTATGGAAATGGTGGGGGATAGATAGTACCGGATGAGATGCACTTTGTGCTTGAGATTTCAAGTTCGTTTGATAATCCTAATCCCAGCGACCCTCCCCGCAGTGGTTCGCTGGAGACCATCGTTTGTGTATATCACCATTGTGATTATTAAGTTTGTTTGCTACTGTGCTTTTATTATTCCAATTTCTTTTTAGTGGGTTTAATTATTTATTGTTTAGATTGGTCTTATTATGTCACTTTTATTGGGTTTGTCTATTTTGGTGGATGTTTGATAACTACAACATGCTCTAAATTAAGCGTAACCTAAATATTTTTTTTGAGGCACCACTTGTGACATCATAACCAATCTTAATTAGACCCCTTCTTATAAATGCTATTAATTCAATTGAAACTCATAGTTTTAGATAATGTGGTAGTCACGAAAGTGACCCAATTATGAAGAACTTATAGGTATCAATTGAAATTTAAGACCCTTAACACTATTTCTTGTGTAAGGATAATAGCATTAGACTTCCGATCCTAAATTATGAGAGTGAGGATCGACCCAAAGGTTCAATCCTCATTCAAATAATTATAAGATCGGACTAGGGTAATTTGATATATGTACCAAATTGGTTTTGGTTCCTATACCTAAAGGTATAAAACCTAGCGAATTGCGTTCATACTATCTCAGTAGCCCTATGGATGGATTGGATTCCTCCACGAGCGATCTTATTGTATGTTATAGTCTCGACCCAAAGGAGGGACTATAATGATGAACTAGATCACTCACCAGATATGCTTCATTTATGCACCGAATCATTCTGGATTAATGTTTTAGCGTGAACTCAAAGCATTATAGTAATTGAGCATTTTTTTTCCCTTTATATTCCAACATTGACTCCCGCTGCCTTGAATGGACATCTCTCGAGCATTCCAACTTTAAATGGATCAAATTTTACTGATTGGAAAGATGAACTTTTATTGACATTGGGCTGCCTAAACTTGGACACTGCAATTATGGAACCCAAACCCGTTGATGTTACTGAAAATAGCTCTCAAGCTGCAAGAGCATATTATGAAAAATGGACCAAGGCCAACTGTCTAAGTCTTATGATGATAAAAAAAATCCTTAGCTAAAAATATCCGTGGTTCTATCCCGGATAATGAAAATGCAAAGGCCTATCTCGAATCTGTGGAGCAGCAATTTCAAGCATCTGATAAGGCTTTAGCAGCTACTTTGATTGCGAAATTATCTTCAATGAAATATGATGGATCTAGCGGTATCAGGGAACATATCATGGAAATGAGGGATATAGCGGCCCAACTTAACTCTCTAGAAATGACAATTTCTGAAAATTTCACAGTCCAATTTATTTTGAACTCCTTGCCCCCTCAATTTGGGCCTTTCAAAATTTCATATAATACTCATAAGGAGAAATGGACTACAAATGAGTTGGTCTCAATGTGTGTTCAAGAAGAAGGCATACTTAGGCAGGAAGAGCAGTTACACAAAGTGAATTTCATCTCCAACACCCCTTCAAACAATAAAAAATATCCCACGGGTAAGAAAGGTCAGAAAAAGAAAGACAAGAAACCTGCTTCGACTGACCAAGTCGGGAAGAAAGGAAGTGAACCAAGGTGCTTCTTCTGTCGAAAAAAAGGACAGCTGAGGAAAGACTGCTTGAAGAGACATAAATGGTTTGAATCTAGAGGTATAAATAATTCTTTTGTTTGTTATGAAACAAATCTTTTAGATGTTCCTTCAAATACTTGGTGGATTGATTCTGGTGCCACTGTTCATGTGGCAAATTCCATGCAGGGCTTTCACTCAAGCCGGAGTCCAAACAATGATCAAAGAAACATTTTTATGGGAAACCGGCTGGAGGCTGAAGTGAAAGTGGTGGGGACTTACAGATTGATTCTGGATTCTGGATTCCAGTTGGACCTTAATACCACTTTTTATGTTCCTACGATTAGTAGAAATTTAATTTCTTTATCTAGACTTGATTTAGAAGGTTATACCTTCTCTTTTGGACATAATACCTTGAGTATTTATAAGAATCAAGTTTTAATTGGTGGTGGTATTTTATGTGATGATCTTTATAAATTGAATCTGGATCCATATTTTGCTAATTCCTTACTTATCTTGCATGAGAATAATATTATGAATGTTGGTATTAAGAGAGGAATCTTGAATGAAAACTCCTCAATTTTGTGGCATAAAAGGCTAGGACACATCTCTCAAGAGAGATTAAAGAGATTAGTAATTAATGACGGGGTGTTAAGAACCCTAGATTTTACTGATTTTGGTGTTTGTATAGACTGTATAAAAGGTAAGCAGACCAAAAACACCAATAAAAATAAGGCCACAAGACGTTTAGAACCACTTGAATTAATCCACACAAATATTTGTGGTTATTTTCCTACACCATGTTATAGTGGTCAAAAATACTTTATCACCTTTATTGATGATTTCACTAGATATGGATATGTCTACCTGTTATATGAGAAATCAGAATCTTTAAAAGCCTTTGAAATCTACAAGGCTGAAGTTGAAAAACAGTTAGACAGAAAAATAAAGGTTGTGAGATCTGATAGGGGTGGAGAGTATTATGGGAGATATGATGAATCGGGTCAAAATCCTGGCTCATTTGCGAAATCCCTGGAAAGTCATGGTACTCGTGTTGAATATACATTGCCTGGCTCCCCACATCAAAATGGTGTGGCTGAAAAACGTAATAAAACGCTTATGGAAATGGTATGGAGTATGTTAAGTAATTCTAAATTATCTGACTCTATGTGGGGAGAAGCCCTAAAAACAGCTACATATATCCTAAACCGTGTTCCCACTAAGGCTGTTCCTAAAACTTCTTACGAGTTATGGACAGGTAAGAAACCAAGTTTAGGACATCTGCATGTTTGGGGTTGTCCAGCGGAAGCTAGAATTTATAACCCACAAGAGAGAAAATTGGATCATAGAACTATCAGTGGGTATTTTATTGGATATCCTGAAAGGTCCAAAGGTTTTAGATTTTACTGTCCTACTCATACCACTAGAATTGTTGAAATCGGAAATGCCAGATTCATAGAAAATGATGACATTAGTGGGAGCAATGCACCACGAAATGTGGTATTTGAAGACCATCGGATACCTATTCAAGTACCGATTGAAACGATTAGAGTTGGTATTCCAAATGATTTCGTTCAGAACGATACGATGGAAATACAACCTATCATACCAGATGCACCACTAGATGAGAATGTCACTCATAATGATATGATTGAAGATACTATTCATCCGAATCAAAATTTAGCAGAACCAGAAGTTTTAAGAAGATCCAAAGATCTAAGAGGTCTGCTATATCGGATGACTATATTGTTTATCTTCAAGAATCTGATTTTGACATAGGTATTAAAGAAGATCCGGTAACATTTTCACAGGCCATCAAAGTAGATGATTCGAATAAATGGATTGATGCCATGCAAGAAGAGTTAAAATCCATGTCATTAAATAAAGTCTGGGATCTCGTCGAATTGCCTCAAGGGTCTGCGACTATAGGATGTAAATGGATTTTTAAGACCAAGCAAAACTCAAAGGGCAAAATTGACCGATTTAAGGCCAGACTTGTAGCTAAGGGATTTACTCAAAGGCAAAATATTGATTATAAAGAGACCTTTTCACCAGTTTCTTCAAAGGACTCTTTTCGAATCATAATGGCATTAGTAGCTCATTTTAATTTAGAGTTACATCAAATAGATGTGAAAACAACGTTTTTAAATGGGAATTTATCTGAAGAGGTATATATGAAACAACCAGAAGGATTTGAGGAAAAAGGCAAAGAAAAATTAGTTTGTAAATTAAAGAAATCTATATATGGACTTAAACAAGCTTCAAGGCAATGGTATATTAAGTTCCATCATACCCTTACCTCCTTCGGATTTAAAGAAAACATTGTTGATCAATGTATATACCAAAGATCAGTGGGAGTAAGTTCATTATTTTAGTCCTATATATAGATGACATTCTACTTGTTAGTAGTGATATTGGCCTACTACATGCAACAAAAGAATACCTCACAGAGAATTTTTGAAGTGAAAGATATGGGTGAAGCATCCTTTGTGCTTGGAATCGAGATTATTAGAAACAGATCTCGAGGATTACTCGGACTTTCACAGAAAGCCTATATCAATAGAGTTCTTGAAAGATTCAATATGCATAATTGTTCTGGAGGAAAAGCACCTATATCAAGAGGTGATCTATTCTCAAAAGATCAATGTCCAAGAAACGACATCGAGAGAAAACAGATGCAGGATATTCCATATGCTTCCGTTGTAGGAAGTCTTTTACATGCTCAGACTTGTACCCGTCCAGACATTAGTTTTGCAGTTAGTATGTCAGGAAGGTATCAGTCTAACCCTGGCATAGTACATTGGAAAGCAGCAAAGAAGGTCATTCGATATTTACAAGGGACTAAAGAACATATGCTCACTTATAGAAAATCTGATCACTTGGAAGTGATTGGATATTCAGACTCAGATTTTGCTGTGTATCTCGACACAAGGAGATCTACATCAGGATACATTTTTCTCCTTACTGGTGGGACTGTTTCGTGGAAAAGTGTTAAACAAACTACAACTGCGTCTTCCACATTTCAAGCAGAATTTGTGGCATGCTTTGAGGCCACTAATCAAGCTATATGGCTGCGAAATTTTATTTCAAGGCTTCAGATCATGGATTCCATTTCTAAGCCGCTGGAAATTTATTATGATAACACCTCATCTGTTCGCTTCTCTAACAACGACAAGAGTTCTAGAGCTGCAAAACACTTTCAGATAAAATATCTTGCCATTAAAGAGAAGGTTTGGGATGGTTTAGTGTCTATAGAGCAAATCAGTATAAAGCTCATGATTGCAGATCCTATGACCAAAGCATTACCGGCAGAGGCTTATAATGATCATATTAAAGCAATGGGTCTCATTGTGTTACCTTAAGGTATGTGGTTGAAAGGATTTATGCTATTTACTTAGACATTTTTGTTGATCAGTTTTCATTAATAATGATTATGTTCTCTTGCTTAATTTTGGTGTGCACAATTAATTCATTATTGAAAAGCAAGATAAATTTCAGTTGGACCAATAAATAGGAATTTTTCGTCCACTCCTATTATTTTCCTCGATTTATGACTTGACTAAATGGAATTAATAATGTTGTGGTACATGGAAGGAATTATGTCGTAAAATTGATGTTTGACCACCATGACTCGCATTATTGGTTTCGTTTAGTTATAGTATATAAGAATTAGCATAAACAAGATTGATTGGGTTGTTTTTACAAATGAGTGGCCACTCGTCGGGATTTTTAAAATATCTTGAATCCAAGTTGAGTCATTTTATAAAACATAGTTTTCAAAAAAAAAAAAGAAAAAGAAGGTGGATTGAATATTGGTGGTTATCATGACCAAGTGGGAGATCACATATGTGTGGTCATTCAGACCAAGTGGGAGATTGTTTGACGTGAGTGGTCCTCATGACCACATGTGCAACACTATTGGGACCTACGGTTTGAACCCACTAATTTAAGTTACTTTCTCTTTTTTGGTTTTTTGTTTTACTAAGTTTATCTTGGATTCAATTTTTGTAAGCCCAAGTCATATAAGACTCTTGTTGGCTAATTTGAGGGAATTAAGGAAACTTACTTTTATTAGATTTCTTTGATGGGAAAAAATCTCTCTATGGCTTATCTATATATATGGTTTCCCGGTCCTCTCTCTTAACCTACAAGATCTGAAAAGTAACCATCAACTTCACGCATATTGGAGTGGGTGATAAGGGAGATAGGAGAAAACCCTATTTGAGAAGAGAGTTCCGCTCATCATCAAGATCATGGCGCAAGGTACGCTTTTAATCTTTTAGATTATTCATTGTTAATGCATAGATCAAGATCCATAAATTTGATTTATTTTGCAAACCATATCAGATTTTACAACCATCAATAACCAAAGTCATGTCCGAGTCCTTGAATAAGTTGCACTTTACTCGATCTTTTACCATCAACCCATATGAAGAAACATCTCCTTGCGGACGTTATTATTGGCCTGCGTATGACATGTACAAACCATCGTCTCTTCTACTTTATCATCTATATAGACGATGCTTCTCATAAAAACTTTTGTTATATTTTTTTTTATTAAGTTTTTTCTTGAATTTACTGTACATCTATCTCACCATTCTCATCTATTTGAATAAAAATTATCCATCTATGTTTTACCAAAAAAAAAACATTCACATCTATTGTAAACTCATTTTTTATTTATATATATTATTTTCTTTAATTGGCCAATTTCTTCTCTATTATAGTAGGTTCATTAAGCACTTTAAAAGCAAGTGTGTACTTCAACGATCCAACTCTTATCCAATTTTCAAAATCCTCTTTAATCTCTCAATCCTTACTAATTATAGAGTCAGAGTGTCGAAAGGCTCTTTTTGTTATGTTTCTCGAGCTTTAATTCTTCTTATGGAATTTATGTTTATCTGTACATTCTCACTGAAGTTGCAATTCTTATATTCTATATTGAGGATTTTATCGGAAAAAAAAAAGATTAGGTGAGCATCATACCGAAAAGGTAGTTTTTAAGTGCCCTTGCACCAAATCAATCATTTTGGCCTAAAACGTAAATTTTTTTAACATTTTTTACTAGGGTCCCTATCGAAATTTTTTAATGCTAAGGGTCCCTAGCAACCCTTCGTTCAACCCATTCATATATTTTAGGGCTTAAAAGCTTGATTTCTCTCTTGTTTGTTTCATTCTTCTTTCTCAGCGTTGATTGCGACTCCACATCAACTATCAGGCGTATTCACAGTGGTTCCAGCGGTCCTCCATCGAGTTATGGTGACATGTAACTAGGAATTATGAAATGGGTTTCTGAAAAGTAAAAAAATCATATTTTAGGGGAAAGTACAAACTCTAAATTTTCATTGGTATGCCCCAAATAATAGCATATGCACTTTAATGTTCTCCACCAAACAACAACATGTGACTTTAATGGTCTTCAAGAGGTGGGAATATCCTACGGAAGGGAAGCAAGTCGAGCATGATCCTTTTTTTTTTTTTTTAATGTTCTCCACCAACAGCAGCATGTGACTTTAATGGTCTTCAAGAGGTGGGAATATCCTACGGATGGGAAACAAGTCGAGCATGATCGTTTTTTTTTTTCCAAGAACAGGGAATGAGGAATGAGTTTCGTGCATTTATAAGCGTATATCGCATGGTCAATAGAGACCCTTACATTACAAATAAAGGTCGATTGAGACCCTACAAACAAAGTAAATGTGAATTTTGTCAAGGTTAGGATGGACCAGAGGGTCTCAATCGACCCTTAACATTGCAAATGAAGGTCGATAGGGACTCTAGTAGAGAATGTTAAAAGAAAAATGTTTTCGGACAAAATGACTGATTTGGTGCAACGACACTTAAAATTACATTTTTGGTATGGTGGTCACATAATCTATTTTTTACAATAAAATCCCCTTCTATGTTTGTACAAGTTGTTTTAGAGCTCTTTGAATTTAAATATATGTAGGATAACATTCTACGAAGAGGTCTCTCACTGATTACCGTGAGTTGTGACTTTTTTACCACGGCATGAGACACTCTGACAAATTCAACCACTTCACACTCACTAACCCCCCGTAAATAAGTATTCACCAAATTTGGCATTAATCTAAATAATAATCATTACCAGACTAAACCCAAACAACTCAAACTGGACCTTTTCTTTTACGACAACGCTTAGTAAGACTCATTTTATAGGTTCTTCTATACCCATGACTATCACTTTCTAAGTATCAACATAGGCACTCTCACCCAAGCCTGACTATTTGTAGGAGTTGATTTATGTCATCATCTTGGCCCCCACTCGCCCCATTTTGATTGATGACCCATCCAATTGTGGCTTCTTATGGCTTGAGTACCCCTCTATGTCACATTGGTGATTCTTAAATATCACTCATCTTTTAACTTCAAATTAAATTGTTTTGTGGAATGGAAGTAGATTGATTGCGAATTGAAGTATGTTTTCCATCATTCATTTGATGATCTGAGGTTTTCTCATTGTAGCGATTGTATCAATGATATTGGCCTTTTCACTGTGGGACGCCCTCTCTCGAACATCATCCATCAATACCACCTAGTGACCTTGTGAAGGTGAGGTGATATGTATAACTAGCAAGAGAAAACATTGTCTACACCTAAACCATTCATAGGGTGTTTGGTTGGTTGCTCTTGGTCCGTCCCTCTTGTTAATGGTTTTTTACTTTTTAGGGGTCTTTTGACCTTTTCTTTTTTGTGTATAGTTAGCTCGGCTTATGGGTTTGTACTTTTTTGTTCTTTTTCAATTGTATCTCTCCTATTTTTTTCATCTCTTGTAGATCATTATATGCTCCGGCATAGTTGATCGCCTTACTGGGACATTCGAAACGGGAAGTGGATGTCTTCTTTTCTATAATGGGACCCCTCCTCCCATTTCTTGGAAATTAAATATATTTATATTTAAAATGGAAAGCCTGACTTATAGAGTCATTGAATTGACTTACCTTAAAAACTTTTGAATGGGAGAGTTAATCCCATTTTCAAGCTTTCTACTTTGTATAAGAGTATCCGTAATTTTTCAATACATAGTTGGATCTTATTATAGCTTTCCTTGATCATTGTTTCACTTCCAATTATCTTCCATAGATGTTCACTGAGCTGACTATTAAGTATTCTAATTAGATTTTGACCATTATACTATATTAAAGCCAAAGCATTTTCAATCTAATTTGATCCTTCTGTTGTGATTTTGATCGTCAGTTATTCCCTCCCTTATTTTTTTTAAACTGTCCACTTTTTATCCCATGCAGCACTTACCTCATCTCATATAACTACCCATGTTTCACTACACATGTAACTACCCATGTCTCTTGTAACTTCCCTGTTTTTCCTTTTTCGTTTATGCAAAATTGCCTTTCTACTCACATCTCTTGTTCCCATTTCTTCATATATTTTTTTTCATTTTTTTACCTCACTTCTCTTATTTGCCTTTTACTCCATCTCTCTCAATTTGAAAATAGGTACGGTCATATATTTTCTTCATTTTGTTTTCTTTAAAAAATTTTATTGTTGTGCAATGTATTTGAACCACCACTTAAATGGGCCAGTGCCGGCCCGCCAGTCAACGACCCACGGCACGGCTCGTGCCATCGGCCATGCTGGAACAAGGGATGTGGCACAACTGGCCCGTTTTGGCACGGCACGCGATGGGCCGACCTGTCCACAATGGTTCGCCCACTGGCACTTCCTCTTTTCTAATTTAAATTTTTACAATTCAGTCGAGTAATGTACTAATAGACATCCTACAAACCAAATATTTAATGGGTTTGGCTGTTACAGGCCGGGTCAGGGCCCACAAACTAGATATTTAATGGATTTGGCCAAAAACGCCTTCTTTATGAGGAAGAATCCTTTGTGATCCTTATGCTTCAAATAATTACAGACATGATGATTGATGTCGTCTCTACTTTATTGTGAGGTGAATGATATTTTGCTTGAAGCAGAATAAAATTTAATTTAACAAGTTTTTATAAATGAAATAAAAAAACACGTGATATGAATTGTTCATCTATTGCTTGTTGGGCCCAACATCACGATGTCGACGTATGAATACTCTATCTTGAACACTTATCCACTTTTCAAAGGGCACAAAACTGATGAGCCCACCAATTCAAGGCCCATGCATCTATGTCAATGGCCCTACTTTATTAGCCTCCCAGGGTATCTAGCACTGTCGATGATCTAGAAATGAGTTGGTAGACACCTAGATTTTAGACAGGTTGTCTATTCAGGAGTCCAATTCTAACATTAGAATAGAACTTGTCCAATTCAAGGGCCTTTGCCCACACGGCCTTTGACATAGATGCATATAAAAAAAATTAAAGAGGCACTCCGAGCACGGCTGGCACAACACGACCCTACCTACGACAGCCCGTTTGACATCCGTACAGCCACTCAAGTCATTACTTATTCTCCAATTGCATGAATATTTGATTTGAATTGTATGGGCAAACTCGTGCTCAGCATAGGTTCTTTTGCTAGTATCTATTTACAACACAAGTACTTAGATTTGAATTAAGCCACTTCAATGACAAGAAAGTTCACCTCACTCCATCTTAAATCAAATAGAGAATTATATATGAATACTATGAATCTCATATACTTCACCTCAAGTAATATTTAAATCCCCATCGTAAAGAGAAATAATGAAAGATCTTTTCCCTGTATGTTTTATAAGTTAACTAAAGCAACACGATATACCATGTAGGCGTAAAATAACAAATATTTTAATTACTATTTTTACACTGCCTTGGGCACTTGTCGAACAAGGGCGGAACCCGGATATAGGCCTTGGGGGACATTGTGAAAAAAAAATTCTTATAGGGCCCTTGCTAAAAATGGCTTTAGACTCCCATATCTAAAAGGGTTTTTGAAACTTAGGGAAGCCATGGCCCATGCCCGCTTTCCTGAAGCTCATATGATGCCTCTTTTTAATTTACAAAAAAGCTTGGGATAAGAGAATTCCACTAGATGAGAAATGTCATGCAAATCTCTCTAATATTTGCTATCAAACTTAGGCTAACATGTATTTTATTGCTAAAAAAATCTCTCTTTACATTATGTGGTGACCCAGGGAAGCTCATCGTCTGCTTAAATTGTATTGGTTCACTCTCTCTTCCTTTCTTTTTCTCTCCTCTAAATTGGAGCTCGGGAGAGGGTACACATTTGGCAACCAATTCTTTAGGGAAAAGATTCTGATTTCCATAAAGTTGTGGTAGATCCATGTTTGGCAATTGCAAATTCTTGAGGATTTGGATGAAAATTCTTCATTTGTTAAGATTTTCAGATCCGACCATGCCCATAAGATTTGAAAATCCTCTCTTAAGTGGATTGACACACCGAAACCTATTTTCATCAGTTATATTCATCAATACACACCAATATCAATGTGAAATCTTCGACTATACAAATCCCCAGCAATGAATCCTTGTTCCGGTGCTAGTGAAGAATCATCAGATCTATGGATTCCTTTCCCGGATCAGTCCTCAACCTTTTCGATCCCGCTCCAAAAACGTGGATCGACGTTTTCAAAGAGGAACTATCATCGGAGCGCAGTTCGAATGTCTTGAAATTGAGGTGTAGTTTACGGTGGAGCGCGGATCATTCGAAGATAGAGCGTGAGTCGGGTAAAACCTAGATAGCCGTTTAACGAGGGAGGGAGCACAAGTTGACGAGTTTTGAATTGAGAATCAAAATTATTTGGGTCGTCGATCCAAGGTGGGAACGAATTCTAAAACTCGGAACTTGGTATTTGGAAGGTCGTTTCAAAAATCTAAATATTCTAAACTCTAAACCTTTAGTTTTAAGGAGGATTAAAAGAAAAGAAACCAAAGAGAGACTGAAACTCCAAAAAAGGAGAAGAGAGACTAAAACTCTAAAAGAGGAGCAGTGTAGGTCACGGTTACTAGCAGGAGCCAACTGGTACCTGTCCCCCTCCTTCCCCCTCTCTCTACTTCACTATTTTTTCTTCTTTTCCTCCCCCGTCTCTCTTTCTAGTCTCCATCTATCCACTCCATCATCTTCCTTTTGTTTAACTAATATAAATTTCGTAGTTTGTACTCGTTGATTAGATGATGTTTAGAACTTCAAATCACACCTATCTCACATTGGGGCCCATATTTGTACGATCTTGATGGCTATGGAAGATTATAAACAATAAAAACTTTCCACCATTGTCTCCAATACTCTTATTATATATATAAGGAAATTCTAAAAAAACACCCCACTTTAAAAATGTCCTTCTTTTTTGTTTTGTCATGGAGCCCATGTTGAGTAAATCTAGTCCATTCACATACACTACCTCCCCATGAATAGCCTTAAGTCCAAGTTTGACACTCATCAAACTTTTCCTCACCATTGGATTGAAGCCATAATAAAATGATGCCTCTAAATCATTAAATTTTAGGGACATGGATCAAAAGGTTAGGATTATAGACTCAAAATTTTGCATATAGGTAGGTCTTACATGTATATTTCATCCAATGGACTTCCATGATCATCATGTATACCAGTGGATCCAACTACGAGGGGTGTTTTCTCCTAAAAAACGTCAGGCGTTGTGTGATGCTATATATATATATATATATATATATAGAGAGAGAGAGAGAGAGAGAGGGTGGGGCCCCTCATATCCATATTCAATGCAAACAGCATAAATGTGAGCCCCCCCAACCCTTACTCTTATAGTAACGTGATAGTTACTCTTATAGTAACATGAGAGTTACTCTTACAAGAGCATCTCCCTGAATTACAATCTACACACATGGGACCCTCTGAATTACAATGGATCAATTGAGTTTTCACTAATCCAAATGGATTGGATCGTTGGACCTGGGGTCAAATTTTTTTCTTTAATATAAAGTCGTTAAGTTTTTGGGCCACAAATAAAAGGGTTAGAGACTTTGGGATTGACCCAAAGCTTGATATATGGGCTCATCCAATAAGATTCTTTCCACCCGTCTGCCTCCCCCGCAAATGATCAATGAGGCTCTAGGTGGGTCCTGTCAAATTTGTCCCTTACCATATGGTGAGGAATGGATGCACATGAATATCCCCCATATATATAGAAAATTTCTCAAAAACTCCCATATCTCAAAAGGAAAGTTTCTGCCCCTATTAATAGTCAATGATTTGTTAGTATTTTAAGATATCCACCTTTGTAGGAGAATATTTAGGAGAGAGAATCGTATATGTATATCACTGATGACACGTGTCACGCTTTCATTAGCTAAAAGAGGGGTGCTTTTTTTTTATAAAAACGCCTGGGAGTTTTGTAGCATATATATATAAACAAGACATGTTGGAAGATTGATTTGACCTTTATCTATTTTGACATGGAATGGTGTGTTTGTGGTCACTACTTTGTAGTGCAGAGATTGGATGGTGTGGTTCTTGATGATGGGATGGTATGGTCTTGATTGAAGATGGGTTTTGATAGGCTTATATTTGGTTGGTTGGATTGCATGAGATATTGAGATTTAGTTTGATGATGGTTTGGTCAACTACAGTGTGGCCCACTTCCTAGCCAAGGACTGATCATGATGAATGTGTTGGGGCAAATATGTCATCTGAGTAACACTTGATGTTTAAAATTTAAACATGTAGAATCTCACAATTCTGAAAGAAATAAAATTTGTATGAAAGTATGCCGTTCCACTTCTTTTCTTAGTGTCGACTCTTGTTTTGTTTCAAGTATATAAAGTTTGTGTGGAATACAAAAGTCAAATCATGCAAAAATAATTACAACCTTTTTAGATCACATAGGATCGTCCAAGCTACTATAGTCCTCATCATGTGTGTATCATCCATTTGTCCTCCTTGTAATTCTTTATGCATATTTTCTTTGGATGGGTTGGATATGATGCCTTCTACCATGCATGGAAGATTTGTTTCTATCCATGATCCAATAATCATGTGAGGTGGGCTGTAACTATCCTTGACCATTGACTGAGAGGGTAAGTCTAAGCCAGAACTTCGTGCATGATCAAGATATGCTTGGTTGGAAGGCAACTAACTCAGTCTAAGAAGGCAAATCAACACTAATCACCATACTTGGTAATTAAACACAATTAATTTAACTAAAACACATTTAATTAGTACTAAATAGGGTTAAATTGGGTCGGGGTGTAACAAGTAGTAAGATGGTCCCACTTGAACAATGTAAAACAAATAGAGATGAGTCAGCTCTGTTGCAGAAAAAAACCAATATGGAGAAGAAAAAGGCTGAATCGATCAAACCAAGCCCTTGGGGCTTGTTATAGACCATATAAAACTTGCTTTAGTCAACAGACATGATGCAGAAACACCGGATTTATAAAGCCAAGTGGTTGTTCCAAGTAGACCGTTTCTCAAAGGTAGCAATGGAGAAATGCATTTTTAACATCAAGCTATCTAATGTCTAATTGGCCAATGTTGGACTACTGCTATGGCAAGTATTGTGCGAATTGTAGTGGGTTTAACAACTGGACTGTAAGTTTCATCAAAATCAACCCCTTCCATTTGATTAAAACCTTTGGCAACAAGCCTAGCTTTAAATCTTTCAATCTCTCCATTAGCATTTAGCTTAGTTTTAAAAACCCACTTGGACCCAATGACATGAATATTGGATGTAGGCGGGACAAGTTCCCATGTGTCATTCTGTTGAAGGGCATTGAGCTCCTCTTTCATTGCTTCAACCCAATGTGGCCTTTTCAGGGCTGAAGCAATGCCCTTTGGCTCCTTTAAATCACCATCACGAAGAGAGAATAATGAGGAAAATCCTTTGATTTGGACCTGGTGATCATAGTGTGAACATTAGTACCATCTACATTTTTGCGTCTAGAAGCATTTTGTTTAGGAGTTGTGTGGGCCATGGGCTCAGATGTCGTATCAAGAGGTAATTCAATTGATAGGTTGCCCGGAAGGCCAGCACCATCCCATGCAGATTCTTGGAGAGGGTGCCAGGGTGGGCATCATTTGAATAATTTAAATCAGCGCCACATGTATCTGTGTTAAGGGACTCAACTGCTGCAGATTTGGTGAGGGTGTGAGTAGCATCTGAGTGACGCAAATCAGCGCCACATGCATCTGTATTAAAGGACCCAATTGCTGATGTAATAAATTTATCATGCACACCTTGATGGGCTGGATGAGATGAACTGCTTTGATCAGAGCCAGCCGTGTAGTTCTCTGCATAATGTTATTGAGAATTAGAAGAGACAATGATTCGGTCCTCGGTGGGTTCCTCGGTCTGGCCCTTTGTGAGCCCATCGTCCCAATCCTCCTTGGGCTCAACAATCTGCTCCTTGTTTGGCTCAACAACCTAGTGCATATTATGATGGGTCTCAAGTATTATATCATGGCTGACTTCAATGGGGTCCATGGGCAGAATTGAATGTCCAAGTGTTGTGGGAGCCGTCAATGGGGCAACATGGTGTTCACTCTGCAAGAAAACACCTTGTTTAGTTATAACTGGTGCAAAAATGTGAGCAGCTGTTGAAGAAGACTGACTGGAACTAGCTTGTCATGATTGGGGCTTCAAAAACTCATAATATGTTGATATTGAACTCGATTCCTGAATAGAGGAAGACAGAGAGGTATCATTAGTATAGGGTAGCATGTTTTCATCAAAAATCACATGCCTTGAGATGTAAATCTTCTTGGTTGGAGGATGGTAACATCAATAGCTTTTATGCTCGCTGCTATATCCAATGAACAAACATGGATAAAATTTGGGCTGAAACTAATTTGCCATTCTATCACGCAGATACGGGAAACACCGACATCCGAACACCTTTAGTGAGGAATAATCAGGATGTTGACCATATAATTTGTAAAAAGGTGTCTCCATGCCCAATGTTGAGGAAGGTAGTCTATTAATCAAGTATATTGCAGTGAGGAAGGCCTCAACGAAAGAATGCCTTTGGTAGGTTTGCATGTAGAAAAAGAGTGAGCCTAGTTTCAACAACATGTTTATGCTTTCTCTCAGCCACCCAATTTTGTTCAGGCGTATGGGGGCAAGATATATGTCTTAAAACTGCATGTTCTTCAAGATGAGAGATAAATACTTTAGACTGAAATTCTCCCCCTCCATCACATTGCAAAATCTTTATTTTAGTTGAAAACTGGTTCTCAACCATTCGCTAGAGTTTTAAAAGGATAGAGAAAAAAATCTGATTTTTGTCATGAAAATCGAGTGCAGTCCTCTATGAAAATAACATAATATTTCACATTTTGGAAAGAATGCACAGGGGCAGGTCCCCAAAGGTCACAATGAATTTTGTGAAAAGGAACACTTTCGATTTTATTGCTTGTTTGAAAAGGCAATTTGCATCTCTTACCCATCTAACAACTAGTATACAGAGTAGGTAATTTATTCCAACTACTAACATTGACATTATTTTTTGAATCTAAAATCTTAAGAAACTTCGAATTTGGATGTTCAAGCCTTTGGTGCCAGATGTCTTTAGGAGCTTTTCCAGTTTTTATTGCCGTTAAAGCCGCACTAATATTTCCATCTATTGAATAAAGATTGTTTCTTTTACTCTCGGTTGCCAGAATTCTGCCCGTCTTCGGATCCTTAACCAAAAAAACCCAAGTCAACAAATTCAAAAATACAAGACTCATCTTTTGTAAGCTGACTAACAAAGAGTGGATTTTTTTTATAGAAGGGACCACAAGAACATCACGAAGTGGGACTGATCCATATGAGGATTTGACAGTAGTATCCCCTATGTGAGAGATTTTGAGACAATTTCCATCTCCAACAACAACTTTGTCTAGTCCATGATAAGAGGCTAAATTTATCAATATACCTGGATTATTGGTCATGTGGGCATTGGCTCTTATATCAACATACATGTTGGGATCAGGAGTATCTGTCAAGGAGACTGTCATAAGAGCTTGTGGTAAGTCTTCTTGTGCTTGATAGGAAAAATCCCACCGGAACCAACATTTTAAAGCAGTGTGACCACGCTGTCCACATATTTGACATTAGGGTCGTTTTCCTTGATAGTTTGCAGATTTGTTCTGTCCACCTTGATAGTTAGTAACTGGAACTTGAGAATTTGATTACCTGAGGGATAAGACTGTGGAGTAAAAGATTGTGACCCTCCTTTTGCATTTTGTGAAAAACTGTTATTATAGGCTTGTTATTCGAAAGGAGATTTTCCTCCTTTGTAAGGCTGCCCAATAGGAATAAATCCATGTCCTTGGGAATTAAAATACCCATTTGAATTTCCTCGGCCTTTACCATTGCCACGCCCTCTACCACCATTTGAGCGTTGAGATAGAAATGCTATGGATTGATCAATGCTCTTTTCTTCCATAGAAGAATTTTGAAGCCGCAGATCGTAACTTTGTAATACTGTTACGAACGATGAATATGATGGTGGTTTTGAAATCATAGAGGTAACAAGAACTTCATACCTAGAACCTAATCCTTGTGACATATACATAACCTTATCGTCCTCAGCAACAGGTTTTTGTATTGCAGCTAGACCATCGAAAATGGCCTTGAATGTCTTGAGGTAGTCAGCCAAGGATTGTGTCCCATCTTTTGTTTGTTGCATTTGCCGCCTTAATTGGATTCACATTCTTTGGTTGCTTGGAGATAATCTTCTTCCAAGCAATCCCAAACATTCTTGGCCGTCTTGCATCCAACGACCAGACACAAGGCCTCTTCAAAGAGTGCCTGTTATCTAGCTTCGGAGGAGAACATCTTGTTCTTTCCATGTGATAAATTCAGAACTTGGAGTCACCTCACCCTTTTCAAACATAAAAGTCTCAGCTCATGGCTCCTTGTATAGGATAGTAGAGACTTTCATACCTTCAATGAGAGGAAGAATTTGGCTTCTCTATATGAGGTAGTTTGTGGGATTGAGTTTGATTGAAACAATGTTAATTAGATGATGGAGATATTGAGGTGAAAGGGAAAAGCTGCTTAAGGAAGATGATGACATAGTTTAAGGAGGAGAAAGAGGTGATCAGATAATAGAGAGAAGGTGAAAAACTTCAATGACACGATGGACTATCACAGGGCCTGGATTGTCTTTGATACCATGTAGAATTTCACAATTTTGAGAGAAATAAAATTTGTATGAAAGTATATCGTCCACTTCTTTTCTTAGTGTCGACTCTTGTTTTGTTTCAAGTATATATAAAGTTTGTGAGGAATACAAAAGTCAAATCATGCAAAATAATTACAACCTTTTTAGATCACACAGGATCCTTTGAGCCACTATAGTCCTCATCATGTGTGTGTGTCATCCATTTGTCCTCCTAATTTTTTATGCATATTTTCTTTGGATGGGTTGGATATCATGCCTTCTACCATGCATGGAAGATTTGTTTCTATCCACAGTGGCGGACCCAGGATTTTCGTTTGAGGGGTGCGAACCTGAATAGGTAGTTTGGTTTTAGGGGCAAACTGAGGATTTTCATGTGGATTTTGAGGGTTGGCCCATAATTTTAATGAATTTTTTGAAACGCACCGTGGTTTAATGGGTGCGGCCGCACCCGCATGGTTGTGCCTGGGTCCGCCCCTGTCTATCCATGATCCAATAATCATGTGAGATGGGCTGTAACTATCCTTGACCATTGACTGAGCGGATAAGTCTAAGCCAGAACTTTGTGCACGATCAAGATATGCTTGGTTGGAATGAATCATGACAAAATTCCCTTCCTTGTCTCTATGGATATTCATATCAGCAGAGGTGGATGCTAGGTTTGCATAGTGATATGATGAGCTGGGACATTATGTATATATGTACTGAGATTTTGTTGGACCTTGATAGGTTGAGCCTAGATGAGATTGGGCTGATTGCATTGAACCTTAATGAGCTAGATTTGGAACATCTTGATGAGACAGGGTTGTCCCATCTAGAATGCAATGAGTTGATTCATGTTGAAGATGGGCTTGCGACTTGCAGTCTTAATAAAACATACTTAAATGATAATTAACTCTACAAAATTGATGTATAATTTAAGTGTTGTAAAATACAGTGTACTTTCATGCAAATTGCCAACACTGGCATGAGAGGAGACACCCACATATCTTTTGGTCTAGTTGCATGGCTTACGCTTTGAGTCTTTTGATAAAAGATATTGCATATTCAATGCACCCAAATTTAATTTTCATTGGTGGTTATGAGAAGGCAAAGGGAATTGTGAAGTATATAAAAAAATACTCTTCAGCTTTGCATATATCTCGAATATTTTGATCATTAGATGTTATACGAGTCAAGAAGACTAGATTTGGGCATCATTTTGTTGCATGTATTGGAACGAATTGCTCGTGTAAAGAATGCTTTAATTAACTTGGTTTTGAGTGAGGAATGGGAGAAACTCAAGAAAGGTGGGGCGAGGGAAAATATGGAGCATAATGGGGTAAAAGAAATTGTATTGGATGATGACTTTTGAAAACAATTGAAGACTATCTTGGCATCCACAAAACCCATTTGGCAGATAATTCATTTTTGTGATTCTTAGAAAGCTATTATAGGAGAATTTTATCAAAGGATGGAAGAAATGTCAGTATATATATTCAAATCGCGCTAAAAGATAAGGTTGAAATGTATCAAGTTATTCAGAATATTGTTACGGGATGATGGGAGAAGATGAATCAACATTTACACCTTTACATACTCTTGCATATATATATATATGCTTACTCCATATTGTTATTCAGAATATTCGTTAATTAACAAGTTTTCACCAACGAGAGAGAAAAAGGAAGAAGCCTCATGCTAATCAAGATATATAGATACCTTATTTTGAAGTAGTAGATTGATTGGTGAGAGATTTAGATGAAGCATATTTAGTTCGTCGTCAACTTAGTGACTTTGTTAGTGGCAAATGTATTTTTGGTTGTCCTCAAGAAATCAAGGATAGATAGAACATTGGTGTAGTAACATGGTGGGATTTCCTATTAAAAAAAAAAACATGGTGGGATTTGTATGGAGTTACCGCACATCAGCTAAATAGTGTTGTCTCAAAGTGTGAATACATCTTGCGCAAAGAGAGCATGGAGTACCTATGGACTTATTCACAATGTAAAGAGGAATAGGATGAATGTGGACCGTGCAGAATCTTTGGTTTATGTACATTATAATCATCGATTGTTGACACGGTATATAGAGGATTATGAGGGGACATATAAAAATTGAGATAATTTTGTTAGTGATGATAATTTGGAGGACATGAAAGCCCTTGAAAATAGAGAATATGCATCACTTCATTCTGGTGATATTAGACTACCACCTTAAACTTCTCCCACTTCTGCACCACATTTGGAATGAGTATTCTTTTTATTTTTTTAATTTGTTTGATGTTATCATATGTTTTGTGGACTATACATTTTAAAGCTCAATCAATATTAATTTGGACATAGGATATGAAATTATGGATAACCATTGTTTTTTTTATAAGCTTGACATTTATCTTTTTAATAAAGAAACTTCTACTGACTTATTAAATATTATCTATTTTATGTGATTAAATTGTAAAGTTAATTTTTTCTCCATTTTTAACACTTGAATATATAGATAATATATATTTGTGCACATTAGTTAATTATTTATAAACCCATAAGCACTTATGTTGTATAGGCACTCTTCCAGTATAATTATTTTAAAATTTAGTGCTACACGCAGAGGGCACTCAAGTACTTCCAATGTAAGGTGGATGGAGTTGCACTGAGATTGATGTACTTTTCCAATAGGTTTGTGGACAATGTTCTCTTATTAGCGGACCGGAAATTCCTAATATGCACTTGTGGGGCTCAGTTAGATAAATTACCGGCAGAGTTACTTTTGGTCGTTCTCTGCATTTTCCCCCCAAAAACGAATTCAAAAAGCTAATTGCAGGCATCTCTCTCTCTCTCTCTGTGTGTGTAAAATCAATCTATCAATGGCTTCCCAAGGAGGTAGATAGTAAACGCCTAGATTTCTCTCTTCCGTCATATCATATCATTTTCTTTGCTTGTTTCTCCCATTCCATCTCTCTCTCTCAATTTCTTTTTTCCAGGTGGAAACGAAAATTTCTGGTCTGAAATCGGAGCTTCTGAAGAAAATCGTCCCCAAATCGGCGTAATCTATGGGAGACGGAGAAAACCCACCACTATCAACTCGAATGCACAGACGTACAGATGCATACCAAAACCAATGTATGTAAAAAAAAAAAAAAAAACACATAGGAAAAATTTTCATGGGTTATGTGAAACCCTTATCACCTTTTAAGCGTATTTCCGGCTGTTACTAGAAAGTGTAGGAGATGAAAAACACAGATATCAATTTTGGGATGGTAAGGGTGGAAAACCCATAGCCTTCTTGATATAGTCCCATTTTGGAGCCACCCCAAATGTCTGTTTGGAACTGGTGTTTATCAACTCTACTACCGTATCTATTGCATCATTGGACAATCTGGGGTAAACCCAAATTCTCTTGAAAAAGGTTTTCCCTGTGGAAATTTTACTCTTTCTTTTTGACAGTTTTTTGTTTGAATTCTTGGCTGTTAACCCAGTTTTTGTTTGTTTTTTGTTCTCTTTCTCAGACATGAAGTTGACAGGGAGAATCGGGTGAGTCTGGTGGCAAGCAAGAGAGTTAGCTGGAAGCACTCTCTGTCTATCAGGTTAGGATTAATCACTCTTGAGAGCTCTCTCTCGTTTACACTTCCATTGATGAATTGTTTGAGTGGAAAAGTTGAACTAAAAAAACCGACCCCAGATGATATGATGGCTATTTGTCAATGAAAGCCTTGTCATATGATGTTTTATAATATCCAACAGTGATTAGTGATTACATGTATGCTGGTTAAACGTTCCATGAGGTTTGTGTCAGCTTCATGTACTGAGTTTTCATCCAATGGTGCAAAGAACTTATGACACCTTAATTTGATGGGTAGTTTTATAGCCCATCTGCTTGTATAGAACATCTCAAGAAGGTAGGATGCTTTTCCACCCAAGTTGATTTTAGGACTTTCTGGGGTCAGACATGAATCAAATCCAAAACAAGGTGGAAAATGAATATGCATCTGTTTTCAATTTTTGTACTGGCCGTTGCTCAGCTGGTTATTGTGTGCATGGGTCTGAATACACTATGAAGCCAAAAAATAAAAAAATCACTTGCAACTGGGTCTACTTTTAAACTCCAAATCCAAACATCTCTATGTAGCTTCTTAGAGAGAGTTTTTGTTTTTATTTTTTTATTCAATTTCGAAATTGGGGTGCTTGCAACAATGCTTGTTGTTTCATGGATGCACAGGATTTAATAATAGACAAAACTGCAGGGCTAATTGTTCCCTTGAGCTTTCTTAACTGTGAAAAATTGATGAGTTTCACTCATTAAGGAATTTGATGACAACTAGACTGCTAATATCTCCCAAAAGGAAAAAAAAAAAAGAAAGGCTGATTACTTTACTGCATTGTGTAGTATTATGCTTTTGCATTGACAAAATGAAAGAAATTGCCTCTTTTGTCAACCAATACTGATTTCATAATGAGAGTGGCAACTGGAAATTTCATTAATTTTAGCTGATTTCTTAGTGAGTATTGTTGTTTACCTAATATGTGTCTGTAATGGAGCACATTTGGAGATTTATGGTTGTGTTTAACAGGGGGAGGACAAGTATAGTAATTTCAGGGGACACTGTGTATCAGCCGCAACCAAAACAAAGGGAAGCAAGAAGGAAACCAAGGAATGCTATTCCAAATGTATGTTCATTATCCCTAGTCTTCAACCATATGTCTACTACTCTACTGTGGAATTAGAACACACCTTTTATAATTTTCAGCCATCATTTCATTGTTCTATAAAATGGTATCGTTCGATTTGATTTATTCTGTTATTAATCTTCTGGATGCTACAGAGGAAAACCGGACATCGTCCTCCAGATTTTCATCAGGAAAAAGCTTATTTTGAAGAAATTGACTCCTTTGAGCTGATGGAGGAAAGCCCATCACCGAAAAACTTAGGCACTTGGGCTGTGGGCACTCAAAATGCTCATGTTGTTCATGATTTGTCCTCAATTCTAGAACGATGGATGATCTCCAAGAGACTCACTTGTGGTCCTATGCCTTCTGGTTCGCTAGCTAAGATATGGGAAACCCCCATCTTATCCACAGGATCCACTAACATCGATATTTCAGATTCTTCTAGTGAGAAAACACCAGAAAGGACTTCAAAGATCTCTTTCAAAAGCATTTACTTGAGTTCCATTCATGAGAAGCAGACTGAAAGACATACACATTCACAAGAAAGAGACATTATCGATGTTCTTAACAAGATTCACATAGATGGAGCAGGTTCAGTAAGAGACATTCATGAAGGTACGGAAGACTTGGCAGAGGGTGACGTTGATTGTGAGGATCTAGGTATTAAGAAGCTCTCGTTAACTTCATCGTTGGGTGAGGATTATCGGGATGCATTTCCTAAGCTGCTAATGGTTTGTGGGCAGTCAGTTCCATCAAGGCTATCAGAAGTGTTCTCCCAGTATTGGTTGGTTCTGTACAATTTAATATCATTTTCATAGCATAACTTGTGCATTTTGGTGGGTTAGGTCCAGAAGACTCTTGAAAAAAAAAAGAAAACTTGCGCACTAGAAATATATTGTTTAGTTTCTTTTACATACCTGCTGAATCTTGAAATCTGCAGTTTTTTTTTTTTTTTTTTTAATTATAACAAACATGTTCCTTTCTCCCAGTCGATGAGTTCGGGGAACCTATGTTCATCATTGAACATTTGATTTCAGGAGATCAGTACCTGATGGAGAAAAGTGCACTTTTTACACATTTTGATTGAATGAACATGTTCTTTCATTATTTTTCACGAACAAAGGGTTCACTTGTCAACATTTCGAGTATCCTATATCATGTTTAGTTGTTAAATTTGTATCTAAATAAACATGGTGCACTTGGCATTTTGACAGATTTAGGAAGGAACACTATACAGTCAAAAATATTTCTTTTCATCTTTTTCTCTAGGATAATATTATCCATCTACTGATGATTTTTTTTTCCTTAAACAGTGACCTGAGTAGTATAGTCAAGATAGGTGAAGGTACATATGGTGAAGCCTTCAGGGCCGGTGAAACTGTTTGTAAGATAGTTCCTATTGATGGAGATTTGTTAGTGAATGGGGAAGTGCAAAAGGTATTAAACCTGTTATTACTCTCAAGTCTCAAGAACATCTGTAATTCAGCTGAATCATGATTGACATATTCCTTTGCTTCAGAGATCTTCAGAACTGCTTGAGGAGGTCCTACTTTGCTGGACTCTAGGCACCCTAAAGGGTCAAGGTCACAATCAAAACATTTGCACAAACTTCATAGAAACAAAAGAGTACGTCTTGTATACAGTTTTCTCAGAGTTCTGTTTGTTAGCATAGAATACATGTAGGAATTCATGGTCAAATGAACTCCACGGAAGGATTATTAAAGCGGTGAGGGGTGAAGGATATAAGGTAGCAATGTAGATTCAATCCCCACTTTCCTAGGATTTGAATTACTAGGGTGGTGTCTGGATATAAGGTAGCAATGTAGATTCAATCCCCACTTTCCTAGGATTTGAATTACTAGGGTGGTGTCTGGCCATTAATTTCCCACCTCCCCTTGATTCATTTTCCATCATAGGGGAGATAAGTTGATAGTCATTTTCGAAAATTCACATTTGTTTCTTCAATTTTAACTATTTTAAGAAATAAAACTCTTCCAGTTATTATGTTTTCAATTTACATGAAAAAACAGGCCGTGTTGTTTATACTTCACAATGTTATTTACTGGCTGCTGTGTGCTGGTAATAATGACATTTGACATTCATTGTCTCTGCAGCGTGCGAGTATGCCAAGGTGCCTATGATGCTTCCCTTATCAAAGCATGGGAAGATTGGGATGCAAAGAATGGGTCAGAAAATGACCATCCAAAGGAATTCCCAGAGAAACAGGTTCTCTTTTAAGTAATTTGGATGTCGATCATGTCAGGTGAAGGAATAGTAAATGTTGGTCATCCTTAGGGAACCAACACCACATTCAGGCTATCACGTAGGGCATGTGGGCCCACTTTGAGTGATCCAGATCATTCTCTTGGAGTCCTAGAGAATCCTTCCATTAACGGTGATTTCTGAGGACAGCTATAGAATCATGGCCATCTGATAATTTGAATATGGATGTTGATAAGAAGAGAAAAAAAAGGCAATGGTCCACATTTTAACTGCAAAAATCAACTAATCAGATGGCTTAGATTATTTGATAGTGAATAGTTATCTGTAGCATCTTCCCTACAGATCTGATGAATGAATGATTTTGGGCACCAACGAATGAGCCCATTTGTTCAACCTTTTTGCCTCGAATGAATGGTTGATTCTTTCTGGCCAATTATTGTATAAAAATATGCAATGCTGAGATATGGCATGGATACACCAGCATAAAAATGAATCATTGGTTGCAATTCAATATGGATTGTCTATCTTGAAGTATCCGCAGCATCATAGATAGTAATTCTAGATGAAGTGAACCCATTTGTCACATTCCTCTGCTCAACATAACTACATATTTGAAGCTAATAAAATTGGTTGCAGTGCTATGTGGTGTTTATTTTAGCGGATGGTGGCAGAGACCTTGAAAGCTTTGTGCTTTCAAACTTTGATGAAGCACGAAGTTTACTGGTGCAGGTAGGCTAGAGTACAATTTCTTTCAAATTCATTTAACTTGTTTATTGTAGCTAGAGGATTCCGTGAATTCATGCTCAGAGGATTTCTGTTTCATCAGGAGAGCAATCCTGCATTCCTACCCTTAGGAAATCAAAATCCTTTCTATCAAGGAAAATCAGTTCATTTTTCCTTTTCCACAAGGAAATTCTGTTGCATCAAACAATGGAATAGTGGACTGCATGGAAAATCAAATCATTTTTTTTTTATTGCGGAATCTTCTTGTGACACAAATGCACCCTTTGGGCCTGTTTCTTTGTATGAAACTAAATTCCTAGGAATTCTAAGAAATGTATTCCTAATATGGAAAAAATTGGAGAAACAAAGGTGAAGATTCATAAATGGCCATCAAATAGTTCCCCTTTAGTGGAAAATGAATTAAGGGAGATGGAAAATGTATACCCAGCCAACACCCTAGCAAATCAAATTCTAGGAAAGTTGGGGCCCATTTACTTCTCTACCTTATATCATTCATCCCTCACCTCTTCAATAATCCTTTATTGGAATTCATTTTACAACGAAATCCCAGGAATTCAGTACCACGTACATGTATACAGAATGGAGTTCATGATTGTCTTGTTCTTTCCTTTTTGCAGGTTACAGCTACCTTAGCCGTTGCCGAAGTTGCATTTGAGTTTGAACATCGTGATCTGCACTGGTTGGTTACAATCTCTAAGGCTATCTAGTCATGCTGTTTTGCAGTATTCCTTGTGACATGGTGCATTGGTGATTGCTAACTTGGTAATTTCTTTACAGGGGCAACATCCTTTTAACTAGGAATGGTGCTGCAGTGGCAGAGTTCACTATTCAGGGAAGTCGAAAGTGGGCAAAGACATTTGGCCTATCAATATCGATAATTGACTTTACCCTTTCGCGCATCAACACTGGTGACTATTCCTCTGCAACGACCCATTAGAAAACTGTAGTTCCTTTCCTCTGTTAGAAGTATTCAATTTTCTTCAACTAATGGCGGATTTAAATTTATGTAAATAGAAATATTTCTTTTCTTTTCTTTTCTTTTTTTTGTTTGCTACTGGATTTGATATATTGGCAGGATGGATGATTATTTGTTATGCTTGGTAAGGGCTTTGGCAATGCAAAAATCAGAATCACATCAAACGAGTTATTGTTTTGTTACTGCTAGGCCAGATCAATATCAACATTTTGCTTTGATAATAATTTCAGGTGTGGAAGAAGTGGAAAAAAGTATAGTGTGCCTCATGTGGTTTCAGATTTCTGCACTGCACCAAATGCCTAATGGAATAGATACACTTCTGTTAAGATGCACCATGCACCTTTAGAGAAGAAAGTTTGTGCTTTGTTCTAATTGTAATATCTGAACTAGACTCACTATGTACATGGGAAATCTACTTCAATCTAGAGACTGCAGATAGTATTTTAATTTCTTCCTCCTGAACTAGAACATAATGCAATGTGCTAAAGTACAATGACTGGTCAGTCAGATATTTTTTGTAGACAGGCTTGAAGACTTATCAGGATGACAGTCAGTATATTGCCCTAGTTATGGATGAGATTACAAGACATATTCAGGATGAGGTGCCGTGGTGTATGCTATTTGCAGATGACATTGTTTTAGTGGATGAGACGAGAGAAGGAGTGAATTCTAAGCTAGAATTGTGGCGGAAAACGTTAGAGACAAAAGGGTTTAGGCTAAGTCGATGCAAGACGGAATATATGGAATGCAAGTTTAGTCAAAGTAGGACACCTGGTAACTTAGAAGTAAGTTTGGGCACACAAAAGATTGTAGAGGAAGAAAACTTTAGGTACCTTGGATCTATGGTGCAACAGGATAGAGAGATTGATACTGATGTAAGTCACAGGATTCAGGCCGGGTGGACCAAATGGAGGAGTGCTTCGGGGGTCTTGTGTGATCGGAAAGTCCCCCTCAAGGTTGAAGGAAAGTATTAGAAGGTGGCGGTACGTCCAGCGTTGTTATCTGAATCAGAGTGTTGGGCAGTAAAGCATAATCATGTTAAGAAGATGGAAGTTGCGGAGATGAGAATGCTAAGATGGATGTGCGGGATCACAAGGAGAGATAAGATTAGGAATGAAGAGATTAGAGGCAAAGTAGGAATAACACCGATTAAAGATAAAATGAGAGAAAATCGACTGAGATGGTTCGGCCATGTTAGAAGGCGCCCAACGGAGGCACCTGTTAAAAGGTGTGAAAGCATGGAGATTGCCCGGAGTAGGAGAGGGAGAGGGAGACCCAAGAGAAGTTGGAAAGAAACTATTAAACATGACATTGCCTATATGGATCTAACGGAGGACATGGCCCTAAACAGATTTGATTGGCGTCGTTAAATCCATATAGCCGACCCCACCTAGTGGGAAAAGGCTTGGTTTGGTTTAGGCTTGAAGACTTATCTTATAATTCTCCTGAAGAAATCATCATTCCTTTTGTTCTATGTGATCCATCATAAAGTATGCTTTGATGTCTGTTACCAAATGTGCTAGGCAAGTGAACACAAGAAATCATCATTTGGATAGCAGCTGTGCAGTGCTTTGTTTGAGAAGACGACCATCCCTTAACCACATTTGCTTAGGCACAATATGGGGCACTCACACATTGCAAGAATACATATAATGTGTAGAATGTTTTAATGCACGTAACGTGAAAAAAAAAAAAAAAAAAAAACACGAGTGCTGCACATCTTCTTTGTGAAAACTGCCTATTGATCTTGTAAGTGTATCTTGCATCTCAAAGCTGGTAATTTATTTTTATCTCACTGGAATGTGTTTCAACTGAAGTATATGTATACATAGGACCGCAGTTTAATTATTTAAGAAAAACAGACTAAAGCAGTATTGATGCCTAATGAAAGCACCTAAGAGTTAAAATAGTAGATCATTTAAGCACCAGTTTCTCAACTTCTCTATTGCCCAGCAGTGGGGTTTTTTTTTTTTTTTTGTAGTGGTACAAGGAGTGATACTTAACAAGATGACTAGGGACCGATCCCTGGTTGGTATTGTCAGGCTAAGGTGCTTTACAAAACCACTCATCTATCAGTGGTCCTCTCCCCAGTTTTCACTTATTAGGCCACTGTATGGCTTGTAAATCATATGCACAGATCATTTTACACCTAGTCCAAAGTGGATGAGATCATATATGCACCAGTTTCTCAACTCCTCTATTGCCCAGTCGTGGTTTTTTTATTTTCTTTTTGTTTTTGTTTTTGTAGTGGTACAAGGAGTACTACTTAACAAGATGACTAGGGATCAATCCCTGGTTGGTATTGTCAGGCTAAGGTGCTTTACAAAACCACTCATCTATCAGTGGTCCTCTCCCCAGTTTTCACTTATTAAGCCACTGTATGGCTTGTAAATCATATGCACAAATCATTTTACACCTAGTCCAAAGTGTATGAGATCATATAAGCACCAGTTTCTCAACTTCTCTATTGCCCAGTAGTGGGTTTTTTTTTTTAGTGGTACAAGGAGTAATACTAAACAAGATGACTAGGGATCGATCTCTGGTTGGTATTGTCAGGCTAAGGTGCTTTACAAAACCACTCATCTATCAGTGGTCCTCTCCCCAGTTTTCACTTATTAAGCCACTGTATGGCTTGTAAATCATATGCACAGATCATTTTACACCTAGTCCAAAGTGGATGAGATGTTCACCTGGGTCTGTGCAGGAGAAGCTATATTGTTTCTGGACCTATCTGCTGATCCGGCGCTTTTTGAAGGCCCCAAAGGGGACCGACAGGTATGTATGATGAAATAAGGATTGTGAATTTATTTGATTTTCAGCTGACTGACCTATTAATATTTTCTTTTGCAGTCTGAAACATACCGGAAAATGAAGGAGGTAACTGATGAATGCTGGGAAGGCAGGTAAGTCTGATGAAATTTAAATGTGCATTGATTAAATCTGTTGATAAGAAAACCTGCCACACTTGATTACAATACAAACAAATGCCCTATCTTTAAAAAAATTAGATTGAACTCATTGTAGACTACTAAAACTGAAACATCTTGGGGCTGCCACAAACTGCATAAGCCGGGCTCGTATTTTGTTGGTCCATATCATTCATATGATAAGCCTTCATGGATGGGTAACACCGCAAAATCTGCCTCATGGTGTGCACTTCTAACCAGCCAAATTTTGTGCTTTTACAATGAGAAGCCGTGATCCATTAGCTGCAACTGATGCAAGTAAACAATGTATACATTATTCTAACAGATAACATGACTCAAACTTGACCTCATGGTTGCAACAATAACCACGTTCCAGCTATGCTAGTGTCTTGCCAAGCGACCAATATGAGAAACTGGATGATCTGATACGTGAAGTGCCAAACTGATAATAGGGCCACCATATGAATAGCTTAGATTGCTAGCTGATAGGTCCTACCTGGAACTGATGTTCAATGAAACAGAAGGTAAAGAATCATTTTGTTGATTATGTTAGAGTGGCACGTGTGACGTTACCTGATTTGGATAGGATCCTAGTTGACTTGAGCAATACCCAATCAAAGGGATATAATTGTAATGCCTTGTAATCAACCCAATCAACGTAGTTGGCTTGCTGTGATTCGACAATATGAAAGATATAAAAGAAAGAGACCTGACCTAAGGCACTTAATTTTCCTGGAAAAATCATATTCTCTAAATTTGTCTTTGTTAAGTAGATATGGTATCAGAGACAACGCATCCCGGGTTTGAAGCCACGCAGGGCAAAAATGCCCCATGTCTTTGTGTCTTTGTGCTTGTGCAAGTGTGTAGGGCAAGAAGGCCCCATGCCGCATTGTAGTGTTGTGCAGGCATGTGCTTCGGGTCTGGGCAGTGCCCCGTCCCTAGGGGCTGTATTAAGCAGTTGTTTGAGTAGTTTCTTATCACTAATTGATTTTGGGATTACTGGCTAGCAATTTTGAGATGGTATTAAGTAGTTATTTAGTTGATAGATTAAGCATGAAATAACACATCATTTTGATTGTAAGGTTTATGGTTTTCCAGCGAAGGATGGCTTTTGATAAAATGTTTGTTCTTATGACTGAACAGCTTCCCCAAGACGAATGTTCTCTGGTTACAGTATCTAGTGGATATTTTGCTACTGAAGAAAACATTTGTAAGTTCAAAATATGTTCTACCACTTAGATTTCTATATTGGTTCTCTAACTAAAGAATATATTTGCATCTAGTTGTTACTGACTTTCTTTCTTGCGATGTTCCAGCAACGGACTGCTAAAGATTTACGAGATCTTCGTTCACTCAGAAAAAGTCTTAACTCATATGATTCAGCCAAAGATGCATTGTCAGATTCTTTCTTCAGTGAATTATGGGTTGATTGTGCTATGTGAAGGATTTCTTAAAGATGAAAAAGAAAAAGAGAATGGAAGGAATAGAGGAAATGACTGAGTTAACACCAGTTAACTTTTCATATACAATTTGAGCTGAAAGTATTTATTGTTGCCTTCATTTTGCAGCTCTCTCATGAAGAAATTAGAGTTCTCATGTATGATATTACCTTGAACGCTAATATTTAGAAAATGAAATCTTTTTCTGTTTCTTCTTTTTTCTTTTCTAAAGAGAGCATGCATTCTCTCTTTGCTTCTGAATGCTATCACCATAAGAGCATATCTTCCTTGTGCTCTTCATAACATGATCGACCCTACTTCAGCAAAGCTTAAAGCCATCCTCCAAGTCTGTTTAAAAGACCCCCACGGCCCCACCTCAATTTTGTTTTTGTGTGTTTTTTTTTTTTTTTTTTTTTTCTCTTTGGGTGGTGGAGGGGTTGGGGTTGTGTTTGGTGAGAGAAAATCACTAGTCCTCATCAAGTGAAGGTAAAGATGCATATATTGAATTGAATTAACCCCAAGGGGTAGCTCAGTTAGCTTAGGACCACAGTTTGCACCCGGTGGTTGTAGGTTCGAAATTGTACTACCACAATGGGGCTACATGGGAGTTTATCCGGCTTCCCTCTGGGCCCGGAGGGATTAGTCCAATTCAAAGGGTTGGAAGGGTTGGGAACCCTCCGATAGGTAAAAAAAAAAAGAAGAAAAGAAAAGAAGAATTGAATGAAAGTTGTTTTTTCTTGGCATAAATTATATTTCTAGGAATTTAAAGCAATGTGTTCCTAAAAGCGGCTAACATTGAAGAAGCAAATAGGGAGATCCATAAATGACCATCAAATAGTTTAATGGAAGATAAATTAATGAGACGGGAACTGAATATTCAGCAATGACTCTTAAGTAATCAAATCCTAGGAAGTTAAGAGTCCCATTGTCTCACCATGTTACATCTTTCACCATTCACCTCTTTAAAATCCCTTGGTTGCAACTCATTTCACCATGTATTACTAGAAACTTCATCACTTGCAAAAAAAACTTGAGCCCTAAACAATATACAAGGGACCTTCTCTATAGAAGAAATTAATTTACTGAAGTTATGAATGTAAGTATTTCCCATTGAAAGGGAGCTTATTCTTTGAAGATTCTCACTTTCGGTTCCTTTTAATTTCTTTGATTTCTAACTTAAAGCTCCTGAAACTAACAGGCGTTAGAATTTTCTAAGGTGTAGAATTTAAAACTTAAAAACCTTGTCTGAAATAAATCATCAACCTGTAAAACTTTCTCAAATAAAATTATCTATAGATATTGGCACCTAAAGAAATTATCCATGTGCACTGGATAATTTTCCTATATCGCCCTTTTCCCATGCGCATCTCATTGTGAGTCGCACCTGGGGATGGGCTGAGGGGATCGAAAAATCTGGTTGGGGCCAACCTATGTGTAACACCTCAACTCGGATTAATCGCATTTAGTGCTAATTAATTGTGATTTCCTAAAATTAATCATTCTTAGTTGCTAGGTAAGTGATTTTGTTGTGAATTAGTCCTAACTAGGCTTTTGGGTTAGACCTTGGGTCATGGATAGGTAGCTTGAACCCAACTTGGCCGTGTACGTAAAACCAAGAACTTTTTCGTAATTTTAAATTTTTTGATTTTTCATCATATGCGCGTCATCTTGGTGTCATCGCATGTATTTCGATGAATCCGCCATTTTTCATATTGAACATGCTTTCAATTAAATTCACATGGGCTATCTTGACCATCGTTTGACTATACTTGTAAATACAAGATAGAAGGTGGGTTTCTTTATAAAATGGAGAAAGTATTCACTTAAAACCTCAAACCTCCATTCAGTCATCGTCATTTGCAAGTGAAAGTGAGAGAGGAGAGAGGACTCCTTCTCCTTTACTTATTTCTTTCTCTCTTCTCAAACCATCAAAGAGAGGATTGCATGTGGGATTTTGGAGGAGAGATCTTGCTTCTCCAACTCTTTCTACACCTTTCCATACCATTGAATTGACAAGAGCTCCAATCTCAAAATCTACCCTTGACTGGAATTGGTGAGAGCTCCATCCTAATCTCAGACTTTTGGGCTGGCATCGTCCCGAGTCTAGGTTGGTTTCGCAGGTTGGGCTGGCATTGACTCGAGTCTAACTCGAAATCTCCTCCCACAATTGCCACCCAAGCATCCTTTTTTCTTCTCCTTCCCCCAAGGAGAAAGGAGGCTTGTAGTCCTTTCCGGGCCACGTGGAGTATTTGGAATCACTGCCCTGTCCTTTCAGCCATCTAACGTCTCTTCATCTTCATCCACCGTGCCTCTTGTGGGAATACGAAAATTCCCCAAAGGAAACCCATCCCATTATGTAAGGACACGTTTGTGTACACACCCTTTTTGCGGAAAGAGGAAATTGCCACGTCAGCAAATTCCATAGAAATGAAAACTCGGAAAAGGAATTCCGTAAAATTTAGAAATTTATGTTTGGTGCAAAAAGAGTTTCCTCATTGAATTGGTGCAGATGTTGTTTGGTGCGGCTGTGGATTCCTTATAGAAAATCAAAATTTCTTATTTGGTGATATAATTTTTTGAAGAAAATAACATAACATGTATATTATTTATTTAACATTAAATAATAATTTATATAAAGAAATAAAAAAATGAAAGAGTTATAGGGTTTTTGGGTTGAAATGGACAAGAGTGAGGAAAAGAGGGAGAAGTTTTCCGAGGAAAACCATTTCCCATACCCCCCATGGGAAACCCATTTCCACAATTATCAAGGAAAATGCTGACGAGACAAGAAAACATTTCCGCGGAATTGTTCCGCACCAAACGCCGGAAAAATGGGTTTTCCGCGAAAAACAGTAAACTTTTTCGCGGAAAGTGTTACACAAACATGCCCCAATGTAAGAGGCCTTTCAACACTCCGGGTATTTGAAATGGACAAGAGTGAGGAAAAGAGGGAGAAGTTTTCCGAGGAAAACCATTTCCCATACCCCCCATGGGAAACCCATTTCCACAATTATCAAGGAAAATGCTGACGAGACAAGAAAACATTTCCGCGGAATTGTTCCGCACCAAACGCCGGAAAAATGGGATTTTCCGCGAAAAACAGTAAACTTTTCCGCGGAAAGTGTTACACAAACATGCCCCAATGTAAGAGGCCTTTCAACACTCCGGGTATTTGAAATGGACAAGAGTGAGGAAAAGAGGGAGAAGTTTTCCGAGGAAAACCATTTCCCATACCCCCCATGGGAAACCCATTTCCACAATTATCAAGGAAAATGCTGACGAGACAAGAAAACATTTTCGCGGAATTGTTCCGCACCAAACGCCGGAAAAATGGGTTTTCCGCGAAAAACAGTAAACTTTTTCGCGGAAAGTGTTACACCCTGCCCTCCACCATTTTCCTCATGGCCCAACTAACCTGGCTACCTGGGATCCTGCCCAGATTCAGCTTTTGCACAACCACCTCGATAGCCTTCTTAGACCCTCTCAAAGCCAACCACCTCCGAAATCCTACGCCAGCTGTTTTTCCCCTTTGGCTGTCCACCCACCCCCTACCCTATCTCCTCCGGTTTGGAAGGATGGAAAGCTTACCTTCATGACCCCCAAGCAGATGGTAGCAAATAGTAAGGATTCTTTCACTTTCTCAGCCATTGTGAAGTTTGTTGGAAGACGTCCTTTGCTGGAACAGTTGGAGCAATGGGTGCAATCTACCTGGCGCCTGTCCAAGCCTTGCCTTATCTCACTTACTGAGAAAGGTAATTTGATCTTCAGATTCAATTCCCTGGAAGATAGAGATTGTTTGTTAAATCAGAGTCCCCTGCTTAGGGACAAGATGAAGCTTCTCCTCCTCCCCTGGCACCCAGGTCAAGATGAGAACTCCTGGCCAAAAGTCTCCCCTGTTTGGATCCGCCTTAAGGGCCTTCCCTATCACGTTTGGAGTAGTGATATCCTCCTATCTGTTGCTGGTATGACTGGTAAGCCCATTCGGCTTGACGAAACCACAGCCTCCCAGAGGATGCTATCCTATGCCAGAGTGCTGGTGAACCTCGATTTGGCAATAGCTAGCCCAAGCTTCATTACAGTTGAGTTGGAAGGAGATGCTGTAGTGAACGTTGAAGTCCTGTATGAAAACATCCCTTGTGTTGACTGTCTTTTTGCTGGCCATATCTCTTCCAAATGCCCTTTTAGATCGAAGTCTGGCCTGCTGCCTCCTCCAGCGACAGTAACCCTTCAGAAGAATCCTTCTATCAATGAAGTGACAGTTAATGCAGTTGGTGATAAAGCTTCCCAAGCTCCAGAAGACTCTCCTCAAACAGTCCCCGCAGAGCATTATCCAGAACAGTTAGGTATCACAGTTCCTACTCTTCTTGTTTCTGACCACCCTAGTGGCAACACCCACCCCACTTCCATCTCTCATCCTACCACTGGTTTCCATACTATGGGCAAAACCCCCACCTCCCAAACTACTACACCACCCCACCTTCCCCAGGAGAATCCTATCCTGAACCTTCCTTCAGATATAGTGTTCGAAATTTTGGAGAAAATTCCAGCCCCAACTCTGGACTGTTCTAATCCCTTCTCCATCCTGGAACATTGCACCCTGGCTGAACCTACTTCCCTCATCATTAACTCCAGAAATCCAAATGCAACTCAATCAACAACTGTTTCCACAACTATTACTCAGGATTCTCAGCTGGTACCTGACAGTGTTACTCCTTTGTTATCTAGTCCTCTTCTACTCCGACTATGGAAGGTAACCCCTCTTCTATCACCCCTCCGGATGGTCTGGCGGACAAAGTTACTCCCCAGGGAGCTAACCTAATTGCGGACTTGTCCCCATACAAGGTCAAAGTCAAGAGGAAATCAAAGTTTTAAGGGCCAAACCTCTTCAGGCCCCAACACTAGGAGCTCCAATGCCCCCCCCGCCCCCCCAAAGCTAGGCCACAATGCGCCCAAGGTCCTTTATTGGAACTGTAGAGGTATCTGCAACTGTAAGTGCTTAAAAATTACGGGCTTGATTAGGAGAGGATCAGACTCTCGGTTTGATTATTTGGGAAAGGTTAGTATCCTGAAACCTGAAAGGGAAAGCAAAGGTAAAAGGTCAAAGCCTCTGGCTGTAGGCAGCCGAAGGTACTCCGATACCTGAGTTAGTTTAGTGATTGAACTAAGGAGGAGTCAATGGAGGAGAAGAGAATGTGTGTATATCTCCCTTCGCATACCTTTGGTGGTTTTACCTCATGCATATATATATATATATAGGAGTGAGTGCCATCATTGGGCTAGACCCCTTAGTGGGGGTAGATGGAGATGGAAGTCCAATCAACCTATACTTTACCTCCTGAGTGGGGGTAGGTAAAGAGGGAACGTCCCATCAGACCATGCCCCAATGGCTGCGATCGTTAGATAAGGCTGTCTACTTATCTAGGTCTGGCGCCTACTCTTCCTGTTAGTTCGCCATTTGCCCCTACGGCAGCGTATTTATGGCTGAATGACAGCAGAGACCGAGACCCGCTCTGGGCAGAGACCGAGATGAGCCTTTACAGGCATCTTCACCGAGACGAACTCCGGGACTTCCAGGTTGACTTTTTGCCGAGCTTGATATGTTCTAGCCGAGATCAGGATAATCCGAGCTGAGACTGATTAGCATAATTACTGCCACTAGAGAATCTCCCCACACAATTGCCCCTAGCTCCGGAGCTCGGGGGTTGTAACTCCGAGGTCGGGAGCTAAGTAGTATGAGAGGACTCGTTGAGCGTAGAATTTGAGGCTTTATGGACTCCGCCTCGGTGTCGACTGGTGACATTTGATCCATTTCACAATGGCGTTCCATTCGCCCTAGACGGTCAACAGTAACGGTACACTCGCGTCGTTTCGTTCGCTCAGGGTAATAAATAGCACGTCTGAATTATTGCAGAAGATGAACTGGCGCTACCACGTGTCATAGCATGATTGGCTGTGTAACTGCCATGATGAGATGTGCGCAGTAAATGGTGTGACGCTTCGCACGTGCTGTTTTTTGAAATCTAAAACGACGCCTCTGTCTTTATAAGTAGGGAGGCTTCTTCCTTCTTTCTCCATTTTTGCTGCTCTGAGAAGAAGAAGAGATTTCGTAGGGAGAACCTCCGCGCCTTTGCTGCATCGTTCCTAGAGAGAGTTGTCCTTGTTAAGTCAGTGTCAGTAAGTCTCCCTACTGCGCCTCCATTTCGTTTATCCCTGTTATAGGGTTTTTCACTTTCCATCCCCTACTGTGTTCAGGGCTTCTGTAGCTTCTTGCATGTCTTCTGTTCCCCCCCGCTTTTTAGTTTTCTAGGATGAGGATTTATAGGCGTCTGTTAGATACCCCCGTGGCCTTGGACGAGTTCCGGGCCAGGTATGGGATACCAGACGAAGTTCTGGTCAGGCTCGACGACCCAGATGATCCCTACGAGGGTCGGATCTTTTATGACGGCTGGATGCCATTCCCTTTGGTCGCCGTGGTCGAGGGCGGGGTCAGATTCCCTTTGCACCCCTTTCTCAGGATGTCTCAGCAAATGGAGGCTCTGTCCCTACCAACTTATGCCCAATAGTTTCAAAATCATCATGGGTACCGTCGAGATCAATAGGATCCTCGGTACTGACCTCGGTGTCCACGACATTGAGGATACCTATGACCTTTGTAAGTCGGTTGCGGACGACAATACGTATTATCTTCGGGTAAAGGCGAGGCGTGATCCTTTCTTCCATGCCCTAGAAGATTCGAACAAATATGCCGGAGCTGATCGTCTGTTCGTCTTGGGCAATTGGGAGATCGGTGAGACTGAGGCCGAGCCAGGAAGATTTTACAAGATCCCCCGTCGCTTAGGGGCTCCACCGAGTAATCACCGACACTTTCTGAATTCTGCAATTCTTCTGTATCCGCCGAACTAACACTCTCTTGATTTATATAGACGCTTGCGAGAGGAAACAGGAGGCGTGCCGAGACAGGTGGCAGAGGAACAACGAATGGTTTGAAAGAGTGAGGAGCTACCAAGGCCACAAAGGCCGAGCTGCGTTTGCTCTACTTGGTTACGAGCCAAAATACCAATCTTTTATCAAGAGGAGGTCTGAGCCGGAGCATGCCTCGACGAGCTCAGGGCATCAAAGAGCCTCGGGGTCTAGAGCGTCTGACTCCCCTTCTGCCGAGGTCTAGAGAGTCGTTGAAGAATATAACTCCTCGGAGGAGGGTAGAGAGATGCCGCCGCGCCGCTAGCCTGCCATCAAGGACTTGAGCGCGTTGGTGTTTGGCAGTTCTAGCCAAACTCCTCGGGCTCCTTCGGCATCTGCTGCTGTTAGGGCTCCTTTGCCACCCCCAGATTTGGAAGGCAAACAACGAACTGGGGGAGCCGCGGAGGAGGAAGATATCCGTGCCAGGAAGAGGCCCAGGATTGAGGCTTCGGTCGAGGACGTCCCTAGAACCTCCAAGGTGCCACCCCCTGGGCCTGCCCCATGGAGATCGATTTTACAGATCAGTCCCGGGAGGCCTGTCACGATAGAGGACTAGGTAACTAGGAACCCTCTCGTCATGGCGGCCCTCGCCGGAGCCTGTTCGCTACCAAAAGACATGGCCAGGCAGAAGGAAGCTGACGATATGACATTGGCGATGGCGTCAATGTAGGCGGCGCTTCTGGTGAGCGTTCTGAACTTTTAAGTTCCTCACGAATTTTGGTTTCGATCATAGCCTTCTCACAGTGTTTTGTCCTTTGGCAGCTAGTGCAGAGGTCTCATGTATAATTGGAGAGAGCCCGACAAAATGGCACCAAGAGAGCGGAGGCGGAGGCTTAGAAGAAGGCATTGGAGGAGGGTAGGAAGAGGGCGGCCGAACAAGAAGAATTGATTCCAAGTCTCCTCGCCGAGGTGGAAGCTGCGAAGGCCGAGACTGAAGAATATAAAAAGAAAATGGCCGAGTAGATTGAAGAAGCCGAGGCCAAATTAGAAGTCGAGACCAAGGCAGCCTTTGACGAGGAGGTAGCCGAAGCGACAACCTCGTACGAGGCATAGGTCATGGCCATCCGAGACAAGGTATGGGAGCTTGGATGGCAAGCTGCACTGGACAAGGCGTGCGTCCCCAAGGATGACCCAATATACAAGAACCCGGCCAAGTTACCGAGCTCGAATCCAGGATTAGGCCTTGCCCCCACTCCAGCCCGAGCTCTTACCGACGCCTCTCTAGTTGATGATGCCGATGCGGATGCTGTCGCCTGAATTTTTGATCTGTTTTTACAATTCTTCTTTTGTAATGAAAAAGTGAACTGTAATATAGCCTTTTGTAATAAAAAAGTGAACTGAAATCCAACTTTTTATGAATGCAATGAAATCCCGTTATCTTCAAATTGTGTGCTCTTTTCCTTTTCTTTTTCTCTTGCCTCTGACTTTTGCTTCATAAATGTGCCCGTCGCATTCTTCAAAAGTTAGGATCCGTTTTCATATTTCAAGGAATCAGTGTAGGGGCACCAAGTCCGTCCATAGTGTAGTTTAGATAGCTGGTTCGAATTCTGGGCTGATGGAGAGCCGGGATCCATAACTTTAAGAAACAAGGCACATCTCTCCGAGGCGGCTGGTTCCGTGACCGAGCCGAAAGAGGCTGGTCCTGTGACCGAAGCTGAGACAGCTGGTTCCATAACCGAGCTGAAAGAGGCTGGTCCTGTGACCGGAGCCCAAGTAGCTGGTTCCATAATCGAGCTTAAAGAGGCTGGTCCTGTGACCGAAGCCCAGGGCCAATAACTTGGAGAGTGACAAGGCGCATACAAGAATTTCTTTCATTGATTTAACAATTCAATACACTTTAAAAGTAATATTTCTTGAGATGGGTGACATTCCATGGTTGTGGTAGCTCTTTACCATCCATGCTTTCAAGCCTGTAAGCTGACCTTCTGGTTGCCGAGATCACTTTAAATGGCCCATGCCAGTTTGGTGCAAGCTTGCCTTCGTTAGGATTCTTATCTGCTGGAAGCTTTTTTTTTAAAACCAATTCTCCAACTGAAAATTTTCTCTCATTGACCTTCTGATTGTATCCTCTGGCCAATTGTCTCTAATAAGAAACTAGGCGGATAGCTGCTGCTTCCCTTCACTCCTCAGCCAAGTCTAGCTCTTTAGCCAGATTGACTTCATTTTGCCCCTGGTCGAAGTGGTCCGACCTCAGGGTTGGAAGGCCGATCTCGAGGGGTATCACAGCCTCCATTCCATAGGCTAGGGAGAAAGGAGTTGCCAAAGTGGATCGCCTCGGGGTAGTTCTGTACGCCCAAAGGACACTTGACAGTTCTTTTACCCATTTGCCTTTAGCTCGGTCGAGCCTTTTCTTGAGTCTATCCAGTACCACTTTGTTTGAGATTTCTGCTTGTCCATTGCTTTGTGGATAGGTTGAAGTCGAATTGTAGTTCCTGATACCGAGCTCTTGGCAGAATGTTTTGAAGAAGTTAGAGTCGAACTGGGTCTTGTTGTCCGAGACCAGAGCTCGAGGTACTCCAAATCTTGTGACAATATTCTTCCACACAAAATTTCTTGTGTCTTGCTCGGTGATGGAGGACAGTGCTTCGGCCTCTATCCATTTAGTAAAATAATCGGTGGCCACTACTAGCCACTTTTTATTCCCTGGAGTTCGGTGGAGAGGTCCTAAGATATCTAACCCTCGCTAAGCGAAGGGCCACGGGCTGGAGAGAGGACTTAGGTCTTGCGCTGGTTGGTGCAGCGGGTGTGAAAACTTCTGACACTTCTTGCATTTCTTGGCGTAGAGCTGAGCATCTTTTTGCGTATAGGGCCACCAGTAGCCCTGACTGATCGCTCGATATGCCAACGATCTTCCCCCGATGTGACTCCTGCAGATTCCTTCATAGATTTTGTAGAGGAAGTCTTCAATCTTGCTTAGGTGGACGCACTGGAGATAGGGTCCGGAGAACGATTTTCTGTAGAGTTTTCCATATGGAGATAACCAAAAGCGAGCTGCTTTTATTCTAACCTTGTGAGCTTCATTTCGGTCTTCAGGGAGCTGATCTTCTTTCAGGTATGTTGTGACCGGATCCATCCAGCTTGAGCCGAGGTCGGCACATAGAATTTGCCGAGGTGGCTGAAGCTCTATACTTGGTTTTTCCAGCGTCTTCACTTCAACTGTCCTTCTCTTTCCGGCCTCTACAGCGGAGGCCAGGTTGGCGAGAGCATCTGCATGGCAATTGGATTCTCTGCCGATCTACTTCACTTCGGCTTTCTGGAATTGAGAGAGGAGTTGCTTCGTGAGGATCAAGTAGGCTGCCATCCTTTCGTCACGGGCTTGGTATTCTCCGCTCAGCTGGCTCGTCACCAGCTGGGAATTGCTGAAGACTACTAGCCGACGTGCCCCCAGGGTTTTAGTGCTGCTGAGACTTGCGATCAGTGCTTCATACTCAGCTTCGTTATTGGATGCTTTGAAGTCAATGGTTAAGGCTTGCTCGATGACGAGGCCTTCTGGAGATTGGAGAACTACGCCAGCGTCAGCTCTTTTGGGTGTCGAGGATCCGTCAACGAAGACCTTCCAAGTTGAATCAAGGAACTGTTTCCAAGATTGGTCTTGTTCTGTCTCGGTTCCCTCATCATCCTTGTTGCCCCCTAGTTTGGTATCAAGCAGTGCAGGTGCCGAACTAGGAGCGGTGAACTCCACAATGAAATCGGCCAAGATCTGGGCTTTGATCGCCGTTCTGGGGTGATACTGAACTTCGAACTGGCCCAACTCGACGACCCATTTTGAAATTCTGCCAGAAAAGTCTGCCTTTCGGAAAAGGGATTTGAGCGGATGTTCCGTAGCCACCACTATTGTGTGTGTCTGGAAGTAATGATAAAGTTTGCGGGAGGCGCTGACAAGCGCCAATGCAAGTTTCTCGAGTGGAAGATATCTGGTCTCGGCGTCGAGCAGGATCTTGCTCGTATAGTATATAGGCTGTTGCTGCTTGCCTTCCTCCTTAACTAATACTAGGCTCACTGCATGATCCGAGACCGCCAAGTAGAGGTAGAGAATTTCACCTCGTGTTGGAGTGGAGAGCAGGGGTGGAGAAGAGAGATAGTCCTTGAGCAACTGAAGAGCTTGATCACAATCTGGAGTCCACTGAAACTTTGAGCTTTTCTTCAAGAGCTGGAAGAAAGGGCGACATTTGTCCGAGGCGCGACTGATGAAGCTGTTCAGCGCGGCGGCCATCCCCGTGAGCCTTTGAACTTGTTTTGCTGAGGTTGGGCTCTGGATTGTCTGGATCACTGAGATCTGCTTTGGGTTGGCTTCGATCCCTCTATGGGTGACCAGGCTTCCTAGGAATTTTCCGGAGCCGACACGGAATGCACATTTGGAAGCGTTCAGCTTGAGCTAGAACTCTTTGAGGGTGACAAATGTCTGATGTAGGTCTGTCAAGTGGTCCTGTGACCTTTTGGACTTGACGACCATGTCATTAATGTAGACTTCTAGAGTTTTCCCGAGCTGGGCCTGAAACATCTTCGTCACTAGCCTCTGGTAAGTCGCCCCGACATTTTTTAACCCAAATGGCATCACTTTGTAACAGTAGATGCCTGTAGGTGTTATGAACACGGTCTTTTCTTCATCAGGCCCGTGCATTGGAATTTGATGGTAACCTCGGTAGGCATCGAGGAAACTCATTCTATCATGCCCTGCGGTGGCGTCGATCATCTGGTCGATCTTCGGGAGTGGGAAGCTGTCCTTAGGATAGGTTTTATTGAGATCTGTGAAGTCCACGCAGACTCTTCATTGTTGGCCAGCCACTCTGGATAATGTACATCTTTGATTGGTCTGGCCTCTAGGAGCTTTTCGACTTCCTCGATCACTGCCTCCGTTTGTGGACCCCCATCCTACGAGCCTTTTGCACCACTGGTTTGTGTTTGGGGTCTACGTTTAACTTGTGGTACATGATCTCGGGGTTGATGTATGACATCTCGTATGGGGTCCAGGCGAAGACATCTTTGTTCCATAACAAAAAGTCGAGCAATTCGGACCTTTGATCTTCAGGGAGTTGGCTCCCTAGCAGAAAATATCTCCCAGGGTCGTCGGGATGGATCCTGACTTCGATCAAGTCTTCTATGCTCTTCTGCTCTGCTGATCGACCGACATCCCTGAGCTCGGCCTTGAGCTCGGCCATATGCACCTGCTGCGGCTCCTCTTCGCTAGGCACCACAGCCATTAGACACTGTCTGGCCATTTGCTGATCTCCTTGAACAGTAATTACCTCAATTCTTTTGATGACCTTCTCCAACGGGAATTTGAGCTTTTGGTGAAGGGTGGAGGGCACTGCTTCCATGTCATGCAGCCAAGTCCATCCCATTATCACATTGTACGGGGACGGTGCATCGACCACCATGAAGGTGGCGGTCTTGGTGGCGCCTCCGATCTGGACTTCTAAGGAGACCTTCCCCTTGGGATACACTGGCTTCGAGCTGAAGCCCACTAGGGGAGTGCGAGCTTCCTGCAAATCTTCTTCCGTTAGGCCAAGTTTCTTGAAGCAGTCGAAGTAGAGGATCTCGGACGAGCTCCCGGGATCCACAAGAATGCACTTTACCATGTAGTTTTTCAACCGCAAGGTGAGAATCAGTGGGTTGTTGTGGGGGAGCTGGACTCCTTCTAGGTCCTCGTTCGAGAACTAGATCTTGGGTTGCTCTTTCCGAGTCTTCTTTGGTGCAGGCCCCAGTTTGACTGTCATCACTTGCTTGTCGTGTGAAGCCCTCTTGGCCTCGGCGCGAGCTTGGTTACTTCCCCGGGGGGCGGGGGCCAAGTGGATGACGTTGATGATGCCTGTAGGCTCGTCGCTGTCCGGATCCTCATCACGCCGGCGCTGCTAGGCATGGTTTACCCTTCCACCATCCTTGATGTGGTCTTTAAGGTGTCCGTCCTTGACGAGCCTTTTTAGGTGGGACTTGAGGGCCATGCAATCTTCAGTCTTGTGCCCACTCTGCTTATGATAAGAGTAGGATTTGCTCTGGTCTCGGGTGGATGGGTCGCCTTTCATCGACTGCGGCCATTGGAAGTATGGTTCTGTCTTGATCTTCCCGAGGAGCCTATAGATGGGCTCCTTGAAGATCGTATTAACGGCCCTGTAAGAGTCACTGGCTTGTCTGTCGGATTTGAACTTTGACCGTTTATTGCCCCCAGAGGTGGAGGCCGAGAAGGCCGCCGAACTGGTTGAGGCCTCCTTCCTGTTTGGCTTCCTCTTGGAGAATTTTTTGTCTCCTCTGGGGGGTCGGTCCCTTTGTGAGATGCCGAACCTCTCATTACCCCGGGCCTCGTCTTCCTCCTGCTCAATGTACCGGTTCACCCTGGCCACCAGTGCTTTCATCGTGACGACAGGGTCCTTGATCAGGTCCTTACGGAGCTCATTGGCAGGGAGCAGAGTCTGCTGGAAGCACATGATGGCAATATCGTCTTTGGCATTCTCGATCTGGCTATAAATCGGCCAGAACCTTTTGGCTAATTTAGTGACGTTTTCAATTTCCCTCATCTGGATTGCCATGAGGTTGCCATCCGTCTTCGGGATGACCCGATGCGCCTGAAATTTTTCGACGAAGGAGTTCCGGAGTTACTGCCAGTTTGAGATCGATCCTACGGGAAGCGCACAGAACCATCTGAGGGGGAGGTCGCCTAAACTGGAGGAGAAGACTCTACAGTTCAGGTGGCCAACGTCCCCCCAGACCGACATTCGCTGAGTAAAATGTCGAAGATGTGCTGCGGGGTCCGAAGCTCCGTCATAGAGGACGAACCTTGGGACACTGAATCTCTTGGGGTGAGAGAAGTCTTTTATCTCCTGAGAGAAGGGAGACGTCCCTTGGTCTTCTGTGTTGTAGGAGTCCAGCTGGTCTCGGTCGAGGCGGACCTCGGCTAACCGCCTGACATGGCGATCAATCTATTCTCTCAGGTCCGTAACATTCTCTGGTCGTGGCGACTCTGGCTGTGGTGACTCCGGTTCTCGGCTTGATCTCCTGGAGTCACTGTGTGGGTGGGTGCTGCTGGAGCCTTCCTCGCCGCGGTCTCTTCTTCTACTACTCTAGACTTGCCTTAAGTCCTATTTGTCTAGAGGGTCCCGTGGGCGTCCGGGGGGCAGAGCGCGGGTCCTCTTCTCCTTTGTTCTGAGCTACTCCCGGAGTTGACGAATCAATTCATTTTTCTCCTGGATGACCTGGTTCTGGACCTTAAGGTCTTCCAGTAGGGGGTCATCTTCTTCATCGATTTGGTGGAAGGATCGAGCGTCATTGTGAGTGAGGGGATGAGAGTGATGAGACTCGGCTCCCTTAGGGGTCTTGCCCCGTCGTTGAGGGTCTGGTAGGGAAATATTCTGTTGGGGATGCTCAGGTGGCTGAGCATTCTGGCGGGGAGGAGGTATCTAACGATCATCTCGTCAGGGGAGTGTCGTGAATGCCCTAGACGAGGAGTCAGACTGGACGATACCTTCTACGAGCGTGGGACCAGATTTTCCCCCAAACCTTTTTTGGCAAGGGACCTCGATGGTTCTGGAGGCAGGGAAAATCTTGGTGGAGCCTCCGCCGGTGGAATCTCCATCGGCCTTGGGAGTGGGAGAAAGGGTGGTGGCGGCACCGTGGGCGCCACTGGAGGTAACGAAGTGACTTTTTGGGATTTTGAAGAGCTTTCGCCACCATTCCTAGTTTTTGGAGGCATGGCTTTTACAGATTTGGTTTAACAAGTTTCTCTCCTTCCCACAAACGGCGCCAATTGTAGGTGCCTAAAAATTACGGGTTTGGTTAGGAGAGGATCAGGCTCTTGGTTTGATTATTTGGGAAAGGTTAGCCTCCTGAAACTTGAAAGGAAAAACAAAGGAAAAAGGTCAGAGCCTCTGGCTGTAAGCAGCCGAAGGCACTCTGATGTCTAAGTTAGTTTAGTGATTGAACTAAGGAGTCAATGGAGGAGAAGAGAATGTGTGTATATCTCCCTTTGCATACCTTTGATGGTTTTACCTCATGCATATATATAGGAGTGAGTGCCATCATTGGGCCAGATCCCTTCGTGAGTGCCATCATTGGGCCAGACCCCTTCCCACAAACGGCGCCAATTGGAAGTCCTATCGACCTGTACTTTGCCTCCTCAGTGGGGGTAGGTAAAAAGGGAACGTCCCATCAGACCATGCCCGAATGGCTGTGGATGTGATCGTTAGATAAGGCTGTCTACTTATCTAGGTCCGGCGCCCATTCTTCCTGCCAGTTCATCGTTTGCCCCTACGGCAGTGCATTTATGGCTGAATGACAGCAGAGACCAAGACCCACTCTGGGCCGAGACCGAGACGAGCCTTTGCAGACATCTTCACTGAGATGAACTCCGGGACTTCCAGGTTGACTTTTTGCCGAACTTGATATGTTCTGGCAGAGATTAGGATAATCCGAGCCGGGACTGATTAGCATAATTACTGCCACTAGAGAATCTCCCCACACAGCAACACCCCTACAAAAAACATGCTGCTTCACCTAATCTCTGTCCATGTCCTTGATCTTCTTTTTCTTTCAGAGCCAAAGGGCTCCCTGGACTCCTCCAATCTTCTCCTATCCTCTGGCTATACCTCTTCTTTTTCCAATACTAACAGTTCTTTATGGTGCTTCATTAAACCTAGCCCTATCCTTTCTTTCTCTCTTCTTGATCACTCCTCTCAGCACATTACCATCACTGCAGTTGGTCCTTCTCCTTCTTCTAGCCTCATTACAGGTGTTTATGGGTCAATGGACTACAAGGTGAGGAGAGTCCTCTGGGATTATCTCATTGGCACCTCCTCCACTACCAATCCATGGTGTGTGATAGGTGACTTCAATGCTATTCTCCTTGGCAAGGAAAAGCTTAGCACCCGTCCTCCTCCTTCCCTCTTTGTGAAAGGCTTCAATGATATGGTGTTAGTCTCTGGTCTCAAGGATCTAGGCTATAGAGGGAACAACTTTACCTGGGTGAATAACAGACAGGGCCAAGCTTTGTGGCAGTTAGGCTTGATCGTGCCTTCTTTAATGTGAGCTAGTTGGATACTTTTGAGGACCCAATGGTGTATCATCTTCCTAAGATTGCTTCTGACCATAGCCCTATCCTGCTGTCCCACAAGAAGTCTTCTGTGCTCAAGAATATTCCTTTCAAGTTTGAGGCTATGTGGCTGTCTCATGGCTCTTTTACTAAGGTTGTGGAAGATAGTTGGGCTATCCCCTGCAGTGGTACTCCTCAATACATTCTTGCCCAAAAGTTGAAGCACCTTAAATTCCATATCAAGGTGTGGATAATGAAGTTTCTGGTCATTTGAAAGTCAAAATTGCTGGAGCTGAGCATAAGGTGATGGATCTTCAAACTGCTTTTGATGAAAATCCAGATGACTTTATCCTCTTGGAACTCAATTAAGCTAAATCTGACCTCCACAATTGTCTCAAGGCCGAGTCAGACCACTGGAAGCAAAGAACTAAAATTAGTTGGCTTCAAGATGGTGATAAGAATACCACCTTTTTTCATCTCTCTGCTAAATCTAGAGGAATTAGAAACAGGATAGACAGTATTTTTGATGGTGGTACGATCTTTGATGAGGAAGTGCAAATTAGAGATGAAGCTACTAAGTTCTTCTCCAACCTTTTGAAGTCCTCCCCAGGTCACATTAATGAAGACCTTTTCCAGAAGGCCCTTCTGTTTCCACTGATCAGAATAAGCTTCTTATAGCCAGTCCCTCTCCCCAAGAGATCAAAGAGGCAGTTTTCCAGTTGAAGAGGAATAGCTCTTCTGGCCCTGATGGCTACTAGGCTTTCAAAAATCCTCCCTTCTATTATCTCCGGTCGCTCAATTCATCACCATGTAGTTCTAGCTCACGACCTTTCCCAAAAACTCAATTCAAATATTAATGGGGGTTCAATATGTCTCAAATTGGATATTTCAAAAGCTTCTGACAAGATGTGATGGGACTTCCTATTTAGGGCCCTCCAACTTTTAAAATTTTCTCCGAATTGGATCATCCTGATGAAAGAGTTGGTTTGTACCTGTAAAAGATCTGTTTTGATCAACAAAAGCCCTTGTGGCTTCTTTCCCTCCAGTTGTGGTTTGAGGCAAGGTGATCCCCTCTCTCCTTACCTGTTTATCATTGCAGAGGAGATCCTCAACCTCAAGATTGAAGAGCTCAGACATGCAGGTTTCATTGTCCTAGTCTCCCTAGTCAACTGTACTCCCTGCCACCTGCTCTATGCAGATGATACCTTACTTTTCCTCAAGGTGCATGATGTGAATTTAAACTCAATCTTTTAATACTGCAAGTGCACAACTGTCCTTTTAAGACAGTGGCAAGTACAGGTCGAATTCCACAGGGAGCACTACTAAGTTAAAATTCAAAATCTGTTTTTTTTTATCAATGATAATGACAAGAGATTAAAGAAAAGATAAACAATAATAAGATTGAGAAAATGCTAGGTCTAGAGTGCAGCAATAAAATATGAGAAAATGCAGATTAGAATATCATGAATCCATTAAGTAGTTCCACCATCATTCTATGCAATAGATAAAATAAATTTGTCCCCAAAATTCTTTAAATGAAAAATAAATCAATGTTTTTGATTCGGATAATTTGTCTATCAAAGGGCACAATTTTTCACAATTTATTTGAGGCAAAAATCTCCTCCACCTAATAAAATTATGAACTTAACTAAATATCACATATTAATCAAAGATAGATTATCAAAGAATTTCAATCTAACAATAATCCATTAAGAAAACATACATGATTAAATCATTATTCAAATAAATAAATTGAATAACATAGGTTGTCAATGACAGAAGGCAGATTTATTATTATAATCAATACGCAAGGGACAAAAATATCACATAAATTAACGATGAGAAATACTTAATTTCATCTGACATTCTGATCAAGGGATCTACTCTTCTATTGCAAAAGATGTGATTTTCATTAAGATCAACTTCATAGCAATTACAATTTTCTCTCACACTCTTCTAACCTAGTTCTGGAACAGGGCCCCAAAATCCCCAAAAATAACTCTTAAATTCTATGAATTAGGGAAAGAAGAGAAAGATGAGAGAGAATAATTAGGGACGTCAAAGGGGGTGGAGTGTCTCGTTTGCTACATTTTGGTTCCTTTATATCTCTGGTTATCTTACAAATACATTGAATCTAGACACTTTCTCTACAGATTTGATTTATCTTCATTGATAAGGTATATCTCTTATCCATTTTGAATTTGAATGAGGTGGAAGCTTCTAGAAACCTCTAGGTGGCTTGGTTAATCTTCGAATATGATCCCACAAGGATGTGCAATAATTGATTATCAACGGTGTGGATTTGATTTGCAATCCTGTCTAAAAATGAACATGAAAATCTCCAAACCCATAACTTTGTCAATATAGCTTTGATTTGCACATTCTTAGGCTCTACGAGTGTCTACTCTGAATAAGTTTTCCAACGGTAGGTAAATTTCATCGATCCGACGATCGGATTGAAAGTTATGGCCATTTGAAGATGAGTTGTCCTGAGAAAAACAGGATTAACTTTTAAAATTTGATTTGCAATGGATTCTATCTCTGCACAACTTTCATTTTCGAAATGACATCAGATGTGGATGATTCAAACTCTTCTTCTTTTGTTCCAATCATAATGGTACTCTTTAAATTATCCATTAATAATTTCAAATTTGCAACTACTGCGGAGCCTGCCATGTGGGACATTTCATCAATTTGAACATTGGGTCCTATTAGAAGTCTTCTACTGTAGTTAGAATTTTTCAACTGACATGATGAGTGGACCCCTCCTTTGATTGATTTGCATATGACTTGTGTGTGGGGTCCACGTGGTGAATTCTTCAATTTACTTCTTTTCAAACTTCAATTCAACAATGTAGGGCCAAGGGTGACTGTATGCTTGAAAGTGGGCTTCATGACAGAGGCCTGCAATTCTCATTTTCTGCACATTCTAATTCAACATATCAAATACTGAAGAACCCATATTGAAACGGGACCCATCCGGACAGAGTTCTGCTCCAGCTGGGACTCTTCGGAAAAAATTTACCAAACAGTTTAAGTTAATGCAGAAAATGTATGAAAAGTGTGAAAATTTAGGTTCCTAGGTGAAAATGCATGAAATGATGAAATTAGACGAATAATGATGCAATTCTCCCAATTAAACCCCTAATTCATCCTAAAATGATGCGTAAATGTGCAAATTCATGAACTCAACAGTGCACAAGAGGAGCTTGAGAAGGCTTCTTGACTTGCTCAGCTCTTACCAGGATTCCTCAGGCCAGTGTTTCAATCCTCAAAAGAGTAACTTTTTCCTAGGTAAATGTTTTGTTAGGAGAGCTTCTATGGTCACAGGTATCCTCCATATTCCTCAAGCTTCCCTCCCTTTTTCCTACATAGGAGTCCCTCTTTTCTTTGGATGTTCTAGACACTCTCATTTTAACCACCTGATGGATTATATGAGACCAAGGCTTCAAGGCTGGAAAACCAAGTGCCTATCCTTTGCAGGGAGTTTAATCCTTGTAAAGCATGTTTTGACATCAATTCCTCTACATATTTCCCTTGTATTGCCCATCCCCACTAAAACCTGCAACCTCATAGAAAGGCTTATGCGGAATTTTCTTTGATCAGCCAATCCGGAAAAGATGAAATCCAATTTTGTAAGATGGGATTCTGTTTGCCTTCCAAAACCTAAAGGGGGTATAGGCCTGTGGCGGTTGAAAGAGCTAAATGAAGCTTGTATGTTGAGATTGGGTTGGTCTGCTGCTACTTCTGAATCTCTCTGGGGAAAGTGGTTCCGTGCAAGATGCTTCTACAATCATTCTATTTGCAACTCTAGGAATTCTGTGGCAGGGTCCTGTATATGGAAGAGAATCTGCTCCTCCAGCAAGGTAGTCGATGGACAGTTGGGAATGGGACTTTAATCAGTTTGTGCTTCGATAATTGGCTGGATAATGACCCCATTGCTTCCAAATTTCCCCTCCATCAGTTTTCTGCTAATGATCTAGTAGTGGACTTTATTCAAAGGAATTCCTGGATCATCCCAAGTCATCTTTCAGCTGACCTTAAAGCTTTCCTTCTGCAATCTACTAATCAGCTTCCCTTAGGAGGCCACTCTGCCAAAGACATTCTTTCTTGGCAAGGGAATTCTTTTTCCCTCAAAGTTGCCTGGAATATCCTGAGATCTGCAGCAGCCAAAGTGGCATGGGCTGGCCTAATTTGGTCTAAGTTTCTTTGTCTTCGCCTAGCATGTTTCAGCTGGCGCCTCCTCCACAAGAAAACCCCTACTGACTCATGGATGAAAAACAGAGGTATTTCATTGGCTTCCAAATGCTTCTCTTGCTTCACCTCAGAAGAAAATGAAACTCACCTGTTCTTCTCTTGCAACTTAGCTCACCAGCTCTGGTCCTGGCTACTCAGCATTAAGGGTTCTTTTCCTCCACCTCCTCTCTCCTCTTCTCTCATTTGGAAGTTCTTTGCTTTTGATGGAGATGCCAATGGAAGAAAATGTGTAGCTGCCATCTTCTTCCACGCCATCTCTGTTCTTTGGTCTCTCCACAATGATTCCAAGCACGAAGGTAAGAAGCCCTCCTTGCAAAGAGCTAAGCTCCTCCTCTTGGACCGCCTAAAAGGTATGGTCATCTCCCACCCTGTTCCGTCTCACCCTCTGCCATCTCACCCCATTTTAGTTCATTTTGGTTTGGGTAGTCCCACTCTGTGAGTTTTGTGAATGGTTTGTTCAGTTACTATGGGCTTCAGGGGTCTTCAGTGTTGGTGGGCAATTTCAATTTAGAGATTTTCTGCTTCATTTTAGAGGTTTCTGCTAGAGCAGTTAGGTTGCAGGTGTTAAGAAGTAGGAAGCAATTTCTTGAAGCTTCCCCATGAAGGCTTTTTCCTGTTCTTGTGGTGTGTTTTGCTTTGCTTTGTAGTGGCTAGTGCTTGCTTTGTGCTATGGTGAGCACTGCGGTTCTAAGCTTGGTAGCTCTGTGTAGTGGAGTGTGGAGTTTTTAGGAGGAATGGTGTTCTGTGTGGAGCTTTGAGCAGTGCATTTAGTTTTATAGCTTTGATTCTTCCCTCTTTTGGTTTGGTGGTTCTTTGCTGTGCAAAGTTTTGCTAGCTGGTGGTAGTCTCTCAGTGATGTGCTGTGCTGTGTGCTGTTTTGGTAGTGCTGGATAGTGTGGTGATGATCTTTGGAGCTGCTCTTCTTTGTTGAGCAGTGTCTTGTGTAGTGTTCATGTGTTGCTTCTTTGAGCTGTATTGAAGCTTCATGCCTTTTTTTTTTTTTTGTTTTTCAAAGTTCTTTCTTTTGGGAGTTTTGCAATTTGGGCTAGCGATTTTTTGTAAGCCTACCTTTGCGGTTTTCTCTCTGTAATTTTGGGGGCTTTTGCCCACTTCCCTCCTTTTCTTTAATACAAATTTACCCTTAAGCAAAAAAAAAAAAAAAAAGGAGGGTTAGCATTAGGTCCAAAGATGGTGGTGGAATAGGAAAATATTATGTATTAATACATATTAAAAAAATAATCTCTTTCAGCCCTAGCCCTTGAGGGTAGGGTAAGAGCTTAGGTATTGGAGGCCCACCGATAGCTTTGAGGGATTTCACTCCACCTAGGCCCAACCCACATATATGAGGTTAGGGGTAAGGTCTTACCTCGGCCCGACCCTTTGACAACTCTACTTCTACATAGTTATTTCCAATTTTGTTTCCATGAAGGATGTGAAGAAATATAAACTACAATGTATATAATAACTTCTATTATATTCTTAATAAACCTTAAACCATCTTGTACTATAAGATTTAAGATGTGACATGCATGCACATCTATTATGGAAAATAACCCCATTTATATTAAGTTGGAGCACATGTTTTACTAAATCAACAATGCTATTTTTGGAGCTTGCATTATCTAAAGTTATAAAAATAATCTTTTTTTCAGTATTATATTATCTAACTTCTTTAGGATAATATAGACCCCCTTCCTATTAGTAGTATGTTGGTACTCAAATAAAGAGAATGAAATGACTATTTTATCACAATCCATTCCTCATGAATGTAATGTATAATTATTGAGATATACTCAACATTTTGTTTGGAGGTCCATAAATCCGAAGTTAACCCTTTTGTCTGAGTAGGTCTTGAAAAGTAATTCTTATCACTACAACAATTTACATTTTTCCCGGCGCTAAAAAAAACGCCGGCAAAGGTCCAAAAACGCCGGAGAAAACCTTTACCGGCGTTTTTTATTGCGCCGGCAAAGCGCCGGGAAAAGTGTGCCAGTAAAACCTTTTGCCGGCGAAATGAGGAAGCGCCGGCAAAAGTTTGCACATTACCGGCGAAAAATAACGCCGGGAAAAGTTCCAATTTCGCCGCCAAAAGTATTATGTTTTAAATAATAAATCTTTAAAAAAGATTTGCCGGCGTTATTTTCGCCGGTAAAGGGTTATATTTTGAATGAAAAATTTTTTAAAAACTTTTGCCGGCGTAGATTTTCGCCGGGAAAAGTATTACGTTTTAAATAATAAATTTGGAAAAAATCTTTGCCGGCGTTACTTTCGCCGGTAAAGGGTGATATTTTAAATAATAAATTTTTTAAAAAACATTTGCCGGCGTTATTTTCGCCGGTAAAAAGTTTATATTTTAAATAATAAATATTTAAAAATCTTTGCCGGCGTTATTTTTCGCCGGGAAAACATATTTATTTTTCATAAATTTTTTTTAGAAAAATTTTTGCCGGCGCTTTTTTGCGCCGGGAAAACATGAATATAATTTTTTTTAAAAATTTTGCTGCACTTCTTTTAGGTTGGCAAAATATTTATATTTTAATCAAATTTTTTTCCTATATGAAGGTCTCCAATTAAAAAAACATTAATCTAATTAATAAAAATCTATCAACACAAAAATATACAATAATTGAAAAGGGCAACATCCAACCAAAATGAAAATTAATTTGCAGCCAACACACAGTAGTTGAAATGGTTCAAATTATAGAAATGAAACATCAAATGATTCAAATTTTATAGAATTGAAACTGATTTACATAACTCAAATGTACGATTATCACATTCCAAACGCCATATATGCCAGCAACCCATTCCTTCCAACCAAAACCAGTCAAACACCAAGTCAATTTTTTTGCAACCAATCAGCTACTGCAAATCACCATCTCCACCGAACCTACACCCAACACCCCCTGCCCACATGCACAAACTTAATCCAGTCCAGTCCCTCTTTGAAATTGCTCCAAGCAACCATCATCATACGTCCCACCTCTACCAATTCGAGTCCGAATCCACCTGCACGCCCAACCACTTCACTCATCTTCTGATCAACTTCATCTCAGCACTCAGCCCACACAAACCACCCTTCCATCATCAAGTCCAGAGCAACTTTTCCATCTCTGTGAAACACTCAAATAGGACCCATCTGCTAAGACAAATAAAATCAGAAATCTATTCACCAAACCATTCCATCTGCCCACCAACCTGCACTCAAATCTAGGCATTAACTCATCTGTCAACCAGCAAACACCACAAACCAGCCCACTAAACCCAACATCCTTGCTTTCTCGTATTTCTCTGTCACTCTATCCTTTCAAGGAACTGCTTGCTGCTAAGAAGACATACTTGAATTCTTTTGGATTGATTGGATCATTCCAAAATGCTAACCAGGTAACTGTATTGTCATGCTTTATCTCTTTCCACCTGAAAAAGGACCGCAGAGACTCAAAATAATGTTGATGACCACAACTCTTAATAATCTCTTATGCGACCACACATGAAAATGGAAAAAAAAATTAAAGAGCAAAGATTATAGCTATGTTGGGAACGTTGCATTAAGGATATTAAAACTCTTCATGCTTCAAGTCAAGGGGCAAAAAACCCAACTTCATGTGGCATGGAGAAACTACAACAAGAATCAGATAGGAAAACGCATTCAAATTGATAAATCTAGTGCCCCACTGCGGTGAGCAGCCAAACATGTGATTACATAACTAATAGAAAATCAACTTACAAATGAGTCCCAGCTTTCCCAACATATGCAGGGATCCGTCCATAAAGATTACAGTTCCTTAACACACTGCAACATAGAATGAAATGGATGTATTCAGCAGTGGCATAGACAAGCAATTTTGCTTCCTCCTATAAATGTTTTGATGACATAAAATTTCAACTCAGTGTTTTAAAGTTGGTTGGCTTCAAGGAACCTGAAAAGCTGGTTGGCTTCAAGGAACCTGAAAATCCAATTCCCTACTAAAATCTCTACATTCAAAATATATATATATATAGAGAGAGAGAGAGAAATAGAAATTTCAGAACCCATTTATAAAAAAAGAAAGCATACAGTTCTTGTAGAGTAGTAATGTCCCCAATCTCCTTTGGGATTTTCCCAGATAAGCGGTTTCCAGTCAAAGAGCTGCAGTAGCAGAAAAACACACCAACTCCATGTGTAATTCAGAAAACACAAGCTATGATTTGCTTCCAAAACAAAAAATGCCAAACATGGTGCAGTGTAGAAACTTACATTTTGGTCAGTCGCTTGAAAGAGCCCCATTCGGGTGGGATTGTACCGTTGAGGTAGTTGCGCGTCAAATCTCTGTCAGGAATTTTCACAAATGCATTTGAAGCGTAAGTTTAAGGTTGCATTTGTGCAATAAGAGGATTCCACGTAAAAAAAAAAAATTCCGAGAAAGTATTGACTTTTCCAATGGACCAAGTATATGACAGACCCATACATTTAAAGAAAATTTGTGTTGAAGTGTTATCTTAGTAGTTAAAGAAATAGATGGATGAGTTTCTGGGGTTCCACAAGAGCCAAGTCTGGCTTTGATCAGATTAGACAACCTCAAGTGGAACACCAGGAGCCCAAGGAGAGAATAAACCATTACTTGAGCCAAAAATGAGCATAATGTTACTAGAACAGCATGTTCCATCAGCATTATAAATTATCAAAGTTGCACAGGTCTCACCTTGTCACCTGTAGATGTGTCAACTTGGGGCTTAGATTTGAGAGCCAACAGCCCACGAGTATGACTTTTCTAGTTAACATGTTATACAAAATGAATTAACTTGCCTCTCTTTTGGATGGTGGTATTTGCAGGTTATTCCATATTGCATCTTTTTGCGACAAGTATCAAATGTCAGAAGATGAATTGAAGAAGACAATGGAGAAAGCTAACAATTTAATTGTTGACATTTTGAAGAAAAAACCACAATTAAAGTGCTTCTGATGGGATTTTTTTTATTTTAATTTTTTTTTCATTTTTTTTATTTTATTATTTCAACTCTGTCAAGACTCATGTGTCTTGACCAGTGATGATTGAGTTTTCTGGATGACTCACTGAACTTTCAATTGGGTCTAGCTTTTGAGGTTTTAAACTGCTAAGCTTTTGAGGGCTTAGCAGTGTTAGAATAACAGTTTGGTTTGGCCTGATCCATTTAACGAACCAATCCATCAAAGGGCTCAGTTGACTAATTCAAAGAAAAAACCCAATAAGGGGGTATGCTGTATTTAGAGGAAACCTGATTCCTTGTCTACTAACATATGGTCCCACGTTCAAGTCCTTAAAAATTGAAATGTTTGAAATGGTGAAACCAGAACAAGAATAGGGTGTCAGCATATCCACAAATAATAAATGAAAAAAAGACCACAAAGTTCTAACCATTGTAGCTATGATTAACAAAGCAAAGCTAAAAATGAAAAAACAATGCACAAAGATTTATTGATGCCAAATACTTGGGATTAGACAAACATAGCAATACTCAGAAAGAAAATAACTAGTTTAGTAATGTTAGCACTTATCAAAGTCGAAGGTAGATAAGTACAAAGGTAGAACAAGATGAAGAGAATACATGAATAGATCTCACGCAATATCGCCCAAACGTGCCTGGAACAAAAGAATAAAACATGTTAAACATATAGTATATAATATATAATTAAGTGATTAAGTTGATTGTACTAAATAGTAAGATTACCTGGTCATCAGTCTCCTGCTGTGCTGCTGTCGCCACTGCCTGGTGTGGTGGTTGTCGTCTTTAACTGTCATTTCAAATTTATCTAACAGTCATATCCAAGGGGTTTTTTGTTTTTCCCATCAATAAGATTGTGTAAACTGAGTATAACACAAAGATGATCTAGGTCAGTTTTATCTTGGAGTCTAACTTGCCGGTACCCAGTTGCGAACACCAATCTAGTGTGGTGACCTCTGTTTTTTCAGCTGCCCATGGTATGTATTAGAATTCTCATCTTCAGCCATAAGACATTCATTAGTTCTCTAGCAGATAAACAAATACAAACCCAACCAAGATGAAAAGCATTATAATATGTGTGTATCTGAACTCTGAAGAGATTCATATGAAATGAACCTTTTTCTCACCTGCTGTGCTGGATTGGTGGTACAGGAAAGTGAAACTAACCTACACGCACGATCATTCCTTGGGTGGCTGCTATGTGAGGTGAGATGCCTCTGGCCACTGTACACGAGGCATGTCTTTATTCAACTTATTTTTACGGCAATGGAAGCTCTGATACTCTCGATGAGGAGGGGGGGCGGGCGGGAATAGGGATTTTTGGGACCTCAACATTGCTGATAATCTAATGGTTCAGAGTCAAACAGAAAAATCAGAATCCATAACATACAAACATAAGTGACATAATTACTCCAGGCACATGTAACAATCAAACAAGGAGACCATGCCCCAGTTTAGAGACTGGGAAGTAAAACTTGGTCAACGCATTTCATGCCAAAGTAAGACTATGGACATGGAAAGAAGTATTTGCCTTCCATGGTTTGGTCATCCAAACCCTCAACAAGATGGCCAGCGATCACTGAAAAAAGAAGAAGAAGATGGCCACTGTATTGACAGATACAGAATGATCCAAAAAATCTCACAAATTGGTAGAGAGTAACTTTGTGTATTGCAAATATAAGATTAAAAAAAGGATGGGAGGAAAAAAAATCTCAGAAGCCAGATCTACCTAGTTCCAAAAGAAATCAACAAATAGCAAACCATCTGCAAGAGAAAGAATGGCTACTTTCTAAAATAATATAAACCACAATAGTTGGTCAATGCTAGTATTATTCCTTAGAAAAATGTAACCATTGCATGCTAAACTGGTGACTTCCTTTCAACCGCACGACAACCACGAAAAAGGACAGAACAGTGGACAAAGAAACAAGATAAACTGCCAAGTTCTTCACTAGATTAACACAGAAAGCAAAGATTTTTTTTTTCCAATCAAAACCCCGATACACAAGATTCGACAGCTAAACTTGAGATTTTCCAGTTCAGATCGAGAAAAGTAAAGATCAATCCGGACAGAAAACCGATCTAGAGCCAATCTATTTTCTTCTTCTTCTTTCTGAGTTCTGACTGATATCTAGAGCCAATCTCTTACATGCAGATGCCTAGAAATCATCATCAAAACCTCATAATAGCAAACACGCTGCAATACATCATTTCCCACCGACTACAACAACAAACTACAAACTTGTACAATAAAACAAAATCACAATCATAGAAAATCGCAATCTTAGATCAAGAAACTCACTTGAACAGAGAGATAGATGGTGATGGTGCCGGTTCTGGCGATGGCGGTGCAGCTGTGGTGATGGCGGTCCGTCGCTGTGCTGGCGATCGTGCGGACGACAGTAACCAGGTTCGCGCCTTCCCAGTCTCCTCTTCTCTTTTCTTTTTCTCTTCTTTTTTTTCCTCTCACTTATCCGTTTCTCCTCTCTGTTTTTTTTTTTTTTTTTGCTGCTGGATCTGTCTCTTCTTCTTCTTCTTCTTCTTTCTTTTTTTCTCACTGCTACTGGATGTTACTCCTCTCTCAATCTCCTTTTTTTTTTCTCTATTGGATTTCTGGTTCTCTTCCTTTTTTCTTTCGGCTGGGCTTGGGATGTTGGCGGGATGTTGGCGAAGAGACTGAGGTGCAGTTGGGGCTTGCTGTTTAGTTGAGATGGGGTTCCAAGGAGTTCGATTGATGAAGGGTTGAGGGGTTTGAGAATGGAATCGGTGGATTTGGCTAGTGGTTTTTTTTTTTTTTCCTCTTTTTCTTCTTCTGTTCTCTTCTGGTCTCGATCGACTTAGGTGTGGTTGAGACAGTGGGATTCGCAGGATAATGGGTTCTGGAAGGCAGGGTTTGATAATGGGTTCTGGCACCGAGAGAGCAGAGAGACACCGAGAGAGCAGGGTTTGATAATGGGTTCTGGAAGGCGATTTCTTGTGTGCTTTGGGGAAATGCAGAGATGAGGGAGAAGGACCGAGAGGGAGAAGCAGATGAGGGAGATGGACCGAGAGGGAGAAGCAGAGAAGCAGAGAGATGCAGAGATGGACCGAGAGGGGGCGCTGCGGGACGGAGAGGGAGAAGCAGAGAGATGGGCGCAGAGAGAGGGTTTGAAGCAGAGAGAGGGTTTATGTTTCGATAAACATATGATGGTAGAATGAATCAATCCCGGCGCAAATAGTGCGCCGGCAAAACCACTTCGGCAAACATAACGCGGGATGTCCCAAATGAAGGCGCGCGCAGGAGACATTTGCCGGCGAAATATAAATACGCCGGGAAAAACCACTTTTGCCGGCGAAAATTTGCGCCGGAAAAAGTTTTTAACAACTTTTTTATTAACATAGTTATCTTTACCGGCGAAAAAAAAAATCGCCGGAAAAAAGTGACCTATACCGGCGTAAAAATTATTTTCGCCGGGAAAAGGTATACTTTCCCCGGCGTTTAATATTTACGCCGGGAAAAAACGCCGGGAAAAATGTAAATTGTTGTAGTGTATATTCTCTTTTTATTTATCAAATTCTTTTACTACATCAGTTTTGACAGTATTTTTAGAATTTCTTTAGATAAAGGGGTGAAGTATTCATTCACAAATTCTTCAAAGGATTCATTCTCGACATTGAGCAATGGTAATTGATTAACTATAAGTTGGTACCTAGCATTAGTAGGATTATGATTAAAAACTCCTAAACTATAAGAAGAAGAACTTTAAGAAAGTAGAGTCTGTGTGCCACTGCCCTTGCTGCCAGATCCATCCTAGTATGTATGGGAATACATTTGTTTATGTGTCTATTAAGGTGGCCAATGCCACATGTAGATTTGCAACTGTAAAATTCTTTAGAATGCCTGCATTGCGCCTTTTGCACAATGTTTTTAGTGGAATCTTTAACATCGGTTTTGTAAAAAAAAAAAATCCAAACTCTTTAAGTTGATTTCCGTTTTAGTTGAAGTTGGCCATGGGCAACATATTATAGATTGCTTTCCACCTCTATATTATTCTCTCCTCTCAAATGTGCAACAATCGAATTTTTAGGCTAAAGTCATAGTGTTATATTCTTGTGATGGTCTAGCCATTTTTCAAGTGGAAAAATTGAATATTAGGCTAAAGTCAGAGTTGTTGTATTCTTGTGATGGTCCTGCCATTTTTCAAAAAATTAAGTTTATAAAAAAAAACAAATAAAAAACCATGTATAAAAGTTTAGTGTATTTATTGTGAAATTCTATTTAAGAAATAGGGGAGAAGTTGAGACTTACTTATATATAATATTACTATGTATATACTAAATAAAACCTAAAATTTAATTTAATTTCTTTTTTTTATGGTGTGGGTATCTCCGAGGTCTTTAACCCAATTAGGATTAATCCATCGAGTGACACTCGCTAAATCCACACAAATATTGTATGCCGGACAAATATGATACGGTCTCGAATACTTAGGTGGGCAAAGATAAATTATCATTAATACTAAATTCTATAAATACATTGGAGAGAGAGAGAGAGAAAGCTTCGAGAAGTTTTTAGAAAGAGAGAGCTCCTTGATTACTGATCTTGGACCCCACAAACTAATTGAACTTTTTAGCCTGAGCAAGTTTCCAGTGCCTTTAGAGAGAGAGAGAGAGAGAGAGAGAGAGAGAGCTTGCTTAAGCAGAGTGCAGATGAGTCTAGAGAAATGAGAGGGGGCATTGGGTTTTGCCAGCTATGCCGGGTCATGCCGTAGGCGACTCATGCCAAGCACTGGGTTTCATGGGATGCCCCCACTAGGCTCGCACGACCTGTGCCTCTCGGTGCTGGTCAACATGTCGGGCCACCCATGTCTCTAATGATGCCATCCATTAATACGAAAAAAAGAAGTGGGGCCCACGTTTAACTAACATATCCTCTGCATGCATGGTTCCTTCAGTGAATCTAGATCGTGCGAGCGTCTGACTTAGATAAATGTTGAGTTGAAGAGTAGAACTCCAGATGCACCTTTTAAAAAATTTGAGCCGCTAAAACGAATTTTGTCCTTTTTTTTTTGATAAAATAGGGTTCCCAGCCCTTTGGACCAGAATAATTCCTACGTGCCCAGGAGAGAAAGCCGGGTAAAATTTCCCTGTGGCCCCAGTGTGGTAGAGCAGTTTCGAACCCACAACCTCCGGGTGCAAACCGTAGTCCTAGGCCAACTGAGCTACCCCTTGGGGTTAAACGAATTTTGTCCTTATGTATGAGATATCCTCAAATTTCTTTGCAGCAGGAGACTAGGAGTTGGTCCTATTTGAGATTATTTAGTGATTAATATAATCTTATGCATTATTAATCATATTTATTAATCATGTGTCTTTCTCAAACTTCCACTGCATTTCTAGCCATATATATGGGCAAACTTAAAGATCTTTTTCTACTAGATAATTTCATGAATTGAAACAGAAGTAGCAAAAAAAAAAAAAAAAAAAAAAAAAAAAAGAAGAAGAAGAAACGAAAGGGGGGAGTTTGAGGAAACGAGAGAAAAGTATATATGGATGTAAATGGGACCCCAATTTTCTGATTAACCGAAGGTTTCGACCCTTTAAAAAACAGGGTTTAGGTCCTTATTTAGGCCTCGATAAGTAAATGGGTCCCGGTCCGGTTCCACCTTGGTTTGGACCCGTAGACCAGAGACCCAACATATTACCTCAATTTTTAAAATCTCTTTTAAAAACAATATTTTTTTAAATATTATTCTCTACCTAGACCCGGACCCGGATCTAGATCCAGACCAATCTCATATATGGTTATCGCTCCAGTTCCGGAGCCAAGAAACCGGTTCTGGGTCCGGATCGGATTCCACGTTTTCCTTAATAGTTCCGGTTCTGGGTCAATCATGACCCCGAATCGGAACCGACCCGTTTAAAACACTAGAAAAAAGCATATTATCATGTCAATTTTTATTTTATAGGTAACCAGACATCCTAAATTAAAAGTTAGAAAATATAAAATGCAAATATGAGAAGCATTGACGAGATTTCACGAGCGACAGAGTAGAGGCCTCATACTTAAGTGGGGTCCAACACAACATATAAATAGAAGGAAAGAACGTACCAAGATAGGATCATAGACTGCGAAGACCAATTCTACGAGCCACCAAAAATTCACCTCCCTCAAACCACTTTAGGCTTTCCTATTGCCAAATATTTGTGTGTCATTGCTCGGTCTTCACGTCCGAATTTCATGCTTTCCAACCCCTGTCCATTCCAAAATTAACCAAAAAAGGGTGGCCAATGGATTATATAAAATGCATCCTCATTCCCTTCCCTTCCTTGCAGAGCAGGTTTAAAGAAAATCACACCCCCTAACCCCACCCACCCACCCACCCACCCTCCAGTCCAGTCTTCCTTTCATTAGGAGGGAGGGGGAGAGAGAGGAGAATGGGCAGCAACATGAAGAAGGCGGTCGCCGGGGGTGTGTCCATCCTTCTCCTCATAGGTGTTATAGTCATCGCCGTTATCTTCAATGTAGGCCACTTGGGCGGTCATGATAATAAAGCCCCTCAATCATCCACATCCAACAAGGCCGTCACCAACATTTGTGCCCCTACTGACTATAAGGATCTATGTGTTGAGACCATATCACCATCAGCATCCAGCAACTCCACCAATGACCCTATAGAGCTCATCAAGGTAGCATTCAAGGCGGCGCTACAACACATCCAATCAGCTTCCCATTTGCCTAGCGATATCGCTAACAAGACCAATGATCCCATGCAACAAGCAGCACTCTCTGATTGCAAGGATTTACTCCAATACGCGGAGGCAGAGCTCCAAGCCGCCTACTCTGAGGTGGGCGACAAGGACATGCATACTCTGTTTGATAGGGTAAATGAGATCAGGAACTGGTTGAGTGCAGTTATCTCATACCAAGAGACCTGCACAGATGGGCTCACTCACCCTGAATTGAAATCAATAATGCAAAACGGGCTGCTCAATGCCACCCAACTCACTAGCAATGCGCTCGCCATTGTGTCGGAGATTTCATCAGTTCTCTCTGCCTTCAACATACCTTTCAACCTTAGCCCCATCACTTCACGCCACCTCCTTGAGCAGTCATCCAATGACTTAGTCGAAATGGATATGGATGGCTACCCGTCCTGGTTCTCGGCGAGTGATCGAAAACTTTTGGCAGTTCATCGTAAGAACATGGAGGTGAAGGTGAAACCTCATGTGGTTGTGGCTCAAGATGGCAGCGGGAACTTTAAGAATATCTCTGATGCACTCAATGCCATGCCCAAGAAGCACTCTGGGAGATACGTGATCTATGTCAAGGCAGGGATCTACAGGGAGTCTGTGACGGTTACTGAGGACATGGTTAATGTTTTCATGTATGGAGATGGACCCTGGAAAACAATCGTTACGGGGAGCAAGAACTACGCTGATGGAACGCCTACCTACGAAACAGCCACCTTTGGTGAGAAACAAAATCTGTATTTTTCGATACAGTAGTCGTTACATGCCTAACAGATAAAATAAGAAGATAGGTGGTGTGATGTGGCTCGATCCATTTACTTATAGTTATAGGTTGACAGTTCAGACCCAGACCTCAAGTGGTGAGTTGGGCCTGAAACACTGTTGGGCCACCAACCCATGCATCAACAACAACCTGCTAACTTGCCAGTTCTAAGTCCTTGAATACGAGGTTTCATACGGTTATGGTTAAAGATGAAGATAAAGGTACATTTTAAAAAATGAGCATCAAATAACCTTTATCTTTAAGTAAATAAAATTTAGAAATGAATACCTAACCATCACCCTAGTAATTCAATATATAGGATAATGAAAGTCATATCTACATCTCCACCTTATATCTTTCACCCTTCACCTCTTTAATAATTCCTATGTGTCTATTTCCTTTATATTTTAGTGCGCAAACAAATAAGCACTTCATTTACTTGAATACCTAGTATTGTATTTCTATAAGTGATTAAAAATGAAGTTCCAAAGATGACTATCTAATGAGCTCCTATTTAATGGAATTTGACGTCAGAAGATGGGAAATGAATTCCCACAATCACCCTACCATTTCACACTCCACCAAAAATCGGAAATTGGAACGGAAAAGCGTTCCTAATCCTTCCGTTCCTAATCCGTTAAAGTGTTCCAATTTCCGTTCCAATTTGGATTAGGAACGGTTGGTACCAAATTGGAACGGAAATTGGAACACTTTAACGGATTAGGAACGGAAGGATTAAGAACGCTTTTCCGTTCCAATTTCCGATTTTTGGTGTAGTGTCAATAGCTAGGAAAGTCATGGTCTCATCTGTATCTTCACCTCATTTCCTTCACCCCTCAGCCCATAATCCTAAGGTGGAGTACACTCCACAGTATATTAGTTCTTGTTTATTATCGTCTTCAATTTCATACTAAGTATAGACTAGCGTCTTTTTCCTAACTCAAACTCCTCATCATTTACTTATATGCAATCTTGCAGCCGCTATTGGAACAGGGTTCATTGCCAAATCGATGGGATTCAGCAACACAGCTGGGCCTAACAAACACCAAGCCGTGGCTCTCAGGGTCCAGTCCGATATGTCTGCCTTCTTCAATTGCCGCATGGATGGGTACCAAGACACCCTCTATGCCCAGACGCATCGCCAGTTCTATCGGAACTGCATCATATCTGGGACAGTCGATTTTATATTTGGAGATTCGGCTGTGGTGATACAGAACTGCCTGATCATAGTGAGGAAGCCCATGGACTACCAATTTAACGCAGTTACAGCCCAAGGTAGGAAAGACCGGCACCAGCCCACTGGGATCGTGATCCACAATTGCCGCATTGTTCCAGAGAAGCAGCTGTATCCCATGAGGTTCAAGATCCCCACCTTCTTGGGCCGACCTTGGAAACAGTACTCGACGACCGTTGTGATGGAGTCTGAACTTGGCGACTTTATCCAGCCACAAGGATGGAAGGAGTGGAAAGGAGACTTTGCACTGAAGACGTTGTTCTATGCTGAGTATGGGAATAGGGGACCGGGGGCGAGGACCAACAAGAGGGTGAATTGGCCGGGGTTCAAGGTCATCACCAACAGGAGGGAGGCTCTTCAATTCACAGCTGGGGTGTTCATTAATGGGGCCTCATGGATAAGAAACACAGGAGCACCTTATATCCTTGGTTTGATGCACTGAAACTCATGAGATGGCAACAACAATATGTAGTAAGAGGTGTAGTAAGAGGAGGATGAGAAGACACATGACCCCTGGTGAGAAAGGATCTGTCATGGAGGGACTTTCTTCTGTGAAAGAGCTTCACTCACCTGTCTTCTCAATTACATAGAGGTGCTCTGTCAATTTAAAATGTTAAATTATTCATTAATGACCGAGTTGAGATCGATCCAAATTATAATACTTCTATAATGAGATTTGGCAATATTGCCAATTCACTGGAAGTTCGGTGTCTCCCTTCCATTGAAACAATTATAGACAAATTTAGGATGTTTGATGCAGAGCGGGGTATCAGGTGCGGGGCCGGTAGAGATGGATGGTGGAAGGGATAGGTCATCACCTGAAAATTTTGCCCTCACGCCAAACTCTCTATCGCGGGGGAGAGAACTTTGGACAACCCAAAATCACTCGATAAAAATCTTATTAATCATTCACTAAACCCAAATGAGGCATTACAATACTTAAATAGATAAAAGACTATAACCCTAAAACTAATTTAGACAATCCAAAAACATTGGTGGTCAAGATTAAAATATTCAACATAAACCATAAAATAGCATAAAAATAAATCATTATGAACTAAAACATGACAATAGATGGGCCGGGGTCAAAGAGCTTAGTCGAAGTAGATGGGCTGGGCCCACTACAAGGGGATCATGGGTATATCCTACATCCCTTTTGCCCTAATGGTGAGGGACTTGTGTTTGAGTGTGTGTACTTGGACAGAGTACATTTTAGAATTAAAATGGTTCACAACACAAATGTGGGGACAATTTTCTCCACGCAATATCCGAATTCGGGCCCAAAGGATAGTAATAAAGCGTTGATAGAATCAAAGCATTTTGAAAGTTCAGATTAGCGATGGAAATTAGGTCGGATTTAAAAGGGTGCCCAACCAACTCCTATTAGGAGTGGTTTCAGTAAAGGGTTGGTTGGAGTTAGTACATGTATTAATTTCTAGGAAAAATGTTCTCCCGCAGGTGGACTGCTTGTGCAGTCTAGTACTATGGGGCCCATTTTGGCCCACCTTTGATCAATGCAGCCTCTTGGAATCATCCCATGAATTGGAATCATACCCAATTTTATATTTATTCAACTTTAACTCACGGTTGGATTGAACATAAAAAAAATGAATATAAAGTTAAGAAGCCATTAACTTTGAAGCCTTTGAATAAAGGGAAAGAATAATCTACATGTAAGTGGAGCCTTCGGACTAGGTTGCAGTCTGAATATGTGAAAGTGCCATTTACTATCTACTAGAATGGATGCTAGTTCGAAAAATCAATGCAGCAGAATAAAATCAAAGCAAGCTAGCAATCTAATCTGCCAATCACAAACCACAATAAGGTAAACACAACTTTTATGTGAAAACCCTCTCCACGGAGAAAAACCACGATCAGAAAAGTCAATCACTATTGAATGGTTACAAGATATACTCATAGCTCCATTTCCCAGTCAATATGTCAACCTAAGGATTGTAGTTGTTCTTGCACAACTTCTTGCTGCCATGACTACCCATCACGCACTGCTCATCGTGCTTGATCCTTCAACAACACCTTGAAAACCAAGATACTCAGATCTTCGATAAAGAAGTAAAAACAAAAAACCTTCTATAGCAAATCTTCAGCCCAATCTCTCAATCATGGCTCTAGAGAACAAAGAATCTCTCTTAGGGTTTTCTCACCTCGAAATAAGAGAGAACAACTTCTTGTCTTACTTAGGGTTGAGAGGTACATCCTTTAAATAACCCAAAAAATTCGTGCAAGAGTTTTCTAAATTGAATCCAATCAAAATAGCAAGCAGAATTGAACTCTAATCAGCAATTCGGATCAGACTAGGTGGCGTTCCCAGGTTTGTTATAGCGACCAGGAAGTCTCGTTGTAGCTAGACTACATTTTGTCCCAGACTTCGCTGCCATGTTCGCTCTAGCGAACTGTATCCTCGCTGTAGCGAACTTATGTTTTGGAAATTGGCTTTCTTGCTCCAAAACACTTCAGTCTTCGCTTCAAGCTTTCTGGTGACACAACCACAATCCATTCTAAAAGAAATATAAAATTACAACTCAAATGGACCTAGAGTTTTGTTTAACCCATGAATTAGTAACACAATGAAATCCATAACAATCCCCCCCTTGGGGAATTCATGGACAAAACCACCTAGGACAATACAAATATGATCTACTAAAAAAATATCCCAAAAATAACATTGAAATCTCAACACACAAAAAAATGCCGCACATGTAGATCTTGTAGTGTCTTTGCTTGAATAACTCCTCCTAGCTCCATTCTTCTCCCAGTTTTTGCCAATAGTTGAGAAACATGTATCATCATTCAGCTTCTGTCAATTTGAATCCAACACCTCCCCCTCAATTTGGACCCTCCCTCAATATCTTCTTCATTTTATTTTATTTTAGTTTTATTTTTGTGCCCTACGCATGGGGATATGGGAGTGGGACCTAAGAAATCCCACACACGTGGGATCAATGCCTGGGCAATCGGAATGAGATGTGGGGTTCCCAACCAACTGAGCAACCCCCCCTTTTTCTGTATAGACTGCATGCTCAAAATCTAAGTTACACATGAAATCTTTTTACTTCTTTTTTAATTTAAAATAAAGAGACCTTTATGAAAAAAAACCCTGAACTCTCGAAAGTTAATCTTAAATAACCCATATGCTGGAAAGGGGCTACCATTTGAGCCCCCCTTGTCTAGAATGATCTTGATTGAAGAGCATGGCAGTTAAGTTGCTCAACTTAAAATATGTTTATTCATCATCTTTTTCTTTTTCTTCTTCCTTTTTTACTCTTAGGGCCCTAGTTTCATGATGAAATGCTGAGAGGAGGGTTTGACAAGAAAAAATAGTTTTGAAACTCTATTTGGATCGAGTTTTGGCCATCTTCTCATACTCACTTTTTCCCTTGGGGCTCTAGTCACTCGATGAAGGGGGCTTGCTAATTATTTTTTTTAATATATAAAAGGTAATAGGTAGGGATGTAAATGAGTCCCTGATTCTTCGATTACGTAGAGGTTTCGACCCGTTAAAAATCGGGTTTGGGTCTCTTTTAGACCTCAATAAGTAAATGGGTCCAATCCAAGTCCCTTCTTTTTTATCCTTGATCTAAATTGGCTTGCCTTGGTTCCGACCCATGGACCTGGGAGCTGACATATTACCTCAATTTTCGAGAATATCTCCTAAACCACATCATTCTCTACCCAGACCCAAACTGGACCTAGACTCGTCCCATAAATGATTTCGGTTCCATCTTCTAACTAGCGGTTCCAATTTCAGAACCAAGAAACCAGTTCCAGAACAATTCCGGTTCCACCTTCTCATAACGGTTCGGGTTCTGGGTACACCATGGACTCAGACCAGAACCAACCCGTTTACATCCCTAGTACTGGGAGGTTAGTGGATTTATTGAGGGCGATGAACATACATGAAGTTGAAACATAATATTGAAGAAACTTGCAAGGGCATGAGTCTTGCAAAAAATTAAATATGGATTTTGTTTGTAATTTTGTTCATTGAACATAAAGAGGTTTTTGTTGTCAATCTACGTTGTGCATGCACCAATCTACATTAAGTGCATCACTCTCTTTCTATAGAACAATGGAGACCGTAGGAATGTAGGATAGACATTTATAAACATCAACAATCATTTACAAACAATAGCAACCATTTAGAAACACCAAATACCATTTAGACAAATATTTACACTTTCCTAATCTAATTTAAACAACTTGATTCATAACCATTCAATGTTCATTGACGATTGTTTGTCAAAATTTGGTTCACTTTACAACATATACACAAGTAGCGGATGAAGTACAATACATATTGTTTGACAGCTACTAACACTCATTAAAACTACCAAAATTGCTATTTAGGACGAATTTGATGTAGACATATAAATTTGACAAAGAAAAGAATACAGGAAAGAAAATCTCTAAAAGAGTGGAAAACAGACTCCACAGAAAACTAAAACTTCCATGGAAAATTAAGAATCGAGGAAATGACTTTGACAAGTCAAAATATCATAAAAAATAGGTACAAAGCTCCAAAATGAAGAAACTGACACAAGTTGCATCTAAATTAGAGATGCTTTTGAATGATAAGATCTTTCCAATCAGCCCAAAATCTGCGAAAATGATTTTTTTTTGAAAAACACCTTTTATCTCCCCCTAAATAACAAACTACCCTTTGTTATACCCAAACACGCTTCGATTCGCACGAAATTTCGCGAACACCCTCCTATCACTAGAACAAATTCACTCACCCACTAATCCCACTTAATTGGCTATCAATATAATTAATTAAGGTAACTATGTAATTAAGGTCAGGATCTTACATTCAGGACCAATTTTTTTTCTTATTTTTATAGGTGGAAGCCCCCTAGAGGCTATTAACACCCCCAAGACTCCCATTTCCAATTCCATACACACTTACTCTCTTACTATAACTCTTGTGAGAAACTCTTGAGTTTCAATCTTTTGGCTCTTCTCGTCTATGATCCTTTCCTTACTTTAGTCGTGGAATCCCAAAGACCCATAATTGGATGCCGTAGGTTCCAGCTCCTACTTCCTTGAGTTCCAGGGTTTTAAAACTTGAACTTAGGGTTTTAAAACCCCCTTTTCCTCTCAAACCCATCTCCAAGCATTTCAACAGGACACTAAAGCCTAAAAGGGGCAAAAAGAAAGAGGTAGATGATAAAAACTCGATCCAAATAAGGTTTTGGAACTCTTTTTCTTCTCAAACCCTTCGATCTAAGCATTTCATCGGTAGATATTAGAGCCCTAAAAGGGGAAAAAGATGAAGACGATGAGAAAACCCTATTATATCATAGACTTGTGTGCACCACTTGTGTGCTAGTTCCAGGCTAAACACGGGTGCTATTATGTCCTTCTCCTTGGAATCCATTTTACAATATTAGCAGTTGCAACACAGAGGCAATGGCTCATTAATTTGTTGACAAAAGAGTATATCCGTCATTTTGTTTACATGTATACACACTACACCAAAAACAGGAAATTGGAACGGATAAGCGTTCCTAATCCTTCCGTTCCTAATCCGTTAATCCGTTCCAATTTCCTATTTTTGGAACGGATTAACGGATTAGGAACGGTTATCCGTTCCAAAAATATGAAATTGGAACGGATTAACGGATTAGGAACGGAAGGATTAGGAACGCTTATCCGTTCCAATTTCCTGTTTTTGGTGTAGTGACAACAATTAAACTTTAACTAAACATCATTGCTAAACCTAGATGGAGTGTCCAAACTAAATCCAATCTCTTCATAACTCAATGTACATGAGGAAGAATCTACAGTTTATGTTTTATATTTCAGACAAATACCATGCCGACATCCATGAAAGAAGGAAGAGCCTTTTCACAATAACCTGCCCAACTATGTAGTACAGAAACTCAATCCTTGAGGGGACTTGAGTTGCTCCAATATTTGGAAAAGGCCAAGTTTTGATCCTCATTTCTTATTCACTTGTCTATAAGGCCAAAAACCCAACACGTTGCTTCTTCCTTTTCGTTAAATGAAAAAATCCTCTAGGTTTCTTTATTTATAGTTCTTACCAGATTGGGTTCCTAAATTAGAGTAAAGTTAAATTAGAAAATATAAATACTAAAAAAGATAAGATTTGCAAATAATGTGGGGCCCACAATCTAGACTAGTGGTCATACATCTAATTATTTCCCTTGGTCTAGATAACACTTACATGCAATTCACATTTCTTAATTAGAAAAATTATAAATTTTCAACAACTTAACTAATTTTAAGCTCCCTTGCAAGTAGCCTTTATTTGAAAACACACCAATCATCCTTACTAATACTTTGTGATTAAATAAAATAACTTATGTGAATCATGATGGTTATACATTAGTAATTGCGATACATGTCCTTTTGTGTATTACAACATCATCAATCTCATCTAACCAAGTTCCAAATTAAGGGAAAGTCCGATATGATTTAAATTCCTTTAAATTTGTCCAAATTGAAAGCCATGACATTGATATCTCGAGTCTCAATACTTCAGTAAACATGCATGAAATAAAGTTAGAATCATAATCATATTAACTTGAATGACCTATTGAAAGGTATCTAGTACATAGCTACTAAACCTTATTACCAAATGCATCAATGTAATGTTATGAGCTCCTTTTTTTGGACATTATCATTACATGTCTCTAGTGAAATTGCTTTGGCCGTAGGATCTATAATGAGAGACTATATATTTATTTGTAATAAGAAGATCCCAACCCTTCTCTTAAATGCCAATAAACTTTATAGTGGTAGAACTATTATTATTTTAGTGAAGAAGATTATGAAGGAATTATTGCAATAGGTTTTCCCTAACTTGGAGAGAGAGTCCGTAGTGTGAATCCTAAAAATAAAATTCCACAGCCATAGATCTTGAGTAGTAGCCTCAAAGCATGAGCTTGTCTTTGAATATAAAATGCAATGATCGACATTTGCTTAGGCTTTCTAATGAGATAACCCACCACCAAGGAGGAAAGCATCTTTTCAAGTAAATTTCCTCATATCTAGGCACATGGCTTAACCTAGCTAGATATGAATTCTCAACGAATTTGAAATGATCAATGTGACGGCCCCATCCCAAGGCGCCATATTAGAAATTAATGATTGGGTTATTAATACATTTTATATCCCCTAGGATCCGTGGGAGTGAGAATATCGAGATGCCAAAACTTGCATGAATATCTTGTGGAAGCTTATGTGGTCTTGCAACCCGAAGTCCGTGCCTTCGAATTCCATGTCGAAACCCAACAGTTATCTCATGCTTGCCAAAATGTCGTACATCATCATATTGGGGACCATATGACCACCATAAACAGAGCTAAGTAATAACTAGGTCATTTCATTACCCAACATATTAAAGCCACAAGAGGAAAATGTGCTTGAATTACAACCCAGGAATGAAGAAGGCCAACAAAGGCCAATACAATGGAAATAAACTAAAGTACAAAAGATGCACCCAACTGTTACGGTCACTCAAGCCAGAACTGGTTGTCTAATTGACACTGTAGGTACAAATCTCCCTAAAAACCTACAGCTCCACGCTGCTGTTCGTGAGTTCCAAGTGTAGAGTCACGATGTAGTAATAAACTGGTGAGACCAAGTTAATCCACATGGAACTCACGAACAAGTTTTTGGCACCGTTGCCGGGGATCCATATAAGGTAACTTTCCTGACTTTCCTTATTTACATTGCTTTATGGGTGTGCTATTTTTGGTATATTTCCAAATTAGGAGGTGCATTCATGGAATGTTAAATCGCCCTAAATTTGATTAGGAAAGTGCATGGATTGCTAATTAGAAAGGACACATCATTGAATTTTTAGAAACTTTCTAAGAATTGGCAAAGTTTCTTTATTTTCCAACTTCTTTTAAGTCCTTTTGGAAAAAAAGTAAATTGAAAGTGACCTAATCACTATCCTTGATCATCTCGGTGCTGAAGCAAAGGCTTGTCCATAGTGTGGAGACAACTAGACTGTTTTAAGAAAGGGTCCTTCAAAAGGGTCCACTCGTGATACTACCCTTACCTGGGGGCTAAACTGGCCGAGTTGGTTTCATAGGGCCGTGTTGATGAACTTAAGTAAACTTTTCGCTTTTGTATATTTTTTTTCATTTGTTTTACTGAAAAAAATAATAAAAAAACCCAAATTTTATTTTTCAAAATTCCAAAAAGAAAGGACAAGCCCTCTTAGCCAGGTTGGCAAAGATATTTAACACATAGGTTGGAAAGAAAGGAGTCTCCGGTATCTTCTGTAACACCTAAATATCCTTTGAGATTGTCTAAAATGTCGAGTGGGTCCGGTAGCAACCTCAACAATGGTGGGCCTGCCATAAATCCAAATGGGGACCGCAACAGTGGGGAGGTTAACTAGCCACCAAGGAAATTATGTGATCTTTTGTACCCAGCACGCCACACCACACCATCGTGCATCGTGTTACCCGCCATTGCTGGTCAATATGAAATAAAACCTGGTATGATCTAACTTCAGGCCAAGTTTCACGGGCTAGACTCTGAGAGCACATACTTACATTTGAGGGAACTTGATGAAGTATGCGCTACAATTCAACTTCAAAACGTGGTGCCGGATGTGATCAAGCTCAAACTATTTCTTTTTTCTTTAATGGATAAAGCTAAGGCTTGGCTCCATACACTTAGGCCTAATTCAATTAATACCTGGAATGCATGTGCCACTGAATTCCTTAAGAAGTTGTTCCCACAACACAAAACCAACACCTTAAAGAGGAACATCATATTGTTTAGGAAAAATAAAAAAGAGTTCTACTTTAAGTGTTGGGAACACTTCAACGAGTTGATCATTGCATGTCCACATCATGGATATGAAACGCACCGTCTCATTGAGACCTTCATTGAAAACCTCACTCTTGAGACATGTCAATTTATTGAAATGATGTGCAATGGTCAATTCGACCAAAAAACACCAAATGAAGCATGGGAATTTTTGGAATTGATGGCAGAAAATGCAAAAAATGGACCTCCTTCGAGGTGGTAGATCATTCCAGGGAATTGAATCAGCCTAAGGGTGGAGCTCTATATCAAGTAAGCAATCCGATAGACATCCAAGCCAAGCTTGCGGCACTCACAAGAGAAGTCGAGTCCCTAAGATTTGGAAGGAATAAGGAGACTGCCATGTTTTGTGGCATGTGTGCTTCTAAGTACACATGGATCTGTGGATTGTCCAACAATCCTAGCTTTACATGAAGCATTGCAAGAATAGGCTAATATGTTGAATACTTATCAAAAGCCGTTCAATGCAAATATTATGGGGAACACATATAATCCTTCGTGGTGAAACCACCCTAATTTCAGTTGGAGGAATGGACCAAGTGCAAATTCAGAGTTTAATCCCCAAAGACAATCTAATGTGGGTGCGTACGTGCCTCAACAACCGAATACATCTTATGCCCCACAACCCTAGAATAAGTCTTTAGAGGAGACGCTAAATTTATTCATGCGGTCTCAACAACAGTTTATGCAAAATTTGCGAAGAAATCAACAGGCTATTTAGAGCAACCAACAAACTATCCAAAGGTTGGAAACATCCGTTGAACAAATCAAATGTACCCTCCAGGGTCAGGGGAAAGGAATCTTTCTAGCCTAACCCCTCTCGAACCCTAAAGGGTAGTTTGAAGTCAACAACATGTCTAACCCTAGACTTCAAGAGCATGTTCAAGCTGTCACTCTACACAGTGGCAAAGAACTTCATGAGAATTCGAAAAAAGATAAACAACATGGCTCCTCAAATTCAAATGCCCAAATTGAAGTAGATAAGGATAGTATTGATGCTGAAGCTATTGTTAAGACGCAAAAAGGTCTTGACCCCACTGTTTCTAAGCCGGTTGCCCCCGTTTCCACAAAGATTGACCTATCCTAATAAGAAAATCCCGAGCCAGGATCCTGGATGTTTTCATTGAAGTTAAGGTCAATATTCCTCTGTTGGACACATTCAAACAGGTTCCCACCCACGCCACGTTCCTTAAGGATCTTTGTATTGTTGAGACGCCAAGTTCCGATAATGGCGCCAAAAACTTGTTCGTGAGCTCCAAGTGTAAAGCCGTGATGTAGTAATAAACTGGTGAGATTAGGTCGATCCACAGGGAGCTATTGAGATAAGTATTTTTGACTTGTACCTGCCCTAAATGAAATTTAAAACTAGCCTAATTAATACTAATTACAACCATTCCCACTTTAATTAAAATATTTAATTACAATCCAATGAAATAAAAAAATCTCCTAAAACTAGATTCCTAAATCTAAAAAAAATAAGTTGCTGCAAAATAGAAAACACATTAGAACATCCAATTAGAAAATATTCTAAAAATATACTTACTAAGATTAAAACTAACAAATGAAATGGGCTATTTTCTTCCTTTTCAATCGATTTTCTTCATTAATCTTGAATTGAGCCAAAATGGTTTGCAACTAAGATTTTTTTGATTTCTAAATTCCACTTTAGCCCAAAGAGAACTTGCATACAGCTGAGAACAATTTTTTTTTTCTTTTAAACAATTTCAAATTTCAGTTTGATAATGGGCTATTTTCCAATCCAAAGATATTTAGCACATGTGGCCTTCAAATCTAATTTTAGCACTTAACATAAATTACACCACTACACATGTTTTAAAATACGAAAAATATGCATGAAAACTAATGCACTTTCAGCAGTAACATAATCCTAACATATTGATGTAAAGATAGAAAAATAAAGTGCAGAAATTTAAAAAAATGTAGAAAATAAAGATGGTGTGCATAAATCAAAGGTGGTAATAAAATATAAAGGTGGTGAGTTGGTCTTTAAAATCTCATTTTCAATCTTGAGTCCAAAAAAATTAGAAGTGCAAAACCTAGGGTCCCATTCTTCCACTTGGGTTGTCAATCCAAGTTGACAATGACAAATCCTCACTTTCTACTAAATAAATTTTAAACTTGAATTTTTAAACTTTCTTCAGTCAACTCTCTTCAACTTCACCTTGTATTGCCTCCAAAAATACCATGTATCTGTAAAAAACAAAGTAAATTGTGAGGATGCTAAGGTGAATTGTTAGTAATTATTCCAAGCCAATTAAAAATATTTAACCAAAAATAAGAACTAACCCTATTGTATGGATCACAAATCTAATATAAAGTGATACATAAATCAAGAATACAAATTAAAATAAACAACTTTATTTACTAGTATGATAATTCTTTATAAGGAATATAACATTGAAAGAACAAGAATACATACTAGGATGTTGAGAATCCCTCTTTCTAGTTGAAACCACAAGGTACGTGGTATGGCCTTTGGAAAGAACCCCCTTGGTGAATTAAGATGGAAGGGCAAGAAAGGGAGAGATGGCATGTAATTCTCTAGAGGGAGAGGTGAGCAATTCTCAAACATGCCTTAGGTTTCCCATAGGGCCATTTGTATAGAGTTTGGGCGCCCTTTCCTCTTTTGGCTTCTCTTTTCTTGCTTGAAATCTTCATTATTTGGAAACAATCTTCTTTCTTGGCCACCAAGTTTGCAAGAAATTAGTAGCTTGTTAATAAAAAAAATATCTTGCCATTCACTCTTTCTAAATTTGGAATCCAAGCAAATCAATCCTTGATTGAGGCCACACATTAGTTTGAAAATCCAAATCTGAAAATCAGATTTATTTCCTTTAATTGGAACGCTTGTGGGTCCCACGAGGAGCATGTGAGTATTCGAACCCAATGCGTGGACGTGTGGGTCTTCTTGCAAATGATCTTCAATCTGTGGAGTAGGGGGACCCCCAAAATCCTTTCAATTTGAGAGATAAATTAGAGAAAGAATCTTCACTTGATTTAAACGGGCCCACCTAATGTGGTTGAGTGTGCTATAAAAAATATATGACGTTGTTGGACTTCTCATTTTGCCTTCATACCATGCTTTCTTTCTTTCTTTCTTTCTTTCTTTCTTTTTTTTTTCTTTTAAGAAATCCTCCTTTTGACTTTAAGAGATATTTGGAGAGGAGAAAAACCTGCATTGAGGTGGCACAAATTTAAATGGAGATATGGATGTCCATGTACATGCCAAGCTTTCCATGTATATATTTCTTTTTATTTCCTTGCTCACAAACAAAAGATCTTTTCTTGTAGCCTTTCTTTCTTGCACTCCTTGAGATTTCTTTAGAATTAATTCAAAGATCACCTTGAGATTTTGTGCAAAGAAAGTGGACCCCCCTCTTGGTCGCCCCATGTTTGCGATTTTCCGCAAGTATACGGTTGTCTCAAGTAATTGTTAGGCTCCGTCCCGAGTTAATCAAGATTAACTCTGATTAATCTCAATTAAGGCTAACTAAGCATGTTTAATTGAACTAATGACTAAATGAAATTGAATTAGCCTAAATGAATAAGTTGGGCTTAATGAAATGGTAAGTAAAGTTATGAAAGGGATTAAGTAGAAATGAAGCTTAAACAAGCAAACTAAGGATTTTTGTATAAATACGGATCTTTACGTATTTTATCGAATACAAAAACTTTTGATACCAGCATGTATATCTTGACGAGTACGAGAACTTTCATCAAAGATTAGACATTGTTCGGCGAATATCGGATCGAATGGAACTTCATTTGACTTGAATTGTAATTAAGAGAGCTTAATGGACTTAAGTGCAATAATGAAGCTTATATAAGCAAATGCACTCCATTCATCTCATTCAAACCCTAGGCAACTTTCTTTTTCATGCTTTTCTTCTTCTTCTTCCATTCTTTCTTCCTTGAGAGTGAGTTTAAGGTGATTTAAGTGAAGGGGGAATCATCTTCTTCATCTTCTACATCCTCTTCTTAGAGTTATTTGGAAATTGAAGCTTCAAGTGAAGGGTTTCACCTCAAAGCCAAGCAAAACAAGTGGTTTTGTGCCCTAAGCTTCAAATAAAGGCAAGTATGCATATATGTTTATGCTTGTTGTGTTATATTCATTAATTGTGTAGAGAAAACAATGAAGACGTAGATGTTGATAGTTCAATGGAGATGATAGAAGGTAGAAACCCTAATAATTATTATTCAACTAATGAAATAGATTAGGGTAATTATGGTTTGATTAGATGAGTTCTTGATTTTCATATGCTCTTGTTAATTTCATAAGTAATCAAATTCATATCAGGTTCAAGGAAGAAGTGAATGGATTAAAATCCATTCAGTGCAGTAACAGAACAAATGTTCTGTTTCTGCAGTGTGGCCAGTCGACCGTGCCAGGTGGCACACAGGGTCAGGTTCGCAAGAACCTGACCAAATTACTGTTCACCTGTTTATTGCTTACAACTGCAAGTCGACCGGGCCTGAGCCAGGTCGACCTGGCCCATTGAGAAATGCTGAGAAAGTGCAGATTAACATCCGAATTTCCGAGATTAAGAACCTAAGCATAAGGATTAATGTTAATGCTATCGAAACCTTCCTAAGTGTTAATGAAAGGTGGTTTAATGCACAATGTTTCACTACGTGATATCTGTTAGGTCTTTTGTATTTGCAATTTGATGGATGCATTTGCATATTGGCATCTTTTGAATTCACACACATGCATTGATTTAAAATATCTTGAAATCTAGTTTTACCCATGCATAGCTTTTAAGATTTGGAAAAGCTTTTGTTTTATGCATGTTTTGGTTTTAAACTTGGATGCATTGGTTTTAGAACCCAAAACTCTTTTGAAAACCTAATTCCTTGTGCATTATATTTGGAAAATCATCTTGTGAATTTAGGTTTGAGCTTTGCATACATTCATTACAAAAAGAATCATTTTTGTATGCATTTTCATTTGAAAAGAGTTTTATCAAATCAAGCTAGCCTTTGGTTTTAAACTTTTGAATCATTTTAGGCTTTGTGTTTCTCATGTTTTTAAACATCTTAGAATACCTTAAAACATGTTATTTAAGCTTGATTTAGTGGCCAAAAGATCCACCAAAGAAAAACTTTGAAAATGGAAAAAGTTGGAATTTTGGCCCAGGGACTCGCCCGACAGTGTCGTCGGTCGACCGAGCCCTGTGTCTCGGTCGACCGAGAACACTGCAGGGCAAATGGACAGTTTTTGAACTGTTTCAGGCCAACGGTCAGAAATATGACCGTTGTGCTTTCTCGGTCGACCGAGACCTGTGTCTAGGTCGACCGAGAACTAGCCGTTGGCAACTTTTTGGCTATAAAGTCCATTCATTTCCAACCTTTTTCAAGGCTTGAACCATGAACCTTTGAGAGCATTTTGGAGCCATTGAAAGGGGATGAAGTTGGAAAGGCTAGGAGGCAATTAGGAGAGCTAAAGCTTGGATTATTAAGTTAAACCACCAAGTAAGCTCTACCTTTATTAATCATAGTTATGTGCTTTGTTTAAACTATTGGTATATGATATTTAGCATAATAACTATGATGTGTTGAATCCATTCTTCTTCTAATCTTTGGTCTAATTAAGATTGGATTCTTCACCTTTGTTTTCAATCCAAGTTGTTAACTTTATTAATCATGCTTAGACAAAATCTTTGTTTTTCTTTCATAGCATGAGTCTTTTACTTGGTTGAAACATTGTTTGTTGTTTTCATTCATTTAAGCATTAGTTAAATTAATTTGGTTTTGAAAACAACATGCACATGCATCACATGTTCTAATTTAGCCATTTTCATACAACTTGTTAGTCCTTGATTTTCATGTCATAAACAAGTTGAATTTCATACATGTGATTTGCATAAGACTTCAATCAATCTTTTATGAGCTTTAAACTTTGAATTGCTTTAAGCAATATATTTGATTAAGCCTTCTTTTTGAACTTGATTGAAGCCATCACACACACACCTCATAAGCATACATCTTTGCATTCATAGAGTGTTTGTGTGAGTTTAGTTTTCACTTTCATATTAGCCTATTCAAGAGGCAATTCCATTGAGCTTAAATTGTAATCTCTTAGAGTGTTCTTTTGTTAAGACACTTTCTTTGAGAAAAATATATTTGTAAAGGTTATTGCTAAGCCTAAGAAAAGCAACTTGTAAGGTTATTGCTTAGCCTTTGAAAAGCATCTTGTAAGGTTATTGCTTAGCCTTTGAAAAGCATCTTGTAAGGTTATTGCTTAGCCTAGAAAAGCACATTGTAAGGGTTATTGCTTAGCCTAGTAAAAAGCATACTTAGTGGAATCCGGTGGGGTGTTGGAGACACAAGCCGGTAGTGGATGTAGGCACGTTGGCCGAACCACTATAAATATTGTGTTGTGGTGCATGCTTTTGTGGTGATTGTTTATTTGAGCTTCCGCATTTTTTCTTATAATCACCACTTGTGACTAGTTTAGTTTAAGAAATTAAAATTGGTCTTAATTAGTCATTAGTTGTAGCTCACCCTATTCACCCCCCCCTCTAGGGTTAGGATCCTAGCGGACTTTCAATTGGTATCAGAGCCAAGTGCTCTAATCCCTTAGGATCAAGTGTTTGGAACTCTTGATTAGGTGTAAAAACCTAGAGTTAAAACCCTAGAGTAGTGCTTATTTGAAAATCATTAGAATGGACTCCACTAGCCTAGACTTTGTAGATTCTTCTAGACCTCTCACTCTTCCTTCTATTAGAGATTCAAACCATCAATTAAATGAATATCAATTTGACTCAAAAGAGGAAGAAAATGAGTATGATGAAGATGATCTTCAACAAGCCTATAATGAATTATATACATTATCTACAAAGCTTGATAAAAGAAACAAAAGCTTAAGAGAAGAATCTATGAATCTAACCAAAGAGCTAGCCTCTTCAAAAGATGAACTTAGAGAGAAAGAAGAAGTAATAAAATGTCTAGACTCTAAGTTCATGATCTCTTTAAATAATCTATCTAACATTCAAGATGAACTAAAAGAATTAAAGATGGATTATGACAATGTCAATAAGGAAAATCTAAATCTAAGAGATCAATTACAAAGGCAAGGTAAAGACAACAATCTTGAATCTAAATTGACTATCTCTAAGGAAAATTTATCTAATACTCAAAATGAATTAAATGAGATTAAGATAAATTGTGATGAGCTTAAAAATGAGAATTTGAACCTAAGAGATACAATTAAAAGACAAGATGAAGACATTGACCATTTAGAAACCAAGTTGATCAAAAGTAAGTTAAAAACTCAAGAACTTGGATCTAAAGTTGTAAATGAATTAAAACTTGCCAATGAAGAGCTAATCAAATATAAGGAACTTGAAAATGAACTTTCAAAAGTCAAACATGAAAATTCAATCCTTATAACCAAAGTCACTCAACTTGAAAACAATAAACAAAAGTATGAGTGCAAGTTTACCCAAAGTGAAGAGAAACTTGAAAAATTATTCAAATTGGGTAAATCTCATGGAGATAGGACGGGTCTTGGTTTTAATAGGAATATGACATATGACCCTAAATTCACCAACCCTTTTGTGAAAGGTGAGTCCTCATTCACTAGCACTCACACTTCCTTGCCCAAAACAAAATGTGATTATTGTGGCAATGAATGACACTTTAGGTTTGAGTGCAAACTAAGGAAAAGAAGCTATGTGTCTAAACCCATCTTTGAACTCAAGAAAGTAAAATCAAACTTGAAGGGTAAGACACTAAAAACAAAGGAAGACTCCATAAAGCTTAAACAAGTTAAAACAATTAACAAGGAGTCTCCAAAAATAGATTCTAAAAAGGTTAAACAAGTCAAACCAAGTTTAAAAGAATCTATTAACAAAAAGCTTCTCAACCTACCTCCCTTAAGTCAAAACATGAAAGAACTTTTGAAGAAATTTACTAAGTTAAATCTAAATTTCAAAAGTCAAAGAAAGGGAGAAAATAAGAAGAAAAGAAATTTGAAGCAATCCCCCATGAAACAAACACACCAACTCTCTAAGACTAATCATCAATCTAAAATAGTCAAACCTCAAAGATTTGATGTTAAGTCTAAAAGAATTTATCAAGTCAAATCTCCTTTAGTTGGTGAGAACCCCAAACTAGACCTCAAAGTTCAACCCTCCCAAGACCTTAGGTGGATTCCTAAAGTTCGATACTTAGACAAACCTTAGGGTCTTGAACCTCATTGACCAACCTACTCTTTATTAGTTAAATCACTATGTTGGTCATGATTGCATTTGCATTTTGTTTCTTTTAGTTAGATTTCTTAAAATGCATTGCTTCTTTATGATCATTTGATTTTGGTTTCATGCACCATTCTAAGTTACATGTCATGGTTTTCAAAATCTTTTGATTATAATCTCATCATGTTTGATTTGCTTTTTGCTTGCATTTAGTTTTATGTTTTGCATTGCATTTCTACATGATTAATTGATTGTGATTTCAAAAGCTTTCATAGCTAGATTCTTCATAATCAATTGGATTTTCCATGGTTTTATAAGTTAAACTTTTATATGGAAAATTGTTTTGAAAAATCAACTTGTATTTGTTTCAATTAAGTTATATCTTCTAAAATACAAAGTTGAAAATTGATCTTCAAAATCATTCCTTTTATGCTCATTGTAGGATTTTGTTGATTTGAAGATTGTTTGAATGGAAATGCTCTATAACCTCTTTAGTTATATTCATCTAAGCATGTTCCATGTTCTCATTTCCTTTTCTTTTGGTTTCATTATCTTAGAATTGGAAATGAATGTTGTTTGCATCTTTGCTTATTTAGTTATTCTTTTTATATGCAAATGACTTTTGGTTCCATGTATGGTTGTGATCTTAGTTTCATTTGTAGAAACCATACTAGAACCCAAATCCATCCTCTATGCCTTATAGTCATATCTTTATGGATGGTTATGATGTTGATTCATGTAGATTTTCTTGATGTCATCCTTATACATGTTTCAACTTCATAAGTAGTGTTCTTAATCATATGAATCTCTTTGAAATCCATTCCTTGCTTTTATGTTGGTTGATGGATATCTTAGTAGTTGAATTCATATGATTTGGACACTTTGGAAATTGCATGCATTGCCAAGTAATATTCTTTTGCATTGCAATTTACCATTGTTCATCACTATGCTCAATAGTTATATCATTAAAAGTGATGAATATGCATTTATGATGCTTGATGGTAGTTTATCACATCCTTGCTTTTACTCATGTTATCACATTCAATTGGTTTCATTTGGTATAACTTTCCATTGATTTCATATCCAATTGATATCTTATCTTGTGTATGTGATAGACCTTGTGTGCATTGGACTAAACTTGATAAGTAATATGATCATTCCATGTCACACACCATTAGCATCATAATGCTCATGATTGCCTCCTCACTTGCTCTTATAGGTATATCTCATGACCACCATGTTTATGTGTTAATAATATTGGTTGGTTATTATTTGAGGTTGGCTTCATGATTGAATTTCATTTCACTCTTTCATGCACTTTAATAGTCATATTTATTGATTGAATGAAATGAGTTCAAAACTTACATAGCATATGATTTTCATAAGTAATATTGATTGATGCTATGTTTGAGTAAACCCCATATCATGGATAGCTCTAATTTGGATTTTTCCTAATAAGTAACATTCTTGAATCCATTTTAGAGTGATTATGTTAATAGTCATATCCTTTAATCTCAATTGATATGTTTGTTTCAATTGATATCCATGATTGCTTCTCTCATTTGTCCTAGCTCTCTTTTGGCAATTTGATCATATTGAGCTTAATAGTTAAATGAATCTAATCCTTTCCTTGAAGTTGACCCTCAATTGGTTAAACCATCTTCTTCTTGCACCTAATAGTTAAATCTTTGTCAAAAGTTTGACAAAAGAAGAGAATGGATTGAGGGGGAGTGTAAACCTTCATAGGAAGTATTAGTTTGATCAAATTCACCCTTGGATTGCCCTTGAGCCCTTAGAGATAACTTCCATACATGATAGCCTGTTATGAATTTCATTTTCGATTTCATTTGTTAACAGGTGCTACTAAAGGTATTCTTCTTGTCTCATGTGTGTAGGTACCTTTGCAATTTAATGTCAAAGGGGGAGAGAGAGTTCAAGTGTGACTCAAAGATCTCCTACTCATCAAAGGGGGAGAGAGTTCGAGAGTTCAAGTACTCGAAGATCTCCTATCCATCAAAGGGGGAGAAAGCTTTCAAGTTCTCAAGAGGAGAAAGAAGCATGGTCAAAGGGGGAGAGCAAATAGAAGAAAGAAAGCTTGGAGCTAAAGAAGATGCTTGGCCAAAGAGAGGAAGATGAGAAGAAAGCTTGAAGAATGATCAAGCACCAAGCATCAAGAAGATTGAAGAAAAGAGCCCAAGAGCCCAAGCTAAGAGAAGAAGCATCCAACAAGATTTCAAGACTTGTCAAGCTAAGGGGGAGCTAAAGACTTTGTGTGAAAATTCTATGATGAGTAAGTTGCCATCAAATTGCAAAGGGGGAGATTGTTAGGTCTTTTGTATTTGCAATTTGATGGATGCATTTGCATATTGGCATCTTTTGAATTCACACACATGCATTGATTTAAAATATCTTGAAATCTAGTTTTACCCATGCATAGCTTTTAAGATTTGGAAAAGCTTTTGTTTTATGCATGTTTTGGTTTTAAACTTGGATGCATTGGTTTTAGAACCCAAAACTCTTTTGAAAACCTAATTCCTTGTGCATTATATTTGGAAAATCATCTTGTGAATTTAGGTTTGAGCTTTGCATACATTCATTACAAAAAGAATCATTTTTGTATGCATTTTCATTTGAAAAGAGTTTTATCAAATCAAGCTAGCCTTTGGTTTTAAACTTTTGAATCATTTTAGGCTTTGTGTTTCTCATGTTTTTAAACATCTTAGAATACCTTAAAACATGTTATTTAAGCTTGATTTAGTGGCCAAAAGATCCACCAAAGAAAAACTTTGAAAATGGAAAAAGTTGGAATTTTGGCCCAGGGACTCGCCCGACAGTGTCGTCGGTCGACCGAGCCCTGTGTCTCGGTCGACCGAGAACACTGCAGGGCAAATGGACAGTTTTTGAACTGTTTCAGGCCAACGGTCAGAAATATGACCGTTGTGCTTTCTCGGTCGACCGAGACCTGTGTCTAGGTCGACCGAGAACTAGCCGTTGGCAACTTTTTGGCTATAAAGTCCATTCATTTCCAACCTTTTTCAAGGCTTGAACCATGAACCTTTGAGAGCATTTTGGAGCCATTGAAAGGGGATGAAGTTGGAAAGGCTAGGAGGCAATTAGGAGAGCTAAAGCTTGGATTATTAAGTTAAACCACCAAGTAAGCTCTACCTTTATTAATCATAGTTATGTGCTTTGTTTAAACTATTGGTATATGATATTTAGCATAATAACTATGATGTGTTGAATCCATTCTTCTTCTAATCTTTGGTCTAATTAAGATTGGATTCTTCACCTTTGTTTTCAATCCAAGTTGTTAACTTTATTAATCATGCTTAGACAAAATCTTTGTTTTTCTTTCATAGCATGAGTCTTTTACTTGGTTGAAACATTGTTTGTTGTTTTCATTCATTTAAGCATTAGTTAAATTAATTTGGTTTTGAAAACAACATGCACATGCATCACATGTTCTAATTTAGCCATTTTCATACAACTTGTTAGTCCTTGATTTTCATGTCATAAACAAGTTGAATTTCATACATGTGATTTGCATAAGACTTCAATCAATCTTTTATGAGCTTTAAACTTTGAATTGCTTTAAGCAATATATTTGATTAAGCCTTCTTTTTTAACTTGATTGAAGCCATCACACACACACCTCATAAGCATACATCTTTGCATTCATAGAGTGTTTGTGTGAGTTTAGTTTTCACTTTCATATTAGCCTATTCAAGAGGCAATTCCATTGAGCTTAAATTGTAATCTCTTAGAGTGTTCTTTTGTTAAGACACTTTCTTTGAGAAAAATATATTTGTAAAGGTTATTGCTAAGCCTAAGAAAAGCAACTTGTAAGGTTATTGCTTAGCCTTTGAAAAGCATCTTGTAAGGTTATTGCTTAGCCTTTGAAAAGCATCTTGTAAGGTTATTGCTTAGCCTAGAAAAGCACATTGTAAGGGTTATTGCTTAGCCTAGTAAAAAGCATACTTAGTGGAATCCGGTGGGGTGTTGGAGACACAAGCCGGTAGTGGATGTAGGCACGTTGGCCGAACCACTATAAATATTGTGTTGTGGTGCATGCTTTTGTGGTGATTGTTTATTTGAGCTTCCGCATTTTTTCTTATAATCACCACTTGTGACTAGTTTAGTTTAAGAAATTAAAATTGGTCTTAATTAGTCATTAGTTGTAGCTCACCCTATTCACCCCCCCCCCCTCTAGGGTTAGGATCCTAGCGGACTTTCAATATCATCTATAGTAATACGTGCATTATCTAACGTTTCACTTAGTTGCTTGGTTTCAATAATTGGGTCAGAGTTGGAACAGGATTTACTAGAACGATTGACGGGTCTGGCACTACATAGTGGTTTCCTAAACTCATTATGGAATTGAGTTGAAACAAATAATGAATGAGCAGTTACTAAAAGGAACAATGAATTGATTAATCCTACTGCAGTAGATGGAATTGGGGGCGTTCCGGAGCTCCGTCGCGACACCGGTGATCTTTGAACAAGACACTGGGAGATCCCACCTTATTGGACCGAAAGGTCATTGACTGAAAAGTCATATATGGGACTGACGAGTCCTATTGATAAGTCATTAATAAATGTTTAATGTACTGAATGAATGAATATGAATTACTTCCTTTGGGAAGAACTGAATTGAGTTGAAACCAAGACTATTGTAGTTGCCAATGTTATTGTCATTATTACTTGTGTTTGCTATTGCATAAGGATTGTAACTATTGTTTAGAACTGTTAAAGCAATGGATTATCAGGAATTATAACATGTCATAGATATATGTGTATCTTGTTGAGCCGTCGTGTTCACGGTATTACTGATGGTATTACAGGCCCAGTTGCCCGTACCGGTCCCGTAGAGACCGTCCCGCCAGCGGAGGAGGCCCATTCGATACCTCTAGGAGGTCTAATTGAATGGACATGAGCTGAGAGCGGATTCATTGGAATCTTTTGGGAACTTTTTAGAAATTGTTTTGTATATTCATTTTGGTATTGTAGGTACTGTACATGATGTCCCTTGTATTGTATTTTAAATATGCAGTGGTTGACAGTAGTATGAATGAAATCATGTAAAGTGAACTTTACATTTCAGAGTAAAGGATCTGATTCATTTTGTTAAATGGTTGTCAATGTATATTATTGTATATTTCCGCACAACTGTACATTGACAGGTACATATGCAAGATCCCTTGTGGACTTCGTTTTAACTTCGGTTAATTCAGGGTTTACGGGAGTAAGTATGATCATCGAAACCCGGGGTTTAGCCCTAATGACTCTGATCTCGGGCTCGGGTCGTGACATACTAATTGTATGGTATCAGAGCCTAGTTGAATGTCTAAGTTAAGAAAACTTAAAAAGACTTAGCAAGACTAGGAACGAAGTGAGGAGTGTTACGTTTCGACCAAATCCAACTATGGAATTGTGTTTACTGTTTTCACTATATATGATATAACTGAGATGGAAGTGTAAAGATGTAATCTTACCTTCCGTATTGTTTACAGTATGGCATCAGGATCTGGGACTGGACAGGATGACTTCGCGATTATCCCACCTCCCCCTCCTAGATCGGATACGGATGCTCGCTTTACTGCCATTCTGGAGCAGTTAGCCAGAAGCAATGAGCAGATTGCGAAGAGCCATGAGGCTCAGTTGGGTATGCAAGCCCAAATGACTGCTATGTTGCAAGTACTGAGCCAATTGCAGGCTCAGCTACAGGCTCTACCAGTAATACCAGTCCAACAACCGCATCATGTTGAGACGCAAGTGGTATTACAACATAAAGACAAGGACCCACATGTCATCTTTGAGCGGTTCCGTAAGAGAGGAGCTACCGAGTTCCACGGAGATGAGGATGTAATGAAGGCAGATGAGTGGCTAGAACACATTGAGAATGTGTTCGAAATAGTTGTCTGCACTCACAAGCAGAGAGTGTTGCTCATTTCCACCATGTTCAGAGGGGCAGCCAAAGTATGGTGGAAGAGTGTCAGAGATGCCTTCAAGGCACTGCCAGCAGAGGGTATATGGGAGATTTTCTGGCAGCAATTTCAAAGGAAATTCGTCCTAGAGCATGTACAGCAGCAGAAGGAATCAGAGTTCTTGAACTTGAAGCAAGGTCAACTGACCGTAGCTGTTTATGTTCATACCTTTCTACAACTGTCCAAATATGCTCTTGAATTGATAGACACTGAAGCAAAGAAGGTTAAGAGATTCCTCCTTGGCCTGAATCCGGAGTATAAGACGGTCGTATTGGTTGGGCAGAAGCCTACGACGTTTGATGATGCCGTTGATAGGGCCTATACAGCGGAGGAAATCCAGAGAGAGAAAGAGGCAAAAAAGGAAGCTGAGGCCTTGAACACCAAGAGAAGTGGTGATTCATGGTTTAAGAAGGGAGGACAGTCCATGCACAAGAGGCAGAAACAGAGATTCATTCCTAGGTCTGATAGGAATGAGAGGAGAGATAACAGACCAGTCTGTGCCATATGTGGTAAATTCCACAGGACTGAGTTATGTTGGAGGACTACTGGAGCTTTCTTAGTCTGTGGTTCTTTGGAACACATGATGACATTTTTTCCTAGACCTAGGAGGGATGACAGAGCACCATATCAGTATCCTGTTCAAGGACAAGCAGCACTTCCTGCTCCGCCACAGCGATTAGCGTTGCCAGCTCCTCCTCCTAGGCCACAGCAGCCACAGCCTCCACGTCAGGGTCAGCAGCGTCCATGGCAGAGACAGCAACCCAGACAGCAGCAGCAGGCCGACAGACCACAGATGGCTGGGATGGCCTGTGCCATCAACAGAGAACAGACTGATGTTGCAGCCAATGTAGTTGAAGGTACAATCTTTGTCGATAATAGACCTGCTATTGCATTGTTTAATCCCGGTTCTACGCATTCATTTGTTGCACCTGCATTTGCTTGTGATATGCAAAACCGGATCATGCAGTTAGCATATGATTTTACAGTGTCTACTCCTTTAGGGAGAAAGGTAGTTTGTGAATTGTATATTCCTCAGTGCACTGTTAGAATTGGAGAGGTATCCATGCCAGCTGATTTAGTTGTGCTAGCGATGAATGATTTTGATGTGATCTTTGGCATGGATTGGCTTGCGAAGTACATGGCTTGTTTAGACTGTTTCCGCAAAATCATCACCTTTAAGGTTGATGAAGCCAATGCCAGTGTACTATTTTAAGGAGTCCGGAAGAAGTATGATACCAGGCTTGTTTCAGCACTCAAGGCTGAACGGTTGATGCGTAGTGGGTGTAAAGGCTATATTGCTTTTATTTAAGAAAAGAAGCCTGTACAGGAGTTACAAAATATTCCTGTAGTCTGTGAACTTCCAGATGTGTTCCCAGATGAAGTGCCAGGTCTACCTCCAGCTAGGGAAGTAGACTTTACGATTGAGCTTATGCCTGGTACAGCACCGATATCTAGGGCACCATATCGAATGGCACTATCAGAATTGTATGAGTTGAAGAAACAGATACATGATTTGCTTGATAAAGGTTTTATTAAACCTAGTGTGTCACCCTGGAGAGCACCTGTACTGTTTGTGAAGAAGAAGGATGACACCCTTCAAATGTGTATCGATTATAGACAGATCAATTAAGTGACAGTGAAGAACAAATATCCATTGCCTAGGATCGATGAGTTGTTTAATCAACTCCAGGGTGCAGCGTACTTTTCAAAGATTGATCTTCGATCTGGATATCACCAGATTTGAGTGAGAGAACAAGATGTACAGAAGACTGCATTCAGGACTCGTTACGGTCACTGTGAGTTTCTCGTAATGCCTTTTGGTCTAACCAATGCACCTGCAGTGTTTATGGCTTTAATGAACATGGTCTTTGCTTCTTATCTGGACCAGTTCGTCGTGATCTTCATTGATGACATCTTGGTCTATTCAAAGACAGAGCTAGAGCATTCACATCATTTGAGAACAGCCTTACAGATACTGAGAGAGAATCAGTTATATGCAAAACTCGAGAAGTGTGACTTTTGGTTACAGCATGTTGCATTTCTGGGTCATATTATTACCAGAGATGGATTAGCTGTTGATTCAACTAAGATCGAGGCAATTACCAAGTGGCAGAGTCCGAAGAATATGCCAGAAGTGCGAAGCTTCTTAGGGTTGGCAGGTTATTATAGAAGGTTCGTAAGGGACTTCTCAAAGATAGCAGCGCCACTGTCGAAATTGCCTCGGAAGAACGTTCCATTCCAATGGAATGATGCATGTGAGTCTAGTTTCCAGGCTTTGAAGCAGAAGTTGGTTTCAGCCCCGATCTTGTCCTTACCCGAAGGAAGAGGAGGATTTGAGATTTACTCAGATGCCTCGGGTGTTGGCTTGGGGTGTGTATTGATGCAGAACCGCAAGGTGATAGCTTATGGTTCGCGTCAGTTGAAAGACCATGAGAAGAACTATACTACTCATGATCTAGAGCTCACAGCGGTTGTGTTTGCATTGAAACAGTGGAGGCACTACTTGTACGGAGAGACTTTTGAAGTCCATTGTGATCACAGGAGCCTTCAGTACTTGTTTACTCAGAAAGATATCAATATGAGGCAACGTCGTTGGTTAGAGCTGATCAAGGACTACGACTTTCCATTCAAATATGTACCTAGAAAGGGTAACGTAGTTGCTGATGCTTTGAGTCGGAAAGTAGCTGACTTGGCATCATTGGAAGATGGATGGAACCTGATAGAGGGCCTCAAGGACTCAAACATGTCCATTGACATAATAGATGACAGAAGAGTGGTTGCAGCAATGTCCGTATTCGAACCCCTTCTCATCACAGAAATTAAGAAGCGACAGTTCGAAGATTCTGACTTAGTGAAGATCAGCGATAACATTGCACATAGATCAGATTTCGTGTTGGTAGATGGAGTCCTCTACTTCAGGGACAGATTGTGTATACCAGCACAGGAAGATGTGAAGCAAGCCGTCATGTTTGAAACTCATCACACCAGATATTCTTTGCATCCGGGAAGCACCAAAATGTATAGAAATCTCAAGGGCAGATTTTGGTGGAATAATATGAAGAGGGAGATAGCAGGTTATGTGTCTTCCTGCTTAACTTGCTAGCGTGTGAAATTCGAGCATCAGAAATCGCCTGGTTTGCTTCATCCTCTGGATATTCCCAAGTGGAAGTGAGATCACATTACGATGGACTTTGTATCAGGTTTACCGAGGACGAGGAAGTAGCACGATGCCGTATGAGTGATCGTTGATCGTCTTACAAAGTCCGCACATTTCCTTCCATTTAGGAAAGATATGGGATTCAGCGATATGTCCAGATTGTTTGTCAAAGAAGTGACTCGATTGTTTGGGACACCGGTCTCGATTGTTTCCGATCGGGATAGTCGGTTTGTATCCTCATTTTGACAATCATTCCAGAATTCTATGGGTACTAAACTTCGGTTCAGTACTGCTTATCATCCACAGACTGACGGACAATCAGAGAGGACTATACAGACTTTAGAAGATTTGCTTCGTGCCAGTGTTGTGGATTTCGGGAGTGATTGGGATGATCATTTGGCGTTGTGCGAATTTGCGTACAACAACAGTTATCACTCTAGCATTGAGATTGCACCATTTGAAGCACTGTATGGTCGCAGGTGTAGGACTCCAGTAAGCTGGGAAGAAGTTGGAACTCGAAGTTTCCACGTCCTACGATCATCGCCGAAACAGTAGAAAAGGTTCAGAAGATCCAAGATAGGCTGAAAGTTGCTAGATCAAGGCAGAAGAGCTATGCTGACAACCGTCGACGTGATCTGGAGTTCACCGTTGATGATCTAGTCTTTTTAAAGACGTCTCCAATGAAGGGTACTATCCGATTCGGACAGAAAGGGAAGCTTTCCCCGAGATTTATTGGCCCTTTTAAAATCGTGAGCTGGATTGGAAATGTAGCTTATCGCCTCGACCTTCCAGCAGAACTTTCTGGTATCCACAATGTATTTCATGTTTCTATGCTTCGGAAGTATGTGGCCGATCCTTCACATATCATTCAGCATGAAGAGATCCAAGTGTTACCTAACACCACATATGTTGAGAGACCAGTGCAGATCATTGATACCAAAGAGGCAGTTCTGCGCACGAGAACGATTAAGTGGGTCAAGGTCCTTTGGGATCATCATACACCCAATGAAGCTACATGGGAACTTGAGGAACAAATGACTCAGAAATATCCCGAGCTGTTCGTTCAGGTAACTATCATTTAAATTGTTTATTTGATTTGTATTGATTGATATTGCATTCGGAGGACCGAATGAATCTAAAAGTTTAGGAGAATGCTAGGCTCCGTCTCGAGTTAATCAAGATTAACTCTGATTAATGTCAATTAAGGCTAACTAAGCATGTTTAATTGAACTAATGACTAAATGAAATTGAATTAGCCTAAATGAATAAGTTGGGCTTAATGAAATGGTAAGTAAAGTTATGAAAGGGATTAAGTAGAAATGTAGCTTAAACAAGCAAACTAAGGACTTTTGTATAAATACGGATCTTTATTTATTTTGTCGAATACGGAAACTCTTGATACCAGCACTTGTATCTTGACGAGTACGAGAACTTTCATCAAAGACTCGACATTGTTCGACGAATATCGGATCGAATGGAACTTCATTTGACTTGAATTGTAATTAAGAGAGCTTAATGGACTTAAGTGCAATAATGAAGCTTATATAAGCAAATGCACTTCATTCATCTCATTCAAACCCTAGGCAACTTTCTTTTTCATGCTTTTCTTCTTCTTCTTCCATTCTTTCTTCCTTGAGAGTGAGTTTAAGGTGATTTAAGTGAAGGGGGAATCATCTTCTTCATCTTCTACATCCTCTTCTTAGAGTTATTTGGAAATTGAAGCTTCAAGTGAAGGATTTCACCTCAAAGGTAAGCTAAACAAGTGGTTTTGTGCCTTAAGCTTCAAACAAAGGCAAGTATACATATATGTTTATGCTTGTTGTGTTATATTCATTAATTGTGTAGAGAAAACAATGAAGAGGTAGATGTTGATAGTTCAATGGAGATGATAGAAGGTAGAAACCCTAATAATTATTATTCAACTAATGAAATAGATTAGGATAATTGTGGTTTGATTAGATGAGTTCTTGATTTTCATATGCTCTTGTTAATTTCATAAGTGATCAAATTCATATCAGGTTCAAGGAAGAAGTGAATGGATTAAAATCGTGTGGCCGGTCGACCGGGCACACAGGGTCAGGTTCGCAAGAACCTGACCAAATTACTGTTCACCTGTTTATTGCTTACAACTGCAGGTCGACCGGGCCTGAGCCAGGTCGACCTGGCCCACTGAGAAATGCTGAGAAAGTGTAGATTAACATCGGAATTTCTGAGATTAAGAACTTAAGCATAAGGATTAATGTTAATGCTATCGAAACCTTCCTAAGTGTTAATGAAAGTTGGTTTAATGCACAATGTTTCACTACATGATATCATCTATAGTAATACGTGCATTATCTAACGTTTCACTTAGTTGTTTGGTTTCAATAATTGGGTCAGAGTTGGAACAGGATTTACTAGAACGATTGACGGGTCTGGCACTACATAGTGGTTTCCTAAACTCATTATGGAATTGAGTTGAAACAAATAATGAATGAGCAGTTACTAAAAGTAACAATGAATTGATTAATCCTACTACAGTAGATGGAATTGGGGGCGTTCTGAAGCTCCGTGGCGACACCAGTGATCTCTGATCAAGACACTGGGAGATCCCACCTTATTGGACCGAAAGGTCATTGACTGAAAAGTCATATATGGGACTGACGAGTCCTATTGATAAGTCATTAATAAATGTTTAATGTACTGAATGAATGAATATGAATTGCTTCCTTTGGGAAGAACTGAATTGAGTTGAAACCAAGACTATTGTAGTTGCCAATGTTATTGTCATTATTACTTGTGTTTGCTATTGCACAAGGATTGTAACTATTGTTTAGAACTGTTAAAGCAATGGATTATCAGGAATTATAACATGTCATAGATATATGTGTATCTTGTTGAACCATCGTGTTCACGGTATTACTGATGGTATTACAGGCCCAGTTGCCCGTACCAGTCCCGCAGAGACCGTCCCGCCAGCGGAGGAGGCCCATTCGATACCTCCAGGAGGTCTAATTGAATGGACATGAGCTGAGAGCGGATTCATTGGAATCTTTTGGAAACTTTTTAGAAATTGTTTTGTATATTCATTTTGGTATTGTAGGTACTGTACATGATGTCCCTTGTATTGTATTTTGAATATGCAGTGGTTGACAGTAGTATGAATGAAATCATGTAAAGTGAACTTTACATTTCAGAGTAAAGGATATGATTCATTTTGTTAAATGGTTGTCAATGTATATTATTGTATATTTCCGCACAACTGTACATTGACAGGTACATATGCAAGATCCCTTGTGGACTTCGTTTTAACTTCGGTTAATTCGGGGTTTACGGGAGTAAGTATGATCATCACAACCCGGGGTTTAGTCCTAATGACTCTGGTCTCGGGCTCGGGTTGTGACAGTAATATAGACTATGGAAGTCCAAATATCGTTTACACAATGATCGTTACAAGGAAAATAACAATTATCAATGAAAATGAGTATCAACTCAAATATAGCTAACAAATGCAAATGAAAACAAGAAACAAGATAATAACAAGGGAAATAAAAAATACAAACTAAAAGAAAATAAGAAACTGGATAACAAAGATATGTAAGTAGAAATAGAAGAACTCAAGTAAGAACAAGGTTAGTAAAAAGATAGTTACAATGTTAATGACAAAAGAGAACTAATAAGGTTAATAATAAGAACAAATGAGTAATTGTGTGAAAACAACAAGTGAAAGTTCAAGATAAAAAGAAAATAGAAACACCCATGGAAAAGAGTTAATAACTAGTGAGTACGATAGGAAATGAATGGATGAAAATAAGTGTGCTAAAATAGTGTAAAATCCAAGGGGGAATAAAAACAAACACATAGAAGGTATGGACAAATATGCTAATGGATATGCTGGTGTGGATAGAGAAATGGAGTGTGAGAATTAAAACAAGTGAATAAGTGTGTGGGAATGTGAATACAATCAAGCTAAAGTAAATAAAATAAGCAACAAGCAATACTAATGGATAGATTGAATAATCTAGAATCCACTAAGTGACACTAATCCAACACTAATGCTCTTCTATTTTGTCAAACAAATATTCAAATCTAATGACAAATCAATGCTTAGATTTGGAAAATATAACTTTAAAGGTCTAAGATAGAAATTAACAATCTAATAGCTAAGATTTTCTTCCCTTCATAAAAGAAAAGATTCTTAATGACTATTTATCAAAAGTAAGCATAAACCATCAAAAGATATTAACTCCTAAGCATGATTTATAAAACCTAAGCATAGATAGTAAAAATAATGCTAAGAAATAAAATAAGCATGGAAGGTAGCACATTGCAATGAAGAAAAATCTATTCTAGCATGTTAAGCACATAAACAAAGAGAATTAAGAGCATAAGCAAAAATGAATAGTATTAACTTAGCTTCATCTAAAAGATCAAATCAAGGGATTAGCTACCCATTGGAGAAGACAAAGCTTTCATTTATAAATCTTCAAATTTTACAAAGCTTTCCTCACTTTCTCTCTACAATTGCTCTCAATTACATGAATAACTTAAGTAAAGAGGACGAGGCTCTCCTTGCTTGTGCCTCTAATGCCTAGAGCTCCCTTCCTTATATAGAAATATTTGTCTTGCTCTATTTTGGTTTCTTTCCGATGTGGGACTTCACAAGAATGGAAATATGAATATATGAATGTGATTCTCATGTATTGGCATAACTTTATCATTTCTTCATCCCATTGTCTTCCAAACTTATCCTTACTCTCTTTAACTCTTGAATCTCAACTTTAATCTTCAAATTAATCTTCAATTAACACCTACAAAGAGAAATTAACATAATTGAGAGTATTTTCGAACATATTTTGTATTGAGGCCATTGGAACTCATATAAATGCATACAAATGACCATCTATAATGGAAAGATATGAGCAAAGCATGATGGAGAGGAAATTTATTATTTTTCTACTAAAAATAGTGTTTTGAGTTCTTTTATCTTTGAAAACTCATAAAATAATGCTATGAAAATGTCCCTTTTGTGAACTCATCACCCCACATGTGTGACCTACACATGTGCATGTGTGGGACCCTTTTTCTCATTTCCTACAAGCCAAAACGTGAATTTCATGTGAGAAGATAAATTTTTCCTTAGTTAGTAACTGAATGACCGGAGGCCCATCTCTCATGAAATGATAAATGAATGCACCTGATGATTACTTAATTTCATGGGAAAAACACATCTGAAAAATCTTTCCAAAAATAAAATTAAAAAAATGGTAGGTTTCATGATTTAATGCAAAAATGATGGTTTTTGAGCAAATTATGCATGAATGCACTACAATGGATAAAAAAAGCATAAAACCATGATATGACACCAAATGAGGCTCTCTTGGCTTGATAAGTCATTAAACTTACCAAAAATAGCCATGAAAAATGTGCATTTATAAGGACTTATTAGCTACCTCCGCAAGCACTCCTACAAGCCAGGGTACAACCTACAACACCAAAGTTATAATCAAGGGTCAGGCATGACGACCTGACAGGTGTTTAATATGAATGATAATAACATGTTGCAATTATAAGTACAAGATCGGGGATTAAATATGATTTTCAAGTAAAGTACCCAACTAGGCATGATAGAGCACGAGCAATCCGCTAAGCAATAATAATGAGGATCATTCCAGGACAAGTACATGTACTACTAGCAAAATGACAGTCCACACAAAGCCTTATTCTCCTAGCAGCACAATCGTAGCCAAGGAGGGAGTCAAGCAGGCAAGTGATATCAAAATAAGTGATAACATAGTACCGTGTGCAGTACTAGCAAGTGTGTGCAAGCAGGCAATAATAACCCATATGTAGTGGTGATAATCACGATAAGTCTAAACCTCATAGCAGCCTGATCCTACCGCAATGAGATTGAAACTGAGTGGTGCTGACTCTGAGAATCAAGACTAAATATGCATGATCCAAACCTACCTCTAAAAGGGTTAATAATAATGGGACCTACTCCAAGCAAGTACGCAAAACAAGCCAAGCATGATTCCCAAGACAAGTAGTCCCTTAGAAGTCAAGCACAAATGAGTCGATACATACCTATGTGAGGACAGCACGCGGGCTTAGACACAAGCAAAAATATGAAAGACTAATAACAAGGTTAAACGGATAAGTGAGTAAGGCTAAACAGTCACACAACATTCCAACATGGAATAGACTAACCCGAATGGGAAAATGAGGTATTAGATGGATCCGGGTGACTGGAAGGAAGCGTGGCGACCAAACACTTGCTAACCCACCAATAAACCACAACCGTGGACCCGTCACGGGGGAAGCAGGACGAAGACTGCACAGTAAACCCCAACGTGACACAAACTGCTACCAAGTTGGTCATAAGTCGGGTACGAAGGGTCCACGTACGAAGTATAGTAGCATCAGAGGCCACATACGCAAGGTGGTGTGTAACAATAAAGACATGATGTAATGATAGAGAATAATCAAGGAACCATTACAAGTGCTATCCTAGGGTTCAGGTTGCCATTGATGACATGTTGTGGTAGTGGGATTTGGCATTACGCACGCTTAGGGTTTGGTCGCCGGCTGATTTGATCCTTAGTGCTATACATCTTCCCAAAAACCCTAATAATGTGTATCCTCAACTCCGTCGTACACCTACATGCCCTCGAATAACCAACCAGGGTGAGCACAAAGCTCAACAAACGTCCTCGAGGTCACACAATTCATTTCGGTCACGTATGGTTCATCGTTCCCAAAACTAAACCCCTATGCATGGTTCAAGGTTCACACTAATGAACTGGACTTGTGTGCACTACTCTTGGGGTAAAAAGGGATTAAAACCACCTGAATTTAGTTCCAAAAAAGATGAAAAAGGTTTGGAGTTGATTGGGGTCAAATCGGGTTAAAACAAGCTAAAACAGGGGACTTTCGATGGTCACCAGAAGTTCTCTCCAGATGGCCTATGGCTAACCGTAGGCTAACCCCCGCGGTCAACCATAGGCACTATAGTGCCACTTCTGGTGAGCACCGGAAGTGCACTGTAGGTGCATGTACTCCCGAGGCAATTGGCTAGGGCCTTTTTAAGGGGGTTCTAAAGGGGATCTTTGGGAAAATTTTTGAGGGGAAATTGAGGGTCTAATCGGATCCAATTTGAGCCTTAAACATTCACGAAAACCATTAAGAAAGTGAATCAAAATTCACATTCCATGACATGTATAGAAACTATAAATCAAGGAAACAAGCATGCATGCATTAAAACTCATAATAAACACTTGCCTTAGGTTTCAAGAGCTCTAAATGAACTTCTAAAACTCCTCAAATGGGATGGGATCTCCTAAATAAATCTCCCCCAAAAATCAACCCAAAAAAAACCCGAAAATGGAAAACAAATTAAGAAGGAGATGATGAAACAACTTCCATGCCGGATTTGGCATGTCCTATGGGTGTAGATTCGAAACATATTAAAAGGGAGAGGGTTCCATACTTGTAGGTGGGCTGAAAATAAAGAGGAATGGCTAGAGGGGCTGCCCAAGTTGGTTTTCCACAAAAAGGAGGTCTAGAGAGAGAGAGAGAGAGAGAGAGAGAGAGAGATGATGAGGGGGAAGAAGGTGCCAGAGTTCCCGCGTCGTTTCAGTGGCTTGGTGACGAGCTTGGAGCAAGAGAAATGGAGAAGAAGAAGAGATGGAGTTGCTGGTACTGTAGCAGGAGAGTTTCAGTCAAGAGGGGAAGAGAAATGAGGAAGAGGTGTGCCCCACGACTAAACGAACTTGTGAAGCAATTTTGAGGGTTTTCTGGCCTTGGATCGAAAAACTCAAAGAATGAAACATGTCCGGGACTAAATATTCTTTCCAACGAGCACAAGTTTGATGCATTTTGAGGTCTCGGGCAAAAAGTCAATTGTTTGGTCAAAGGGTTCAATTAATGATAAATTTAGGATTTTGAAGGGTTTTGAGGCTCCAAAAGGCTACGAGTTAAATACAAAAGTTGTTCAAAATGATGATCTGGATCTAATGAGCTCCAAATAAAAAAAAATCAGAATTAACGAATGACCCCTCAAACTTTTCCGAAATTATAGTTAGGTCCCTTACGGCAACAAACTAGGTCCAAAGGTCCTCAAAACTTTCCAAAGTTATACAAAAGTTGTTCTAACTCACAAACTAAGCTAATCAACCTCTAAACCCACTTAGCAAGTGTTACACCCCGACCCGATTTAATCCTGACTAGTGCTAATTAAGTGTATTAGCTAAATTAATTTCGTTTAATTGCTAATTATGGTAATTAGTGTTTATTAGTCCTTATAGATTGATTTAGTTGAGTTTTGAACCTTATATAGGTGAGTGGGAACCGAGTTGACTCGATTGAGTTGAGTCAAGGGCTTTTCGTAAATATGAGTTTTTGCATTTTGCATAGTTTGTAAGTCATTTTGGCGTCATCGTGTGTATTTCGATGAGTATGTTGACTTTCGTATTTGGCTCTAGTCTATTCAAGAAATCGTTGAATAGTTGGACCCTCATTTGATTCAAATGGAAATAAACAGTTTTGGTGGGCCTTCTTGCAAAATGGCACCTTACCCTTTATATATATATATAGCCTTACTTTTCACTTCTTTTTCATTCTCCTTTCCCATTCTTCTCTTCATCTTCTTCCTCAATCACTACAAGAGTGAGGGCAATTGTCTTGGAAGCTTGGGGTGTACCCACCTCCATCATCTTTATCATCTTCTTCTTCCTCTCCCTTTTAGTGGCAAAGAACCATCTCCTCCATCTCCTATTCTCCTTCTATTTGAATTTATAGTTGAGGTAAGTGTCACAAACCTTTTCCTTTTGTGTTTTGAGTTGCATTAGAGTCAAGAGACTCACAATGATTCATACATGCATGTTCATTGGTCTCTCCTTGTATATTGTGTCTAGGGTTGGAGCATTTAAGGTTTTCTTGGGATTGAGTAGAAAAACTTTAGAAAAACAACTTGAGGCAAGTATAAGTTGTAATTTGGATTTATATAGTAATTGAAATTCCATTGACTCCAAAGAAACTCTTTCTATAATTCTAGTTCTTAATAAATGAATGGATTGGATAGTATTATGGTTTTTAATTGATAAAAATTGAATGGAGGAATTATATTGTGTGTAAGGGGAGCAAGAAGGCTCCATTTGTGCAGGTATGAAGTGGAAAGAAGTCAGAAATGAATGGAAAAAGAAATAGAAGAGGAATCCTGAAATAGGATTTCTGGATAGTTCGCTCGAGCGAACTGGACACTACGCTCGAGCAAACCTCCTTCTAAAGCTTGGGTCGAGCGATCAAAATGAATCGCTTAAATCTTTACCTTTTTGGATGGGTCCACTCGAGCGAACATCGGTCCGCTCGAGCAACCTCATCCCCTGAAGACACCGCTTAAGCGAAAAAATGGAGCGCGTGAGCGAGTAAACCTCTGGAAATGGTCCACTCGAGCGAACTTGTGGTTCGCCTGAGCGAACCTGATGTTGTCCCATTTTGACCCAATTTTAGGGTGAATTATCACCCTTAACCTATCATAACCCACCTTAATCAACTCTAATAGAAAATTAAGGTGCTTACCCTTACCCCATAGGATTTTAGGAACCTTTGAGACCTTATGACTCAAAAAATGGAACCATTAACCTTATTAATTGGACCAAGGGATATTTATTAGTCTAGCACTATGCCATGAAGTCTAGTTTGGAAATTTGACGTAATTCTTATAAATAGTGACACCTAATAAGGTAGTAGTACGTTGACTTTCCTAACCAACCTTGTATTGGACGGCGAAGGACTAAATACAGTAGCTTGGTGTCGGTTAGTAAACTGCCTTGATTCTTCTAAATTCTTGCATTTCATATTGAAATATGATCTCGTTATTGATATTAAATCCGAATTAGTGTATTAAATGCATTTAGTATTCTTTGAGGTCTAATTGTTTACATTCAATTCGTGATTTCAACATTATATATCCGATTCAGTATTCGTTGTTAATGTGGGATTGAGTAAGTATTCGCGATAAATGAAATTACTAATCGGTGTGATTATGGACAAATGAAATACAAACTTACTCAAATCCTATCTATATTCGATTTTTACATGATTCGATCGAGTCGGCACTACTTAGCTTCGACCTTGTGATACCCGATGGGGTTAAAGTTGGTTTAGTTATTTGTGACTACTGCAGTAAATCATTTGGAGTACCGGAACTCCAGACTCGGGTAGCCAGCTAGCCCTTGGCCGGGCCGCTGGTGACATCCTAACTAGACTTGCTCTCTATTGAGAGGATGAGCTTAAGGTAGTAGCCAATTTGTATATTTTCGTTATATTTGATTCACAACGCATAAATTATTCATTTTCTCACAACTTGCCTAGTTGATACTTATTATTGACATCTGTTAATTTTATTCGTCTTAAATTCAACTTGATACATTATGTATTTCCTTATTATTGCATTTACTTGTTTAATCGTTGTATTAATGATACTACTCTTGGTGTCACAGTTGCAGGTTCAACTCTCGGCCTTGAGAAGGCCGAAGAGGGAGAGAAGGTTACACAATAGGTACCTCCAGGATTAAAAGAATGGCTGGAGTTGGGGCCAACCTCGGTATCCCTTTCTCGGAGAGCGAACACCATGTTTTGGGAATTGATGCAGCAGTGTGGCTAGCCTCTTTTTGTGTGGACCACACTTAGATCGTAGCTATTCTTTTGTTACACTTTTGGTATTGTCTGTATAGGGTTCTTGATACACCCTCTTTTGTAAAATAATATATATAATTGTATATTTCTTTTGTATCAAACTTGAAATATTAAATGGACCGAATGGGAAATTGATACCTCACATGAATGAATTAAAGCGTCCGCCATATTTAATAATTACTATTTACATGTTCTAATGAGTTCTAACTCATGTGCAAGGAAAGTTGCTTTCTTTCCTTCGTGTGTTGTATTTGGCTCGAGACAAGTATAGTACACGGGAGTACATAACCGGTATAACACACCTGGAAGATTGAGGACCGGAATGTGACAGCAAGCTAACACCACAATTAATTAATAATAGTCACCAGACTTTGGAGCCGGGGTCTTACAATCAATTTTTCAGTAAGTGAGCATAAGGATGTGATTTACCTCAAACAATATAAATAAGGCTTTTACACTTCAATGAAAGTGGTGACACAACAAGCAAAGATCTCTCTTTCTATCATAAAACCAGAACAAATCGCCTAATTTTTAAAATATAATAAAATAGGGGCACATCTAATTATCTCCTAATTCTTGTAAGATCACATTTGTTTATTTTTGTATTTTTGGTCTATGATAGAGACTTCAACGATCATGTTTACACTAGTCATTTTCTCAGTGCCCTGCTGATATTGTTAAATATCATTTAAGGACAAGTTGTACCCATATCTTAACGGAGAAATCAAGGCATCAAACCTTTCTTTCGACGTGAAGAGAAACTTAAGTTAGTTGCTATTCTATTTTAAAAGCCTCTAGAAGAGCAAAACAGACACCAGCTTTTAGGTGGGGCCTAGTGTCTTTATGGCACTTGAATTCATTAGACACTCCTATATAGATGCCTTCAATAAACAAAACTAGCTCCGCCTTTTGATGGCACCCCAACTTGAATGTTTCTGTACTAGAGCAGAAAAGTGGTATTCTTTGATACCGTTCTATTTGAAATTCTCCCACAGAAACAAACCCAATCCACCCTTCAAGTTCAATCAAGTATGCTTACTGTAATTAAGTCACTCTTTAGAGATTTGAAAGGATCAGAATAGAAAATCCCCCATTTGCTACTATTTTATAGTGAAAACATGGGGTGTGATGATGGAGAATGGGCCTACTTGATCGCCACCACTTTCTAGGAAAGTCAATGAAAGTGGGGCCTACTTATCGTCACCGTCTGATCTTGATCAGGACGAAGTAAGATTCACCAATAAAGACAGGGTTTGGCAAATGAGCCATGACCATTTCTACCATGTCAGGACACCTGTAAAATTATCTTACCATTTCCTTGCTGGTCCTTGCAAAAGAGTCCAATTCTTCTATAACTCATTTCATTAAATTACAATACACAAAATAAGTACCCAAGGGCTGTTTGGATGTCCATACTTGCACCTAGTGTTATGATACGATCCTTCCTAAAAACCCATTCAGAGAAATTCAGCAACTACAATTTCATCCAAAAGAAGCCCTTAACCCATTCTGAAGGAATGCCATATTGCTAGAAAGGTCTACGGCTGTACGTGTCCAGGGCCTAAACTTCTTTGGGTAAATTTGGGCCCAGTTGTCACACCTTTGAGCAGGACAATGCGTAGTTTCTGGTCTTGCAACTAAATAGACTGGGCTGACCCCATAGATCCTAAAGTGCCCAAGTGGAAAAGCTTGACCTGCATTGGCCTGAGATAATCAACAAGAATAGACTAAACAATCTTCAATCTGGCTTCACCTGGTTTAACCTCGAACCCCATTATTGGATTTGGTATAATTATTAGTCCATATAACTATAGGTCAATGTGCATACCCTAAATTTCCGTTGGGGTGTGTGTGCGTGTGAGAGAGAGAGAGAGAGAGAGAGAGAGAGAGAGAGTATTTGCATAAAAAAATATATATAAACAACCTGCAAGTTGTAGTAGACATATTGTTTTTTAATGGGTGATGGATAAGAAAGTGCAACTTGCAATATACCAAATTCTTAGGTTTTAATTTTTTAAAAATAAAATGGGAGAGATAGTTGGTCATGGACAAACTACATTGGAGTCTTCAAACTAACCAATTATAGAATTCGCCCAGTACCCTGCGACGACAACAGGAGCGATTGGGCGGTGGTACTGGACCCTTAAAATTCCCAAGACTGAAGAAAACTTCATTGGTAAAACTTCATTGGTACTGTTAATCACTAATGGCCACTTCCCTCTGGAATTTCATTTGTCTATTGCACCAATTCTCTTTTTTCAAAGAGGTAAAGTGAAAACTAAGAAAAGTAATATCAATTATATATATATTTTTTACTTTATCCATGTTTTCTTGGTTACAAGTGGAAAGGTAAAGTCTTGCAATTTCTTTTTCTTCCTTTTACCAGTAAATTTTACCTCATGAACAAGAACTAAATTGGTTACTTTGTCCGCTATTAACTATTAACTAGTAGTCCCACTTACAACCTCATAACTCCATGGAAACAAATTACTTTACCCATGTTTGCTTGGTTACAAGTGGAAAGGTAAAGTCTTGCAATTTCTTTTTCTTACTTTTGCTAGTAAATTTTACCTCATGAACAAGAACTAAATTGGTTATTTTGTCGGCTGTTAACTATTAACTAGTAGTCCCACTTACAACTTCATAACCCCTAGTAGTCCCACTTACAACTTTATAACCCCATGGAAACAAATTACTTTACCCATGTTTGCTTGGTTACAAGTGGAAAGGGTAAAGTCTTGCAATTTCTTTTTCTTACTTTTGCTAGTAAATTTTACGTCATGAACAAGAACTAAATTGATTACTTTGTCGGCTGTTAACTATTAACTAGTAGTCCCACTTACAACTTCATAACCCCACGGAAACAAATGAAAAACAGTTTGCCAAAAAGTATACTTCTCCTACATGCATTCAATGCCTATTCCACTATTTCACATTTAGTTTACATTAATCTTTAGCAATGAGTTATCCGACCATCACCTAAGTTATCTTCCAAAAGTGAAAGGAGTCATGAAATGGACAATAAAACTCCATGGACCGTCCAATGGCTTCAAGGTGCATGACTCTATCCGGACTGTCCTACACAAGGCATTTTGGCATTAGGAAAGGGTTAGATCCCTGTGTTAGCCTTCTAAGAACTCGAACCTCTGTGGTGACTCATTAATCCAGCTAGTGTTACACATGCACGCAGATCCTATGGGCCCCATCACGTGTGAACATATCCCAGAATGACTCCATTCAGAACCAATGAATTGGATGGATGTGATGGTCTGATCAGTGTATATTTTTGGGGTATACTACACAGAGACAGGCTTATTGATAAGACAACTAGAATAACTGCTTCGAACAATTTGGTATGATTTTGCAAGATTGTGATCCATCTAAATTGAAATTAGGATAAGTAATCTATGGAAAGTCCTTTCTATTAGACCAACCAACTTGGGTGAATGGGTGAGAATTGTTAATGTTTAACCCTTCCATGTTAGTGTAAGTAATTACAATACAACATGTAGAAATCCATCCATGGGCACATCTGCATCCAATCAAGATGGGACCATTGAAGGTGATAGGCAGAGACCCGACCAATAGCAATGGAAAAAATTATTATTTTTCATTTCCGATCCTTTTTCACTGCTGATTTCTGTTGGTATCAGCATGAAAAGGACATTTTTATTATTGCTTGCACTGCATTTGCATGAGACTTATTAATTACAACATCTAATGAACTATAGCAACTGAAAAACATGGGCGTCTGCCTGCCTTGCAATGTTATCACGTTGTAGTGGTGGATGTGAAAGCAGCTGGAATCTTTTGCCTTGCCAGAAATGAAAATTTAGATACTGTGTCTCTTCTTGGCAGATGATAGGCGAAAACGGGATATTGGTTTGGTCATCTTTTATTTTGTTCTGTCATTTTGGCCAAAAGGGCTTGGATTCTGCGATGGATTCCTTTTTCTACAATACAAGGTATCTTTTTCCTTCTTCATTTCATTTTTTATTTATATGGTAGACTTTTGTAGTCTGGAGGTGAGAGAAGCTGGATAGATTCTTCCTCTGAGAGAGAGAGAGAGAGAGAGAGAGAGAAGTTTTTTATTTCTGAAATCTAGAGCAAGCAGAATCCAATGATAAAATAAAAAAGTTTTGTGTTGTGTTTCTTTAGTCCACAACAGAAAGTGAGCATTGGGTCATTGTAGAAGATCTTCTGAGGGAGGGAGAATTGAGGAATTGGGTTGTGGGACAATGGAAGAAATACGAGGCATGTGTTCAGGTTGGAGCTGGGAGGAGAACAAGTTGTTTGAGTTGGCTTTGGCCATCGTCGACGAAGGAAATCCCGATCGGTGGAAAATGGTTGCGTCTATGGTTGGAGGGAAGAGTGCAGAGGAGGTTGAAGAACACTTTTGGATCCTTGTGGAGGATTTGCTGTGTATTGAATCTGGTGAGCTGGACCATAGAATAGAAGAGGAACAATTGCATCCTCCCCCTTGATTGTAATTGATTAAAAGCGTTGGAATGATGGAGACCGATTAGAGTATGTCATTTTATCTCCTTTTGTGGAAAGCTTGAATTTGATTGATGCTGCCATGCCTTTGCTCTTGTTTATACATCCAGTGTGATGGCTAAAGTATACATGTGTATTTTTGTTGATGTTGGTTGTTTTTTAGCTAGAATTGGGCTGTATCTGATTCTTGTCTATTGGATTATCAGTTTGTTTCATAAAAGTCTCTCTTTACAATCTAAATTGGTTTCTCTCTGTGTTCCCATATAATTATCTCGGGAAATAAAACTCAAGTACTACCAAGAGGCGCACAGAAAGGTTTCTATTAGAAGCCTAACTTGTTTAGGTTATGTATCAAGATCTTTCCTCATGTGCCTTCTTATTTAGATAATGTTCTTGTTAGTTCTTTAATTTAGATTGGCAGGCTATTACTGTCTTCTTGTTTTCATAAGCTCGTTCATTTAGATTGCTAGGCTTTCTAAATGCTGTACAAGGCCAAGGAAGTCTCAAAAAACAGAGCAAATAGGGCATGTTGCAGCAGATATTCTGGTTTCAGAATAGTAGATTCCATGAATTTGGTTGATGATTCAATAAATTAGCAGTGAAGCATGTGAGGAGAGAGAAGAAGACTTTCCATATTTTCTCACTTCAATTGTTCCATATGCATATGCAGTGGTAATAACTAAAGGGAAAATTTCAAAAGATCCTAAAGCTATTGTCAGTTTTTCAATAAAGGCCTCATGAATTGATTATTTTAGAAAAGTTATAAGTTTTTCTAGTATTCTTTTAGATAGATCCTTTTCAATGGTCAACCCCAATTGCGGGCGATTTCTCCCCCAGAATTTTTCATAATGATGAAAATGCCTCATAAATCATGATTTTTTTCTGGTGGTCAATTCATTATGGTCCATTTTGGCCTTTTCCTTTTCTTTCTTTCTTAATTTCTTTCTTGTTTTTTTTTTTTTTTTGGTTACACAATTTGGATGAACTGGAACATAAATAGGCAATGGCATAGTACATGAATAGAACTTCTTAAAAATAACAAGTAAAAGTTTTTATTTGCATGTGGATGCATTGCTCTTGTCATATCTGATAATTTTGATGGTATGGGTGTCACACCCCCAGCCTGACATTTAATTCATTAGGGTAAATTCCGAGGTGCGACCACATGTATTTCCATAAATTCCATACAACCAAAGTTAAAATGAAATTCACAAAAGGATATACTTACTTTCATGCATGTCATTAACTCTAATAGTGCGGAAGTTTGTACAATAATGAAATACTAATAGACTTATTTACATATCACAAAGTTCTTTATGCAAAAGGGAAGGTAATTAGACTTTACAACCACATCATCACTATCCATATTTAAAACTACAATGCATGATGACATAGTTCTCAGGTTCTCAAAAATTATAACTATCATTCTCGCACTCCACTACCAGGATCAGATGATATCCTGCCCATTTCATTCTATTAATCCTTCTGGAGGAATCGATGCGGTCTCCTTCACTGGCACTGCAACTTCTGCAAAACCGGCATAGGCAATCGGGCCTGTAATACTATTAATAACACTAATGAATACAATGATTCAAGTATAAATAGCATTGTTGTAATATATGTTGTGTTCAATTAAATTTAAAGACAAGATAATTCCCGAGTTCAAATACTGAATACTAGGCAATTGTACATTGAAATCAATTTATGTTGTCAGAATCATAAACAAGAGTTTTATTCTAATTGGCAGCTACATTAGCATCACAATTCATATCTTCCAATGGAAGCATTTAATTATGTGGGATCTGACCAGTGTCCGGACTAGGGACAACTAGCTTCACCATAGACACTGGTTGAGTGCTAAACCGGCAGTTAATACATATTAAATGTTCTATCATTCAAGATTATTATTTGTTTAATTCCATTGAACAATATTCTAAGTCAAGCTATCAATTCTAAGGTCATATATAGTCTTTATAGTCCTTAAGACTTAATAATTCTCAATTGCACTAAAAACAGCCTCAAGACTAACTCATAGACCTATTTATATGCATAGAAAGAGATTTTGATTCAATTAGAATCATCTCAATCCGGAAGTTCTGAGTCAACCTGTGACGTTTTGGTATTTCATTATATTTATATTAATTATTATTTTATTATTATATAATTGATTGTATTTTAATTAAATACGCGATTAGTCTAAGTGGAGACCACGCTAGACTTAGGTTGGTGAGGTAGGCTTGTTGGATAGGTGTCTTACTCATAGTTAACCCGGGCCCAATTTAGTGGAACAATTTTTCTCAAACCAAAACTCTAATCCTTCTCTAATCCAAATTCCTATTTTTTTAAAACCCAAACTTTATTCTTTAGAATTTTAGTTAGACTACAACTCTTATTTTTATTTCCTATTTATAGACCACCACACTCTTTTATTTTCACACACAACTTTCTCTCTTCCAACTTTTCTCTGGGTTAGCACCTTTGGGCTTTGGCAGTAGGATCTCTAGACCGTCTCCTTCAACCGCGGATTTCAGGCAAGTACCTAATCATAATTTGTAAACTTAATGCTTGTGTTCTTCTTTGATTCGTGTGTGGATGCATGTAGAAACCCCTTTTTATGCCTCGATGTTTGATTTTCCTTTTTTTTGTGATGAAACCTTACACATATATGGCCACCATCTTTTGATTTTAAATTTTGGGGTGTGAGTTACTTTGAAAATATTTTAATTATATTTAATCATGTTGTGGGATCCACTGGACGATCCAATCACAGATCTGGCCCGATCACATTGCCGTGTGTAGCCGGGCAATCCTAGAGGACCGAACCATCTGGCTTCGTGATCAGTGGAGCCCACTGTCCACATGACCTTTCATACCAGGTGACGTGTGTGAAGTCCATTATTTTGAAACTGGGTTCCGGGTTTTGTTATGTTTAGTGGGGGCAGTTTAGTCCTAAATATGCATTAGGAGAGAGAGACCTCTCGGTTTGAGTGTGACCTTGTCCTTGCCCATGAGTTTTGTTTTTTTATCAGTTGAAAAGAAGTTCTGTGCTTGAGGCTTGACCTGGACTCGTTTGGAAAAGGAATTCCCATGTCTCACAACTTTAGCACTTGTCAGGCCTTTCCCATGCAACCCATTAGTTTTTAGAATTTGAAAGAAAGGGTTCTGTGTGGGTGGTTTTCAACTTGGACATGAATTGGAAAATAAAGTGTGGCATGTTTGACTGGCCACGGTTTTGAAAAAAAGGTGAAGGCCTTGTGACAACACACTGTTATGTGAGGTTAGTACTAAGACCATGATTTTCTAAAATCTGGAAGAAGGTCCTTAGTTGTTTTATAAACCCAAATTAGACGCCTTGGCTTATTTTATAAGAAATTGAATTTGGAAAAAATGTTATAGGTGGAATCCTCAAGTTTTCTAAAATTATAAATTAAGATCATGGTTTATCATTATTATTTGCAAATTAATTGTAAAATGATATCTTTGGTTTTTAATGTATTAAAATTATATTTTTTTGTACTTTATTAATTGGATTATTGGACCGAGTAAATACCGTCTGGGCATACGGTATCTTACCAACAAGAGATTTAGTACTTCGTATGACTTCGGGGAAATCCTAATGGATTCGGGCTCAACTCATCTCTATTGGAAAACCCTTAATTGGGTCTATGCACCATTGATTGAGATGGGATGTGTTGATCTTTTATCCATTAGAGGTTCCTATGGTTATCGGGTACAAGACCCTATGTTTGACTTTAGGATTGGCTTGTGATTATTCCTTGACCTTCGAGTTTGCATACATGATTGAGTTTGATATTGATCTATTAACTGCATACCCTATGATTGATTGGATATGGACTGTGATGTGGCGTGGCAATCGATTGAGACATTGTAGAGGTTTATTCGAATTATTCGTTTGGTATTCGATTATGAATTATTGTGCAGCCCGCCCTTCACTTTGACTTAGGTTTCTATGTCAAGAGCATTACTGATCATTAGGTCTATTCTACAATGATATGTATATATATGTATATATATATATGTATATTGATTTGGTCATATTCGAACAACTGCAGTTGTATGTGGACGGCTGGTCACCGATGTGTACGGACACTCTAATATCCGAATTTCGAACCGGTTTATCCGGCCTACGATTTTGATTTTGATTTTGAACCGGTTTATGACCGCCGGCCTTAGAACTGGTATTCCCGCTTTATGATTAGGGTTGACCACCCAAAGTAGTAGCAGTGCTTCTGTGTGATTATTGTTTTGCTCTATTGTGTAGATTGGATTTAGGTTATACGTTCTTTTCATCATTGTTCCACTGTTAATCTCTTATGATCATTACCTGTCATTACTCATATTGATCTTGTATTTTATTTATGAATTATGCTTTCGTACTTGCTGTTTACTTTGTTTATTGGTACATAGGTACCAACCCTTACCCTAATGTGGAGACGAAAGATGGTCAAACGTCTCAAGCGTTTGAACCAGTTGACGAACATGAGTGGAGAGCCGGAGATGGCTACGGAGCCGTCTGAGCCTACCTGGGAGAGAACGCCATCTTAGGATTTCTTTAGATGAATTTTCTTTAATGATAAACTTTTCTCTAATAATTATTTGATTTATTCTGCAACTTTAATTATTATTTCTTCATCTGATGATGGTGTTGGATCTTAATTATGAACCTTGGATACCAATTGAATAACGCTTCCGCCTTGTTTTAGATTTTGAAAATCCAACTTCCACTGATCCTTGACATACTTAGGAATGAACTTGTCCATAAATTCTTTAGTGAATGTATTCCATGCGTCTTCTTCTGTCACGGTGTCTGCTTGGATTACTACTTTAACCGAATTCCACCACTGGAGGGCTATTCCTCGAAACATGTAAGCTGATAGACTAACTTTCTGCTTCTGGGTGCAATGGAAAACTGCGAATATTTGCTCAAGTTGTTCTATGAAATCATCTGCTACCATGGGGTCTTCTGAACAGTGAAATTCTGGGGGAAATCTCTTCCTAAATTTCTCATATAGATCATTTGGATCCACTTCTTTAGGAGGCATAACTACCTGTACCGGTTGAGCTGCTCGATTTGTCAATTCCAGAATTTGGGCTTGAAACCTTGCCCGATCTAAATCAGCTTGTGCCTTTTCTGCAGCTCGTTCTTCTTTTTCTCGCTGCCTCTCTGCAACCCGCTCCTCTTTAGCCTTCTTTTGTTGTTCAATCTGATTAGTTTGCGACTGCATAAAGGCTTTCAAGAGTCTATTGAAACGCTCGTCATTAGAGTTTGATCCACTTCCATTATTATCTTGCGATTGGCTTCCTTGGTGTGCCATTTCTTGTATCAGAGTATTAGGCGATGATTCCTAAAAAGAATCTAACAAACAACACTATCGACTTTATCGTGCGCCGGTAAAGCCTGTCTAACGAGATCGAAATCCTCACCACGTCCTAATTGTTTCTATCCAATTTTAAGTTTCAAGAAACGTGCTGGCTCTGATACCAACTGTCACGTCCCAAAAACTACAACCATGGGAAAACGTGAAAAATAAGAATAAATATTCATTTTCCTGTGTTTAATATAACACAAGCTTCCAAAAGTGGACCCACATATTGCAAACCGTGGTGAGTCAAAATACTTTGTTTATTGGTGCATAGGTATCAACCCTTACCCTAATGTGGAGACGGAAGATGGTCAAACGTTTCAAGCATTTGAACCAGTTGACGAACCTGAGTGGAGAGCCGGAGATGGCTACGGAGCCGTCTGAGCCTACCTGGGAGAGAACGCCATCTTAGAATTTCTTTAGATGAATTTTCTTTAATGATAAACTTTTCTCTAGTAATTATTTGATTTGTTCTGCAACTTTAATTATTATTTCTTCATCTGATGATGGTGTTGGATCTTAATTATGAACCTTGGATACCAATTGAATAACGCTTCCGTTGAATTTAATGAAATTTATTTTGACTCACCACGGTTTGCAATATGTGGGTCCACTTTTGGAAGCTTGTGTTGTATTAAACACAGGAAAATGAAATCTTGTGTTGCAATATGTGACTCACCACGTTATCCCATGGTTGTATTTTTAGGGACGTGACACAACCGATCGATCAGAGCTTCAGTTCCCATTGATCGGACCTGACACGGTTTCAGTTTCAAGAATCTCCTTCTTCCTCTTCTTTCATTCCATTTATTCAAAACTTGCAGGTAATAATATGGGACGTCCTTCTGTCCCCTTCTCAATCATCATCTTACAATTTCCAACTTCTTTTCCACTAAACCATTCAACCCTCACAAATAAATTCTACAAAAGAAGATGAAATTAAACATACAGCTGAATTAATGGAAGATTGCTAGCATCTATTCACAATTAATTGTTTATACTTGTCTAGTTGTCTTAATTCGAAATCCAACACAAAATCCCTTTTCTTGAGCTCAATTAGAAAGGAAATTCCACTCTTTAAACTCTTTTCCACTAACCCTATCATATGAAACAACCAAAAATGGAAAAGATGTAACACATGTGATGGAGAAGGATCTAAAGAACCTAATTCAAACTGAAATCTCTACAATCACTTACTTTGTAGCTTGTAGAAAGGAAGAATAATTGGATTTTCCCCTAATTCCAACAGCAAAGAAGTAAAGCAAGTTGATGAAGAAGATATAAAAAAACTCAAGTTTCCATTCAAACCACTAGCATGGCCTCTTTCTAAGTAATTGATAGAGAAGAGATAAAGAAGTAAGGAAAGAACCTAGGGTTCTTGTTGCTGGAAATTGCACATACCGTTCACAATTGAACTCAAACCCTTTTTAAACCAATTATTCTATAATTTGCATTTAAACCCTTTTTAAACCAATTATTTACTGTTTGAGTCAAATGAAGACTAACTTGATCTATATGAGATCAAATTCAATGAAGTCTATTATGAAGGTTGATGTACTCTTTGAGATACAGACGATGGTATCAAAATTTAATGTACACAACGAAATACGCTAAAACCGAAATTTATGACAAAGTCCTTATTCTAGCCTAATTGAGTTCAAAACCGGTTCAAATGACTCATTCTCAATCCAAACTCAATCCATTAACATCATTTCAACCAATTGAGACTAAGTTAACTTAATCTGACCATTAAACACAATTAACCAAATTAAATATGATTAATTAGTGTTAATCTCAATTAACTCGGGATAGGGTGTAACAATGGTTTCAGATTTCGTTTTTCTTCATTGGCAGACTCCACCTTTATTTGGACCTGAACTGATTGCCAAGGGCAAAATGCTTCTCATATTTATTAATTTCTTTCTTTTAGTTTGTGTGCAAGAAGGGAAAGTGTCATAGGCAAGTTTATTGCTTCCCTTGTAACTTGATCACTTACTGCAAAAAACACTCTAAAAATGATGGTTGGACGGAACAAATTCGATCTCCTAAGCGTATGGTACAAAGAAGAGAGAACAGGACTGGTGTTTGAATTCCTAAATCTATAGTCACTGAGATTACTACCGCATTCACAATCAAACTATTCTGGGGCACGTAGTAGGATTAAGATGCCATTTATCATTTTGGAAGATACTGCTTCGAATTGTTACATGGGTATGTTATGTATATGTATATCTGTACTCACATTTAGTTCGATCTGGTCTGCAATGGTGCTCATATTATTTCTTTTTTTTTTTTAAGTTCACCCATAGTTGTCAATTCTATTCAGTTTTCGCCTTGGAATGGAACATTTTGGTGTTCCAATCTGAAAAGGAAGCAATGGAAAAGGGGAAAAATTAAATGAATTGGAAAAAGGGTAAACCTTATAGAAAGTTAAAACGACAGCGAGAGGTTTTTATTTTATTTTTGTGATACAGTACAGAGACTATCCTGTTAGAGAGATGTTTGAATGGGCTGGAGATCAGTAGAGGACTCAACTGTGCATTACTGGAAATCATGGCTGCCAAAGCCAAGATCCCCCTGGGGAAGGTTTGGCTGCCCTATGTACAGCAAGGAACTGTTGGGTTTTTTAGTTTCAAAAATTCTAAAGGTGGTTTTTATAAAAGTTGTTTTGTCCTTTCTTCACTTTTGCTTTATGGGTTGTGTAGGCTTTTGGAAAACAACACATCCCACATTGCTCAAGTTCAACTTTTGAAGGAGGTTTATATGTGTTTTCATTCCTTTACACTTTAAGAATCTTTGAAGGCTTTTGCCATGGGCTCTATGCGCGCACGCGAGCCAGGCCCGACCCGGGGTGCTGGGTCCGGAAAACGTTTAACCGGGCGTGCGTCCGCGACGCTTATCCTGCGTGTATATCGCGCGCAGGGGGGGTGCAAATCCCTATGCCATTATTTTTAATTTTTAAAAACCAATCTTAATTGCTGATTAATATGATTTTAAATGTCGTTTAACGTTGTGAATTAAATCGCTGATTTTAAACGTGGTTTAATTGCTGATTTTAAACGTTGATTAACGTTGTGAATTTAAACTGTTTTAATCACTGATTTAATATGGATTAATGATATTAAACAACGTGGTTTTATGGCCCAACGGACCTTTGATTATAATATAAAACTAGGGCTATCTGCGCTCTTGTTAGATAGAAAAAATCATTCTTTCCTCTTCTTCTTTACTTTCGGTTTTCCCTCTGAGCATTGGAAAAGGAGTCTGCGATAATCAGGCCTGCGTTGCGACCAGAGCCTGAACGAGAAGGCCGTTGTATCCTGGGGGTAGATCTGCTGAGAACCTTTGCAACTGGGAATAGAATCCACGGGGGCGGAACTCGTCCTAAAGAGAGCGTCATCAGACGTGCCTCGGTCACAGTCCTGCTACTGTTGCTGCTCTTCTGTTTCCGCCTACAAATCACAGTTGCAGCCTTCTTCGATCGGGTATTTCTGTTCCATTTACATTCTGTTTCACAGAAGCATCTGTTGTGTAGCCATTAGAGCTTACAATTTTAGGACGATTCCCCTGCTATGGCTACTTCCGCTGTCAAATTCATGCACCAGGACCTAGTTCGGTTGGACAGCTTTGATGGATCTAATTTTCGACGTTGGCAGCAGAAAGTTTTATTTCTACTGACATCTTTGAAAATTGCCTATGTCCTTACCGAACCATGCCCTGATCGTGAAGAAGGACCAGGTGGCTCTTATGCACGGAAGAAGTGGAAAGAAAACGATTACCTGTGCAAGAGCCATATTTTAAACCTTGTAGCAGACAACATCTATAACATGTATTCTGAAGTCCGATCTGCTAAAGACCTCTGGTAACATGTATTACCACCCACTTGGAAGGATATACAGAAAACCCTTCGACACAAGAGAAAGGACTATTCTTTGGAGCGCCTTCAGCGCTACTTGAGAATTGAGGAAGAAGCCCGAAACAGTGATCAGAAAGATTTGGCTGAGAATGGTGGCAAAATAAACTTAACTGAATCTAAATCACAAGTTAATGGTGAAAAGAAAGGGAAATTTGACCAAAATCTGAGCAGGATAAGCAGTCTAATCCTTCCTTTAAGAGGAAGAATTCAAAGCAAAACCAGAACAAAAAGTTTAGTAAAAATCAAGGGACTATCAAGCCACAGGCTAAAGGCAGTTGCTTTGTTTGTGGCAAGCCTGGACATTTTGCAAGAGAATGTCGTCACCGGAAAAAAGGTCCACAACAATCTCAAGCAACCAAGCCTCAAGCTAATGTTACTGAAGCCGAATAGTTTGTTGCTGTTATTTCTGAGGTAAATGCTGTCAGCACAGCAAAGAGCGAAGGATGGTGGATTGACACTGGTGCAACCCACCATGTTACTTTTGACAGAAATCAGTTCAAGACCTATGAGAAGGTCACGAATGATTGTAAACTCGCTCTGGGAACTACCGTTACTACTCAAGTAATCGTAAAGGGAAGGTTGAAATTCAGTTCACTTCCGGGAAGACAGTGACATTGCTGAACGTCTTTCATGCACCAGAATTAAGAAAGAACCTTGTGTCTGGTTATCTTCTGAATAAGGCCGGATTTAAACAAGTAATAGAATCCGACCAATTTGTGATCACCAAGAAAGGTGTATTTGTGGGTAAGGGTTATGCCTGTGAAAATATGTTTAAATTGAATACTGTAAATAATAATATTGCATCTTCTTCTGCTTATATTATAGCTTCAGTTGATGAATGGCATGGTAGATTAGGTCACATTAATTTCAGAACTATGAGAAATATGAGTAATGATGGACTAATTGATAAATATGTTGATGATCATAAGAAATGTTGTATATGCTCTCAATCCAAAATTACTCATAAGCCATTTAAACATGTGGAAAGGGAATCTGCATTACTTCAATTGGTTCATTCTGATATATGTGATCTAAGTAATACTATGACTAGAGGTGGTAAATATTATTTTATTACTTTTATTGATGACTGTTCTAGGTATACTTATGTATACTTATTAAGAACTAAAGATGAAGCACTTTCTAAATTTCAAGTCTATGTGACTGAAGTTGAAAATAAACTGAATAGAAAGGTTGTGACATTCAGAAGTGATAGAGGTGGAGAATACACCTCAAAAGATTTTTTAGACTATTGTGAATCTAAAGGAATTAAGAGAACTTGTACTGCCCCTTATACACCCCAACAAAATGCCATAGCAGAAAGGAAAAATAGGACTTTGATTGAAATGGTTAACTCTATGTTAATATCATCTGGGAGTCCTAAAAACTTATGGGGTGAAGCGCTGTTGACTGCCTGTTACATTTTAAATAGAGTTTTACATTCTAAAACTAATAGGACACCTTTTGAGATTTGGGAAGGGAGAAAGCCTAACCTTAGATACTTTAGAGTTTGGGGGGTGTTTAGCACATGTCAGGATAATAGATCCAAAAGGATCTAAATTAGGACCCCACTCATGGGAGTGTGTTTTCATTGGCTATGCACAAGATAGTGCTGCCTATAGATTCATGAAATTAGAAGACCTAAGCCTAGTTGAATCTAGAGATGCAGACTTCTTTGAAGACCTTTTTCCTTTTAAAACTAAGTTTACATCAGGACCTTCTTCATTGAATAGAGTACTAGAAACTCATGAGGAAGAGGAATCTCAACCTAGAAGGAGTAAGAGACAAAGAACAGGTACTAGTTTTGGTCCTGACTTTGAAACCTATCTAGTAGAGGAAGATCCATCTACTTTCCAGGAGGCTATGACTGCTCATGATGCTGCCTTTTGGAAGGAGGCATTAGATGATGAAATTGAATCTATTTTAGCCAATAATACCTGGGAATTAATTGACTTACCTTTAGGTACTAAACCTTTAGGGTGCAAGTGGGTTCTCAAGAAAAAACTTAGGCCTGATGGGTCAATAGAGAAATATAAAGCCAGGCTAGTAGCCAAAGGCTTTAGGCAAAAAGAAGGAATTGACTTCTTTGATACTTATTCCCCTGTGTCTAGAATCAGTTCTATTAGACTCTTGATTGCTATTGCTGCTGTTCATAATTTGATTATACATCAGATGGATGTCAAAACTGCTTTTCTAAATGGAGATTTGGAAGAGGAAATTTATATGGATCAGCCAGAAGGCTATTTCATAAAAGGACAAGAACATAAGGTGTGTAAATTAATAAAGTCCTTATATGGACTAAAACAAGCACCTAAACAATGGCATATGAAATTTGATGAGGTAATTCTATCTTTTGGCTTTAAAATAAACGAAGCTGAAAAATGTATTTATTATAAATCTAATGGTTGTTCAACAATAATAATATGCTTATATGTTGATGATTTACTTATATTTGGCTCTGATATGGAAAGCATCAAAGATATAAAGAGACTTCTCTCTCATAACTTTGATATGAAAGACTTGGGAGAAGCAAATGTTATATTGGGAATTAAAATTATAAGAGATGATTCTGGAATCAAGTTATCCCAATCACATTACATTGAAAAAATATTGAGGAAATATGATCATTTTGATTGTAAACCTGTGTCTACTCCTTTTGATCATAGTATTAAATTAGTAAAAAATGATGGTCAATGTGTATCTCAACTTGATTATGCTAGTGTAATTGGTAGCTTAATGTATGCTATGAATTGTACTCGTCCTGATATAGCTTATGCAGTCAGTAAATTGAGTAGATATACTAGTAACCCTGGTATAGAACATTGGAAAGCTGTATCTAGAGTACTTAAGTATTTAAAGAATACTATAGACTATGCATTGCATTATTCTAGTTATCCACCTGTAGTTGAGTGTTACAGCGATGCTGATTGGAATTCAGACTTAGATGATTCTAAGTCTTCAAGTGGATATATTTTCACTTTGAGAGGAGTTGCAGTATCTTGGAAATCAAAGAAACAAACTACAATTTCTCATTCCACTAAAGATTCAGAATTCCTGGCTCTGGGAGCTGCTGCGCTGGAATCTGAATGAATTAGAAATTTATTATTTGATATTCCCTTGTGGACTAAACCCATTCCTCCTATTATTATTCATTGTGATAACACTGCAGCAATTATTAGTGCTAACAATACCACGTATAATGGAAAGTCTAGACAAGTGCGACTACAACATAGCTATGTGAGACAATTACTCAGTGGAGGAGTAATTTCAATTGATTATGTGAGATCAAAGGATAACTTAGCAGATCCTTTGACAAAAGGCCTTGCAAGGAAAAAAATTAAAGAAACAACTAAAGGGATGGGTCTTAAGCCCATAAATCATCAATAGTGGGAACCCAACCTAATGACCGGAGATCCAGAGAATTAGGTTCAATGGAAAAACAAGCTATCTCGATGATGTGAAGTACCGACATATAGAGTATGGTCACTCTGAACTCATCCCTGTTGTGTATGACTCATTTGATGGTTGGTACATAACCTATAGCGAATCAGGTTGAATTTAATTCTTAGTGAGATCTATAGCCTATATGGTGGGGTGCATAGCTGCAGGAGCACTCTTGATAGACTCACCTATATGAGTGTGGAAGTGGGGCCGCTTCCTATGAGAATTTGGGCAAATTCTCTAGAGCACTCATGAAATCCGGGATTAAGCACATAGCCGTAAAGTGCTGATCTAATGACTCCAAGATCAAATCTTGACATAATTCTGAACTGATATAAAAAGTTGAAGTTCAAGAACTTATTCACTTCAACTCCTAAAGGTTTGAAATTATGTCATGACGGTAAGGTTCAAGCTTGGTCACCTTACCAGTGAAATGCTCATTAAATATTTTGAAACAAGGGGGAGATTGTTGGGTTTTTTAGTTTCAAAAATTCTAAAGGTGGTTTTTATAAAAGTTGTTTTGTCCTTTCTTCACTTTTGCTTTATGGGTTGTGTAGGCTTTTGGAAAACAACACATCCCACATTGCTCAAGTTCAACTTTTGAAGGAGGTTTATATGTGTTTTCATTCCTTTACACTTTAAGGATCTTTGAAGGCTTTTGCCATGGGCTTTATGCGCGCACGGTCGGCTGGCCTAGAGGGACCCATATATTTTAATATAGAAATGGCATCCTTTTGCCATTATTTTTAATTTTTAAAAACCAATCTTAATTGCTGATTAATGATGATTTTAAACGTCGTTTAACGTTGTGAATTAAATCGCTGATTTTAAACATGGTTTAATTGCTGATTTTAAATGTTGATTAACGTTGTGAATTTAAACTGTTTTAATCACTGATTTAATATGGATTAATGATATTAAACGACGTGGTTTTATGGCCCAACGGACCTTTGATTATAATATAAAACTAGGGCTATCTGCGCTCTTGTTAGATAGAAAAAATCGTTCTTTCCTCTTCTTCTTTACTTTCGGTTTTCCCTCTGAGCATTGGAAAAGGAGTCTGGGATAATCAGGCCTGCGTTGCGACTAGAGCCTGAACGAGAAGGCCGTTGTATCCTGGGGGCAGTTCTGCTGAGAACCTTCGCAACTGGGAATAGAATCCAGGGGGGCGGGACTCGTCCTAAAGAGAGCGTCATCAGACGTGCCTCGGTCACAGTCGTACTGCTGTTGCTGCTCTTCTGTTTCCGCCTACAAATCACAGTTGCAGCCTTCTTCGATCGGGTATTACTGTTCCATTTACATTCTGTTTCACAGAAGCATCTGTTCTGTAGCCATTAGATCTTACAGGAACCTCTTTCCAAGCATCTGCGAGGTATTGGAGAGAGCTCCTACAGTCTCGTCTCAGTGTTCTGAATTGCTTAAAGCTGAAGTTGAAGCGATGTTCTATGGAGTTATCCCTTTTGATGGGAGGAGTGCAAGGAATCATGGGTTTGCATTTGTGCCTATTGCAACTACCAGGGAAGCTGATCGAGCCATTGATTTGGCTATTATGAGTTCTTGTTGTGGGAGAAACATTCAGGTAAATTATTCTCAGTTCCAGTTGAGACAGATGGAAGCCTTAAGGGGTGTTGCTCCTCAGATCTTCAAGGAAGTTGCTCAGAAGGTTGGGATCTTGTTCCTCAGATCTTCAAGGGCGGGCAAGCTCAGAAGGTTGAAGGTTGTCCTAGTTATTTTTACCCAGCCACTGATGGCAGCTGGAGGGCTCTTGTAAACCAGGTTGTAGGCCCCCCTCAGTCGAGGTGCTGCAAGTTGGATTGTTGGAAAGGGCAAGAGGAAAAGAGTTCGTGGGACCCCTGGGTTGTGATGGTACGTAAGAAAAGAAAACCATGTTTTTGCAGCAGCCAAAGCTTTGGCTGGAGAGAAAGAAGAGATGCCAAACGCCACCAGAGTATTCTTGAGACAACTACTTGGTGCTTGATTATCCACAACACTATCTATGTAGTGAATTCGGCTGGGGAGCAATTTTGTGGTGGGGTTCATTATTGTTGCCCTCTTGGTTTAGCAGTTGGAAAAACCACAAATGAGGTTCCCCCAAAAATGACATAAAAACTACATAGGTTGATGAGTCTTCGGCCAGTGTCCCCGAGGAAGAACCGTATACAAAAATGTATCATGCATGCTCCTTCAAAAAACAGAAGTGATCTAGATTTCTAGTCTGCTAGCAAGATTCAAGAAGAATTTAAAATTAGGGACTAACCGAACATGAATTGCAGTTGATCTTGAGAAAAGAGAAAGAACTAATGGCTAAAAGTTACCAACAAATAAGGGCTAGAAGTGGTAATATAAAAAGGAAAGGAAACAGTGGAAACGACATTTGCTTTTGGTTTAATGGAGGCATCTTTAAGTTAAAAAAAAAAGAGGTGATCATGATATTGTTTAACTTTAAGTATCATTACCCGGAAGCTTGCTTAAGTTCATATATGGACTTATTTAGTTTTCAAATTAGTTCTTTATTGTTTCACAACTCCTTGAATTACCTCCGGTAGACATCTCCTTTTAGATCCTCATTCAAAAATACAATTATAACTTTGATTGATGTAGCTTCCAATCAAAATGAGCCGCTAAAGCCATAACAATTCTCAAGGAGTCCTTTTGGGAGATTAAAAAGAAGGTCCTTAAAATCGATACTTTTTTTAAAGTGAATTCTTTGGCTACTAGTTTAGCTCTTAATAGTTAGATGTTCCATTTGATCCCTCTGGAAGCTCTATGAGATCCCAAATTTCATTATTGGTTATTAAACTCATCTCATCTCTTATGGCACCTAATCTTTTATTTGAATTTGTGTTTTCTATGGATAGTCTAAAATTATAGATTTCTCTTCAATTCCAATATCACAATCTGCCTTTCCTAAATTACACGGGAGTGCTACTTGAAAGACGAAAGCACCCGTGAAACAAAGAAATGAACAAACAAGCGTGCATCACATATCCTTGACGTGACATGTTTATGAGTAGTGCTACCTACACACAACAAAAAGCTTTCCACACTGCAATTTTTTTTAAAATAAAAATAAAATTATTTTCCAAACTACCATTTCCTTCTCCTTCCCTCTCTCTTCCTTTCCATGCTCCGGCAACCCTAGCTCTAGTAACCCCGCCAGCGGCCACCCTACGCCGACCCATCTCCCTCTCTTCCTCTCCTGCTCCGGCAGCCCCTACCCGCCCTCATCCCCATTCCCAGACCACCCCCCACCACCACCACCTCCGCCCCTCTCCTTCTCTCTGGTCTCTCTCTTTCTCCCTTTCTCCCATCCTCCCTCTCCCTCCGATCTCTCCCTCCCTCCCCTTCTCTTTCTCCCTCCGCCCACACCCACCACATCCGCCCCTCTCCTTTTCTCTAGTCGGTCTCTTTCTCCCCTCTCCCTCTGATCTCTCCCTCCCTCCCCTTCTCTTTCTCCCTCCGCCCACACCCACCACATCCGCCCCTCTCCTTTTCTCTAGTCAGTCTCTTTCTCCCCTCTCCCTCTGATCTCTCCCTCCCTCCCCTTCTCTTTCTCCCTACGACCACTCTTTCGCCAGCCGCCCCCAGCTCCTCATCGACCACTATCTCTCCTTCTTTTTCCCTCTCTTTCTCCCTCTCTTTCCCGCCACCCCCCCCCCCGCCACTCGACCTCCTGTCTCCTCCGACGGGAGCATACTGATCATTAGGTGTAAACCCATTAGAGGGTTGTGAACCCATTAAAGCATACGTGGACATATGTGGATTGACGGAATCCATTAGAGGTGGAGGAGATTCAACAGGTGGGTGAAGAAAGGGATGGGGATAAGGGCAGGTGGGGACAGGGCTGGGGATGGGGATGAGGGCGGGTGGGTGCAGAGAGGGAGAGATGGGTCGGCTTAGGACTGGGTTGCCGAAGCAGGGAGAGGGAGGGAGAGATGGGACGGCGTAGGGCGGGGTTGCCGGAGCAGGGAGAGGGAGAGAGAGGGAAGGAGGGGGAGAGGGGTAGTTTAGGTATTTTTTTAAATGCAATGTGTGGATAGATTCTTGCAGTGTGTATATAGCCACTCTCTATGTTTATTTTTTTCAAAACTTCTAAGACAAATTTAACCTCCTTACCTAATTAAGTTGTGAAATGTCTAATGGGTACGTTCAGAGTTTTATAATAAAACTAGCTACCTGAACTGTTCTAATCATTTTATTTTAGGTCGCTAACATCAGAGTTCGTTTTATTTTTAATGATTTGATTTGTTAAGAAATTTAATTTAGTTGTTTTTTATAGATGTACGATCAATAGATTTTATTTTGTTCACAGACCAACCAATCAAGACCATGAATATACTATGTTTTATTTTTTTGGTACCCTAGCAAAGGGGCCCGAGTCCCATGAGATTGCCTGCACATGTAGGAACGGAAGCCTAAACACGTACATGAAAAAGGAAGCCTACACAAGTAGGAAATGTAGTATATCTAGGATTTGAACCCTTGGTTTTTTAATAAAAAAATTGATCTGTAAAACCTCTTTTATTTAGTGGAGACAGGGTACATGGGTTCTCTAATAGTATACTGTATAGAATTAAGATTTTTTTTGTGCAACTAATTAAATCAAACATGTCCTACTTTTAAAATCCAAGTTGGTCAAACTAAGAGCATCCCTGAATAGCACCAAGCCAAATCAAGACTAATCAAATTAGTGTTCACAATTTTATTTATGATTTGCAAAGACATGATTAAAAAAAAATAAAATGAAGATGGAACTACTTGTTTTTCATCAGACGATGAACCTGTTGATAGAATGAACGAGAGGAGACAATCATCAGGAAATGATGAAACTAGTCAATTTTTAAACGACATCTGTTTTCTTGCAAAAACTTGAGTTCGACAAAATCTGGTATGCAGTTTGCGACCAACAAGTTCTAATGCTCATTTTTTTTTTCATGCAAGCATATATAAAACTCAGTCTGTTGGGAATAATTATGAAATCCAAGCTGCTGAATAATGCATTTTCACATTGATCAAAAGGGTTTATATATATATGGGCCCAACTTAGGAAAGGTCGTACGTGTTAGCTAGGTTCGATAGGGTGGTTGTAGGGATGTAAATGAGTCCCCGATTCTCCGATTACCCGAAGGTTCCGACCCGTTAAAAACTGGGTATGGGTCCTTATTTAGGCTTCGATAAGTAAATGGGTCTGGATCCGGTTTCACCTTGGTTAGAACCCGGGGAGCCGAGACCCATCATATTACCTCAATTTTCGAAAATCTATTATAAAAATTATAATTTTTCAATATCATTCTCTACCTAGACTTGGACCCAGATCCAGACCCGCCCCATATATGGTTCTGGTTAGTGGCGGATCCAGGATTCAAAATCACCGGGGGCACGATTAAGTAGTAGGGGGTCCGGGGGCAACGGCCCCGGAATTTTTTTTTTGGTTATTTATATGATTGCAAATGATTTTTTCTTCTTTTTTTCTTCATGCTTGGCAAAAAACAATACACAAAAAAAGTAGTGGACCTTTTACATACACTATCAGTAACTAATACACAGAAAGGTGCATTCAAAGACAGATAGTTTGTAGATCTCCACTACATTGTAAATCATGCCTAGCAAGGACAAATAGTGTGCAGATTTACCCCAAACCTTTTATATGGAACAAATATAATATAATAATTTCAAGCAATAAAACAAGACATATTTATTTATCACAATTGTTCTCTACGAGTTTTCATATTCTGAAAAAGTTCTATTACAATATCATTAATAATTGTTCCAAGCAACTCTTTTTCTATAAAACATACAAGACAATCATTCATAAATTGGCCACTCATTCGATTGCGCAAATCTGCCTTGACAATGTTCATTCCTGAAAAGCATCTTTAAACACTTGCTGTTGCAATAGGCAAAACCAAAGCTAACTTCAAAAGTCGATACACCAAAGGAAAACATAGATGTTTCTTTGTTTGCACTAGTAATCTAGAGAGATCGCTGAGTCCCTTCAACTGACTAAATTTGTCATCTGTGCGTACATCTGCAATGTATGTCTCAAGTTGATTATCAAGAGCCATGCATTCAATGAGAGAGAAGTCATTGGGATAAAATTGAGCCGACTTTATCAACTTTGATGTATCAAAATGATCAAAAGCATCACTTGGATTCAAGCAAGCAACACAAAGAAGCAACTCAGAATTAACCTCATTGAATCGATCATTAAGCTCCAAAAGTTGCTTATCCACAACCGTATAAATGCATTCCACACGGTAATGAAATTCATTAGTAGTGTTTCTTTTACGTCGGGGATGATATGGATCGACATACTCTTCCTCCATATTCAAAATTTCAACTTTGTGTTCATTACAAAAAGTCATAATCTTACCAAGGAGACATTCCCATCCATGATCCCTTAAATTTTGTAGCCGCCCTTTAGCCACTTTCACAAGTGCAATAGCATTCAAAATGTCTTCATCTTTCCTTTGCAAAGCTAATGATAACTCATTTGTGATCCCCAACATAGTTAGCATCAATTGCAAATTGAAAACAAAATCAAATGATTGTAAATATCTCAGAAGACCACGTGATTGAGCTTTTTTTGATGAATCTGAACCGTCACATGAAACAACTTCAAGAACTTCAATAGCGGAGGAGAACAAAGCAACCAGGTTCAAAAGTGATTTATAATGAGACCCCCAACGTGTATCCCCGACCCTCTTAAGACTTAGCTCTTGATTCAATCCCTTCTCAATCTGAATATATATCACCATTCTTTATTCCTTATGCAATTTTTTCTGCTTTTTTTTTTGCCGAATCATGTCTTTACGCTTGCAAGAGGCTCCAACAACATTCATCAAAGTAGATATCATATTAAAAAAGTCGGCAATATCAACATGCATTTTAGCAACAGCAACAAGAGCTAGTTGAAGTTGATGTGCAAAACAATGAACATAATAAGCTGACTCATTCTCATTCATAATTAAAGTTTTCAAACCATTGAATTCACCCTTCATATTACTTGCCCCGTCATAGCTTTGACCTCTAACTTTCTTCAAACTCAAACCATAATCAGCAAATAAAGAATCAATGTCAGATTTTAGAGACAAAGCTGAAGTCTCCATCACATGAACAACACCAATGAACCTCTCTTTAACAATTCCATAAGAGTCAACAAATCGCAAAACCACAGCCATTTGTTCTTTGTCAGACACATCGCTAAATTCATCCACCATTAATGCAAAAAAACTCTTCTCTAATTTCTTCAGTGATATTTTTCACTATTTGTTGTGCAAAACAATGAACAATATCTTTTTGAATACCCGGAGCAACCATTTGATGATTTCGAGGAGCATTTCCCAGCACAACCTTACATTACAAGAAATTTAGGCTGTTGCGACGAAATTTGATGACGAATTCTTTTTTGTCTTAAAAGAACATCCAAAGGGGACGAAATATAAATTTTGTCGTCTATTTTCTTTTTTTTTCAAAAGTATAGGAGACGGAAAAAAAAATTCGTCTTAAAAAATATGGCGCCAACTTGTTTTATGTTGGCGCCAATTATTTTAGCTCATTAGAGACGAAAATTGTTGTTACAAATTTTATTTTATTTTTTTGCGACGAATGTAATTCGTCACCAATAAGGATAAGTTATGGATGACGAACATATTTCGTCACCAAAATAAGGCGCCAATTTCATTTGCTTTGGCGCGGATTATTTTAGCTCATTGGAGATGAACATTTTTGTCACAAAATATAATTTGTTTTTGTGACGAACTTAATTCGTCACTAATAAGGATAAGTTATGGAAGACGAAAATATTTCGTCACTAGAATAAGGTGCCAATTTCATTTGCGGGCGCGAATTATTTTAGCTCATTGGAGACAAAAAATTTTGTCACAAAATATAATTTGTTTTTGCAACGAACGTAATTCGTCACCAATAAGGTTAAGTTATAGACAACAAACATATTTCGTCACCAAAATAAGACGCCAATTTCATTTGCTTTGGCGCGAATTATTTTAGCTCATTGGAGACGAAAATTTTTGTCACAAAATATAATTTGTTTTTGTGACGAACATAATTCGTCACTATTAAGGATAAGCTATGGAAGACGAAAATATTTGTTCACCAAAAATAAGGCGCCAATTTCATTTGCGGTGGCGCCAATTTCGTACGCACTTAAGCCTATTCCTCTCTTACAAGTATTGCTTTGGAAAAACCATTAAAATGACTAAAATGGGCCCCCCAAGGCCCTAACGTCCATCCCCCCCAACCCCAATCCAACGCCCCTTTTCCAAAATCCATTTCCCCCTTTGTCCCTCCATCTATCCCAGTTTCTCTTTTCCAAAACCCTTTTCCCCCTTTTCCAAAACCCTTTTCCAGAAGAGGAGAGAAGAACCCTTTTCCCCATTTTCCAAAACCCTTTTCCAACATGATCTCCCACCCATCGTCTCAAGCAGCAGCCCCATGGCCCATTGGCCCCCGTCAATCATCATCACCCTCCATCAACACACGCAGTGCAGACCCATCCCTGATCAGTGATCCTTCTCATCTCTACTTCTCTCAGTCTCTCTCGCCTAGAATTCCCAGACGCAGCCACCATCACCAATCACCATCATCTGTGCCCATCATCCTCCATCTAGGAGTCTGCCACCGCCAAGTACACCTACCTCTCTCAGTCTCTGCTACTGTGAGAACTTGGTCTGGGAGGTACCCTTAACCACGGGGCGTAGCGTGTCAACCACGGGCTTCAAACGGTGGTCTCCGTTAGCCCGCATCAGAAATATCCAAGTCCTGACCTTGGGCTTATAAGTCAAACCCCGTATTAACTTAGTATGAGGTTTTAAAACCATGCATCCTCAGAAATCGTAAGAACTCCGAAGTTAAGCGTGCTCGGGCGGGAGCAGTATTAGGATGAGTGACCTCCTGGGAAGTCCTCGCGCGTGCACGTGGGCAAAGCGGACAATTTCATGCTGAGTTGGGCGGGGCTGTGATAGTTGGTATCAGAGCCGAGGATGACTCTATTTCTAGTGGGGGAGAATGTGAGATCTTGGTCCGGGCGGTACTCTTAACCACAGGACGTAGCGTGTCAACCACGGGCTTCAAACGATGAGTCTCCATTAGCCCGCATCGGAAATATCCAAGTTTTGACCATGGCTTATAAGTCAAACCCCGTATTAACTTAGCATGAAGTCTTCTAAAATCGTGCGGCTCCAAAAATTGTAAGAACTCCGAAGTTAAGCGTGCTCGGGTGAGAGCAGTACTAGGATGGGTGACCTCGTGGGAAGTCCTTGAGTTGGGTGGGGTAAATGTGACAAAAAATTTTCGTCTCTATTTCTTAAATTTATGACAAAATATTTTTGTCTCTAATTTCTTCCTTTAATGACAAAATATTTTGTCAATAATTACTTACAAGTATGTTTCCAACATAGTGTATTGGAGCCGAAAAAAAAATTACGTGTTTCCAAAAGAGTGTATTGGAGACAAAGAAAAATCGTCACAAATTTATCTTTTAAATGACGAATTTTTTTTCGTCTCCAATACCTTTTAGCGACAAGGCTTTGGCAACGAAACGGGTGACGAAAAATTTTCGTCTCAATTAGTTTCGGTGACGAAATATGTACATTTTGGGACAAATTTGTGTTGTCCTTAAACCCCAAATTTCTTGTAGTATTACGTAGAGACTTATTTTGCTCAGCAGTGTACTTAACCATTTCAAGAAAATTCCCCCTATTTTTAGACTCTTTAGACTCATCATGGCCACGAAAGGGTAGCCGTTGGTGCAACAAAAATCTACAAGCATTAGCCGAAGCATTTAAACGAATCCGATATTCATTTTGTATACTTTCAGACTGTTTATGAAGAGCAACCGTTATGGATTGTTCTTGCTTCATTAGGTCATCACATTTCTTCAATGATAGATTGTGAGCACTATTAACCACACCAACATGAGAGGCTAGCCTCTCTGTTTTATTCCAAGAAGAAAAGCCCTCAGTTACAAATGCCTCACTACCACCTTGTTTGCCAAAATGATCTCTAAACAAGTAGCAACACAAGCAATAGGCTTTGTCTTCTTTTATGCTATACTCTAACCAATTAGCATATTGATCAAACCAAGCCGGAGTAAATCAATGCCATTTATTTCCAATCATTTTTTTGGGAAAGTCATGGCCCACCGGTTGACAAGGACCTTTTAGTAAATAAGCTCTCCTGATTTCATCAATTTGATTTGGATGATATTCAGAAATCTTTTTTCTTTCCGCGGGATCCGAAGGGAGGCTATTCAAATCCACTATTTTTGGGATTGATGAAGAAGATTGTTGAGGAGTATTAGATGCATTGCCGCTTGAACTTCCGATTACACTTTCAAGTGATAGTTTTCTTGTAAAAAATCTCTCCATATTGACAACACAACCACACTACAAACAATCAAATTGACAAACAAACAATCAATGAACACTATAGTAATTAACAAATACCCAATCGGTAAACACTCTAACAATTTGACAATACACAATTCATAAAACTTACCAAATACCCAATCGGATTGACTTGGAAGAATCACAATTCGGCACCCCAAGAATCGATTCCCAAACAATACAATCTGTATTCAAACATGTAATCAAGTAAAAATAAGTAATGAAATAAACAAACAATACAATCTGTATTCAAATAAACTAACAATAAAATTAAGTAATCAAATAAACTAATATGTAATAAACTAATCAAATAAACTAACAATAGTCAACACAAATATACAATTTGTATTCACGGACCTTGCTTAGTTGCTTTCCAATTTCCACTCTCGGCAGAGATAAGGCACATACCTTTGTATTCACGGAGCTTTTATGCTTTGTTTGCCTGCTTTGAGCTTTTACGCTTCAGTGCATCACTCGTTTGAGAGTGGTGCGGCAAATGATGATTTGCAGGGGTCTATTGATGGGACCAGTCTTTCTGCTGATGCTTGCTTGGTGCTCTCCACGGACCCCAACTCCAAGCCGAGGCTGAGATGGATGGCTGAGCTCCATGAGCGGTTCGTTGATGCGGTCACACAGCTTGGTGGCCAGAGGCGGATGGAGTATATATCCACTGAGTTGCAGAGTCGATGAAGATGAAGGTGAAGGATAGATGGAGAGGGCAGACTGCCTTTGTCTCCTCTGCCTTTGGTGCCCTAGTTAAAGATAGATGTGTATAAAGAATGAGCCTAATAAGTGATAACTTTTCATTGGGGGGCACGGTTCAATGTCATTGTGGGGCCAAAAAATTCATTGGGGGCCTTATGGAAAAAATTAGTGGGACTCACCAAAATCACAAGTAAAACTTAGAAATCCACTGGGGGCTATACTCCATCCATCGCTGGTTCTGGTTCCGGTTCTGAAGCTAAGAAACCGGCTCCGAAACGGTTCCGGGTCCCGATCCGATTCCACCTTCTCCTGAACTGTTCCAGGTCCACCATCAACCCGGACCTGAACCAACCCGTTTACAACCCTAGGTGGTTGAATGTGATCACATGTATCAAGGATGTGGGGTATGAATGTGAGGTCGGATTGACCTGCATTGGGTGAGGGTTAAGACCCCGTTTTTCAAAAAGGGTTCGGTTCAAATTGACCTTTAATCTATAGATACAAATAGCAAAAATAGAAAATTCGAGCTGTTTTGACCCGACCTGGCCCGTTTGCCACCTGAATGTCTTACAGTTTGCTTGTAACTAAGAAAATCTTTCTCTTCAGATACATCACAATCTAGCAATAAGTTTGGTGTTTTTAAGTGGTTACTGCCAGTAGCTTTATATCAAGACGATAATAGAGGATCCCAATTATTATTTGCTGTACTGAAAATCATCTGAGCTTCATACATCAAATACAGGAGTCATGCTAATGATTCCCATCTGAAGGCCCATTTTAATGGATGTCAATAAAAAGGATCCCAAAACCAAAGCAATGTATAGGATGGAAATGGGAAAGATCCAATACAAACACTATGGAAAAGTAATCTTATTATTTTTAATGTATGTCACCTGGCTGATGATGGAATACTGGATTGGGTTGCAAAATTGTTTCTTTTCAGCTATTGTTTTCAAGCTCCAAAACCAAATGAAGGCTAGATACAACCTATTGCTAGGCCCAAATTAAAATTACGTAGTCACGATCCACTGTAGCATCCAGATCCCCATCCTTTCAGAATCTTTAAAGGATCAATAATGATCCTCCTCTAGGGCTTCCATTTTGGCAGCTCAAAGCTTCTGCTACTTTCTAAATAGATGGGGCCTACTTGGATGCATTACATATATATCTTATTCAATAAGCCTTTATTTTATGATGAGCTGATGGGTCAAACCTTCAACAATTTAGTACTCAATCCTATTAATTAATGAACAAGTACTTTGATATACTATCATTTCACATTTTAAAAACAACCTAGCTAGGTAAGTCCCTCAACGGTAACTCGGATGGTTAGGGACATGTCCAGTGAATTTGAAGTCGCTTTTACAACACCATGGAAATGATAATTTGTAGAATTTCAACGTCACAAACATGCCCTTCAAGAGTAGCATTTTAGGAATCATAATTTGTAGAATTTCAACATCACAAACATGCCCTTCAAGAGTAGCATTTTAGGAATCATAATGACAAAGCCAATAATAGAAATTTGAGAATTTAAAACAGGGCAAAACTACAGTGCAATGCCGCTCCATCATAGTATGGTGCAACGCCCTTCTTCATATATAGTGGGGCCCAATTTTTTCAAAATCCAAGCCATTCATCAACTCTAAAACGCCATTATATATATATATTTATTGCACATAAACTTTCAATGAAAATCTCAGCGGGCCAACCTTTAGATTCATCGCATATTAGGGCCTCCCTCCATTTATATCCCAAACCAAAAAAAAAAAAGCAAGTTCATCACGTGTTTCAAACTCAGTGAAGTCCAATGGTGGCCATCTCACATATTTGGATAATGACCGCTCGTTGATGATCACTACATAGGCTGTTAGGTCCTTGGATTTTGAAAATGGTGGGCCCTTCCATGCAATGAAGTAGGGCGTTGAACCATACTATAATGTAGCGGGCTGCACTGTAGTATTGCCTTTTAGAACATCTACACAAGGCCATTTACTTGAAAAGGTAATAGCTATGATCAAATCTTTTAACAACTGGCAAGTAATTCATGTGGGAAGGAGCGGTAATGATGTTGCTCACAAGTTAGCTAGGCATGTTCAATTTACTGATAGTATTGAGGTTTGGTGGTTTTCTATTCCTGATATAATTAAATAGAATATATTTGTTGATTCACATTTGATGATGAAATAAACAGCTCTTCATATGTTGGTATAAAAAAAAAAGAAAAAAAATCTCGTACACTGAATTCTTTCAGTTTCTACTCAAAATAGACCCATGAACTTACTCTTATATAACAATAATAATTTGATAGTGTAGGTATGATGCCTTCATTGAAAGGTCAGAAGCTAATTGGAATAAAAGAATTAAGCAATGGAGGTTACCTTTTAAGTCTTACCAACTGATGCCTCCATTGGTGATTTTGTTTGTACCATTTATAAATTAAGGAAGAGTCAAGTAAAGGTTAAGAAGTGGGGAAAACCATTTTTTTTATTCGATAGAGATTATCTTGTCGATCTTAGGTCATTCATTCAATTGTCTTTCCTAATAAATGGGTGTGAGAAAAAAGTAATAAAAAGATAAATTCAAAGGCTAGGCATTAAGAAGTAACATCTTGACCATAATGGCAATATTACAAATTAATATTAACACCTAAATTAGAGAATTAAACCAATGGAGAAAATGATGCCATGCTGATGACTGCATCTGAATGTTAATGCTGCGATCCTAGCCACTCGGAGGCCTGTCTGTAGTCATGCCATCATTATAGAATTGCAAATGGCAGTCAATTATCCCTAAGTCTTCGATTCATAATAGTGGGTATGAAACCTCAAATACTTTTTATCATCCAACAAATTTTTTTTTTTAAAATTAAACGTCTTTTATTCAAGTATACAATGCACTCTGCATCTTATTTTGGATATGGATTTAAAATCGGATTTGGATAAAAAATTGCCAAATCTGGATACAACTCATAGCCCATGCTGGATCTGGATCCGACCCATTTATCCATCAATGATCAGGTACTAACGGAAATTTATTCTAATATGGATGTCATACATGTTGTAGCTTTGATCTCAATTTAGAAAAATGAATAATATTTGAAAACGATTTGACTGTCATCGTTTTTCCTTTCTTTTTAATTTGTACACAGATCGACAACTCTAATGGGGTTGCACAACCCTAAGGCAACCCTAAGGGGCAGCTTAGTTGGCCTAGGACCACGGTTTTTACTCGGGTGTTGTAAGGTCGAAAGTGCACTATTATATTGGGATTACAGGGGAGTTTACCCGACTTCCCTCTGGATTCAGAGGTATTAGTCCAGTCCAAAGGGTTGAAAACCCTCCAATGCAAAAAAAGAGAAAAAAAATAGGGCTTGCAACTCGAGAGTACAATTTCAGGAAAGTGCACGCCCTTGGATAAAGCAAAAGTGGGGGCCACATGAGTCAAGAAGGATGACTGCAAGCCGTTTCCCCTTTATGGTCAGTTCGTTTGGAAGAATTGTGAGAATTCTTGTCTAGAAGAATTCTAAGAAATCAAAATGATGCCTCCAAGTAGAATTTCAAATGCTCAACCACTCTAGTATTTAGAATGCTGAAATTCTCGAAATTCATAAGGCTAAAAGTGTCTTTTCATGTGGTCTGGATTTTTCTGCATCAAATTGAGTAGTTGAAAAGTCGTGGATTGATGGGACAAGATGTCATATCATGTACCATATAATCCCAACAAGCCCAATTCCATGTCATAAATGCCTTTAACCAAACAGTCCCTCAATGTTTCCAATGAGTGGGATGTATTTGGAACTTCATTATCGTGCCCACCTATTGATGACTCTAATCATTTGAAAATAATATCATCTCCTCTAGTGACATATCTTCAAGTTTTACTCCAATAGATGTCATTCCCATAGTAACATTGAGCACATAATTGAAAATTGTGATTAGAATGATCTTATTAATTATTAATTACATTATCAATCACATGCTTAATTTTATGGTGGCACTAACTCGTATTAAAGTAATATTTAAAAATAAATTTAGTGATATGTCATCAGAGAGGATGAAATTCATTTAGAACTGGGTGAGCCCTATGATGGAGTTGTACATATCTAACTCACAGAAAGCATGTGCGAGAAACTCCAGGGATCCCAACTCCATGATTTCTTGATCCTATACTCGAATAATTAATATTCCAACTTTTGTTGTTGGCTGCTGTAATGGTTACCGTGGTGTCATGCGCGTGTGCGGAAGCATGAGAACTTGCTATGGACAATTAACCAAGCCACATCAAAAGAGAAAGAATCACACAAAGAGGTTAATGTGGTTTGGCAATATTGCCTGCATCCACGAAAAGAAACTCAACTTTTTTTAGGGTTTTCCACACTCTCTTTAAGGTTTAGTGATCTGATTATTTCAATATATAATCCACACTTTTTTCGCCCCCAAAATATCCATTAACCTCGTAAAAAATGCCCGGTATAATTAGAGAAAGAGCTATGACCCTGAGCCCACTAGGACTTACCCTTGGCCAACATGTGGGCCTCACTATCTACATCCATCCATCCCCATCTAGAGGGAAATTAGAATAGCGTATACGCGTCTGAAAGTGTTGGGGTCCAAATGAGGCAAATAGGTTGTAGTGTCGACAATAATCATTTCAGTAATGAACAGAAGAGAAATATTCCCACAATAATCATTCCAGTATTGAATAGAAGAGAAATGTTCCCACTTTTCTCAAACTGTATGTGGTTGGTTGTGTGCCACTGTCTCTCTCCATCTATCTATATATGATGGCACTTGGCGAGTGAAGTAGGTACAGATTGTTTCAAGATTATCATCTCTTCAAGTAACTTCAGGAGAAAAGAAAAGAAAACGATAAGACGAGAGAGAGAGAGAGAGAGAGAGACCAAGAACATGGTGCTGGTGGTGAGCAAGTTGGGTGAAGGCATGGTTGGGCCATGTGAGGCGACCCCCTCGGACATCCTCAGTCTGTCTCTCATCGACGCCCTTCCTGGTCTGAGACCCAAGGTTCGGTCGCTGCACGTGTTCAGGCACGGCCCCAATGCCGCGGCCGTCATAAGAGAGGCCTTGTCTAGGGTCCTGGTGCACTACTACCCTCTCGCAGGCAGGCTCATCCATTCGCCGCTGCTGCAGCTTGCCTGTACGGGCGAGGGTGTGTGGTTTGTGGAAGCGTCGGTTCAGTGCAACCTCGAGGCCATTGATTACCTCGACAATGAAGTTTTAGAGTGGCGTCTTCAGCTTCTCCCACAGCCTCCTCCACAGAAAGATGGCTTTGACCCCCTCTTGTTGGTGCAGGCAAGTGTGCGTGCGTGTGTATACAGATACTGATATGCATAGGTCAATGATCCATTCCACACCACGTGTACAGTGAGCCCCTCCGTGTTGGACACCACCGACCAAATTATACTCCCCTCACACATCTTACACTGCAACCAATAAGTTTGCACCATTCCAAATGTACTGGACCGTTGGTTTACCCTATCAATTTTTTTATTATTATTTTTATGTAAAACCGTTTACTTATGACCTCATATTAATGGGATAGTATAATCTAATGGGCCTGAAAGTGATAGGCCCCTTGAGATCTTTCAATCTCCCAGTGTTACCACTCCCAAGTGAGGCCGCCCTAACATAGCTTTGCCTTTGCTTTTAAGTGAGAGGTCATAATTTAACTCAAAACGCGTTATACTAGATAAGAAGAGCACACACATATAGCTCAGTCTCTAGTGTAGGACTTCACAATAATGACGTAGGATTAGTACCTAATTTTGTTGGTTTCACTCTTACCTACCCTACCAGGTGACGCAATTCAAATGCGGGGGTTTTGTGATGGGGCTCGAGTTCTCTCACTGCGTTTGCGATGGCTTGGGCGCTGCTCAGTTCCTAATGGCAGTAGGTGAGTCAGCCAGAGGCCTCCAACTCCCCACTATTCCTCCGGTATGGTGCAGGGAAGCTCTACCCCCACAACCAATAGCCCATACAACACTACAACCACCACCACCACCACCTTCTTATGTCGAGGAACACAACAGGCCACTGAAGCATGCGGATATCGACATCTCTTCGGACTCCATCGCCCGTCTCAAGCGCCAATTCTGGGAGCTCACTGGCAAACCTTGCTCCACCTTTGAAGTCCTAGCTGCTAGAGTCTGGAAATGCCGAGCTCAAGCCATCACCTACAACAATTCTACTGCTGCTGCTGGCGCAAATTATAATAATCTCAATGGTGACGATGCTACGCTCGTCTTCTTTTCAAATGCGCGTAGGCTCGTGGTCCCTCCCTTGCCCCAGGGCTTCTATGGCAATTGCATCTTCCCCGTGGTCGTCTCCCTTCCATTGGAGAAGCTTAGATGCACCAGCCAGATTGAAACGGTCAAACTCATTCAAGAAGCAAAGGCCAAGCTGCCCTCCCAATTCGCCAAATGGGTTGGTAGGACTGAAACAGATGATGATGATGATGATGGCTACATGGACCCTTTCGGAGCAGCTCCTCTCTCGTATGCCACGTTGTTTGTGTCTGAGTGGGGCCGCCTGGGCTTCGGAGACGTGGACTATGGGTGGGGCCCACCGATCTACTTCGTCCCTGCCGACTACTCGGGCACCATCCCCGTCTGCGTTGTGGGTTGCCCGCCCTCGTCCGACAAGGGCGTGAGGCTCATGACTTGGTGCGTCGGGGACTCCCACCTCAACGTATTCCGTCAACTGCTTATGAACAAACCTTAATCCCCTTTCTCCTTTTTTTTTTTATTTATTTATTTATTTTTTTAGTTTTTGTGTGTGTGGGGGGGGGGGGGGGGGGGGGGGGGGGGGGGCGGCGGGAGGGGGGCTTTTATGAAATAATTAAGTTTAAATTATGATTAAATTATTTTATAAATAAAATTAATAAAACTGGGGGTAAGTGGTTCATATAATTTCTTTTTATACCCTCATTGATAATATCGTCAAAATCTTCACCAACACAGTCGTTGTGACCTTCATTTTTTTACTTTCACACCTTTCCTCTTTAGTCTCTCCATTGTCTTCTCTTCATCTTCATCACCGGCCCACTTCATCTTCCACGGTACTGTCATACTATCTGTCTCACTATAAATCAAAATCAGGCTCCTCTTTCCATATCACCTTCTCTCTTCGATCAACTTTTCCTTATCAACCCATATCTCATTCACCTTCGAGACACCTCACAACCACCACCAAACCCATTTCCACACCCTTTCATCTTTCAAACACTACATAACCACCGAACCCACATCTCATCCATGTATCTTTCAAACCTCACAACAACCGAATCCACATCTCATCCATGTATCTTTCAAACCTCACAACAACCGATTCCACATCTCATCCATGTATCTTTCAAACCTCACAACATCCGAATCCACATCTCATCCATCTTTCAAACACCTCGCAGCCACCAAACCCATGTTTTTCCCATTCATCTTCTAAACACCCTTCTCATTACCATCCAACCATCCTCATCATCACTCTTGGCCCCATCACCTCTTTTCTCGTCTTTGCTTCTCACACTCTTCTTTTCCACAACCACAAAACCATTCTCTTTCTCTCTCATCAGTTTTTATGATCATAGGTGGAAGAACAAAAATCATAATTAAGATGGTTTTTAGCAAAAACGTTATAAGTTTTTGGCGGTATTGTCAACAAGAAATTAGATTTGGTATAAAAAAAAAATACGAACAACTTTGCCATAGTTTTATTATTTTATTCTATAAATCCCTCTACTCAAAACTTAAGTTACATTTTTTTTTTTTGTTCAAAAAAATTCTCTTTTTTCTTCCGTGAAGTCGTTCAAGTTATGAATCATCTAGTTTCATGTGCTACTCATGTCTAAATTTGGCACGTCGTTTCTTGATATCCCATTTCACTATCCATTCCTATATATATATATAGGGGTCTCTTGTACAATCATTATTATGATTAATCAAACCTACTTTGGTCTAAGGGCTCAAAGTTTAATAGCTATGCATAATAAATAAGGGTTGTTGCCGGTGTTTACACCGATGGCTGTGAGCAAATTCAATTTATGCTTTTTACATATTGCATATTAAGTGATTGGTTAGTCCAAATATTAAATGTAAATTAAAGATCAAATATAAGTTTCAAGTTACATCACATATTAAATGTAAATTAAAGATCAAATATAAGTTTCAAGTTACATCACAGCCATTATATTTATATCCCTTACTCCAAACCTTGTGTATAATTACTTAAAAATAAATATTAATTACTAAAATTCTAATCTACCTATCAAATAGTTAAGAATGCGAAAATTTTATAAAATGAGGCCACCCAGCAAAATCTCCCTTATATTTGACTTGGTCCTTTATCAGAATTAGATGACTTGAGAGAGTCGAGCGGGAAGTTTTCCAACCTTGGTTGGCAGTTTCCAAGAGAGATGATTAGGACTCTCACTTTGACAAAGAATTTATCTATTCTAGATAAGATAGGGATTCACAATAATCTAAGGTTAGTGGGTCAGATCTTATCCTCACGTAGGAAACTTCTAGTAGGAATAAGGGACTTGAGTTTCTTGGAAAAAAAGTCTGTTGGAAGCGTGACGGGCTCGTTTATGTATGGGAGAGGGGAACCCTAAGTCGTGGATTGCACCAATTCCACATGAAGGAGATCTATTAAGGCTTCCAACCATCAAAATGCTCATACATCTTTGGCCTTGTGTCAGAGTCTTCCACGTCCCAATCCTTCACAGTAACCATATTCAAAGTTTTAACAAAACTCCACAGGTAGAGAAATGAATCTTCAATGTCCACTTCTAAGTCAAAGACCATAATCATATGATGTTGAAATAATAAGAGAATCAAAAACCACAAAAGAAACATTATTGCAAGTAACGTTCATAACACGAAGTTAGTTTACTTTGTGCTAGACATTCTATATATACATAGATATACATAGATAGAGATTTCAAAGTTCTTGTATGATCTCTAGATTGGTCAACTCAACAGCTCAAAGTGTGCAAAAAATATTATAATATGCGGCGGAAATAAGTAGCAAAAGCACACACTACAAGGGACACCAAATATAATGTGGAAAACCCTAACCGGGTGAAAAGTCACGTATCCAAACTAGATCAACAATCAAGCACTATGAATCTCGCAATTACAACACACTCACAGATCCCTCCCTAGATAATCACTACCTAAGGACTGCAGTTACCTCTTGTGTAGCTTCACGCCTCAACGACTTCATACCGTTGATTGCAATAGATTTAAACCCGATTGACTTCTCAACTCTTCTACGAAAGAAAATGATCTTCTAAAAGGGAAGTAGAAGAACCAAATCTCTAGATGAACTCTGCAACACAACTCTTCAATTAACTCTCTAGAGAAGAATTATCCCAATTAGGTCTTCCAACTCAGAACAATGAGAGAGGTATATCTTTTGGGTAGCCCATGAGTTCTTTAAATAGGCTTAAGGACATGCCTAAAGTTGTCTAAGATGATTAGAACTAAAACAAACAGTTTGAGCCAAATAAGAAATAGAAACAGAATTTGCACATGACTCTTTCGCGTTATCTGCTCGAGCGGGTGTATGTGTGTTCAAGCGGCTGTCTGGCTTCTGGCTAATTTTTGACAGAGCGCACTTGAGCGGGAGTATGTGCGCTCAAGTGGACCTGTAAATTAATTCCAGAAACTCGGCACACTTCTAATTCTTCGTTCAGCATACTTCTAATTCTTCCAGACTTCTATCTTCAAGTTCTTCCAGATTCACAATCATTTTCTAAAGTAAGAATTACAACTCAAAGGACCCAAAGTTTTTTTTTTCCAACCCATGTATTAGCCAACACTAAAAAACCTAACAAGATTCAGATCTGAATTTTTACTATATTCAACATAGATTCCTTATCCGCATTAGTTGAAATGGAAGACTTCAGATACTCAAATAATCCAATGCCAATATGCAACCTTAACACCTATACTTGAACTTCAATCATGAACTAATATATATGGTTCAATTATTCTAAAAGTTACATCAGAAAAATTCTTAGCTACAATTTCTTCCAAAAGGGCTAGATAGAACCCATCGATCTGAAGGAGAGACTAATTGCTAGAATGGTCTAAGGCTGTACATATATAGGGCCTAAACTTCTTTGTTGTTACTATGTTCAAGAAAGGCTATTTTCTCATCTCCAACCTCCCTTTTTCAAATGAGATCCACAACAACAAAATTGAAGATTAGAAACAATATTCTAGAGCAATTCTAAATCGAAACCGTTCCTAATTAGTGATAGTAGGCCAAATGTCATTCCTAAGGAAAAACTAATTCACCCAAAATCTTTTCTTAAAAAAAAAGTGTCCTAGCTCCTCTTTGGTAAGCACAAAGTAGCCGTGCCACTGCTGCCATCTCACCATCTCCCTCGACCCCACTTTCATTTTAGTCTCTCTCATCACCATCACCAAGTAATCAATCGCCATCACCATCACAATTCAAGCAGTGGAGTCCCATCGCCACTGAAGCAGCCCACTCCCTCCTCCTCCCCAATCCTAAAACCCTTTCGTTTCACCCTAGGTTTTTTTTTCTCTTTTTTTTTAAAAGTAAGTTAGGTCTTCATTTTCTCAAAGAAAATATACAGAAATGGGCTTACCATCAGAATGATAGTATAAGCATCCAAAAAGGGGCATACCCTATCAATACAAGAAAAATCAAAAGTAACAAAACGAAAGCATTAAACTTTGCTACTTAGCTTCTAAGCTCTATGCCTTATAGAGTTGCACAAAATATCTATATGATCAATGTTCATCGGTGGATTTCCTGAACTTCTGCTGATGAGTTTATTGATACTCACGGTCTAAGGATGTAGGAAAGAGAAGTCCAGCTGCTCATAATTAGCAATCATTGCATGAAGTCTTCTAGCCTGGAAACGCATGGCCCATTCAGAACGGTCTGGATGAGGGAGAGATTGCTAGTTCCTCTTCTCTTCTTCACTCATTTCATATTCTCCTTTTCATCTTACAGTCTCCTTGTTTTAACACAGGTTATGCTATGTGGCGAAGCACCATCCATTTATGCTAGAGCATTTAAGTCTTTATTTTTTTCTTGATATTTCCACAAGTTCTCTAGGCTCGATCGAGGTAAATTATAGAAAAAGTATTGTTTTCTTCGCAAATTGTAATTTTGACCTCCAATCAGCCATAACTTAGATTTTGGGCATTCCCATTAGTATATTTCAAATTAAAAATCTAGGCCTTGGCTGTTCTCCAGCATGTTTTCCTTGGCAGTCTGCAAGGCAGCTTTTGATAAAAACAATGCCCAACTCGATCGCGGCCTCCAGTGCTAGAGTTCTCAGTTTGTGGGTAGGACTCAACTACCGATCTTCATAATGGAAGGATTCCACTTACACCAAATTTGCTTCTTTAGTTACGCCTGCATATGAACCAACCATTGGATATCACTTTACTCCCACCTATGTCAAGAGCCGAAAATGAAAAAATGGATAAAAAAAATTAGAGTTCCAATGAGTCTAAAATTGTCAAAAATAAGTTAAAACAACTTATAATTTGTCTAATAATGGAATCCTAAAGTGGATTGGGTCTTTCAAGCAGGGGCATGGAAGTGCGGTCTTTGGGCCGCACTTTGAGCCCATTAATCAATAGGGAAAGACTCTACTAAAGTGCACCTTTTTACGGTGCACAATCTTTCCACATTCCTAACAACAGAAAAAGTTTAAAAAAATATATATATCTGACCCCACCTCCCCCTCACACGTAGAGAGAAAAGAAACCAATTTTCATGGGACCATTGAAAAGTTAGTTTATTTTTCAAATTTTTTCTCGGAAAAAAGGAGCCACACCAAACGTGCATGGACTTTTCAACTGTGCAGTAAATCGTTTCACTTTCCACACTTTTTTCTGTGAAAAAGCGGTCGCATATCAATGTGCCTTAAAGAAAATGCTAATTAGAATGAGCACAAAAGTTCAGTGGAATTGGATGAGCATTTAGATAAGAGCAAGGCTCTCCTAGGCTCAAGTTTATGATAAAATCTTGTAAGCTCATGCTTGTGGGGCCTACCTTTGGTCCATCCAAATGGACCAAACACATAACACCTCTAAATTGCACATGTCCACCAACTTTTGGTTAGATCCGAATTTACTGGACCGTTAGATTGACTATGTATCGATCCAAATGGACTATTGACCATTAAACTTTTGGGCCCATATGAAGATGATAGAAATCACGGTTGGGGCTGATTTTTTGCGAAGAGGATGATCTTAGGGAGTCCTTGAAATCCCCCCCACCCCCATCCTCATATGGGTCCCTAGGTGGGCAGCACCACACACTTGAGCTTACCTTATTCTAAGCTTGAGCTTAGGAGAGCTGACCTCTTTAGATAAATACTCAATCAAAAGTTAAGGTTCGGGTGGATATAAAGTTTGGGCCACCCTGAAGAAGCATGCAGTCAATAACCCATTCTATTGTTAAGGCTAGGAATATCTTATCTTTAAAATAAATCATAGCCAAAGCTGTTTAACAAACTTTCTTTCTCGTTTTTTTTTTTTCTAATGAATGACACACCATGCGGATGATGGAATATTGGATCGGATAGCAAAATTAATCATTTTCTTTCAGCTATAGCATTCAATCTCCAACACCTCTAGCCAGGCCCAAATGAAAATTACGTTTTGTCAGAAATGAAAATTGCGTTTATCACAATTCTCTGCAATCCTCTGTAGCATCTGGACCCTCATTCCAGTCGGGATCGATTCTTTTACAAGATCAAAGATCCTCCACCATTACATATATGCTGGTGCAGATCAAGGAAATTCAAATGGGGGGCTCTATGTAAAAAACATATGTGGAAAGGGGCAAATGTAAAATGCAAAACATATTTAGCTTTCTTTATTTTTTTTCTTGATCAGTAACTATAAATTATATTAAAATTTAGAAAGTAACAACAAATAAGCTCCATATGAGAGTATAAAGTTCATTTGTCTAGTGCCCACAATAAACTGATTGGCTGTAGTCTTTTTGTCAATAAGATTTTCGCTTCAAAAGATGTGACGAGTGACAACCCATCCTATGAAAAAAGAGGCATTTTCTCCCTTTGATTTTTACACGGTTTCTTTGAAAATGAGGGAATGACTTGAAGATTCCACAAAGACTTTGAAATTTCAAAAGAAAGACTTAGAAGTGATCTCTACTTGATTTGGAAAATGCTTTCTATTCTTATCTTTCAAAGACTCATTGAGTCTCACCACATGGTGGTCCGCTCCTAGCATGCATTTGTACATCATGCAATCTTGTGGAAGTGGAGCATAAAAGTTTGATTTTCTCTACAGAAAAAAGCACTTATGTTAGGTGAACATTTGTCGACAAAGAAAAGAAAGAAAAAGACTTTACTAGTGACAATGATATTTTTTTTTTCGACAGGGACAATATAATTCATTGACTCCAAAGTCTAACCACATTCTTTCACCCAAAAAAAATCCAGCCACATACACATATACACTGTTTTCCGAGATTGTTTTTTTTTTCCTATAAGGAAAATATATTTCATTGACTCCAAAGCATGATATTAAATTCCGGTCAACACCGAGTTGACTCGGGCGAGTAGAAGCAGTACCAGTCAGGACCGAGTCGGATGAGGCACCTGCACAAGTCAAGGACGGTTTTGGAAAAAAAATTAATATATTTTAAAAAACTAATGTACAAAGCATAGCCTCTCCTATCCCACCAAGGACTAAAGCAAAAGCTGACGACACATACGAATGTGTAGCTCCTGGATCTAGCAATACTCTAGCAGGATGATCACAAATAGAAAGTGTACCTTCGACGACGTTGCCTGCGTCCTCATGTTTGAGCGCGAAAGCTCGACCCACAGCCTTGGGTCTCTGCTGCTGGCCCTGGTGCCTCTGATGTCGCCCTCGCTGGAAGTGCTGCCCTCTAGGCTGCTGAGGTCCCCATACCTGCTGCTGAGCACGGTACTGCTGCTGAGGTGGCTGAGGTGCCGGAGCAATCCGCTGAACGGGTAGAGCGGGAGCTGGAGCTCGAGGAGGTGCTGGAAGCTGAAGCATCTGAGGCTATCCTCCTCGGAGTGGGCAAAATCTGGAGATGTGCCACATCTCTCCGCAGTCATAGCACACTCTAGGTCCGCGGTAAGGCTGCTGCTGCTGACGATACTGCCCCACCTGACCTGCCGGCCTCTACCTCTGGAAAGGCTGTCGCTGCGGAATCATAGGCTACTGTCTGATCGGGGCGATCCGGAGTCGTTTCTACTGGCGAATGGACTCCAACCGTTGAAGATGCTCCTCTGCCCAAAAAGCTCTCCTCAAAGCCTCCTCGTAGGTAGGCAGCTCGATACAAGTCATGGCTATCTGGATCTCCTCTCTCAATCCATCCACAAACCGCTGAACCCTCTCGGCCTCTGATGTGAGCAGCGCCTCTGCGAATCGAGACAGCTGAGTGAAGCAGACCTCGTACTGACAAACCGTCATGTCGCCCTGCACAAGAGTCTGGAACTCTCGGAGTTTACGCTCTCTGACATGGGTGGGGATAAACTTCCTAAGGAAGTCATTCTTGAAGTGTCACGACCCGGCCCCGAGATCAGAGTCATTAGGGTTCACCCCCGGGTCGCAATGTTAATCATACTTACTCCCGTAAACCCCGTTTAACCGAAGTTACAACGAAATCTACAAGGGATCTTGCATACGAACCTGTCAATGTACAGTTGCGGAAATACATAATAATATACATTGACGCCCATTAACAAAATGAATCAGACTATTTACTTTGAACTACACAGTTCACTTTACATTGTTTCAGTTCCCATACTATCAACCACTGCATATTTAACATACAATGCAGGGGATATCATTTCTATTAATTACAATACCAAAATGAATGTACAAAACACTTTCTAAATGTTTCCAAAAGATTCCAATGAACCGCGCTCTGATCACGTCCATTCAGCTAGACCTCCTGGAGGTAGCGAATGGGCCTCCTCCGCTGGCGAGACGGTCGCTGAGGGACCGGCATGGGTAGCTGAGCCTGTAATATCATCAGTAATACCGTGAACACGACGGTTCAACAAGGTATACATACATTTATAGCATGTTCACAATTCCTACCAATTCATTGTTTAACAGGGCTAGACAATCCACAATAAACAGAAATAACTATGACAATAATATGGCAACTACACTAGCATTGGTTTCAACTCCATTCAGTTCTTCCAAAAGGAAGCATTTCATATTCATTTATTCATTAGGTTCAACCTTTATTAATGGCTTTTCAGTGTATGACTTTTCAGTCAATGACCTTTCAGTCCAATAAGGTGGGATCTCCCAGTGTCTTGATCAGAGATCACTGGTGTCACCACGGGCTCCGGAACACCCCAATCTCATCTACTGCAGTAGGAATAGTCATTTCATTTATCAATTCATTCAGTGCAATTCAATAATGAGTTTAAGAAACCGCTAGGTAGTGCCAAACCCGTTAACCCTTCGTATCAATCTCATTCTCACTCTAAAGTAAGCTTATATTCAATCCTCTAACCAACCATTGAGTGTAACTATGGTTATCAATGCAAGTATTACTTTTGATGACATTACTTAATTGATTATGCATTCGAATAACCCTAGATAACACTTAATGGAGGTTTACATATCACTTAACTATACGAGAAGCATTGATGACCACATAAGCGATCTTAGTTCTCGAAAAATTCCAAAACTCACTGGACTCGAATCGAGCGAGTAAGGTTCGCTCGAGCGGACACTTTACAGAATGATGGTCGCTCGACCACACTTTAATGTTCGCTCGAGCGACCTGTTCAGAACGAGTTTTCTCTAAAACAGAGCCTTGGTCGCTCGAGCGACCCCCTGTTTGCTCGAGCGAACTGTCCAGAATTTGACTCCGAAATTCTGATTCTTTCTCTCTTCTTTCTCACTCACTTCTCCCTTATTCCTCCACAACCTGCAAGCATAATGGGACCTCCTGTCCCCTCCACACACACCATCCATTCCAACTAAACTAACATATCATACATAATATAATTAGGGTTTTTAAACCCACTATGCACCCTAATCATCATTTCTTTCTATTAAAATCCACAAACTACCTAAACAAGCATAAATACAAGTATAACTTGCCTCCAATGAAGCTTTGCTTGCTATAAACCCCTTTCTTAGCTTGGATTGAGTTGGAATCCTCAAAGTGAAGCTTGACTTCCAAGAATCCTCCAAGAAGATGATCAAGAAGATGAAGAAGAGGAAGATGATGGCTGCCCCTTTTCTTAAATCACCTCACACACACACACACACACACACACACTTGATGAAGAAACGGAAGAAGAAAGAAGAAGAAAAAGGAGTGAACTGCTGCTGCTGGAGAGAAATGAACTCAATTGAGTTCCTCATCTTATCTTATAAGGGAAATTTGCATTTGACCCCCCATTTATTCTCTCATTTACAAATCAAGTCAACTCAAGGTCTATTTGATCCAATATTCATCGAATCAATTCAAGCCTTTTATGAAATTCGTCGTACTCGTCGAGATACACATGCAGGTATCAAGAGTTTCCGTATTTGATCCAATACGTACAAAACCATATTTCTGAAAAAGTCCTTCACTTGCTTGTTTAAGCTCAATTTCAATTCAATTTAGTTATGAATCTTGTCTAACATTTCATTAAGCCTACATTAGGCTAACTCAACTTCAATGGTGATAAATCACCATTAAGTCATTAAACTGGCTTAATTAGTCCTAAACTTAATTAATTAGAGTTAATCGTGATTAACTAGAGACGGAGCCTAACTCGGAGCGAGCTGCACCCTCTGACGTCCCGAACACTCGAAGACTCGGAAGATCTTATCCATACGGACGATCCAATCGTCCGCCACCATAGGATCATCCGTGCCTGTGAGCTCCGGCGGTCCCCTCTTGAGGAACCTCTCGAATATCATGTTCGGGTCTGCCTCCCGAACTGGTACATCCCCAGGGGCTGGTGGGGCCACCCTATCAATCACGTCTAGGACATGCGCCTGGAACTGCGCAAAGTCCTCTATCTGCTGTTGATGGGCTGTAGTCTGGGCCTCCTGAGCAGCAAGGAAAGCCTGAAGAAACCTCTCGAATCGACGCTCGTGGCCGGTCTGATCGCTGACAGCTATCGCCTCAGGTGGTGCCTCGCCTCCAGACATCTATCATGAAAAAAAAGTTGTGTCAGTTCAAGTCCAAAACCTAAGACTACACTTATCCTACCCAATCCATCGTCCTCACATGTATCCCATCACTCGAATCCTCACTACGTCCTAAGGTTTCTAGTGTGTTTTATTTCCTAGAGACCAGCTCGCTCTGATACCATAAAAATGTAACGCCCCAATTTTCCGGATACCGATAAAGTCGTTCGAATATCCAAAGTAGGCGCGCTACTTCCCGGAAAATCCGAGAACTTCCAGGATCGTAGGCCCGGAGTAAGGTTCAATTTAAAACTTTTTAAACCATATAGTAATAACAGTTAAATTGCGGAAGCATAAGAAGTAAGCGGAAGCAATGGGTATCGATATATATATATATATATATATCAAGTAAGAGCGGAACAGTAGTCTAGTTTAAAGGTGTTAAATGTTAAGAGTAAATGTTAATTACATTTATGATAACTACCCGGCTCACTACAAAATTTCTCTCAAAGCCCAAAATAAAATGAAATCTCAAAACCCTGGTAATAGCTCTCCACCCTCCGGCTCGACATCTGGGTCGGTCGGGCCCCACCCGAACTCTCCAGCTACGGGCGCTTCTACGAGCGCAAGCGCATCCTCTGCGATCTCTGGGTCAAGGCCTAAGCACCAAAGATGGGTCAGATCTAAAAGATCTGGCAAGTCACAGTATACTAATAACATAGGACATATATCAAATGAATAGAGACAGGTATATAAATTAAAGAATAACAAGGTAAATGAACCAGGCAGTCGAGCAAGATAAGCATAAGGAATCAGGATAAATGTACAACATCTAATCTACTACAAAAATGGCACATTCACATGAGCTGGAATACCGCGGGATATTATGCCGCGGCCCTCCCATACTGAACACAGTTGCGGCGGGGAATCTCACCAGTGCTGGGAATTACTAATCCCGCAAATCACTCATTAATCTCATCACACTCATCACTCGAAGACCGGACCCGGTATCACACCGTCCGTCTTAACAACATAGCTCATCATGATAGCCTCTCAACACTCATAATAGCTCCTACCGGGGATGATCAGTCCACAGGCTGAGCTTAAATCAACCGAGTGAATGTTTATGCCGACTCAAGAATAACTCTAAGGGTCTATGTCTGTCTAGGCTTTGCCTTGCATGAACAAGGTCCTAACCATGTCTCTAAGAGGTTCATATAGAAATCAGTCCATGGATTACAATCCAAGTTCAAGCCCACTCGTTGGATCCATATCAAGGCCCATCAACACATGGCCTGGTCTAAACCAGTCCAAACGAGGCACCATATTCATTTCTACTAATAAACAGCTCATTCTCAATCATCATGAGTTATAATCTCAATGTAAACTACCTCTCCAATCTAAGGGTTCACATAACCATACTTAGGCCCAATAAGGGCCCGCCTAGCCACAGACACGGGTCAGTGTTCTTCAATTCATAACATCGGGTCACCTCTAAGATATCCTAAGTTCAGGTCATCTATTTCCATTAATTAATAGTTAACCGCTACACTAAAGATTTAAGAATGACAGTAATAAACAAGGTGAAGTGTGAACTTCAATATGAGAATCAATAGGGAAATACAACAGTCCAATCCTAAGTAATGGACCACATTCAGGTTCAGGTCCATCTCCGGTAATTAGATCTCAAAACGAAGTCTCAGATGCCAAAGGATACTGTGTTTGGTGCTCCTGAGGTTACGGGCATTATTGACAACGTTTAAGGATCGAATCATCTTAGATTACACGACCAAAACCCTAATCGGTGGTCCCCACGAGTCAAGGTTGAGCCACACCGTTGACTCGGGCTTATTACATTGATAAATGTCCATTTGGATGGTCAATGGGCCCCACAAACGATCACAACATCAGAAACCAAAAATCTGGGAAAGTTACTGTACACAGGGTGCTCGGTCGACCTCCTGGCCTGGGCGGTCAACCTGGCGCACTGGGATCAGAGAAACAACACCCTACAGGCAAAGCCTGATTTTCTAGAAATTTCCGTGTGCTCGGTCGACCTCCTGGCCTGGTCGGTCGACTGCGCACACTGGAGATCCTGGTTGAAGGGAGTCCTAGGTTCTAGTATCTTTTTCCTGAAATTCCAGTCACTGAACTCGGTCCTGTGCTGAGCTCGGCCATGCACTGGTCTCGGCCATACACTGATCTCGGCCATGCACTGAGACCAGTTTTCAGGTTTTCTCCATTTCAACCTGTTTTTCCACCAAATCACTTCCAATCACTCCCAAACATCACTAAACCAACATAAAACACAGAAATAGTCCAATGCACCTCCATCCAGCATTAATTTGGCCCATTGATCTTCCAAATGCGGGGTGAAACCCATCCATCAATGTCCAACCATCCATCTATACTAAGCTCCAGGTAAATCTAACAAAATGAATAATAACATAACTGAACTAAAATCTCTAAATCAATGAAACAGAACGTACATTCTATGTTAAGAGTATAGTGCACTTGTGCCTTTGAGAAGAGAAGGTTGTAAAGATAGAGAAGAGAAGAGAAGAAAACCCAATCCAAATGCAAGAGGAAGAAGTTGAAGTAGTAGCAGCTCCTAAGTGTATTTCTCCAGCACAACAGTAGCTCACTCACAGCTCTACGGGAGAAGAAATGAGAGAGAGGAAGAAGAGGGAAATAAGAGAGGAATAGTTGCTAGGGTTTTTCTTGGGAATAGTGTTATATTTATAGGATTTGGGGGTGGCTAAAGTCTGAAATACCCTTTAGGGTTGCATAGGATTAGGGTTAGGGTTAGGGGCAAATGGGTCTTTAGGTTGGAAGGTTCTAGAGAAGGTGCTTTTGCAATAACCCCCCTATGGTTCACTCAAAACGCTAGTAAGGGCCTCCCTACACTAATTAACCCTAGAATTACACAAGACACCCTACTAACTCCATTACTAACTCAACTAAGCTAGTCTAACTACAACTTAGGGAAGATCTATCTAATTACCCTCACTAACCCACTAATTAGCACAATTAGCCACTAATTAACACAATTAACTAATAATTAGTAATAATTAGAATTTAAAAACTCAAATAGAGGGCCCACAAGGGGTGGGGCCTCACAATTGTGATTTAAACTCAGTTACCCATCGCCCTGCAGTCAGGGTAACTATTTGATTACCGGTAAATGCATGTAGTTTTTTTTTTTCTTAAAGAAAACTCAAATTTTTTTTTGTGGATGTGGAAAACATGTTGGAATTATTTCTTTGTTTCTTTATTTCTATTCTTGATAGAATTGGTGTTTTTCATTTTCTCAGTGGATTTGTGATTGTCTTTGGGAATCCTTTATCCTTCAATCAAAGAAAATGTTTGCCTATATATTAGATTTTTGGTAACCTATTATTCTTATTGTTCTATGAATGTTGTCAAAAATAAAGAAATTTGATTGGGCACTCCAATCAAAATGCTGGCCTAGATATTAGATTATTGCTAAAATAAGTATAGCATGGATTGTTAATGGTCAGTGAAGGCATTGCATGAACTTTGCTAGATTATTTTTGTTTCATTTTTGGATTCCCTGTAGGTTGTCCAGATTTACAAATTTGCTTTGGGAGAGGGCTTGCCTCTTGGGAAATCAGAGCAAGTATTTTAATATTTGTATGAAGTATAGGTATGTAGTCGTTGCCATTGGATTGTATGTGTTCAATCAAATCTGATTGCTATTCAATTTCGGATCCCCTTGGGTTACTAAATTATTGAATTCCTGCATTATAGGAGATTTTACGGATCAAAGTCAAATGGATTTGTGGCAATGCATTTAATGGGACACGTTATTAGAGGCCGAGGAGGATGAATCAAAGGTGAGATTAGTAGTTTCTTTAGTAAGATTAATAATATCCTATGTGTAGCCACTATGAGTTATGAAAAAGATACCCTTTTGTTGTCGTATCCATCCCACTTATTGTGTAACTGTGTACATTGTGTCATGCTTTTGATTATGATAAGTCTAACACAAAAAAGGAGGAGAAGAGAGAATAAAAAGTTGATTAAGATTGGATTATTTTTTCGGATTTGGAAATACAAAAATGGGATGATGTATTCATTTAAAATCTTTGAGATGCCAACAATATATCCATTTAGATTCTTCACTAATCTAAAAGGTTATAATAGTATGTAACCAAAGCTTTATTTGTTAACATGTATTTTTTATTTTTATGTTTATTCACATGTGAAGTTGTGCACTTTTTTACTATGATGCACAGATACAGCAAGGACAAGCCAAGACATGGTAGGGATTTGGGTTTTATACATAAAAAGTGAAGCATCAGATACGATACGACACGATACGTTGCCCATTTTGAAGTATTCGTGCATCATAGCTTTTCGATATACTGTAGTGGAAACTTGATTTGTCCTAATTCATGTAATATTGCCAACATAGACAAATTGACTCTATAGACTAGATCTTTTGCTTCCTTTTTTTTATTATTATGTTAACTTCCATTATGAAATAGCTTATCATCAAATTTAGGTGTTGCAGCTTGATGTTTCTTGTTTAAACTGCAGAGTTAATAAATAACCCATTTCTTTCTTCACTGGGGATATATTCTAGATATGATGATTTCCTATTCGAGGCATTTGAATTAGAAATACTAAGTTGTTTTTTTATTTTTTTAATGAATTTTTTAATAATTTTTTATAAGTCTTTCCTGTACCAAGCACGGGTACTTTTTTCTAGCCCATGCAAAACCCACCTACTATACACGATCTAGACCATCGAGCATGACTTTTTTATTTATTTAAAAAGCATTGAACTTGTGGGTTCCTCTATATTTAAGCTTGATTTATGCTGAACTTAGTTTTGTAGATTCAGACCGAAACTGATTAAAAACCTTCCACTATCAAAATTGAGATTGATTCGAACCGAAAATTAGTTTTATAGGTTTTATGATTGTATAGAAGGACTTAATTTGTTGCATTGTTTTAATGTATTTGATAGAATAATTTGGTCTTTGATATAGAAAACTTATCAATATGGGGTTCTGAAGACAATTGGGAAATGGGCTATCAATACTAAAAGAATACTTAATCCATATGAAAGAAATGATAACCCTCTACCCCGATTTTACAAAGACTATTGGATAGCTATTTAGTACTTGATTATAGAGGGGGTATCTCTCTCCACCATTTCATCATATGCATTTGTACGTTGATGTCTTTATATTGATCCAGATTTTTTGTGCAGCGTGTGTTATATGTGCCTATTGTAGTCTATCAATGGCTTATAGCAGGCCTACCACAAATGGAAGCAAATTCTTCTTCACTTATGTGAAGCAACCACATCTAAATGGGCCATCCATTATATTTGGAATAGTGATTCATGGGTTTGAAGTCCTAAAGGTCATGGAGAAGGTGCCTATGTCTTTCTTAGCTCAATGTATCATTTCTTATTAAATGTTGGAGCAAGATGATTATTGTGCTTGGTGGAATGGATTGCTAACTTATAACTTATTTAATTTAAGTTGCTTGCTTTCTTCTAAGTCTGAGACCTATAAAGGACTCATGGATCGACCTCTTGTAGAGATCAGGTTAAATCGAGTGACTATAGATGCAAGCCCTCTTGCTATCTAATTTTCATTAACAACTGTAATAGCTAGACTTGTTGCTATGAACATTGATATTTTAATACAGAATTTTGAAATTGATGGTTCTCCACAAATATAGAAAATAGGCCTGTAAATGGGCCGAGCCGGGCTTGGGCTTGGGTTGTCGAATCCCGTCCCGAAAATAGGACGGGCTTGTCAGGTGTTGTCTAATCCCGACCCTAAATTGAACGGGTCTACATCAAATCCCGTCTCGTACGGGCCCGGGCTGGGACAGGGCAGGGCATGGACTTAGTCCGATCCTGGACATAACCAAAACATTCTCTAATTATCCCTAGTCCCTACTGTCACCAACACCCGATGTGAACCGGACTTTAAACCCTCCTCATTTTTTCTAGGCTTGGGACCGGCAATGCAATGCAACCATGGTTTAAAATCTCGGTCTCGGTCGCGGTATCGGCCGGGCCGAAAAACCGATATGATATCGGTATCGGTCGCGGATATCGGTCCGTCTCGGTCATCGCGGTGTGAATTTTTTTTTTAATCCAAAAAAATTCGCAAAAATATCCAAAAAATCCAGAATATTAGAAAATGCTGGAAAACTATATTTGTTTCCATTAGTAACAACAATAAATCAAAATCTCGGTCACCTTAAGTTATGAGTCCTGTCTGTGTCGCAGACTCGCAGTTCACTGTCTTTTTTCCAGTATTTCATATAATGCAAACATTATTGATGCTCTACTCATGATCAATTCATTAGTGTCAAATATAAGAAGATAAAAATAACATATCAATCATCATTTAATACTAACTTAATCATCAAATAAAGACTAGAGAGACTGGAGAGTACTAGTAGAGACTAGTGGAGACTGGAGAGTACTACTGTACTAGACTACTAGTAGAGACTAGAGAGAGACTGATGAGTATGAGTGTATGACAGATTGACAGCCTAATACCAAGTGGAGTGTCGCCCTGGCTCGATATCATCATCATTATCATTTCTTCGGTATTGGCTAAAAAGATATGCTCCATACTGCTGTGCAGCACTAGCACTACCATATCCATAACCATATTCAGATTGTTCTTGATAAGATGATGAACTATCTTGATCCCCTGTGTCTGTGGATTGAGATGGTTGGTTGTAATCATATGGCATGAAATAGTTATGAGGGGCATAAATAGGTCGTCGAGAAATTGGTGGGGGAAGCCTCCCTTGCTCAATTAACATTGTATATGTCAATCTGAAGATATTAACGTAGAAAAATAAATTAGAGAAATTACAATGTTATATGCTTTTTTCCTTAATTATCCTACATTCCTACCTGATTAGTAGCCCAAATTGCTTCATCTGTACTCTCTGCCAATCTTTCAATTACATTTTTTAGTCCCAAACGGATTTCATTAGATATGTGTCCATCTATAAATTGGGGATTAAAGAAGTATCCTGTAACAGTAAAACCAATGAATTTTAGTCATTGATAAATTAATGTAGTAAGGATTGAGGACTGAGGAGAGAATGGAGAGTTGAATACAACAATTCAAGTGTTAAAGACTTAAAGGATATTCTTCACTTACCGGCAATGTGTAAATCATGTTTTAATTGTCGTCCCCATCGATCGTCGATGATCTTCCAAAACTTTTTGTAATATTTACAATCTCCTTGAATAGCCAGCTTTGATCTCTCCATGGCCTCATGTAAGAAGCCCATTGTTGGCTTATCATCGCCATCAACCAATCGAAGAACCTTTATTAAGGGTTCAAAAACATTTAAAACACCCTTCACATGAGGCCAAAACTTGTTGGATTCAATTGTTTTACATACTTCAACAGTAATGGGACTTGGCCTTTTTCCCCATTTTGAATTCATGAATTCATTTGATTTTATCAATCGGAGAAGTCCTTCTCTATACTTGTAAACACTTTCGATAGCAATGAAGTTGGTGGCAAATCTAGTGATGCCAGGCCGTAGTAATTCATGGTTGTCTGTATGCATTTTCATCATGGAAATGAGTCTATATGATTGATAAAAAAAATTGGTGATCTTCTTTATCTTACCAATCACAAACTTCATGACTTTTCCTTTTGCAATATCTTCAAGCATTAAATCCAAGCAATGTGCTGCACATGGAGACCAAAAAATCCTTGGCCTTTGTTTCATAAGCATCGTTCCTGCAGCCTTCATGTTTGCAGCATTGTCGGTAACAACCTGAACTACACAATCTGCCCCAACTTCTTCAATCACCTCATTCAATAACTTATTAATATATTTTGCATCTTGAATGTAATCAGTTGCATCAACTGATTTGATAAACACCGTGCCCATAGACGAGTAGACTAGAAAATTCAAGAGATGACGGTGTGTGATGGTCGTCCACCCATCGCACATTAGTGTACAACCTCTTTCCTTCCATGCCCATTTGAAAGTTTGCACCCAAGCCTGCAACTCTTCATACTCTTTCTCAACACATACATGCCCAATCTCATAAGGGGTAGGTGCTTTTATACCTGGACCATGTTCTGCAGCTGCATCTAACATAGTGGTGAAATAAGGAGATGATGCCTTGTTGGGAGGAATGCCTCCGTCCAAAAAAAACTTCCCAGCGGCTCTCACTAGATGTTCTCTTGCTTTACCAAGCCTACCCGTTAATGCTTTCATAATGCTGGGCTGCTTTGATGTTGGTTTTCTATAAGAATATGGGTCAGTTGACCCCACTTGCTGAGGTGCACGTGTAGGAGTTCTTTCAATCTCCTCAATGTCTGGATCTCGACGGGGTTGTTTTTGACTAAATGCCCGACGCAAACTTGCTCCCCCAGGTTCGGATGACCCACCCTGCTCATATTGGCTACCTCTAGAGGCTGCTTCATATTGCATTTTTCTTCTCTCTTCCTCCTCTTGAAGTGACCTAATACTTTCTCTCCTAGCCTTCCTCATTTCCAGGTCTTCATCGTCATCATCATCAGAGGAACTGAATATTTCTTCTCTACATGCATCAATTTCCTCAGTTCTTCTTTTTTGTTGTAACTCTTTTTTTTTTTTGTTGCATTTAGGAGCTCCCTCATTTCAGCAGTTACATTTGGTGGCACTTTATGACATTTTATCACCTGTCCTGTTACATGCCCCAAATGTTGTTTCAATCGAGTAATCCCGCCATTGAACACTCTTCCACAATAATTACATTTCACTCTACTTTTGCTTCCAGCTGGTTCACCATGGTTCCATGCCGGATCTATTGAACGCACCATCTTGTTCCTATAAAATAAGAAATTCATGCAATACAGCAATAGTAATACACTAATACTCTTAAGAACAATTATTTTTAGGAAAATTCAAGATTTAATAAAATCATTTTCAATATCCTAAATATATAGATCTAACATAAAAGTATGTAGATCTATCATTTACACACCATACAATGATCATTAATCATTAAAAGAACATATTTATGATGAAATCTCCAAAAAATGATATATTATAATTCAAATATTAAAAAATCCGAAAATAAAATAATTAAAATAAAAATCATAATCATGTTTATGACTATGAGTAGATGTAGATCTATCATCTACACACTATTAATAAGCCTTTGATTTCACAAATATCCTAACAAGTAATAACAATTAATTTTTGAAAAAAAAATTAATAAAATCATTTTCAAAATCCTAAATATATAGATCTAAGTTCTAACATGAAAGTATGTAGATCAATCATTTACACATCATACAATGGTCATTAATCATTAAAAGAACATATTTATGATGAAATCCCCAAAAAATGATATATTATAATTCAAATATTAAAAAATCCGAAAATAAAATAATTAAAATAAAAATCTAAATCATGTTTATGACTATGAGATAGATGTAGATCTATCATCTACACACTATTAATAAGCCTTTGGTTTCACAAATATCCTAACAAGTAACAAAAATTATTTTTTGGAAAACAAAAATTAATAAAATCATTTTCAAAATCCTAAATATATAGATCTAACATAAAAGTATGTAGATCTATCATTTATACACCATACAATGATCATGAATCATTAAAACAACATATTTATGATGAAATCCCCAAAAAATGATATACTATAATTCAAATATTAAAAAATCCGAAAATAAAAAAAATTGAAAAAAAAAGTTCAAAATCATGTGTATGAGTAGATCAAGCATGAAAGTATATAAATATAACTTCTAAATGAAGAAAACAACACAACACAATCTACATACCTCTATGTTTCATCTATATAAAAAATAAAAAATAAACACATAACATGCTTTAAGAGTTTAAGTTGATTTCCTCTTACCTTAAATAATTTTTTCTTCAAAAAATGTAAGTGAGATTTGGAAATATGGAAGAGAGAAGGTGGCTGCTGCTATGAGGCTTTGAGAAGAGAGGAGAAGAAGATGAAGATGGGAGAAAGAATAAAAAAAAAAAAATTAGGGTTGCAAGGGCTTTATATTCATCTCGGCCGATATCTCGGCCGAGATGAAAAAATGGCCGAGATGGCCGAGATATCGGCCGAGATGGCCGATATATTGAAGAATATGGGCCGGATCCGATATCTGCGCGAGATATCGGACCGGTCCAGCTCGAGACCGGTTCATCTCGGCCGAGATGAACCGGTCTCGGCCGAGTTTTTCAACCATGAATGCAACAAACAACATGGCGGAGTTAAAAACCTTTTTTTTTTTTTTTTTTGTCGGTGATAGTAGAAAATCAGAAAATCAATAGAAATGAATGAATATCAATAGGCTATATGGGTCAAGTAATGTAGGAATGGTTAGAACCTCTTTTTTTTTTTTTTTGTCGGTGAAAGTAGAAAATCATAAAATCAATGGAAATGAATGAGAATGAATATCCTATATCGGTCAAGTAATGTAAAAAGGAAATAAAAAAATTATTTTTCTTTTAATATGTCTAAAACATCAGTTAGTGCATTCCCATCATTGTCTAAATCACCATCACTAGTTGGGTCATGATTAAACTCATATTGGGCATAAACTAAAGCTTCTACCATATCTGGTTTCAAAAAAGTCTTATGTGGGTCAAGTACCCTTCCTCCGGTGCTAAATGCCGACTCTGAAGCAATGGTAGAAACTGGAATAGCTAAAATATCACGAGCAATTCGAGATAAAATAGGATACTTAGTTGAATTTAATTTCCACCATTGTAATATATAAATAATTATCACTAAATAACTTTGTAGCGGGCCAGGCCGGGCCTGAACGGGCTGGGTTGTTTCTGCCTAATCCCAATCTTATTTTGGTCGGGCTTTAAAATGTATTGTCCAAGCCCAGCCCATTGGGCTCAAATTTTTTAAAAGCCCCGAGCTCGGGACAGGCTGGGCCGGGCTTTCTACCCATTTCAATGCGTCTCATTGACAAGCCTAATAGAGAACACTATGAAAAGAAAAAACCAGAAATGATCAAGTCACTGGCATACAAATTGTTACATATTCTTATATTGAGATTTTAATTCCAGATTCCAAAGAGGTCATATATTAGTGGTAGTCCTAGGTTCTAACGTGCTTTCCTCATATCATTATCCTAATTATCAAGGTCAAATATGTAGGAATATCAACCTCCTCACCTAGGCAATGAGATGTGTTTTAAATATGTAGGAACGACTTTTTATGTTCTTGATATGGGCCAATGTTTTCTAATTCAAATATTCTCTGTTACTTGCCCTTGCTCAGCACGGGTATCTTTTGCTAGTATGAATGAAGAAAAAAAGTGATTGGAAATATTTGGTCTCGTTACCAGTTGTTTAGCCAAATGCAATCACCATGTGAAACATGTACTGGTGCATTTATGCAAGTCAAAGATATGAAAGAGTTTCACACCAGATAAGGTGTGAAAATGACCTTATTTATATATACACTACAGTCACACCTGAGCGTAAATAAACGGGATGATGTGTAATAGGGGTGTACAAAAAATCCGCCGATCCATAAAAACCGATCCAATTCGATCTAATCCACGGATTTTTAACCGAATTGAAGGTAAACGAATTGGTGACGGACTGAAAATGTTATAATGCGTTAGCAACGGATCGATGACGTATTTCACTCTTAATCAGCGGATTCAATCCGATCCGATCTGTTGACATTAAATATAAATAAAAAACAACTTAAGGGGTCTAAATATAAGTGAAGATGTCTAAACTTAAGAGGTCTAAATGTAAGTTAAGGGGTCTAAATATATTTGTAATTTGTATTTTTTTTGTTGATGGTTAGATTTCTTTCTTTAACATTAGATTCAACGGATGGAACGGATTAAACCGATCGGATCCGGTCCTCCACGGATCAGATAATCGGTTTTTAATAGTCACAGATTGGTGACGGATTCCAAATCCATCGATCCATTGGTAATGAATTGGTGACGGATTGGATCTAATCCGCACCAATTCAATCCGTGTACCACCCCATTATATAATCATTACACTTGTAAATTATTTATATATGTTAACCGGTGTAAATAAATAACCCCGCATGAGAGTTGACTATATACAGAGACAAAACACTACACCAAAAATCGGAAATTGGAACGGAAAAGCGTTCCTAATCATTCCGTTCCTAATCCGTTAAAGTGTTCCAATTTCCGTTCCAATTTGGTACCAACCGCTCCTAATCCAAATTGGAACGGAAATTGGAACACTTTAACGGATTAGGAACGGAAGGATTAGGAACGCTTTTCCGTTTCAATTTCCGATTTTTGGTGTAGTGAAAATATGTTAGCATATATATGTCATACAAATTAATGGTGGACCAAAAGGCATCATGTAATAAAGCGGGCCAGCATTTGTCATCAGAGATGGGCCGGCACATGTCTACTCAGCATGCACTCAATCGACATTCAGCAGATTCAGAAAGTCGCAGAATCAGGACATAATCCCTGCTTTTGTAAGTTTTCCTCAGTGGATCAATCAAGATCAACACAAATAGAGACCAGCCAGCTCATGGTTGACTTATCAAAATAACAAAGATATGGCCCAGCCTCATTCAAATCAATCAACCAAGTCAGTACTAATTTGTCAAGATAAGATGAATATGATGTAATAGGAAAGTGGTGGTCATAATTTCTTTTGACACAGAGGGTATGGATATTATTGTATCAGTTATGATTCTGAATATCATGTAAAGGAGTCATATATATATAAATGAATATACATCGTTGGATGGTCTCTGAATGAGACACGGCCCATTCCATATGTATTAGAGGTAGCGGTCGCAGTGGGATGGTCTCTGAATGAGACAAGGACTACTCTTTTCTCAAAAAGTTAGGGTGCATTTGGCTATAGCAACTTTTTAGCGATTGGCACAGTGATTGACTAAATCGCTGGGGGGCTCACCAAACACAAATATAAGACAACGACAAACTACATCAATAACTTCTAGAGCCTCAAATCGCTGATATTTGATAATATCGGTCCCCCCAACTTTTAGCATCAGCAACAACATCAGCAACAGCAACAACATCTACATAACCTCAATTGCTATCAATAGTTGCTGTGACCAAACGCAGCCTTGCATATGGTATTAGAGCTAGCGGTTGCGCTGGGATGGTCCTTGAATGAGACACGACCCACTTTTTCTCAAATAGTTATTGTTTTGCATATGGTATTAAAGCTAGCGGTCACGCTGGGATGGTCTCTGAATGAGACAAGGCTCACTCTTTTCTCAAATAGTGATTGTTTTGCATATGGTATTAGAGCTAGCGGTTGCGTTGGGATGGTCCCTGAATGAGACTCGGCCCACTCATTCTCAAATAGTTATTGTTTTGCATATGGTATTAAAGCTAGCAGTCGCGCTGGGATGATCTCTGAATGAGACACAGCCCACTCTTTCTTCAATAGTTATTGTTTTGAATATGGTATTAGAGCTAATGGTCACGCTGGGTTGGTCTCTGAATAAGACACGGCCCACTCTTTCTCAAATAGTTATTGTTTTGCATATGGTATTAGAGCTAACGGTCAAGAGTTTGAATTCTCGGAGGAACCACTAAGAGCAAAACCGTGCATGTAATGAAAAGTGCACCAATCAGGTTTCACCTAAAGAGGAGTCTACTAATACATTGAGGTTTTGGCAGGAATAGTTAGCTGAGGAAATTTAATACTCTTGTCCCAAGTGGTTGAGAATGAAGACCAAAGGTAAATATTCAAAATCAGCATCAAATTACATTCCCTTTTATATAAACAGAATCAAGGGAAGAGGGGAAGTGAATACCTAGCCACCACCCTAGTAATTCAAATCTTCAACTGATCAAGTCCTCGTGTATATCACCACCTAAAATCCATCACCCCTCACATCTTTAATGATCTTAAGACGGAACACATTTAACCATGATTTCTTAATTTGTATTCAATTCCTATATAGTCTAATACAATTTAAATGGCCCTTAGAGTTGTGGAAAATGCTATTATTCTCTGGGGGTGCCGCTTTTCTATAATCTGGTACAATGCTTTCGGTTTGGAAAGAGAAGAAATTTGATCATTTTATCTTCTGAGTCAATGGAAAATCATATCATGTGGATAGAAAAAGCTTTTTCACGGCATTATGGAGAAAAAAAAAACTGCAAAATGAAGAATTTCAGCATTACGCAAACATCCCCCTTAAAAGATCAGCATTCCTGGAATTTTCATGACAAAGTCTATGACAGAAAATTGAGAATATGAACTTCTTCTACACAGATTTCTCGAGTTTCTACCAATAAATAGACCCATGAATCACCCTAATATAATAATAACACTTTGATAATGCAGGTATGATGCCTGCACTCAAAGGTCAGGAGATGGAGTAAAATATTAAGCAATGGTTCCCTTCTAAGTCTAGCAATTGATTCACACGTCAAGAAAAGTTGTCTATATTCTATTAGTGGCTTTGTTTGTACCGTAGAGGTAGAGCCAAGCAAAGGTCAAGAAGGTAAGTAAACAAAGGTCAGGAAGGTAAAGTAACACTTATTTTGTATGTCTTAGGTCAGTCATGCGAGGGCGTTGCTTTCATAAATGGTGGAAGAAAAAAGCAAGCTAATTAAAAAAGGTTAATTGAAAGATACACACAAGAATAAAGAAATAACACCATAGCTATAATACCACATTATAAAAATTAACATGAGCCAATGGGAAAAAAAATTGGTGTCATGCTGATGACAACATTTAAATGTTCTTGCAAATGTCTTTGTACTCCTTCCTCTACATCATAGTTAATTCGGACGGTCTAAAAATCTAAGGGCCTTTTTCTAAGAATTTCTGAAAAAAAAAATGTCGTGTCACAGTTTTTTTATTTAACATGATGTGATAGTTTATCCTGCGCATTTGCAAATAATGTCAAGTTTCATAAAAAGAATTTCAAGATCTCGGACATCTTAAAAGTCTCAAATGCCCAGAAATTTTTTTAAAATTACAGCCCCTTTATATTTTGGTGGAATTTAAGTATGCTCACAACTCTACTATGACTAAGAATCCAAAAATTGCCCAAGCCAAAAATTTTGAAACTCCAGCAAAAAGAATCATGCCTAAAGGATCTTTAGATAATACAAACTTTCTAACACGAACTTGATACCTATCCAAATTCTCTTTAAGATCAACTTTTCATTTATTAATAGCTTAATCATGGGCCCATGGGACGTGGACCACAAGATTTCTAATAGGTGCCACCCAGTCTTTTGCCCTCAAGTCATTCACAGTACATGTCCTCGGTGATTGGCTACTAACCAAAATTTTCTTCTACGATGATTTTCATATATACTACCATTGATCTCAACTTAAAAAAATTGAAATATGAGAAAACGAATTTGACCCTTTCTTTGTTTTCTTAAACTTTGTAACTTCAAAAAATTCAAATATGAGAAAAATATTATTTTATTATTATTTTTACTTTGTACACATTAATCAATAGAACTCTATGGGACTAGAGAGTACAAATTCAAGGACTGCATACCCTTGAATAAAGCAAAGTGGGCCCGCCCACCCGAGTCAACAAGGATCATTTCTTGATCCTGTTGTCGTATAATATTCCAACTTTGTTGTCGGCTGCTGAAATGGTCCCCATGAGCCTCCTCACCTACATCCATCCATCCTCTTGGAAGGGAAATTGGCATCGCGTTACGCTCCCACTGTTGCAGGTGTAGGCAGAGGTTGATGCAGTTCATAGTCACTGGGGCCCCAAGTGATTTTTTGGAAAAAAAATTTTATGTATAGTAAGTTAGGCCCAAATCAATTAGGCCCCAGTGACATTAAACCAGGCCCCCAATGAAAATTCGTAGAGAACAATTGTGATAAATAAATATGTCTTGTTCTATTGCTTGTAATTATTATATTATATTTGTTCCATATAAAAGGTTTGGGGTAAATCTGCACACTATTTGTCTTTGCTAGGCATGATTTTCAATGCAGTGGAAATCTATAAAATATCTGTCTTTAAATGCACATTTCTGTGTATTAATTACTGATAGTGTATGTAAAATGTATACTACTTTTTTGTGTATTATTTTTTTCTCAAGTATGAAGAAAAAAAGAAGAAAAAATCATTTGCAATCATATAAAATAACCCAAAATTTTTTTTTGGGGCAACCCCCTACTACTTAATCGTGCTCCAAGTGATTTTGAATCTTGAGTCCGCCGCTGAGTGTAGGATCCCAAGTTAGTGAAACAAGGTGCAGTGTGTACAATAATTATTTCAGCAAAGAAAAGTCAAGAAATGTTACCACTATCCTCCAATTGGGGTTGGGGTTGGTCGTTTGTCACTCCCAAACTCTATCTATATATAATGACATTTGGACAGGGAGTTCAAATACTGGGGAGTGAAGTAGGTACGGATTGTTTCATGATTATCATCTCTTAAACTATATAGATAGATAAGATAGAAAGAGATATAGATGGAGACCATGAACACGGTGTTGTCAGTGAGCAAGTTGGGTGAAGGCATGGTTGTGCCATGTGAGGTGACCCCCTCGGGCACCCTCGGTCTGTCTCTCATTGATGCACTGCCTGCTTTGAGAGACAAGGTTCGGTCACTGAACGTGTTCAGGCACGGCCCCAATGCTGCAGCCGTGATAACGGAGGCCTTGTCTAAGGCCCTGGTGCACTACTACCCTCTCGCCGGCAGGCTCGTCGAAGCGCCTTTGCTGCAGCTCGCCTGTACTGGCGAAGGTGTGTGGTTTGTGGAAGCGTCCGCCCAGTGCAACCTCGAGGCCATTGATTACCTCGACAATGAAATTTTAGAGTGGCGTCTTCAGCTTCTTCCACAGCCTCCACCAGAGAAAGATGGTTTTGATCCTCTGGTGTTGATGCAGGCAAGTTTTTTTTTTTTTTTTTCAACTCATGCACTCAAGTCTCTTACCAGCTGAGCTACGATTTATAAACCACAGACAAGTATATACTAATTTGGATGATTATAAAGTATGGGTTTGTGGAAATTTAGTCATGCGAGATGATATAAGTGAGGGGAGTGTGAATTGATCATTAGTTGCACCAAATGGCTAAAAATAAATCAGAATGTATGGTTCTTCTAGGTAAATAATTTTTATGTATAGCATAAAAAGTATATAAGTTTTATGTATAGCATAAAAAGTAAATAATTAAGTAATTGCTCTTCTATGTCACAATAGTAAATTAAGATGGAACATACGTACGTGGACTAGCCACAAATCGAGCAGCTAGGTCCTTGGTTATATCAAAGACATAATAATGTCTCTGGTATACTGTAGGTCAAGGGAACCAATAAAACTCTGGATTTTATAAAATTTGTAGAAGAGGAATGAGGATCTAGTTCCATATGAACAAACATATATGTTCATATGTATATCTAAGTTTATGATAATAGAGACCGGTCACAGATCACCTGAACCAATTTGAGTTACTAGACGGGATAATAAATAAGGTTCTCATTGTCCCTGGATTTTGATCTGCTGGTCTAGTCCGCGTAAGAGCCTGAGTCGGCGTGTCTACTGGAAAGAAAAGAAAAAAACAATTAGGGCACGTTTGGTAACAAGGAAAGGATGAGGAATTCGCGAATTTAAGCTCCTCACCGCCCCTGAAATAGTGGTTTTTCACTAAGGATTTTGAACCAATACTGCTGTGTATTGATGCATATAAATAATAAAAAAATGACTTGGATCAGTAAGCTTCCCAAATTGAGAATTTTAGAATCTCATAGGTTGGGATGTAAAATTTTAGCCCAGATCTTTAAAATTTTAAAATTGCTAAAACATGGATTTTTCATGACTATGTATAAAATGGATAAGGGATTCCTGAAGATTTGATTGTCAACCCGACCTACTAAAGTAAAATAAGGTGGGATTAAGACCTGATTCCGATGGCTTTACCTACCATCTACAGGTAACCCAATTCACATGTGGGGGCTTTGTGATGGGGCTTCAGTTCTCCCACTGCGTTTGCGATGGCATGGGCGCTGCTCAGTTCCTAAAGGCGGTAGGCGAGTTTGCCAGAGGCATCCAATTCCCCACCATCCCTCCGGCATGGTGCCGGGAAGCTCTACCTCCACCGCCACTGGCCCATACGGCAATACCACCACCACCACTGCCTGATGTCGAGGACCGCCACATTTTATTGGAGCATGCCAACATAGATATCTCTCCAGACTTGATCACTCGTCTCAAACTCCAGTTCTTGGAGCTTACTGGTAAACCATGCTCAACCTTTGAAGCCTTAGCTGCTAGAGTCTGGAGATGCCGAGCGCAAGCTATCACCTACAACAACTTTGCTGCTCCTGCTGCTGATAATGATAATAATAATAATAATCTCAATGGTGGCGACGCCATGCTTGCCTTCTTTTCAAATGCGCGTCGGCTCGTGGATCCACCATTGCCCCAAGGCTTCTATGGAAACTGCGTCTTCCCCGTGGCCATCTCCCTTCCATTGGCGAAGCTTAGACGTGCCACTCAGGTGGAAATAGTCAAGCTCATCCAAGAAGCCAAGGCCAAGCTCCCAGCCCAAGTCACCCAGTGGATGGCTATGAATAAAAGAAATGATCATGATCATTATGATGATGATAATGATAATGATAATGATGATGATGATGGTTATGTGGACCCTTTTGCACCTCCTCCTCTCCCATGTGACACGCTGTTCGCGGCCGAGTGGGGCCGCCTGGGATTTGGAGACGTTGACTATGGGTGGGGCCCACCGATCCACATGACTCCTGTGAACTACTCAAGCACCATCCCCGTCTGCATCATGGGTAGCCCGCCCTCACCACGCAAGGGGGTAAGGCTCATGACTTGGTGCGTCGGAGACTCCCACCTTAGCAAATTCCGTCAACTGCTCATGGACCAACCTTTAAAAGAAGTCTCTGTCTAAAAGCTCTCCGTGGTCACTTGTCCAATCACTACTTCTGATTAATTGTGTGCAAGTACAGATTTCCCATGATTTCCGGCCCATTGTTGATGGGGGGCCTTTTTTTCTTTTTCCTTCACAATCTTGGTGGGTGCTTGGTAGCAACTTTGGCAGGTAAAATTTCAATTTCAATTGGAAAAGGAAGTGTGGAGAGGGTCATGTAAGTGTTTCAGTCCAGCAACTAATGGGGCCCTGTGTTTCAATGTAATTGAATTTCAATATATATTCTAAAGGGACGTTTGGAAATTCTAATCAAATTAATAAGAACTAATTAGATTAAACTTTAAAGTAAAAGTTCTCATTTTTAAGTTCTAGTTTATAATTAGGAAGTTTGGTAAAGTTATTAAAAAACACTCTTATTTCATGACGTAATTGGGGCATCACCTTTAGGAATTGTGGTAACTGGGCCCACCTTTATAAATTATATTGTAGAACCTTCCATTCGCGTCATTATAAAAGTTTTATAAGGTTGTTTCCATCCAAAACACTTGTACATTAATTTTGCATTGTCAACCTCCATGTGATTAGCTAAAAAGGCTTAAAAACCCAGCCTCACATAGGGCCCATTTGGTAACTCTAAAAATAAACACTTATTTTATAAATTAGAGCTTATTAATAATTCAAAGTGTTTGATAAATCTCTAATCATATCTCACATTTAGAACTTATATTTAGCAAGTAGAGGCTTTAACCTCTTAAATATAAGCGCATCATCCCAGTTTTTTTTTTTGAGCTTATTGACTGAAAGGCAGAGGAAGCAATAATTACGGGATCAGTGGACAAAAATTCCCTATAACATTTTTTTTATATTTACCAGACTACCCTCAGCCACAATTCCTTCAGCTTCTTGTTCTCGATTCATCTTTTCTACCTATCCCCCTCTCAGCATGATTGATCTTGAGGGCGACTCAAAGAGGCCAGGGATCTCCCCCATTTTATTGCAACTTTGGCAAAATCTCTCTCTCATTTTGATCTTTGTGTATTCTGGTTGCTTCGTGTCTGTATGTATGCATCTCTATCTAGGTACTGAAAATAAGGGTTTTGTAGGGTGTAATAAGAGAAATGAAATGGTTTCTTTGTCTGGGTATTGGGGATCAAGAGATTTTGGTATTTGGGTAGATTTCAGTATTTGGGTAATCGATAATATGTGTAAGAATTCTGGTTTTGAAGTAATTTATCTACATGTCTTCTATGAGGTGTTTGGATGGACGAGAGATAGATGAGAGGAGGGCGTGGTTTTTTTTTTTTATTTTTTTATTTTTATAAAGGCAAATTGTATTAGAAAAGGGGAGGAAAGGGAGGAAGCAAAAAGCTATATAGCCCAAAAAAGGGAGAGAGCAAAAGGCTATACAACCCAAAAAAAAAAAAAGAGAGCTAAGCTACCACCAAGCAAACAAAGATGAAGAAAAAGAGAAGAAAGCCAGAACTCCTTGGCAAAAATTAGGGGGAGAGTAGACAAAAAATTACAAAAAGCTTGAAGATGTCTTCCAGAAAAATGTTTTCCTATCTTGAGAGAAGCTCTAACAGGTAGTTAGTGACCTTCGTCTGAGAGACTCTGGAGTTCCTGTAGAGGTGATCATTCCTACATTACCATATGGCAGAGGGTATTGGGTGCTATGGATAGTATAGATGATGGGTGTGTAGACTCACGATATGATATTCTGTTGATTGAGAGGGCTTGTATGCTGGTGGTTGGGAACAAGAGGAGAGAAAAGATGAGATGGGTTTGAGAGAAAAGATGAAAGATGGGATTGATGAAGAAGATTGGTTGGCTGTTTTTGTAGTTGGGTAGCAAGTGTTTTTAGGTGTAGGTGACTGGGTGCATGTGAAATGCAAAGAGATGAAGGTGGTGCAATTAAATTGGGAATTAGAGAATGAACCTAGTGAAATGAAAGTGGATAATCAGATAATGAAGCAGGTCATAGTGTTGCAATGGTGTTTGGGAATGTGGTGAAGATGTTTTTTTAGATAGGATTTTTATGATAATACGCTGCTTTTATATATATAGGGAGATGCTCCTATGAGAGCATCTCTCACCTTACTATAAGAGATAAGGTAGGGGCCCTCACGTTCCCTCACAGTCAAATGTGAGGGCCCCCGCCTAAGGTGAGAGATCACTCATAGGAGCATCTCTCATATATATATATATATATATTCCATCTTCATTTGGATGTTGTGCTTTAAGATGTGGTATTAGTGAGATGTATGATTGACCTAGATCTCTTCATGTAGAATGCCATTGCCTAGGCACACTGATTTGCACCTCTTTATTGACAGTCCATGGGGATCCGAACCCTAGAGGGGGGGTGAATAGGGTGAGCTCCAATTATGACCAATTTTAAACAATTTTAACTTCTTTAAAACAAACTAGTCACAAGTGGTGATTACAAAAAAAAATGCGGAAGTTTAATAACAACAATCACCACAAAGCAAGCACCATCACACAAGGATTTATAGTGGTTCGGCCTCAATGCCTACATCCACTATCGGCTTGTGATCCAACACCCCACCGGATTTCCACTATTTATGCTTTTCAATAGGCTAAGCAATAACCTTTACAAAATGCTTTCCAAGGCTAAGCAATAACCTTTACATTGATGTTTTTCAAGGCTTAACATCAACCTATACATTATGCTTTTATAGGCTAAGCAATAACCTCTTCAACCACAAGGTTGGTTATCTCACTAAGTTAGTGTCTAAATTACACTTGATGGAGATTCAATTAAGCTCATTACAATGCCTCTTAAAAAGGCGGATATGGAAGTGAAAATCTAATACACACACACACTATGAATGCAAAGATGAAAGTACATGATGTGTGTGTGTGATGTCCTCAATCATTTTGAAAATGAAAGCTCATAAATGTATGCCTAAGGCTTTTGAAAGTTTTAGCTCAAAAACATTTATAATTGAGGAAGGAATGCAAGTCACATGTTAAAAGTAACAACTTGTTAATGATGTCAAAGATACACAAGTTGTATGAAATGAATTAGCTCTAAACATGTGATGCATAGGAATGTCAATCAAATCAACAATGAAGCTCAAAACATAAAAATATATTTGATTGAAAAGAGGGGACAAATCATATGTAATTATAAATACAACTTGAAAGTGATATACCTATCAAAGTAAGGCAAGTTGTGAAACTTTAAAACAATAATACACATATGATTTGTAAAGATGTTGAATCCAAAACATAAGATACATTTGAAAGAGATTTTCTTATGATGGAAAAACAACAACCAAAGATTCAACCAAGTATATGAATCATGTTACATATTTCATTAACATAATCTACTTAGATTTACCAAAGATAAAGTACTACTTGGATTGAATCAAATGGTGATGCATCCAAAACAATAGATCTATTCAAAGTATAAAACATGCTAAGGATACAACACATCATAGGTTAACATGCTACTAAAGATTTATCAAAGATAAAACAAAAACATGAAAACATATGATATGAAAAGATGTTGAATCCAAAACATAAGATAGTTTTGAAAGTGATTTTCTTATGTTGAAAAACAACAACCATAGATTCAACCAAGTATATGGATCATGTTACATATAATTTCAAAGATGTTTTCATTAACATGATCTACTTAGATTTACCAATTCAAGTACTACTTGGATTGAATCAAATGGTGTTGTATCCAAAACAATAAATCAACTCAAAACATAAAACATGTTAAGGACACAACACTTCATACATAGTTTATCATGCTACAAATGATTTACCAAAAATAAAACAAAGCATGAAAACATATGATTAAGGAAAGTAGAGCCTACTTGGTGATTTAACTTCATTAATCCAAGCTTTAGCTTTCCTAATGATCCCCTTCATCCCTTAGTTCATTTCCCTTGTATTTGCCTCAAAACCCCTCAAGAAGGGCCTTTAAATTTCCAACTTTTGGCAAAGGAAAGAACTCATATTTATAGCAAAAAGTGTCCAACGGCTAGTCCTCGGTCGACCGGGATCACACAACGGTCATAATTTTGACCGTTTAGGGGCGCCAGGGCATTTTCTGCCTGCAGTGTTCCCGGTCGACCGGGACATCTGCGCCGGTCGACCGGCGACACTGCCGGGACCCCAAATTCCAACATTTTGCAATTTCAAAGTTTTTCTTTGTGGAACTATTTGGGCCATATAATCAAGCTGAAAAACATGTTTTAAATCATTCTAAGATGTTTAAAAACATGAAACACACAAAGCCTAAAATGATTCAAAACTTTAAAACCAAAGGCTAGCTTGATTTCTAAAACTCTTTTAAAAAACAAATGCATCCAAGTTTTAAAAGCAAATCATGCATAAATTGATACTTTTACAAAACTTAAAAGCAATGCATGAATAAAACAAGATTTCAAGTTTATCTAAAACAATGCAAGTGTGTGAAAATCAAATGATGCTAGAATGATTATGCATCCATCAAATTGCAATCTACAAAATTCCTAACATTTATTTCTCCCAAATCTCCAGCTCTTTGTTATAATGGAAATTTGGGTATGAAACTTAAGAAATAGATCTTCAATTTTTTCATGATAGGCGTGTTGGATCTAAAAATGGCACCTCCCTATATTTTTTAAATTTGCACCAATCTGTTGTTGCTCTTCGTAGCTGCCCAAATGAGTCTTATAGGACGCTCACATCCGATGGGTATAGGTATATCAGATTAGCAGTTCTGAAAAGTAGCATATACTTTTTCTTTTTATAAAGATATCCTAAAAGCCCCAACTTCTAAAAGATTCGGAGTAGCGAGTTGCAACTCAATCAAACTATGGGCTCTACATGGTCATTTAGACTACATGGCTACCATCTAATAATTGACCTTCGGTATTGACCAATGAATTCATCTTCTTTCAGATTTTTGGATGTGTTTGCACACAAAATTGCAAATGGTTTTGAAATGGTTTCAAGGACGAAAAGATTAGCCTATTTTGCTATGCCTATGTATTCATTTAGGTGTAGTAAAAAACAACATCTTCCTTTATATGACTTTAATTTCCTCACCAGCTTGAATGCATAGCAAAACAAATAATCATTTGAGTTGCCAAGCTATTCAAATTGATTGTGGTTCCCTGATGAGTTCACAAAAGCTACACTTTTATAGTATTATTTTATGAATGTTCAAAGATAAAAGAACTCAAAACACTATTTTTAGGATAAAATAATAATTTTCCTCCCCATTATGCTTTGGTCATATTTTTCCAATATAGATGGCCCATTTGTATGCATTTATATGAGTTCTAATGACTTTCATACAAAATATGTTCGAAAAAGCTCTCCATTATATTGATTTCTCTTTATAGGTGTTTTGAAGATTAATTTGAAGATTAAAGTTGAGATTCAAGAGTTAATAAGAGTAAGGATAAGTTTGAAGGCAATTTGATGAAGAAATGACAAAATTAGGCCAATAATGAGAAGGAAAATAAAAGACCTTCGTTGGTATTTTGACCATATCTTTTCACTCAGATATCCAATTGATGTGATCTCAGAAGCATTGGAAAGCTTGTTTTAGGATCTACAAATCATATCGCACAATATTTTTCCCAATTCGGACGTTTTGGGGGTCAAAATCGCACATCAATCTGGAAACTGTTTTCTAATATGGGAATCACATTCATATGTTGATATTTCCATTCTTATAAAGTTCCACATTAGAAAGAAACCAAAAGAGAGCAATGCAAATGTTTATATATAAGGAAGGGAGCTCTAGGCATTAAATACACAAGCAAGGAGAGCATCCTCCTTTTACTTAAGTTATTCATGTAATTGAGAGCAATTGTAAAAAGAATGTGAGGAAAGCTTTGTAAAAATTGAAGATTTGGTATGAAAATGAAAGCTTTGTCTTCTCCAATGGTTGGTTGATCCCTTTGATTGGTTCTTCTAGATAAAGTTAAGTTGTTGCTATTTCTTTTGCTTATGCTCTTTATCTTAATTTCCTTGTTTATGTGCTTAATATGTTAGAGTAAATTTTGTAAAGATTTTAGTTGGCTAATTCATAAGTTATTGGACAAAACTAGGTTTCTTTAATCTTGTACTGAGTTAGGAAAGGACTGTCAGAGTTTCAAATAGAAAGATTTCCATAGAGTCCGGATTCTGAAAGTTTAGAATCGTCACTCGAGCGAACCTTCCTTTGCTCGAGCGAACCAAACGGAACCTAGCTCGCTCGACCCATCAAAATGTGCGCTCGACCGATGTCAGTTCTGGAATGAAGTTTTTGGAGACAGAGTGTGGAGACAGAGTGTGGTTCGCTCGAGCGAACCCATGATCGCTCGAGCAAACCCATCACAGAGAGTTGATCGCTCGACCGCATTCCTACCTTCGCTCGACCCATGAAGCAATGCACTGAACGTCTGTTTCCAGAGAGCAGTTCGCTCGAGTGAACCCCATGTCTGCTCGAGCGAACCTTGGAATTCTAAATATGGACGAGCTTCTCTTTCTAAATTCTCTGAAGGAAGTTACCTGTTTAGAGTAGCCCTTGCTACACGAAATACTCTCTAGAAAAGGGCTATTTGTCTCTCCTCTCACCAACACTCTGAATCGGAAGAAATCTATGTGTGAGAGAGTTTGAGAGATCCATCGTTTTGCCCGAAGGCTATCTATTCTGCTGTTGGGCTGATGATTTAAACCTTGGTCTGATTCCATCGCTTTTCTTGAATACTCTTTTGTTTAAGCACGGTGAAGATTCGTGACGAGCAATCAACAAGATCTTAAGTAATCCTTAGGTTGAGTCAGCAACTGGGAAGGGTTGTAAGTGTCTTGTAATCTTCAAGTTTTATATAGTGCTTGGTTGTCTGTTGGCCTAGACGGTAAGGCCCATGGTTTTTTCCCGAATAGGGTTTTCCACGTATAAATCCGTGTGTCCTTTCTCTCTTGTGGTTTGATTGCTTAATCTGGATTAGGGTTAACTACTAGTTTAATCACGTTTAATTGATATTCGTCTGAGATCGTTTTTGTTGGGACCTCTGCCTGTGTTAAGGCAAGTTTTAGTATTTTTCAATTGGTATCAGAGCAGGTTCCACTAATTATTGTGTGATCAATTTACTAATCTCTCATGGATATCAATAGAGAAGGAACTTCTACCAACAAGCCCCCCCCCCCTCCTTCTAGATGGATCAAATTATTCATATTGGAAAGCCAGAACGATAGCTTTCCTAAAGGCCATCGATGACCAAGTCTAGGATATTGTGGTTGATGGATATACAGAACCCACAATGGTCGTTAAAGGACAAACAAAACCAAAACCCAAAAACCAATGGTCCGCTGTTGAAAAGGTCAAATCAAACTGCAATAATAAGGTCATTCATGCTATTTACAATGGAGTTTCTCCCACTGAGTTTCATAAGATCTCTACTTGTTCCAATGCAAAGTGTCACGCCCCCGAACCGAAACCTCGGGGGCGGGAGATGGGATTACGCATAAATGTATTTTACTTCTCCCAGGATCCGCGTGTGTGAAGACAACACATTCTGAATATTTTGCGGAAGCATTTGTGGCGTTGCGACCCGAAGTCCGTGGCCATCGGATTCCGCGTCGCACTCAACCTTTAGCCCATAGCTATTATATCAAGAATCATATCAGACTGGAGTAACCATCACAATAATTTACAGAGCTGACAGTAACAGGATATTACATTCCCAAATATATTCAAGTTACAATTATCAATGTACATTAATTAAGAATCCCAAGAAAAAGGCTAACAAAAGCCATACAACAAGAAGCTATAAACCACTACCCAAATGTGACGTAGCTCCGATGTCAAGCTCAATGTCTACATGACATAGCCGACAAACTAACCTGCAAAGCATGGCTCTACAGCCAACAAAAGCACTCAACTCGGGGCGAAGAAATCTGAACCTGAGTACCAAAAGTAGTGGGTCAGACACGACGGTCTGGCAGGTGGATGAAAAGATCACAATTATACTAAAGAATAAAACATATAATAATTCATGCTAATCGATCAAGTACTGCATATAATTAAACGGGTGCAAAGTCGGGAATCTCGGGGAAAACTTGTATTCATTTCAAGCACGGGTAAAACATGAACATCTAATAAAACATGTATTCATTTACATCATCTATAATCATAGATATTTGACAATCGGGTATTCGTCTAAAACATGTATAAATATAGTGGTTTGACAAAACAAACGTTCATTTGAAACTTAAGTAAAACACAAGTATACAACAAATCAGGTATCCACAACAGTCTAGCAAAACCAATGTCCATTTGAAACATATGTGAAAATACGGATATTTAACAAACCGGGTGTTCATTTAAAACAAGTGTAACCCAAGAAATCTGACAAGACTAATGTTCGTTTAAACCTATTCCAAGATATGGATATTTAAACAAATCGGGTATCATGTAGAATAGGTATAAACATAGGAATCTGGCAAAACAAGTGTCATCAAAAATATATTTCAAACCATGGATATTTGACAAATCGGGTAATCATTTAAAACGTGTATAAACATGGGAATCTCACAAGTCAAATGTCATTTAAAACAAAGCACGGATATTTAACAATTCGGGTTTTCGTTTAAGACATGTGAAATCATATAAATCTAGCAAAAGCCATCGATCGTTAGAAACATATGTAAAAGCACGGGTATTCACCCAACCGACATTCATGTAAAACATGTACGTGTGCAAAGGGCATAAAACAATATAATAGTGACTGAATTTACAATGGAGAGCATTAACACTTATCTAAATAACAACTTTCATAAAAGCAATGAATCATTTAACTGAAAACAAGTAAGCAATATAAACCATGTCAGGTGTCCAAGGAATCGGGAACTGGCAAGATGGCAATCACAAGAAGCTAAGTCCTCTATCACCGAAGTGACAAGAGCGGGACGTTGGTCTCAGTCACACAAGGTGAGGAGACTCAACGTAAATCATATACAATAATAAACATACGGGAACGGGACCACGGTAGCGAACCGGGTATCGGGACGGGACCACGGCAATAACCGGGTATCGGGATCCAAACTGCAGCTGGCGGGACGGGAGAGGGATTTCCAAGTCAGTGGATCAGACTGACAAGGTATCCAAGCTTAGTGATGCCGACTCATAGGTTAAAACCAATCGAGACATATGCAAGTAATCAAGTACAGTAAATAAACGGGTAAAACGGGGGTGCTCAAGGGCACACTAACATTCATATCGGGCATAAACGGGTAAAACGGGGGTGCTCAAGGGCACACTATCATTTCATATCGGGCAATACCTTTCGGGACAATTAACTGTTACTAGAGTAACTTCAATGCTTTCGGGAAAACGAGTCATATGATGCAATCTGGGAAATGAGGTGAAACAATGAATTATAACAATTTCGGGAAAAGTATTAATTTCAAGATCTATTTAAGTGAATAGGGGTCCCGTATGTCGATTATAATCATTACTTGGTACTCCTTGAGTTTGAAGACATTCCGGGCTCCTTATGCACTTTTACTATTCTCAAAACTTAAATGAGCTTATGGGTAATACTAGATGTCACAATAGAAAAGAATCAAGATTATAATCGGTCCATCCTAGGCATGACATTACTCCGGAAACATCGAGTAACCGATTCAGTCATCGAAAGGAATGGAATTCGCGATAACCAAGGGAAGGACTTGCGTTTAGATATAAAGAAGATATCGCGTCGTTCCATCCCGTTCAAGATTGAAATGGGTTGAACTTCGATGCTACCGAACCAACCGTGAAGAGCATCGGCTCAAGACGCTCTCACATATGGTCGAGTGAGTTCGAGGAGGTTAGCCAAGGTCCACGAAGAAAACAAACCTCAAAACCCACTGGACTCAAACTTCTGTACCCGCGCATCAGGCCAGGCAGACCGCATCGCTCGAGCGAATCTGGGAGTTCGCTCGAGCGAACTCATCGTTCGAGCGGTTATTTAAATGCGTTCGAGCGACCAGGCTGCTGGAACGCCCGTATCCCTTTCTGGACAGGTCGCTCGAGCGAACTGTCATGGTCGCTCGAGCGAACTGTCCAGAAACTGAATTCTGGGTAGTTCAGTTCCCTTCTTTCTCTTCCTTTTTACAACCTACTCTCCAACACTTAAACCATCACATAGAACTATAAGCAAGAAGACTAAAATACATGTTTCCAAGACAATAATATGAGCTAAAGAGCTCCTCATTTCAAGTTCCTCCCTTTCCATTCTTTCCATTCACAACAAGGCTCAAGGTGGAGGAAACTTATTCATGTGAAATCATTGAAACCTTGACAATATGATGCATACATTTGCCAAGCACAAACAAGAGGGAAATAAACTCATCAATAAGCACATTTCTAAAATCAATATTAATCATAGTAAAGACAACTACTAAAATCACCAAAACCCTTAATGAAACAAGATTTTTCTCACAAAGCATGTTAATAATAAAAACAATCCAATCATCCACTTGCCTTGGGTTAAGAAGATGCACAAATCACTCCACAAAAGCCTCAAAGAAGTCTCTAGCTCCAAACCCACCAAAACCCCCAAATTTTCCCATGAAAACCCTAGAAAATCCAATCCATTGCAAACCTCAAGAAAATCCATGAATGGAAGATAAAAATACTCCAAATGGTTTGGGAAAACAAAGATTAAAAGAAAGAAACCAAATGCTAACCTTTAAAGCCTTGAACCAAGAAGAAGAGCTTGAAAAGAGAAGTTTCCTTTGCTCAAAATCCATGAAAATAACATCTTTGGAAAGCTTGGAAGGTATGGAAGATGATGAGGAGATCAAATCTCCATTTACAATCAAGAGAAGCCAAGGGAGAGAGGAGAGAGAGAGTGGCTGAGAGAGGAGTGGTTCCAGCTCTTGCTGGAACCGTTGCAGGGAAATGGATGAAGAGGAAGGAGAAGGAACCCATTTTATAAAGGGGTGGGTGTGGGCCCCACCTCACTTAAACTTCTCAAGGGAAAAACACAAGTTTCTGGGCCCCGGATGAAAACGACGAAGAAGACAAAATTCATCAGCGAAAAATCTACTTTCCAAAAAGTCTAATTTTACCAAATTCTGAAATTTTCGAAATTAATGGACAGATTTGGTGTGAAAAGCCGATTTTGCCCTCAAGGCCAAGAAATCGGTTTTTGGGTTCTCAAATGGATATGGGATCAACATGAAAGTTGTAGGATTCCTCAAGATGAATGCAACGGGCCAAAAACACGATACGAAACAAATCGGGAAAATCTCACAAGAAAAGCAAAGCCGAAAAGGGAACCCCCAAAGGGCCCCACAAGCTACCAAAGCACTCAAAAGCCCAAAACTAGAAGAAAAACCATTATAGCTCACAAAATCAACCCAACAACTACTAATCCCACTAAAAGAACTAATCCACAAATAAAATGACACTAATCCAAGAGATTAGGGATCGGGTTCTCACACAAAGGCTGCATGGGATTTGTTTCAAACTGTTCATGAAGGAATAAAAATTGTTAGGCAAACAAAACTTCAAAATCTGACAACAGCTTTTGAAACGATTCGCATGAAAGAATCTGAAACTTTTGATGACTTTAACACCAAATTGTCCAAAATTGTCAATTCATGCTATACTTTGGAAGAGCCGGTTAAGTCGTTGCCATTGAGGAGCACCAGGATCTGAACTCAATATCTGTTGAAGAACTAGTTGGTAATTTACAGACTTTTGAGGCAAATCACTGCTCGCAAAAAAAGGGCAAGAACATTGCACTAATGTCCTTTAATTCAATCGAGGATCCTGAATTAAGTGATCCAGGTAGTGATACAGACGATGAAAAGTTTGAAGCATATCTTGCAAGAAAACTGAAGAAAATCTGGAAGAATAAGAAGACCTTTAACAAGAAAGATACATCAAACCCGAAGGCACCTTTTAAGGGAAAATTTGTACCCAAAACATAATAGAATCGATCAAAGGGTACAAATAAGCAAATTAAATGCTTTGAGTGTCAAGGTTATGGACACACAGCTGCTAAGTGTGCCAATCGAAGGGAAAAGAATAAAAGCAAGGCACTGAATGTTTCTTGGGATGAAGATTCTGATGAGGATGGATCAGAACCTGATTCACCTTCGAGTGAGTCGGGAAAGTATGTTATTTTTGTTGCTTTGTCTAATGTTTCATCTGCGCAGGAATCTAAATCCAAAGATTAATTAGAACTTAATGATATTTTTTCTGAAGAACAGGAGGGAGAAGAAAACTATCACAAGTTGCTGTAAGAATTCCTCCGAATGTCAAAAATCAGTGAAAAGAGGGCTTTGAAATTGAAAGCCATGGAAGAAAAGAACTTGTCTCTGCAGACAACCTTGACAGACTCTCAGTCAAAGGTAAGGCAATTGGAAGAACAGCGGGCAATTTTGTCTAACAAATTGATTGTTGCAGGTGAAGAAAATGCTCAGCTCCAACAGCGAAATCAAGGGGTTGAATCTGAATTGGAGAATTTGTTAAAAGAGTTGAATGTCTGCAAATCTGAAAGAGATAATTCTGCCTGAAAATTAAGAATGGTGGTTGTTGAGTTGGAATCGGCTAAAGCTTCAATCAACAGGATGAACACTTGATCCGTAAAGTTGAATCAAATCCTGCAAAGCCAATTACCTCCAACGTCGAAAACTGAACTTGGATTTGTACATGGCGTCTCCACATCAAAAGACAAAGGTAAGACTATCTTTGTTCAAGGACAGACCATGATGTCTTTGCCTCCTATCTATTCAAATACCGCATACTCAAAGAATCACAAGTCAAATTATGTGTCTAGATCAAAGTTTGTTCTTGTATGTCACTTTTGCGGGATTACTGGACACATAAGACCACATTGCAACAAATTGCGAAATTTCAATAGAAATCAGTGTAGAAAGTCAAAATTTTCTTCTTCACAGATTAGGACCAAACCAGTCTGGGTCCGAAAATCTGATCTACGCTGTAACGTGGTCCTTACAGCACTGAGTGCTACCGACTCAGATGTGTGATATTTAGATAATGGATGTTCGAGACACATAAGGCTAAAGTTGTTGGAAAAGGTACGGTATCTATTTCAAGTATGTCACACTTGAAGGATGTGTATTTAGTTGATGGGTTGAAAACAAATCTCTTAAGCATAAGTCAACTGTGTGATAATCATCATGATGTGCATTTTTCTGCAAAAGATTGCTCAATTGTGGATAAAAAAGGGAAAACCGTGATTCATGGTTTAAGAAATTCGGGAAGTTGTTATGTAGTCTCTTAAGACAAAGATATGACTTGCAATTCTACAATCATAAGTGACATTAAACTATGGCACCAAAGACTAGGCCATGTGAATTACAAGGATCTTGAAAAATTGTCAACACATGAATTGGTTCTTGGACTCCCTAAACTCAAAAGGACCCCGAATAATATTTGTGGTCCCTACCAACTTGGTAAACAAATAAAAGCTCCACACAAAAAGGTTGACTCTCTTACCACTAAGAGACCATTAGAGTTACTTCATATGGATCTTATGGGACCCACAAAGGTTGAAAGCATTGGTGGTAAAAAAATATTTTTTTTTCCTGTTGATGATTTCTCTAGATTGACTTGGGTGCTTTTCTTGCGTGGAAAATCAAAAACTTTTATTGTATTTAATGACTTGTAGTCCATTCTTATTGCAGATAAAGGTCAAGAATTCGGAAGAGTTTCCAGAATAAGATCAGATCATGGCACCGAATTTCAAAATTCGGATTTCTCTACCTTTTGCACAACACATGGAATTAAGCGTGAGTTTTCTGCACCTAAAACATCATAGCAGAATGGGGTTGTGGAAAGAAAAAATCGGGTGGTCCAAGATATGGCACGAGTGACGTTACATAGCAAAAACATCCCTCAAAGGTTTTGGGTTGAGGCTGTTAATACAGTTGTCGATGTGATCAATCGTGTCTATCTCCGCCCAGGAACTAAAACAACCCATATGAATTATGGACTGGAATAAAGCCAAACATAAAATATTTTCGAACTTTTGGCAGCAAGTGTCACATCCTTCGTGATAGAGAACACTTGACAAAATTTGACTCCAGGAGTGACGAAGGAATCTTCCTCGGTTACTCATTGACAAGTAAAGCTTATCGAGTCTTTCATCTAAAGAATTCTATTGTCATGGAGTCCATTAATGTTGTTGTGGATGATGCAGGAACCTCTAATCATTTCTCTGATGATGATGAGGGACTCACTTTTTCCCCATCCTCTGCACAGGTTGAAAACTTGATTGAAAGTCATGCTGAACCCGATTCAAATAAGAAAATAGGTGGATCTGAAACTGCTAAACCGAAAGTCCAAGCAAAAAGCTTCTGAAAGCAATGTTCTAGACATCATTAGGCATTTTGAAGAGAAGAGTGCATCTCCTCTACCTGTTCACCCTCGATCGCAATGAGGTCAAGTAATCAAAGATCACCCTTTAGATACTGTTATTGGTGAGGTTTCAGCCCCAATGAAAACACGAAAACAGTTTCAAAGAAACTGTGTTTGGGAGCTTGTTCCTAGACCCACTAACTTAAATGTCATCGGTTAAAATGGATCTTCAAAAACAAAACCGATGAATCTGGTCAGGTAATTAGGAACAAAACCCGTCTAGTAGCTCAGGGTTATACCCAAGTTGAAGGTATAGACTTTGATGAAACTTTTGCCCCTGTTGCTAGACTTGAATCGGTAAGATTGTTACTTGCTACTGCTTGTTTTCTGAATATAAAATTGTTTCAAATGGATGTGAAGAGTGCTTTACTTAATGGATTTTTGAATGAGGCAGTGTATGTTGAGCAGCCGAAAGGATTCGAAGATCCTCATTCTCCTAATCATGTTTATAAATTGAAAAAGGCACTGTATGACTTGAAACAAGCACCAAGAGCATGGTATGAAAGAGTGACAGTTTTTCTAATTGAGCATGGATTTAAAAGAGGAAGCGTCGATAAAACATTGTTCATCAAACAAGACAAGAACAGCATTGTCATTGCACAAGTCTATGTTAATGACATCATTTTTGGATCTACATTTGAATTCCTGGCTGAAAAGTTTGCTAGAAAAATGGCGAGTGAATTCGAAATGAGCATGGTTGGTGAACTTTCTTTCTTTTTAGGATTGCAAATCAAACAAACTCCGTCTGGTATTTTTATCTCTCAACCAAAATATGCCAGAGAGTTACTGAAAAAATTTGGAATGCAATCTTCGAAGCATGCTAGGACACCAATGAGTACCACCGCCAAAATCAGTCTTGATGTTAGTGGATAGGACTCTGATGAGAAAGCCTACAGAAGCATGATAGGTAGTCTTCTCTACCTTACTGCGATTTGTCTTGATATTGCTTACAGTGTTGGATGTGTGCTAGATATCAATCCAAACCGAAGTTGTCTCATGTTCAAGCTGTGAAACAAATTTTGAAATACATCTGTGGCACTACTGAATTTGGAATTTGGATGTCAAAAGATACCAACACGATCGTCGTTGGATACTCTGATGCTGATTGGGCTGGATGCGTTGATGATCGAAAAAGTACTTCTAGTAGATGCTTCTTTGTCGGAAATAATCTCGTGGCTTGGCATAGTAAAAAGCAGACTTCGACTTCTCTGTCGACTGCTGAGGCTAAATACATTGCTGCAGGAAGTTGTTGCACATAGCTTTTTTGGATGAAACAAATGCTACAAGATTATGGAATTGAGCAAGAAACTATGATTGTTTTTTATGATAACCAAATTGCAATCGATATTTCCAAAATTCCAGTCCAACACTCATGCACTAAGCATATAGATATAAGGCATCATTTCATTCGAGATCTAGTAGAGGAAGGAACAATCTCACTGCATCATATTCCAACCGACGCTCAACTTGCGGATATCTTTACAAAACCTTTGGATGCATCCCGGGTTGAATCTATGCGTAAATCGTTAGGGATTTCTCTTATTCCCTACACTCCATAATTTTTATTTGTTTAAGTGCACACTCACATTGTCACATAACCATTTTTTTTTGCACTGCACGAATTAATTCTCTCACTTCTATCTCCGTTTTTATTTTTGAGTAATGTTGTAGCAATAAGGTTAAACCGGAGGAAGAGGGTTACCTACGAATGTGTGTGAAAGCTTCCACTTGTTTGGTAATTTTCATTTGGAAAAGGCTACCATGTTCACTAGTGTGAAAGTCACCCATAATGGTTTCGCCTGTCCCCGCTTTTACAACAAAAAAAGGGGGGATTTACTCTACTGAGTTTCCTTTCAAAAAAAAAAAGGGAAACTCATTTGCTCAACTGTTTTGTTGATGGGTGTGCTCCCTATACAATAAATAGTTCATCTTGAGGAGATTTAATGGGAATAGAGCATAGAATTTTTTTTATTCCTTTTATGGTCATACTGTTCACCTCTGCACTGTGTGCTTAAGCTCGTGAAAATTACTACAGTGGCATCTTTTCATTGTTCATGGAGAGATTTGACCTAAATTGAGACATTGGAGTATTTTTGCCGCGCTGCTTTCAAAAATCTGAAACCCGTAGCAGTTCGCTCGAGCGAACCCCACGCATTAATATCGTGCGAGTTTTCCTCTTTCCCCACTTCTTCTTCCTCCCTACTCTGCTAACCCTAGCGTTTTTCTCCCTGTTTTCGCTTCTACCATCCACGTGCACTACCCACCTTCCTCAAGGTATTTTCTTACTTTTTCTTCATCAAATCTTATTTATTTGTCATCTATGTTCATTTATATGCATTTTTTTCATCTTCTTAGCCTATTGTGCATTTTCTTTCTTCTTTTTCATTAGGGTTTTCATTCCCATTTGCATCCTACTTCATGCATTTTCTTTATCCTTTGCATGCAACCTATTTCACTTTGGATTGGGTTCTAAGGAGATTCACTTTAAATTTTCTTTGGTTGTCATAGACATCTATTGCACATTGCTCTCTTTCATCTTCTTTTTAGTATCTGTGTTTGGTGTTATTTGATGGTGTTTCTCTGAATGAAATTGGAATTGGATGAATGTGGTGTGCACATCTGTGGATTTGATGTTGCTGTGTCTGGAGGAGATTTGTCTGTGGTATTTTCTTGGATTGAATGAATGGAGTATTGCCCAATGTCTAAAGACTTGTTGGAATAACTGGAGACTTGTCTCGGTGGAGATATGTGAATGTGGATATGGTTCTATGTTGCTACTTTGTTCGTTGTTGTCCCGTTGCATTGGACATTGGTTGATTGTGGATGGAGGAATATTGTTATGCTTGGTTGGAGATGTTGCCTTTATGCATATTTGGTGTTGGGTGGAGATACCCAAAAAAAAAAAATTTTGCAGGGAATGTTTGCTAATTAGATCCCTTGATTTCAATGACAGTTATGGCTCCAAAGAAGAGACCTCATGCTGAGGCTTCCTCCCCTTCGTCGTTTGATCATACTCGGTTCCCTACAATAGGGAAATCAACTCAATATTATGAATAGTTTGCAACCAGAGATATTGAATCAGAAAGGGAAGTGGCAGAGAAATTGCATAATAAGGCAGTCTGCAGGAGTTTGACTATTCGAGATTGGTACCCACTCAAAGAAAATTCATGTAGACTTGGTTCGGGAATTTTATTGTAATCTGGAGGTTCTAGAATCTGGCTCGGTAAAGTCATTTGTGCGAGGACAATGGGTAACTATCTCAGTGTCTGACATCGCTGACTTCATAAACATTCTTGAAGAGGAGAATGTTGATCTCCCCATCCCTGATGAACTCCCAAAGCCTATTGATTATGATTTGGTAGCTACTACAATCTGCGGTGTTCCTACTCGTTGGCTGGGTGGTATCATCCTGTATGGAAATCTAACCGGTGAATATCGGTTTCTCAACCGGTTTGTGTGTCATAATTTGGAACCGCGAGGTCATACATCTGATGTGGCACAAAATAATGGTTATCTGCTTTATTTCATCAGCACTGGGAAGAGAGTCAATATTCCGTTGGTGATCTTGCATGTCCTTGTTCGCACCTTAACAGCGAAAAGGAATTCTCTCTTACAATTTGGAGTTCTGATAACTGAGTTCCTTGCTTTCAAGGAGATCCCGGTCCGTCAAAATGAGCCTTTTGTTAAAGTTAAGAATCCTATCAACTCCCGCACTATTGTTCAGTCATCTGCACATATGCCTCCTGCAACCCGCGCTGATGAAGGACACCAAGATGACGAAGTTGTTGCTGCACATGGATAGGGGGAGCAACAAGGGTTGCATGAGAGATTTGATCAGCTTGCTACTCAAGTTCAAGATCTATCTACTCGAGTTGATTTGGGTTTTACTCAGGTTAATGTGGCTCTTGCAGAACTTCTGGCTCGTATGGGATAGGGACCACAATGACTTCACCCTGCTGCTGGATCTCTCTTCGCTTATGTTACTTGTTATTTGATGTTTTTACTTCTACTTACTAATTAGTTGTTTTTGGACTACCTCTTAGCATTTGCTGTTTTGGTATTATCTGTTCATATTTGCTCCTTTGACCAACCGTTGCTGTCTTTTGATTTAGTTTAATCTCCATCTTCTCTTTCGCTTATGTTGTTTGTGGTATCTTCTCCTACTATTTCTATTTGCCAATTTATGAACAAAAAGGGGGAGTTATTTTCTATGATATTATACACTTGATCTTTAAGTGAAAGTCTTTGCAGGTACTCAAAAGATTTTACTCATAGCTTTTCTATCCAGATCGGTCAAGATTGGTCGTGATTCTAGTTTGAGTTGTAATGATGGGTAGATTTTTAATGTAATAGGGGTTTTGTCCGTGAATTGCCAAAGGGGGAGATTGTAGAGATTTTAGTTGGCTAATTCATAGGTTATTGGACAAAACTGGGTTTCTTTAATCTTGTATTGAGTTTAGGAAAGGACTGCCAGAGTTTCAAATAGAAAGATTTTCATAGAGTCCGGATTTTGAAAGTTTAGAATGGTCGCTCGAGCGAACCTTCCTTCGCTCGAGCGGACCAAACAGAACCTAGCTCGCTCGACCCATCAAAATATGCACTCGACCGATGTCAGTTCCGGAATGAAGTTTTTGGAGACAGAGTGTGGTTCGCTCGAGCGAACCCATGATCGCTCGAGCCAACCCTTCACAGAGAGTTGATCGCTCGACCGCATTTCTACCTTCGCTCAACCCATGAAGCAATACGCTGAACGTCTGTTTCTAGAGAGCAGTTCGCTCAAGCGAACCCCTTGTCCGCTCGAGCGAACCTTGGAATTCTAAATATGGACGAACTTCTCTTTCTAAATTCTCTGAAGGAAGTTACCTGTTTAGAGTAACCCTTGTTACACGAAATACTCTCTATAAAAGGGCTATTTGTCTCTCCTCTCACCAACACTCTGAGTCGGAAGAAATCTATGTGTGAGAGAGTTTGAGAGATCCATCGTTTTTCCCTAAGGCTATCTATTCTGTTGTTGGGCTGATGATTTAAGTCTTGGTCTGATTCCATCGCTTTTCTTGCAGACTCTTTTGTTCAAGCACGGTGAAGATTCGTGACGAGCAGTCAACAAGATCTGAAGCAGTCCTTAGGTTGAGTCAGCAACTGGGAAGGGTTGTAAGTGTCTTGTAATCTTCAAATTTTATATAGTGCTTGGTTGTTTGTTGGCCTAGATGATAAGGCCCGTGCTTTTTTCTCGAGTAGGGTTTTCCACATATAAATTCGTGTGTCCTTTCTCTCTTGTGGTTTGATTGTTTAATCTAAATTAGGGTTAACTACTAGTTTAATCACGTTTAATTGATATTCATATGAGATAGTTTTTGTTGGGACCTCTGCCTGTGTTAAGGCAAGTTTTAGTATTTTTCATATTTGTCTTCATTGCATTGTGCAACCTTCCACACTTATTTTCTACCTTAGCATTCTTTTTTACTATCTATGCTTAGGCTTGATAAATCATGCTTAGGATTTAATACCTTTTGATGGTTTATGCGTACTGAAAGTCCTCGGGATCCTAACCCTAGAGGGGGGGTGAATAGGGTGAGCTACAATTATGACTAATTAAGGCCAATTTTAACTTCTTTAAAACAAACTAGTCACATGTGATGATTAACCATACAAATTGCGGAAGCTAATAAATAAATCACCACAAGCAAACACCACTACACAAAGATTTATAGTGGTTCGGCCTCAATGCCTACGTCCACTACCGGCTTGTGATCCAATCACCCCACCGGATTTCCACTAAGTATGCTTTTTACTAGGCTAAGCAATAACCCTTACAATGATGTTTTTCTAGGCTAAACAACAACCTCTCAATGTGCTTTTCTAGGCTAAGCAATAACCTTTACAAAATGCTTTTCTTAGGCTAAGCAATAACCTTACAAGATGTTTTTCTTAGGCTAAGCAATAACCTTTACAAATGAGAGATTTCTCAAAGAAGGTGTCTTCACAAAAGAACACTCTAAGAGATTACAATTTAAGCTCAAATTAATTTGCCTCTAAATAGACGGATATGAAAATGAAAACTAACTCACACAAACACTCAAAGAAATGCAAAGATGTATGCTTATGAAGTGTGTATGTGAAAACTTCAATCAAGTTTAAAAGTAAGCTCAATCAATTTATGCTTAATGCAATTTGAAAGTTTAAGGCACAAAAAGATATGATTGAAGTTTGTTGACACCAAAAATGTCACTTTGCCTCTTTACACCAAAAGCTACATGGAGCCGCATCCTACCAAAAATAGGCAGGCGCCACTTCAAGCATCAAATCTTGTCAGAATCAAACAAAAACTGCAAGGTCATTCAAAACAACCAAAAGAGAGGTACACATGAAGTTTCAGGTCATTCCGACATCATTTGGCCTAGCTTCACTTCTCCAACAGCTAAACAAGCGCTCCCGGCGGCGGCAGAATCGGAGACACCAAATCTTCGATCAGGGCCTATGGATGTTCTCAAAATATGTCCAAAGGGCTCCACGCCAAGTCTCAAGTCAAACCAGCAACGTTTGACCCATCATCAACTCTCCAACGGCTGAATCAAGCCTACCAGCGGCAGAGCACCCTGGGACCATGGCACCCAATTCGGAGCTTGTAGATCATCTCAAAATGACTCCAATAGGCTCCTCGTCGAATTTCAGGTCAATCGGACATCATTTGACCAGAAGTCAAAACTCGGCATTTCCCTCGCGGTGAAATCAAAGGCAAGCATTTGCATGACTCCAAATGGCTTCAAAACTCAAACGAAAGCCTATCGTTGGTCTTATCTACTGATGAGGGAGTCACCCGTCGAATTTCAGGTCAATCGGACATCGTTTGACCAAAAGTCAAAGCTCGGCATTTCCCTTACGGTGAAATCAAAGGCAAGCGTTTGCATGACTCCAAATGGCTTCAAAACTCAAACGAAAGCCTATGGTTGGTCTTATCTACTGATGAGGGAGTCACCCGTCAAATTTCAGATCAATCGGACATCGTTTGACAGAAAGTCAAAGCTCGACATTTCCCTCGCGGTGAAATCAAAGGCAAGCGTTTGCATGACCCCAAACGGCTTCAAAACTCAAACGAAAGACCATGGTTGGTCTTATTTAATGCACAAGAAGCTTCACCTCAAATTTCAGGTCATTCCGACATCGTTTGATCCTGTTTCAGCTTCTGGCGGAAAATCAGCAGTTCTGCGTTCGGCTTTTCCCGGAAAATCAGAAAGTCTGCAAACCAATTTGCAAGGATTCTCATCAGGTTTTTCAGAGGGAAATAAAGCCAAATAATGTGAAGAAATGTCAGAGAAAATAAGCAAACAAAACGGAAGCGAAAAACGACGAGAAACGGCCAAAAACGGGCCCCGGGAAGGGATTTTCCCCCTAGGCCTGCGACCCTGGGAGGTCCGGGGCGCCGATTTCGCCCCAGGACCCCCCGTTTCGTCCGTTTTCGCGAGACGAGTTGTTCTGTCCCTGTGATTTTTCCAGATTCAGGCTTTTGAGGCTCCAAATTCACTGATATTCATCAAGATCACAGGACTCCTTTCCAGAACTTCAAAAACTTCATTGATCGCCAGCCGAACAACCAAAAAAGTGCACTTTCAGCCCGCCCGATCGTGAAATCAACTGGACAGATGCTGCCGGCCCGCTGGTATCAACCAATGTCTGAAACTACATGATCATCTGATGTTGATTTACATAAGGATCCATCAATGATCATCGCAAAGGGGATTCCAAAAGACGCAACATGGCCCGCAACTCTTCAGCTACTAAGGCGGCCACTTAATGCTATCAATTGGCCCGTTTATGGCAAGTTAATGCAGTCATTAACCCATTATCTTGGACGGCCCAATCAGAAGCCTCTGTTCAGGAGTTACAAGTCCAAACAATCATGGCATTCAAGCCATGAAACTCCTAACATAATGGAGATTAAAGGCGATTAAATGCCCATGACTCTCCTCCGGCCAATGAAATCCAAGGGGCAGGAGTTACAAAGCAAGAGACAATTAAACTTGTAACTCCTCCCTTAATGAGCTTTATTACCATAAAGGCTCATAAATCACTCCTAAAGGCCTATAAATAGGAGTCACCTCCAAAGTTTTCAGGAATCAAGAAAAATTCTCAGGATCAAGAAAATTCTCAGGATCAAGGAAAACTTCTCAGAAAATTGCCTGAAGATCTGAAGCCTCTGAAAATCCAGACACTTTGCGAACGAAGAAACTCTGCTGCAGCAACCAACACTACAAGGTGATTGAAGTCCCTTGGGGGGCCACCCCCCCAAGGTTCCACCTCTCCTTCTTTCCAACATGGCTAGACATGGCTCTTCAGCCCGTCTACTCGGCTTTTTATTGAACATAAGACCTTCTCTCGGTCTTTGTTCTCTAAAAATCTGAGGATATAGCCAAGCCAAGCGAATCCAAAGCATCCGACGTTGTCATTTGCGTGGATGATGGTGGAGTCCATACATGACTCGCGACCGTCAATCTAAACGGGTCCCTCCCACAATCTCCTGAAAAGTTAGATTCTTCCTTTCTCGCTTTTCATTGTATTTTGTATTTTTTTTAAAGAGACAAAAAACCACAACTCTTGTCTTTCATTATTGATGAGAATTGTAAATCGGCTATAAACGCCACAAATCGGCTATAAACGCCAAAAATCGGCTATAAATGCCAAAAAAATCGCCTTTTACGGCAAAATAAAAAACTGTCTCTTTTCTTAAATATATATGCAATGGAAACTTGAAAAGAAGTTGATTTCCTTTTTTACTTGCGAAGATTGATCTCCGGATCATCACTTGCAATTCCAAGTAAAATAGAAAATCTGGCACACCCACCCAAACACCCAAAAGCGTTGATGCACGCTCCGCCCTCCGGGGGCGAAAGGGTCGGACCAAACGAACTCCCACGTCCGCCGACGCCCGGTAGCGCCCGGGGTCATTGGAGTGCGTTCCATCAAGTTGGCACACCCGGTGGGACCCGTTTACTTGAGAACACCGGATGCTTGGAACTGAAATATTCGCATATTATATCTTTGCTTATGTTTCATTTCCGAATTCCTTGGCTACTTTTTGGCTGGTGGCCTATGTTGGATTTCGCATGAGATGGGATTTTTTGGAAATTTCAAATTCTTTCAATCTATTTCCATTCTTTCTCTTTTCAAAAAAAAAAAAAAAAGTTCAGATTTCTCGTTTTGGATTCAAAATTGAGAAACTTTGATCCTTTCCTTTTTGGGCATTGGCGCCCGCGATTATCCGCTGAGACCAGCTTGGATCAGGGATTGGGCCATTGTTTCTCTTCAATGAGTCTGTTAGAGATTTCAAAAAAAAAAAAAAAAAAAAAAGCAAACTTCTTTGCCTTGGATTCAAAATTGAGAAGTTTTGATCCTATCCTATCGTTCATCGCGCTTGCAGAAATGTTGAGCCTGTTCGACTAAGGTTTTGGATCATTGTTTCTCTTTGATGAATTCATTAGAATTAAAAAAAAAAAACAATTAAAAAAAATCAAACTTCTTTTCGTTTTGGATTCAAAATTGAGAAGTTTTGATCTTATCCTATCGTTCATCGCGCTTGCAGAAATGTTGAGCCTGTTCGACTAAGGTTTTGGATCATTGTTTCTCTTCAATGAGTCTAGCAAAAAAAAAAAAGAAAGACATAGACCGCTAAGGCCAAACCAACTGCGTTCTTTGATCTCGGTTGATTCAAGAAAAGCCTTGTCCAGAGTGTGGAGACAGCCTGACTGTTCGAGGCAAGGGTCCTCCAAACGAGTTCATTAAGTAATCCTACCCTTACCTGGGGGCAATTCTATCAATTGTGATTTCATAAGACCGGGTTAGGAAGCCTATGTGTGCTCCCTTGTCTTTTAAATAAAAATTGTAAAAAAAAAAAAACTAAACTTTTCAAAAAAAAAAAAAAAAAAAAAGCTTTCGGCATTTTTAGGTTCAGATCTGAGAAATTTTGGTCTCTTCCTTTCTGAGCACTGGCGCTCGCGATTATCCGCTGAGCCCGTGTTCAGATTGGAACATCATTTGCTCTCTTTGATGGACCTGATCTTGGCCTTTCAAAAAAAAAAACTCTCGTCATTTTGGATTCGGATCCGAGAAATTGTGGTTCCTTCCGGGGTACTGGTGCTCGCGGAAATCGTTGAGCCCGTCTTTGGATCGGGATACCACATGCTCTCCTTGATGAATCCATTTTGACATTTCAAAACCAGAGGATTCCATCTCATGGATGTGATCTCCAGCATTTGTGTCTAGCGGTGCTAGTACGCCCTTTCAGGGTCTACTGTATTCGCGACCGACGCATTTGTAAAACTCCAACCTTATATTCTTCTTATCTCGAGCAAGCCCTGCTTCGCGATAAGTCGAATTTAGGTTTACAATTGCTTCTAGCAGTCACTGGGACGCTCATTTTGGGGCTCACCATACTTGCAATCAGAACAATTGTGCCCTCTATGGCTTTTGCCTTCCTCACGTCGCCTGGGTCATATCCCTTGAGCGATCTGAAAAGGCAAACCCGTAGATTGCTTTTTTTTTTTCCATTTATAATCATTATATTCTTGTGATTACTAATGGATCTGGTCTTGTTTCAGAAGTTTACTAACAATGGCAGCTTCCTTGACCATCACCTTCGACGAGAAAAAGCACCAGCAGATGCTTCAACAGAAGCAGAATGTGCGCACTCATAAGCGCACTGCTAGTTGCCACAGCGTCAACACCATCAACAATTCACTAAACTCCGGGTCGACCTCGACTCCCCGGACTATTTTCTTTGGGACGTTGGGACCATTCCCACTTCCTGAAGAACAGGCTGCTCCCGCTAAGAAGCAGAAAATCGCCTCCCAATGTGTCACCGCCGTGACACCAAAGGCGACCCCCGCGAAGCCTCAGCCCGCAAACAGCCAGGTCCGTCCCAAGACTTGGTCCCCAGGGCCTTCACCGAAACAAAGGAGGTCCCGAGCAACTGCCAAGCCAGCATACCTGGCCCCGCTCAAAGAAAATCGGTTCTACCCTCTCTTCTACATGAAAGAGGAGAAACCCATCTTTGACCTGACTCCCAGGTCAATTCAGCATCAACCAGCTTGTTCCTACAAGCCAAAAATCAAATCCTACATCACCAGGCCTCCCCAAGCGTCTGCTAAGGCCTGCAAAACTACAGTTCGACCCTTCATCTCTACAGGGGCCGAGCTAGCACAATTCAAAGCCTCGCTGCAACAAGCGAAGGACCGGGTCCGCATCCTGTCCTTGCCTAACTACAAAGAAGACAAGCTCGGCTGCTGCGCCCGAGGGAGTACATCCTTCATCGTCAAGGCCCAGCCAGAGCTGACCGAAGCTTAACTCGCTCGTCAAGCACGCCGCCGCGCGTCATACCGACAAAAGAGACTAGAGAAACGAAGGACTCAACCTCCTACACTCCAAGTTTCCCAAAAATGGGTTGAAAAAGAAAAACCCAACCAAATTGCTGCTGTCCATATGTTGGCAAAACCAGAAGACGCCAGAAGTCAGCAACAAAAATCCATGTCAGGCGTCCGGTGACCCGCAGCGTCTCCCGGACACGAAGACATAAAGAAAACTCTCCCGCTCCTTCAAGCCAAGGACATCGGAGTGATCACTCTTCGAGCTCTTCATCTAAAAGAATGAGCTCTAGCTCAGTCACCAAGACTGTATCCTCTTTCGACTCTCGAAGAGTGAACGTCCTGGTCACAAATGCTGAGCAACCTCCGCTACATGATGACGTAGCTGCACGCATCCAGCAGCTGGAACAAGGACAACAGAGAATACAGGCCCTAATGGAAAACCTCATTCTCACTATCCAACCTCCGCCAAACAATGAAGCTTCTCCGAGCCATCAAGGCGACGAAGAAAATGCGGAAAATAGTGGGTCACGCGCCCTTACCAAAAAGGACGTTGACGATATCCTCGCCAAAGCAAAAGAAGAGGATACGGTAAAGGAGCATGGGATCAAGCCACCATATCCCTTGTGGATGGACTCAGTCCCGTTCCCTACAAAATTCAAGCAACCTACTCTCCAAACGTATACGGGGAAAGGTTCAGCCAGACAGCATGTCATCCACTTCAAGATCCTGACAGGAGCTATTGCGGATCAAGATGCACTCAAGATTCGCCTCCTTGCAAGCACCCTAAAAGGTACGGCCTTTGATTGGTACTCCACTCTTCCAGAGAACTCCATTCAAAATTGGACCATGCTGGAGACACGCTTCTTGACTCACTTCAAAGGTGAGGATCATCCTGTTACTATGGCTCAGCTCTGCAGCCTGAAACAGGGGGAGAATGAGTCTACATACGACTTCATTCACAAGTGGAAAGCCATGGCGTACAAATGCTCTGGTCGCTGGTCGACATCTGCCGAAATAACATGAGAGCCAGAATCCGCTCCATGATCATCGGCAACAAATCAAAGAACTTGGGAGAACTCCTAGAAGCTTCTATGGAGGCTGAAACGGTGATCAAAGACCTCATCAGTCAGAAGTCATCAAAGAATGAGCCAACCGCCATTGCAACCTCCAAACCAAAGAAGAAAGAGGTCCTCAATGTGCAGACCAAGTCAACTCCTCAGCCACAAAAGAAGGCCGAAAACAAATCTGCCGGAAAGAGACCTGAACTCTCAGAAGCCTTCAGAGAGCGAGTAGAGAAGAAATACCCGTTCGACGAAGATGTTGACGAGATCTTTGAAGCTCTCATAGCAAATGGCAAGCTCACCTTGCCTGAGCCAAAGAGGCCGGAAGATGTTGGCAAAACCAACGATCCCCGGTATTGTCCATACCACCAGATGGTGTCACACCCTCTCAATCAATGCTTCGTTGTGAGAGAAAAGATAAACGAGATGTGGAAAAACGGAGTCATCACCTTCGACAAAAACTATGGGTCCGCCTCCGTCAACATGATCTCGTATGGACAAACATCAAAATCACCAAAGAGGAAGATCACTACCTCCTTCAAGGTGATAAATGAAATCGAAGCGTCCGAGGGGCTGGTTCCTTACCCGACTCTAGATGGACAACCCTTATGGGTACACCCTGATCTCCTAGAAGATGAAAATTGGGAGATCGTAAAAACAAAGCCGACAGCTCGACAGCAAAGGCAGGCTAGGAGACACCTTTTCAAGCTCAAAAAGCAAGAGAAGGCCCAACCAAAGCAAGAAGTCGATGAAAAGGCAGAGGCCTCCTCTACCGCTTCAAAGACCTCAAAGGCGGTAAGAAAATTCATACTCAGTGATTTCATGCCACCTCAACTCAAAGAAGAGGCCACGCAGGGGGCATCATACTCTTGCAACTCGGTAGTTGGATTCGCCATGGATGGATATGAGTCCAGCGATACCGACGACGAATTCGACAGCACTGACGAGTGGGAGGAATCCCTTGAGACAGGAGAATACCTTTCTGATGAAGAGTGGGTCCCTGATACTTATCTTATGCCAGTAATCTGGTATGACCCCTTACGGCCACAAGGATCCTGGTCTGATGATGAAGATGACCAAGTGGCTGTACAAGAAAATGCTGTCATTCCAGCACCCGTCGTTAATCCTGTGGAAATCAACCATGTTGAGCCACAAGGAGATGATGAAGAAGAAAACCTGGTATCTCTACAAAATGACATGACTCAAGAAAGCAATGTAAAGTTGCGACTCCATGAGCTGGACAATCTCGACGAGAGACGGCTCGAAGCTCTACAAAGCATCGAACTCTACAAGCACGCATGGCAGGATCTTTTGACAAGAAGGTCAGGCAACGCGCCTACAAAAAGGGAGACTTGGTTCTTACAGTAAAAAGACCTATGGTTTTTACTCACAAATCCAAAGGCAAATTTGAACCAAAATGGGAGGGACCTTTCGTCATCGACAAAGTCTTCTCCAACGGCGCATACGCCCTTCTAAGCATGGAGGGTGACAGATGTATGCTGCCCATCAATGGAAAGTTTTTAAAGCGGTACTACCCTTGAAGGCTTCTTCCATCGGGTCAGAGCGACGCCTGCACGGCCAAAGCCTATTCCTAGGTATCTGCTCGTCAAACCCACTCCTTTTGGAATTTTCATCCTCTTGTTGAAATTTCTAAAAAAAAACCCTCAAAACAATGTTTCTTTCATCGTTTCATTGTTCAAAAAAAAAAAGCAAATCCAAAAATCCAAGTTTAAGAGCCTCTTCCCAAACTTGACCAAAATTTTCGATCCTTGAACCCAAAATTCATGGTTTGAAACAAAATCAGGACCTAGGGATTTCAGCCCTAGTCCACCCCGACTTTTACCACCAAAATGGTTTTGAGTCAAAATTTACGACCCTCGTGTCTTTAAACAAAAAATGGTTTTTCAAAAAACCGCAGGGAAGCGACGTTCAGTCGATACTTGCAAAACCCAAAATCGGAAGGATGCGAACCCCATTCGATACTTCCAAAACCCCAAAATTTCAAAAATCGTGGAGACGCAACGTTCCAGTTGATATCCACAACCCAAATTTCAAAACAAACAAAAACAAAACAAAGGTTCGAAAAAACCTCAAAATTCAAAAATCGTGGGGAAGCGACATTCCATCGATACCCACAAAACAAAATTTTTGAAGAAAAAAGCAGGGAAGCGACGCTTAGTCGATACTTGCACCCAAATCCGCGGGGAGGCGACATTCCATCGATACTCGCAACCGAATGAGCAAGGAGGCGACATTCCATCGATACTTGCAATACCATTCAGCAGGGAGGCGACTTTTAGTCGATACTTGCATTTTTGAAAACCAAAAACCTGGCTTTCACGCCAAAAAACCCGGCTTCCATGCCAAAAATCCGGCTTTCACGCCAAAAAAATAAAAAATCCGGCTTTCATGCCAAAAATCAAAATTCGGCTTCCATGCCAACAAAACAAAATTCGGTTTTCAAAAAATCCGGCTTTCATGCCAAAAACAAAATCTAGTTCTTACACTAAAAACAAAAATCGGCTTTCATGCCATCTCAAAATTCGGCTTTCATGCCATCTCAAAAAATTGGCTCTCATGCCATACCAAAACCGGCTTTCACGCCACCAAAATCGGCTTTCATGCCACCTCAAAATTCGGCTTTCATGCCATCTCAAAAAAAATTGGCTCTCATGCCATCCCAAAATTTGGCTTTCACGCCACCAAAATCGGCTTTTATGCCACCTCAAAATTCGGCTTTCATGCCATCTCAAAAAAAATTTGGCTCTCATGCCATCCCAAAATTTGGCTCTCATGCCACCAAAATCGGCTTCCACGCCACCTCAAAATTTCGGCTTCCACGCCATCCAAAATTTTGGCTCTCATGCCATAAACCCAAATCCGGCTATAGATGCCACCCAAAAATTGGCTTTCATGCCGCAAGCAAAATCTGGCTCCCATGCCAAAACAATCATTTGTCAAAAGATTTCTCACAAAATGACAAACTTTTGATCACATCCCATTTAGCAATCACTTTAATCACAATATTTGAGTGAGCGTAGGGAAAACAAAACAAAAAAACAAAAACAAAAACAAAAAAAAAGTACCAAAAAATACATGTGGTACCAAAAAAAAAAAGAAGAAAAGAAAAGTGTTCATAAGCAGTACAAAAATGTATACCAAAAAAAAAAAAAATACATGTGGTATATAAAAAGAGAGAAAGAGTTTCTGTTAGAAAAAAAAAAACAGGGCCTCAGCAAAAAATGCTCTCCAGCCAAGCTTTCAGCTCTTCAAGCAAACTCCTGGCTTCATCCGTCAGAGTCTCCAAGGCACGCTTCTTCAAGAATCTGCCATGAGTAGCTGGAGAAGGCTCTATCCCTTCTGCTACACCAGGAAGATTATCCCGAGCAATCTGCCATCGTTCATTCTCTCTAGCCTTCCTATTGAGAATCTGATCGGCCTCTGCAACTTGGCAAATCAAAGCACTCTCCCTGTCACGAGCCTCTGTTATAGCGGTCCACGTACTGGAGACTTGGGCTTTTAAGTGTTCGAGATGCTTCCTTGCCTCTTCAACCTCTCCATCAAGGATGTTAAGGTCATACTGCAGCCTGATGATGTCTAACTCCGCTCGGTTCCTCTCCCGAACCAGCTGCTTCCTTCCCTGTGCAGTCTCTTTCAATTCCGATTGAGCCTTCTCAGCAGGGTTCAGGAACATCTCTTGGAAGAACTGGTCATCAGGATAGCTGATGGTCTCAAACCACCTGTCGCCTAATGCAATGATCTTATCAACGATCGCCCGGGCATCCGTAACATCCAGACCAATATCTTCCTCAGCATCTTTGAGAATCTCCTTCACATGCGGAATCTTGCTACGTGCAACATCCAAGTGTCCAGAAAGGAGGGTCTCAATCCAAGAGCTCAAAACCTGCATCACCACCTTCTTCGCATACTGAAGAGATGGGCCAGATGAAGACTCACGCTTCTCTGTCGATTGGCTGCCCAAGTCATGTCCCATCGGAAGAGTAACAATAGAAAACTTTCCAATCGGGGCCGCTGGAGAAGGAATCTCAACATGAGGGCTTGCCTCTGCCGCGTCAGAATTGACTGGAGGAGTCCCAATTACTAGGTCAACTTCTGGCATCCCTGGCTCTGGCTCTGAAGGAAGCGATGGACTCTCTTCTGTCACTTCAAAATCTGCCAAACACAAAAAGGTATGAATACGATCCTGTTAAAAAATCACTATCAGGGTTATTACTATGAAAGTACCTTCTTCGACGATTGGCGGAATGCTTTCCTTCTCAATGAACTCTTCGGAAGTATCGTCAACACTGGCGTCCATCGATGGTTCAAAGTCGTCGGAATCCTGTGATAAATCAGCTAATACAAAAAAAAAATGTGTTAGCAAATCAAATCACAGACAAAAAAGAAAAGAAAGCGAAAAAAGTAATACCAGTTAGAGATTCTGCATTCATTTCAAAGTCCCTTGGTTTGTCTTCTGGCGCCCCCAACAAACAAGATATGGTCAGTCCAAGACTTCCACTCGGAGTCAGCACTGAAGCGGCCGCGGAGTCGAAAAGGCTTCACCCAGTTGCTGCCGCCACCACTGAAGATGCCAAGGCCCATCGGTTTCAAATCAACCGATGGATAATCTGCGCCCTGGTAGTTGCTGGCCGGCATCAAGATGTCCATGTCAGCAGGCGACTTCTCCATATGTCCAGGAGAACTGCCAATGAAAACCCCGGTCTTGACCACGTTGGTCCTCCTCACCCATCTTGGAGGATCTTCCCTCTTCAGGCACGTGGGAGAGAGACTCATGATCGAGATAGTACGATCAAAAATCGATCGGGTGGCAACAGTTTTCTTCACACCATCAACTGTGTAGGAAAACTGGAAGCATCTCCTTCGATACGTCATATCGACTGGGGCTGCATCACCAAAGAAGAAGGTAGGCTTGGGCAACACCCTCTGATCCTCTATCACCCAGGGACGGCTGCTTACCATGATTTTATAGAAATCCTCTCCTTTGCGAGCAATCAGTGCCTGCCGCGCCTCCTCTCTATTGAGGGAGTCACACTCCTCGAGGTGCTGCTCGACGTATTGCACCTTCTCCCAGGCCTGCTGGACGGCCGGATTAGAAGATTGCGCAGATCGATGAGGTACGCTTGTGATAGGTTCTTTACCCTTGTCTGTTCTGGAAGGACCACCTGCAAAAGGTCAAAAAAAAAAAGGAGGAAAGAATTATCATCAAAATGACGAAATTTTGCTAAAACAAATCTGGCGAAATTTCGGCATGACCTCGGGGCATTTCCAAAGAAAAAGAAGTACCCCGACAGAAATAGAAAGCTTGGAGATAGGCTCAACATCACTGCGAGCTCCAAAACTCCAAACTTTCGAAACCTTGAAAAACTCCGCAAAATCAGGAAAGGCTCAACATTGCTGCGAGCTCCAAGTTCCTAACTTTGTAAAGGTTTTCAGGTATGTCACCACATCATGCTATCAACTGTTACAAAAACAAAAGCACGTATGAACATCTTGATATGCAACAAAAAAAAAAAAAAAAAAAAAAGAGGATGCATTGTCATGATGAGAAAAAAAGAAGAAAGAAAACTTTCTCAAAAAAAAAAGAGGGAGAAAGATCAAAAAAAAAAAGAAAGAGAAGAAAAAAAAGGGGCTGGGCCCACAGGCCACCGGCCGTACGGACAAATCCGTACCAAAAAAAAAAACAAAAAGAAAAAAAAAAAAAAAGAAGAAGAAAAAAAAAGAGAAAAGAAAAAGAAAGAAAGAAGAAAAAAAAGAAAAGAAACACTTTCTTTTTCCCCATCCTATTTCTACATGGATTTCTTGTAAAAAAAAAAAAAAAAAAAAAAAAGGTAACTTACTTGAAGCCATGGATGGAGAAGAAGAAGAACTTGAAGACTCTTAAAGAAGGAGAATTCTTGATCTTGGAGCAACTCTTGAAGACTTTTGCAAAAAGAAAGCAATAGGAGCAAGAGATCCCACCTCCCTTGCTTTTATAGAAGAAAGCAAGACCAAAAGAGGAAAGAGGAGAAAAGTAAGAAGGTAAGTGCTAAAAAATTAGCAACCTTCCCAAAAGAAAAGGAAACTTGGGATATTTTCTCCCAAAACAAAGATTCCTTGAGAAATTCTCTCCAAAAAGAAAGGGAATGATAGATATTCTCTCCCAAATAAAGATATTTTGAGAGAATCTTTCCCAAAATCAAGGAAACTTGAGAAAATCTCTCAAAGTAAGGATATTTTTAGATATTCTCCATCCAAAGGAAATATTTTTAGATATTCTTTTCAAAATAACACCATATGAGATCTAAGCCATCTTCAAAGCTTAAGGTCCCATGGGTTAGCCCATATGAGCCAGGTCTGACCACCTAGGCACTAAAAGTGGCTTTTAGTCAAAATTCCTCTTACCAAGAGCATAAAGAAAAAAAAAAAAAATGGTTCCATGCCTCTTTTGAGTTGATTGGACCATACAAAAATTCCAAGCCTCATGAGCTTCCAAGAAACCTAACCATCTCACCTCATGAGCCAAATTGAGCCAAACCTTGAAATTGACATTTCACCAAAAATCAAACCGGTCCCCTAACATTCCACATACAACTTGTTAGGTCACAAGACCAAAACCAAAAACCAAAACCTGACCCCCCAACATTCCACATACAGCTTGTTGGGTCACACGGTCAAAACCAAATCCGACCCCCTAACTTGCCACATACAGCCTGTTAGGACTCAAGGTCAAAACAAAAATCCAAATCCGCATCCCTGATGTCATCTTCAATACTTTGCCTCAAGATGGTACATGATTCCTATCACTACCATACAAATCCCCTGGAAGCTCAAAAGGCTACTCCATCAAAAAAAAAAAAAAAATGCTCAAAGACTCTTGGTCAAGTCAGAAGCTCTTCTTCAAGATTCTCTTCGAGGCACATCGACTGCAAAAGCTATATCGTCGCTGTACCTCGAGGGGGCATTTGTTGACACCAAAAATGTCACTTTGCCTCTTTACACCAAAAGCTACATGGAGCCGCATCCTACCAAAAATAGGTAGGCGCCACTTCAAGCATCAAATCTTGTCAGAATCAAACAAAAACTGCAAGGTCATTCAAAACAACCAAAAGAGAGGTACACATGAAGTTTCAGGCCATTCCGACATCATTTGGCCTAGCTTCACTTCTCCAACAGCTAAACAAGCGCTCCCGGCGGCGGCAGAATCGGAGACACCAAATCTTCGATCAGGGCCTATGGATGTTCTCAAAATATGTCCAAAGGGCTCCACGCCAAGTCTCAAGTCAAACCAGCAACGTTTGACCCATCATCAACTCTCCAACGGCTGAATCAAGCCTACCAGCGGCAGAGCACCCTGGGACCATGGCACCCAATTCGGAGCTTGTAGATCATCTCAAAATGACTCCAATAGGCTCCTCGTCGAATTTCAGGTCAATCGGACATCATTTGACCAGAAGTCAAAACTCGGCATTTCCCTCGCGGTGAAATCAAAGGCAAGCATTTTCATGACTCCAAATGGCTTCAAAACTCAAACGAAAGCCTATGGTTGGTCTTATCTACTGATGAGGGAGTCACCCGTCGAATTTCAGGTCAATCGGACATCGTTTGACCAAAAGTCAAAGCTCGGCATTTCCCTTGCGGTGAAATCAAAGGCAAGCGTTTGCATGACTCCAAATGGCTTCAAAACTCAAATGAAAGCCTATGGTTGGTCTTATCTACTGATTAGGGAGTCACCCGTCGAATTTCAGATCAATCGGACATCGTTTGACCGAAAGTCAAAGCTCGACATTTCCCTCGCGGTGAAATCAAAGGCAAGCGTTTGCATGACCCCAAACGGCTTCAAAACTCAAACGAAAGCCCATGGTTGGTCTTATTTAATGCTCAAGAAGCTTCACCTCAAATTTCAGGTCATTCCGACATCGTTTGATCCTGTTTCAGCTTCTGGCGGAAAATCAGCAGTTCTGCGTTCGGCTTTTCCCGGAAAATCAGAAAGTTTGCAAACCAATTTGCAAGGATTCTCATCAGGTTTTTCAGAGGGAAATAAAGCCAAATAATGTGAAGAAATGTCAAAGAAAATAAGCAAAAAAAATGGAAGCGAAAAACAACGAGAAACGGCCAAAAACGGGCCCCGGGAAGGGATTTTCCCCCTAGGCCCAGGGTCGCCGGCGACCCTGGGAGGTCCGGGGCGCCGATTTCGCCCCGGGACCCCCCGTTTCGTCCGTTTTCGCGAGACGAGTTGTTCTGTCCCTGTGATTTTTCCAGATTCAGGCTTTTGAGGCTCCAAATTCACTGATATTCATCAAGATCACAGGACTCCTTTCCAGAACTTCAAAAACTTCATTGATCGCCAGCCGAACAACCAAAAAAGTGCACTTTCAGCCCGCCCGATCGTGAAATCAACTGGACAGATGCTGCCGGCCCGCTGGTATCAACCAATGTCTGAAACTACATGATCATCTGATGTTGATTTACATAAGGATCCATCAATGATCATCGCAAAGGGGATTCCAAAAGACGCAACATGGCCCGCAACTCTTCAGCTACTAAGGCGGCCACTTAATGCTATCAATTGGCCCGTTTATGGCAAGTTAATGCAGTCATTAACCCATTATCTTGGACGGCCCAATCAGAAGCCTCTGTTCAGGAGTTACAAGTCCAAACAATCATGGCATTCAAGCCATGAAACTCCTAACATAATGGAGATTAAAGGCGATTAAATGCCCATGACTCTCCTCCGGCCAATGAAATCCAAGGGGCAGGAGTTACAAAGCAAGAGACAATTAAACTTGTAACTCCTCCCTTAATGAGCTTTATTACCATAAAGGCTCATAAATCACTCCTAAAGGCCTATAAATAGGAGTCACCTCCAAAGTTTTCAGGAATCAAGGAAAATTCTCAGGATCAAGAAAAATTCTCAGGATCAAGGAAAAATTCTCAGAAAATTGCCTGAAGATCTGAAGCCTCTGAAAATCCAGACACTTTGCGAACGAAGAAACTCTGCTGCAGCAACCAACACTACAAGGTGATTGAAGTCCCTTGGGGGGCCACCCCCCCAAGGTTCCACCTCTCCTTCTATCCAACATGGCTAGACATGGCTCTTCAGCCCGTCTACTCGGCTTTTTATTGAACATAAGACCTTCTCTCGGTCTTTGTTCTCTAAAAATCTGAGGATATAGCCAAGCCAAGCGAATCCAAAGCATCCGACGTTCTCATTTGCATGGATGATGGCGGAGTCCATACATGACTCGCGACCGTCAATCTAAACGGGTCCCTCCCACAATCTCCTGAAAAGTTAGATTCTTCCTTTCTCGCTTTTCATTGTATTTTGTATTTTTTTTAAAGAGACAAAAAACCACAACTCTTGTCTTTCATTATTGATGAGAATTGTAAATCGGCTATAAACGCCACAAATCGGCTATAAACGCCAAAAATCGGCTATAAATGCCAAAAAAATCGCCTTTTACGGCAAAATCAAAAACTGTCACTTTTCTTAAATATATATGCAATGGAAACTTGAAAAGAAGTTAATTTCCTTTTTTCCTTGCGAAGATTGATCTCCGGATCATCACTTGCAATTCCAAGTAAAATAGAAAATCTGGCACACCCACCCAAACACCCAAAAGCGTTGATGCACGCTCCGCCCTCCGGGGGCGAAAGGGTCGGACCAAACGGACTCCCACGTCCGCCGACGTCCGGTAGCGCCCGGGGTCCTGGAGCGCGTTCCATCAAAGTTCTATGCAAATCATTTGAACAATTACACACTTGTGAATGATATGAAAATCTAAAGATCACAAGTTGTACGAAAGTGTTTAAGCCTAATCAAGTGATGCATGTGCAATGTTGTTTTTAAAACTAATTTGACTAAAGATTAAATGAATGAAAACAACAAGGGAAGTTTCAACCAAGAGAAATAATCATGCAATAAAAGAAATCAAAGATTTAGGCTAAGCATGATTAAGAAAGTTTAAAACAAAACTTAGGTTGAAATCAAAGTGATGAATCCAATCTTGAATATCAAAGATGAAGGGTAGAATGGATTCAACACATCATAGTTATCATGCATAAAAACATTTACCAATAACTTAAACAAGCATGTAAACTATGATAAAGAAAGGTAGAGCTTACTTGGTGGTTTAACTCATTAAACCAAGCTTTAGCTCTCCTAATGACCTTCTAGCATTTCCAACTTCATCCCCTTTCAATGGCTCCAAAATGGTCTCAAAGGTTCATGTATCAAGCCTTGAAAAAGGTTGGAAATGAATGGACTTTATAGCGAAAAAGTGTCCAACGGCTAGTCCTCGGTCGACCGAGAAAGCACAACGGTCATATTTCTGACCGTTGGCAAGTTACAGTTCAGAAACTGCCCACTCGACCGACAGTGTTTCCGGTCGACCGGGAAGCAAGTCTCGGTCGACCGGCGACACTGCCAGGGCCCCAAATTCCAGTTTTGCAATTTTCAAAGATTTTCTTTGTGGAACTTTTTGGGCCAATAAATCAGGCTTAAAAACATGTTTTAAATCATTCTAAGGGTTTTAAAACATGGAACATAAAAAGCCTAAAACATTTTGAAAGATTTAAAACACATAGGCTAGCTTGATTTTCTAAAACAAATGCATCCAAGATTGAAAACAAATCATGCATAAATCAAAACTTTTACAAATCTTAAAAGCAATGCATGTATAAAACCAGATTTCAAGGTTTTCTAAAACAATGCAAGTGTTAAAATTCAAATGATGCTAAAGTGAAAATGCATCCATCAAATTGCAAATACAAAATTCCTAACACGTACTTTTGATCAATAGTCATTAGGAATCTTTTCTTTTATGAAGGGAAAAAAGTCTTGGCTATTAAATTGTTAATTTCTATCTTAGAGCTTTAAAGTTATATTTTCTAAATCTAAGCATTGATTTGTCATTAGATTTGAGTATTTGTTTAGGAAAGGAGAAGAGCATTAGTGTTGGATTAGTGTCACTTAGTGGATTCTAAATGATTCAATCTATCAATTAGTATTGCTGGTTGCTTATTTTACTCACTTCGGTTTGATTCTATTCACATTCCCACACTCTTATTCACTTATTTTAATTCTTACACTCCATTTCTCTATTCACACCATCAATTCCACCTTTGATTTTATACTACTTTAGCACATTTCTTTATCTTCATCCACTCATTTTCTATCTTTCACTTGTTATTTTCACACACTTATTCACTTGATCTATCTATCATTGCTCCATTGGTCTTGTATTAACCTTGTTATTTTGCTTTTGTTATTAACTTGTTATTAACCTTGTTCTTGGTTTGTTCTCACTTGAGTTCTTCTATTTTTATTATTATCTCTTTATTATATAGTTTCTTGTTTTCTTTTAGTTTGCATATTTTATTTCCCTTGTTATTATCTTGTTTCGTGTTTCCATTGTTTTTGTTATCTCCATTTGCATTTGTTAGCTATATTTGAGTTAATACTCTTTTTCATTGATCATTGTTATTTTCCTTGTAACGATTCTCGTGGGAACGATATTCGAACTTTCATAGTCTATATTACTTGAGACAACCTTATACTTGTGGGTTACGCATCATTCCCAATCATAGCCATCTAACTTCTCATGACAGATGGTCATGCTTCTGCCTCTTCCTCACCAACTTGAATGCATAGCAAAACAGATGAATCACTTGTGCTGCTAAGCTATTCAAACAGAATATGGTTCCCAATCACTTGTGATGCTAGTCTATTCAAACTAATTGTGGTTCCCAAACATGGTGATCTGTGTCTTTGATCCCAATCATAGGTACCCCATCATTTATGATGAAAGAAAACTTTTAGAAGTTTAATCATGGCATTTTCAAGTCTCTATTTCAGTTTCTTTCCATGGATGCATTTATTGGACAAGAGATACACCTATTTATTCTCCTTCTGAAAGTGAGTTTTCTGCTGGCCTCGTAGACTTAAAAACTTTGATCCATCAAATCTATTTTTGTGTCAATCTCTCACATAAAATTTATTAGGGACACTTCATTTGCCTAGGATAATGAAATAGCTTTATCAAATGAATAAAAGCACAATCATATCAGAAAAATGAAATCAGGTCTCACAAGCATAGGTGAGTGTTACAGGTGAACCATCAATATCATTCAAGGACTGCATCAAATACCTCTAGAATGTCTCTAATTGTCGAAAGAACGGGTTGAAAAGGAACTTGTTCAAAGGTGTCGCATGGAAGCACGAGTTAATTGTAAGGCGCAAATGCAAGTGAAAAAAAGATAAATTTGGTGGTTATAAAGTGTCGAAATTTGTTCCTGGGCATTGTCATCCTCCCACTACTTCTCATAAACGATTCATATTGAGGTCGCATCAATCTATGTCGAAATCAATGAAACAACGAATAAGTACATATGATTCCGCAAATATTTGAAGCAAACAACAAATGTAAATATTCAGTTTGCATTCGGGGGGACTAAACAAAATTGGATTTACAGATAAAGATGGTGAGAATCACCGAAGAAATGAGAAGTAAAAGAAAAGGAGGCTAGATGGTCAGCTTTTATTTCAACTCTTTGAAAACGACAAAGAAATGGGTCATGGATTCACTTAAAACATTGAGCGAGAAGCAGAAAATAAGATTACACGTAGTTTTTAGGCAAACAGAACATTCCGTTCAGCAAACAAGATTTTTCGTGATGTTATAACATTTGATATAACATATAAGACAAATTGTCACGGATTAATTTTTGGTGCATTCGTAGGTTGTAATCAGCATAGTCAAACAAGATTGTTTGGATGTGTGGTCCCACCGAATGAAAAAACCGAGTCATTTGAGTGGCTGTTTAAGAAATGGCTTGAAGCCATGTCATGTGACCCACCTAAAGGAATTATAACAGATCAAGATTTAGCAATGACAAAAGCTATAAGGAAAGTCATGCCGAATACATGTCACCAGTATTGTCTATGGTACATTTTGCATAAATTGCCTTGGAATTTGGGAGGGATTTCTATTCACAATGAGGGTTAATTTGCTTGAAAAGATTAAAGACTATGTTCATAAATCTGATACTCCTCTTGATTCTGAGAGTTCTTGGTACGAACAAATGCTAAGCTTGTGGACAATGACTGGTTAACAAATATATATTGTCTCTTATGGTGCGTTTAAGCATAAGATATTTATTGGAATGTTACATTTCAAAGCGATGGACGAAGGGAGTTACAAAAGTAAATTTCATGGATAAGGGGGAGCTGAAATTGAAACTTACAATGCTGACTCGTACATGACTAAACATCGTTACATTTCGGGTATTTTCAAGCCAATATTTAACGAAGGTTGTCAATTCAAAGAAGGCTTTGGAATTCTAGTTAATGCTCATGTCGAATTGTAAATGAAATTGCGGGATTTAAACTTGGACATCCCATCAAAGACAAGCATGTACCCATTTAAAGGATTGGATAGTAATGCTCTAAAATATCATGAACCAGTAAATGTTGCGACGAAAGGACGCGCGAAGAGACCAAAATAATCGAAGGAGAAAGCAATAAAAGAGCATCTTTGTCACAGTAGCAACAAACGCAGTGTCTCACATGACAAGTGAAATTATTCGGTGCTACTAAACAAGTAAACAGTCTATGATTTTATTTCTTTATTTATTTATTATCTTCCATCTTGCATATTAACATAGTACTTTTGATATATAATTCCAGGTTTGTTGACAATGATCCAAGCCAAACACAAGACGATAGCTATTCAAGTTCAGAAGGCTCTGACTCTGAAATGCTTGGACATATAAGAAAATGGAAAAGGATTATGAAATCTAGATTTCGCTACTATGTTCCAATTTGCTAAATTCTGACTTTTGTTCTTTCCCCAAATTGTGCAGGTAAAATGTACCCAAATTGTGCAGTTTTTATCAGGATATTGTGTATGATAAATTGATGGTAAAATGTCTTAGTTTTTTTAAAAGTTTCTCTTGTTTTATCAAGATGTTGTGTATGATAAATGGATGATGACATTTCGTCCAATTTTTCTAATGTGAATTGTTATTTGACTGCAATTATAGGGAGTATGAAGATGTTGTCCTCACTATAATACTGGAGTATGAAGATGCTTTTTGCAATTGAAGGGAGTATGAAGATGCTTTCGTAATTACTATTCTCATTTTAGGTTTCGAAGATCCCCAATGATCATGTAGTATGAGCTTGAGAGACCAATGAATCTAGCATGGAGTTATATTGATGGCTTCTTGTTCTTTCATTATGAGTCTTCGGTGAATCTAGCATGGATTTATATTGATAGATTCTTGTTTTGTCATTATGAGAGTGTTTGATGAATGTGTCATGAATATGTCCCAGTTAAGATGGTCGGAAAATTTATTGTTTAAATCGATAATGAATAACAAATAATTCTCACAAGAATTATGCATCAAAAATCAAAAATCTGCAAGGCCCATCAGGTTTAACATTATGTTCTGGTAAGCATTTCGCGCAGGTGAGTCCATCGCTTCATGATCCAGATCACTATTTGGGTGTGATTTCTTTGGTGGGTAAGCAACTAGGTTGATAGGAATTGTTCAATTGAGACCATTTTGTTTTGATGGATTTCCATTATGAGCATCTATCAGATGAAAATCTAGATCGCTGAATTATGGCCCCATATTTACAGAATGACAGTTCTTTGTCCAAACAGACTCCTCAAAATTTCCAAGCTAGGAGTCCTAATCAATCTAGAGAACTTTTTAAGAGTTCCGGCTGTTTTTGTATGTGAACTTGACCTTATGTGGTTGAAGTAGACTAGAGTATTGTTACACTGTTTTATAGTTGAAGTGTGAACAACATTAGATCCAATGAAATACAATTATCTACAGTCTAAACAGTAACTAGAATGCAATAAGCAGAAACATGACTTGCCAAATCCATAGGAATTATAACCATGGTGAGATCACAAGTAAGCATTTAGGAGTACAAAAGCAGATCACACAAAAAAGTAAACAGCGATTTCTCAGATACAATCACCTGGGACCGACTGGAAACTCCTTTGAGTAATGTGTGTCACAGACATTCATGCATTTCAAACTATCATCGTGCCCGTTCAATCTATTGCAAAAGAAGCAGTTGATGAGTTTCATCAAGGCTAGAAACAGCACCAGCGATAGCATTGCTGGGAAAAGCAATAGTTTGGTAGTGCATTTTTCAGCTGTAGCAGCAAAGCATAAGAAAAAAAAAACCAACTTTGATCAAATCACCATTAAAAAAAAACCCATGATTGACAGAAGGGGATGAGTTTACTTCCAACATTAGCCACCAAACAGACATTTCAACAAACAATTGATTTATTAAAGAAAAGAGATGAGATGAATTTCGACACAATCATCGCTGCAAACACACACAAAAATTACCAGATTCCTCTAGGTCCAATTCCAAGATTAAAGAGTAAATTCAAAGATTCAGGATAAAGCATTTATCTTCAATAATGAGATCGGGAATTGGGAGTCCAATAACAACAGCTAGAGAAAATCGGGTTATGAACATGTAGATCTAATACAAAGAAATGCAAACTGACCTAGACCAAACCCAAAACTGGGTTTTTCTTCTTCCTTTCGATTATGTCTGCACCAGATTCACCCACGGCAGCATGCTGGCGACGATCCTCAACAACGTCTAAAACCCCTTTTTCGTGGCAAACCTAACGGAGTTCGAGAGAGGGGTTTGGGAGGGGGTTCTACAGAGGAGAGAGAAGAGAAAGGGTTTCAAAGGGGATGAAACCCAGTCTGTTCCTGTCTGGACATTGCAGAAAGGGAGAGAGGTGGGGAGGGGGAATAACTGGGCGTCGCAACACGAGAGGAGGGTTTGGGAGAGGACGTTCTACAAAGGACAGAGAAGATAGAGGCTGTCAGAGGGGAGGAAACCCACGTCTGGATGTCGCAAAAAGGAAAAGAGTTGGAGAGGGGGAAGTCGCTGGGCATCGTGGCACAGGAGATGAGCTAAGGAGATGGATCGAGCGATGAGAGGAAGGATTCCGGCGACAAAGGGGCGAGGCCGAGTTGGAAAGCCAAGCGATTTGGGGTTTTTCTCCTTTTTCGAATAACTTATGAGAGGGAAGACGAAAAAATGGGCACCACTGCTTTATGAGAGGGCACCACTTGGTCACACATGCCAGCCGCATGCTTGAGCATGTTTTACCCTACACATGAGCTGAGGAGAGGCCTCCTCATATATATATATATATATATATATATATATAAGATAAGATCCCATAAGCTCACGCTTGTGCGGCACATCCTTGGTCCATCCAAATGGACCAAACACACGACCCCCATGAATTACACATGTCCACCAACTTTCGGTCAAATCTGAATTTACTAGATCGTTGGATTGACTGTATACCGATCTGAATGGACTATTGACCATTAAAATTTTTGGGCCTAGATGGAGATGATAGAAATCACGGTTGGGACTGATTTTTTTTGTAGAGAGGAGGGTCCTAAGGAGTCCTTGAAATCCCCCCATCCTCATGTAGGTCCCTAAGTGGGCCCCACCACACACTTGAGCTTACCTTATCCTAAGCTTGAGCTTAGGAGAGCTGTCATATATATATATATATATATATGTGTGTGTGTGTGTGTGTGTGTGTGTGTGTGTGTGTGTGTGATGTAACGTATAATCCAAGACTCTAAAAGAGAATTAGAGATTGAGAGAGGTGAGAAGAATCAGAGATTGAGAGAGGTGAGAGCTGTCTCTCCCCGTGGTTGTCTGTCATGTGGAGCTGAGAAAGGAAAGTCGAGTTTCTTTCCCATGGATGCAGGCGGTCTTACCGAACAACGTAAAATGGTTGTGTTCGTGTGTGTGATGCTTCATGGTTTGTGTGTTTGTGTTTATCGATGGTAAACACCTCAACCATCTAACTATCTAACTCTACCTAAACCAGTTTCCTCTCCCTATTAGTTGATGTCTCTTTCACTGCTCCACCTAGAAATCTCCAATACATGTTTCCCCATAGGTGGATGTGTGAATCTCCATGTGGAGCCCACTTATTGCTAAATACAAACCAATCAAGATAAATGCCATCTCCTTCAATAATCTCCTTAACTTTACTCAGAAAGAAATTGTCCCACCATAAGATTGAGACATAACTTATGACGTGATTTATGCATTAGATTGTGCTAATCATGTTGTCAAGCATATGCTCAATCTTACAATGGAGCCAATTAAAATGAGATTATAAGATATATTACTAAAGGGAATGACACTCACTTCTTATGGTTCTGATTATCAACATGTAGTGCCCAGAGGAGTTTCACACATCCCACTCACATGAAGTGTGTGGGAGGACAATCAGGGATCTGGACTCTAAATTTTAGTGGCTATGCATATGAATTGATGTTAATAATTAGTTACTTTACTATTTTGTTTCAAATTGGTCCGGCACTTTTCTTTTAGTTTTGGTACACACAGACACTACCCAAACGGAGAGACCACCAATGATTGATCATTGATTGTTTTTGTAGAGAATGAGATACCTCACCACCAAGCTATCATTACAATCCAATTGGATTGGGTCTTTCTTTATATATATATATATATATATATATAGGGACCGGATCACACACACTGCAGCTAAGAGTAATGCAAGCTGGAGGCGTGTGTGAGCATGTGAAGCCTGTTGAGGCCCAACGGTGATGTGCATCCATTTCCCGCTCTCATATTCCCTTTTCCCCCCAACTCATTCCAAAACTCCTCTCCTCTGTCTCTCGTCTCTCCTCTGTCTCTCCCCTCTCTCAAGTTCTCTCTCTCACCAATCTCTCTCATCTCAGCGAAACTCTCTCGCCGGTCTCTCTCAGCGAAGCTCTCTCCCTCGCTGCTGCTCTCCTCTCTCTCGCATGATCTCTCTCCCTCGCTGCGCATCGCCTCCTCTCTTGAAGTCGATTTCCCTCCTCTTCTCTGATGCGAATAACCTCCTCTCTCGACCTCGACCTATCTGCGACGCTGCGAAACGCATCCCCTCTCTCCCTCTCTGCGAAGCTGGGGAGTCCCATCCACGCCCAGACCAGATCCATCAGCGCAACCCCATCTCCGCCTAGGCTAGACCCATCTGCGCAACCCCATCAAATGGGTTATGCATTTCCATATTCTCCTCTCTCCCTCTCTCCATTGCGCCGCCCATCGTCCCCCTCTCCACTTGCCCAGCCCTAAAGAAAAAAAAATTGCGTCGCAGCCCAATCAGAGATCTGCGCAGATGATTGGTTCAGTCGACTGCGACTGTTTTTGCCAATTGCAGATTCGGGATTGGGTCTTCACTTCTGCTGGCTCCCCTGCTCTTCTTTCCGTTTTAGAGTGAATTCCACCCACCCAACCCCCACCGCCCACCCCTATCTTTCTTTTGTTTCTCTTCCATGATTGTCCTAGAGTTGCAAAGTAGATAAAGAAAGGGAATGAAGAAGTGATAGAAAAAAGGAAGAAAAAATGAGGGAAGAAGAAACAACTTGACTCAGGTAAGAGGTTTTTTTTTTCTGGTTATATGGGTCTTCTATGGATTAAATGGACGTTCCTCTCTCTCTCTGTGACATCAGTTTGGGAATTTTATCTTCATGATGAAGAACCTGATTATCTGGGCTTTGTACCTAGAATGAATTTTATCTGGTTCTCTTTTTGTTATAAAACTTAAATTTAAACTTAGAATGCTCATCTTTTATGATTTGTGTTGCTGAGGGCATAGGCAGAGTTAATTCTTTTCACTATTTTCTAACTTGGGTTTTTTTTTTTTTTTTTGTCGAAATGGGACAGAGATGGATGAGAAATGGAATTTGAAGTAGTTTTGTTTTGCTTGTTATCTTGTTATGGCATCCATTGGATTGGATATAAATGTTGATGGATTGAGGATGAACTGATGTATTGCCAAGATCTTCCATGGGCAGAGTCTCTTCCTTCAATTGCATTGCAAGGTTGGCACTTTAATATGAAATCCTAATAATGAATTTCATCTTATTTGTGCTTTTTGTGAGTTTTTATTTGAAAACAAGAGGAAAGAGGTGTCAAAAGTTCTTTTTTCTTTCTTCTATTCTTTTAATTCTCATCTAAGTTCTTTATTAAGCTACTTATTAAGCTGCACAACACATTGTCCCACTTACATATTATTATCAAATGTATTTGCAGGAGGAGGTTGTTAGGATGATGCAGCTGGTCTGAGGGAGCTTATTAGTGAAAGAGATTTAATGAAGCCAAGACATATTTGGATTGAAGTTAATGACGAAGACCATTAGTGGTAATGAGAAGTAGACATGGAGAGCAAAAGAGGGAGTTTTGAAAGTATTCACTGAATAACTAGCTTTTGGTGTATACAACGGTTCTGTAAATAGAACTTTTTGTTAATTTACCTTATGGTTCTATGACTTCTTCTTTTTTGCCTCTGAGCATTGGGCAATTTAGCCCAATGTTCTATGACTAGAACATGTAAACTAGTCCTAATCCTTAACAGGGTGTTTTAGATGCAAATAAAGCAACTAAACTTATTATCCAACTTGTGAGGATCATGGTTTTAATAACTTAGCTTTGGACAAACTCTCAACATTGTTTTGAGACATTTATGTATGGCTCATATAGCTTTGGAAATTGATTTTTTTCCAAACTATTGCAGACTATGAGAGAATCATTAGGGTTGACAAGGCGGAAGAAAGATTCAGCAGCAGGCACCTTAGAGCATCCACAGAATTTTTTGGGAATTCCTACTCCATAACAGTTTTTAGGAAGTTTGTCACTTCAAGCAGTCCACGGCATCATAATTCTGTCTTTCATTCTATCCATTGTTTTTCCTCCTTTTTTTTTTTTCCCCTTCTGTTTAGGCCTTTTTGTATAGGGGAATACGGAATCTTGTTGAAATCTGTTGTAATCGGAGCTGTTTTGCATCAGCCATATTTGTGAGCATGTTTATGTGTTCTTAGAATTTGATGTATTCATTTCTGACTTGTAAGTTTTTATTCAGGCACTTTGTTTCACATGGAGCTCCCCGTGGCCCACTTTGCTCCTACTTGTTGACAACGTAGACTTGCAGAAATCCCATTTTCAATTTTTAAAAACTCCTAAAATGGTTCAAATTACCTTGTATAGGATCACATTTTGGGCTCAACACATTTTGTTTAGTTTGTTCAAAGAAGGATATATGGCTGGCCCCTAAGACAGTTTATAAAATATTGAATGAACGTAGAGATTTTGAGACAGTTCATGAATATTGAATGAATATAGAGACAAAGCTCTGGTTCTTAGAGTTGTGAAACATTTGCTTTGAGATGCCATCATTCTACATGAATGAACACAAAAACAGACATCAACATTGCTACTATTCAATTTACTAATGCAAAACCTGAGATGGAACAACATGAATGTTTTCAATTCCTTTTTATAAAACACCACAACTGCCCAATGCTCAGAGGCAAAAAAGAAGAAGTCATAGAACCATAAGGTAAATTAACAAAAAGTTCTATTTACAGAACCGTTGTATACACCAAAAGCTAGTTATTCAGTGAATACTTTCAAAACTCCCTCTTTTGCTCTCCATGTCTACTTCTCATTACCACTAATGGTCTTCGTCATTAACTTCAATCCAAATATGTCTTGGCTTCATTAAATCTCTTTCACTAATAAGCTCCCTCAGACCAGCTGCATCATCCTAACAACCTCCTCCTGCAAATACATTTGATAATAATATGTAAGTGGGACAATGTGTTGTGCAGCTTAATAAGTAGCTTAATAAAGAACTTAGATGAGAATTAAAAGAATAGAAGAAAGAAAAAAGAACTTTTGACACCTCTCTCCTCTTGTTTTCAACTTCTGTTTTCAAATAAAAACTCACAAAAAGCACAAATAAGATGAAATTCATTATTAAGATTTCATATTAAAGTTCCAACCTTGCAATGCAATTGAAGGAAGAGACTCTGCCCATGGAAGATCTTGGCAATACATCAGTTCATCCTCAATCCATCAACATTTATATCCAATCCAATGGATACCATAACAAGATAACAAGCAAAACAAAACTACTTCAAATTCCATTTCTCATCCATCTCTGTCCCATTTCGACAAAAAAAAAAAACCCAAGTTAGAAAATAGTGAAAAGAATTAACTCTGCCTATGCCCTCAGCAACACAAATCATAAAAGATGAGCATTCTAAGTTTAAATTTAAGTTTTATAACAAAAAGAGAACCAGATAAAATTCATTCTAGGTACAAAGCCCAGATAATCAGGTTCTTCATCATGAAGATAAAATTCCCAAACTGATGTCACAGAGAGAGAGAGAGGAACGTCCATTTAATCCATAGAAGACCCATATAACCAGAAAAAAAAAACCTCTTACCTGAGTCAAGTTGTTTCTTCTTCCCTCATTTTTTCTTCCTTTTTTCTATCACTTCTTCATTCCCTTTCTTTATCTACTTTGTAACTCTAGGACAATCATGGAAGAGAAACAAAAGAAAGATAGGGGTGGGCGGTGGGGGTTGGGTGGGTGGAATTCACTCTAAAACGGAAAGAAGAGCAGGGGAGCCAGCAGAAGTGAAGACCCAATCCCGAATCTGCAATTGGCAAAAACAGTCGCAGTCGACTGAACCAATCATCTGCGCAGATCTCTGATTGGGCTGGGACGCAATTTTTTTTTCTTTAGGGCTGGGCAAGTGGAGAGGGGGACGATGGGCGGCGCAATGGAGAGAGGGAGAGAGGAGAATATGGAAATGCATAACCCATTTGATGGGGTTGCGCAGATGGGTCTAGCCTAGGCGGAGATGGGGCTGCGCTGATGGATCTGGTCTGGGCGTGGATGGGACTCCCCAGCTTCGCAGAGAGGGAGAGAGGGGATGCGTTGCGTAGCGTCGCAGATAGGTCGAGGTCGAGAGAGGAGGTTATTCGCATCAGAGAAGAGGAGGGAAATCGACTTCAAGAGAGGAGGCGATGCGCAGCGAGGGAGAGAGATCATGCGAGAGAGAGGAGAGCAGCAGCGAGGGAGAGAGCTTCGCTGAGAGAGACCGGCGAGAGAGCTTCGCTGAGATGAGAGAGATCGGTGAGAGAGAGAGCTTGAGAGAGGGGAGAGACAGAGGAGAGACGAGAGACGGAGGAGAGGAGTTTTGGAATGAGTTGGGGGAAAAAGGGAATATGAGAGCGGGAAATGGATGCACATCACCGTTGGGCCTCAATGGGCCTCACATGCTCACACACGCCTCCAGCTTACTTTACTCTTAGCTGCAGTGTGTGCGATCCGGTCCCATATATATATATATATATATATTTTTTCCTTCTTAGGATTGGATTGGCTAATTGATAAGTTCTTTGTTAGAGTGATAAATGAAAAAATATCCATTCAAGAAGATGAAAGAAGATGAAAGAAGATGAAGAGAGGGGAGAGGAAGAACTAGAAAAGCAAAGAGGAACTGTTCTCTGATTTTTCTCATTAACTTATATTGATCAGATGAATATGTATTTATAGAAATCTATCTGTGATTAGTGAAAACAATGAAATCAAAAAACAGAATTTTGTTACTGAAACCAGTAACAGAGAGCGCATGAGAGAATTATGTTGCTTGCTGAATCTGTTAGTTGACCGGTGTAACAGTCAAGACTCCATATGACAGTGTTCAGCTGAGTGTGTGAATTGTCACAACTCGATAATCGTGACTCAGTGTGTTTATCTTGTTTACTGTTGATATGAAAGACTTGTTAGCAGGAACCCAGATCCTATACGGTGCTAAGCCCATCATAAGAACATTTAACATGGAAGTGTTGCGCAGTGGCCCCACCATAAGAAGAGGAATTTAAGATTAAATTTGTTTATATGAACAACATCATCAAACATTACTAGCTATGTACTCAAGAGAAATAAAAGTGAAACATGAACAAAGAAGCAATGAAGAATTTAAAACTCATTGTCTTTTATCAAGCCTCAACTAGTATTTGTTGATATTGATCCTTATGCAATGCCTTTATAATGAATCCTCCTTTTATGGTGGGCTACTAGGCCGAGCTTTCATGCCATATACCTTGCATACAAGATTATCACAAAGACCATGAAAGTGCTTTATTCCCCTGGCATTTTTTTCTTTTCAAACTCCCAATTCAAATTTCTTCACCTAACCTTCAGAGATCTAGATCACTGTCACTAAAATTGTAGCTCAAAGACTACAATTGTCCATGAATCATATGATGTTGAAACTACATAGGGAATCAAAGAGAGTAGAAGACACATTTGCAAGCAACGTTGATAGAACGCGGTTTGTTTAATTTTTAAGCAAAGTATAAGCTGAGGTCAGCTTGGGTTGTTTGCATCTCCATAAACATAAATTAATCTGTTTTTTTATTTTAAGAAACTTTTAAATAATGATCGGACAAATAAGAAAGCTAACTTGTGATTTCATCGTAATAAGTTAATTTATTTATTTTTTTTAATTTGAACCATAGGATTAAGGGAGATTGAATGTTTCTCTCCAAAATGTTACTTTCTTATTGTATTATCAGCTTGGAGGAATAACATCATCTGAGACAACTGAAGGTTCGTAGCAGAGAAGTGGGTTCAAAATCAGTTAGCTTGTTGATATGAAATGGGCCGTTTGTCAGTCAAGAAAGATTAGGTCTTGGTTTACTAATGTGGCATAAATTACAAACGCATAGTTAAAAGAAAATAATAATATTGCACATTTATCTTGATTATTGGTGTTGTGTGCATTCGGAAGTGGAAGTCTCTAACTGACAAGCAACCTTACAAAGGGGAAGTCATATAAGGGATTTACATGCTTCAGAAGTGTTTCTACATCCATGTCATAGGAAACTCTCAATCTCACTATCAAGCTCAGGATTTTACTAGTAACATACATAATATATAGGTTTTTCTTTCTTAAGCCCTTAGAAAGACCGGTATAATTATAAAAAATACCCTAAACCCAAAGCCAAGTCCGAAGCTAACCCAAGGGACTAATTCAATTAACCCTAAATACAATATTCTAAACCCAAAAAATCGAAAGATTTACTTTTTATTCTTAAAGCATTCACATCATTCTTTTGACAACTTGGCAACAAATTTCTCAAAGAAAATTAAAAATGAGTAGCCATTTAATGTGTAGCTAAAAACATTGACATCATTTTTCCTAGTAATCTTGCATTTTTTGGGAGGTTCACAAAAGAGACCTTTAATTCTAATTTTTTAGCCTGACCCTCTCACTCACATTCGGTGTCCAGTGGCTGTGTCGGAAAAATTAAAAATTGATCTTCTTCTTTTCAAACCACTACTGGTCACAACTAGCCGACTAAGGGCCTAACTACTGCAAGCCCTTCTAGTGCTTTGGCCCACCTCAGACCATGCCCACATATGTTAAGAGAAGGACTTGAGTAAACACTGGCTACACTCGGCTCTTAGACAGCCTTACTTTTAATCGGTAATGGAGTTCCATGTTTCAGAGTAAATTGTTTTCCTGTCATTCTGGAGCTTAGGCTGACTTACATCTTGCCCGACTGGCAAAAATGGAGAGATATAAAAAAAGCTCTGTTGTCCAATCGAAAAGTAATAATGGCCCTATAAAACTTGGGCCAGCCCAACCAACCCAAACTGACCTATAAGGCCATTATGTTCAGACAGGTCAAGTTTGGTTGTGCTAGGGTTTGGTTTTGGCTTTGTTTTTTTAACCTAGCCAAGAGGGTTGAGACTCAAGAGAGCCCACACATAGAAAGAGAGCTCACACAAGTGAGAAAAATACCCATACAAATAGAAAAGGAGTCCGCACGAGCGAAAAGAAAGCCTGCACAAGTGGAAAGAGGTAGCTGTGGCGCACCCGGAATTCAAACCCTAGGTAGTCAGGTGAAAACTGTCGTCACTTAAGAGTGAGGTAAGTGCCTCACTTACCTCATATTACACTGAAAGAGAGCCCACACAGATAGGGTGAGGTTCAGCTTGAAGTTCCTCACTTCAGTATCATCTCATATTGCACTCTAGCGGACTCTCATCCCGACTCAAGACTCAATTCAATAAGAATCTCAGAGTTTCCAATCCTGACGTAACCCGAGAAAATAGCTGGGCAAAAGTTAGGTTGTAGTCAGTTTCAAATTGCGTATGGAATGGCCCAGAACCTGTCCCCATGTGCTTGTGTTGCTTCTCCATCCCCCATACATTATCATTGTCGAATTCAGAAATCTGATGTTCGCTATCATGCTTTGATGTTATAGATGTCCTATCAAGGTTGCCAAGTTGCAATAATGGACGTCAATATGAGCAGGAAAATATTGTTGATGTAATCCAGTGTGATGGGACTTGTAAGTAGTAGTTGGTAGATTAAGCCAGAATTAATCTCTAGGCTAATCACTGCTGCTGATATGAGCAGGGTCCATAGATTGGCACCTAAGAAAGTTTGGAAAACCACCCTACTATGTTAGAAAATTCTTTATATCTTTTGTGTTTTCGTCTACTAGTCCCCCAAGGACAATTTCTTAACTCTTGCCACTGGGAATTAGCTGGTGCCCATCATGTAAACTGTGAAGAACTGTTCTCTCACTCACAGAAAAACGCACTCCAGCCCAAATTAGGGATCCGTTTCGAACCACCCTCCACTCCACCTAGCATCATTTCAACTTTTTTTTTTTTTTAAGTACGGTTGGTTGGGCCCTGCAGGGTTCTTCTTGTCGGTTGCGCCCGAAAGCATGATTGGTTTTTCTACATGCAAAAAAAATGAAAATTGTATGAACAACAAATGAGAAACTGTTTTAGGGTCACAAATTGTCCAAATTTTAGCCATTAGATAAGATTAGATAGATGCCAAGTTTTACATTAATTATTACATGAGAAGCCATGAGTATTCAATTTCGGTGTCATAATTTAAGTCAATGGTCATACGAAGAAGGGGTAAAAGGCTTAGATTGATCATGCCAAGGAAGGGCAGTTTTAATCTCTAATGCCATACCTTCCCAGCTTCGGAAGTGTCTCATTGTTCTTAAAGATTTGCATATTGAAGATAGAGAAATACCAATGAGAAAGGAAAATAGAGAAAATGAAGCGTCACAACAATGGGGAAAATACATACGGCTGGAACGCGTTTCATACGAGTGAACCATTGATCACCATTGATTTAGATAAAAACATGATTTAACTGATAATAGACTATTATATTTAATAAATCATGATTTTCCATACAATGCCCTCTTCTTTTTAAGGTATCCAAATTAATGTGACGTGTAATTAGTTTCTCTGTCCACAAATAAGATTTTGCTTCAATAAAAGTTATATTGGATTAGCCAGATGTGATTTGATTGCTTTTCATTCAAGTCTAAAAACAAATGTTCTATACTTTTCATTTTCAACTTCTATCATATCATCCCATGAACGGCCTGGATATGCGAAGGGGGTCCCTATTTGTAAAACATATTTTCAAAAGAGAATCATGGATCGTTGGTTTCAATGACTCAACTTTTGACTAGCCAAGTTCATTGGAGTTTATCAAAATCTGAAACTTTTTTTTAAGATGAGTTATTTTCTTTTGAAAGATAATTAAGTTGTTTTGCGAATGATAATTTATATTTTTGGAACTTGGTTCCATATTGATAGATTAGAGGACATTGGGATCCCAGCCATCACTAAAAGAAAAAAAAAAAAGTTCAAACTGATTTCAGATAGCCATGAAATTGACGTATGGCCATGAAATGATCAAAATTAGGTTTCAGATTTCTCACCTAGAGCTTAAAAATAGACAGCCAATTTAATGGACCAAACATTCATTGCACTTGATTTTGGCGGTCAAAAAATCATAAGTCCCTCTTTAAATCTAGTTATTTTGATTATCCAATTTATTAATCTTACATCAAATGGTTGAGAAAACACAGAAGTCACTCTTTCTGCGCTTTCTTTTTCGGTCTTTTTTTTTTTTTTTTTTCCTTCGCTTTCTATCCTTTAAATCTAACATAGATGAAGATGAGGATGATGAAGATGAAGAAGAATAGGAATCTTTAAGAGCCTTCAAATCAAGTGAAAGACGTCATTGTTAATTGGGCATTTTTTCAAGTATTTGTTCACCGATAATGACCATGTTGCCATCAGATGTAAACCGCTCACCTTTTGTCAAAAGACAGGTAGGTCCAAGCTCGTGAGAGTCATTTTCCACTCACTTCCCTCTATAGGATGTTCTTTGTTAATGAACTCCTTAATGAGGAAATGTTAACCTAGCTACAAGCACTTGCAAGTGCAGTCCAGCATTATGGGCCCATCTTTCATCATTACAATCCCTTTGATAGTCTTTTTATTCTGTGATCTAGCATCAGGTCAAATTTTAAATTTATTAGACCTTCACTAACCGTTGGATTGACTCTTGAGAAAATATAGGGTTAAGTTGTGATCAAACTTCAAAGTTGTTAAATCAAAGGCTACGATGATCTGGTGGGGTTTATCTTTTGACACTTTAACCTCCTCCCAATAAGTATACTTGCATCTAAATAGGTCAGATAAGCTGGACTATAACATCGAAACCATATGCAATCTGCTCATAGGTGAACATTTCCCCTCTTTCACATCCTTGCTAGTTAATAAAAAAAAGTTGTTACATGGACCTGAGTTTTTAATGAGTGGCTTGAGTATACCCAAAATATTATTAATTATTATTATGGTCACGGTTCTCCCACTATTGTTGAGAGGAGTGAGGCATAAGATAACAAGAAGGGTTTTTTATGAGACAATTAAGATTAAAATATGATTAAACGGTTTATAATAACAATAAAACTACAGACTAGTCGTACGTTCGTACATTTTAAAAAAAATAAAAATACCATCATCGATGATGTCTCAGTTTGTTGATGATATTATCAATGACCTGCAAATCTTCTTCTTTGTCCACCTTACCCAACTAACTAGATGGCAATGATGATTCATCCCATGAAGGTCCCAAATAGCCTTGTTTTCTCTTAGTTTCAATCTTGAAGTCCATCTTACATCATGTAATAGGATGTGGGGATGTTTACGCAATTTTAGAACTCAAACGCTAACAAATTTGAGACACACAAACTACCATTAGATTTGCAAGAAATTGAAATATAATTTGATAATATCCAGTATTCCTAAATCGATTTAAATCAGTAGAAGGAATGAAAACCCTTAGTTTTACTTCAAGAAAAACCCCAAATTCGAAATCCCATGTTGCATCTCATGGTGATCAACCATAGTGGGACTCCAAATGGGATCCCTTAGCCAGACTCATTTACTTTACCTTTTGCACTTCTATATTGAATTGGGTTCTCCAAAAGGTAGTTAGGGATTTTGAGGTATTTTCTACCAAACTTGAACGAGATTAGAAATTTTTATATTGGCTAATTAGGGCTTGTTTGGCAAATCTTGTCTTCATGAAATAGATCTATATGATATAGACCGGTTTGAAATGGAGTCGTTTGAAATGGATGTTTTACAAATAGATTGTTTGATAGAGAAAAAACAGTTTAAAATAGATGTTTAAGAATCCAATGTTTCACGATTTTTCATTAATTTCTCAAGGTCTAGACCAAATTAGGAGCAAAACTATTGTGTCATAGTCATTTTCAGCATTTTGAAGAGGATCAACGGTTCAGATCACTATTTTTGGGCCCACAAAACTCCATAAATTCTAGTCTATGCTTCTCCAATTTTTTTTTGCAAATATCGCAAGATCCAAGACATATCAATGGCTCAAATTTGAGCCCATAGTAATGTTTGGGATCTATAATATTTCCAATAGTTCGGATTATTGTTTAATGGTCCAAAACCCAAAATAAAAACTAGAGAAAAGGATAGGCTCAAAATCACCTTAAACATGTTCTTTCTGCCAGGAGATATCCAACAGTTCACAATGTTTCTCCATCCTCTCAAGATTTCGACCAAATCAAGGGCTAAAGTTTTGTGTCATAGCCGTTTTCAACATTATTAAGAGGATCAACAACTTGGATCGCGATTAGGGATCCATAAAAATTCAAATCAATGGTTCTGTGCTTTTTTCATAAATATCTCTAGATCCATGTGGATCAACGGTTTAGATTTGAGCTTGTGGTCGTTTTTTATCTTCTCAAGACAATTAACGGTTCAGATTATCGTGTAGGGTCATGAAATTAAAAGAAAAATAGAAAAGAATGGTGATACCTACATCACCGCCCAAAATACTATAGAAGACGTCGTCTTTGCGCTTTAGACATATCCCCATCCCACACTTTTATGATAGACCGTAAACCAAGAGGTTCGAAATGGTGGTCCCAATGTTGGCTACCAAACAGTCTGTTATCTTTTCCAAATAGTTTTAAGATATCTAAGACATTAAGATGTTGGACATATATAGACTTTCCAAACAGGCACTTACTTATATAGAGACGAATGGGGAATGATGCATGTCTTGTTGACAAAGGGGAATCACGATACGGTGGATTTGGTGAAGGTAAAAGAAGAAAAAGAAGAAGAACAAGAGTTGCAGGTTATTAACGATATCATCAATAAGGGTATTTTTATTAAAAGAATTATACAAACCACTAACTCATAGTTTATTCTTTCTCTTCACAAAGTCATTTAATTAGATTCTAAGATTAATTTTTTCATGAAAATCTATAATAAGAAATATATAAGGAAAGCTTGGTTCTTTCCTGCCTTTCACACAACATTTTTTTCATTGTTTATGCTGACTTCGATATATGTCGCCACAACTACCAAATTGTTGTGTCATTTTAATTTAGTATTCCAATAATATCCCTACTTGTATATACAGTTGATCTAGATCAAAGAGCTTACAATTTCTGTAATTATATATCACACCAAATTTTCACCGATACTAAGCAGCAACCATTTTTACGCATGGCTGAGAAAAGAATTATACAACATGGCGTAGTTAGGATTGGCGTAGTTAGGATTTGTTCTCACATTCTCATTTCAACCATTTATCTAGTATGGATGTTGTTGTGTACTTAAAGATATATAGTTTGTAAATAATGTTACGATAACTTTATTTGAGTGTACGTGTGTGTGTGTGAGAGAGAGAGAGAGAGAGAGAGAGAGAGAGAATGGTCCTATGTTGATGACCTTATAAGAGATCCCTCTGTTGTCACTTAGTTTTGATCCATATGATGCTTACTTGATGACCCCTTACTTGATGACCCCTATAATGACTAGTCATTGATCGAATTTCTCATCTAATTGGATTGACATAGTGCACTCCTATATCTATATATATATATATTAATGAATCACACTCGCAGTCATCAAAATCTTATATACTCAATTTTTAAGAATATATATATATATGGGCAAGGCTCTCCTATGCTCAAGCCTAGGATAAAATTTTGAAAGCTCACAGTTGTAGGATCCACCCTTGGTCCAAATAGACCAAACACGCGACCCCCCTGAATTGCACTTATACACCAACTTTCGGTCATATCCGAATTTACTAGACCGTTTGATCGACCGTGTACTAATCCAAATGAACTATTGACCATTAAAATTTTGGGGCCTAGATGGAGATGATAGAAATCTTGATTATGGCTGATTTTTTTGCAGATATGAGGGTCATAGGAAGTCCTTGAAATCCCTCATCCCCATGTGGGTCCTTAGGTGGGCACCACTACACACTTGAGCTTACCTTATTCTAAGTTTGAATTTAGAAGAGCCTTGACCTATATATATATATATTTAGAGAGAGAGAAATACATATATAGAAAGAGAGAGATAGCATAGCTCTCATAAGCTGGAGCTTAGCTTATCCTAAGTTGGAATAATGTTGCTCCCACAAATCAAAATTGATTATATATGTTTTTTACATGATGGAACTAAAAAATCCAGTTCTAATTGGATTTATCTTGATTTTGGAAACGATCATCATGCAAAAGACAACAATAATCGACTTTGATTTGTGGACCAGCACTGTTTCAACTTAAGATAAGCTAAGCTGCAACTTAGGAGAGCTGTGTGTGTGTATATATATATATATCATTGAGAAAGCACATCGAAAAAGGGAAGCCTCCGCCCATTATGAGCAAGCGGCTAGCAAAACGGCCAAATCAGTAAAATTCAAGGAATTCCCTACCTCCACGGGTCCCACAACGATCTACCTCCAATGAGGAACTACCTCCCTTAATCCAAAAGATATACACATTGACACGATGGCCAAGGACACAATAAATTCTGAGGCAGGGACAGCTGCTCACTACAAGAAATTTGGGGTTTAAGGACGATACAAATTTGTCCAAAATGTACATATTTCGTCACAGAAACTAATTAAGACGAAAATTTTTCGTCACAGAAACAAATTAAGACGAAAATTTTTCGTCGCCCATTTTGTTGCTAAAAGGCATTGGAGACGAAAAAAATTCGCCATTGAAAAAGATAAATTTGTGACGATTTTTTTTTTGTCTCCAGTACACTCTTTTGGAAACATACTTGTAAGTAATTAGTGACAAAATATTTTGTCATTAAAGGAAGAAATTAGAGACAAAAATATTTTGTCATAAATATAAAAAATAGAGACGAAATAATTTTGCCTTTTTTTTCTTTGCTAAATGGTAAATTTGTATTAAGAAGAAGCAAAAGGGCAATGCCCCGAGGACAGGGAGAAAAAAGAATACAATCAAATGAAGACAGCCAAAAAACCAACCCAGAAATAGGAAGGGAAAAAAACCAAGCTGAAGACCCAAGGCTCCAAAAACAAAACAAACCCAGCAGGGGGCAGAAGCAAGCACTGACCCACAGGCTCAGGAACAGCCGAGCTCTGCTCAGGCCAGCAGGGGAGCCCAGCAACAACAGCAAAAGAAACAGAGAAGCCGCCCAAGCAAAACAGAGAAAAAAAAGGCAAGCAGCAAACCAAAGAACCAGCCAGCCCAATAGGGGACTACAGCAACCTGCAATAAACAGCAAAGCCAAGCCCACCCGGACAAGCCAGAAAGCCACAAGCAGCAACCAGACAGGCAAGGAGACGAGTAACAACACACCTCACACAGCACTAACCAGGCAAGAGGAAAACCACCAGCAAAATCAAAACAGGAACTCAACCCAGACCCAAACCAGTCAGAACAGGATGGGAGAGGGAGCTGGCTTGGCTAACCAACACTTTCAACTGATCCAGAAGAATGATCTTAGCTCTGTCCAGCCTAGGCTTACCATTCCTATGCTTGCAGTCATTCCGGAGGGACCAGATAACAAAGATAGTATGAAAGAATATCGCTGCTGCAATTTTCCTTCCTTGAGTATCAGTCCCCTGGGCTAAGGACGACCAAATAGCTGACGCTGTAAGAGGAAGGGCAGGGGGATTTTCTTCAAGGCTGAGAATCCACCACCACACTTGGATAGCAAAAGAGCAGGAGAAGAAGAGGTGGAGATCATCTTCTTCGTGGTTAAGGCAGAGACAGCATCTAGAAGCTATAGAACTTCCTCTCTGCTTTGCCCACCTGTCAGTTGGAGTTTTCCTGTGCAGGAGACGCCAGGAGAAGCAAGCCAATCTGGGGTTAAGAAGCTTGGTCCAAACTAAACCATCCCAGGAGACCGCAAGATGAGAGATCCTTAGAATATTCCAAGCCTCTTTGAGAGAAAGGTTCCCCAAGATGTTGCCCTGCCATAACAGAGTGTCTGGACCTGACGAAATAATTTTGTCGCGTTCAATATAAATGATGTCACACCAACTCAAGGAGTTCCCAGGAAGTCACCTATTCTAGTACTGCTCCCACCGAGCACGCTTAACTTCGGAGTTTTTACGATTTCTGGGGCCGCACGGTTTTAAAATGCCTCATGCTAAGTTAATACGGGGTTTGACTTATAAGCCCATGGTTAGGACTTGGATATTTTCGATACGGGCTAACGGAGATTCACCGTTTGAAGCCCGTGGTTGACACGCTACGCCTCATGGTTAAGGGTACCACCCGGACCAAGATCTCACATTCTCCCCCACTAGAAATAGAGCCGTCCTCGGCTCTGATACCAACTGTCACAGCCCCGCCTAACTCACCATGAAATCTTCCACTTTGGCCCACGTGCCCGTGCGAGGACTTCCTAGGAGGTCACCCATCCTAGTACTGCTCCCGCCCGAGCACACTTAACTTCGGAGTTCTTACGATTTTCGAGGCCACACGGTTTTAAAAAGCCCCATACTAAGTTAATACGGGGTTTGACTTATAAGCCCAAGGTCAAGACTTGGATATTTTCGATGCGGGCTAACGGAGACTCGCCGTTTGAAGCCTGTGGTTGACACGCTACGCCCCGTGGTTAAGGGTACCGCCCGGACCAAGATCTCACATTCTCCCCCACTAGAAATAGAGCCGTCCTCGGCTCTGATACCAACTGTCACAGCCCCGCCCAACTCAGCATGAAATTGTCTACTTTGGCCCACGTGCATGCGCGAGGGCTTCACAGGAGGTCACCCATCCTAGTACTGCTCCCGCCCGATCACGCTTAATTTCGGAGTTCTTACGATTTTCGGGGCCGCAAGGTTTTAAAAAGCCTCCTGCTAAGTTAATACGGGGTTTGACTTATAAGCCCAAGGTCAAGACTTGAATATTTCCGATGCACGCTAACGGAGACTCGCCGTTTGAAGCCCGTGGTTGACACCCTACGCCCTGTGGTTAAGGGTACCGCCCAGACCAAGTTCTCACAGTAGCAGAGACTAAGAGAGGTAGGTGTACCTGGCGATGTGGACTCTTGGATGGAGGATGATTGGCGCAGATGATGGTGATTGATGATGGTGGCTGCGTTTGGGAGTTCTAAGCGAGAGAGACTGAGAAAAGTAAAGATGAGAGGGATCACTGATCAGGGATGGGTCTGAACTGCGTGTGTTAATGGAGGGTGATGATGATTGATGGGGGCTAATGGGCCATGGGACTGCTGCCTGAGACGATGGGTGGGAGATGTTAGAAAAGGGTTTTGGAAAATGAGGAAAATGGTTCTTCTCTCCTCTTCTGGGAAAGGGTTTTGGAAAAGGGGGAAAAGGGTTTTGGAAAAGAGAGACCAGGATAGATGGAGAGACAAAGGGGAAAATGGGTTTTGGAAAAGGGGCGTTGGATTGGTGGGGGATGGACGTTAGGGCCTGGGGGGGCCCATTTTAGTCATTTTAAAGGTTTTTCCAAAGCAATACTTGTAAGAGATGAATAGACTCAAGTGCGAATGAAATTGACGCCTTATTTTATTGGCCGAAATATTTTCATCTTCCATAACTTATCCTTATTAGTGACGAATTACGTTCGTCGCAAAAATAAATTATATTTTGTGACAAAAATATTCGTCTCCAATGAGCTAAAATAATTCGCGCCAACGCAAATGAAATTAGCGCCTTATTTTGGTGACTAAATATTTTCGTCTTCCATAACTTATCCTTAATAGTGGCGAATTATGTTCGTCACAAAAACAAATTATATTTTGTGACAAAAATGTTCGTCTCTAATGAACTAAAATAATTCGCGTCAAAGCAAATGAAATTGGTGCCTTGTTTTGATGACGAAATATGTTCGTCTTCCATAACTTATCCTTATTGGTAACGAATTATGTTTGTCACAAAAACAAATTATATTTTGTGACAAAAATGTTCGTCTCCACTGAGCTAAAATAATTCGTGCCAACGCAAATGAAATTGGTGCCTTATATTGGTGACCAAATACTTTCGTCTTCCATAACTTATCCTTATTAGTGACGAATTATGTTCGTCACAAAAACAAATTATATTTTGTAACAAAAATGTTTGTTTCCAATGAGCTAAAATAATTTGCGCCAAAGCAAATGAAATTGGCGCCTTATTTTGGTGACGAAACGTGTTCGTCTTCCATAATTTATCCTTATTGGTGATGAATTATGTTCGTCGCAAAAAAAATTATATTTTATGACAACAATGTTCGTCTCCAATGAGCTAAAATAATTGGCGCCAACGCAAATGAAGTTAGCGCCTTATTTTTGCAGACGAAATTTTATTTTCGTCTCCTATACTTTTGAAAAAAAATGAAAACAAACGACAAAAGTTATATTTCATCCTCTTTAGGTGTTCTTTTAAGAAAAAAAAATTTCGTCATCAAATTTCATCACAATAGCCTAGATTTCTTGTGGTGGCTTCTAGAAAAGGAGGAATAATGTTCTCCACGCCTCCGTTTTAGGGAAAGGGTGGGCCACCTAAAAAGGCGAACCTAACTCCATAAAGGCAGCAAGGCGGTGGTAGATAGTGGCTAAACCCACAACAATGAAGGCAGTGGTCACAAGGGACAGTTGCTTCACAACAGTACGGAAGGAGGAAGAATGTTACCCACACCTCCATTTTGGGGAAAGCATAGGCCACCTAAAAAGGCGAACCCAACTCCATGATGGCAGCAAGGCAAGGGTAGCATGGTAGGTAGTGGCTACACACAAAACCACGAAGGCAATGGTCACCTTAGCGAACCTAAGGCAAGAGTAGCATAGCAGACAGAAAAACAGCCACAGCCACGGAGGCAGGGATCATACCTATAGTCACGGGGGCAATAAGGTGGCCATTGCGGAAAGAAAAGGATAAACTAATCAAGCTAATAGTAGAGCCAGAAGCCGTAAGGGCGAGCAAACTTCACCCGAGAATACGGAATAGACGACCTGGTCAACAAGGTTGTTGCCCATAATAGAAAAATGGATCAGCAAGAAATTTTGGGTGGCCGAGTCGACAAAGGGCCACCGATCGCAATATTCTTACAAATGACGAAATGCTTCAACTCTAGGGTTGTCCTCTTGCCAAGAAGTATGGGCTTGACTATGTCCAAGGTAGGCCCTTTAGACGACCGTGTGAGCTCTGCGCAGAGCAATAAAACCGTGCGACCTTCGAACCAATCGAAGAATGAAAGTCGCCCAATTATTGCACTACCTGCAATGGAGAAACAACTATTCCCTTATATTAGGCTAAATCTTCCGCCAATTCGGACAAAGGGGACCTATAGACCACGTCTAGAAATGATCGCAGGACGCTGGCTGCCACCGATAGATGACAAAGAATGATAGGCGAACTATTAGCTAATGAAGGGATCGCCAAGTTACGGGAGACACCTGAAGAAAAAGAGGGAAAGCAGTGTGATCCACCACACTGAAAAAGGAAAAGAAAGTGAAAGGGGGCATGAAATGCTTACCAAAAAAGGGACAATAGAAAGTGGCCCCTCTCCGGCAAAAGTTCATGACTCCGATACCCCAACAGCCGAAACCTCCATCTGGACACCATCGCGAGTAACCGAGGATGCAGAACCTGGCGCAGAATAGGGGGCAAGGTTCTGGGAGCCTTAAGGACACGAAGACCGAGTCACCACCAACAAATCCTCTAGGGGCTCTCCTGCGAAACCTGAGCAAGAAAGAAAAAAAGGAAGAGGGTTCAGACAAATATGTGAGGACTAGGCAAAAGAGACCCCCATCCTTTAAATAAAGCACGCAGGAAGGAGCTAACTCTCCCACCGCAAAGGAGGAAAATTCCAACCTTGAGACAAATGCAAGACGCCAAGAAGGCACGGAAAGGGGGAGCTCTCCCCTTCACCCTCCAAGTGCATATTGGGGGCCCCAGAAACAGGATTCCCCAGGCAATCAATGTCAGCTTTCTTCGCAGAACTACCAAAGCAACAGGAACTGGGGGATGAGTACCATCGCCCTCAAAAGGGATCGTCGCGCCGATCGCTGCCTCCAAAGGATCCATTAAGGCGCGAAGGTCACTGCTGGACCAATAGTTGGCATCAGGATGTTCCACAGGGCTCTGGGAGGAGGACCCACTCAAAAGAAACGAAGGACTAGCTAAACTTCTAGGTACAGTCATGCTAGAGCGACGTTTCTTCACCACTTTTCCCTCCAAAGATTCCACTCTTGTGGCCTTACGACTCTACTTTTCGGCCAATAATTTAGCTCCAAAGACGCGGTGGCAGGAGACACCCTATATAAAATCAGAGCCGTCCCCAAGACGGAGGTATTTTCTCAAAGACAAGACGTACCATCGAATGTATGATAATAAACTATCACCAATGTCTCGACCCGCTAGAATGAGATGCAAAAGGTGACCCTTAGTACGCACAGCGGAAAAGTCACACCAAACCCTCCAACCATCTAATATCAAGCTTTCCCCGTGATAGAACAGGTGAGGAAGCCCCACCCTGCCTTGGGTATATCCGAATTGACGAGCGAAGTGGCTGGGCCAATAAGGCTCGATAAAGTTAGACTGCCACGAACGAAAGACTAACATCGAAGGTCTCACACACCTGAGCCACTCTATTTGGGCATCCTGCATTGAGGAATTCCCTAAAGGGACATCCTCCTACAAAATCACAAAAGTAGGCGCTATCCTCGGGTTCAAGGAAAGAATAATAGTCGCAAACCCTAAAGGAGTCACTATTCCAAATAATAGACCAAGTCATAGAAAAGTCCCTAAAAGGACTTTGCTTAGAGGGCAGGGGCGGACCCACATGTAATTAATGGGGGCTGAAGCCCCCCACCAACTTGTCAAGAGCCAAGAAGGCCTTAAGGCCCGTTTGGCGCAGCCCCCAGTTAAAATTCCCTTCAAGTCCCTCCACCCGCCTTCCACGATTCCAAGAGAAAAAAAAATACAAAAATGAGACTACTCCTTTCTCTCTTTCAAAACTTCCCCATATTGGTAGAAACCACTAATCATCTCCAGCACCAACACTGACAACACACGCTGCTACCATCTTCTCTGGGGGGTATCCCCACCCCCACCTCAAAAAATAAATAAATAAATAAAACACTCTCTCTCAAGTCTCCTTTAGGGCAGGATTTTTACTTCTTTTTTTTTCAAAAATGCAAATCTTTTATTTTCGAAATAGAAATTTTAGTGAAATAAAATTGGGATTTGGGATTGAGGTAGTAATGTGTCATGATGTAAGTTTGAATGTGAGTGTTGTGGTTTTTTATTAAGGTTTTGTAATTGTGGATGAATCTGTAGGAAATCGTGTGGCCCGTAGCCACGGGTCCCATGTCAAATCAAGCAGGGCAGATGCCAACAGAGAATACAATCCCACTAAATGTAAGACTTGATCTAGTCCCACTAATAAGACTCCTAATAGGATTAGTGGATGTGGGTTTCTTGGCGAAGAAATCTCCAGTAAGTGTGACTCTTTCAGACTTGTCTATATAAGATAAGGGAGCCCTATGGTTGACATTATTCCATCACATAGGAAAGACAAGAGGCGAAGAAATCCATAGAGCTTCCCAATCACCGAATCGCCGGAACGTACATAGATCTCCGGCCGCGTATCAGAGTCTCCACATCCAAATCCATCAATTGGTATCAGAGCTTGGTACCGTATGTTTCAACGATGTGGATCAAGAAGTTACATTTTAGATCAGTGTAGATCTGAGGATTTCGTCGAACCCAAGCTTGCTGCGTTTTTTCTCTGCAAACCCCTATTGAGGAAGAAGACGAGAAAAAGGAACAGCAGCAGCCTTCATCTTTGTGTTGCCTCGGGTTTTGTGCATCATCGTGCGTCATCCATCAGGAGAAGCATGAGAAAAGGCCTCGTATATTTCACTTCATCAGGCCTCGGGTTTCGTGCATTGGAATTGAAAAACAATTTAGTTGAAAAAGTAGTACTACTATCCTAGATTTGGGTTCGCACAACGTCCAACGTAATACATCCTCTCCTCGTGTCGTGGCGCTTGAGAAAAGAGAGCAAACCATCTCTTTTTAGTGCAGGTTGGGTTCGAACCCAACCCGATCCAATTCTGACCCGGAGCCCAAGCCCAACTGCTACAGCCTGACGCACGAGTGACGCAGGCGACGACGACTAGTGACGTCAGCAACGATGCAGAGACTGTACGGCTAACGCATAAAGTGATCTTCGACCGTCAAAACTTCGCATTGCGATATCTTAAACATCCGGACTCTGATTGACGAACGGTTTGGTTCTGTGAAATCCTTGCAAGTAGATCTACGCAGTGGAAATAAAAGGAAGACAATCCGGTGGTTCAGAAAAAAGGTAAATTTTCTCCTTTAACGGTCAGTGGTATCTGAACCTCTCTTTCAATTCAGCAAATATGTCTTCCAAATCAACGTTGCATGATCTTGACAAGGCGTATGTTTTTAACGGCAAGAACTTAGCCATATGGAAGCGTCAAATGGACGCATTGCTGCACTTTGACGGATTAACATATGTAATTGAATCCGATCCGATCTCCAAACCCGCTGATGATGCCCATAAGGAAGATCATGATGTGTATGAATAATGGGTATTTAATAACAAATCAACGAGGCATCTTTCGATCGAATTCATATCTAGCGATTTGGTATGGACAAATAAGATGAACCCTCCAAATCTCATTTGATGGAGGCATTCAGCGCATATGTTAATTATAAGATGCCAGAGGGAGGATCATCCATAAGGGATCGCATTGATCAAATGACGGTCCGATATAGTAACCTCGCAGCCTTAGGAAAGGAAATGGGAAAAGTTTTTCAAATCATGTACTTGCTGATGAGTCTTCCACCTTCGTGGGAGAATGTGTCTCAGACCCTTAGCCTCCAAAAAGGTGTAACCCTTAGTGAGGTTGAAGCTAGATTGCTTGCTGAAGGACAAAGGTAGGCTGCCCAACGGTGCATTAACCGTCAATATGAAAAATAAAAGAAAATTCAAAGGCATTCAAAAATGGAAAGGGCCTAAGAATGGTACTTGCTTTAACTGCAAGAAGCCTGGACACTTTAGTTCTCAATGCAAAAAGAAAATGAGTGAGAGTAGCCAGCAAGGTAAAGTGATCAAAGAACATGGTGATTATGTTGAGATGGTCACAGAGTCCATGATGGTGGACACCAATGATAAGAATTGGTGGATTGATTCGGAGCCACCAGGCACATATCAAGAACCAAGGCTGGATTTATCGAATTCAAAGAGAACAAACCGGGAGATCAGAGTATTTACATGGGGAATGAAACATTCTATGATGTGCTGGGTGTAGGGAAAGTCAAAGTTCCCTTACCAACTAGAAAATCCATATATGTCTCTGATGTTTTCTTTGCTCCAGCTATGAGGAGGAGCGTCATCTCTATGAGTCAGTTGGCTATGAATGGATTCGAAATCAGATTTAAAGATAAAGATGTTACAATTGGCATGTGCGGTCAAGTTTTAGTCAATAGTTTTCTTTCCGTTAAGTTGCATTTGCGGGACACTCTTAATGATAAAATAAAATCTACTTCTCATTATTCTGTGTGTGTGTGTGTGTGAATGTGTGCATGGATGGTTTGGCAATGTTATGGCATATGAGATTAGGGCACATTAACAAAAACAGAATAAGTAGAATGGTTAGGGATAGACTCTTGCCAGATTTAGGTAAAGTGGAGTACCCAATATGTGAACCATGTCTGAGTGGAAAAATGGGCAAGAAACCATTTCTAAAAGGAACTAGAAGTTCAAAAACATTGACCATAATTCCTTCTGATATTTGTGGACCATTGAATGTCCAAAATAGAACGGGGGAGACTATTTTATCACATTTATTGATGACTACAGCAGATATGGTTACGTGTACCTGATTAAACACAAATATGAGGCCTTAAAAAAGTTTCAAATATACGCTGCTGAGGTCCAAAATCAAAAGGGCGAGAAAATAAAACGGATTAGATCCGATAGGAGGGTGAATATACATCGGAACTGTTCAAAGAATACTTTGCACGTGAGGGAATTAAACCATACACCCCACAACAAAATGGCGTGGCTGAGAGGAGGAATTAAACCTTAATGGATATGATAAGGTCAATGATCAGCCACGTGAGACTTCTGCTGTATTTGTGGAGAGATGCATTAAACGCAACACAATATATCATGAACAGCGTGCCATCCAAAAGTGTGTGCCCAAGACCCCGTATGAATTATGGGCTGGTGTCAAATCAAAATTAGATCATGTGAGAGTTTGGGACTGCCATGTACATGTCCTGCTACCACCACAGGAAAGATATAAATTGCAAGCAACAATGAAGAAAATTTGTTATTTCATTGGCTACCCATTACATTCCAAAGGATATCATGCGTTTGATCACGATAATAGGATAATCATGGAATGCCGAGATGTGTTTTTCCTTGAGGATCCGACGGTCAGTCCTAGAGTACAACCACACTGCGTGGAATTATATGAAATCTCTAAGGGCAAGGGGGTTCAAGCAAGTGAGAGTTCCAATGAAGAGGACGTTGGACATAGAATTCTTAGCCAGGGCCCACTTGAGGTGATTGAACAACCCGATGAGCCAATTCGGGCGAGGAAACAACCGGCATATCTAGATGATTATTGCAGTTTATTGGAAACCGCGCAAGATTTGGTTCCGAATTCCTACTCTTAAGCGATCAAAGCGCAGGATGCGCAGTATTAGTTAGAGGCTATGAGAGAGGAGATAGAATCAATTGAAAAAAAAAAGTGTACAAACAGAATAGGGCATTGTATGGATTAAAACAGGCCTCGAGACAATGGCATAGGAAATTTCACCAGGCCATAGGTGAAATAGGATTTTTTCCCCAATAATGCAGACACATGTTTCTATATTAAACGCAGTGAGAGTAGTTACTTATATTTGTCATTATATGTAGATGTCATTTTGATCGCTGGTGATCAATTGGAATCCGTAAATGAAATCAAACAATGGTTAAAGTCATGATTCAAGATGAAAGACATGGGTGAGGCAAAGTATGTCCTTGGCATTGAAATAACCTGTGATCGTCCGAATAGGCTATTGACTTTATCACAAAGATCCTATTTGAAAACTGTGTTGAAATGGTTTGATATGGCTATGTGTAAACCAATTGACACTCTCATCTGTAAGAGCATAAAATTGTTCAGCGATCAAGGACCCACAAACGAGCAAGATAAGGAAGTGATGAGAATGAAACCTTATGCTCAAATTGTGGGCAGCATCATGTATGCGATGCTGTGTACGAGACCAGACCTTGCATTCGTCGTGGGTCTCGTAAGCAGATTCCAAAGTAACCCAAGATTACAGCATTGGTATGCGGTTAAGAGGATTTTGCAGTACATCAAAGGCACAATGAATCTTCGCCTATGTTATCAAGGTGAAGTCCTGGAACTGCACAGCAACTCAGATGCAGATTGGGTCGGTGATCATCTAGACCAGAGAAAGTCAACAACCGGCTATGTGTTTATCCTCGGAGGAGGTGCAGTTTCTTGGGGTAGTAAGAAACAAACCTCTACGGCTTTGTCAACAATCGAAACAGAGTATATAGCTAGCAGTACAGCAGTTCAGGAGGCTCTTTGGTTAAAATATTTCCTAATTGATTTGGAAATAATTGGAGAAAAAGAGCCTATCCCAATGAATGTAGATAGCACATCTCCAATATCCTTCGTGGATGAGCAAAAGTTCAACAGCCGATCAAAACATGTTGAGATAAAGTATCACTTTATCAGAGAGAATGCTGAAAAGAATGATATAAAAATATTTTATATGCCTTCAGAGGAATTGATGGCTGATGCTCTCACCAAATCTTTGCCTGCAGAGGTTTTTGCAAGGCATGCGATGCGTATGGGACTGAGATATATTTGATGTACATGGCATTCGTGCCAAGTGGGAGATTGTAGGGAATCGTGTGGCCCGCTTGCCACGGGTCTCACGTTAGATCAAGCAGGGTAGATGCCAACAAAAAATACAATCTCACTTAATGTAAGACTTGATCTGGTCCCACTAATAAGACTCCCAGTAGGATTTGTGGATGTGGATTTCTTGGCGAAGAAATCTATAGTAAGTGTGACTCTTTGGGACTTGTCTATATAAGATAAGGGAGCCATAGGGTTGGCATTATTCCATCCCATAGGAAAGACAAGAGGCGAAGAGATCCGTGAAGCTTCCCAATCGCTGGAACGCACATAGATCTTCGGCTGTGTGTCGGACTCTCCGCATCCAAATCCATCAGAATCTATCTATGTCTGTAGATTCCAACCTTTTAATTTTGTTGATGTGATGATGTCCATCTTCTTGAATGATATTGCAACCATTTAATTTTCTTGAAGTTACTGATTCAGTGATTCAGATTGGGCGATTTAAGTGGGCATGTTTGTTTACATGGATTTATATGCCTAATTGTTTGTATGGAACTTGAATACACATAGGATTCGTTGATGGTTGGGTCATGGGTGTATTTGTTCACACACAATTTAAATACATTATACATGTAAGTAATTTATTCAAATAGCCATGCTTGTTCGTATGTAATTGGAACCCATAGGACGTACTGATTTAGTTTGGTTTACTGTATGGAGGAAGTAATTGATTCATATGGGTTGTCTGTATATAGGAAGTAATTGATTCTTTTTTTTATTTTCCTTCAAGAAAAAATTAAATTAAAGAAAAGAAAGACAAGAACGTATGTACAAAACAAAGACAAGCAGGAATGTACACCTTCGTGAATTTTGGGTATTTTTTGGTGGCATGGGAGGATTTTGATTATTTGATAAGTTCCCACAACCGTCGAGGGCATTTGTAAATACGACTTTTGATGAGAGAATGTCATTTGATGTAATTGGTGTTTTAATAAATGCAATACATTTTCTCTTCTACCATTGCTAGTGTGAAGAATGTAAAGTGAAATGATGTTTGACTTTTTCAATTGACCATCGTCAGCCCCCCTCAGTAAAAAAATCCTAGGTCCCCCACTGTCAGAATGGAAAAGCATAGTCTCCAATCGACACATGAAATGAGCATCGGCAGAATGCAACTCCCTCGAACAAGGGTGAAGAGACTAACAGTGATACACGAACCAAGCATAAAAGTAGTGCCCTGAATAATGTCCACTGGGATCGATGCCCTTGATAATGTGATCTATGTTATCTCGAAGCCCATAACACAACTTCACCACCATGGCGGGGCAGAGAGCCAATTGTGAGCCCTATGCTAACTTGTAGGAAGGAAGGAGCGAAGATGCCCTAACATTATTTCCATCTTGGCTAGGGAAGACCGCTCGCCAGAGCCAAATAGCAAGGAAGTACGCCAGAATGGAGGGTGAGTCGGGATAATCACCAAAAGAAACACTCCATACCCACAGCATCCTTCGGAGGCTGGACGGACGAGTCACCATACAAGTCCCGCATGTAGGATGGAATCTCTCGGCACATCCCTTTTCTAACGAGACATAATCTGATCTATATCAAAAAGACCGTAGAGAGTAGTAGCAAAGTCTGGGAGTTCCCTTCTAATAATTGAAAACTCGTCTTCGAAAGGAACATACTCATAAAAGTCACAAAGTACGGGTAGACCAGTGATAGCCTTCATCTCCAAAAACGCCAAGCCCAATTCTCCAATCGAGGTCAAACAGGTATTACTAGCAAGGCAAAAAGTTCCCAACATAGTGGCATAGGAATGGACAGGAATGGTGAAAGGAACCTTAATAGCCTAGATAGCCCCAAAGACATTAATGTCCCTCAGCAAGGGCTCGAAGAAGAAGAGGATGTATCGGGACCACTCTTCCCAACCTGAAGCAGGCTAAAGGCAGCCTTTAGACTTCAAATCCCTGGGGAACCCACTACTAGGTCGCTCAAACATCATTTTTACACGATGGTAGATCTATCCATGATAGTCTGGGAATAGAGCATCTCAAGAACAGGGGAAGAGAAGCCTACGGTACATGAAGGAGGAAAAGGTTGATGGTCGATCATCCCCAACCAGACAAGAGCGATCCAACTCGCGAATCTGCAACTAATGAACGAAATCCTCCCGGGACAGAAGAGGGTCACCAGAATAGAAGGCCCAAGCTGCTTGACTTCGAGGGTAGCGGGAACATTGGCCTCTTCTTGAAGTGGAAGCATGAGGAAGTGACTCCACATGAATAATCGTATCAAGTTCACAACGCCCAAAAATAAAATCAAGAGGCGGCAACATGGCGAAGTCACGATTCAAACGAGGCTCCTCCGTCATCATGTCCTAATAGTAAGACAAAGGACAGACCTGCGGCACTTGGGTTAGGCAGTCAAGGGCAATAGACGTGGGATCACCTCAACCCAAGAAACCACAGCCAACATGAAGAGCAACACCTCTGCTGGGCAAAGGTACCTCGTCGAGATTGAGACTTGCAGAGCATATCGTCAAACACCTTAAGGGTACAAGGCAGTAGGCAAACGGAAGGAAGGAATGTTGAAAGGAGGCAAAACAATAAGGGATGGCTCACCTAATGGCATGATTAGAACCAAAACAAGGAAAGAAGACGTCGACCTCAAGCCACCACAAACCTGACTCAATAGTACTAGCATTCGCGATGACTTGAGGGGGGCAATATGTAGACACATAAAATGAGCCAGGCCTCAAAAAACGCCGAGGGCTTAACCTGGACAATCCCGCTGCAGAAGCCGACCCATGTGATTAAGGAGGCCGAATGCTCCTTTTATGAAACGAGGCATGCCTACGGAAGGAACCGACGAAGGCAGGACCGGTAGATGTGCATAAGACAAAGGTAGAACAGTGCCAGCACATGCGGAAAAGCCTATAAAAAAAAGGCACTAGTCCCGAGAAGGGGCAAAAAAGAGAGAGGAGGAGAGAAAGGAGTCTTTCACCGGGGAACACCCCAGATCCTTTCGATTCATTCTCAGGAGAATTAATACCCTCTAGTGTTCAATCTAACCCTTAAGGGCACGTTTGGTAACAGGAGAAGAATCCTCTCTTCGGATGAATCCTTGGTGCCATGGATTTAAACTTTCTGCAGAGAGGATTTATGAGGAAGAGGATTCATCGCATTCCATGTTTGGCTAGCACAGAGGAATCGGAGATGATTCCTTCAAACCCATGTTTGTTAACGCAAGTGGAATCCACCAAAAAAAAAAAAACAAAAAACAAAAAGGGATTGGTTATCTTCCATTTTAAATTCAGTTCATACCACTCATCCTAATTTACATCCTAAATCAGCATCTCCAATTAAACCAAACTGATTCTCCATTAAGGCTCTTATATTTTTTCCCCTAATCATCTGCATGCATTATTCATTCCCAGTACTCCCTGTAACACACTTATTTCACAAAAGAAAAAAAAATAAAAATAAAAACACAATCCACTGATTCTATTAACTGATTTTGTTGCCCTTCAAATCTTAACAAGTATCCATTACACTTGAATCTGTTAATACAATATGATAATCCCTACTCTAAGGGCACGTTTGTGTACATCTAATTTCCGTGGAAATTGGAAATTGCCACATCAGCAAAATCCATGGGTTTCAAATTCTTTGGAAAAGTTTTTCTGCGGAAGTCAAAATTTTATGTTTGGTGCAAAAAGGTTTTCCTCGATGAATTAGTGCTAATGTTGTTTGGTGCAGCTATGGATTTTTTTAGTGAAAACCATTTTTTAGTGAAAACTATTGGGTGGGTGGGTTGATATGTGTGTGGGGTGGGTGGGGTTGGGAGGGGAAAAGGAAGAAAGAGGGTGGTTGGGTGGAGTGAGGGTGAGAGAGAGGAAATTGGGGGGTCGGTTTTCCGTGGAAATGGACTTCCCATACCCCCCCATAGGAAGTCTATTTCCATGGCTAGAAAGGAAAATGCTGACGTGGCGAAAAAGCATTTCCGCGGAAAACTGCCGCACCAAACACATGAAAAAGAAGTTTTCCGTAGAAAACTACAACCTTTTCCGCGGAAATGGGCTACACAAACATGCCCTAAGATAAAATACAATAAGTCCAAAACATGATCACCAAAATAAACGCGTTTCACCTTCAATGAAACTACATTTCCATGGGCTTCTATTGTTAATTCGAATGTTAGTTTCATCTTGAGCATATATGCCCGTTGGGTGAACATCCTAGAGCATCAAAGATTTAACTTCTGCAGCTTCTCATTTTTTGAACAATTACATGATTTTCTGAGATGAAATGATCAAATAAATGGAGGCTTGATACCACCCAACAGCACACCGGGAGATTTATTATATAAGTAAATACAATGGCTGGACAACAATTTCTTTACTTCTTGGCCATTGATCCATCGCCGACACTGTTGGAGGAACTATCTTGTGGAGCTCTCGAGGATGAGCACCGACTTGAACAACTTTCATCTGTAACAGCACTCCCTTTCCTTGGAGATGACCAGTGCTTTCCTTTCCTTCCCTCGGATGACAACTCCTGCAGAACACACTTTAAAATTTAGTCTCACGGTATGAGAAGGCATGCAACTGTCACGGCTTCAAATCCTTCATTTCAGTCAATAAGGTAACACTGGGTTTTAAACTCAAGCTGCCAAAAAACAGCAAAAATGGAAGGGGGAAAAACCAATACTCTGGCTGCCATTTTTCTATGACCAAAGAATCGAAGACCTATACTCCATTTCATGGAATGTTATCTTTTCATGGGACATCATCTTTGGAGGAACCAACTCCAGATCTACAGCAAACACAAGGCTCAATGGCTTCCTCTTCATAATCAACAAAGGCAGAATCAAACTAAAATGGAACAACTTTAAACAGAAAACTCAGCAACGACGTGGACCGAAGAAAAGGCCAGGAAATGGATAGATAGGATCATCCACTCAGGAGATTATAGGGACAACCACCATATGTTTGTCTGAATCAATGAAATGAGTCTACATCTCAAACAGGGGAGTTAACAAACAACAGATCCTGTAGTGCAGTAGCCTATGATAATGAAATAATGGAACCTTTATTTTAACAGGCCCAAAACCCAAACATACCAAAAACAAAATAGCTGCAAGACGTCCCCACACGCATCGCTTGGTGGTAGGGACATTTACTCCCATAGGGAGCACCAGGGATCTAGCTCCCATTGGAAAACATCCATGCAAACCAGTGCGGTGATCTACCAAAAGAAAAAAACAGTTGCATCACAGGCAACATGGCAACAAAACAATGAATTGCATTTACATCTGCAAAGACAACTTTAGTAGCATGAAAATCACCAACTTAACGCACCTGGTCTGGTACTGATTTTAAATGGGTAGTAAGAGAGGATCCAGGTGTCTTAAGTTCCAACTCTGTCGCCACATCATTAGAATCTTGCTTGCTGGCACTCTGAGATCTGGAAGCTGCATGGCAGTATGATTGTCTGAATATTGATACAAAACCATGCCATTCATCAAGGAGCTAACCCACATATAGTTTACATAAAGTCATGTTCGTCGAAAGTCCTTAATGCAAAAATAGACACACATAAGACCTCACAACTAAACTATGATACAGAAACAACATTCAAAAAGAAGTGGCATGCCAGGATAAAACACAAGCCATGAGCAACTCAGATAGAATGTAGTAAAAGTAGTGTCAAAACAAAGTAACATAGAGAAGAAATGGAACACTGCATTCTTTATATCCAAAATAAAAAGGCATATATTTTCCACCAACAATGTCCACTTCTGAACTTAGTATACTTATAATGCATATGTTTATTTAGGACGGATATATGTGAAAATGTACTGCACGATATATCTAATTTCATACGGTAATGTATACTGGGAGCCACCAATATAATTTCATCTACTCCCATTGACAATGGAAAGACCTAGTGCTATGAAGACAGTAAGATCCAAAATATGGCATAATTTTACCTAGTGCCTTCCCTAACTCAAGAAACTGCTCATTTAGTCGATCCCTCCTCAATTTCTCACGGTCTACCTTTTGAACTTTCCTGGCAGTCATTGAATCCTTGACTTCCATCTGTACTCTTGGGCTGCAAAAGCAAAAGAATTCTGTAGCAAAGGAGTGCACCTGGAAAATATGAAAATCGCAAACTGAGTGCCAAATGGGGAGGTCACAATGACTTCATAGCTGACATTGATTTTCCATATGCACGAAAATGTCTAACAGATCAAACATGAAGTTCTAAATAAATGCACAGAACAGGTGCTCAAAGGCAAACGGCAACACATGCTGCAAAAGTGAGAGATGAATTCAGAAACCTACAACATTTTCATAGGATCAGTCAACTGAGTTCAGACATAAATGTACCAAAGTAAATGAATAAAAAAAGTAAAAAAAATCAACCCTTCACCCTAGTATATCTCTATCCAGCTAAGTTCATCTGAAACCCCTGAATGACAGTTAAAACAGTCCCGTTTGGAGACTCTTCATTATAGGTCCTATGATTATGTATGAAAGCTACAAATCATATTGCTGACTCCTTGATACATTATCAGATGGCATAGCTGATTTATAGAAGTTTAGTGGAGCTAGGTATGTGGCTGCAAAGTTGTCAGCTCCATACCATTCCATTCCAGGAATGGAAATAAAACAGAACCCCCCAAGTAAAAGCTAAACTATTCCAGATAAAAGAAAGCCTTCCATGCCCTTTCTTCCTTCCTAGCATAAGATTACCAAAAAAACAAACAAAAAACTTTTTTACTGAAGATTGTCATTTGCATCCGGTCTTTCATACAAGGCACATCAACTAGAACCAAAGAGAGCATCGAAAACAACATTGAAAATGAAGTACTGGGTTACTACACAATAGAAATCCCAAAGACACATTCATTCTCTATGCAGTAGAGCATCCCAGATTCTTAGAATTGCAAATCCTATCTCTTAATGATATCAAATGTGTGTGAATTGATTTGTAGAGGAAAGGAGCAATGGGCAAATCCACCTTTCTCAATACTTTAATCTCATCATATTAAGCATAGTGTGAATCCAATGTCTAATTATTTAAATAAGGAGGGAATTGTGCGTGACAGTCTTCTCACTGCTCATGAAGATACCTCACCAATCGAGGACTCTGCCCTATCTTTATACTTAAAACTCCCTATGATGTGATTATTATTTTCATAAAGATTGTGGGGTTATTTACTTTTCCTCTGTTATTCAATAGTGCACTGCACTATTTCATAGTTACTATTATTACCAACAAGACTACCATTCGAATAAAGAATAATAATGGGGGAGGTGAAAGAGAGACCTTCTCGAGTTGATTCATGAGAGAGACAATGAGTTTGCTGGTCATCTTGATTTGCTCTTTTGCAGGTATCTTGAGTATGCACTCCATCGCATACAATCGACCTACAAAGAAGAAAGAATTAGGGTTAGGTTTAGGGTTTCAAGGAGAGGGAGAGAGAAGAGGATGGGATTAGGGTCAATACAGTAATAGGCAACGAGGTGTTCATGTTTCTGGAGTTTGTCGGCTCTCTGAAGGTAGGGAAGGAGGAGTTCTGCTGGCTCGTTCTCGCTCCCAATCGATAGCAGTTTCGATTTCTCTTCTCTTTCTCTAGTCTTTATCTTTTTTCTCTCTTCTCTCTTCTCACCGGTGACAGTAACGAACTTCGGTCGGTCGCCTCCCATCGCACCAGCGACAGAGAAGAGGGTTCGACGTTGAGGAAGAGGGATTTGAAATCGTGAGAGGAGTCGAGGCTGAGTTTCTGCGCAGAAAATCAGTTTATATACCTCCTCTTTAAAATCGATGATTTACAGGATTCGACGGGGGTTGGTCTGACCCATGAAAACCGCGCCTGCGTGGAAAACGGACGTCCTCTTTCCTCACTTCCACTTACATCCAAACGTGAGTTTTCCGCGCAATTACGGAAAGTAGGCAAGGATTCCTCCCTGCAGACTGTTGCCAAACGTGCCATAAAGGAGGAGTTGGGTGAATCCCACTTGGGATCGGGCCCAACCTTCCTCCTCAATGTTGAGACTGGCCACCATCGTCTATGATCTCTTTGTAAAAAGGAGTACTAGCAGTTGCCATTATCAACAGGCCAAAAGCGTAGTGTTAGCCCGAAGTCTTTGGTTATTCAATGAAATTGCCATACACACACTTTCTTCTTTTTCATGGGCATGTTTAGTATTTACTTCTTTCAGTTTACACATGTAAAGCAGAAAACGGTGAAGCTGGAGTACTACAATACTACTAAACAAGTGGCAGACATCTTTACCAAGGCTTTGCCAACAGACACGTTCATAAGACTAAGAACAAAGCTTGGCATTAAGATAGCTTAATTATGAAAGACTAAGAAGGTCAAAATGTTGAGGGGGAGAAATGTCAGTCAACACTGACTTCTGTTCCTAGTTTCCAGGAAGGATCATTTCCAAGACTCTTAAGTCTTCTAGATGCCCACATGAGTTCATATATCCAAAAGTCTTCACCCACTGCACCACACAACCGACTTCATGAGTGAAAATCAAGTGGGTCACGTGGACCATTTCTAGCCACTTGAAACGCATTCACTGACCTTGCAAGGCTATAAATAGATGTGTCTTTGATCATTTAGAGGCACACAGAAATGAAGTAGAGTAGGGGGATGAGAAAAGTATTAATGACTGGGTGCTCCTTTGTAAGTGAGTGAGTGCATTGAGTGAAAGTACAATGAGTCTCTTCCTTGTAATTGTGTTGGCTAAAAGTATGTGCCTTTGCAGTAGTGTATTTGTGCGTATAGTTTCTAAGTACTGTAAATTTGTATAGTGGGTTCTTATTCTTATTGTAATTTGTATAAGCTGTAGTTAGTGTGTATCTCAAATTGTTTAACAAAGTGGTATCAAAGCCATCTTCCAACAAGCAGGAAGTCCAAAGAGTCATGTGTCTAGATGAAGCAACCGTGAGGCTAGGTGGGTTTTAAAACAACTAATATATTGGAGAACTCGGGTGCAGGATGCAGCAGTAAGGCTAAAAGTTACAAACCACAGTTCCTTAAACGTGGTTTCTTTGTATTTTTAAGATTGAGGAGATGAGTATTTTTCATGTGTGTGTGTGTCTGTGTGCGTGTGTGTTTATAACTTGTAAAAAATCATTAAGTTGGTTTATTTTTGTGTTTCAAAGGGATTTGATAGGATGTTGCCCGAAGGTCCATCCATGTCTGAAGACGATGGTTTGGTCAAAATGACATGTTTTTGGCAAAGGAGATTGTTGTGGGTTCGAAGGTTTGTCTCCCCGTTCATTTGCGAGATTTTTCAATAAAATACTCATTTGGGGTTTTTTGTTTTACAGGTTATTTAATGCATGCATCACATTAGGGCGCAATTTACTAGGTTAGTAAAAGTAATGTAAAGCCTCAATGGGTCACATCAAAAATACACATATTCAAAATTCCCTCATTTTTCATAAAAAAGAAAAGTCAAAATATAACATCATTTCTCCACTAAATGACAAAGAAACACCCATTTTTTACACAAAAGGTCAAAAAGACTCCCTACCAATCCACTAAAGATAAAATATTAACCCAGTTATATTTTATTCTCTCTTAATTTGATACTTTACATCACTTTTACTTTAATAGTAAATTTCCGTAAAGTTGTAAATATAGTTGATGGTGGATCCATTTACAAGTGTTCCAGTTGCTTCCATGCATCACTTTAGGTTTAAAGCAATTAGATGCATTTTGTAAAAGGCCTGCATATATAGGTTTTTTCTTTTTTAGAAAAAAAGCTCACATACTTATGTGATATTTTCTTATTTATTTTAATAGATTTTTTTAATATTTTTTTGGTTATTATTATGACAGTTATTTTTTTTTTGACCTAGACCTAGCACAGGCCTTTATTGCTTGTTAATATATAAAATCACAAGGAGATTAAAAAACACCACTCCTAGTGTGGCACATCCTCTCACTACTACCTCAAAAAAAAATGCGATTAGATAGATTAGATAGATCTATGTAATACATAAGGACACGGACATGCAATCTGGTCCTTCAAAAAAGCGAATGACATTTTTGTTTTAACTCTGTACACAATAATCAATCAAACTCCATGGGACTAAATCAGAGAGTACTCATTCACACAGTGCATACTCTTGAATAAAGCAAAAGTGGCCCACCCGAGCCCAGATTTCAGAATGATCATTCCTTGATCGTATACTCGGATAATATTAGAAATGTAAATAGCTCCTTGATTCTCTTATTATCACTACTAGAAAAGTCATTTTTAGCGGCCGCCAAAAGCCGTCGCTAAAAGTGGACTGGCGGTCGCTAATGCTCTTTAGCGACCGCCAAGAGACCGCCAAAACGCCGCCGCGAATACCTCGTCGCTAATAGTATTAGCGATTAGCGACCCGGTCGTGGCGGTCGCTAAAAGTTTAAAAAAAAAAATCTGGGAGCATTGGCGGTCGTTAATACCGACTTTTTTTTTTTTTTTTTTTTAAATTTTAGAGTATTAGCGACCGCCTGTGGCGGTTGCTAAAGGTTTAAATTTACTTTTAGCGACCGCCAGTGGGTAAAATTTTTCCTTTAGCGACCGCCAGTGGAGGTCGCTAATGCTTTTTTTTTTTTTTTTTTTTTTGCTATAATCAATAGGCAATTTCCCAATATTTTTCCTGTACCTGTACCTGAATTTAATGTAGATAACCTAAATATATTATATACAACTACAACCATCAATTAAACTTACAACACAAGAAAATCTTATATTAATTAAAAAAGTCTTATATTAATTACATTTAAAACATTACAAAAGTTTTAACAAATTATATACATTAAAAATAAAAATTGTCCGTGAAGGGTGCCGTAGAAGATCCGATGCTCTCACACCGGAACAGAAAAAGGAAAATAAATATTAATAGTTAACTATAAAAATTGGCAATTTATACTAAATAAGAAGAAATTAAGAATTAAAATTAAAATTTAAACCTACTTTTCAACATTAGGAGCAATCCGAGATTCGGAATCACGTTCCGTCAGTTCCTGCAAGTCATGAATGACTAGGGGCCCATGCCCGTCAAGTTTCGCGAGCAACGGAGCCCGTTTGCTCGTTTTGGGCGCCCGGAAGCTCGATTTCTAAGTTTTAACTTAACGTTCTAACTTAAACATACTTTTCAACATTACGAGCAATCCGGGATTTGGAATCCCGTGCCGTCAGTTCCTGCAAGTCATGAATGACTAGGGGCCCATGCCCGTCAAGTTTCACGGGCAACGGAGCCCGTTTGCCCGTTTTGGGCGCCCGGAGGCTCGATTTCTAAGTTTTAACTTAACGTTCTAACTTAAACCTACTTTTCAACATTATGAGCAATCCCGGATTCGGAATCTCGTTCCGTCAGTTCCTGCAAGTCATGAATGACTAAGGGCCCATGCCCGTCAAGTTTCACGGGCAACGGAGCCCGTTTGCTCGTTTTGGGCGCCCGGAGGCTCGATTTCTAAGTTTTAACTTAACGTTCTAACTTAAACTTACTTTTCAACATTACGAGCAATCCCGGATTCGGAATTCCGTTCCGTCAGTTCCTGCAAGTCATGAATGACTAGGGGCCCATACCCGTCAAGTTTCACGGACAACGGAGCCCATTTGCTCATTTTGGGCGTCCGGATGCTCGATTTCTAAGTTTTAACTTAACGTTCTAACTTAAACCTACTTTTCAACATTACGAGCAATCCGAGATTCGGAATCCCGTTCCATCAGTTCCTGCAAGTCATGAATGACTAGGGGCCCATGCCCACCAAGTTTCACGGGCAACGAAGCCCGTTTGCTCATTTTGGGCGCCCGGAGGCTCAATTTCTAAGTTTTAACTTAACGTTCTAACTTAAACCTACTTTTCAATATTACGAGCAATCCGGGATTCGGAATCCCGTTCCGTCAGTTCCTGCAAGTCATGAATGACTAGGGGCCCATGCCTGTCAAGTTTCACGGACAACGGAGCCCGTTTGCTCGTTTTGGGCGCCCGGAGGCTCGATTTCTAAGTTTTAACTTAACGTTCTAACTTAAACCTACGTTTCAACTGTACGATCAATCCGGGAGTCGGAATCTCGTTCCGTCAGTTCCTTCAAGTAAGGAATGACTAGGGGCCCGTGCCCGTCAAGTTTCACGAGCAACGGAGGTCGTCTGCTCAGTTTGGGCGCCCTGAGGCTCGGTTTCTAAGTTTTAAGTTAACGTTCTAACTTAAATTTACGTTTCAACATTACGAGCAATCCGGTTGTCGGAATCCCGTTCCGTCAGTTCCTGCAAGTCATGAATGACTAGGGGCCCATGCCTGTCAAGTTTCACGGGCAACGGACCCCGTTTGCTCATTTTGGGCGCCCGGAGGCTCGTTTTCTATGTTTTAAGTTAACATTCTACCTTAAACTTGCGTTTCAGCCATACGAGCAATCCGGGCGTTGGATTCTCGTTCCGTCAATTTCTACAAGTCAGGAATGACTAGAGGCTCGTGCCCATCAAGTTTCAATGGTAACGGAGGACGGGTCTTCGTTTTGGGGGCCCAGATGCTCAATTTCTAAGTTTTAACTTAACGTTCTAATTTAAATCTACTTTTCAATATTACGAGCAATCCGGGAGTCGGATTCTCTTTCCGTCAGTTTCTGCAAGTCATGAATGACTAGAGGCCCGTGCCCGTCAAGTATCATGGGGAACGGAGCCCGTTTGCTCGTTTTGGTCGCCCGGATGCTCGTTTTCTAAGTTTTAACTTAACGTTCTAACTTAAAGCTACTTTTCAACATTACGAGCAATCCGGGAGTCGGTTTCTCGTTCCGTCAGTTCCTGCAAGTCATGAATGACTAGGGGCCGTGCCCGTCAAGTTTCACGGGCAACGGAGCCCGTTTGCTCTTTTTGGTCGCCCGGATGCTCGTTTTCTAAGTTTTAACTTAACGTTCTAACTTAAACTACTTTTCAACATTACGAGCAATCCGGGAGTCGGATTCTCGTTCCGTCAGTTCCTGCAAGTCATGATTGACTAGGGGCCCGTGCCCGTCAAGTTTCACGGGCAACGGAGCCCGTTTGCTCGTTTTGGGCGCCCGGAGGCTCGTTTTCTAAGTTTTATGTTAAGCTTTTAACTTAAATGTTGAAATCTTGAATTAAAAAAAAATAATTTTACCTGGTCAGGATCACTCGAGCGAGCTAAATCATGACTGCCCTCTCCACCGAAGTCATGTCTAGCCATGTGGCCGCTGCCAGCGTCTGGTGCCTGTAATTATTTATTATACAGTTAAAAACAATAAAAAAGACATAAGTATTGACAATTTATATGTACAAAAAAAATTTCTTACTAACCTGAGTAGTGGGTGGTGGGTCTGAAGAAAGCGGGGCGCGACTCTGTGATAGACGACTCTCAAGCTCTGCTATCTCCGCTCTCCACTCGGCCCTCATCTCTGCACTGACCTCTGCCCTGACCTCTGCCCTGAGCTCCTCTCTTATCGATGCCTTCATGGACTGCAGCAACTCATGAACCTCCTCATCCGTACGGAAGCGTATGCCCTGGGAGGAGCTAGCACCGGATGACTCCGATCGCGTGATGTGCAAGCGTGGAATGCCTGTCCCATACGTCAGAGTGTATCCATGCCCATCCCGGCCAACGACGGAGTGGAATATCTCATCCCTCCGCGATGGCAATCTGCGCTCCTCCTCGGGTAACTCCTCAAGGCGTGACTGATACTGGGCCTGCGTAGTTCATTCATTTAGTATATTATCATGCATAACAAGACATACTAATAGAAACATAATTTAAACAGTTCAATATAAAAACTTACGAAGATAGCTGCAACCTCTGGGTGGCGAGGATCTCGAGAACGCATCCAGACGGACATCCTATCAACCGGAACACCCTCGGAACGCAACTGTTTGGTGGAGAAATGTATTACTAGTATACTATCATACAGAATGACAAAAACATAAATTAACTATACGATCTAACTTTTTACCTTGTGGCGGACCTGGGTGATGTGTCGAGTCCCCAACCTATGTGCAGGACCCTGCAATGCGCGGTTCCGCGCATTCGTCGCAGACACTCTCTGTTTTCAATATTTATTAGTCGGAGTTTTTGTTAGTTACGTTAGTTAGTAGTAAAATGTTAAAATTAAAATTAAAAAAGTACAAGTTTCTCACCTGAGCCTCCTCGCTCGACCAGTACCCGACGAGCTGAGTCCACTGATCAGGAAGAACGCCAGTCGGAACTCACTAAAGTATGTCAGGCCCCAGTCATGGATCTGAACGGACTAAAACCATCTGCAGCCAAACCAAGCCGCACATTGCGACAATCCAAGGCAAAGTCTGGATTCCTCCGATCGAAGTCTTTCCATGCTGGGGAATCTGCTGGATGGGTCAACTTACCATCGTCCCTGCTATTCTCGGCATGCCATCTCATCAGTTTAGAAATATTTGATGACATAAAAAGCCTCTTCAGCCTTGGCTTAAGTGGGAAATATCTCAATTGCTTTACTGCCACAAGTTTGCCATGGTTGATAACACTTGTAGAACTATTCTGACGATTGTAACCAACCCCGTCCTCCTTCCATCTCGAAGTCTGACACACAATGCACTTATCAAGATGGGCATTCTCATTCCTAAACAACATGCAATTGTTCGGACATGCATCCAGAGTCTCATATGTGAAGCCTAAATTTTCAGTTAACTTGCGAGCCTGATAGTAGGACTCAGCAAGTTTTGCACCGGATGGGAGCACTCGATGCATCTTCAGCCTTGGCTTAAGTGGGAAATATATCAATTGCTTTACTGCCACAAGTTTGCCATAGTTGATAACACTTGTAGAACTATTCTGACGATTGTAACCAACCCCATCCTCCTTCCATCTTGAAGTCTGACACACAATGCACTTATCAAGATGGGCATTCTCATTCCTAAACAACATGCAATTGTTCGGACATGCATCCAGAGTCTCATATGTGAAGCCTAAATTTTCAGTTAACTTGCGAGCCTGATAGTAGGACTCAGCAAGTTTTGCACCGGATGGGAGCACTCGATGCAACAACTGGAGGAGCATATCAAAAGACTTGTCAGACCATTGGTTCAATGCCTTCATATGTAACAACTCAACAATAAAGGACAATTTACTGAAGTCATTGCATCCAGGATACAATTCTGTCTGTGCATCGTCTAGAATTTCAAAACATCTCAAGGCTTCTTCATCGGCACCAGAGCGAGGATTACTCCCGCCCGCCCCCTCAGTCGCACAGCTTCTGTATTCGGGTGCCAACCCGCACGCGATATCATTTAACATCACGTTCATCGGATCAGCCTCTGACATATCATCCACCTCAATTTCATCTATTTCCTCTCTGCGACAGGAAACATACTCTTCTCCATGTTTTATCCAGTTCTTGTAGTCCTTCAAGAATCCGTTCAGAATCAGATGCTCTCGGACAATCTCTCTTCTGTAAAAATACCGATTCGCACATTTTTTACATGGACAACTGATGAACTCATTGTCAAACCCATTGGTAAATTTCATAAACTGGTTAATCCCCTCCATGTATTCCCGAGACATCCTATTCGGTAAATCAATCCAACTCTTATCCATCTTCGTAAGTGCTTCTGTGGAAATCTAAAATGAGCAAGTACAATTAGCCCAAATGTACCGTGTCATCATGCAAGTCACCTATCCATAAACTGCAAACTCCTTACTACAAGGTGGTTGGCCCTATCCCATTCAAGAATGCACGATCCAACTTGCACTCAACAACTCGAATGCTTCGTCCCCTAGTCAAACAAAATTTCGGCAGCATGTCCGCGTGGTTCTCCAAGTACACGACACAGGTACAACATCAGTCGTACCTATGTATGTACCAAGAGAACAATGGGACATCAACCGAAACTCTATCTAACATCAGACTTGCATGAGCTATTGAGTATAAGATGTATAATTGCATTCTCAAACTGTCCGAACTGGACAATTCAAGAATTGTATACGACAAAGTTCGAATGTACATCACAAGAACAACGAATCTAGTCGAAGACCCAATCCGTCGCGTCAAGGATTACCGAACTTATGTCGTACACAATTCTCGAACGGGTCTAAGTTTCACTAATGCATGCAAATGAATAGAATAAGTTGATAATAAAAGGTTCACAACCAATGAAATCTTCAAATATAAAATTTTCTATAAGTAAAGTTGTATGAATTGGAGAGTCAAGAACACCCTCCTATACTTTAAGTAAAATTGCATGAATTGGAGAGTAAAAACCCTCAATGTATGGCATCTAATGAAATTGCTATTCTATCTAACAAATTCCCAAGTGTTCATTTCTTAAATCATATTATATAAGAAGTTTGCCAAGAAGAAAAATCACACCATCATATAAGTTATAAACTTATAATCCTTCCTAGCAATGTGGATAAGTCGAGTGCTACATTGAATCAGTTAGATTGAATAAAGAATCTGCAGGCATTGGTGCTACACTTACCTGCTGTGAGACTGCAATCAACATAGCTCTTCTTCACTATTCAATTGAATCACAAAAATTAACAACAAATACACACCCAATTTAACACAGAGAAGGAATGAAACACACATATCTGGTTTGGCCAAAACATATATATACTACTACATTCATAACATTGATACACAATGGTTTGCAATCACATTGTATGGTCATATGCCCTTTAACCATAGATTAAAATATCTACCACTAATATGGAAACTTCTACTGAATATCACATCAGCCATAGCAACTGGTATCTGCCATGATGGAACCAATATCATTATTGGGATCTAAGATATGATATCAACCTCGGTTCTCTAAAATAAAATCTTTAATGGAACAATATTCACCTGTGCGCACCTAACACGTAAACTTTACTCTTTAATGACCATGATGCCCAGTATTAAATAAACAGATAGACAGTTGCAAGTAAAAGAAAAGAAAAGAAAAGAAAAATGTGACAAAATAGCAATAGGTCAATCTATGATTCCTAGACATGGGTCTACGGAGCAGGGCTGGCTCTAATTCAAGACACTTGCACAATATCCTATTCAAAACATGACATTTTACATTTTTGTATTAAGATTTTAATTAGAAAAGACTCACACTTGACACCTTGTGACTGTAAGCAACCTAACTGTTTTATCAACATGGTTCCCCCCACCCCCATATCTAGATATATATATATATATATATGCTCTCTCAATTTCCACAACTAAGATAAATAATTAGGAGCAAAGATCAGCCTAATTTGACAATCATAATTCAATGTTAGCTTACCTGAGAAAACACAAAAAGCATGTCACACTCATCTAAAAGCTAAAATTTATTTAGCTTTCAGCGTATGGGCAATTCTTTTACATATATTTTATAAGAAGAATAGTCATGGGTAGTGGGTACCTTCATCATTTGATCGGAATCTGTTTCCTATTTTCTGACTTATGAATTGTGATCTGAGTATTATTACTAAAATCTATTATTATTGTTATATGCTGTATAAGTTATAGTATGTACTCTGCTGATTCCAGTTGGCACAGCAGTACTAGTAATAGGGGAAACGGGAATAGGGAAAGGAAAAGAAGGGGGGAAGGAAACGAAGGAAAAAAAAAACGTGGGGCTGGGACGTATTTGCGACCGCCAGTGGCGGTCGCCCGCCTTTTGAGCCGTGAAAACTCAATCCTCTAGTAGTGAGAGAAAGAAAAAATATTGTTGTAGAAAGAAATATTTATAAACATAAGAAGGGGAAAATTACCTAGAGGTTGAACTTTGACGGGATAATTAATTATAAAGAAAGACTATAATTGAGCTTAAGGTTAGATTGGGCTTGGCAGATGGGATTATTTAATATTTAATAAGAAAAGAATCCAACTTGGTTTAGAGCTTGATTGGTGAGAGATAGAAAAACTTGTATTAGTCAGAAAATACTCTTTAGCTAATAGAGCTTCTAAATCCAAATAGTGAGAGGCAGAAAGATTGGTCTTATTAAGAAAAACTTCGTGAATTTAATAGATCTTTATATCTACAATCCATAAAATCTCTCAAAGACGTCCAAATTGAAATAAAAATTAAGCTCTAATTTCTTAATCAATTGAGCAATCTGAGTTTAATTTTACCAACCGAACTTGTATCTTTCATATTTAATAACTGCGTTTATAGTGTATTTGTTTGCATAGAATACATATGGACTCATGGTCAAATAATCTCAACATAAAGATTATTACACAAGTGAGGGGTGAAAGAAATAATGTGAGTGTGATGTAACTAGATGAGACCTCGACTTTCTTAGGATTCGAATTTCTAAAGTGATGAAGACATGCATTTCCTATCTTTCTTTGATTCTATTTTCATTAAAAGGTTATTGGACGATCTTTCTGAATACTCAATTTTGATCCTTCATATTTAGCCACAAATAAATATACAAAGCTGTGAAATGCTTAGAAAGTCGATTAAATTAAACAACTAAGCTCTTAAGATGTTGTTAATGTGAATAAAAAGATATAAATAAGGAACTCTTATAAAAAAAATTAAGGTTAAACTCTTAAAAAGGCAAGGATATGAAATCTTAGAAATCATCCGCAGAGTGCTTCATATGATGTCAATTCTATTTTTGATGAAAATGTCCTTAGCTGATATTGTGAGTGAGTTACGACTTCCCTTTTCTTAAATTAAAGCATTCCAACCCAATGTGTGATTTATAGGAACTTGAAAATATGTTGACTTTTGTTTTATTCTAAGATGCAGAGAAGATAAATTCCTCTAAACACAAGGATATCTATTGGTTTTCCAGCGCTGATTTCTTCCTTTGTCCATTTATCATCTCCAATTCTGCAAAATAGAAAACTTGGGTCTGAATCTTCAAACATTGTAACTATGCAATTGGGGTCTGTAGGAGCCGATGAAAGTTTGAAATGGTAGACACATACTGTTGAATCCCATGAAGGTAGGTCAATCCGAGAACCCGTAAAGGGATTAAAGAGAAAGATTGTGTTTTCAAAATTCTAGCCACATCCAAAGTCCAAACACCCCATTTCTCCACAAACCCTAATCCTCAAACTCTCTCACTGACACCCATTACACCCTCCCATTCCCTCCTCACCAAACACTCATCTCATCAAAATCCACAACCAAGAATCCAACAACAAACCCACAAACCAAAACAAAACAACAACAGCAAAAACATAAAAATAAAAATCACAGCTTCTAGCAAGAAACCAACACCATATAAATATAAAACACGCACATTCAATCCATGTTTCGAGATGAGAATGCAAGAAAAGAGAAGGCATAAGATGGAAGGATTCCAAGGAAAACTGCATAAAGTCAAGAACTTTCTGGGAAAATAAGAATGCATTGAAAACTGGAAGGGAGAAACAGTGTCTATACCTGCTTCAAGAAGAGGATCGATGACGACGGAGCACCTGCACAGATTCACGCGAATCCGGTCTGGAATCCGACGAACACAGGGGCGGGAGGGGACAGTGCAGAGCGAGAGGGAGACGGAGGGAGGGGGAGCGAGAGAGAGAAATAGAGAAAGAGAGAGGGAGAGGGAGAGGGAGAGAACCAGTGGGGGCTCCGGCGCAAGGGATTCACCGGCGGTGGCGTGGCTCGTGCGGCGGGAGGGCAGAGCGTGGAAGCATGGAGCGATTTCAGCGACAGAGAGGAAGAGGGAGGGAGAGAGGAAGAGGGAGGGAGAGATGGCGCAAGAGATAGGGAGAGGCGCAGGAGCAGGGCGGGAGCAGGGGAAAAAACGGAGGGAAGGGAAAGAAAAGTGGGTTTCGGGGGGGTTAAGTCAACGAAGCTTCAAGGCCGTCGCTAATGAGCATCTGGCGGTCGCTAATGTGAGTATTTGCGACCGCCAGAAGCGGTCGCCCGCGTTTTGGTGCGCCAAAAATTAGTTTTCTAGTAGTGTATACAGAGGTTCAGACCCATTAAAAATCGGATTTAGATCCTTATTTAGGCCCAATATGTAAATGGGTCAGGATCCTTTTTTTGGACGATTGACTTAAACGGGTCTGAATTTTGTTCCACCTTTAATCTGACCGTGGACCCAAGACCTGACATGTCACTTTAATTTTTTAGAATCCCTCTTAGAAATTAGGTCTCTCTCTTTCATATCATTTTCTAGACTTGGACTCGGACTCGGACGTCCTGAACCCATCCCATATATGTTCAGAACTAATTATGGTTCATCTTTTCTTTAACAGCTTTGGTTTTGAGTCCACCATTGATCCCAACCGAAACTGACTCATTTACATCCTTGGATAATAATATTCCAACTTTGTTGTGGGGCGCTGAAATGCTTACCGTGAACCCCATCATCTACATCCGTTCTTCCCAAAGGCAAATTGGCAACGCGTCTACGCATCCCACTATAAAAAGTGTTGGGGCCCAAATGAGTAGTGTGTCTAATAATCATTTCAGCAATTGAAAGTAAAGAAACGTTCCCACATTCCTCGAATTGGGGTTGGCTGTGTGTCTTTCCTCACCCTCTCTATATATTTAGATATCTATATATGAAGGCATTTGTGCAAGGAATTGACATGCGAGCGGTTAAGTGGGTAAAGATTGTTTCATGATTATCATCTCTTGAACTAGATAGATAGGTAGGTAGATAAGAAAAGATAGAAAGATACAGTAGAATTGAGAGTGAGCCCAGACAAATAACATGGTGTTGTTGGTGAGCAAGTTGGGTGAAGGCATGGTTGTGCCATGTGAGGAGACCCCCTCAGGCAACCTCAGTCTGTCTCTCATCGATGCCCTGCCTGCTCTCAGAGCCAAGGTTCGGTCACTGCACGTGTTCAGGCATGGCCCCAACGCTGCAACCACCATAAGGGCCGCCTTGTCTAAGGCCTTGGTGCACTACTACCCTCTCGCTGGCAGGCTGGTCGAATCGCCACGGCTACAGCTCGTCTGTACAGGTGAGGGTGTGTGGTTTGTGGAAGCGTCATCTCAGTGCAACCTCGAGGCCATTGATTACCTCGACAATGAGATTTTAGAGTGGCGCCTTCAGCTTCTTCCACAGCCTCCTCATGAAAAAGATGGCTTTGATCCTCTCGTGTTGGTGCAGGTAAGGTTCTTTTCTATCTTTTTGTTACTTTGGGAACTCGACCTCAAACACTTGCATCCCTTACCAACTAATTAAGCTACAGCTTGAGACTGCGGGTAAGTATATAATAATTTGGATGATTATCAAATATTGGCTTGTGACTTAGGCAGGCATATAATAAATTGGATGTTAGTCATATATCGGCTTGAGGGAATCAAGTCATGGGAGATGGTATATGTAAGGGGAGTGAATTGGTCATTAGTTGCACAAAGTGGCTATAAATAAATCAGACTGCATGGTGCTTGCCTGCCCATGGTTTTTACTTAAATAATTTTGTATGTATATCACCAAAAATAATTTTGCATGTATATCACAAAAGTAAATAATTAGTTAATTAATTACTCTTCTAAGTCACAATGGTTAAAGATTGAACATACATGGATGGGTCCCCCTCTATTGAGCACCGGTGCTCACCTTATGCTAAGCACGGTCCTTATGGGGCACACCTAGGTATAGAACTAGGGGATCAGAAGATCTCCCCCACCCCAACCTACTTGTGCATGGTGGTGGAGGCTTGGATCATAATCCTAACCACTTAATCAACGGCCAACGGGTTTTCAACGTCCAAATGAGTGCATAGCCGATCAACAGTCCAATCCATTCGAATTGGTACCAAACTTGGGATTGGTGACTATTAGGGGGAGGTCCCTATTTTATGGCCCACTTGGATGGATAATAAGGCATCATTAGGTGCAGTGCTCAAGATATCATGAGCAGTGGTGCTTAGCAGAGGTTTTCCCTATACGGACTGTTCCCCAAATTGGGCAGCTAGGACCATGGTTATCTCACAAGGCATATTGTCTCTGGTATTGTAACTCTAGGCCCCAATAAAACTTAGAGTTTTTTAGCTTTCACAGCAAAGGACGAAGGATCCAATCCCATAAAAACATCATGTAAGTCTGGGCTCATCGAAGACAAACATCCAGTGGAGCCAACTTTACGATCCATTGAAGTGGATTATAAATAGGGACTCTTCCTGATAGTTATCGATCCCAGATTTGACACCCATCTGAATGAACTGTACCGTTGGATCGACTATACACTCATTTTGGATGGTGAATACTTAAAGGTTGTTGATCAAGTTGTTAGGATGAGCAAGTGTGCCTCAAATTTTGTACACAGATATGGCCCACCTGAATCTTTTCAATCCCCACCAGTCCCATTCTCAAACGTGCCCCCAACTCAACACCACCAGGAAGTAAGCTCATTAGAGGGAGCCCTTTTTTTTAGTTTTGGTAGAATATGTGTGGTATATAGTTTATGATAACTGCACTTAGCAAGATTTTAATTATAGAGAGAGACCAAAAACAAACTTGAGCCAATTTGAGTGATTGAGAGGGAATAATAAATAGGGATTTTTATGGGTTAGTATCTTTCAACCTTGATTTCCATGAAGCAATTACAAGAGACATTAAAATATCACGAGTTCCTTCAATGCACTTTTTAATTTTTGAATTGCCCCCTTTATCTCCACAGGCTAATGACAAAAGATAAATAACACCAACAACAACAACAACAGGATCAGTACCTTGACTATACTATTTTTTTATGGTTTTACATATCAAACCCCTCGATGATGCATTGGATCTGAAAAGGCCCATAACACATACCCACAGCTCTAAGGCATGCAAAACGAAGAGAAGTGCCCGGAAAATCCCAAGCCTACTCACCAAAGTATAGATATTCCATCAGAAGTTCTCCGTAGTGCTCCATTTTTCCAATATCGCATTAGTGCTCCATTTTTCCAATATCGCAAATGCGACATTGCAGAAAACTTCATTGAATTATGCGATATTGAATAAATTTGCCTTGTTAAAAATTTAATTAATGGGCACCTTTTTCTTTATATTTCAATGCCCTCAATAATCCAAAAAAAATCGCAATATTGCAGAAAATGGAGTGGTACAAGATATTTCGATTTTGGTCACCAGGTGAGGAAATTAAGTAATGGTGGCCTAGGAAAAACTCTAGAAAGAAAAAGGTGAGAAGAGAGAAAGAGAGGTGTATGTACTGAGGTGGGTAGAGAGAGAGGAAGAAAAAGAAAGACGAGAGTCAAAAAAGAGGAGGGAGGAGATAGAGGAATAAAAAAAAAGACGGTGAACAATTGCAGAGAGGGACTCTACGAACATTAAAAATCAAAGTTAATTAAGAGATACTAATCTTTAAGCATTTCTATTAAACAAGGTTGCATTGTCCCCAAATCTTGCTCAGCTGGTCTAGTGTATTGAGGAGTGGGCTCCTACTTTTCAATATTTCCCCTTGGATGGAGCCCACTCCTCAATACTCCCCCTCAGGTAAAATCCGGCCGGCACACTTTTGGCGACACGTATTTTTTTAAGCGTTAGTAGAAGCAGCGGAAATACTTTTCAATATTTTCCCTCGGATGGAGCCCACTCCTCAATATAGCGTACCCAGCCGCATAACCAAGAGCCTCTTGTAGAGAGAAGGAAAAAAGAACAAAAACAAAGGTGAGAATTGGGATTAAGACTTGATTTGATGGTTTTTCCTAACTCCTACAGGTAACGCAATTCACATGCGGGGGATTCGTAATGGGGCTTGAGTTCTCACATTGCCTTTGCGATGGCATGGGCGCTGCTCAGTTCCTAAATGCACTAGGCGAGTCTGCCAGAGGCCTCCAATTCCCCACAATTCCTCCGGCATGGTGCAGGGAAGCTCTACCTGCACCGCTACTAGACGATATGACAGTACAACCACCATCACCAGCACCTCCTATCAAGGGCTCTGAGGGGCCAATGGAGCTTGCCAACATAGACATCTCACCGGAATTCATCGCCATTCTCAAGCGCCAATTCTTGGAGCTTACAGGTAAACCTTGCTCCACCTTTGAAGCCTTAGCTGCTAGAGTATGGATATGCCGAGTGCAAGCCATCACCCACAACAATTCAAGTGCTACTGCTAATAAAAATCTCAATGGTGAGAATACCACGCTCTTCTTCTTTTCAAATACGCGTCGGCTCGTGGACCCGCCCTTGCCGACTGGCTTCTATGGAAACTGCATCTTCCCAGTGACCATTTCCCTTCCATTGGAGAGGCTTAAATGTGCAAACCAGGTTGAAACGGTCAAGCTCATCCAAGAAGCCAAGGCCAAGCTGCCCAACCAATTCACCGAGTGGATGGCTAGGACTAAGAGACATGATCATGATCATGAACATGATCATGATGGAAATGATGATGACTATGTGGACCCTTTTGCACCTTCTCCAGATCTCCCATCTGATATGCTGTTTGCGGCCGAGTGGGGCCGCCTGGGCTTCGGAGACGTGGACTATGGGTGGGGCCCACCAGTCCACCTGGTCCCTGTGAACTACTCAAGCACCATGCCCCTCTTCGTCATGGGTTTCCCGCCCTCACCCCGCAAGGGCGTAAGGCTAGTGACTTGGTGCATCGATCGCTCGCATCTCAGCACATTCCGTCAACTGCTCATGGACCAACCTTAAAAAGAAACCGAAGTGGTGAAGCTGTGTGATCAAGTATTATGTGCTAGTACTTAATGTCTAAATTTGGCATGTCGTTTTATCCTATTGCTCTATTCCATGTAAGAGCAAAACGAACAAGGTCTCTTGTCCAATCACTACTTTTATAAGTTGTAAGATTTGTACTGTGCCTAGTCAGATATCTTATGACTTCCAGCCTCAGAAGACCTAAGTTCTTGCCTGATTTAATTTGCATGCGCAAGGGATTTTAGTAAGTTGTAATTACTCGAGTCAGTAAATAGTCTTGTAGTGCCCACGGTTCACATGACAAACAAACGGTGGGGTTCGTCTGGTGAAGAAGTCAACAAAGTAAATTAGGGTTGAGCAAATATTCTGCAACATAAGATTCTAATATTTTGTTGAGGGGCTTAAAATTTAATGGGCTATTTTAAATTTCTTTTTCATATCAAAATCTTAAGGCGTTAGTAGATGCAGTGGAAATACTTTTCAATATTTCCTCTTGGATGGAGTCCACTCCTAAATACTCCCTACAGGTAGAACTTGATCGGCGCACTTTTGAAGACATGCATTGAATTTCTTCAACTAGCTATTCCTACCAAAACCTCGAGGCTTTTAGTAGAGGCAGCGGAAATGCTTTTCAATAATACCCCTAGGGTGGAGCCTACTTCTCAATACTCCCCATCAGATCTAGCCGACGCACTTTTTGCAATGTGCATTTTTTTTTTTTTTTTTGCACCGAGTCATTCCTCTTGAGATTCAAACTCACGACCAGTTGGTTCTGATACTATTATAAATTTCTTCAGTTGGTCATTACTACCAACCTCAAGGCGTTAGTAGAGATACCAAAAATACTTTTTAATAAGCTATACATATGAATTGATGTTAAGAATTATATGTTTACTTTCCTACCGTTAATGTTAAAAACTAGTATATAAAAAAAGAATTCAATAGGCAGGGGCAGTGGGGTGGACGATCCTCACCCACTCAACAAATGGCTTCTCCTTTATATACACAAAGTCAACATGAGATTTCTTTGATGATAAGATGCCTTCACTTGTTTCCACAGGATCCATGTGGAAAGCACAAATAATAGACTTGTAGTAGCAAGGACAGCTGGTGCACTATATAACTTAGTTTATAATTGATAGGAAGAACAAAAGAGAGGAGTGAGACACACGTAATGAAGACCTTGCCAACTAAAAATGAAGGTCTCTCATTTGATAGGCTGACTCTAAATTTTATGTAAATAGGATTTGGTCCATTATAAAATTGAACATATGAAATTCTTAATAAGATAATTTCAATCTCTTTATGGGACCAATCCCAATTGGAGTAAAATTTGAAAAATTTTCACCTAGGCAGTGTGAGTTTATTTTGAACAATTCAAATGTTTAATAGCTAGGCTCCATACTCACTTTTCACACCCATAAGAGGAGCATGTGTGCATGAGACAATCAAAGGATACAGACTCCTAAGTTTACATTATCATACCATTTAGACCTTCGGAGTTATCTTTGTATGGCTTGGTGAATGGCTTTAATCTCAACCATATCATAGATATTGTGGCATATCAAATGATCACATGTAAAAAAACGACGGGTTTTCATTAATTAATAGCTTTGGGTTTGCTATAGTGACCCTAGTTATTTTTGTATTTTAGCTGTCCTCACAAAGAGAAATTATTGTCTTGGAAAATGTTGAGAATGTCTAAATTTAGAATTTTTTGTTTGATATTATTTTTTTTAAAAATACATCAATGTATAAGTGTTCACCACTCTAATGGACTCTTTCAAATTCCTATTCCCTCCAATAATATCTGTATTTTCAAATAACAATAGATAAACCTTCATTATTTTAGATTGACTCCTTTCACCTATCTTTTTTTTTTTTTTAAGGAGAGCATGCAGAATAAGGAAACTATTTAAAATTCAAATCCAATCTTATTCAAAAGTTAGATTTAAAATTAATATCCCTAACAAACAAAATAGTTATCTCCTAATATTTCTAAATTATGACACTTTCACTTTCACTAGATATTGTCATCTCTAATTTAAAGTGATGAAATAGATCGTCAAAATAAAACTTTACTCGTCATTCATCTCATGGTGATGGTGATTAAGATATTGAACTTGATTTTTTTATCACTTATCTTTATGTCCCTCTTATATATGCTATGGCCATTGACAGCCTGCCATGTCTCCTGGTTAAGAAAGAAGGAAGCTGATCCAAATCTCTTTATGCTAGCATCACAGATACGATGAGACACTATGACAGCAATTGATTACTGACAAGGAAGTCTTGATCAGTGGCCCCACCATAAGAAGAGGGATTTTCGTTTTTTTTTATTTCTATAAACAATATCATCATGAAATATTACTATAGCCGACTAATCAAGCAAATTAAAAGTGAAAAATAAACAAGGAAGCAGTGACCATGTCAAAATCATTGTCTTCGATTGAATATGATATTTTAGCAATGCTTATCTAATTAATCCTCCTCCTTATCGAGGGCCACTAGGTCACACATCAATGTTAAATATCTTTTATAAAATGTTATCACAAAAACTATGGAGTACTGTGTTCTGATGACTTAAACAAAGAACAAAATAATAAAAAATAAAAGCACTCATTCAAACCATTTGGCTATTGTTATTGACAAGTCATTTCTTTTTAGAGTCATGCTACCTGCACACTCCATTTCCCTCTCTGCACACTGCATTTTAAAATAAAAAAAACAAAAACAAAAAATTCCTAAACTACCCATTGTCTACATTCGTTCGGCGACACGGGGCCGAACGAATCGAATTTTATCGGCGTTACGGGGCCGAGCAAACTCGGTCTGTTCGGCCCCGTAACGCCGAGCAAACTCGATTCGTTCGGCCCTGTAACGCCGAACGAATCGGATTCACCGATTTCAATGGCAATTTTTTTTTTTTTTTTACATCTAAAGCATTTGATTCTTCTCTATTTGCTTGTCCACCGTGAGAGGGAGAGAGGAAGGGGAGAGGGTGACCGGGCGGCGGTCGGCGATGAGCGGGGAGAGGGAAATAGAGAGGGAGAAGGAGAGGAAGAGGGAGAAGGAGAGTGGGCGGGCGGCGACGAGCAGGGAGAGGGAAAGAGAGGGAAATAGAGAGGGAGAAGGAGAGGAAGATGATGAGGAAGAGGGAGAGGAGAGGAAGGGGAGAGGGTGGGCGGTGGACAACGAGGAGAAGGGATAGAGAAGGAAGGAGATGACGAGGGTAGTTTAGGAATTTTTTGATTTTTTTTTTTTTTTTTTAAATGCAGTGTGTAGAGAGGGAAATGGAGTGTGTAGGTAGCCTGACTCTTCTTTTTATCCGGGCTTAGAAATTTCTACCCCCAACCTTCCGAGGATTTACATCACTACCAATAAAATGCAGCTCAAATACTAAAACTAGGAAAAATGGTTGCCTTTCCATGTGTTATGACGTTGAAAGTATAGGGGAATCAAAGAGAGTAAAAGATAAATTTGCAAGTAAAGCTGATAGCACACAATTTGTTCAGTGTTCAAGCAAACTATATCCTGAACTGATCAGCTTGTATTGTTTGTCTCTATAAATTTAAATTAGTCTATGTTTTGATGGAAGACCCCAACTTGTGCCTAGATATTTATGTGTGTGTTCCGGCAATTGGCAGCCTTGGTAGAATTCATACATCCGGATGTGAGCACAATCTAGGGCTCCCATCTCCCTTCTATAGACAATCCTAAAAAGTGATCACCCGAAACTTCTCCACCAAAAAACCCACATATCCCCTAATCACTATAAGCAATGATGGCAAATGGGTTAGGTCGGGGGTTGCTATAGGCCATAGTCTAACTTGTTTGAAAGACGGGCCAATTAAGCCCAACCCACACCCAATGCTTGCCAGCCTGACTGGACCTGCTTGAGCTGCAAAGTTTCTTTCTACACACCCTTTTTAATTTCCTAAATTACCCTATCCTCTCTCACTCGCCTTCTCTCTACACTTCCCTTCTTTCCCCACTCTCACCGTCCGTCTCTCCCTCTCCCTCCCTATCTCTCCCTATCCCCACCCACCTCCGCCCTCTCCCTCTCTCCATCTCCCTCTCCCTCTCCCTCTCCCTGTCCCCACGTCTGCTGCCGCTGCCCACTCTCCCTCTCCCATCCTCTCTCCCTCTCACGATTTTTTACATGTTAAGTCTATGTTTGATTTTAAGAAATTCATAAATAATGATAAGACAAAATACGAGAGATAGCTTGTAATTTTATCTTAATAAGATAACTTTTTAATTTGAGCCATATGATTAAGGGAGATAAAATTTATTCACCTAAAACTTCTCATGCTAAAAATCTAGCTGTTCATGAATGAAGATTGAATGTTTCTACCCCATGTGTTACTTATTTATTGCATTAAGTTATCAGCTTGGATGGGAACTTGAGGTTGCTCGGTTAGTTGGTAATCTCGTTTCTCACCCAACTGTCCAGGGTTCGAACCCTCTACCCTCTTTTAGCACGCGTGGGCTCCCTTCCCAAATGTGTGGGCATTCTTCCTGCATGTACAAACTCTCTCTTGAGTTGTAGGCCCTTAGCTTGGGTAAAAAAAAAAGGTAATCAACTTAGGCGCATTATGTTAACTTAGGATAAATGGTGTTATGTCTGTTTGGAAGTAGAAAATGGTGTTATGTCTGTTTGGAAGTAGAAGTCTGTGATTGGTAAATAGTGTTACGAAGTGTCTACTCTAAGTTAAGTAGGCAAAACTCTCAGTCTCACTATTGGGATTAGGGCTTTACAAGTTAATTACTGAATATATATATATTATATAACTTTAATCAAGAATAAAAGATATCAACCCAACAGATGTAAATTATTACTTGTAATTCTTAGAGCTTTCACACTATTCTTTTTCGACAACTTGGGGGAGAAATTCTAAAAGAAATTAAGCTAAAAATGATAGTCATAAATGTGTAGCTAAGAACATTGAAATCAATATTTTCCAAGGCATTGCGGGATTGCCAAATGACAAGCTTAAGAGGTAAGATCTTAGCTTTGAACCTTGATTAGCAGCATCTTTGTCGTTCTATATAATTTACGATAATCTATTATCTTCTACTAACAGAAACCCATTGGGTTGCTTTGGGGGTGTGTACAGTTAATCAAAGCACATTATGGCCTTGGCCTATTTGGGATTTTTTTTTTTGGGAAAGACTTGATTTAGATGTTATTCTCTATCAATGCCAGATGACTTTTTGGCTTAAAAACCTTACATGGTTGATAATTTTGGGTTATTTTCCGGCTTGAAAGCTACTCGCCATGATCTAAGATTGCACTCTAGTGGACTCTCTACCCAAGTCAATCCAACCAATTCCAAAAATCTCTAGTTTCTAATTCTGACTTAACCCTAGAAAATAGGTGGGTTCAAGTTATTATCTAGGGAGGTTCAAATTGCATATGCAATGGCCCAGAACCTGTCCCCATCTACTTGTGTTGCTTCTCTAATAGATGATGTTGACATTGTTATCCTAGATATAATTCGGTAACCTCAGCATTGACTACTTTGTAATTTGATCTAGTCTCTCTATTTTGCACTAATTCATTTGATGGTAACACGTCCTATCAAGGTTCTCAAGTGGCATTAATGAGCGTCAATCTGGGAAGGAAAATACTGTTTATGTAAAAGTGTGCTTGGACTTGTGAGTCCTCTTTAATGATCCAGAACTCTAATCTAATCACTGCTGATATGAGCAAGGGCAAGAAAATTTGGGAAGCCACCCTTCTCTTCTGGGAAAATTTATGATTTCTTTACACATGAAATGACCCATTTTTAAGGTTTTATTTTTTATTTATTTCTTCTCATATAGTAGTTCCAAGGAAAATTTCTTGATTCTGCCACTGGAAATAAGGCTAGAATCATGACGACCAAGCAATCTTCAGCACCACAAATAATGTAAGGCAGTGCCCCACCACACTAATGGTCGAAATCAATGATAGATCGTACGAGGGCATGATGGACCTAGATTTTATATTTCACTATGACTGGCATATCCATGGTGTGGCCCACACACCATTGATGTTAATTGGTAGATATGTGACTTCACCCACTTGTCTATTGGTTTGTTTGGATGAGAGTGGGTTTGCTTACTAGGCTGTTCAACGTCAATCTCAAGTTGCTAGTCATTACATCTAAAATTACAACCCTCATCGGCGGACGCCCCTCGGACTCGAAGCACACACCCACTCACGACGAGGCATGGGGCCTTTTTTCGCCCTGCGTAGATTCGAACCTAGTACGTAAATACCATCTCAAATTGAGAACCAATACACGCAAAATGCCAACACATTAAAGGTGCGGCAAACTAACTACTTAGCGGTGGAAGTGGTGTGCATATGGGGAATTAGCCCTGTCAGGTCAAATTAGAGATGTCCTCATAAAAAAAAAAAAAAATAAAATAATAAAATAATAAAAACAGCCGTAGCCATAATGCATATGAACCTCTTATTTTGACCACCATTCAACAGATATTAAAATGGTCTAATTAAAATTTTTCATTTACTTCAAAGGCTATATAAAGGTGGGGCACACGTGGTTAATGCACTAAGTCAATGTCAATGATGAATGATTCGCTTCATGTGAACCACGTTCATTGGGTTGTAAGAATTGATGAAAAAAGAGTGAAGAACTAGAGCCCATGAGAAAGTGGACCATTTCTCAGCTCACTCACAAGTTGCATGCGAAAAAGGTGTCCCAATCCATTTTCTCACCACCATCCACTCTTCCTCGCATCTTCAATCAAGTTAAAGCCATTGATAATTAGCCACACTAATCCTTAGGTTTATGTATAATCAAGTATGGAATCAGGTGATACCAATGGATTTTGTGATATTGGTATATTCAAAATAGTCGATTTGATGATATCAGGCCCATCATACATAGAGTTTACATGCCTAGGTAGAGGTCTAATATGTGGCTTAATATGGTCCGTGATTCATGATCCAGGAGTGTGGGGTGTCTCTGTCATTTCATTGCACTAATGGCCCTAAACATAAAATAGTACCACAGCCCCCCAAAAATAATGGGCTTAGAACAAAATTTTCATATGGATCTGTACTATATCAGTGCTATATCAGAAAAAAGGATACTCCTTATCCTTCGAAAAATCAATAATCCTTCAAAATAAAAAGACCCCAATAGTGATCATCAGTCTCAAATAATCCACGAAACATCAGGCCCAGAAGTCGCCCTACAGCAAGTTGTTCAGCTCGACCTTTGAACAGTGCAGCTGCATCCAAAATCATGCAGAGTTTACATCCATGAGCCAGAAGTGCGCACATTGTGTAGATATGGCCTAGATCAATACACAGTCCAGCCATGGACTAGAACTCAGCAGAGTCCAATTGTAGACAGCTCTGTACAATCAGTATGTGGGCTAGATAAATACACATTAGGTCATGGGTGAAAAGGTAACAATTATGGTGCAGGGAAAAGCCCCATTCACAAACAGGAAATAAGCAGGCGCATGACCAACCCATTAGTCAAATTACATTGGTCTCAATCCAGCTCAATCGCAAACTCAAAAGGCCCCCAGAAACAAATTCAGATTAGCATAAAGTTAGTTTTCTAGCTCAATGGGATGGATATCAATGAAAACTGGAAGTAGACTAATCATGTCCAGATCCGCGCTTGTAAAACACATCAAATGAGTCTGATCTTGGCCCAGGGAAATGGCTATAATCAGATTTTGACTTGTCTTCATACTAGGCCCAGAACTGAGGCCATAGCCGAAACATATGGCTATATGCTTTTGAAAGTCCATAAATAGTTGGACCAGCACAACGAAACGATCGGAACTGTTGGGTTTTGTCATGCCCAGTTGACCTAACAGCCTTTATGCTGCAATTTGAACTGAATAGATAAACAAACTCATTTCAGCCTAATCAGTTCTAAGGGAGCAAGAGGTAAGCTTAAGATATACAAAACTGCTTTAAATTGATTCAGATTTGGCACAGAAACAGACACAGAAAGCACTCAGAATGTTGTAGATTTTACGTATGAGGTTGGGTTCAAAATATCAGGTCCATGCAAGACATAAAGCTTATTTGGATGACTCGATACAAATATGGACCTGACATCCAAACCTTTCATATGTTGCCCTAAAACAACCGGACTGAGACAAATTCTCAGCTATAGGCATTTAAGTCTCATTTGGATTGGAAGAACCCATTTGCCTGGCTGAACTAAAGGCAAGAAAACAAATGAGACCAATTACTTAAATTCAACTCAGTCGACTTAATGCGCAATAAACAAGACTTGAACCATGTTCATATTCACAATAGTTATTAACTTATAAATTGATATAGCAAAATAAGAGCCATGGACCACAAAATGCAATTTAATGGATAGAAAAGAATCTAATTCTGAAATTTAGCACATGTCAAAATGGCTAATCAATGGACCTGATATTCTATTGACCCAATGAGCTGAATTAAGCTCAATGGACATGGGCCAGTATTTGGCCCCATTGAATGTAAAATTTCTATTATCACCGAAAAATTGGCCCCATTGAATGTAAAATTTAGCAGAAACGGATTTTGGTTGCTTGATCATGCATCATAGAGAATGATGGAACAGGATAGCTCTAGGACATTGGTTCTACTGCTTGCATGTTCTGAATGTTCATGAACTCATCCTCGATTTAGTTCTGCTTTTAAAACTCTAGAAATATAAATAAAGAAATAAAAAAGAGGTACAAAAACAGATAATGGGAAACAATGAATGCAATGTGGTAGAGAAGAATGAACCCTTAATCCGCAAAAAAAATCTTTTATGGTCAAAAATCTCATCATGGCTGCCTTCAACTGGTCAATAATCACAAGGCAAAAGCTGCAGTTGTGTTACAATAATAAATAGCCGGGTTTCACATTCAGTTGTTTTCTCATCAGGGGCCAACATTAATGTCTAGGAACAACACTGGAAAAGGAACTGCCTGAATAAACAGACAAAATGATCAAGGGCACATAAAACTTCCAAATGAAATACTAGCGGGCCAAAAAATGGGAATAACCATTAAGTTGCACCTCTAAACGGTCACTTGGATTTCTTTTGCTCTTGAGAGACTCTAGATCCCATAATCTTACAAACTGGTTCCTCCGCTGACTGAAGAAGGCGCAGTGCAGGATGAACATTGAGGTCTCCCATTACAATCTTCTGTCCGACATCTAACTCACTTAAATCGACATCAATATATGGTGGAACAACATCCGCAGGGCAAAGATACTTAACAGTCCTTTTTATGGTATTCAAATACGCACCTGACAAGAACAAATGTAACTCATTTGTACAAACCATGAATTGAATGCAGAAAAGAAAGATAAGAAATATGCAAAATAGCATTTTCCAAGTTCGTGGGGAGAAAAAAAAATAAACACAAGCATATGTCATCAACAGTATCTTTCTCGTTTTTGTTTCTCTATATTTCTTAAGAGTCTAATTTCAAGAAGGGCTCCTTACCCAAGTGTTAAGGAGCGTCAGGTAAGTTGCCCAGGGTTCGAACCCTGGGTATGTCACCTCTTTCCGCTTGTGCGGGCTCCTTTCCCACTTGTGTGGGCTTTCTTCCTGCTTGTGCGGGCCTCCTTCCCACTTGAGTGGGCTACCTTCCCGTGTGTATGCGGGCTCTCTCTTTGGGCCCAACACCCTTGTCTGGGGTACCAGAAAAAAAGAGTCTAATTTCCATAAATGTTTTTGAGAAAGGAAAGGAAATCCATATCTCCTCTCTGGGATAAACCCCAGGAGTGTGTTGCTTGAAGGTACCTATGTTTGGGCGGATCCTTCTACACCAATCCATCTGCATCAGAATGGTACAGAGCAAAACCTCGATCATGCTCTGGGTCAACGAATTCGCAAGTTCTTCTTCTATCTAGTCTTCTTTTTTTTTTTTTTTTTTTTTTTTTTTTTTTTTTTTTTTCACTCTGAACATGATTGTGTCTTGCACTATATTGAGAGCAAGCTTCTCTAGCCGCACAGCAAATCAAGCGGAGGCAACCTAAGGCCTCCTACAATGAGAATTTTCAAGGATGATTTACCACATCCAGGTTGGAAACTCTACGAACAAGAATGGCAGCGACCAAACAAGGAATCCACAACCCATAGCTTCTTAGCTTCGCAGATAAAAGATTGTAGGAGGGTCGGATCACAGCAGGGAAATGTTGAGATGGGAGAAGTTGATGTTCACCTTATGAGTTCCCTTTTGTCAGACAGCATTTTGTTTTATGTTGGTTTCCTATACTTGTAGGATTAGCTTTAGTTGTTTCTTCTTCTTTTTTTCCCCTGTTTTATTATCATATCTCTTCTATTGTAGATGTTCTACTGTTCAGTAATGAATCCCTTTCTCGGGGGGTCTAGATACACAAGAGGCTAGGCGGCTGCACCTTATGCTAAACAGATGCCTAGGAACTCTCGTGAAAACTATGCCTGTGACTATCAAGAAAATCGGGTGTGCTTGTGGTGATGCTATCATGCATAATGTGAGCTATAGAGTTCATAGTTTGACAAGGTTGATTATCCAAGAGGCCATCTAGTTGTATAGAAATGACTTCCCAATTATTAAATATCAGCTTCTGTGTACTTCTGTCTTGTTTTCAAATGATTTAGGGTGTGTTTGATTCGACTTTCAGAAAGTGCTTTTATCAATAAATACAAGAATTGATATAATGCAAAAGATTAAGTTGCATATGAATTTGGTGTCCCATTTAGAGATCGACCCTTGCATTAGATAGGATGAAAAGTGCCTTAATCAAGGCTACCAATCTGTACATTATATGGCTGTACAATCTAAATTAATGATGAGAATCTATATAAAAGGGAATTAGACAATGTACACTTTGACCAAATCCTATCAATTTGATCTACTCAATCTGAGCTTGGATTTGAGACAATTATGCAAATTGGCCTGTGGGCCTGAACCCACATATATCGTGACAGCTTTTTGAGTTTTTGATTTTGAAAAGCCCCCTAAGAGTTTGTTTGGTTATCAGATTTAGGGTGTGTTTGATTCAACTTTCGGAAAGTGCTTTTTGAGTTTTTGATTTTGAAAAGCCCCCTAAGAGTTTGTTTGGTTATCAGATTTTTAAAAAGGCTTTGTAAAAAGTATAAGTCAAAATTAGATTTTTGAGAAAGCAAACCTCAACCAAATTTGCTCTCAAAAAGCACTTTTCACTTTTGCAGAAAGTGAGCAGAAATTTAGTGGGAAGGGTCAAGTTTCTTATCTTTTTTTTCTTTTCATCTTTTTTCTTATCCATCCATGGGGCCTTCTATGAGATTCAAATCACTCAAGATCAAGATCATCATGTGCATTGGTGTTGGGTCATAATTTTTTGTGAGGCCATCTATAACTGTGTAATTATTATTTTTTATTATAAAAATGTCAATATATTTTATTTGCTTATAATATGCTATAAGTTGTCTTTTATATAACCAAACAACCTTTTCTTCTTAAAAGTTGCTTATAAAAAAAGTAGCTTATGAGAAGCTACTTAGGAAAGCACTTTAATAGTGTTAATTCATTGAAAAGAAAAAAATGAAAATGATAATTCGTAGTCATGAATGTATCAATAATACAAAAGAACCACCCGAATAGCCAATCAAAATTTTCAGAGAGCAATCACAGCTATATGTCAACTTGCAAGTAATATGGTTGGAGGAACATTGATGAAATTAATCAGTACTGACCTGAAAATAAGTAATAAGTAAAAAGAAAATCAAGACAACAAATTTCATATTCTTGATACCTTTTCTTAGTCCAGGGCAAACATCGTCACCTCTGAATACAAGAGGAACATCCACTTTCAGACATGCATGTGAAGGGGCTCTCATAAACGTAACATTAAGTTCAGCATCTGTGCCAGAGTGGAGATGTAGCTAACAAATTACAGAAAGATGTTTTAGAGGATTAACAAAGAACCGAGAGTAACCCAAAATGAAACAATATCAATTTTTTTTAAAGAACAATGACAAATTGATTTCATTGTTCCTTGTAAGATCCTTCTCTTCACAGTTAATTCTAAGTAATGAACAAATAAGATTGATCAATGTAAATTAAATTCATCTGGAGCATAATTCTAAGATATAAGTAAAAAGGAGAAAGCATTCGCTTGATACATAAATATAGGAACGAGTCAGCTATGACCAATGCATAATAATTGAACTGCACCAAATATATGTGACAGGCGCACAATTTCATTCTCTTTTTTATGAGCAAAAGTTAATATGAATACAGAATAAGAGATCTACACTATACCCATTCTCCATAAGAATTCCCTCCTCACACACAACTACAAGCAAAGCATGTAGAAGCAATTACATAAAGAGAATCACATCTGACATTAATATGGGATGTATTAAATTCCAAATCTTTCTTAAGATGGGGGCCATTCTCCAGTGGGCTTCCCCTCTTTTACTCACCCAGCTGATTGAGTCTCCTCCAATGTTCAGATTTGCTCCGGATCTTTATCTTGAAAGATTCCATTGCTTGTAGGATGGCTAATAGCTCCTCTTCATTATATTGCTTCAAGTCTGCTGGACCTGAAATAGCGAGCGGTGCCTCTCCTGCACACACTTACACTTTTTATAATATATGAAGCACGGTTGGGTTAGTAACCCTATTAGCTTGATTACAGGGGAGAAGGCTTATCTACAGTCCTATTGAGCGGGACACTTGAGTACAAACAGATTTGGGGTTGAGTAGTTAGGATGGATTGTCTAATCCACAGGCCCATAGCTAGGTCTGTCCTTTACAGGCAATGTGCTTCAAAATCGTGGTCGAGGAAGCCCTCATGACCGGTTTTTCCTTTTTACCGCAAAAGAAATGGAAAAATATCCAGAAAAAACAGAATATTAAAAATGCTAGAAAAAAATTTCAGTAGTATACACTCATCATCAAATTCAAAGCTTTGTCCCAACTAAGTTGGGGTCAACTACATGAATTCTATTTCTCCACTCTTTTCTTAGAATTCATACAACTTTTTCATTAGTATACACCTACCATAAACTAAAATATCGCTTCCCCAAATCATAACATCTTGTACTGTTGTTTAACCTTTAGGGCCTATTTCTTTACTGGAATTCATGGAATTCTTGTCTGGAGAACTTTAAAACTCTAAAACATAGTAGAATTCCAAAATGCTCCCTTGCACTTGAGCATCCAGAAATCCCACCAGAGCTAAGGGGCTAGAATTCCAAGAATTCCAAAGGTCATTTGACACCTTTTAGGTGGCTGAAATTTTGAAATGCTTGTGAAAAAAATGGCATTTACAGATGTCAGGGGACAAGATGTCACATCATGAACATTCAAAAAAAAAAAAAAAAGATGTCACATCATGTCCAGAAAACCCAACCTGGCAAATTCTTGTCAGAAGTTCTAGTAAAGAAACGGGCCCTCAAGCTTTAAATATTAAATATTAAAGTTTTAGTGTTTAATTTATTATCCATTGTTATAATTTATAAATCTAGTAATGTGGCCCTTGTCTAAAATCGAAACCACTCAAAATAACTATCAGCATTTATATTAGCTCTTTGAACTAGTCAAATTGACACTGCCAAGGGATTAGAATCATTGGCCGCTCATATAACACAACTGTCCTCTGGATGCTCAATTGATTATGATTACCCTGATTGATCGCAATTGATCTATATTTAGTACCTCTAAAATTATATTGTATCTCTAGTCATGCATACTAAAGAACCATGGAAAAAAAAAAAGGGGTTTTGGACTAAAAATTTAGGGCCCATGGTAGTCACATGAAGGATTTTGATATTGCGACCTTCATAGGCATCCTTTGTACTGGCACACTCTTAACCATGGAGGTATATAATCATTTCACACCATTTTAGGTGTGAAAACAGTGAAGATTTTCGTATGAAAATGGCCTCAGTTACACACAGCACAAACAAATGTGAGCATGCGGAAATGTAACACACATACGACATTTACATATGTCGTGAGTGCAAACAAACGACCCCTTTGTAAGAAATTTGTGCAATCACTTCTTCATCTGTTTCGTGTCCAATTGGTTATGCCGCATTCGATTCAAGTTTTTATGGATACCTGGGGTTTGGTTTCCCTTCAAATAGAGGATATATGTTGTGAAGCTCTAGTATTGTCTGGTTCTTTGGTCTCTTTGGCTTTGAAATGAACAAGAACTTTTTCCAAAAATTTAAGGAATCTAGCTACACGGTTTCCATAAAACCTCAATCCATGGTCATCTCATACGCCACTTCCATTAAAGAGTTCTAGGATTTTATATTTCTGATGTTGTTTGTAAACAATGTGGTATACAATAGTCAAAAAAGAAGGCAATGATAGTTATCAAAATAAAAAACAAGGCAATGGTAAGCAAAGTTTTGGAGAAACATTTTAAGGGTCGAATGTATTTGAAAATTAGACTATCAAAGATAAAACATATGGAATGTAAGTAAGCAAATTTGAAAGTATGAAAAGTGAGTTGCTAAAAATGGGAAATAATTTGGTGCCAAACTATGATAGATTCCTATACCCGGGAGCAACTATGGAGTAAAAGGGCAAGTCCCAGCCCAATATAGAAAGCAAGATCAGTGTTGGGTGGACATGAGGAAACAAGTCTGTGGGTTGTTAAGCAATCATCATGTGCCACTTGGCTTAAAGGACCATTTTTACAAGACAAAATTTAGACTTGTTACAGCATATGGAGTTGAATGCTGGGCAATAAAAGAACAAGAAGCAAAAGTAAATGACACAAAGGAGTGCATACTAACAGGGATGGATGTGCAAGAAAAGAGACAATCAAGAATGAGCAATAGGAAAATTACAGGTAGATCCAATAGATAAGAACATTAAGGAAGGTGTTTGCAATGGTTTAGGCACAAAAATTAGAAGATCAAATAGTTCCTGTATGACAAATTGAAGGGTTACATGTGTAGTGGCACAGTGAAATATACCTACGATCAACTTACAAATCCACACACAAATAATCACACAATCACATGAAGAAGATGAAAGAATCTATTGATGAGTGAAGCTGTTGAAGAGTGTTCTTACCCGTGGACATAGGCACACCGCCGAACCACGTATATTGATGTGTGTCATCTTCTTCGTGTGATAGCTTGGAAAAGGGAGAGATCAATACAGAACCTAGGCCATGTTTGTGCCGTGCTGGAATTCCATGGCAACGAGGATTCCTTTTCCACGGTGTTGTGTGTTTTTCCAAACCCCCCCGCTTCGATGGGAAATGATTTTTCACGGAGTAGAGAAAAAAGAAGTTCAAGTTTTTCCTCTCACCTAACCCCAAAATAACCAAATGAAAAATAAAAAATAAAAAAACAAAGCCGTTTACGTGCTATCGAGCAATACTCACCGTTGGACAAACATGTCCTAAATGTAGCAAGGAAAAGCATGATGGATTATCGACTTACTGAAAACATGGTTGTACATAAGATGAAGTAGAAAAGTAGAATTCTTAAGTCAACCCTAAATAGATAAGGCTTCAATGACGATGATATCTTGTGTAGTCATGCAGAGAACCATACACCATATTACAAATTATTTTCATATATATTTTATAATTCTCTATATCATATGGAAGATCTAATACACATACTCAACCAAAACTTCTCTCTTTCGTCTATCTTCATGTCCAATCCCTTGTAGCCAAAACAAGTTTGCTAGGTAGTTCAATCTTGTAGAAACTTGAACCTATTTTATTTCTTGTAGGGGAGCATATAATACTGCCAAGTGTGAAACACCCTCTTATACAAACCATTACTAAACCACCTTCTTCCAACACAATCTAGTTAAACAAACAAGTACACACAAAAGTCAGTCCTTCCTCCCTCTTTGGCCAGTTAATAGATGTAGATCAAAGTAAGAATATTATTTACAAACTTTAAGTGGAAACTCAAAGGCAGCCAAAATAATAGAAATCCTAAGAAAAATGTTGTATCTTCAACTTAGAGAATCATCCACAATATTACTTTGCCCCCACACTTCTGTTCAATCGCAAAATCGAGAGCACTAGGGACCTATTTGGCAAGTCTGATCTGATTGAAATAGAGCTTATTCAATTAGGTGCCATTTGGCAAGTCTACTTTTTTGGTCTATTTGACTTAAAACTGATTCAAATGGATTTTTCACTGCTTTAAACCATTTGGCAATGTTCACATGAATGTTTTCATTCGAACATCTTCTAGACATGTTGCCACTTTTCCAAAAGAAAACAAAAGGTCACTTTTTCAAATAAACATGAATGTCTAAAGAAAAGAAACACTTTCTTATATTTTTTTCCTTACAAGTGCGCATATCCCTTACAACTTTTATAATATAACAAGTTTGCCCATACTATTTTTACTTGATGACAAATTTGCTTGTACTATTTTTACTATATGACAACTTTGACAACGTGACAAATTTGCTTTGTCTAATTGAATCATACTTGTCAAGAAGTCTATTTGTAAGAGAGGCTAATTGAAAAAGCTCAGTTTCAAACCGATTTATTTGAATCAGCTATATTTCAAATAGATAAGACTTGCCCAACAGGCCATCAATCTGTTTGAAATAGAGTTGTTTCAATTGACTCTTTTACAAATAGACAATTTGGTACATCTCATCCAATTAGAAAAGGCAAACTTTTCATTCCACAAAAGTTATATTGACCAAGTTGTAATACAGTAAAAGTAGCAAGGGCAAACTTGTCACAAAATAAAAATAATACATGGAGACTTGTCATATAACAAAAGTTATATGAGCAAACTTGCCAAAAAAAGCACATAAAAGATGTCTAAATGTCTTAGACCTCTACTTAATGTAGTTATCATTTTGTTACTTTCTGAAAAGGAAAAAGGTCTTACAGCTGGTAGAATCATTCATCAACATAAGCTTTTCCAAAAAGTATTAAGCTCTCTAACATCTATTTGAATCAGTTTTAAGTTAGATAGACCCAAAAAGTAGACTCACAAAACAGCACCTAAGTTTCTTTTGAGCATGTAAATATCAAATTTCCAATTGACCAAAATATTGGATAAACACCTTGTACATGAGATAATATCTCCAGTGCTTTAGTGCTTGAGCAAGAGCATGTAACTCAGGTTCATAAGTTAAGTACCTTATTGTCTAGTCATTTAGTACTATAAAAGGCAATGGAGCACTTCTCTTCATTGAGGATTGCTCTTATTCCAACGAGAGATGCATAACTATCTAGGTCAAGTTTCCGAAGTCGGGCAAAGCAATAATGGGCACATCGATTTAGTCTCTTATTCACAATGTTGAAACTTCTTTCAGCTTCAAAAATCCCTCGATGTACAATCCTTGCTTCAAACAGTCAATAGCAAGAACAATCAAAGTGTTGATGATTCTTGATGAAACACATATAATATGAAGCAAGTCCATGACACGGCAACTTCTTGAAGAGATAAGAGCAGCCAAGCACTTCAAAATATCTCAAACATTACTTGTATGGCCGTATCAACATGAAAGACAATTAAAAGAGAATACAAAGCCCAAAAACACCATACTTGTATTTGTTTTTAAAATTTCCAAAATAGTCCCTAAGTTTTGGCCTACATTCGAAAAGAGTTCAATGAATCAATAATAAAGGGGAAAAAAGGTCCTTAAGCTTTTTAGAAGACTTTCAAACAAGTCCTTGCCATTTACTTACTGTAAAACCATCAAAAATCAAAAAATGTCGTCAACACCCACCCATCTTCCAAAACTTTCCCATTGTACTTGTTCCATTAACCTTTAACACCCATGCTTCTCTACCTCTTTCAAACCATATTCAAGCCTCATCTTCATCTTCCTAGAGACAATGGCTTTTGAAGGTAGGCTTGGACCAATCCTAATACCTTCTTGTCTCCTTCCTCTTCTCTCTTCTTTTTCTCTTATGTTCTTTCATGGATGACAAGGGGGTAGAAGGTAGGTAGTGTTAAGCTATGTTCAAGTGAATTTAATGAGAGCTTGAAGTAGCTTTGGGTGAAAGATTGGTACAAATTAGTGCAAGGAAGGGGCCAATTTGATGGAAGACGATTGATGAAGGTAGGGTGAACCTATGGGACACGTTTATCATGAAATGGTGTATGGATTTGGAGTGTAGAAGGGTTGGATTAATTAAACCAAAACCCTGCCTTTAAAGGGTTTCTAAGTAAATATGGTTGATATGAGGTGGACAATATACCATAGAAGGTTGAGAGATGCTAATGGGGCCGGCCCATCTAATGGACAATGGATGGTTGGGTACATTTGAGGTAGACTTGGAACAAAATATAACCACAATCATTCAATTAAAATTTTCCATAACATTTAAGTCGTTTTGCATCTCCACTTAACACCATTTATGATGCCAGTCATGTAAGTTAATATCAAAGACATGTTTAAAAGTCACGCCAAAAACTTAGAGACATTTTTATATTGTTGATCATTGAACCCTTTTCTAATATTAAGCCAAAACTAGGTGACAATTTGAAGTTTTCTTTCTTTAAATTCGCATACAACTTTTATTCCCGCAAACTTGGAGGGGGGAAAAATAGCTAACACTAGTGAAACCACAAATTAAGATGTAATCAAAATTCAAATACACCATTATAAAATTTCCCAATATTGGGCACTTTCTCCACCTTTTCTCCTCTTCTAAACAATCTCTAAATCATACAAGTTTCTATCAAAATAACAAAAATAAACCTATAAAATAAAATTTTGATTAAAATGGAATGAAATGAATACATTAATAACATTAAACAAGATCTAAATTAAAAACCACTTAAAACACAATTTCTTTTTTTTTTAAAGGATGACTGAATTCATTTCATTTCACTATGGAACTTTACAGTATAAGAGTAGTATACTGATAGCCAAAAGGCCCCAAAAAAACCTGAGGGCAAATCCAAAATCCCCACAAGGAAAGGGTTGTCCACCCCCAAAAAACTAGGCATGAACCTAAAGGCAAATATTATTAACAGTCAGTTACAAACCACTTAAAACACAATTTCTTAATTAAATAACAAAACAATTGAGGAAAGAAAATCAGAAATAAGTAACAAAAACTTTTTTTAAAAAAATATCTTTTCAGTTACCTTCTTTTTTTTTTGAAAATTTTGACTATAGTCAAAACTCAAGACTGTACAATATAAGAGGGATATACTGAACACAAAACAAAGGTGGGAAGGGACAGCCAACACAAAAGTAAGTCTGGGGTTCAAAAACTAGCCAGGATCACCCAAAACAAAATAGAAAAGTTAATTAAGTAGAGAAAAATAGGTCGGGAACTAGAGAAAAAAAAAAAAAAGGAAAGATAACTTAGATCATGTCAAATGTATAGAGTGATGACCAAAAGGTTTTAATAAAGTATAATGATATTAAAGAAGGGCAATGTTCCTGTGCAAAGGCCTATCACCATCTTATGGTAAGAGGTAGCTTGATGGGGCCCACTTGGGCCCCACTAATCATGGGACTAAGTGATGGAAATAACCATCTCGGATGGGCTAGATATCAGGTTTAGGGTCAATCTCATGCCTTTAACCCCTTCATTTGTGGCCCACAAGTTTAATGACTTCATATTAAAGAAAGTTTTCAACTCTCGATCCAACAATCCAGTCCATTCAGATCGGTGAAGACTCAATGGATCCAGTGTTATTCAGAGGGTCCCATGTGTGCGTGATTGTATGGTTCAGATGGATCATAAAGTGGACCCTACTATGTTGCTCTCACCATAATATGGTGAGAAATGTGTGGATAGGAAAATTTTCCATTAAAGAAAGGTCAAAAATATAGATTCTATAGGAGGCTTAGAAACAAGAGATTATACTTCATTAGCAGGACATACCTTTTACCACATAACTCTGTTAACATAAGTGAAGAAAGCATTGCCAAGAATAAAGACGGTAAAGGCTACATGGCCAAATGGTATTCTAATAGAGGCTCAAAAATGCTTAGGAGAAATTGTATGGGTTTGGTAACTAGGCTCTACAATAAGATATTAAGGACAAGAAAATAACAGATGAATGGAGGTATTTTAGACTTGTATAACCTAAATACAAGAATAAAGGACACATACAAAGTTGCACAAATTATCGTGGGATTATATTATGAGTCACACTATGCAACTATGAGATAGAATAATGGAGCAAGGACTCAAACAAAAGGCCAAAGTATTTGAAAATCAATTTGGTTTCATGCCAGGAAGGTGAACTATAAAAGTTATCTAATCACTTGACAATTAATGGATAAATACCAAGAGAAGAGAAAAATCTTCATATAGTCTTTATCAATCTAAAGAAAGCTTACAACAGGGTACCTAGAGATTTGATTTGGTGGGCTTTAGATAAAAGGAGTATCCCAAGAGGTTACATTGACATAAGACATGTATAAGGGACCGGTATTGACAGTGAGAGCTGTTGTACAAAGACATGTGATTTTTCAATGAACATATGTTTGCATCAAGGGTCGGGTTTAAGCCCTAATCTTTTTGCACTGATTAGGGACAGGTTCACTACTGATATTCAAGAGGACATACATTAGTGTATATTGTTTGCAGATGATATAGTGTTGGCGGATGAATCGATAGATGGCGTGAATTCACAATTTGAGAGATGGTGGGAGACTTTAGAATCCAATGGCTTTAAAATAAGTCATACAAGCAGTGGCTGACCCAGGATTTTCGTTTGGATGGTGCTACTCTTTTGCTAGACTTTGCTAGGCATTTTCACATTAACAATTGTAAACGAGAAAAGTATTGCATTTAAATAGACAAAAAATATATAACTTTTCATTTCAGGTATTGAAATTTATGGTTTGCTTTTAAAAGGGTACAATTTTGTTGGCTCGAGTACCCTAGTGTTAAATGCACAACAGAACAAAAACAATAATTTTTATTGGATAATAGATAAGCTCTATAAACTTTCAATTCATCATTTCCCCTAATAATTATATGTTATGGGTACATAACTTAGGGACTTGAAAGTTAAAACTTCACATATAGGTAGATGGGATGCACTAAGGTGTTGATAATGAAGTAGTGAGCATACATTCGGTCACGCCTGAAGATCCGATAACATGGATCCGAATGTAATGCCAGATGATCATCTAAGGCCACTCAATTGTTCAAACAGTGGGCCAATTTTATTTTATTTTGGTTTTTTTACAAACAATAATCATGCATAAACCACATTGCCCATTCATATATCAGGTAAGCCAAGATCATAACCATAAATAACAATCCAACAATTATTACATCAAATAAACCAAGCACGCACGGATATTACTTAAATACATCAATCCTAAAAATAAACTAATAAAGTCAAAAACTTAATGTCTTAAATTCTCATAAATTAACTATCTTCATTTTGACTATCCAGAATGGCATCATCATGGCCATATTGTGGCACTTGCTCAAAGTCCTCATCACCCTCAATCCCTGGGTCCTGCACGTCCTCACTCCCTTGCACATCATTTGTGGTGGTGGAATATCATGAACACGGTACTCCGCTTTGATAGCAAACTGTCACGCCCCAAGATCCGATAACATGGATCCGAATGTGATGCCAGATGACCCAATCATTTAAGGCCACTCAATTGTTCAAATAGCGGGCCAATTTTTTACTTTTTTTCATTTTCTTACATATTTTATTATTTAATTTGTAACGCCCCACCCTACACGCATGCATGATATTGTCTGCTTTGGCCTTTAGCCCACGATCCTCATGGTTTTGTTTTTGGTATGCCTCAACCCACCAAAAGGCCTCATGCAAGGTAAGGGTGCAAGCTCTACATATAAATCCCAGTCACTTTCCTCTCTATAGTCGATGTGGGACTCCGGGGCGTCACACATTCAAAGTTAACAATGTGTAACAAAAGATATTGTGTGTATTAATATATATATATATATAATCTTTGAAGCATAAGTAAAACTTCACAGCCTCGGTGAAATAATTTATTATTTTTCAGTTTTTAATGCCTTCTTTTATTTTATCTTTGTTAAACCTTAGCAACAATTTAAACCAGACAAAGATAATTTTTTTGTAGTATTTCACAAAAGAAACAAGTTATTCTTAATTAAAAGAAAAAAAATTAAGAAAAATATCACTGTTGTTATCTTTGTTAAACCTTAGCAACAATTTAAACCAGACAGAGATAATTTTGTTTTAGTATTTCACAAGAGAAACAAGTTATTCTTAATTAAAAGAAAAAAAATTAAGAAAAATATCGTTGTTGTTATGAGTAATCAACCCAATTGAGCATAATGCTATAAAAAAAATACTCAAATCTCAATCACATGCAAACCTAATAAAAGAAAAAACAATCAACCCACTCATCTCATAAAACAAACATAACCTTCAATTGCTATAAAAATCTCTAACAAAAAAAAACAAGGAACGGAAAAATTACCTCTTTTCTGCCACAAAGAGAGTCCAAGAGACTTTGCCGGGTTCTCTGCCAGAGAGAGATGGCCAGAGACCGGACTGAGATATTTGGAGATTTTCTGCCAAAGAGAGAAAAGGGCATGCTAGAGAGAGATGGCCAGCTGGAGAGAAGGAGTTGACGGTGACACCGCTATGATTTGGGGCTTTTCAACATTACAGTGATTTGGGGGTTTCTCACACACAGTTGGCCGGATTGACGAAAAGAGGAAGTCGACGCTACTGGAGAGGAGGCTAATCGGCGAAAGGAATAGGACGAGATGAAGACAAGGTAGGGCCGGAAGAGGTTTTTCTCTCTGTTTCGCTAATTTGGGGATGTGGCTTTGAATGGAATCGAAGGATTGTTTTGATATTAAAATGGGCTACACAGGTCATGGGATGGTGCAGGATTAGGCCTCACCTGGTGCATGGTCCATGTAGCCCATGGCCCTTTAAGGAATCTCCAAACTTTACCTTGGGCAACCGTATCCACTATGCATAACGTCGGTCCGCCCCTGCATACAAGGACAGCATGTAATAATAAAAACTTTGGTGGGGATGTGCAAAGATATAACTCCTGTGAGAATTGAAGCTTAAGAGATACCCTAAAGAAATTCCTTCCAATATTTTGGCTCCATTATTAGTAAGGATAGACGAGGAAATCTCTAACATAGGATTAGAACAAGATGATTGAAGTGCAGACTTATTTCTGGAGTTCTTTATGAACGACAAATATCAACAAAATTGAAGAAAAAAAATTTTACAAGCAACAATTAGACCAACATGACCGATGTTTGTCAATCAGGAAACAACATATGTAAAAAAATGAATATAGTAAAGATGAGAATATTGAGATGGATGTGTGATAAAACTAGGAGAGGATCAGAAACGAGCACATTCGGAAGAATTTAAGGTAGAATTAATAGGTGATAAATTAGGAGAGACTCGTTCCAGGTGGTGAAAGAGGACATGAAGGATAGATCTAAAGAAGTGCGACCTATCTGAGATTTGGGCCTGGATAGAATGGAATGAAGAAATAGAATTCATGCATCTCACTCACCCCAACATAGTTGGAAAAAGGCATTGATCATGATGATCATAATTAAACTACCAAGTTATGGATTTGGCAATGGCTTAGATGTTTAGGTGCCATAGGGTATCGTATTTAGCACATAGCACATTCTAGGATGAGAGCTTCTCATTTTCATACAGATACACCCAGTGAGAGAGAGAAATTTTTATTTTTATTTTTATTTTTTGGGGTTGGGGTTTGGGGGGGTCCTCTCTAATTCGTAGCATTTCCAGGGGTTTCACAATCACCTTTTGAGAATGGGGCATGGGGGGGCGGGTTCCTCTCTAATTCGTAGCATTTCCAAGGGTTTCACAATCACCTTTTGAGCGTTCAATTACAGTAAAACTCCCCAACCCTAGAGTGATGGAATAAGGCTTTGTTGATGATAACAACGTATCACAATCACTCCTTGAAAGACTAGCTCAACTCATGGATTGCAATTTGGGTTCTCTCCCATCCTCTTACCTAGGCCTTCCCTTGAGCTAAGGTAGGGTGCCCTTTGGAACCCGGTGGTTGAGAAATTAGAAAAGAAAATGCTACTTGGAAGTCAAGATACCTCTCCCTCAGGGGCAGAATTACTCTCATCCAATCTTCGCTCGCCAATCTTCCAATCTACTTTATGTCTAAGCTCAAATGCCCAGGGTCGGTCATTGATCACATTGTAAGGCTGCAACACGATTTTCTTTGGCATGGGCGGGAGAACAAGAAGAAATTCCACGTAGTTGATTGGAAATCAGTTTGCACTTTAAAGAAAAAGGGCGCTCTAGGCCTCCGTCCGCTCAGGGAAATGAACAAAAGATTTGCTTGGAAAATAGTTTATGGAGGATTGGGTATCACTCTAACAGCTTGTGGAGAAATGTCATCAGCTCTAAATATAATGTTAGGCGAAATGGATGGGATATCCCTGATAAGTCCCTTCGGTGCTCAAGCTTCTAGAAAGGCATCACCACTATGAAGGAACTATTCAAAGCTTCAATCAGATACCGCATTGGATCTGGAGACATCATTTCTTTTTGGCATGATGTTTGGGTGGGCGACAGACCTCTGGCAGTTCAATTCCCAAGCATATACAACTGTGCAAGAAACCAAGAAGCTAAAATCAGCGACTATTTGGATAAGTCCTCTCATCAAGTTTCATGGAGTCCAATCTTCAGGAGAAATCCTCGAGAATCAGAAGAGTCTTGAATGCTTTGTATCTTATTCCCATTCCAGAAGATGGTATTGATAGCAGAGTTCGGTCCAGCTCTCAGGATGGCATCTTCTCTGTGACTTCATTCTTCCATTCTCTACCATCAGCCTTGGGGATATTCACTGGGATTTTCTTTGGAAGACGAAGACCCCTCCAAGAATCCTTGTCTTCGGTTGGCTCGCTCTTCGTGGGAGAATCCTTACGATGGATAACCTACGTTGGAGGAATCTGATCATAGTCAATGCTTGCCCTTTGTGCCTCTCTGCAGAGGAATCGGTCAACCATCTTCTTCTAAACTGCAAGGTGGCCTACAATCTTTGGAATTTGGTACTGAGTGGATTTGACTGAAGCTGGGTCCTTCCACAGACCATTGTGGACCTGTTCAATGGTTGGATGTTCGCTGTAGGATCTCCAAAAGGCAGGATTTTATGGCGTCTCTCTTTTCTTGCAACAATTTGGGTCATCTGGAAAGAAAGGAATCAAAGATGCTTTGAAGGAAAAGCTATCACTGGTGAAGAAATCTTTTCAAAGATCAAGTTAAGCGTTGCTCTCTGGGTCTCCCCTTTTCCCGAGTTTTGGGATGTATCCACATACTCCATTGTTCATAATTGGAGGGAGTAACACCAGCTTATAGATTGGGTTGTATCTTTTCCAAGCCCTCTTTTTTTATTGTCCTAAAGGCGGTGTTCTTTTTTTCCTTTCCTTTTTGTGTGGTGTTTGTAGCTTTTGGGGGATCTTTCCCTCTTGATTTCAGTATAATCCTTTTGTATTGCTAAAGCTTTCTCTCAATACAAATTACCATTCCAAAAAAAAAAAAAAAGACTAAACCACCAACTGTACCACTTCAAAAAATTAAACCACCGAGTGATATGGAATTGCTTTCAGTGAGGGTAATGCGGATGACAAAGTTAAGTAGGTTGAAGCGAGCTCATCATTGAGTGAATTGTTGAAGATAAACCAACAAAGTTCGTATCCGAGGTTCCAAGAGTAAACACCTAGATAGCTTTGGTCTACTACCAAGGGTTCCTTGGAGTCATCACCAAGAGAAAGCTTAGAGTCATCAACAAACAACCTAGATAGCTTCGGTGTTACTACCAGGGGTTCCTTGGAGTCATCGCCAAGAGAAAGCTTAGAGTCATCAACAAACAATAGAGAAAAAGCTCTGATCCAATTTCACTAGACTCCCTTGAAATTAACATAGTACAATGTATATATTTGATCCCATGAGCAACATTGTTCAAAGGACTAACACGGACGAGAGCCCTTGTGAGGCCTATATGTGGTTCCAATCCTAATATCCCATGTTGAATTAACACTAGACCAAAGTCGACACTCATCTAAGCTATATCCATTATTAAATTTGACCATGATTTTATTTTTTATTTTTTTTGTTGCACTTTCCCACCCTTGATCTTGAGGCCTTGATACCTCAATAAACAATATTCAATCATCCCAACTAGACCCCATCTGGCCGACACAGATCTTCACTTCCATAACACCCCACCCCCCAACCCCTCCCTCTCTTTCCCTTTCCTCTTCTCTCTCTCCCAGGCACCCAACCCTAGAGTGATTTAAGGTGGGCCAAACCAAGGATGAAAATAGCGGTAGCGGTGGTCGTAGCGGCCCGCTGCCAAAACGCTACGAAGCGGGCGATACGTAGCGTAGCGGGAATACATAGCGGCGTAGCGGTGCGATTTGAAAAAATCGCTAAAAAAAATCTAAAAAAAATCCAAAAAATTGTAAAATGAAAGAAAATGTATTTTTTTTGCAAAAGTAACTAAGGTAAGGGGGCGTAGCGGTCCCCTCATTGTATGAGGTCTTATATCGCTGTATAAATAGAAAATAATAATAATGATCATTTTTTGCACATGTGTTCGTGTTGCTTAGTTATACTAACTTAGAAGCTAATGAAAGGCTTATAAAAGAAAAAACTATGTCATGAAGTCAAGGCTTAAGAGTAGCTAGAGAAAAAAATGCATCTACCAAAGGGGATGTCTAATAGGATGTACTTAGAGAAGAATCATTGAGAATAACTCTCTATATCGACTGTAATTCGGCGAGATCATATGCTTTTTGGTGTTCTTTTAAACATAAAAGGGTAGAAGAGCTGTGCAAAAATGTTATTTGGAGAGAAGAAGAAAATAAATAAGTCTTATTATGCATTTAAAAAAAAATTGGAAAGTAGGAATTTTTCTCACCCCGTAGCGGCCGTAGCGGTTCCGTAGCGGCCGCTACGGGTGCGACGGCCAATAAATCGGCCGTAGCGTAGCGGTGGCGGCCACTACGGCCGATGTAGCATAGCGGCCGCTATTTTCATCCATGGGCCAAACAAGGATTTCATGCAATGTCGCCCATGACAACTATTGCGTAAAAGATCAAGTTTGTATATAATATATACCTAATTTTCAAGCTTGTGATAAGTCTGGGATACTCCCTTAGCCATATGCTACAACATTTTGGAAAGAAAATAAAGTCACCAATCCAACCCCCATCACAAACTAATAACTTTGGAAAATACCCCTTTCTCCATACATAGTCAACTAATGGCATATGGTTAGTTCTTATCAATTCCAATGTGGAACCACTTTGATGACCATTTCCCTCACTTGTTTCTATACGCATGTTTTCCATGTCACATCCATATGGCCCATGACATCGTATGAATGTGGCACAATATTGGACTGCACTAGCAAGCCCATCTTGTTTGCTACATAAATACAACCATGGAGCTTTTTCTTGAATATGTTCGGTTAAGTTGTCCATCCAAAACCAAAGCAAATAAATTGGAGTCAAAATAGGCTCTTGGTGCAATCTAACTCCAACAAGGAACTTACACGCGATCCCAAACATGGTTTTCACATTGAATTGCACCTTCATGCATGTCTTTTATGATATATATATACCCAAGCATAAAAATAGCGGTTGCATTGGGCGTAGAAGTCAATGGCCAAATCGCTACATAGGGGCAATACGTAGCGGTTGCGGCGAAACATGGCGGCATAGCGGTGTGAATTTTTTAAGTGTTGAAATTTTTTTTGAATCTTGTGTAGCAACCAATCTTGTGTTTTCTTAGTAATTTGGAACCATATTAGGGCAAAGACAACCTTGGGCAAAGCTATTGAGGAGAAGAAATACGGAAAACTGTGTTACAAATTAAAATTGCTTTGGCTCTATTAAGTTTTAGACTATAGCACCGCTGTTTTCAAAATAACGTAGCAACCTCCACCGCTACGGCCGATAATGTGGGCACTACATTTGAACCATGTATATACCCATTAGGAATGTCTTTCTTCTTCGATGTCCACCAAATAACTGCTTCAATAGCCTATCGTGCACCATTTCTAAGTCGATGAAAAAGGTGTAAGATTTTTATAAGAGTTCGAGGATTTTTAAAATATATGTAGTTTGATTTGGATGGTTTCAAGGAGAATCTAAGATCATCTTGAATCGGTGGCATATCAAGTAATAAAAGAGGGAATTAATGACTTTCGATAACGATTGATGATTGAAGGAGGCAAAAATCCTTGCTACAAGGACAACATAAACTCAAGGCACTAGTTTTATGGAAATTGATACTCTAAACACTTACACATTCTTTTATGGACCTAAACACTTCACACTAGCAAGTAAAAAGATCAAAGAGCTATTAAGATTCGCTTTCACTCTACATTCACTCTTTTTCACCAATAGGAAAGGGAATATTACCCAACAATTTAACAAAGCAAGTAATAAGGTAATTTTCTCTGAGACTAACAAATTCCATGCACAAGATGAGCCTTGTATTTTAACTTCATCTTAGTGGAATTTTTACTGTAAAAAAGGCGAATATGAAAATTTCTTTGAGAGTAACAAATTCCATACGCAAGATGAGCCTTGTGCATCCTTTAACTTCACCTTATTGGATTTATTTATTTTTTAATGGTACCTTAGTGGAATTTTTACTATAAAAAAAAAAAGGTTGTGTGTGCAATTTTAGATATAAAAGACTATAATTACATGTGGCACACATTTATTTAGGTTAGATTATAAATCTATTAATCCCTACTATGCATCATCCATATCACAGAAATCACACCACTCAAATGACCCTGGCCTTTTGTTATAAGCCTCCACTTTTGGTTGAACCAACAACTCAATTTTAATTATGAAAATCCTTCAATGAGGTGGCTAATCATCTAGCTAGTGCAATTTACCTTTTTGGAGCACAGCCCATCTATAGTCAAACTCATCAAATGAGTATATTATGGATCATGTACATGTACATGTGTCATAAATATATAGCATAAACACTAAGCATTGGATCCATCATATATTGAACTGTGCAGTTTCCCTTTCCCCTAACTTTTTCCTCTTTAAGTTTCACATCAAACTTTGGTTCCCAAATGCAAGTAAAATAAAGGAAGGAGCAGCATCATCTATCCTAAGTTAATATATCATAAATGTAATAGGAAAATAATGTCGGCCATAGCTTTTTGGAGAAACAAAAAAGCAATGCTTTGCCAAAGTAAAAGGTGCTTTTACATCTCAAAATAAAAACAGCGGTGGAAACATGATGATGATGATGATGATATCCATTCACAAAAAATAATAACAAAAATAACATTAGTTGGTTGGAGTGTGTGGCACTTAACAACAAGGTCAAATCATTAAAAAACTATTAATACTCATATATTGATAAAAATGGACGGTTTTCTCTTGCGCACTGCACATCGGTGCCGTTCACCGAGCAGGACCCCACGAAATCCAGAGAGGGGTCCCACCTTTGGTGACTGTCCAAATGCGTGCTCACATAGGAGCGCGTGCACAGGAGAAAATTCTCCTGATAATAACAAGGAGCACAGAAATAAGCCAATAATACCAGCAATCATGATAATGAGGTTGCAAGCAGGCGAAACAAGGGAAAGAGGGCCAAAAGGCAGCAAAACAATATCAAGCACTGGTAACAAACCTTGCGAGGCAAGACACGGACCCTCTCAATGATCTCATCCAAAGAGTCAATATTAGACCGTATTTCGAGATCAAAGAGCCTGGAAAGGAAGAATGAATAACCAAGATGGTTGACAAGTTTGCGGATCTGTTTGGTTTGTACAGAGATGAGGCGCTTGTTGCCACCCTCCTCTCCCTTCAACTGCTCAAAGACAATGCTTGGCACACGTCCAGCCTCTCTTTCTTTTGCTGATATGTTCTTACCAGACTTGGAACGAGGAACTGCCAAAATTGTTTCTGCATATTTAGGTTCAGGTCTGGGAAAGCCTTCAAGGTAAGTGAACAGAGGTGCAGGGTCTTCAACGAGAGCTTCTGATGCTACATGAGAGAGAAACCTTAGTCCAATGGATTTTCTGATCATGAGGGGCCGATAGATCCACATTCCTTCATCCAGATAAATAAAAAGCTCATTAAAACATGTTCCTTTAGTGCAATCATCATGCTTTTCGAGGAGACATAAAAGACTATATATTCAAATTTGCTAAGTACAAAAAATGACCACATAAGAATGGCAGGGTAAGTAATGGATTGGCCAAAAGGGATATAACATTAGAACCAAGCTTAAAAACAGCTAGTTGTTGAAAATTGTTACTAACAGACCGTAGTTGCCAAATGAAAGAGAAACAAGGAATCAAACAAGAATCAAATGTGCGAAACACCTTGTTTTGCTAAACATGTATAATGTAGATGCATAAAGCAGAGGTGTGAAACATAGCTCTGTGCAAAGGAAAACAATTCTCCCGATGACTATGTTGGGAAGTCCCACATCCCACATCGCCTAAGTAATAGGCTTGACATATCTTAATATACCTGTATGGGTCTTCCACCTATAAGCTTAAGCTTTTGGGTTGGTATATGGTTTCTTACAGACTACACAATAGTTTGCTCAATAATTTAAATAGCTCAGTTGGTCATGGACATCATTTCAGATTCTCTCATGGCCTTGAAATCTAATCTCAAAAGCATGAATGAGCTTCAAAGATAAAACTTATAAACTTTACAAACCATACATGCAAGGAGCAAGCCCAATATATGACGTGTCACTTCCAAAATGACAAGGGTGTGATTGGTTGGGCTTCACATTAACCAAAAGTGCTTTCCTAAAAGTTGATACTAAAAAGTTAGTTCTTCAAATAAGCTTTTTAATAGAAAAGACTGTTTGGTTAGCTCAGCTCTTATACAAACTTTTTAACAGAAAAGAAACTCAAAATTGTTTAATTACAACAAGAGAACCAATTCTTAGTATCAAATGATATACTAAGATTTCTGTAATTGTTTTCAATTACAGGATATCTAACGAGAATCATGTCATTTTTATACCAAAATATGCTCTTTAATCATGACTAAGTGTACGACTTAGAGTTGATTCAAAATTTAAATTTTTACCAATAATTGAGCAACTATATATATTGCTAAGAATGCAACTAAATATCTTATTGGTTTATTATATATATACATATATTGCTAATGAGGGTATCCTCGTGGTATTTTACCCGGCATGACTATTTCCCTAGAAAAAAGTTAAGGTGAGATGCAAAACTACTATGTGACAGCTGACTACTAACGTAATTAACTATTAGCAGAAATAAAAGTAGTGTAAATATTTGTATCTTTTGAATGGTAACAATAAAAAATTTATTGAAAAAGGAAAAAAAAAAACATTACTCCATCACCCAAAAAACAAAGCAATATGAGAGACTTAACAGAAAACACATCACCCCCAACAGAAAAAAAAAAACAAAAAACAAAAAACAAAAAAAAAATTACAATGAAGGACCAACAAATGGTTAAGCTCTATCAACCTTTTGGTTGGCTAATGAGTCCACAATTTGGTTCCTATCTTAAAGTTTTTATATTATAGTGCGGTTTTAGTGGGTTTTTGGTTTGAAGCAAATCCTACTCAAGATTAAATAATGCCATATTATATTAGTACAAAAAATACTATAATATTAAAATTGGAGGTACTATATTCAAAATAGCTAGGCAAATACCGAGAACTATCACCCAATCCAAACAAAAGCAACAACTTCAGTAAGCAAATAAAAAATTTCATGGAACTTGACTTCAAGCAATGACCTACTTGCAATTATTCCTCAATAAAAATTTATAATTTAATAATTCCCAAAAATCATACCTGCAACGAGTTAAAATGGCATTGTGTAAATAAAAATCAATTAATGCAAAAATGGCCATGGATAAAATATCCAGGAAGCTTCTATATGAGAATCATATATCCCTCCTACTTCAAAATGCTTTATATGGTTAGATATCTATAGTATCCTTTCTTTCTCTCTTTTTCTTTACTTGCTTAAACACATATCTAGTGTTTTTGCTATTAAATTTAGATACCCATGCTATAAAATGATAGATTGATAGATTATACAACATAGAAAGCCATAAGCACCTTATAGTCTGATTTAGAGTGGGCGGCGGCAGGGATTTTCTTTTAGGAGGGGACAGCATGACTGCTAATATATATTTTTTTCCCATTAAAGATGACAAAAGAAAAGAAAACAGAAAGGTGACAGGTTTTTTGAAACAGAGCTTATCAAAACCATGTAAACTATTGATGCTCATTCTACTAAAATAAAATAAAATAAAAAAACTCAGTACTTTTCTATTGTGAGCAATCCATTGTGTGGCCCAGTCAATGAGTTGTATTATATCAAGGGCCACCCAGTAGATGATCGGATTACAAAAGAGGCTACATGGATTCCTTTTTCATCCTAAATATAGGGTTTGCCTGTCTAGGATTGATGCAGAAATTTGTGGCAACAATGTTTATACTGACCAAGTATGAGAAATAGGCCTGAACTCCTATTGAATCTCAGCCTTCCTTTCAACAAGCTCCTATAATCATCGTAGTAAGCGGGAGGAATACATAGCAACAAAGAAAGAAGGAAAAAGAGGAAGAGGAAAAGATCGATGAGATCAGTAATAGGCAGGGGGCAGTTGTTTTGGGGTAGGATAGGGAGATGCCGAGAGGGAGAGATGAAAGAGGGAGGAGGAATAAAAGAAAAAAAAAAGAGTTTTTTTCATATTCCCCCAAGGTTTCTAGGATCTTTAAATAGGCCTCTATGGTTTTTGTATGTATAAATAGGCCCTACCTTTTTCATTTTAATACCTTTGATGTCCTCAAAATAACGAGAACGGGCTACTACCATAAGGCTCGTGTTGTTAAAAAAAAAATGACAGCTTTGCCCTTACATCCATTCAACAAAAATGTGCCATTATTTAGAAAGAATATTCTATTTTATCCCCATTCCAATGCTTTCTGTCTCTCAATAACTCTCTCGTGCACATGAAGCTAATGATGTATTTTGAAACTTGATCGATCCAAAGGTGGGACATGCATGTATTGGATCAATTATAACCAATTATAAGTACAACCGTTGATTGTCATTATGATCGATTTGGGGTTAATGAAATCGGCATTGTTTTCATTAAAACTAGCACAATAGCCTGTGCCATGTCCACCAACAATTGCAAAATATATTTTATGATCCATTAAAAAAATTAGATCATGCAAAATCGTCCTCAAAAACTTACTGACGGTGATTTGGTTTTAGATAGAGCATCAAAATTTTAAAAAAAGAAAATAAAAGAAGAAAATATCATGAGTACCTCTTTTCTCAATCCAAGAGTCCGTAGAGTATAAATGGGCTAGAAGAAGTCGAGTAGGAAGAAAGGAGGAGAATTAGATTTGGGATGGAAATGAAGTTGTTGCGGAGAGGGAAAAGTGAGAAGAAGACTTGAGTGGTTACAATACAATTACACGTTGAAAGTGGGAGGAGAAAGTGAGTTAGTTGTAGAACATGGGTAACTTCCGGTCAAAATCAGCATTTGTAATCAAAATTAACTTCAAAACTGATGGCGTATCCCTGAGGCCACGATGAAGATCTACACCTCTGACGGTGAGATCGAGCCCTAAGACTCAAAACCCTAAAAGATCACTTAAGGGAAATAACCCAAAGGGGAACTCACAAGAACAATTCTGAATTTTATTAAAAATATAGCATAACTTACAATCAAGCATCCATCTCTATTTATAATAGAGGAATGGTCTAAATAAAGAAACTACCATTATTCAGTGATTCCTCAAATCACTCCCTAAAATCTCTCACTAAAATCTCTAAGTAAGTCATATCACTAAAATATCAAATTACTAAAATTACTAAACTATTTAAAGAAAGTGAATCATTCTTGGTGGGCCCACTTCTTCCTGGATCTCACTGCATCAACTCTCTCCCTCTTGGAAAAACTCGACTCCGACAAGTTGAAAGGTTGATAACACAGGAGAGAATCCGACCAAAAGTTTGAAAAATATCCGATTGGGTCAAAAATCAAGCGCACAAATGTCCGCCTCTTCTTTTGATCTGCATATGCACATCTGCATGGCATGGCGTGGGAGTGTGATGCAATGTGGTTAGCCACCTAAAAGTAGTTTGGAAGCGTCGCGTCTTCTGCTGTCTGCATTTAGTGCGAGCTTGCGTTATTCCTATGAAAGACTACAACTGTAAAATCTGCCATATCTAAGTGCAATCTTCAAACTTCTATTGTTGATCCTTGAAGATGAAGTCAATGTGAGGGCCTGCAATAACTTGATCTTCTTGTGAAACAACTGGAACAATCGAATTGATTTCTGAAGACCCAATTGAATTTTCTGGAAGTGGCAAGGCAATGAACTCTACCGGATGTTCAATCTTTTTGCTAACCTGTTCAGAGTCTTCAATATTTGCTTGATCTTGTACTTCCTCAACCCTTTGGAGCTCTTGAGTGGCACGACCTTGAACAATATTGTTTGTACCCACAAAATCTTTGTTGCCATGAACTTGCTCTTCAATGTCATCTTTGATGTTCGAAGTCAGCTCTTTTGGTGCAATCATGACTACTTTTTCAAGTTTTTGCTCCTTTTGTGGCGCTTCTGTTGAAGGTGCAGACGACGAATGACATGTTGATGTCAGTGGCATGAGTCTATGCCATCTTCCATTCCTGAAAAGGGTATATGTGTTTGCCTCTGTATCATGATGCACTTTCCAATCACAAATCCATGGACAACCAAAAAGGATGAGCAATATTCATATGGATCACGTCACACCAAATCTGATCTTCATAGCCTCCAATCTTGAAAGATATCAAACTCCAATCTTGAAAGATACCAAACATCTGTGAGTCACAGGAATGACATGACCATTAGACCATGTGACTTGGTAGGGCTTAGGAAGCTGCTCAGTTCACAAATTAAGCTTGTCAATAACCTCTTGTGCAACAAAATTAATCGCACTACCATGGTCAATAACCACATTAACAGCTTTGTCAATGACTATCACACACGTGTGAAATTTCTTATCAAGTCTCCATGCTTCTTCTTCTTCTTCTTCATTGGTATTGAGGAGTCTGTGAATGACAAGAGTGGGATGTTCTTCTCCTACAAAAAGTCTTTCCACAATATGAGCTCTTTGTCGACATTGTTGCCAGCGAGACCTTGGACATAAGCGTATCCCGAAGGCCACGATGAAGATCTACACCTCCGACGGTGAGATCGAGCCCTAAGACTCAAAACCGTAAGATCACTTAAGGAAAATACCCCAAAGGGAAACTCACAAGAACAATTCTGAATTTTATTAAAAATATAGCATAACTTACAATCAAGCATCCATCTCTATTTATAATAGAGGAATGGTCTAAATAAAGAAACTACCATTATTCAATGATTCCTAAAATCACTCCCTAAAATCTCTCACTAAAATCTCTAAGTAAATCAAATCGCTAAAATATCAAATTACTAAAATTACTAAACTATTTAAAGAAAGTAAATCATTCTTGGTGGGGTCCATTAGGGGCCCACTTCTTCTTGGATCTCATTGCATCAAAAACCCATTGCTTTAATATGGTGTAATGGATTTATGTGGGGCAATTCTCTCCCATTAAATGTGCTATAGTAACTGTTAATGTTACAAGCTTAAAAGGAAAATCAGTCCAATCTTTGAAATTATGCATGAAGGGATAAAGAGATGGGCAAAAGTGTCATTTCACACTAAAAACTCATGGTAGTTGGAAGGCTACTGATTTTGGGCACATGGAAGGTATTAAAATGAAATAGCAAGGGCCTATTTACAAATACTAAAACCACAGGGTCTGTTTATAAATCCTAAAAACCTTAGGGAGGTATATACAACTTGACACTCTGCTTCCGAACGCTCGCTTCCTGCAAAAGCGAGAAGCAACATTTCAAACGTGAAGTGAACTGAGCTAGGCTTAGTCGTAATGCGGACTTGGGCTCTTAGCTTTTAGAAAGACTTTTGAGAGTTTAGTAACCAAACATTCTTTTATAGGCTTTTTTTTTTTTTTTTTTTTTGCTTTTGAAAAGTCCGACCAAACACACCCTAAATCTAGAAGCGAGGGTAAGGGTTTGAGGGAGGTTTAAGTTAAGATGGCACGGGCATAGTTAGGGCTTCTTATGGGCTGGCCCACCCTAGTTGGAGCCTGCTCTAGAAAATGGCATGTGTGGGTCCCATGCCATCAAAGACCCAACCCTCTCAAATATATATATATATATAGAGAGAGAGAGAGAGAGAGTGTGTGTGTGTGTGATGCATTCAAAGAAAGGATTGTGGAGAGAGAGTGAGTGTTGGATTCAAAGAAAGGAATGGGACAAGAGGGAGATATGCATAGAGGAAGAGGGAAATGGAGTTGCACAAAATTAGATGACGCACAGAATTAGATCGAGAGGGAGAAACAGAGACACAAAAGTGGAGAGACAAAGGAATAGATATTGGCAGACCCAGGATTTTCCTTTGGGTGGGGCGGATTTCCTTCTTCGTATCCGAACAAAGATTTCAATTTCAATTTCTTAGGAAAATAAAAAACAAAGCATCATGCTAATTGCTAAGTACAATGATGTTTCACTAAGGAACAAAAGCTAAACATAAATGCTGAGTTAATTTCAACTTCTCATAGCTGAAAGAATAAACCAACAATATCACATAGCACAGTAGAAGACATTACAAAAGGGGAGGGACGGAGAGAGAGGCTACAAGCGAGGTATTGACTTTAATTTCTCAAAAGAAATGAACAGTTCCACAAAAATATGTAACCCAGCCCAGAATCCAGTGAGAGAACATGTCCAAAAAGTGCCTCTATAGTCGACAATTACCTCCAAGAACAGAGGGCCATGGAAGGGTCCTTAGCAAAATAACCCACTGCCATGATAAAGCTATCTACCTCAAAATCAATAGAACAAAAGCTCATGAGTTATATTTGGATCCATATGAGATTGAAATCAAAAGCTGAAAAGCAAATGCTCCATTTTAAAACATCATCAACACTTCAACAATACCAACACTGGCCTCCCCTTTTACGTAATAAACTAAACAAAAAGTCCACTTCTCCAGAAACTTACTTTCAAGTAACCAATCAAATTGAGAGAGAGATGGAAACACTCGCCAGGACGGAGAGGGATGGAAGTTGATGTTGTTGGACCTGCTGCGAAGAGAGACGGGTGACACAGAGAGAGAGGGTTTGTTTCTGCGATTAGGTTTTCTTGGCAGTTCCCTAATCGGATTTGATGTGGGGCGTGGGCCTATGGCCCATATCCCTTCATGAGAATTTTACAAATGGCTCGGGTGTGACCGCACCCACATGCTACAACGTGGGTCCGCCCTTCGAGAGGTGGAGACATGCGTAGAGTGTTGGAGAAGGAGAGAGATGGGCTCAGGAAGAAGAAAAGATGTGGGGGAAGGGGAAATCCATACCTTGCCGAGGGGGAAAGGAACGTTGTGACTGCTCTTGCCTAGAGGAAGGAGAAGGGAGTGAGTGCCTGGGGGCATGCAACAACAAATAAGAGAAAGAAGAGCCAGGGCAAGATAAAGATTTATTACTAACCATTGGGTTCGATGTGTAGAAGTTGGCTGCAGGGTTCAGCGGGCATTTCTCTTTCAAAATGATTTACAACCATTTCTATTTTTTGTTTTCTTGTTGGAAATAATATTTTTAAAAGTAAAAAAAGGGGTTCTAGATGAAAAAGCCCTTTACACATGTCAAGACCAAAGAGGCTCTCAAATTTTAATATAAAATCATATTGGCCCGCCCTCCACCTTTTTCTATTTTTGACACTTTTGCCGCGAGTTGAGATAGAGCCTCGCAAATGTGTATATGAGAGGTCACTCGTTTCTTAGAGCCTGTTTCTTTGTTAGAATTCCTGACTGGAATTCTAGTGGTTGGGGTTTTTGAGACATGATGTGACATCATGTCCCCTTACATTTTCAAATTCCATATTTCTTTACAGGAATTTATGAATTACAGCACATGATAACCTTTAGGAATTCTTGGAATTCCACCTTCTTTGCATTTTGGTGGAATTCCAAAATGCTCATGCCCTTAGGAGGATTTTGGAATTCCACCTTGTCTAGGAATTCAAGAATTCCCCAGATAAGAATTCTATGAATTCTAGTAAATGAACAGGCCCTTATTCTTCTTCTTTCTTTTGGTCTTCCTTTTCTTTCTTAATCTTGGTGACTTTACATTTATCAAAACCTAGGCACCACAAGTTATTGGTTGATTTAGAATGTGAAGGACAGATGGAGCTAGACATCTTTTACAAAAGTATCCATTACTCGGTGTGTTTTTCCCCAAGGACACTAGCTATGGTAAATTTCTCTTCTTATTGGCAAGCCTCAAAGACACCTCTTATTCCAATACATCTTCCTCTATGGATGATCTCCAAGCACATATTTAGCAAACAATCACTCGTTCCATCTTCCAATGATTCATCAGCACTAAAGGAGGAAGAAGGAGATAAAGCTTGCACCGCTCATTTCTTCTTTTTTCATTTTTCTTGTTAGGCAGGGATATCCCCTCTTAACTAAGTGTTTTAAATGTTATGGGCGGGGAGACCCCCACCCAAATTATACATTAGCGGCACTATCACCGCTTATTTCTTCTTCTTCTTCTTGATCCTCCTTCCACCATCACCTAGTTGAACCTACAACTCACCATTATCTATCATCAACCAATGTCCCCTGCACAACTTGCAACTAGAACCCAAACAACCTCTCATGTTCCCAATCATTGAACCCAACCTACACAACTGCACCCAAATGACGACCACATCATCCAACTCACCCACCTTCCTCTTCCATCCAAACACCCAAATTTAACCTACCAGACTCTCATGTACACTTCAAATCCCAGTCCGTAATCCAGCTTGCACAAACACTTCACGCATGGGACCCCATTTTGCTAGACAATGAGCCACCTTGTTAAGCTTCCTAGGTATGTAGACGACTACCAAAAGATTCAAAACATATTCCTCATACTTGATTATCGTTGATTATCAAAGACTGGACGCTAATGATGAGAGAATTCAAAGCGTGAAGGGCCGCCCTCACTTCTGCATCTTTAGCGGAAGAAGGTCTTAGACCTTTGCTAGCACTTGCAAACACAAGAGATCTCCATAAAAACATGGCAAAGCCAAAAGCTTACGGGCCAGAAGAGACTTTAAATGCTGCATCACTAAAATAGCAGAGCAGTGTGTTCTAGATCCCGGTATCCATCCCACGAATATTGAAGGGTGTCATGGTGTTTGGACTGAGCGATGACAATATTGGGATGAATTATCATTTTACTAGACAAAGATAAGGCCTACAGTGGGTTTGGAGTTTTTCCTTTAATAATAGTTTCATTTCTTATCCTCCAAATTACCCATCATATGGCCAAAATATGGCAAGTGCATTGGGATCTGGAAGCAAGTGATGACATTAGATGTTAGAAATCGAAACATGTGGGGACCTGTTGTTCTAAAGCCATCATTAAAGAACTTCAAGGTGTCTCTTGTGACCCACATCTCCCATGGAACAAATTTTAGAATCTTTCAATCCTCCCAAAACTTTAATTCTTTCTATGGCAATCAATCCACAATAGATTGCCTGCGAAAGATAGGCTATCTCATATAATGGAGGACATATCACCATGCTGCTCTTTGTGTCTTGCCTCATAGGAATCTCTTGACAACTTATTATATCATTGTCTCTTTTCTTCCAAAGTCTAGATATTACTTTCCCACTCTATTGATAATTCCACCAAATACCCAACTTTATCGGCTTGGTTTGTTGAAACTAAGAATGTCCATAGACTCAAACTTGGAACTATAGTCTCATGGTTCATTGGAAAAATCAGAAATCATGATGTTATTTGGGTGATTGTCGACCGATTCACTAATTCCACAAACTTTATACCATTCATGACGGGCAAGGGAATGGAGTACATGGCGAAGCTTCATATGGATGAGGTGGTTAGATTGCATGGTGTCCCAACTTCTATTATTTCAAACCAAGATAGCAGATTTGTTTCGCGGTTTTGGACCACACTTAAGATGGCGTTAGGCGCTATATTGATTTTTAGTTCCGCCTATCACCCCCAGATGGATAGCTAGACAGAGCGCACGAATCAGACTTTGGAAGATATGTTGAGGGCATGTGTGCTAAATTTCAAGATGAATTGGACTGAAGGTTTGCTCTTATGCGAGTTTACGTACAACAACCGTTATCACTCCAATATTGATATGGCTTCGTTCGAAGCTTTGTATGGGAGAAAGTGCATAACCCCACTATGTTGGGAGGGGATTGACGGTGCAGTTTTCATGGACCGTCAATAGTAGGTGAATTCAATGAGTAGGTTAAGCAGATTCGGGAGAGATTAAAGAATGCCAGAAGTCGTCAGAAGAGTTATGGGAACGACAATAGGAGAGATTTGTAGTTCCAAGTTGGAGATCGGTGTTCTTAAAAGTCTCCCCGGTTCGCGAGACGTTGAGATTTGGGCAAAAGTGGAAGCTCTTTAAGAGGTACATTGACCCATTCCAGATTTGTGGAAAGATCAATTACGTGGCCTAAAGATTGGCCCTACTGTTGACACTTAAATTTTCATTTGATGAGTTTTGAAAACAGACAATTACTATTTCCATTAACCAATGAAGTCCAACAAATAGGAGTGGGAAAATGTATGAAATATAGACCGCCAAAAGACAAAAACCAAAGATTGACTATGACCAGTGGGCACTCTACAACAATGCAACAACCAGTATTTACACTTCAATCCGCCCATGCTGGAGAAATTGACCACTGAAAGCCTCCAAATGCTGAAAGATTATTAGCCAGCAGAATGTCTTTGCTACGGCACAATAGCTGGTATTCGTGCTTCCAGCCGATACTCATGCCTTCAGCTAGTGATTATGTCTTCAGTTAGTACTTATACCTTCAGCCGACATTAACTCTTCTAGCTGTTGTTTATGCTTGTAGCAGGTATTTATTCTTCTAGCTGGTATCTACTCCTTCAACCGCCCATGTCTCTCAAGCAATACACTGGCTGGCGATGTACATCTACAATGGCTAGTAGGCCGTAAGCGTTGAACATGATTAGCCGCTGAACGACTTCTGTTATTGTTACACCCCGACCCAATTTAATCTTGATTAGTGCTAATTAATTGTGTTTTAGCTAAATTAATTATGTTTAGTTGCTAATTATGGTAACTAGTGTTAGTTGACCCTTATGGGTTGAGTTAGTTAAGTCTTGAAGCTTATATAGGTGAGTTGGAACCGGTTTGACTCGGTTGGGTAGAGTCAAGGGCTTTTTCGTAATTATCAATTTTCTCATTTTTGCATCATTTGCACGTCATCTTGGCGTCAACACGTGTATCTCGTCGAGCACGTCGATTTTCGTTTCAAGCTCTACTTCATTTGACCAACCATTAAGTAAGTGAGCTTTCATTTGACTCTTTATGAAAATACTAAAACTTGAAGGGACCTTCTTATAAAATGGACATCCTTATCCCTTTAAATACAACCTTATCCTTCCTTCTCACTTTCTTTTCATTTCCTCTTCTCTCTACTCTCCTTCTTCCTCATCATCATCTAATTGAGAGTGATTGTGGGTGCTTTTGGAGGCAAGGAGTGGAGACCTCTTCATCTCCTTCATCTTCTTCTTCTTCCTCTCACCTTTATGGCCAAGAACCCATCTTCTTCATTACCTACTCCTTTCAAACTTAGATTCCTTGTCAAGGTAAGAACCAAGCCTCTTTGTTTTGTGTTTTGGAGTTCAGAGACTCTTGGACAAATATACATGCATATTCATTCCATTTTCCATGTGTATTTGTAATTAGGGTTTGATATTTAGGGATTTTGGGCTCCTTTGAGCTAGAGTCTGAAGAGTGACTTGGGGAAAGCTCTATTTGAGGCAAGTATATGCTTAAATTTGGATTTTCCATGTTGTTAGTTACCATTTGATTCAAATGAAACTCTTTTCTTAATGATTCAAATCTTTTAATGAATGAATGGGTTGGATTGTTTTATGATTTTAAATTGATGAAATGGATGGAAGGGTTGTATATTGTGTATATGGGAGCAAGGAGGCTCCATGTTTGCAGGTTGTGTGATAGTAGAAGTTGTCAGAATGAATGGGAGAAGAAGACTTGAGAATTCCGGAATTTAGGAATTCTGGAGCATTTGCTCAAGCAAACCTCCTCCTGAAACACCAACTCGAGCGATCAAGAGGATTGCCCGAGCAATTACCTCTCTGGATGGTGTCCGCTCGAGCGAACAGGGGTCCGCTTAAGTGAATACCTTTCTGAAACAATCGTTCGAGCGAACAGAAAGAGTCGCCCGAGCAACCAACCCTCTGGATGGGGTCCGCTCGAGGGAACATAGGTCTGCTCGAGCAACCCTGAAGCTGAGAATTTGGCTCCTTTTGACCCAATTTTAAGGTGAATTATCACCCTTAGGGCACGTTTGAGTACATGTAATTTCCGTGGAAATTGAAAATCGCCACTTCAGCAAAATTCATGGGCTTCAAATTCTTTGGAAATGTTTTTCCGCAGAAGTCAAAATTTTATGTTTGGTGCAAAAAGTTTTTCCTTGATGAATTGATGCTGATGTTGTTTGGTGCGGCTGTGGACTCCTTACGAAAAACTAAAATTTATTGTTTGGTGCGGGAATTTTCTGCGGAAAAATAACAAAACTACAATGGTATTATCATTTGTAATTTACTTTCTATTTACTTATTTGTTCACACCTCTATGTATAAAATCATGGATTATAAAAAAAATTAGGACAAAATAAATGGGCAAGTGGGACCATGAAAGTATGTGAATTAACGGGCATGTACACAGAAGAGATATATACAAATGTTGGCTGCACTGGCCTTACCACCCTCCCTCATTGTTTTTAACTTGCTAGCCGGTCTGAGCAGAAACTAGTTAGTATATGGTTCAAATTGATTTTTTAACTCATGTGTGTTTGTCCAAATCATCTCATATGACATTACTTGATTTCCTCTTCTGTTCCATTATTCAACATAATTGTGAACTCTTCCCGAGAGTGAGGGTTTGCAATTATACTATTGCATCTATTCCCTAGAAATAAAGCATTAAAGAGGATAAACATTGAATATTCAAGGGGGAAAAAAAACAATAGACAATAGTGATGTATTAGTTTTAACAATAGTTGGAGTAGAGGCAGAGCAGGAATCCTTCAGAGTAGGCCTTTTGCAGCAGTTACCAAACTGGATCAAGTAAAAGCCCCTTGAAATGTCATTTTTATAGATCTATCACAAGTAACATTTATTTCTATACAAGTCTTTGGAAATTTTAATTTCTAAGAAAACAAATTGTTGGATACAAAGGAAGCAGAATCTAGGAGAGATCCCCTTCAAGCATGCATGTAGAGCACACGCCTCTACATGACCACATGCCTCTGCATGGGCCCACACTTACATACCTACGTACATTAAGGATCTCCTTGCCTTTTGTACCTAAATTTAAAAGTTTGGACTTAGAAATAAGGAAGGCTTCCAACTAATTGAATTTGGCTGATATTGAGGGCCTGTTTGTTTTCACAGAATGTAAATGCATCAATTACATAGGAATTCAAAGTCAAATGAGTCCACCAGAGGATTATTAAACAGGTGAGTTCTTTTCGAAGATAGACTTGACTTGAGATCGGGATATCATCAGCTTCGAGTCAGAGAGCAAGATGTGCAGAAGACAGTGTTTCGATCACGCTATGGCCACTATTAGTTTCTTGTGATGCCGTTCGGGTTGACAAATGCGCCAACAGTGTTCATGTCCCTGATGAACAAGATCTTCGCTCCGCATCTCGACAGCTTCACAATGGTCTTCATCGACGATGTTTTGGTCTACTCCAAGTCTAGAGAGGAGCACGAGCAGCATTTGAGGACGTCTCTACAGTTGTTGTGCAACAACCAGTTATACGCGAAGCTCAGTAAGTGTGAGTTTTGGTTAGAGCAAGTAGTCTTCCTTGGACACATCATCTCCAAGGATGGACTAGCAGTGGATCCATCGAAGATAGAAGCGGTGACGAACTGGGCGAGACCGAAGAATGCCACAGAGATTCGGAGTTTTCTCGGCTTGGCAGGCTACTATCGCAGATTCGTCAAGAGTTTCTCCACGATCTCAGCACTGTTGACCAAGCTGACACGGAAGGATGTACCGTTCGTTTGGTCCGATGCTTGTGAGAACAGCTTTCAAGAGCTTAAGGAGAGATTGACGACAGCACCGATCTTGTCTTTGCCTTCTGGCAGTGGTGGATTCGTAGTCTTCACCGACGCTTCAGGTACCGGTCTTGGATGTGTTCTGATGCAGGAGGGCAAGGTCATTGCCTATGGATCGCGGCAGTTGAAAGAACACGAGAAGAAGTACGCCACTCACGACCTGGAGCTTGCAGCGGTTGTTTTTGCTTTGAAGTTGTGGCGGCACTATCTCTATGGAGAGAGATTCGAAGTGCACTCAGATCATCGCAGTTTGCAGTACCTGTTCACTCAGAACGACCTCAACAACCGACAGAGGAGATGGATGGAGTACATCAAGGATTACGACTTCCCTATCAAATACCATCCTGGTAAAGCGAATGTCATAGCAGACGCTATGAGCAGGAAGACCGCCCTCGTCAGTTTTCTTGCAGCAGAAGGTGTGTGGACCGACGTCTTCAGCAACTTAGACGTTCAGTTTCAGCCGCTCAGCGAGAGAGTCTTGCTTGCCACCATGTCCGCATGGGAACCAGAGTTGCTAGGAAAGGTCAAGGACAGTCAACGTAACGATCCCAAGCTTGTCAGAGTGATCGAGCAGATTGACCAGAGGCCAGAGTTCAGGTTGATTGGCGGAGTGCTCTACTATCAGGACCGATTGTGCGTGCCAGATATTCAGGAGCTGAAGGACGAGATCTTAGCAGATGCACACCATAGCAGATACTCAATTCACCCAGGCAGCACCAAGATGTACCAGAACCTGAGGAGCTACTACTGGTGGAACAACATGAAGAAAGAGATAGCACGCTATGTCTCCAGGTGTTTGACGTGTCAGCAGATCAAGGTCGAACACCAGAAGCCGCCAGGACTACTTCATCAGCTCGAAATACCTCAGTGGAAGTGGGATCACATCACTATGGACTTCATCGCAGGACTTCAGCCACCAGGAGACGCCACGACGGCATTTGGGTGATTATGGATCGACTGACTAAGTCCGCCCATTTCTTGCCAGTCTCAATGAGAGCAGGACTCGACGCCCTTGCTAAGCTGTATGTGGATAGGATCGTCTCATTGCACGGAGTTCCAGCTTCGATTGTTTCGGACAGAGACCCGCGTTTCACTTCTCATTTCTGGGAGAGTCTACAGCAGGCCTTGGGCACCAAGTTGAGCTTCAACACAGCTTATCATCCTCAGACAGACGGCCAGACCGAGCGTACCAACCAGACACTGGAGGACATGTTGAGAGCCTGTGTCTTGGACTTTAAGGAGAGTTGGGAGGATTCTTTGCCGCTTTGCGAGTTCGCCTACAACAACAGCTACCACGCGAGCATCAAGATGGCACCATTCGAGGCTCTGTACGGGAGGAGATGCAAGACCCAAGTTTGCTGGGAAGAAGTTGGTGTCAGGAGTTTCCATGGTCCATCCATAGTCAGCGACACCAGCGAGAAGGTTCGGCAGATAGTTGAGAACCTGAAGGTCAGCCGCAGCCGACAGAAGAGCTATGCAGACAACCGGCGGAGACCACTCGAGTTCGAGAAGGGAGACAGAGTTTTCCTGAAGGTTTTCCCGGCCAGAGGTACCCTCAGATTTGGCGAGAAGGGCAAGTTAGCACGGAGATATGTCGGACCGTTCGAGATCAGGTCGAGAGTTGGAGATGTTGCTTACAAGCTTCAGCTACCGCCAGAGCTTTCAGGAGTGCACGATGTGTTCCACGTCTCTATGCTGAAGAAGTACATGGAGGACCCGACGCACATTCTTCATCATCAGCCATCAGCATCCAGCCGGACGCTTCGTACGTCGCCAGGCCAGTTGCGATCATCGACACCAAGGAGCAGGTGCTCCGGACCCGAACCATTTATTGGGTGAAGGTTCAGTGGGAGCATCACACTCCGGAGGAGGCTACATGGGAGCTACGCGACCAAGTGGAGAAGGACTATCCACATCTTCTACCTCAGGTATGTTCTAATCTTGTTTTTACATTTGAGGACCAAATGTTTTAAAATGAGGGAATGATGTGAGGCCCCACCCTTTGTGGGCCCTCTAATTGCTATTTTATAGGCTAATTAATACTAATTATTAGTTAATTATGCTAATTATTGCTAATTATTAGTTAATTGGGCTAATTAGGGGTTAATTAGGGTGATTAGTTAGATTTTCCTAAGTTATAGTTAGACTAGCTTAGTTGGGTTAGTAGTTTAGTTAGTGGGGTGTTTTGGTTAATTCTAAGCTAATGAGTGTAGGGTAGGCCCTAGCTAGTGGTTTTAATTAATTAAAGGGGGGTTTTTGTTAAATGGTGCTTCTCTAGAACCTTCCCACTCAAAGACCATGATAACCCTAACCCTAACCCTAATTACATGTAACCCAAAAGGGCATTACAGCCATTAACCACCCCCTTCCTAATCTATAAATAGGCTCTTATTCCAAGAACCCTAAGCCACTGTTCATCTCAATTCCCATTTCATTCCTCTCTTCTCCTCTCTCTCAATTCTTCCCTACGTTTGAGCTGAGACTGTTACTGTTGTGCTGGATTTTTCTCAAGAGTTGTTCCTCCTTCATTCTCTCTTCTTCCTCTCTCATTTCCCTTGAGTTGAGCTACTGTTGTGACTGGGACGGGACTGTGTGCTGGGATTTCTTCTTGGCAACAGTTGCTACTTCATCTTCCTTCTTCCTCTCTCATTTCTTCACCTGGGAGCTGTTGTTACTGTGTTGGAAAAATCCTTAGGAGCTCTGCTACAGCTGCTGTATCATCTTCTTCTTCTTCTCTGCTCAGCGGAGACTCTGGGTTCTCTTTTCCATTGCCCTCTCTCTCTACAAACCATCTCTCATTTACTAAAAGGCAAGTGCACATACTCCTAGCTTAGAACATGTATTTCCTTTCTTGATTTCAGTAATTTCAGTTCAGTAATGTGTTGATTTAGTCTTAGAAAATCACTTGAGCTCTGTTGTTATGTTTTGGATGGTTGGACATTGATGGATGGGGGTTTCACCCCCCATTTAGAAGATCAATGGGCCATAATGAGGTCAATTAATGGGCATTAGAGTTGTTTGATGTTTGGAGATGATTTGGTGAAGTTTGGGACTGATTGGAAGTGATTTGGATGTAAAAAGAGCTAAAACGGAGAATCTGCAGAAATAGTTTTCGTGTTCACAGTCAACCGGCAGGTTCGACCTGCAGTGTTCCCGGTCGACCGGGACCTGCAGGCCGGTCGACCGGCAACACTGCAACTGTAAGATGACAGCTCCCAGTTGAGCTGTTCTGCAGACTGAGTTTTCAGTATCCAGGTCGACTGTGCCCTGTCTAGGTCGACCGGTAATACTGTGTTTTTGGGAAAAACTGGCCCTCAGCCATTTTCTTGCAGAAAATTCATTTCAATTAGCCAGGTTGACCTGGCCTTGTCCAGATTGACCTGGAGCACACTGTTTTGCAAAAATTGACTGAAAGTTGGTTTTTCACCCGAAACTCAGACACTTTACACCCAAATCAACCTGATACTTAGGATTTACTTTAGATAGTGTTTAAAACTGGGACATCACTCTTTCTAAGGTTTTTGGAGTATGCGGTCAATCGCCCAGGCCAGGGGTTTGACCGGACACGCTGGAAACCTTTAGAAACGAATTAAGTTTTCCAGGAAGCCCGATTCAGATTAGTTAGTGAACTCGGTTGATCCACCAAGCCAGGAGGTCAACCGAGCTCACTACACATCAGGTCCACCTGGGAAACCCTGATTTTCCAGTTTTCAACATTTAGGAGTTGTGATCAGTTGTGGGGCCCATTGACCATCCAAATGAAAGTTTATCGATGTTCCAAGCCTGAGTCAACGGTGTGGCTCAACCTTGACTCGCGGGGACCACTGATTAGTGTTTTGTTATTAATCTAAGATGATTCGATCTCTAAGAGTTGTCAAAGATGCCTGTAACCACCTAAGCACCAAACACAGTATTTTATGGCATTAATGACTTCATTTAGAGATCGAATTACCGGAGATGGACCCGAACCTAATGTGGCCCATTACCTAGGATTGGATCGTCGTATTTTCCTGTTGATTCCTTCATTGAAGTTCATACTTCACCTTTGTTATTTACTGTCATTCTTAGATATTTAGTGTAGCTGTTAACTATTAATTTATATAAATGGAGGACCTGAACCTAGGATATCTTAGAGGAGACTCGATAGTGTGATTTGGGAGAACAATGACCCGTGTCTGTGTATAGGCGTGCCCTTATTGGACCTAAGTGTGGAGATGTGTACCCCTAGTTGGAAGAGGTAGTTTCTTTTGGGATTTTAAGTTATGATGGATTAATGAAACGTTTATCAGTAGTAAATGGATTTGTTGCCTCGTTTGGACAGATTTAGACCAGGCCATGTGCTGATGGGCCTTGGTATGGATCCAACGAGTGGGCTTGGACCTTGAATGAAATCCATAGACTGAATGGGTATATGTAGACCTCTTAGAGACTTTGATAGGACCTTGTTCACGCAAGGCAAAGCCTAGACAGACACAGACCCTTAGAGTATTCTCGAGTCGGCATGAACATTCACTCGGTTGATTTAAGCTCAGCCTGTGGACTGATCATCCCCGGTAGGAGCTAGTTGAGTGTTGAGGAGCTATCATGATGAGCTATGTGGTTAAGATGGACGGTGTGATACCGTGTCCGGTCTTGAGTGATGAGTGTGATGAGATGATGAGTGGTTTGCGGGATTAGTAATTCCCATCACTGGTAAGATTTCCCCGCCGCAACTGTGTTGAGTATGGGAGGGCCGCGGCATAATATCCCGCGGTATTCCAGCTCGTGTGAATGTGCCATTTTGTAGTAGATTAGAGGTTTTATACTATCCTGATTCCTTATGATTATACTGCTCAACTGCCTAGTTCTTTACCTTGTCATTCTTTAATTTATTTACTTGTCTCTATTCATTTGATATATATGCTCTATGCTAGTAGTATGCTGTGACTTGCCAGATCTTTTAGATCTGACCCTTCATTGGTGCTTAGGCCTTGACCCAGAGATCCCTGATGACGCACTAGCGCTGGTAGAGGCGCCGATAGCTGGAGAGTTCGCGTGGGGCCCAACCGACCCGGAGGTCGAGCCGGAGGGCGGAGATTATTTATCAGGGTTTTGAGAGCTCATCTTGTTTTGGGTTTGAGCGAAATTTTGTACTGAGTTAGGTAGAATCCAATATGTATAAACTTTTGATTAACAACTGATACTTTAACTAGACTACTATTCTGCTCATACTTTACATATATATATGATACCAAATGCTCCCGCTTTATTTAATTGTTATGCTTCCGCAAGTTTAACCGTTGAGTATTATATTGGTCAAAAAGTTTTAAACTGGACCTCACTGCGGCCTACGATCTTGGAAGTTCTCGGATTTTCCGGGAAGTAGCGCGCCAACTTTGGGTATTCGAACGAGTATATCGGTATCCGGAATTGGGGCGCTACAGAGGGTGCTGGCTGCGTATCATTTCCAGCTCTTGATTCATTTTCTATTAGAGGGGAGATAATTTGATAGTCATTTTTTAAAAGTTCAATCACATGAAAAAAATGGTCATGAGGGAGAAACCAATTGAAGGTAGAATTCCATAATGGAATAAATTTTCACAAAAAAAAAAAAAAAACCTATAAATATTGGGTTTAGCATAACTTATGTCACACTTCATAATTCCTGCTTGGAAATCAATCAGTGATCACATACAAGGAAAATAGCAAAGAGTTGTAAATCCTTTGGGGATAACAACTTGGTGTTGCATAGATGAAGAGATGGAGTCAGGCATATATATTTACATTAATTATTATACTCGTGTTGTTCAGATCTAGATCAATAATGGTCAATCCTATGATTCACACAAATCATGATTAAATCTAACAAGCTCCCTTCAAGCATACATGTAGAGCAACGGAGGATGTTAGATCATATCAATCTTCATAGCACATGAATAAATGACAACAACAACAATACTGGACAATAGCAGAGGCTTGGATCAATGTAATCCATATCGCGAACAGTCATTTCAAAAAAAATTTAACGATAACAATAATTGTATACATAAGAGAGAAAAAAAAAACAGAAAAAATAAATGAGCTAATACCCACCAACCAAAGACACAAAACAACACATCACAAGGAGAATTTGACTGTGAGCCCTACAAGAACCAATTTAGATTACACATGCTTGTGATTGAGAGGGCAGGTGGCCTCTCCAGTCCAGCAACTAAATGAAAGCTTGGATGGAGTTGGCGACAAGTTTCATTCCATTTCTTCATCAATTCTTCAGTTTTCTGCTTATAAACTAGTTCTCGATCCTGGTCTGCAAATTCCACAATAAATCCAATTACCAAAAGCAAAGCAATCAAGTCCTAAATCCATATGTGCATCAACAAGGAGAATTTGAATGAGAGCCCTACAAGAGTACTTGTTGCCGATCAGTTGGTTTGGTGCTTCCATTAATGAGCTTTGCAGTCTGCATCCACTGTGAGGTGAGAGAACCAATTGAACTGTTGAGAATCCCATTGCCTCCAAGCCTTGAATAAATTTAGAAAAAACATAAGCCTTAGAAAATAAGGAAAACTGTTATAAGAGGTTTATGTATTTAACATGAAAGATGATGTATGAAATATAGCTAGTTTAGGGACTTATTTGGATGCTCCTTGGTTGGTGTCAATCATGACTGATTTTACCGATCTCATCTATCAATGGACCAGCAGAAATAATTGGAAAGTGAAGGATATTATTTTTTGATAACTGAAGGATATTATACTTCTATTTACAATACTTCTTTCATTCAGTGAGGCACTGAACATAGGATGGTTCAACCTTCAGAAGAAAGTTGTTGTTTTCCTTGTAAAAAACTCAGTACACAATAAACTACTATTCAATGTGAAGTTCAATTGTTCTTTAAATCCTGTTAATGGGGATGATATAAAATAAGCAAGATTAATCTCAACCCAAGCCAGTTGAATAAATAAGACAACAATGGAATTTCAAGACATGTGATTGCATAATTGAAGACAAACAACCTACCTTGGAAACAAACAAATTTCTTCAAAATTAGAAGCAAACATTTGCTTTTGCAACCCAAATCAGAATGGAACAAAGGCTCACAATCACAGGTGAGTTTGAAAGCTTACCATTTCTGTGCTTGACCTTTCCAGTTTGAACCCCACTCTTTATTAGGCTTTTCCCTCACATGTGGAGGGAAATCACAAGTCAACCAAATAAGGAACCTACACCAAAAATGCAAAATAGCATATCTGAACTATAAACACTTCTTTAACCTTTTAGCTCTGTTCATCAACTATGAACACATGTTATATAAAAAAAAAAACACATGTCAACACCATCACAACTATGGATACATCTTGTATAAAAAAAAAAATAGCATTCCATGTCAACACCATCAATATATTGGGTTACAAATAGCATTCCATGAAAAGAAAATTAGTCAAATATTTGTAAATAGTCTCAACAATCTACGGCAACACATTCTATGAAGTACCAACAACAATAGCACCTTAAAAACGATATAAGGTCTTAATATTAAATATAAACATCTAATAAATTAATACTCATCCCACATTTGTTGAGCAATTGCATCTCGTAGCTCATATGTAAATCGACTATCCGTATCACTCGAACCGGATCCAACTTCCCCTCCCTCCTCAACATGCATGTCTTCATCAACACCCATCTCTTGTGCATGATCTTCATCTATTTCATCAATATAGTTCTTTTGTTTGATGTTGTTGTGCATAACACAACAAGCAATGACTATTTTCACTTGTGTCTGGAGAGGATATCATTGTGTTGTTTGTAGGATGGGAAAGCGTTGCTTTAATCCCCCAAAAGTACGCTCCACTACATTTCGCAATTTAGAATGTCGTAAATTAAAGAGTTCCTTGGGTGTTTGTGGTGCTTGTGTGGTTGACCACTCTTTGAGATGATAGCGCACTCCCCGATACGGTGCAATAAATCCGTGGGTGTTCGCATAACCCCCATCCACCAAATAATACTTTCCTAAGAAATAGATTCAATCTATTAGAACAGTCAAGATATAATCACTTATCAAATATTGCAACAATGAAATGATCCATAGTTCTAGAATAGTTGAATTGGAATTTACCCGTTGGTACATGAAGCCTATTATATGGGCGTCTCCACAAACCATCTTGCAGTATTCTAGAGTCAAACGTTGACCCTTCCCAACCAGCAAATACGTATTGAAATCACATATCAAAAGATACAATAGCCATGACATTTTGTGAGAGGAAACCCTTTCTATTTCGGTAGCGCACTTGATCTTCTAAACGAACCCATGCAGGTATGTGTGTGCCGTCAATTGCTCAAACACAATCCTAATGATAAACATAATATTATTAAAACCATTGTAAGAAAATGACATAATTTAAATTAAATTTAGATTACCTTGAAGTAAGAGTTGAAGGTTGGGTTCGTTGCAATTTCTGTTGGAGCCTCACTTCCTACAGGCTTAATATAATGATGACAAAGCCTCATAATCGCTTCTAGTGCCTTATTGAAGTACCTACTAATAGTCTCACCAGAGTGTTGGAATCGATTCTGCATCACTCGATTACGCAATTGTGAGCAATCGTAACATTTCGTGAGTTGAATAGTAGACCTCTTTGTCTTAACTCATTTGACAGATTAACATAGCATCCGTTGCTCACTCGTAATAGATCAAAGCAATTACGCTCATGTCCATTCAATAATTCATCCACAAAAGAATCACCAGTTAAGAAAGAGTTATGAACTCTTTCTCTATGGCCATACGAATAATAGTACCCAAGAACACAAATAAGAGCTACAGTTTGGGCACAAAAGAAAAGGAACTCCATATCCTCATTCATTTCGTAACAAAATATAATCTGCAACAAGTAGCACATTAATAACAAAGTACTATATAATTGTATAGTCATCATCTTGGTGCATATCAACCACATAAAACAAATCAACCATATAAAACATAACAACCATATAAAGCATAACCACCATATAGAACAATATATATATAGCAAAAGTGAAGTTCATGCAAATCCATAGTTGAAAGGTTCTCTCAATGAGAGACAGAAATGTTAGATGAGTGTATGCCATCCATATTCTAAGTGCATATCCATAGTTTACTGCCACATTGTGTAAGACCCCGACCCGAGTGACCTCGATTAGCATTTATTAAGTTGTGTTTTAGTTCTAAGTGTGATTAGTGGATTTTGGTTAAGTTGGGATTAGAATAACTTTTATAACGGTTTGAGGAGTTTTGAGTGCCTTTGTGATTAGTGGGACCCTTTGGGAGTTCTTTTAATGATTTTGCATGTGATTGAGGGTTTACTCGAGATTCTTATGACTAGTGTTTTCTTCTCGTTTTACTTATCTCGTTAGTCTCTACAACTTTTGTATTTACTTCGTCCCCATCTGAGACCCCGAAACCCTACTTTTCCAATGTTGGGGGGCAAAACAGTCTTTTTACATGAAATCTGGACACTATTTCAATGTTCCCGAAACCCGCAAAATATAAACTTTTTGGAAACTACAAATTTCGACGATCATTTCTTCATTCTTCGTTGAATTCATCCGAGACACCGAGAAACATGTTTCTAGCCCGACAAATCATGTAAGTTGTGGGACCCACCTTCATTTGCTATAAAAGAGGGAACCCATTTCCTTCTTCCCCTTTCTCATTTTCCAGCACAAATAGTGAAACCACCTAGGGTTTTCTTCTCCTTCTCCTTCTTCATGCTTTCTTCCTCCTCAATCCACCACCAACCCTTGCCAAATAGTAAAATGGAGGCCATTTTCTTCTTCCTCTCCCTACAAGCTCTCCATTGATACTCTTGGAGGAGAAATCCATCACCATTGAAGCTCTCCTTGAGATAACTCTTTCCATTAGAAGACATTCCAAGTAAGTGATCATCTCCATCTCCTAGATATGTGTTATTGTGACCCTAGAGAAGCTCAATCTCCATTATTGAAAGTTCTCTCCTTTTATTCCATTGTTTTAACCCATTTAGGGTTTGTGTTTTGGGGGTTTTTGTGTGTAGCTTGGAATCTTGACTTAGAAGTGATTAGAGCTTGTTTTTTACTAAGCTTGGACCTAAGGCAAGTGGATGAATAGATATTTAGAGTGTTAATGGTTTTCATGAGAAATACATATGATTTCACTATTTATTCTTAACTTGCATTGATTTGAAATAAATGCCCATGAATGCATCTTGCTAGCTTATTTAATGTCTTGGAAACATTAGTTTTAACCTTTCATTTAAGGCTTGTTATAGCTCAATGAATGCTTGTGATTGGTGGATTTCTCTCTCTTTTGATTGAATGGGGTGTAGAAGGAGATGATTTGATGAACGCTTGTGGAAGTTTTTGGGAAGTGGTAAATGATGATTTGGAGGAGCTTCTTAGCTCATTTCATTGCAGAGAAATGGATGGGAAACAAGGGAATTGATTGGAAGAAGAAAAGGCCCAGATCTGAACTTAGTGTGAATTTCCCATAGCTGGGCGGTCAGCTGGCGGTCACCTGTCGGCTAGCAGCCTGGTGACTGGCGACTAACCAACCCAGGTTCGGTTGCAATTCCAGAGAGCTACTTTTCTCTTCTGAAGGCGCGGTCAACCTCACGGTTATCTAGCGGCTAACCGCTGAACTCATCGGCGGTTAACCACCAGCTAACCGAACTTATTCATGGTTACAATTCCAGTAAGTTGCATTCTGTTAGAGCAACCGCGGCTAACCGCCAGGCGACCGACCTTACCCAGGAATTTTGAAATGAAGAGAAATGTAGAGGGCTTCAATCCCAATCATTTGTGAACCCTTTTGGAGAATGATGGGGACTGTTCACCTGGAAATATGTATAAAGCCCATTTGAGAAAGAAATCACATCACGAGGATCCATTGAATATTTTGAAATTATCGAGGTGTATAAGGAGCCCGGAATGTCTCAAAAGTACCAAGATGTTATTAAATCGACATACTGGACCCCTATTCACCTTAGATAAATTTGAACCCGACATTTTGTCTGAAACTTCAATATTTCATTTGTATTTCCTTGCTCCCGAGATTTATACCACATTACTTGTTATTCCCGAGATGCATTGCCCGACATGAGATGACTGTTGTTCCTTTAAACACCTCGTCCCGCTCGTTTACACACTTGCACTTGGTGTATTTTATACATGTCTTGATTTCTGTTATTTGACCTATGAGTCGGCATCACTAAGATTGGATAACCTTGTCGGTTTGATCCACCGACTTGGAGATCCCTCTCCCGTCCCACCAGCTGCAGTTTGGATCCCGATGCCCGGTTTATTGTCGTGTTCCCGTCCTGATACCCGGTTCGCTACCGTGGTCCTATCCCGTATATTTATATTGTATATGTATGATTCGTTGAATCTCCTCACCTCATGTGACTAAGACCAACGCCCCGATTTACTATTGTCACTTCGGTGATAGAGGACTTAACTTCGTGTGATTGCCATCTTGCTAGTTCCCGATTTCTTGGATACCTTACATGTTTTATATTGCTTAATTGTTTTCCAATAAAAGATTTATTCCTTTTATGATAGTTATTGCTTAAACAGATTTTAATGTTTTCCAAGGTATTTCGTTTATTATATGTTGTTTTATCATTTCACCCGCCTGCCAGACTATCGTGTCTGATCTTTTTCTTTGGTACTCAGGTCCAGACGTTATTTATCCCGAGACGGAGCTTGAAAAGGCGGTGGGCGAACTGCAACGTTTAGTTGAGTGGCATGCCGATGATGTCATTTAGACATTCAGTTGCCATGAGAGACGTAACATTTTAGAATTTGTCTAACTCATTCTTTGAGGGATTATTTTGGATTATACTGGCCTTTATTGGCCTTTATTTTTGGGATGTTAATTAAATGATCTTTTGTATAACTTTAACAATTACTTTCGGGAAACGCTAATGATCATTGCTCACTCTGACTTCAAGTTATTTACATATGTTATCAGTCTTGTGATTTTGAAATGACTTACCAATTTGATTTGCTACACGCTTCTGCACTTAAACAAATGTTACATTGATGTGGTATCCTCACCACGGACACCTATGGAAAATTAAATTAAATAAATGTGTGCACCTTACTACGCCACATTAAACAGTTCCCAATCCTGGATTGGACCTGCGGGCCCGATTCGGGGTCGCGACACGTTGCACATAAGAAATAAACGTGCCCAAAATATTAGTACCCCAAAGTTCTAAGTTCCTAAAGTGTCATGTATTCACAACTAGGGTTTTTTATTACATAGCCAAAAGGTTGTCACGTTCCAAAATCTTCATAATGCCACCTTTCCCATCAGTACTCTAGTCCAAGTTGAACTCTAATCCAAGTTGACTCAGTATCCATGGTTCACGTTCACCAACAGGCAACGCTAGAAAGAATTATACCTTCCTCTCAATTTATATTACGTTTAGTGCTTTAAAATATATACCATTTGGAAGTCCAAGAGCATGAAGAGAATCAATGCATTTGTCCATGTCTGGACGCTCTTTAGCTCTTTTGTTTACATAATCAGACATAGCAGATGCTATAGTTTCCACTGCAGCGATCAAAGCTTGACCCATATTTGGTCGATTTCTTGCTAAATGGCGAGAAGTTGGTTTAGTACTCAGCTGGTGTTGCCTTCTATTGGTGCCTATGGACATGTCAATATCCTCATATGCATTATCATCAAATGCATTATCCATATCATCAGCTTGCGTCTCTTCTTCAGCTTGGGTTTCTATAGGTTCCGGATCGTTACTAGCAAAACCATCTCTACCATCTGCAACGCTGTCACCAAAGATAATGGCCATAGAAACCCAGTCTGAGAAGGTCTTGTTCCTATAAAGAGTTGCCTTAGGATGTGCCTGCAAGTGAATCAAAATAGTTCATACTTGTAACAAATTCTCATTTACCACATTAATAGGACCTATAAAAAAATAGATGTATAAATTTACTCACCGCCACATATTCTTTCCAAACATCCGGTTCAACAGTCACCATTTTTCTCGTATCATCCCATCCAAATCCACTAAGGTCTCGCATTGCTTTAAGATCCACATAAGTCTTCTTCAATGTTTTAAACCTATTTTTCAATTTATCCTTACTAAAGAAGGCACCATGAGCAGTCTTCATTTCCTTTGTTAATAAATTTCACCCTTCACAGGTGAAAACCTCATTTTATGCCGCGCCCCTCCTTACATTGCTCAACCATAAGTTGGATGAGCGTGTCATCTTGCATTGGTGTCCATTTCAAATTTTTTGGAAGGGGAGCGAAATTATCATTTGTGTTTTGCGACCCCATTCCTACAAATTTTAGTGAGGATGTGAATATATATATATACTATGTCAAATTTGAAAAATCAGTATTTCACCGGTATGGATTACAACAAAATCGTGAAGCTCCTAAGAAATGGGTATGATGCTAAATAAATGGCAACAAATATTATAAATCCATTCACATGTAAGCACATTGAGATTAAACAACACTACAACAGTAATAAATATCAAATCACAAATACAATAACCATCACAAAAATAATATTTAGATAATTCAAATGCTAGCAACTTAAAATGATAATTCAGATACTTGATATTGAATGAACAATAAAAGTCATCTAACACTACAATTGGATGGCAGGGCTTCTTAAGAACCCATCAAAAAATTAAAATCATCCTTTCATTCAGCATGCATGTGGACTGCTCAAAAGAATAAAGAACCAACAATACAAAAGGAAACAAGAAAACATCATTGCATCAAAATCTCTATCTTATAATATATCATAGTGGCAAGCAACAGACCTACACATCTAACATAACCATATAATTTATAAGTGAAGATTTGCAGGTCATGTTATGGATCATCAATGAACCTGCAAAGAAACTATAAATAAATACATAAACCAGAGAAATAAATATGTGAAATATAACAGAACCTAGGTCTTGAAGTTCAATATTTGGGACGGGGCGGAGAAGAGAGACAGTGGCTAGCAGCAGGGGAGGGAGAGATGGTGGTTGGTAGCTGTGCAGAGAGAGATGTTGGTTGGCTGCGGAGGAGAGAGAGCAGGGAGAAGCAGGGTGGGGTGGTGGGGCGTGGTGGCTGGATGGAGGGTTTTGTTGTTGGGATGAGGTGGAGAAGAGAGAGGGGGAAGAAAGAGGTGGCCAGGCGGGTGGGGTTGGCTGCGCGTGGTGGCTTGCAGCAAGGGAGATAGAGAGGTCGGCTGGCAGCAGGGAAGAAAGAAAGAGGTTGGACTGGAAGGAGAATAGAGAGGGAGAGAGAGATGTTGGGGCATGGCTGCAAGCTCACGTGCAGAGAAGAGAGACAAAGGGAGAGGATTAGTTTACCTGCAGGGCATGATGGCTGCCGTTCTCAAGGAAGCTCTCATCGATGAAGGAGAAGAACGAACTGGGGGCTAGGGTTTTGGATGGGAATCAAGTAGGAAAATAAGTTTATAAAGGGGGGGCAAGTTTTCTGAGGAAATGGATTTCCCATACCCCCGCCCCCCCATGGGAAGTCCATTTCCATAGTGAGGAAGGAAAAAGTTGAGCTGGCAATAAAGTAATTCCATGGGAAAAAAAATTGCACCAAACACATAAAAAGTAGCTTTTCTGCAAAAAACTACCTCCTTTTCCATGGAAGTGGGCTACACAAACATGCCCTTAATCTATAACAACCCACCCTAATCATCTCAAATAGATAATTATGGTGCACAACCTTGTCCCATAGGAAATTAAGGCCTCAATGACCTTTATGACCCTAGAAAGGAACCTTTAACTTTGTTAATTGGTCTAATGGATAATCATTAGTTCAATAATATGCCATGAGGGTTAATTCTAGAAATTCATTGTATTTTCCATAACAAGTGACACTCAACAAGGTAGTAGTACGTAGACTTTCCGAAATTACCCTGCATTGGACGGTGAAAGATTAAGAGAAATAGTTTAGGGTTGGCTAGTAAAATATCTTGGATTCTCTAAATCTATTGCATTCATATTGAAGTCGTAGTTGATTGATTTCAACTCCATTCAATGAATTAGTTGCATTATTTGTATTGATTGAGACCTGATTTCTTATCACCAATTCGTCATTAGAAATTGCTACACCACTATTTCATTATTCGATGGAAATTCAGTTTGAGTAAGTAATTGTGTATTTGTGACTACTATTCGATTCAATTGTGACTAATTAGATGTAAACTTACTCAAATTCGATTATTATTTGATTCAATCGAGTCGACACTACTTTGCTTCGACCATGTGATACTCGACGAGGTTGAACTTGATTTAGTTATTCAAGACTACTGCAGTAAGTCATCTGGAACACCGGAACTCTAGACCCGGGTAGCCAGCTAGCATTTGGCCGGGCTGCTGGTGACATCCCAACTAGATTCGCTCTTTTTTTAGAGGACGAGCTCAACGTAGTAGCCCATTAGTGTGTTTTTATTATACCTTGATTCACAAGCATAAATTATTCAATTTTCGCACAATTTGCTTAGTTATTACTTAACATTGATATATGCTAATTTAATTATCTTTAATTCAATTTGTAATATTATGTATTTCCTTATTCATGCTTATACTTGTTGGATCGTCGTATTGAGATACTACTCTTAGTGTCACGGTCGCAGGTGCAGCTCCCGGCTTTGAAGAGGCCCGGGAGAGAGAGGAATCTTTGTTTAACTGAGTCAATTAACTGCTAGACATACGAAGAGAATAATTACACTCCATTTACTCCACTTCCAAAAATTGCTCCCCACACCTCCATGATTTACAACAGTTACAACCTTCTGATGACTATAAAAGGGAAAGCATTGAAAGTAAGAAGGGTAATAAGGACCAATGAGGATAGACATTTACATAAAAAAAGCATTTTGAAACTCTTTTACAAATCCATTTTTTTACCTCTTTTCACAAGGTAATGACCAGTCAGCAGTAATCCTAAGCCCTTCCGTAGATCTCCAGAATCTTTCTTTGTTTTCTTCACATAAGGAAGGAATTATGATGATGTTTCTTCAATTCAAATATAAATGTCATCTAAGAAAATTCTTTCACTAAATGGTGATGAATTACAAAGGTTGATAAAAGAGATCACATTCAAAGAGGGACGACGGTGTTCAACTATCACCTTTCAACCATGCCAAACATGACTCCCAAAGACAGCAACTCTACTTTGTCCTTTTTTTCTTTTTAAATAATGTATTTCCTTTACATTCTCCTTTGTATTCTATTTCCTAAGCCTGATGGGGGTTGTGTAAAATTTATAAACAACCTGCATTCAAAAGGTGAGACAAATAGAACCCATGTAAAAATAAAAGTAATAGTGACTTTTTAAATGCACCATCAAACATGTGTAAGTCACTTTTGTGTCTTCTGTAAATTGTTGAAATTGAATAAAATTAGCATTCCATTCTCTTTCTTTCAATTTTCAGCAAAACACCTACCAACTAAATTGTCCGGAGTTCATGACACCTTCCACATCTCCATGCTAAAGAAGTATGTGGCGGACCCCTCTCATGTGTTTCAATATAAGCCCCTAGAGGTGCAAGCGGATACAACATACGTGGAGTAACCCATTGGGATCGTGGACACCAAGGAACAAGTATTAAGGAACATGACCATTAGCTCGGTAAAGGTGCAATGGCGACACCATAGTTCAGAAGAGGTCACGGAGCTCAGAGATGAAGTAAAACAGCAGTACCGTCATCTTTTTCCAGAGGTATGTTCGTTATTTGGTCATTATTTGGAGGACCAAATGTCCTTAAGTAGGGTAGGATGTAACGCCCCTGGCCTTGTCTAGGGGTCAATTGGTAATTAATAGAATCTAGGCTAATTAATCATGTTCAATAGCTTTAATAACTTAGGCTAGTTGAGGAATATGGGTGGGACTGGGCTTAGTAGCTAAATTGCTAGGATTAGAGAGTGGATTGCATTAGAAGGAGGTTAGCATGCATGCATGCATTCATGGCATTGGCCCATTACTAGATCCATCTTGGCCCCAAAACCACAAATGAGCCGCCCATACCCAATTAACTAAGGGCCTTGTTATAAACCTATCAAAACCATAGGGTCCCCCTCAAAGCCTTTTACTAAAGCCCTAAACCCATTTCCATCCCCATTTCCAACGATCCTTCTACTCTCTCATTTTCTCTCTTCTTCCCCATCACTCAAGCAAGAAGTTCCAAGGCTCCAAAGTTCTCCTCAAAGGTCTTCCTCAAGCTTCCTAAGGCACTCTCATCATCTTCTTCTTCCTCCTTCTTACTACTAAGTACCCACTTCTCTTTAAGCATGTAGCTTCCTCATTTCATCAATAGGCTCATGCATTCAAGAATGTAGATGAATGTGTTCTTATCGGCATGTAGGAAGAGGGTTTAGAAGCTTGGTTTGGTGAAGGGAAGTGTGGGCTTCAAGTTTGGGCAAACCATAGGCTTCTAAGAAGAGGGTTTTTGAGCAAACAAAGCGGAGACAAGTGAATATATGTTCATTATTCTATTTTATGTTTATATTGATTGATTCTTTTCCTCTTTTTTTGTTGGTACCCCAACCAAGGGGGCTGGGACCAAAGAGAAAGCCCGCATATATATGGGAAGTTATCATTTATTTCAAACTCTTAACATAATAATGGTATCATGTTGAGCATTAATGGCTTTTAATGGTGATTTGGATTGTTAGCCCTTAATTGGAAAATGGTTAGGTGCATGGGTGTGGTAGGAAGGGTTTCAATGGGTTCAATGATTTTATGGTTTCATTGATTTAATGGGTTTCAATAGTTTCAATGATTTAATGGTTTAATGGGTTTCAAATGGTTTCAATGATTTAATAGATTTCAATTAGAGTTGCAAAAGGATATCCAATTCTCCGATTACCCAAAAGTTCTGATCTAAAAAAACCCGGGTCTGAAACTTATTTTAGGTTCCGATTCATAAACGGGTCCGGGTCCAAAACCTAATTTAGGTTCCGATTGATAAATGGGTCCGGTTCCCTGTCCATATAGGTTTCGACCCGTGGACCCGGAACCCGGCATATGAGTCTTTGATATTGCAAACTGTACCTCAAAATAAACTCTTTTTTATATGTTTATGTATAATGATAGAGGTAGTAAACTTGATGCATTGTTTTAAGTTGAATGATATATTTATTTTAAGAAAAAAATGAAAAAACTAAAGAGAAGTTAGAACCAATTTTTGAACTAGATCAAGTTCTCTAGGTGGATTCGGATCCGGGTCTGGAACCAACAAAACAGGTTATGAGTCAAAATCGGATCCAAAACCGCGTTATTTAGAAACGAGTCCGGGTCCAGTATGGTTCCGACCCGGAACCGTTCCGTTTGCAACCCTAGTTTCAATGGTTTTAATGGTGCTTTGTATTATTAGCCCTTAGCCTATGAAATTAATAGATTATGATTGGCTTTTGGTGAGGAGGTGTGTGTGAGTTTGGCACCTCTTCATGAGTGGTCCGTAATTGCAAATGGAACCCGTATGAGCTATGTAAGTGGCAAGTGGGACTGCGGGGTGCCAATAACTTCGGAAGTACTAAATGACCTTGTAGGCATCCCAAGCCCTTGGGTCCGCTATAATGAACCATATGGACTCTATCCGTGAGGGGCAACCCCATGTATCCACTCCATCCATTATGACTTATATCAGTTCGGTGTGTATGTGTGTGGACGGTATGAGGGGTTGGGCATTGAGGGCTACCCGATTGTGGTCTGGGTGTGTTGTTTGAAATGTATGTATGGGATAGTCTTCTCTATTTGGTTTACCATGTGTACAAGGTGATGCCGAACGAGGTTTGGTCATTGATTCTTTGAGTCGGCACCCCTAAGTGGATATAGGCTCCTACGGTTTAGGGTGTTTGCCCACGAAATAGAGTTGTTGTATGTACCTATGTGTGTGGTTACTATCTGAAGATAAGGAGGTGGTCGTACGCCATCGGGCTAGCATACATTATGTGAGGTAATGGGCAACTGCGCTGTTTGCATTTCATTGGTTTGCATTTTGGATTACCAGGCTTGCTTGGGTTTTTCCTGGGTTTGCATGCTTAGCCTACGAGAGTTGCCATTTTGCTAGAGTGTGTAGCTAGGGTTATGTCTCCGCTTGATTCGTATGGTCAGGTATTACTCGTGCTTAAAATGCCTAGCTTACTGTGTTAACACTCTTATGATCTAATGTTGCCTTTATTCCACTTGATACATATTATATTGTTATTAACATCTATTTACTTATCCGTTTATTTGAGATACTACATTTGGGCTTAGGTACCGATGCCCCGACAGAGCTAGAGGGTGAGGCGGTCACAGAGGTTCCACAAGATTGCGGACATTATAAGTGGAGCGGCGACGACATAGTCTGAGGATGTCGTACATGCATCGAAGAGCCCTCATACCCCTTTTTGGACTATGTTTATTTTGATGTTTTGGATATGTATTTTGGGCCATGGATGTACCATTGGTCAATAAATCTTAACTTAAACTACTTGGGTAACTTTATGGAACTTAATGCACTCTTAATACTTTTTTCTGCTCTGTTTATTATGTATTGTGTTTATCTCACCATCTACGCAGATTATATGTTTTAATGTTTTCATGATTTGTTTATGGTGACTGGTCATCATTCATACCCTCACCGCAGATTTCGATCCATCTAGAATTGAGCCCACAAAGATAATGGGATGAAAAGTTTTAATTGGCCTTGATTCTCCTGCCCTTAAAATCGGGTTAGGATCCGGCCTAATCTCAAGGATGTGACTGTTGCGCTCCAAAAAAATGTCGAGGTTTGTAAAAGGCTGCAAATCTCCTTCATGCAAATAGAAGAGGATAGTTGGTTTTAGTTGCTTCTGTCCAATAGTCGTTTAACATGGCTCAGAATCTTATGTCAACAAGGAGGAAAACCATGGAGCTTCTCCCCAACTTTCATGAATGGACTATCTATCATTGCAAAAGGTCAGCTAACTCTATAGTTGATGCTCTAAGGCAAATACAACTTCCCAGTTGTAGTCACATTCATGGCCTCTAATTTCCAAGACCCACCCAAGAAGACTACATTCAGGAGCAGCAAAGAGCAGCTAAATAATCTTGTTTTCTTTGGTTGCAGCATTCTTTCTATTTTATGAAATTTTAGTTCTAGGGTCTTTAGATTAGGAATCTTTTAATTGGTTGTTAGTTTGTACTTAATTTCTAAATTATTAATTATTGGTTGTATTGATTTTCTTTAGGCTAGATTTAGAGTTTAATTAGGATAGATCAAGCGTGATAGTGATTTATATCCCTGTGGATCAACGTTTAGACTCATCCAATACATACTACATTGAAGACGACCCTACACTTTTAGTTAGTTTTTTTTTTCATACACTTTATAACCTTCATTTTATCTAATGGTTGAAAGAATTCATTAGACCTCATTTTTGTTAAATGTCTACATCAGTGTTGTAATAAATGGCTCAGTTACATCAACGACTTAATCCCATGTTTTTCCTCTTCAAATCTAAGGAGGAGCTTTCTTCTCTACTTGAATTTCAAAGTTCTTGTGAGTGGTGACGCTAATGAAGACATTGATGATAAAGAGGAACAAGAATAGGGACGTTAAATAGCCTTCAAATCAAGTGAAAGATGTTGTCATTGTATCAAAAGATGACACTCCCTGTGAATTGGATGTCCTTCTAATCCACTCCTTCACATCCTCCCTAGTTAATAATCAAAAAAAAAAAAAAAAAAAAAAAAAAAAAAGAATGCTGTTGCTTGGGGCCCACTTTGAAATGAGTGCCTAGTATATACCCGGAATATTATTAGTTATTATTTTAATCACAGTTCTCCCACTATTGTTGAGCCACCATGATTCATGAGTGGGGTGGGGCATATAAGATAATAAACATGGAAAAAGTTTGATTCTTGTTCTTCCTTTCACGCAACATTTTTTTCTTTTTTATTGTTTGCATACTTGGATAAATGTCATCCACTACTAGTGCATTGTTGGGCCATCTTTGCTTTGTGTTCCAATAATATCCCCAGTGGCATGTGCACCAGATCTAGGTCACAAAAGTAACAATTTCTCTAATTACATGTCACACCAAGCTTTCACTGATACTAACCATTTTTTGTTTATGAAAAAATCAATAGTGACCATTTTTACCTGATGACTGAAAAAAGAATGCCTTTACAAAGAGGGTAATTAAATGATATATTTTTTTATCATTGTTTAGTCAAAATTGAACTGAACTCAATCATGAGACGAACGAATAATTGAAACGAAGCAACAAACAATTGCCATTGGCTTACGGTTTCTTCTCCTAAGATAAGAGTTAAGAGGAGTTTAATAGATAAAAAGGTAAAATGAAATTTTTTTCCAAAGTGCCCCTTCCTTCTCTTCCTTTTCAAAGTTGCCCTCTATCCCCTAACAAAGCAGGAGACTTAAGAGATAAGAGACGTGAAAGTACTTGTGGGCTTTGCCTTTTGAAAATACTATTGAGATGCAAATCCCCCTCCTTTTGTGTGTTATGATTGAATTTGACGCTAATAGAGATGTCCCACCATAAGATTTTGCATGTATAAAACACATGAATATTTATGTGTTTCACATCCAGCCTGTTTTGTTAAACACATATACGTTGTATAGTCTATTTCAACCCAAAGCATTAAAATTGTAAAACCTATATTTTGAGTAAAAAAGACACTCCAACTAAAAGTATAAGTTTTTTTTTAATATAATATTTTTTTAAGTCCTTTTACACTTCAATAAAAGAAACAAATTTTTTTCTTATAACGGGATGATCGTAGCCAGGTCAGCCCCATATTTAAGCCTAATTATAATAAAATCTTGATAATTATTTAGACCACATAACTCAAATTAAACACTTCCAAATATTAGAACTAAATCTAATTTCTCAAAATTTCCACACCTAGTTTTTATTAAAATTCCAAACTTGGAATTTTTTTTTCAAGTTATAAACTAAAATTAAAATCGGCCAACCCACTTGGGTGTTGGTTAGTTGGTATAAGGCGTGGTTTCTCTCCCTTGCATTGTGTGTTAGATAACCCCCCAAATTAACCTAATGCACGTGTGTTGTAGAGTTGTACGTACGACGGAGGATTAGTTTTGTCGGGTCAAATATCATAAAACAACCTCTCAAGAAATAATAATAATATAAATAAGTAAAATGGATCAAAATATTGGACATAAATTTGATCTCCTCAATTTGTAATTCTTCTTATTTATAATTTAATGGATGGTTATTCTTCTATATAAGTATAAAACACATAAACTGGCAAGTACATACTTTCATATAGATATTATACCACTTATTAGTATCGGGCAAATTAGGGAATCATACACGAATAAAAGAATAATTATTCATTAATTATAAATAAACGGGAATACAAAAATCAAGGAATTCAGATTGATGTCCAATATCAACCCACTTTAGTTTGGTTTATGTTATCTAGACAAAAATCAAATTTGAATTTAATTAAAAATTATAATTAAGTATGATTAGAAATCAAGTTTGAATATAAGATAGGGTTCAAGTTACACAACATCAACCTAAATAAAAGTCACCAAAAAAGTTTCTATCCCTCCAAAGTTTGATTCTCAAATAGTTGCTTTTTCGGGAGCAAAGAAAGAGAAAGTCCACTTGGACTTAGTGGGGGTCCGGGTCACAGTTCGTCCCCCAGCCGGTCCAAATAGCACCCCTCGCTAAGAAAACGACTGCTTTGTCCTAAAACGGTTTACATCCTCCATCTAATCCACAAGGGCATTCTCGTCCTTCAAAAAAACCCTAGCCTCTTCATCCCCAATTTGTACGATGACCAAGCATACATCTGTCACCATCCCAACCGTCCGATCTCGACCAAAAACATCCAACGGCTCGCACATTTTAAAAAACTCGTGTGCAGGCTCCGTAAGCTGAAGCCAGAACGTGGCAAACTGATAACTGTCACGAGCCCGCAGGCGCAGACACATCCCATTGGTCCACATCGGATCCACATCACCTCCATCCAATCACAATCCGCCACCTGGCATGACGGTTAGCACCGCCCCCACCCAAACCCCACTCGTTTTCCTTCCTTGTATACTTCTTCTCTCTCGTTAAAACACCAACTGCCCTTGCGAGCAAATTCAACCTTGGCTCCAGATTTCCGGCGTCAGATTCCGGCAATGGAGGTCTCCGGCATCGTCTTCCGGTCCGTTCCCTGCTGCTCCGGCGCCGGATTCCGGCAGTCGCAGTCCAAAGAACCAACGAAGCTCTCGGTCCTTAGAAGATCTTGTGAGTTTTCTGATGAGGGGCATTTGAGACACTATGGTGTGGTGTGCAAGAAGAAGGAGAAGGTGAAGAGCAAAGATGGTGATGAGACCATGACGCTGAAGAAGAAGAGGATGAAGATGATCAAAGGGTTGTCTAAGGATCTGTCGGCGCTTACGCTTATGAGATTTGGTCGAGAGGAGGATTTGATGGAAGAAGAATTTAAGGGGAAGATGATCTCGGTGAGATTCTGATTTCTTTCATTACTTGGGTGGATTTGTTTTTGTTTCTTCTTGGGTGGTTTTGGGGTGTTTCTATTTAATTTATCTTGGCCTAGATTAGATTAGATGATTGGTTTTAATTAGCTTTAGGTCAGGCTTTGATTCACCCCTTCACTTCAGAAGAGAATCTCATGGTCTTTGTCTAAGAGAAAAACCAGTTGTGTGTTAAGAGTTTTATGGGCTTCAACAATTTAGAAGGAATCAATTTTTGATATGTTAAATATATGTGTATGATTTGAATTTTGTTTCTTTTGGGTTTTGTTTTATTTTATCAACTATCTGATATTTTAGCTTAAGGAACCTTGAATTGTGTTTAGATATGTAAACCAAAGCAGAGTTTCTAAAAATTATATTTCTTTTATTTGATCTGATTTTCAGATTCTGGATGTTATGGAAATACATGAATTAGAAAGGCATTCAGTCTCAACTCATCTGATCTAATTGTGGCTAGGCTCTGTTTCTCATCCTTTATTTGCTCCTGTTTATGGCCTACTTCATTCCTCAGTCACTA